>OZ018299.1:22042484-24452628 GCA_963969485.1 Nomada goodeniana | reverse complement strand
GTTGCTAAGGTGTCGGCGACAAGACTATTCAGAAATATGATAACATTGTCTATACGCACGTAGAAATCTGTGAGAGACATCTTTAAAAGTATCGAAGATAACGACAGGAAGAATTTGCTGGACAATAAAGCTACCCCATATGAAATATTTTTAACGCAAGTGCGATCTAAAGCAATCGACGTAATAGAGTGCGGCCATTTGAAATTGAAAAACTCCGCCATAAAACGTGGCACATAAGACACAATTTACGTTGTCGTTTAGCGGAAAAATCTGTCCGATTTAAAACCACGACAGTCAATAATTCTGTGCTACCGCAATCTTGCGGAACCGGTGCACAGTAGTACGAAATACGCTATTTGAACAATTTCCACATATTAAACGATTTGGGAAGATAGAAGTGTCATTTGTACGCCAAGTAATCTATATTTCGACATTACTCTTGAGCATAATAAAGTAAAACGTAATTGCTCTACTTTCAACCCCTCCTTTCCCAATTTTCCAGCAGTGACGATTTGCTACGCGATAGTACTAGCATTATAGAAAAACAACGACACGACGCCACGAGATGAATATTTACAAACCATGGACTCTTCGGTTCTTTAGATTAATCTTTCGATCGATATTACACAAACGTTGTAAATCCATAATATTCTGGTAAGATATCTATCGAAAGATACAATCGCTCGGGTAAAATGTCTTATTACATCACGAAGGCGAATTCTTATCAAATATCGGTACTGGAATACGGAAAATGAGAAACGAACGTGACTAACATAAGCTCGTTCAAAGTGAAGCGAACGCTTTAGGACGTTTTTACGAGACGGATAACATTTTATGACGAGTCGAACGGGGAGAAATATTTTATTGGGAAGCCCGTTACCGACAATGTAAAAGTCTTTTCGAGCCACGCAACGCCCTGTATCGCGCATTCGAGAACTTAGCCGTGCTAAGATCGGTCCAAGATCTTGGATTACGTTCACGTCAAGTGATTGATGGTTTCGTTCTTCAATCTTTCACGTCATTTCATTACACGTTACGTCGCATTAGGACCGGTGATCTTTGATCCGTGTTTGCGCTTACATTGAAGCTGTCTGGCTTAAGTCCAGGGCGACGCTACTTCGAATTATTGCTGATACAGCGAGGATAGAAACGAAGCCAACAAACACTAGGGAAAGTTATTACTCAGGTATAATAATTTCTAATTCTCCTCCGAGGACAGAATTGCTTGCATTGCGCTCACTATAAATCTGCCTGATCGAATTAAGTTAATTCGCAGTTTCGCTTTAAATATTGAAAGCAGTCGCTTTTTGTTCTGGAAATATCAGGAAATATCGAACGAGTCCGCGCCAGGTCGCGTCGTAAAAACAATTCGTTCATTACGGGCATTTCGTTTCCCTACACTGTTGCGAACTGTAGTCACGTTTAGAAACGAAATTTTCGATAACAATTTCGCCGCGTTAAATCTATGTAGATCGCGTAATAAGGACGTGCGTTGCAGGATAAACGACGTTCCCCTTTTAGTTCGCTCCCTTACGGTACAACGCGTTTTTATCGACGACAGCGGATTCGGCTTATTAGATTACACCGGGAACCGCCTTCGTCAGAATTCTCGCGATAAAACCGCTAGTTCCAGGGAGTTCTTCGTTGCACGGTCCGTTGAAAACTTTCCTCTTAAAATATGCAAACGTCCCTTCACGCTCGTAGGCCGACGGTGCTCGGAAGTTTCATTTTTATTTGTCCTTCGGTTTCATTTACACAAGTTTCATCCCGCGGGTGTCGCAGGTTAAAAGAGATATACAGAAACAAAACGATCGGGGAACATCATCCGCGAAGACGGGGATAAGGGGTGGGCACGTTGGAAACGCGCACGAAGAAGAATAATCGGTTTCGTACCTTGACACACGTATCCAACACCTGGACGTTTTACACGCGAACGTACGAGAATTCTATTTGGAGATTCGTTCCGTCCCTCCGTACTTCGAACGATTTGCAAACCTGTTTCTTTCTCGTTTCTCCTTTTCGTTGGAAGGCAGTCGGCTTTTAATTGCACTATTGTATTTACAGGGTCTGGTGTGTTCGAATCGTCATGGTCATTTATGTGACGCGACAGCAATTGATTTTGTTCACCGTGTTAGAGAAAGTTTTTCCAAGGGTTGCGCTACTCTGTGTTTTATTTAACTGTAGCGGTGATGCGAAATAATTAATTCGCACACTTTCGTCCCTTCAATTGACATTTCACGCCACTAAATTTTCTTAACGGGTGCAACATGTGCACGCGCGTCCATCAAATCGAACGAGAACACAATAACGAAAGAACGAAGTTACAGCACCCTAGATAAATCGTAACGCCTCTATCGGTACCTTAGCAATTTCTGGCTCCGATAAATTGCGTTTCGTTCGAATCCCCTTTCAATTTTGCCGCTCCTGTCTCGCTTAAAATTTCGCTCACGACGGAGAAACGATCCGGTTATATCGCTCGTGAAGATAAAGCCCGGATAAAGATAAGGATTGTATCTGTTGAAAACGCAACGGAATACTGGAAAGAACGTGGCCCTGTCGCGCGTGTAGCGACGTCTGAGCGTTTTGTACGAGAACTTTCGGTGTCCCCGTCGTCGTTTTATGTATTCCGTGCGATCACGATACGGTTCAACGGTAAAGTATTTTCTGTAACTTTCAGACTGTTGAAAGAAAATTCGGGCACACGTGCCGTAGGTCTCCGAACTTGACTCTGGATAAAGTCGATGACTGTGCTGGAACTTTGGGGACCATTGTAACAGGAGCACGCAGAACTGATTTCATTTAAACAGAATCGGAAGAACATTGTGTCGGTCAAATTCATCGACGAAATCATATTTTGTTAAGTCTTTGGATTGTAGTGCGATGTAGACATCGATCACGATCAACGGACCATTGGGATTAAGTCGCTTCAATTTAAAATTGCGATGACCGAGTAACGTTCAAATTAATGTGATGTGATGCATATGCAAAATATTAATTAGTATTCTGTTATCTGGTTTGTTCGCTTCAACATTTCACTACGAGGAATTCATTTCAACAGTTTCGTTGCATACACTTTCTCGATCGAGCAAATCGTTACTTCTCTTAACGATGGGCAAAGTTCTTGAAAATATAATTGTCGATGCGTTCTTTCGAATCGTTTTCGCATACATTAATTTGAGCTCGCAATCGGTCCCGTCGATTACGGATGCGCTTATTGTTAGTCGAAGCGTTACATGGCTGAAAAATTGAAGGGGCTGACCTACATTCGGCAAGTTTCTTCGTGGAATAACTTTAAGAGGCCGTCTAATCAGCCTTCCTGTCTGTTCATGCAGCAGTTCGCAATCGATTTTACGGCGCATAGAGCTTGGCGAACAGTAGGAAAGATCGACAGGCACGCGATCATCCGAAAACTAGTTAGATCCCCCTTTACCTGCAGTTGTTCGTCAACTGGAATCCCTCGAACGCCATTTCTGTCTATTGGAAACGACACGTGCGCTATTTTATCGACGTCATTTCAACGTTAGTTGTATTCCACGTGGCTGTTATGAAGTGTACATGAAATTTACGAAAACGCTCAATTTAAGTTCCTGAGTTATTACAAAAGTTGCATTCAAGAACCCAAAAATTGTACGAAACGATAAAGAAAGAAAAAAATATGGACGAGTAGGCCGTTTAGCAGGACACGTATTTCTGTGCAACATTTGTTTACAAAGCATTGCAACCATTACGAGCTATTGTGGCAATAGAAACTGGAGAATATCTCGCACACTGCTACACGTTCCTAAATTTTTGTCCGGTACCGCACGTACACGCAAACCAAATGAATAGCCAGTTTCGAAGAAAAAGTTTCGCAAGCATTCCCGGATAATTAATAATCTCATTGAACGATCCAAATGGAGGGAACCGTCACGAATTATTCTCGCCTATCCTATTGCACGGTCTTCACCGAAGTGGTCCGCATCGATATAGAAAGAGAGAAGTGCAAATTGTCAGAGTGGAATCTGGCACGGAAGTGATCCTTCGCCAGCGACGGATAAATAGAGTTGCCGTAGAATCAACGAGGATCGATGGGACGACGTCCAATCTGTCGAGCGACCGCCTCTTCCTCTGTATTTCCTCGGACTCCCCCATATGTATAGTGCAGACGAAGTGCAGCACGTAGGTAGTTTGAGCGCGGTGTGCTGTCCTTTTGGAACTTCAATCTCCGGCTACCTGGACCCCGCGTTGGAACTCGTTCGTCTCGCCGACCAGTTTGTCCGGGCGACCCGACAGAAGTGGACGTTTCCGATGGGAAAGAGGCAATCTTGTCTTGAGTGCGAAGTAATTTTGGGATTACGTATTCCTGTGGGCGATCCACGCGATTTCGACAAACGGCTTCTCTGGGTTACAAGCGTCGAGGCCATCACGCGCACAATAATTTACCAATTAATATTTGTTAGTAAACTGATACGTTATGGGTTGTAGGTTGCAGGCTTCTGTCGCGCGACTTTCATTATCGTATGGAAATGATTAATATCGTTGATTGCATACCTTTCTATTTTGTTCGAGTTGCAAAGGGATGATAGTATTGTAAATAAGAGGGATGATGATATTATAAATTTTAATCGATGATTTTTAATAATTCAGGTGACTTACCTTTTTATGTTGCTCATATATACCGCATGTATCCATTTTGCGTTATAAATTATTATTTATGAATTGATGTTTAATAATATTTGAGGACAAGATTTACTATTTGCTGTTACTTTTATAGCAGAAATAACGAATATTAAAAGGAACGAAATGTAAATAACACGAATGTTAAGGAAGTAGACACAAATATATGACTTTGGAATATTATTAAAGTACTTTGTAGTGAAAATTATGATTCGATGCAATATGTAGAAGACTGTTGTCTTAACGAAATGAGAACTTTCTCGCCAAGTTACTCAGGATGTATGTTTGGAATAGGTTTCAGGATTTGAAGATCAAGTGGTGCAGAAGAAAGGTGCAAAGTCTTGTAAAACGCATATCGTATATTATTTCATAATCTCACCGTCGGAGAAAACTTTGAATTTTACGTCGAATTCAAGTATTACTGTGCGCTCAACCTTGATACAGGTGTTCGATTACTCGCGAGCTGTCCAAGTGCCTGGTCTTTCGAGTGACAGATCAACGAACGCCGGAACAGAAATGACATTATGTAAAACGCGTAGCCGCCGCCGCCGCTTTAAAACTTTGCTTTTGTATCACTAATTTATGAACTTGGGATTAGGTTGGCAGTTGCTGCTTCCATTCTTAAAAAATTTCACCGTCCCGCCTTTCATTGTGCCATTGAAAGCTCTTTAGAAATGTTTCATACTTGACTCGTAACAAAAACCTTTGTTAACTTGCTATTGCTCACCTTTACCGATAAAATCATATTTCGCGAAACGTTATTTTTACACTATTGTTTAAAGCTATATTGATACAACGTATTATAATAATTTCTCTGTTTTTCTCGAGTTTTCTCGATCACTCTTTGTGATTTATTTGTCACTTGTTTATTACGTCGTTTATAAGTGAATTGTACATAACGAAGGTACGCTTTCAAAACGGTGGATTGGCGAATGAATAAATTGTAGGTAAAAATATTATTGCTGCAAGTAGCTGATGTTACGAATTAAGCATACTGTTCTCATTTCAGTGAATAGGGTCAAGCATATGTCGGACGCGTGCGACGTTTTATCACTTTCTCGATATTCTCGTCGAGTCTGAGCAATTTACCCGCAAATGCAACTTTTCAGCAACTAATCTGCCATCGATTATCACATGTTGGAGCTTGATATCGCTTGGTCTAGGCCGTCGACATTGCGCGCTCGATGATGACTTCCGGTTTCTTTCATGCACCGCTTCAGCCCTAGCTCTTTAGAAAACTAGATAATACTGATAATTCCCGCCTCGCCGAAGTAATCGTCACTTACAGAATCCTTTCATTGCACGAGGGTGGCTCAATTTTGACCTGAATTTGAATGCAATGTTTGAAAATAAAGACTCGCGCTCGAATGCGAATAGTTTTACCGCGTGCGATGACAAGTATATCGGTGCAATAATAATATCCGCCTTTTCGAAGGAATTTTCACTTTCGGCTGGTTTAATTTTTTCGAGCTGCGAAGCTCAATTCATTTTATACACATTGCAATTTTGTCTTTTATAGTTTATATATTTGAAACAATCTTAAACGAACTTGGAAGTTAACACTACCGTTCTTACATTGACGAAACGTCGTTACAATTTTACCGTACGACTACCATTGGAAAGAAACAAACAATACAATACAAGTACAAAAGCTGTAAAAATAGTTCAGAATAAATTTGAACAATCCTCGCGACATCTCCGACAAATTCATAAACATCTCCGCGAACGCCAACAATCAAGATCAAGCATGCAATGTATCCCTTTTAAATACATCCACGCGAATATCTTTGAAACTATTAATCGAACCGTAAAATGTTTTCAAATAAAAAATTGAACGTTTTCCGCTTTACGCAGGTTGTCTCGCTGAAAACGTCCAAGGCTGAAGCTCCGTTGCACCAAGTGGAACCACGTACACTTCTCGTCGCAATAATTGCAAAATTATTTAGGCCAAAAGATCATTCGCGTAGGAGCTTACAAAGGTGTCTCGCACTTCACTTTTTTCGCAATTCTGGGGAAGCGCAAGAATCAAATATTTCCGTGCAAATTATTCAAACGAAATGAGGGGCTGCGCGCGCGTGTGCAACGAGAAATGCGCGGAGTTCAATTCCTTCAAAATTCAATTCGTACTTTCGATTACGGTCGATTAAGCGGCACCTCTATATTAAATTACGACTCCCCTTAAGCAATTGCCAACCGGTTTCTTTTCGACACTTCGTTACTTAATATCAACAGTTTCGACGATACGCGCTTCGTTCACTTTACCCAAAACAGGATCCCGTGTGCTCAACGGGCAACCATAAATCTTCCACCATCAACGTTCTCGTCTAACGTACGGTTCAACAAAGGTTCCGAAACAACGATTTAAATACCAACGTACCTCGCAAGGGCGAACTTCCAAAGACGGGATAACCTCCCTTCCTGCCCTCTAAAAAAAATATCGCAAAAGGCAGTGAACGCGTTAAGGAAATATGTGAGCGCGACTCGCAGTTTCCGGGAATGATCGAACCTCACCGACACGCATCCCGCTGGAAATCGTTGGTACGAGATTCGCGTTTCCTCTGTCGACGTCCCTACATCCGGCACTTACACGGTTCGAAAGCATCAGCGATCACGGAACGCGTTTACGGAAATTCGATTCGGCGTGAATCGATTTTCCGCAAGCCAGCTCGAGCGGAGCCGAATCGGGAGCTTTTTGCTCGACTGAACGCAGACAGGAACAATTAGGCGATACGTTCTGGCACGAAATTTCAGAGAGATGTTCCTGCTATCCGGTTGCAGGGGGAATTAGCACGGCTGCTCGTTCACGGCGCCGGAATTTTCGAAGCCGAATGCCTCGTTTCTTTGCGCGGAATCGGCGAAACGTTTCTGGTTGCTGAGAGGTTCAGCACTGTCGATGTCTATTTTGCTACGTTTAAATCGACGGTTTGAGCTTTGCGCGTTTCTTCGCGTGAAACTTAACGCGTTTCGGCACAGAAAGAACGCCTGGGCGTCTAAGCAACGCGCGCGGACGAGTCCAACCAGAATAATATCGAAATGCGAACGGATGTGAAATACGTACGAAAATTGGATACGGTAAGCAGATTCAAGTTTGGTCGCAAACGGCGATTACCGATTAGTCTAATATCTTCGCGCGTTCATTTTTCCCTGCCTCGGTCCGATCTAAAACTGTTAAACGGGAGGATATGTAAAGACTGTGGCGGTGCGTCGTCCCTACACTTTTATACAATTGAAATCCGTTACTCGTTACTTCTGCTACGCGAAACGGCACACCACACACGACCGGTATAAACTAAATATAACAAACGCCCTCTCGATCACACGAAACGCATAAACGATATGCATATTTCTAATCGTTCTTGCTACTCTCTCTGTGTTTCGTTCGCGACGAACGTTCCACAAATTCGACGATACTTATCGTTTCGCAGATCTGTCCATCCCGAAATCGATATCCCCAATGTTTCTCGCCCACGATGCAACTACCTCACCGAACCAAAGCTACTGAACGCTCCGTGAAAACACGTACACGCGTACGAAGGCACAGGACGAATCTCGCACGCGAAGCCCGCGGGAATACCAAGGTACTGGCGATCAAGTAACCGAACAACGAAATAAAAGAAGAAACAAAAATACGCACCCCCAACTTTCATCCCTCATATTCGCTTTACGCGGACGAAACCAATACAGCAACCAGCACCGTCGAAACGTTTCTTCCCAATTCGCGTCGGACGCCAAATGGACCGCCTAATTCGCAACCACTTCCGCCTCGAGTTCCGCTCGGCGCATTCACCGGGGGGTGGGAGGGGGCGACCTTTCCGAAAACGGCCCGAGGAACAAAAAAGCGCGAAAGCCGGGTGCGTTTTACGTGCCCGACTCGGACACGGGGAGGTATCCGCCGGTGAAACGGAAACCGGGGTGTAGAACGAGTCACTTTCAATCGGGCCGACGACAATGGCGAACGGCGCCTGCCAACCTTTTCCCCGTTGCGGCCTATTCTTTCGCAACGTTTCAGCCCTCGCTTTCCTCCTCCCGGTTTGCCGTTTTCGCCCTCCGCACGCCCGCCGTCCCTCTTCTCTTCCCGTCGTTTGTCGCCAGCTCGTCCGCACGGCCACGTTCATTCTTCAGCGATAATACAAAAGTCCGTATTGTGTGTTGGAGCGTCGTCTCGCGGATCGTCCGACTTCGCGACGGGGCGTCGCGGTGCTCGTTCCTCGCCTTTCCGGGACGCAACGAACGTCGACGACCCTTCATCTCGGCACCTGTTGTATCCGGGCGAGGAGTACGGATAGAAGAAGCAGGGATCCGCTTGCAACGACGCCATCCGCGGAACCGTGATGCAGCTCGGCTAAGCTTTCTCCTGAAACACGGGTACGTACACTCACACACCGTTACCATATTTGTGCGACGATTTTCTTGTGGCGGGGATGGAATCGGTGAATCGTCTATAGTTCGCTACGTTATTAGTAATTGTGCGTGTACAGCACTGGCCGCACGAGTGACTGGACCTTTGCCCTCCTTGACCGATCACCGCCGTTTCTGCCAATTTTTGGCACTGGAGTACGGGCGCGTGTGCCACTCGAGTGTCCATCGGACGTTGATTCGTTATCGTTACGGAACGCGGTCACTTATGTGAGCAGTGCTGCGGACACGCAGCAATTGTTCGCGCACGTATGTATGTGCGCGAGACCTCGAATGTTAATAAACTTTCTTATTAGCGCTGAAAGTGTTAAGCCTGAAAAAGTAGCGATTTCGCGACACGATTGCATCGTGTATGCAGGTATTGCTGCGGGGAATTCTGACTTTTAATATGTCTGAACTGTAGTGATTTATATTTTCCATTAATTACCATTCAACTACCTTCGATCCACCTAAATCTGTCGGTAGTTCTAGTGTCGAAGTTCGTTCAGTTTGTTCAGTCCTTTCAGTTTTGCTAAGAACACGAATAGTGTTGCGAATTTTTAACGATTCTAATTCCGTGAACAGAATTATTCGGTGATAGTTATAAATTGAGGACGGAATGGGATGGTTTATATTACATGGAATACGGGCGCACCCTACGCGATGGGCCGACTAAAGTATGACAGCACCGCAGTGCCCAAGCGCAAAATTTCTTACCGCTGGTTGAAGTCAGGACTGGGCCTCCTTGGACCCGAGCCAAGTGATCAGATAAAAATGTGATGGTGTAATTTATCCTTGCGATGCACCCCCTCCTTAGCGCGTTGGGATGGGGGTAGACTTAAATGGGGGTAGATGCCGAGCGTTTGGGTACTCTGTGGGCGCGTGGCCTGAGTTAAGAGTGACTGTGAGATACGAAAGCGATGTAGGATATGGGATATGGGAGAGAAAAAATTGGAGAAAGCAGAGATATACGGTTTGCCTGGATGGGGAAGATGGTAATGGGGGTGTTTGCGTCAAACAGTCACGTGTAGGTTTAGCGTCGTGCAGTTTCAAGTGTCGTTAAAAAATGTAACATCTTTAATTTAAGTTGTTTATTTGAATATAGTTTCGGAGCTTGACAAATTAAAAATCGGAAATAAATGAGATTGCATGACGAGAGGTTGATGAGATTAAATAGACGATAGTGTTGTTAATGCAATTAATAATTGTATTTTACAATAGTTTCTACGCTGAATAATTTTGTTAGTTAGTTTTATGCTCATTAATTTAGTAAATCTTAACGAAGCTACAGATTAATGGAGATCTGTCAATGAAACTGAAGAAAACGCAAATATATGTCTGTCAATGCCATTCGATCCGATAATTAATTACAGAACTCTGATGGAGAATTAATGTTCTTTCGCGTGGCCATCGATAATTCAAATAGGTGTTATTTATGGTTCGTATGTTTATTAGTGATTTATAGAAATGTTAATTATCGTATGCGCATTACTACACACACACACGTACACACATAAACATGTATGCATATATAAATTAGTATCTATTATAAGTTAATTAATCGTACCAAAGTTTTCCAAATTTTCCGGTACTATAAAAATGGTGATAATTAAATCGAATTGCATATCGCCACAAGTTAATGAACTTCAATAAGGGCGTGAAATTATTTGAGCTCCACCTTTTCATTATAAATTGCATTAAAGCCAAAACATTTGACAATCACTTTATTCATTTACCATTCCGTTCATAAAGTGCGTAAAGTGACAAAATAATTCGAAATTATGTATTAACAATATCGCACGAATGAATCGATCAACCGATATTAATTCATTGTACAGAAATGACGAGAACCATTGTTGTGCAATGTAGGTTTTCTCGCTTCGAAAAGCTACAAGCTACGAGTAAACTTTTTTCCCTCGAAAGCCGGCTGCGTATTTAGCACGACTCCAGAACGATGAAACGAATGGCGTGTTCGTTTTCGCGCTCAATAGAACTGCGAATTGTAGGTCTTCATGGAATCCACTATCGCAAATCCCAATATAACCGTCTCTTGTAAACAGTAACCGGTACGAAATAAAGCAAATATCGGAATCGAGAACGAATCGCCGTCTCTCCTTCTTCTGGCCTACGTCAATTTGTTATTGTACGTTCATTTTCGCATTTTTCGAATTTCGCCGTACAAAAAAGGAGGGCAATAAAGTGAAAGATTGGAAAGACTGGAAGAAAAAGTTGCCTCGATCCATTCAGACGATCCATTTGACTGCAACTGTGGGACTCAAATGTTATAAGGCGGCCTCCATTTATTCTGTTCTCTGTTTAAACATTTTTTCTAAACCCTCGACGAATTGGCCACACACCTGCATCTTATTATATGCGACAACGCGATCATTGTTTTGTAGGTGTTAACGTTTTGGTAATTGCGTAACAAAATACGTTTACCCTTAGGCAGTAAAAGATACTTCCCTTTGGGATGTTCGTTTTCAAAACGTCCTTTGTCGAATTTTCGCGTTTAAAGCATGGTTTGAAGTTTATATTTAGGTTGCCATAGTCTATTCCATGCGATGGCTGGCCTTATCAGTTTTGTTGTGTATTGCGCTTACGATGGTTGTAATTTAATGGCCGCGTTGCGAAAGGTACGTTCCTTGATATATCGTTTACGTTCTACGTCACGCATACCTGCAATTAAGCGTAATATGCATAAATATTGCATGATATTTAACGTTCCTCTCTTTCTGACAGCGTTATAGAGATCGTAGCAGGTTGATTCCGTCGATAGGTTGGTATTACCTCTGTTGAAAACATTTAACGGGTTTTGCATAATTTTATAATGATACCTCCATTTAATAATAGGTCTCAATCTTGCCAGATAATTCGAAGAAAATAACGCAGATTTGCTAAAAGCAAGATGAGACGTTGGTAGCTTATCGATTTTCAAAAATTCTTGTATTTTAATCTATGTGACAAGGAGAATACACTTTGAGTTAACAAACTATCGTAAAATATTCCAATTACCAACTGAATCGGAAACAACTAATCAATGTACATATACCGCCGATTGTAATTAACATGCACCAGTTGAATTTTTTACGCTTCCAAACCCTTGGGAGAATATGCGCCGCTACGACAATAAAATCCTCCACTGTACTGCGATGACACGAACAATGATGACACACGAGTTGCAATACTACGCTTGATGGATCTTGTAATATACTCGGCGCATTTAAACCAGCAACAACGACAGGAGAAAAGGTTCCTATTTAATGGCACACTGGAATAATTATCACGAATCGTATACCGTAACAAATTCGCCGAGAGCTGTGCAACTAATAGAGGAGACGTCCATAAAATTAGCCCTAATTATCCCATCTTAACGAATAATTACATATTCCCGTCAGCCTTGCAAACCTGCAATTGTGTTAGCAATAATCTAAAGAGCATCATTTAAGTAGATATTACTTGACTTTTCGCTACCTTACACCTCGCATTTCCTTCAATAATAACACAATACTTACTTATACACAAACGAAACGTCGTGTATTTCTCTTTTCGCGAAACAATAAAAACCAAGTCACGGGAATGTGCATTTCGTTTCGTGAGCGCAGCGCTCCGTCCAAATACTGTACGCGATATATCGTCTCGCATTTTCAAATCCGCCGCTCCAACACGTCAGATAAATATTTGTTCTCACCGTTCAGCACGTGCACGTGAACAGTGGCAGGTTGATCGGGCATGGTGGTGAGATGGCACGTGTAGTTTCCGCTGTCAGCTGGTCCCACCCTCGCTATGCTGAGAGTCGAATTGGCCCCCTCTTCCATTAGGTCCGTTTTCACGCTGAAACATACGTATATCGGTGTTAAAACCTCAATTTCCAACGGAATGCCGGCGAGCATATTTTTTCTTTTATCATCTGGAAACCAGCGCGGTAAATGTTCCGTTCAATTTTGGGGAGATCAGCTGGCGCAGAATTTTATTCCCTCCTTCTTTATCCTTCCCTAGCTCCCCCTTCTGTTTCGCTTCCATATTTACGTTTGGCCTCGTCACGTTACTGGTGTTCGGCCTCAGTTCGAATGATATTCAGAACGAAATGAATGTTGCATTTCTCATTCGCGCCTGCTCGAACAATTTGTCGATCCTTCTGTTTTGGGGGGAGAAAGGAATAAAGTAAGCGAAGAGGATTGTGAAAGATTTTCGGCTTTTACGTTGTTCAGGGAAACACGAAGATATTGTGGTCGAGGATAAAGTGGGTTTTTTCTGTTTTTTTTCCTTTTTGTTTTTGCTTCTCTATTGCTATTAATTGCAGGATTACGCCGGAGGTAACCATATTCTATTTACCGTTTACAATTCCGCGCCTCGAAAACGTTCTCCCGCGAATATTTGAACTTCCTGTTACTTCTTAATTTCCGACCGATTATCCTCAATCGTTGGTGTCCCGTTGCGCAATTGTTAAATATTTATGCCGAGGAAACAGAATCTTCTGAGGGCAACGGGCCATGAGGGAAAGAATTGTCTGCACGGTACGTGGGATTAGTTTTGTTTTAAGCAGTATAGGAAACGTGTAAGTTGAGAATTTAACATGAAATTGAATTGAACTTCGATCTGCACGGCGACTATATGGGTCTGTTCACGTTTCATTGGATAGATATTACTTTGCTGTATTCTGATTTGCTGTAATCGCGCAGCAATTTCATGTCAATGAAATATCTACATTGGAAATCGTTCCATCGAATCACACTGAATTGAAAGGGAAGTTAACACGGAGAGAAATTAAAAGCTCGATGTAGAATATGAAAGGAAGATCCACTAATAATAATTAAAAATTCATCAATATTTAAGTAAAGGGATGTAATTCTTTTTATCCTGGGCAAAAACTCTTTTACGTTAAATATTTCTTTGGAGGAAATAGTACAATCTATGGGGATCGGTTATTATACTTTTAGCCACGTATCACTTGAAAATTGACTCGTATTTATTTCTTTCTTTTTCTCTCGATACTTCTCTAAAATATATATTTTATTGTTTAAACTGTTGGAATGCGGCATGCAACAAACGTTTCTCTCTCATTGTCAGTGAACTCGCAACGCAATGATAGTCCATCAAATTATACACTATTTACAAGTTTATCGCATTTCTATGCAACGGAATTGTGTATAATGAAATAAAATGAATGGAGGCGAACCAAAATCTATTCGTATAACGGGCTGAAAAAACTTTGTGGATCGTTAAGTAAATCTTCGTTCCATTCCGAAGCACGAAGGTTTTAGATGAATGTAAATCAGACCGATAAAACTTAATGTTAAGCAATAAAATGTTGGATCGTATGCGGGTTATAGTGTATGCATCGTAAAGGATTTTAATATTCGTTTGAAAGAACGTTTGAGTTGTATGCCGAAATAAAATTTTTATCTCGTTTCCTGTTACTTAAAAGCCTTCATTTCCCCACATGCTCGCGTCCATCGTACATTGAAGAAAATCCATTGCAATTTAATTTCCGCTAAATTTCATCATTCGGAACTCCTTAAGAACGCGACGTCCGTAAACATATTCTTTAAGCCTCGTATCACAACGAAATCGACTCCTTCCGTTCTCATTTCCCCCAAAAAATCGAGCACCTTAATCGCCTCGCCTATTGGCAAGTAAATCTTCCAATTATATGCGTTACAGAGAAATCGAGTTCGCGGTTAACCAGAGCTTAAGTTGCCCAAGTTCCGCATTATACACGTAGAAATTGCTTGCACCAGCGAAATTGCTTAACGATGTTACACGGTAACCGAGTTCCCAACGTATCGCACGACAAAGAAATCGAATCTTCTATCTTATTACATAGAAATCTTGTTTCCAACCCGTTTCGTTATAACACGATCGATCCTTCCCGCGGAAGAACCGCGTCGCTGTTAGCTGTTGCAATATTCTTCAGCCCCGCAATATCATTAATGCAACACGTTTTACTCAACACCTTCGTTCGAGCACGACGATAAACGCCTTGCTCTCTGATTCGCTTCATCCCATTACGAAATATAGAGCTGGGGGTTGCCTTTAATTGAAAAACTTTCCACGGCTCGCAATTTGTCCGTTCGTTATCTCAGTCGGTGGACGATTGCTCCTTGATCCGCGGCGTTAAGGAACCTCGATCCTCTCGCCTGGTTTCTTTCAGTTTCGCGTTAATGTACCTGCAGGTGGGGGATTCATTTCTTTCGCGCCCCTCGCCAGTTTCTTATTTGCCTTCCCTCGAACGTTCTCCATCCCCGGTTAATTGCGCCGCTCGTTCGAGAAACAGAGCGCGCGATCGCCCGAGTAATGGTATTAATGTTTCGCGTGGCTGTAAATTTGTCGACGACGCGACACCGTAATTTCAATGGCGTGAAAAATGGTCCCAGCGAGCGGGCTTGGCGAACGTATAACAGGCAGAATTGAATCGCCGCTCCGCCAACGCGTCCCTGCGTGCGAATGATTTAATCGGCCCGACTATTGTTTCAATCCATAATTCGGCGAGTGTGTTTAAGCGATTAGCGTTGGATTAGATTTTATGTGCAGACGAACGAGGAAAATTGTTTGCCCTGTCGCAGTAGCTTATCGGTTTTGTGTGTAGGTTCACGTTTCCGTTAAAGGGAGGGCGAGCGAGTAACGCGGGGGCAATGAAATTTTTGCGATACACTCCCTTATCAATCTTCTTCAGCGTAAGAAGAACGACGCGCCGTATTATTGTTCTGGTAGTTTGCGCGTAATTGACGACGGTGTTCGTTTCACCGAGCCAGCCGAGGAACATAATTGTGGATTTGATTATTTTCTTCGAAATAATATTAACCGAGTGAAGCGGCTACCTGGAACTGTTCGCGATCCTTCAATTACCGTTGAAGTCGATGATTGAAAATCCATGGTATATGATCGCGAGGGTACTACAATTTCAACAAAATCGAATCGCTGTGCTTTTAATTATATTTGACGTTGATGGTATTTTGCGAGCGAAATGAAATTATTTTGCTAATTCCAAATATTAAATTCTTAAATAACGGAGCAGCTGCGTTTCTCATCGTCTGTAATGAAATTTTAAACTCGGCCTTATTAAATTTTTGATTGGGGCGTATATTGTTCGAGTTGTCTTTTCCATTGAAAATGTCGTCTCAATTTCAGCTCGTTTCAAATTATACGCGTACATGCAAGTGCAACATAAAGTAGTTACTAATTAGTCACACGTGTAACGATGCCAAGAAGGCGATACGGTGCGGCCTGATTAAACGCAACGTAATGTTTCACAATTAATTTTTTTTTGCATTCGTTCTTTTATATCGTGTGCAATAACGAGACAGCACGTAACTGGTTGATGAATCACGTCTCTCGGCAAACACACTAAAAGGAACGAACGCGAAACTGATTAATACGTTCGCGCGAATAAAACCGTTCCCCGTTACAAGAATAATACGTCAAACGAAGCCCAGGATACTGATGAATTAAGATTGATACATTACTGCGTGTGACACCGAAGACAATCAAAGAACGATAAGATGATACTCTTTCGCTTAAATGACCAAACGGTGTATCAGCAATTTGCGCAATTTCGACCAGCAAGTATTAAATTTTCAACTGCCTTCACTAAAAATTTGTTTCTCTCTATTTCAATTTTGATCACATTTATTGCATTCTTCTTATTATTAACTGCCCCTTATTTGATATATCTGTACCATGTAGTTAGCCTCTATATTCAAATATCGTCCAAAATAAATACGAGGCAATTAAACAAAATTCTTGAACGGGAATTACGCAAGTTCCCCTTGAATTATTTATACCATCGCCTATAGCATCGTAGCAAATATATTATTTTCTGCCCCCTGTAAGAAAAAATATCTTTCTCGCATTAATTAACTCGCACCACATGGATACCTTGCTGCGCCGACACGTGCAACATTCACCAATGAAGAAATCGATAATTATTGTTGAAACAGTGTTTTGCATTAATTCAGTATCGTTTCACCGGGAGAGTTGCCCTTCGGTAAACTACGTTTCAATTATTTCAAGGGTCCAGGTACCAAAGCATCAAAGGAAAGTCTGGAAAATGTACAAATGTGGGGAATACCTCGGTTCATCGAACACACCGACCGAACTTAATTAAAAGTGGGATGCGTTACAACCACGTCGACAATAATACGCCGCTTTACATTTCACGGGTCGCGGGATCGTCTGGACGATTATTTTCCCGGTGAAAAATAGCGGGTGGGAAAACCGTTGCTTCCTGTGGCGACGTGTTTACGGTCTGCGGTTGCCACGTATGGCGAGGGTGAAGTGGTTGTAGGAGGATGATGCTACGAAACGGGAGGACCAACCCCCTGTGTACCAACCCGCACACACACACCACTGTACACCGGGCGCATAGAGTAAACTAATTTCATTTACCGGTAGCCAACGCGCCCTACGGCTTGTAACTTTGTCGAGCAGTTGCGAGCCCACTGACAACGTTTTCGAGACGCGCGAAACATTCACCCCGACGCGTACTACATCGCTGCTCGGAAGTTAAGGATCAGGCTTAACGGGCTCCATTTGACTCTGGGAATTGTTTACGGCACGCATTCTTTTCGGGGCGAATTTGGACGAGCGTTAAATGCTAAGTTGAGTAGCTCGTTAAATGATCAGATTTATTAACGGGGTATTCAATTATCCCCACGTCAGTGTCCGTCGGTCCTTCGATCTTAAACAACGGCGTAGACGCGTGCACGTACAACGTCCGTGTATACATATAGTGTTTCACGGTGCCTCGTTTGGCACGACGATCAGCATCCGTTAATTCTCAAGACGGTGGTGCAGCTTGCGCGTGGCTCAACTGGGCGAGCTGCGTCTACGGAGCGGAAAGGCAGCTCGAATTGTTGACACTGGATTATAACTTCGGTGTAACGAGCGTGACACGATCTCACCACAGCCCACAGGATTGTCGGAGGGCGCACGTTCGGCCGGCTATCGTGCATGATTTATGACGAATCGTGCCTCCACGATCCCCCGGTATCCACGGAATAGCAAGCGGCGCGAAAGCTGGCTTTAGGCCGAAATCAGACAGCCGGGGATCGCATGTGAGCCCGAAGCGATCAGACGTATCAATGGAGTATCTGCTGCTGCGTTTCGAATGGGTCGCCGTGTTTCGCGCGTCAGTTTCGCATAGGCGTGCTCGCGGGCGGATTGACGGACTCGAGCATTGAGTTATGGGAGACGGATATTGAGTTTCGATATTGAGAAAGGGGACGCGATGTTAGGTATACGAGATGTTGAGTGTACCGCGCGTAGAGGGTACACGGCGAAGCTGATTAAATGTTGAGAAATCATTTTTGACGAAATTATGTTGCAGGCGAGAGTCAACCAGAGGTAAACGTTTAACTTATCCCATATACGTAATTTCGAAATGCTAAGTACCGCGCCGCTATTCAGCAGTAACTTGAGAATGTAAAGGAAGGTGCAAGTTATTGAATCGCGGTCTGATATGTTGCGTTTCGAATACATATGGAATAAGTTAAACGTTTGATGTATGATTTTAGGTATCAATGATGGAGAGAACTACGGGCACGGTATTGTAACATGCATAACTCTTGCGTAACTTTAGACTAATATTTTTTATTATAACTAAATACCTGTCCTTATCAATTTACTATTTTTCCATTCGGCTGATCGAATTAGCGCGAATGTGGCTCAGCCCTCAGGCGGTTTCCTACGAAGCTTTCAGTTGAATTTGTTGCAACGCTGCATTTATGTTGAATAAAAATATTCGGAGTTCAGTGGGGGGGGGGGGGGATGCTTAATAATGGGAGAAAATTACGAATCCAATCGGAAATGCACCGCTTTGTAAAACGCAGTGTTTGATCCGGACGATTGAAATCCCGCTCGCACCACTGTTTTCGGATTCGTGGGATTTGGATCATCGGCCTTTGAATTATCCTTTTAATTTGCATTTTTCAATTGCGCGAAACTTTCTTTTGATACGCACGCGGGTATATTCTATTCAGGAGAAAGGGGTAAATGGTGAACGTTTTAAATTACGCGAAACTCGTGTAATGAATTCGTCCGCGTCTCCGAACTTATTCGACGATGCCCACGGAAACGGTAAAATTGAAGCGACTTCAATTTCTCTCATTGTGGGGAATGCGTTGGCCGGTGGTCGTTTCAGTGACCGACGCTATCTTACTTCATCAAACCATTGCGAAACTTTGCGGTTCTTTAATATCCGTTCAAATTTACCCACTGAGTACGTCTTTTTGCAGGAACCTTTCCATCGAAATTAGTTTCACCCTTAATTTTCTTACGAGCTCCATTTTCACGTGCGTCCGAAGACGCCGCGAATTCCAAGAACGTATGCGATTTGTATCACGTTCAACTGCGACTCGTCGAAGCGAATCGGCACAATTCCCGAATTTTCCTCGTTTAGCATTACAAAGAAAAGAAACAACCATAGACATAAAGGGACTGCAGAGAAGATCCTACGATGAGAACAAGATTCTTATCGTGGTAAAGTATGAAAGATTTAGAACAATCTGTTTCAACGACGAGTATAGGTGTTATCAGCTAATCGTTCATTAAATTCGTTAAGTTTAGTTTTATATTAGTTGAAATATGTATTACGTCTTTCGTATTTGCTTCATGCATATTTTACGTAGAAAGGAGCACGAGAAATATTTGCACAATAAATATCAACCAAAACTAACTATTTACATTTCGAATAATTTAATTCAGGCATGAAGCCAAAATTGTAAAAAAAAACACGCACAAATGTATCACTCTTCGCTCATATTTTCCTCGCGATATTATCAACTATAATTAACTTCGCAACTCACTCGATGTCGAAGGATTCTGTTACATTCTGCAAGGCATTCCACTTCAACCGTTTCACTCGTCACTAGTTCAACATCCTTCACGGACAATCGACCCGTGAAACGCGAGCAGTTTTAAAACTTGATAGCGCCGCGACAAGCGGACAGGCGGTGTCTATCGGAAAAAATATAATAACAATTAAGCGTTTGACTCACCTGATACCACCTCTCGTCGTGTCGTAGTTCAAAACTCTGTTGCCGTGAAGCCACTGGACGACACTGTACTGCACTTGCATCGCTATGTGACGTACGACGCACAATAGCTCGATGGTACTGTCGGCTTCGTAGTACTTGTCCCTCAGCGGTTCACCCAGGGCGTCCACTATTTGGACGGACGGCGCTGAAATTCCATTACGAGACATTAGGATGCAGTGTAAATGTTGGCGAACATTAACTCAGTTGATTCAAGGGGTCCGCTCTCTTAGAGTCGCGGGTACAGTAATAATTTGATTTCATTTCGTGGTACGTATAATAATAACGGTAGCGATACAACACCGAGATAGATTCAATTGAAACTTGTTAACGAAATTAGGTTTCCGTTTGCAAATATAGAGGCGTACCAAGGCGCGATGATTTCTCGTTGCGCAATTAATGGAAGCTGGTTCTATACTCGAAGAAACATCGCGGAAGCTGCTAAGTCGATGTGAACGAAGCAGCCCTGTTTCGGTGGTTCGTTACGTCAATAAATATTAACAATACGCTAATGTTCACGGTTAAGTGCGTTTAACGATCCAGACGCAGTCGGTATGTGGCCTTTTTATCCGGCGCCTTCTGGATCATTTCCAATTCGAAGTTTATCATGCAACCAGCCCGGTCGTCCAAGAAATCACGAAGCTGTGGGAGGGGCTTGTATATTGGTACCGTTCCCCAAGAGTTTCTCGATTTTCCGCGAGCATAAACTGTGGCTCGCGAGACGAATACAAATCGTGCTGTTTAATAACGTCGAATAATACGACGAATCTCGGTTTTGAGGGATTCGGTTGGGTTTATCGCGTGGGTTATACGCAGTTATGTACGGGTCATCGGGTTCACGTTCTGACTTATACTACTTCGAGCTGAATTTAACGGATGGGAGATCATTTTGAAAACAATGGAAATTCTACTGCTTCGTGGCAAGAGAACTTACTGCTGCCCCGGCAGCAATGATAGAAGGATAAGTATTCTCGACGAAAATTGTCTGGTAATAAATTAAGCTTTCTGACAATAAGGGCGAAACAAAAATTTCAACGTACTTCATTTTCGTTTATGAGTTCACTGTTTTGTTAACCAATCACTGCGTACCGAACTACTGAACGTTCGTATGCACGAATATTAAAGAGAATTGCATACTAAGATATCGTCGGCACAATACAAATAATGTATATTATTTTTAACTTTAATGAGTATCGGAAGGGCCATAACACGGAGCATATGTTTCGTCAGTTAAAATACATAAGGCGAGATGGGTGCGCTATTATTTTTCTTCCTCAGGAAGTTATGGAAACCTGGTTATTGGTTTGCGAACGATGTTGCTGACGTGTTCTACGTAGAGCTCGTTTCCGAATACTTCATTTCATAGAGGTAATAAATATAGACGATGCGTCATCGACGGTGTGCATACGTGTATCTAACGACGGAGGTCCGATTCAAAATCTCTTCCTTCACTACCTGGACCGTATCCAGCTTCAGAAGTGCGGGCACCTTGGAGAAATGAATGTGCGCTGGCAGTAAGAAGTCACGGGTAAGAGAAATGTTTCCAATCTACAGGGTGTTCCAGAAAATAAGCCCTGAACTACCGCTATCCCTATACAAGGGATTACCTCAAAAGATATGATTTTGAAAAGAAAACAAAAGAAAAAGAAAATTCTCTTTAACGTAAGACTGACGAGCGGGTAGAATTGCGAAATAATTGCGGCTAACTCCTTTCCACGTTACAAAGGAAAGTTGAAATAAGCTTCTGGAATAAGTTGTTCCTGAAGCGAGAAAGTGGCGACCAATCGTTTTTCATTAAAGAGTTACAAGTTTTGTCGGTAAGGTTTAACGTGCGCCAGCTGCGCCGTTTCAGGTATATCCCCTGACTGCGTTTTCGCGAATCTAAGACCGAATGTTGACGTTCTCATTTATAAAACACCTTGTACAAATCGGTGCATTCGACCTCATGAATACTCGCCGGAAAATGTTCTTCCTCGGCAACTTTTCACTCTGCTCGCTCGGCCACTGGATAATACAGGATTCACCGCGTTCCACCTCGTCGAGCGTTCTTTCCCGAGTTTTTATCAGCCTAGTTCCATGCGGAATTCAGAAGGAACGCGACTAGAAACCGGCCGCGTTACACGTATCCTGTCGAGCGGAGGTTTTTTTCCGAAACAACGAAACTCGTTAATGGAAAAATATTTGCGGGACCTTCCGCGACATCGATTGCCGCGTAGCATCCCCGCAGATTCGATCAAAATTGGATCGAATTCTATTTCCTCGTTTCCATTTGTTAAGTCGCCCTAAAAATTAGTCCAATTCATCGACCTCGTGATTTCCGATTTCTCGCCCCAATCGTTTTCCGCTTCATCTACTTTTTAAACAACTTTTCCATCACTTCCCCGACAAATAACGCATCATTAATTGATTAACTCAAATCGCATAATAACAGAGCATCAATGGCGGCTTTCTTTCACCAAGTATGCATCTCTTTGATCTCAGGCGACTTTAAGTGGAATAAGCATCTTTCGCGTCAGACGCGCGCGCGCGCGCGTATCGTTCACGATCCATTATTTATTTTTATACGCGCGACGCTTCCTCGCGTCAGCGTCCATTCTTGCCCATTCGTTCCTGTACGTGTTGTCTGGCAACGAGGTGGGTCCGTGTGGTGGTTTCGTCGAGATTATCGTGGAAGATCCTTTGCCAAATCCCGCAGGCGGTCTAGAGCACGTCGACGCTGATTCATGGTCGCACGATGCTTATCGATTTTGTCCTGGATCCGTCGTCCATGCCCCGTCGTAATTCTTACCTTCGCTCAGAGGTCGGCTGTCTCACGTTTATCCAGCGGATTTTTCGTTACACGAATTCCTGTGATTTGTGACGCGCACCGTGCGCTACGTGTACATTGGGCTCGTGGCTTTTTTCAGGTCGGTAACTGTTTGCCCTGGCATCGAAAAGGTGTCGCGAAACAAACGCAAGAGGATAGTAGGCAAAGTACGTCGGGCTAAAAATGTTCTGCGCGCGGTTGGCTGAGAAGTTCAGTGTACTGTGTATTCAATGTACACCAGGGTGCAAGAATTAAGGAATCACTGAATTTTCGACGAGAAATTATTGTTCTGCCAACTACTGGTAGCTTCGTCGAACGAATCGTTAACAACAGTTCGCTTGCACGAGCTCGGGACTGTCGGCGTAGAGACTTCGCGCGGCTTTGAAACGAGCTCAGAATTGTTGCACGATCTTTCTTCACGAATTTACAGCGGTTTAAGGAATCGACAGTTCGGCACTCCAGTGAATTTCTATTAGAAGTTGCTCTGTATTATTGGTGCGCCGGGTGTCCGGCAAGGAACACCTCAAGTTTCGCGTCAGACAGATTTGTGGCGTTCGTGAAAGTGTCCATTGTTTTATGGACAAGTGTATGCGGAGGGTGGTTCGTGCCGCGGTTGCTGATTTGAGCTCGTTCCACACACCTTAGGAAAACAGGGCAGCCGACCGCGGCTTTGTCGTTTCTGTTTTTCTTGACCGCGGTACGTTTATCCCTTGGCAGCTGTTCCCACCGTTGATTATTCTAGTTTATGATACAGACGCGACTGCTTCTGCTGGTTTTCGAGATTAAATTATTTGACGATCGATTATTGGGATATATGAGATAATTAATTAATGTACACAGAAACGTTGAAAGTGGAATATGAAATAGAGAATGAAATCTAATGACGAGCACTTTTCAATTCTTGAGTACCGAGGTCTAAGTTCAGTGGTGCTGTTCTTCGAAATATTGCAGCCTAAAATAATATTATGGTTTCGTACAACGTTATTCTTCCATTATTTCATCTTAGGCGAAATATCAGTAGAGAATGGGAGCATGGGCTCGAGAAACATTTATTTATTTATTATTGGGCACTATATGAGGTTAATTGATCATTCACTGTACGCACAATATAACCAGAGAATTAGAATGAATTACAAGTAGATGTAGAATTTAGAGAAGTAGATCGGCTATAGTATTAGTGAAATATTATTAAGAGACTTCTATTTAAAACAAACTAGCCTACGAATGTCTCGTCCAAAATAAATCGAATAAAGACTTTCGAAAGACTCAATAAGTACTTCCTGCAGCGTATGCACATTGCTCTCCATCTGAAGCCGCTGAATATTTTTCAAGCAATTAATTTCACAAATTTCGTGTTTATTTTGTTAACGTCGTCGCGTCGGTCGCCCAAATAAATTTGTAATCATGCGACGTTTGATAAGTTTTGCGGTATCGTGTTCACCATCCTAATCAACTACTACCTCGTCCTAAACGAGTTCACGAAGTAGAATCGGGCCAGGCAAGAGCCACGAAAAGTGACGAATGTCAAACACGAAGCACGAGAACGCAAACGATCTTGACGAATTACCTTCAGGAGCAGTCGCAACTTCCGATAAAGTTTCCTCACCGAGTCGGTAAGCTTCTTGCATTTGCCGATGCGGCTTTCCGGCCGCGATACCGAAGAATTTACGCGGACTTATCCGGGCGAAAGTATAAGATTAAAATGTAATCCAGCGCCGGGAAGCTGGCCAGGATTGGAACAGCGAGGAGGAAAGTGGCGGATTTTGGACTTGCGAATTGCAAATCGTAACTCTCCGATCGAAATCGCGATAGGATTTACATTTTGTTTCCGCTTGAAAACATTACTTATGAATTATATAATAAGAATGTTCGATTTTCAAACGTAACATTACCGTTCATCAGTGTGACTCTAAAGCGAAACGTCAGTTACCACTGATGTAAGATATAACTAGATTTTATTTTATTTATTAAAAATATCACTTTTTTAGAACGCTTTTCTTATCAACAGTTGCGTACTGGGGGTAAAAAGTTGTAGAAAGTTAGAATCATCGAGCACCACTTAACAGTACTCGCTGAAAATGGAAAAAGAAATCTGATTACACATATTGGTGGCAGGATATCAAAGGCAAAATTCAGTGTCCCGTTCGCAATTGGCAAACAAGCGGGCATCGTGTTTGCACAACGCTAACAAAGCACGGCTATCACCTGAAGTAGAACATCTTGTTAACTCAAAGACTAACTTCGTTGCCCTATCGTTCGGGTCGCTCGCGAAACACTCGCGAATTAACGCAAACACGATATTATTCATCCAACAACGGTTTTCCATTTACGACGAAATGTTCCGCCCCCGTCGCACTCATATTTCACCTCTTTATTCTTAAAAAGTACGTCAACAAGGATAACCTCCACCCTCGTTGGGTCACTTCCTTTTTCCACCGTTACATCCACTGGCTTTCTTATTTCACCCGTCTCTTTTTCATTTATGAACTTCCTCCCGTAGTTTTACATTTTCTGAGTGCGCTGTCCATTTTCCTGTCTACCTCTAAGTACCACTTTTGCCCCCTCCCGCGCCCCCCACCTTTCCGTCCCATTCGCTTTGTTCCAACGGAACCGGTCGACGTATCTCGATTCCACTCGCGGTCTCTTTCGAGCCAGCGAAATGAAGTTCTTCCGTTTTTCCTTGTTCTCCTTTTCAAACGGCCGCCACTCTACTCTCCATCCATTTCGACTATGCCACTTCTCCTTCAATTATACTCCTAAGCGATCCTCGGCCGCAGAAAAAAAAGAAACTCGTCGAGCGAACCCAATTTATCCGATCGGTGGCGGAAACATCCGATCCTGTTTCCCGTTTTTCATCCGCTCCTACTCCTTACCTTCCTTTTTCTTACATACGCCCCTTCCACTCTCTTTTATTTCGCTTCATTACTTACCGTGCTATCCATTATTCAATTCCTCCGCGTTTTCCCCCGCACGGTTCGAGCTTGTCGGCGTTTTCTAACGGGGTTACCGGTAACGCGATACAGGAAAGGCTGTCAATAAGTAGAATGTACTTTGTGTAGCAGGACATCGATCAGTATTTTAGCATTTTACTTATTTAATGCTGTAGACGGAGATACGGGAAATGTGTTCATTAAGGAGACGAAGGACTTGACAAGATAAATGTTTGTGAAATTAGTCTTTACATTAACTATTGCGACCACGTAGATAGATTTGTTCCGTTATTTAGAATAATTTCAATGTTGCTTGACGATTCAACGCGCGCGAATTATTTCTAATTCGTATGCAATCTCGTTCTTGTAACGGATGCTATTTTCCCGGTTTTCGAGTGACTTCGCAAGAACGGAGTTAATATATTAATGAAAGATTTCAACGATACAAATCTTCTCGTTCACGTGATGGCACGTTTCGGCGTTTTGTGGACCACGCGAAGAGAACATCAACGATGAAAAGTTCGATCCGAAGACCGGGGCTCTTCGCTGGTTTCTTTTGATGTACGTTTTGAAATCGTCATTTCGTCCTGCATGGTCCGGTCGAGTAGTGTATTATACTTTATGCTGACCATACGACCAGCTCTCTGTCGAGACTGAATACGCGCCGGTAATACATTGCGGTAAAATGAAACCGTGAAATGTGTTCTTTGTAAAAATTCTCCGACGTGGCTCATGGCTGTGGAGAGGAAAATATTTTCGCCATTCAAATCACATCGACTGTAGACACTGTAAATATTCGTAGGTGCACGTAGCAAGATCCATGCGTCTAATACAGGTACTGGCCGAGCTTCTCTATTCAGATGATTACAACACGAAGCTTCTCGTATATTCGACGGCGATGGACTGTGGTTGTTGCGCGGCTGGTAATAATTTCGCGTGGCTTCAAAATTTTTTGGTGGCAACGATAACGCGCAGGAGGAGCTGATTTTCTTTCGCAGAAAAATAAATTCATGCGGGAATGAAAGAGGATTAATTAGTTACAATTTGGGCGTTAAATGGTTGCGATGCGAATGATCATTATTGTTTTGCGACTTTGCGTACCGACGCTTTGATTGCTCGTGGATTGAGACAATTATTCCTTTTGGATGCAGAAAAAAATACGTCGCGCTTCGGATAGAACGTTTCGTTAACGCGGCAATGCAAATAAAAAGCCAACGTTTTGATAAGCATCGGATCATTTACAACGTCTTTGCGAATTTGGTAAAAACATTTCGCAGTGTTTGGTTTGGAATGTTTTATTTTCATCCCGTTCCAAAGTATGACTTCGCTTTTGAAGATGAATAATTTATTATCAATATTGGACCAGCGAAACGAATTTATAAAGGATCCTTGACGTCTGCGTCGTTATTAACCAATAACTGCGTTATATTAACCAAATATCTCCGATCCAGGACAGCGTGCATGCAAATATTGTGCCGGGTCATCAAATGATTAACAGATTAACTAATATAATCATTGATAAATGGGTCAAACTAGTCACCAATATTTGTTTATTTACAGAAATGCGTGTAAAACAAGCTGCAGCATATCCATTCATTAACCCAAAACCCATTGAATCCAGCCGGGTAAAGACTAATCGCTAATGTAATGGGAAAAAAAAATGATTGGCAAAGACTTTTGAAATCACCTGGCGCATAGAAATGCAAAACTGCATATCATAAATTAATCGAACGTCAAACCGAGATTCGATTTAACTCTACACACACGGGCAAAAGAGATTAAATACGATTTCCAAAAGACGACATCTCGTATAGAATTTAATTATTGATTTCCGATTTATATTTAACTCAATCCACACACACACACACACACACAGCCTTACACCTAAATCATAAGCAACACCCGTTGCCCAGTTTCATCTGGAGATTCGTTCGTTCGCCTCGAATCAGCTTGAAATCAACTTTCCTCCATTCTGTTCCGTTTCTTCCGCGGTAGCTTCATTTCTTCAACCCCTTCTATTCTACCGTGGCCCGCGACGGATTCCCAATGCGAGGCCCGTGTCACCGTAGTTCACAAAAGTAGCAGGACCGTAGGCAATTTCCTTCATCTCACGCTGAATACCCGAGTGCTTCTTTCCCGTTTCCCTTTGTTTCCCCGCTCTGTTCTAGTGCCGCCCTTGCCCTCGCTCTATCCCGTTCTTCGCGTTGTTCGATTTAAACGATTCCCTCGGCGTCATCGGGGGAAAATCTTAGCACGGAGAGTTTGCGTCCTCCCTTTAATTTGCATTGAGACTTGAGCCGGCTTGCTCGTTTCGCCCGCGGGTAAACGGATGCATTTTCAGGCTGCCTCTGCACATTTAGCGTCCCGTCGCCTTTCGGCCGTGTTTACTCGTTTAAAGATTAACGAAATTGGTACCGGGGGGGTGACGGCCCCGTGGAAGTAACGTCGCATTGAAGCGGCGAGCACGGAGCGGAATGAGCCGGTTGAGGAATTGCTATTATTGGAGATAAGTTTTGTTTCGTTTCAGGTCTAATTCGCTTCGACTCTCTGGATATAATAGCTACCGTATTTTTCTGACGTATCCGAGAGCTATGATTAAGGTTTGGACGATTCGCGACACCGCTGTGCGCCCACCATTCGAAAAGCTATTGATGTATCGATCGGTTTGATTCGCTGACTGGAAACGGAATGATTAGTTCGATTCAACGTCGACTGAATGGGTGATCCGGTCGAAGATGCTCGCGACCCGTTTCTTGAGACCGATTCCTCGGGCTTGAGATTTCTCCACCGGTTGCAACAAGGAAATTTAATTTTCTTGAAACTGCCTTTGGAGCGACATCGACAACTTTAATTCCTTTAATTACCTGTCCCCGGCCCTTTCAAGTTGAAGCATAATGTTGCACGAGCGAGCGAAACAGGAATTCGTTCGGCAGTTCCAAAGGCGTTTTCCGGTTTTACTTGTATAATTATAAGTGATGTCAGCTTTGATATCTCTGATAGCATTGGTATTACAAGCATTGCTATTTTCCATACGTTTAATTTAAACAAGTTTGAGATGCCTTCGTATTGTTTCCAGCGTATTTTAAGTTCAGTCAACATAATTGTATACACTTGTACAGTAATTCTTATACAGTAAGATACGAAGTTCACTTAAACAATTTGCTTTATGCATCGTTATCTGTTTATTCTCCTTCTATTCGAATTGATTTACTTCGTTATAGAAAATTACAATACCCTGCCGCGCTATTTTTAAAATACAGAATTTGTATAGAGATATTGTAACAGTTTATTTTGCTTTTCCCTCTTTCCTTTTTGTCAGGCAATTGCCCATTCAATTTATTTGCCTCGCACGTATTTACTTACGTTTTCTTAACGCCCTACGATCCCCAGCGTGTACTCTTAAGCACGAAAATATTAAGGAGAATCAGGTACCAATTTGCACCTTATATCTTTACATTTTCCCGGCGATTTCGTTCTAAAACGCAATTTCGTATCCCGGGCCGCCTCTTGCGACTACTTAAGTCGCCTCATTCCTTCGTTTTGTTCCAGCGTTTTCATTTCCACTTCCTGTCGGCTCAAGCAATTCCATTTGTTCTTCCCCAATTCACTCTGCATCGCGTTATCGTTCACCGGATGGCCCCTATTAAATACCGCATATAGCCGCACAATTTTCCTACGCGTTTCCGTTCAACGCGCAAGAAACACGACAGGAGGTTGAATGAAAAACTGTCTGTCTTCGAACGGGGAACTGTCTTCAGGAAAATCGTTCACCACGGTATGCAAGCGATAATGAATCGACCTGAGCACGCCGATGCCGTTGCGCGAACAGATCGACAAACAAAGTTAACAATGTTGACGCAATAAACGTGAGGTGTAAGTGTGTCACGGAGGAAATAAACGAATTTGCTACGCGGAAAACTGCGGGCAAGTTTTGCGGATAAGCTTATTTTTACGCTGTTGACTCTTTCAAGGTACGCAGCCAGGTGGACACAACAGCGTGCTCAGTACTCCTAATTTTAATAACGCGATGATATTACTTTTCGCGATACGATATTCTTACTTACATCAAGCATGAATTTGTTACACTTTCAATCGTCGCGTTGCGAAGGGGGACCTTTGTCGCAGTGAAACTTTGTGCAAGGTTTAACGCGAATTATTCCATACAACGCAGAGTATGGATTTAATCGATTGCGAGCGCGATATATATTCCTGTCGTTTCTTGAAAATGTGTACTTCGAACACGAGTAACTGAACTTTATACGAGAATACAGGAATTAGCGAGGATTAAATATTTACTAAGCGCCCTATGTAGAATGAATAACGTACCTATTTGTTAAAATTGATCCCTTCTGATGAGTTTGTGAAACACGGATAAATTTCTATGTGGAATTGAAATGAGTATTTCTGTAGAAAGACTATTGCAAAGACATTTTATTCCCTAACAAAATATATTCATAAGCTTGCGCATCGACAATGGCGAAACATATGAAATGTTGAACCCGTATTTCCGTAAATATATGATCTATGAACAATATATAATAATACAGCACTCTGACTATCGTACGTCTTGTGACGTAGGTATAATATATCGCTCCATCTAACTTTTACGATACGATTAACAAAATATTCACTTATTTCGCTACTTACCGTTGATGTGAAGATTGACGTGAATATACTTGGGCGGATGAGTGCTGACTTGGCACTCGTACTGGCCTTCGTCGCTACTGTTCACTGGTTCGATGTGTAGACGCCAGTTGTCCGGGTACTGGAACTTTACCGTGTACCTTGAATCGCCTATATACGTTTGTTGGCCCACAGTCAGTAAATTCACCTTTTCCCCATTATCTTGTCTCCGTACCCAGGACACCTGCCAATTATATCAAGTTCGTACACTATTAGTATCGGGTCGAGTGTTCAAATTTTCAAGCTGAATCGAATGGATTTGTTTGTCAGCGTTTCACCACGTCATTTCATCCCTATAGAATATTTCTTTTATATATATATACTTTTTAAGTTCCTGGCAAATATTTTGGAAGCGAGGACTTTGTTTAAGCCGTCTAGAATAATTCGATTATTCGATAATTACAAAATGAACAGTTGCATTTGGCAAGACTTGTCTTCAATTGAACGACTGCGTGAATCTGATTCTGTGGATCCGTTATCGCACAATATATTCATGATACATATCGGCAACAGCGAATGAAGCATCAATAGCAAATATTGAACAAACGATAGCTCCTTGAAGATAACTTGGATCGAACTCAATGCAGATTTATCGCCGATTTTCACCTAGGCACAATTTTGTACAATTTGACATTTCGACTTTCTTAACCCACCGCACCCAGTTGTTACGCGTTTACATGTACTTTGCAACGGAGAACAATGGGGAACCTGTAATGGCACAGAAAACAGGAGGAAAACGCGTTGTCCGATTGGCCGTTACGCGAATGGTACCTACACCTGATCGGGTTGCGATAAACACGGACCAGAAATCCGCAGTTTATCCACGTAACTGGAATTGGCTAGTGTTTCCCAGTATTCCTATTAAGTGCGCGCGATATCGTACATCTTCGGCATGGATATCCGAACCATTATTATCCGTTCCACAGAGATTGCCCCATACGGACAGATATCAATGATGCGTGTGATCACAGCCGATTATGATCGATTGGATTTGCTATCTCATTTTTGTGAACGCGAGTAGTTTCATGGAAAACTTGAATCGAGTGTAATTTGGTGGAAACGCTCCAGCACTTTTCAATACGTCAACGTATGCAACGAGACGTGTAATTGATTTCTGTTAAAAGGATAAATATTTTCGTGCAGTAATTTGAATAGTTTCGTACTAAGATAATACATTGCTCATCTTGGGTGGCGTGAAATATTCTACGAGATGCAATTAATATTTTGTTATATTATAATCAGCCTCGATTGTGTCTTTTTAATAATAACAGCAGACGCTTTTTTCTGTATATTAATACAACTCCTTTTTCGGACTGTCTTTGCTATTTTATGCCGCGTATATACTTTTAAAGTTACAATTTTTTGACACAGTAGACAGTTTGCTGAGTATGTAATAATGAATTTCGGTTACATTATATATTATATATCCAACTTTACATCTCGATCGAACAAAATGAATTAAAAACAGCAGCGTGACATTCGTCAGGCAAAGCGTGGCAATATTTGTGGAAGTAACATACTTTCATCCTTACGTAGCTACTAGGGCAAGGCAAATTAACAATTGTGTTTGATGCACGGAAATGGAATTACGTCGCGGGGCAACAAAGCGAGCAAGTTCGTAGAATTCTTCGCGAACCAGCACGTCTACAAATTAGATTTTGCCGTTTCCTGCTATTTTCGTATTTCTTTGCAGGAATTTCTAATTTAATTCGGGAAGTATGCCCGACCCCGGATAAATTTTTCCCGAAAGAAAACAAAATGTTCACCCTTAAACGGAAGCTGCCTCTTACCCGCGAATGATCATAGAAATCAGTAATAAAGATATAACTTGAGCGGAATTGTCTCTGATGATGCTTAACGTCGATATCTCAATCGATTTCCAAACACCACGAGCTGCTCGAGGTACGTAAACTAAGCCAGAGATTGTCCAACAGCGGTTCAAATAGTGTGCAGCAATAAATATCGCCTTTAGCCGAGTTTATGCACTCTCAAGATAATCATGCATGTATAATCGTGTTAGTCGACACCGTCGTTAGCAGTAATAGCAACAGCAACGACATTAATAGCCTAATATTACGCTGAGGCGAGCTCGACCGGGGCTCAGCCAAGTGCAACGCTTTTAGGATACAACTACTCTTGCTGCGCGAGTTTCTGTAGAGTTTAGTCGCCGTCGTCGTTCCGCTGTTTCAAAGCGGTCTTGGTAAATTTACACGAAAAGATATCCACTGCAACACGTCGCGTCATCGGGATAAGCCACTTGAGCGTCGGATTTATCGGCGGCGTTCCCCGTGCAAATATGTATTCACCGTTATGGTGTCACAAATTTTGCGATCATCGATGAAAGGTGCAAGGATTTATTCAGTACTGCAGAATCGAGGAATACGATATTGCCGTGTTACCGCGAATCGAGCAACTGCACGTCACTAGAGCTTAATTATTCAATTGAATAATTCAAAAAGTGTATCTATTAGATGTGACATTTTCAACAAGTACGTTAAAATGAAATCTTTAAAATATTGATCATTATGTAAACATGTATAAGCTTTAATGAACAGAATACAACAAAGTAAACATGTTTTACATGTAACATGTTTCCACAAGTCATGCTTGAATTGAAATATATTTCTCCTAAAACAGTAATTCATTTATCTGATGTTCATTTATGATGTACTGCAGATATCAAGGTAACTCGCGTCAATTGTCGTGACATTGTTACAACATTTACAACGGGAAACGATTAGCATCGCGCTATGCAAATGTCAGCTATACGACTAATATTCTGCGTCAAAGCTTGCCGGCAGCTGTAATTTCTGTTCGGTCTCACCGGGACGCGTATAATAAGGGCGGATATTAAATTAATTTCAACAGGGCGATTGTTCCGACCGCAGTAGACGTGTCTGGTTCACGAACGTTTCCCCGCGAGTAAGAAGTAAGACTGGGGAAGGTAAAGAAATTAATTAAAATAAACTATGGCCAGCCATCCTCGTGGAAACAAACTTTGCTATTACACATATATACAGGTCAGGAGATTAATTCTAAGTTATTGTCTTTGCAATTCTTTTTTTCGCGGGATATAAAATAAAGTACTGTAATGCCACGTGTTCAACGGGGGTATTAAAATATGCAAAGCTATGGAAAAATATGAAAAACTATGTAAAATAATGCAGAAATATGTAGGAACATGTAAAAATATACAGAAACAGTCGGATAAGTCGAAATATATAAGACCTTTTGTCTAGTTAGCATATTTAAACATGGTTTTGCATATTTTTGCATAAAGTTCGTATATACTTGAATACATTTTGCGCGCTGTATACATTTTGCATCTTTTTATTGTACGCACGTACACAGATAGACGATAATTCGGAACTGTACCGTCCGACTTTATAAATCCTATTTCTAATAAATCTATTCTGACTTTCTGTACAACAAATGATGTAATATTCGTGAAATAATGTACAGCCCTTTTGTTTTTCGTGAGCCTAACTCGAATTGTACAACCGTGGGAAAAACCTTAAACGACTGAACTCCTTGTAGATGCGCGTGAAACTCGACGACCGTTATCGATTGTTAAAAGAAAAATATTATTCCCCGGTGGACAATCACGTGTTAAAAACGCCTTGTATACCGCGTACATTTTCTTATTTTGTTCCACGACTTACCGTTTTATCCTGCAGCAACGATATCCTACAGTCGAGCAAGGCGCTGCCGCCAGCTTGAACTGTCATGTTCTTGCTTTCGCCCTCGAAATGAGGGCCCCACCGATGATCGTGATAATGTTGATGTTTGTTCAGCGTGCTGTGCGCATCGAAAATGTAGTTCAGCATCGGTGCGTCCGTCAGTACCGATCGCTTTGCCGCCGTCGTCGATTTTGTTGATATTGAATCTGTTGTTAGCGGTAGATCTGCAATAACAAAAATCGATTGCTAGGACACATCGAAATTTTCGAATCACGTTGCAATCCTTCGCCGACAAATCGGAAATTATGGGTGAACGGAAAACCGGTTGCAATTAATTCTGCACGCAATTATCCTGCAAAATTAAAAGGTTTCGCGAAAAATCGTCGACATTTTGGTTCGCTTGACTCGGTCGAAAAAGAATCGTACCGCCACGTGTCCGCGTTTATTTTAAACCGGGACATCCTTAGTTTTATAGCCCCCGGTTTATCATTTTTTAGGACTCGAGAACTTCGATGGAACTGAGTTGCTTCGTATGTAAAACACAAGCTGGTACACAGTTCAACCAGCGCTATCAACGTTCCACTTTTTCCGCTGTCCCTGCTTATGCGGGGATGGTTTTGCATGATTTATTAATCGATACATCGATGCAGCTGATCACGGACGCTGGATATCTTGCCGTTATATTCACTGTCCCTAGGGATTCCCGTTTCCTGCTGTTTACAACCATTGGACACACAATTGACAGCTGCCAATACGTATCGGCGTGTGTGCTCGATCGCAACAACATATGTCCACGCACGTTTGTAATCGCTGACTGACTACGGGGAGCGCTATATGTGTAATTACCTGCAGACGCTCGTCGCTAACGAATTGCAAGCGGCAAAGTAACGAAAAGAACGAAGTTACAGTGGCCGTGTTGCCTGAACTAATCATCGATCATTTACGATCATATTCATTCTGTCCTCGTTATTAGCGTTCGGTGCGCGTTGCTTCATATATCTGAACATTTCACGCACCGATTGTTCCTGTCAAGCGGTACATTTTCAAGATCGATTCGATTGGCCACACAAAACATCGCCGGTTTCGTTAACCGGAAGCTGTGCTTCAATATTAACCAACTTTGCCGATTCCCCTTTCGTCGTTCTTACACACGTTTCAGTTGGTATCCTTTTCTTATGAACGAATACTCCGTTCGGAGTGCAGCAACATATTTTACAATTACCCTTACGAGAAAGCAACCCCGTTAGGTTTCCACCGTGCATCCTTGAATTTATCGTCTCTGGTGGATGGCGAATGTGCAGAGGTAATAAGCAGAAACAGGCGAACACGAAAGTTGATGCCGCAACAAGGAAAGAGAGCGATATTTCCTGGATCGCGTGCGCTGCATCGAAGCACAATAAATACGTATAACGCTTAGATATTTGTCTGGCAATATTCTTAGAACTACGCGCACGATCCGTCACTTAAGTATAAATTTACACGTATGGTTCGGAAAATTCACGTCCGTCACATTACCTTCGCGTTCCATTTAACTTCGTCCGGTCTTGTTTGGAAATTCTCACCTGGCCGAGTTCTGTAATCTTTCTGCTTTGAATTGGTTCCAGTAGACGAGTTACAATGGTGATTACAACAGCGCGATGGTCATCTTTTCGAGGTTGTTGGGGTATGTTCAGAGTACGTGGCTCTTTATTAATCGTTCGAATAAATTATTACTGAGAATCCTGAGGCGTGGCAAAATTATGCAAAACATTGATTTAAACTTGAATAACGTGAATGACGAGCAGGACAATTTGTATACACAAGGTCTAAGTATTCTGACCATTATAAGACCATATCTCACAGGATTCTACATAAGGAAATTTAAATTCAGGACCAAACTTAGGAAGCTCGGGAATTCCAACTTTTCCAGACCTGGGATCCATCGGCCAACCATCGTAGCAGCCAAGGCTCTAAAGACCCTAAACTTCTTTAGCCTGAGGATCTCAACACCGTTTCTGGGCAGCGTCAAGACCGGGTGATCCTACTCAAGTGATCAGTCAATCACATGGACGGGAACATACGTGGATCAACTCAAGGTTCGCAAACCCTGACATTTTAGATTTTCAGAACTTGGACCGATACCTGACCCATCGATGACCCACAATCCCCATCTGTCTAGATTAAGATTGTTGGCCCTAGCATTGGATCGTCTGCAGCCCAGAAAGGTTTTGCAACACCGAACACTTTGAATCTAGAAACCAAGTAGTTCATGACCTCGATGTTTTCAAATAGTTTGGTATTATTCTGGCTGAATAAAGCTTTTGACGGTGGTAGTGTTATAACAATAAGATAACAAGCAGGCCATAAGAAAATTAAAAATCTATTTCAATAATTGCAACCCCCTCATCATCGAAACAGAACTGTCTAAGACTCACCTTTGTGAGGGGATACAACATTGCAAACTCGCAGCCTTTACGTCTTCGTCATTTCGCGAAATCTCTGACTCAAATTTTGTAGTCGGGCAATGTGGTAACTGAGTGAACTGCCTGCCCATCCGAGCAGACTTTCACAGTGGTGACAACTCAATCATTGCGTATACATAGTCGTCTACGTGTTTATTAACAATTCGAAAAATGAAAATTCTGGTCGTGATCTCAATTCACGGTCCCAGCACGGCTGTACAATTAATCGCGTAATTCGTAAATTCCAATCTGTAAAAATCTTCTACCCGAACGGCTACCGAAAAAGTTGTCGAAATAATACAAAAAAAAAAAGCAAAAAAAACGACGGAACGTCAGAGTCTTTTCACCGTGATTAATGGCGATAAATTCGTCACCATGGCGCGAGAAATTCTCGCGTTACCAGATATTCAAGGGCTGGTGGCCGTGACGGACGAACAGAATTGAAGTAGGCGTGTCGCAACGACAATTCCGTCTTTTCTGTTCCCCGACTGATATTAGCCGCGAAAACTTTCGCGACTGTTTCGCAAAGTTGAGCGAGAACCGTGGAGGTGGAACGGAGGTGGATAATCTTCCGAGGATGTTGCGCGTCAAAGAGGATCAATATGCCGCGGAGCGCGAAATTCTTCTGCCTCTCCATTTATTTTTTTCTTCCCTTGCCATGACGCTCCATTGGATCGGTGGCAGTTTCCCTTTTATTTTTCTTCTCTTCCCGCAGTCAGTCTTCCTACCTTGTCGTCGATATTTGTCCCCCGTTTAGTCACTTAGAGTTACCCATTCTATTCCGTTGCGATTCCTCGTTTCCGCGTGTCGGTTACTCGACGAAAATACGTTTTCCATTCCCGTTTTATATTAGCTCGCTAGAGAATTGCATTGTCACTCTCGGAAGCGATGCGACTGGAAAATAATTTCAATTGCAAAAGTTTGGACGAATTAACGGAGTTCGTATTGTCGTTCATTCGAATCGGATTGCACGCATTTTTTGTTTCAGACATCTTTCTTGGCAAATGACACCCGCATCGGACGTATCGTCAAGCATCTACCGTCCTTTTCATCCACCCGTTCAGCCCCTCGACGCTCGTCTATCAGTCTCTGCCCTGATCTTCTCTCTTTGCTTCCGTCGTGGAAATTTTCCTGCGGCCCGAAGGAAGGAAATCCGATTGGGAATTCCGGTGAAATCGTCGAAAGCGTGTCCCGGATACTGACGAGGAAACGTCCCGCCTTCTTGCCTCGGCGAATATGAAAAACGCTGTACGTCGTATTGACACTGCTACCCGACCGTGATCCAGTTACAGCCTTTCCATTTTCCCGGATCGCTATGGGCACGCGACGGAAACGCGTGACTCGCGAATCGTTCGAACGACCGGTCGAATTCCGATCCGGAAAAAGAAAACAAAATTTGCGTAACATTCGCGCGATGAGTCTCGCCGGTCGGTCCTTCTTTGAATCTCTTGTCCAAACAGAGGACGATTGTTGGCCAATGGAAATAGGCCTGGCGGCACGATTTGTCTCTCGCGGGGTGGACGATTCTTTTTTGTTTGTTGCGTTCCGTTGATTGCCAGATTTGTATCGTAGAGCGCCACTGAATATGGAGCTCGTTGGAACTGGTAGGTCGAATATTTGGTTCTTATTGCGATAGCCGAGTAGAAAATGGACAATGCGTTTTATGGGTAATAGCGGTTCTGCTTTTGAGTAAGGAGCAGTTTGAGGGGAATAAGGTTTCGGTGAAAACCTTTGCCGGCAAGTGTGCGAAACACATTATATTTAGTCGTTTAGTTTTACGTTTGAACGCCCTTCAATTTTGTTGTCGAGTGCGCGATATGCGAATCTAGAACTACCTGCGTGCACGTGGAAATCAACCGCTCGTCGGTCAATCGCCACAGTGGTTTCTATCTCGCTGCAGTTTTTCGATCGGAATTATCGAGTAATCACCCCCAGGTATATCGCGGATATGTTTCCCCTCTCTGTTTGGCATGGAGCGGTAGCACAATCAACGCAGCTATCCTCATCGGGTTCAAGATCTCGCGAGCTTCAATCGACCCATTTTTTCTTTTTCGAGACTTGCAAACACTCGAGGCCACTGACTTGGCGGTTTTCCTCGGCATTGCATCGTGCGCTTTATTTTGTGTCGTCGCGAGAAAACGAAGTTTGAAAGGGAATCGAGAGAGAGAAGTGCGGAGCGAGATTAAACTGTCCTTGATATGTAAAGACCAATCAAGTATTGATTATCCGTATATTTTTCTGTGAACGAATCACCGCGGCCGTAGTTTTTGTATCATTTTGTTAACAACGATGAATTAATCTGACTCGTTTCTGTTTCGAATGGCATATTCTTTGAACTGATCAGCACCGCCAGGAATGCTTGAGTTTGAAATATTATTGCTTCATAATTGTTCTTTGCAACTGATACGATACGGGGCGTATATAACAATTAAACAAGTATAAGTAGCTGTTAAGCAATCGCATTATCACTGCTCCGAATGATACGAAAAACGACAGCGAACAAATAAACACGAAGAATGTAGATCGTACTGTTATCAATTAGTTATTCCGGAATAAAAGCTTACTGGCAATACGCACGCGGCGAAACACGCAATAATTTGTTAAAACATCTCGTTTCTGTCAAATTCTTTCACCTCGATCAACGGAACGCACAATAATACGCCGCTGTTGGTACGCGATTCAACATAATCGTTCAATCTGTCCGTCAACGAAATTCCATTGGAACGAGGAACAGCAGAAAATTTGTAATCGAAAAAGCGTCCCTTTCAAGCATTTATTACGGGCAGGTCAATTTACCTAGCACCGGACACGAGAATTGGTGAATTTCATTGAAATAAATACACCGGGACGACGAACCGTACGCTTGCACCGCTCGGAACGATATCCCGTCGGCGCATACGCTGACCTGCGTCACTCGAAGCCTACACAAGACAACTCCACGCTTGAGATTCTTTCCACGCGTGCCTCCTGCTATGCTAATTCGTCGCTGTTCCACCGCCTTGCCCCTAAATCTGTCCCATACTTGCGCCGGAAACCCGTCGAACCAACAAATCAACATCAATTAAACAAACAAAGTACCGGCGGTAAATCTTGTTTCGGAAGCACGGCGAAAATTTATCGCGTTCTCGAACCGAGGGACTCGCGCGGGATACACAGGGAAAGCGAAACCGCGGTAATCGCGGCGAGTGTTAACCGTCCGGCTCGTTAAACCGTTCCAAATTAGCCCCGTTCAGGGTGCGCTTTCTTTGCCGATCAAAACACGAAACGCCAGAACGTTGCGCATAAATTCCGTTGCGGAGCACGCTCGACGAGCAACGGGCAGTCTCGCGTGGCCGAGACGTGCACGCGACCCCGTCTTCGTTTCGGGGACGCACGTTTCCTCGATTTCATCGTCGAACACGACTACGCCGTAATTCCGGCGAGTCTGGCTAACCACGGTAAATAATTCCGATTCCAGTGGCGCGCTCATGTTTTATGCATGGGGTCGGGTCCGCGGAACGCCACGCGTTGCACGTCGTTGTAGTTTCTGCTGGAATCACGGATCCTGCCGCCACTTGAACGCAGTATCATCCTGTTGTCCGTCCGCAAACCGCCCCCCCGCGCCCAACGAGGGTTCACGTGTTCGCTCGTGTTCAGAACGGCGGTGTTCCGTGGCGAAATCCCCGTGTCGCGGATCGGCAAGGTGTTTGCGCGTTATCGAGAGCGTAGCCGTTGGTAGGAAAGGTCTGTGAAGATTTTGGAGGAACAATTGAATGGAACAATTGGGCTCGGCGAGTGCGGAGTGCTTGAGAGCGAAATGATTTGAAGGGGGGCGCGGGTGAGAAGTTTGCGAAGTTGCACACTGTAATATAGACTCATCCGAGGAATTGAGGGGTCAGTAAATGTTTAATGGAAAATATAGCGAATAATTCGCGGAGCTCGGCAAAGTTTGTGCGCAGCTCGAATCGACACGAATTCGGCGATTGGAGTCGATGCTTTGCAGTGGCCAGTGAACAGTTGTGCACGATATTTTTGGGCCATTTTGTATAATGGCAAAGATAATAGGCCATTTGATAAAATGGCAAGGAAGAGAATTGTATGCCAATTTTCCCGTGTCTGCCGTAAAGGGTTCTTCGATCGTCGAATCTGTGGCGATTCTATCCTTGACAAAAATTGCTCGACGTCCGGTCGGACGTTAGAATCTGCGAAACTTTTGAACATAACGATGCAAAAAGATAAGAAAGAAAATATAATCTTACCAAAAAACTTCAACTCATTGTTGTTAAAGTAGAAACTTCACCCTTTAAAACGATTTTAATGTGACTAGCGTGTAATCTTGAATGTAGACGACATAAATGCCCTCCATTAACGACAGCAGCCGTGTTTCGTGCAAATATACCGTAAAACTTGTTTCACACGTGCAACCACATATTCCCATTTTCCCGGCGAAAACTACTGCAAGATTCCCTTCCGTTATAGCTCCCTCTCACAGCGGTACATCCTTTCAAATCACCCAAACACAATCCCGTCTTTCACCGCGCCGCATATCTTTCTATTCCCACGCATCCTCTACTTTTCAACTCCGATTTTATCCGCGATATTCCACTTCTCCAACCTCTCGAAAAACCTGCCACACCCCTCTCCCCTCAAAAAAACGAAAAAGAGAGAACTGTTCTTCCCGGAAACTTCGTGTCCCCTGATACCGACGGCACGATACACGCCCGTGACACACCGCCGACGAGATTGTCGGGGACGGAATCGTGAACGATAGCGGGGTGGGATCGAAACAGGTTGTGAAACTTAGATGGGACACGCATCTTCGACGAGATCAATTTAACAAAATTTGTACCCGTGAAGCATCGGCGAGTCTCGCGGGACCGGCGTCCGCCCGAGTATTCTCTCGCGACTGGCAATGTGTATCCAGCGTGTCGAGCAAGCTTTCGGTACACGTTGATCGCTCGATCGGTTGTACGTTCTTCGTCGATCGATTTCTGGCCACCTGGATCGCAGGCAGATCGACGGGACGGATCTTTCGCGGGGCGGCCTGCAACGCCGTGGCTTGCGATGATAAATCAGCCGCCCGATAACACGGCATTGATAACGTGAACGTTTTATGCGAGGCAACGGGTACGATCGACGCGGTGCGTAATGGAACGTGCACGCATTATCGCGCTGGACGCCGTTGTAACGCTGTTATCTCCGTCGCGACGCCTTTTGTACGAACGTCAGCGCGCGGAGTTTATGCGACCCGCTCGCGTCTCTTTTCTTGTTGTACTTAATGGCGGTGGATTTGTAAAGGGGCGTGCGTGCGATTGTGCCGTATTGGCAGAAACGGGTCGATTAGTTGCGCACCGGATACTTCGGGGATGGAAAATAAAATACGTTTCCGCGATACCGCGAGAGACGTTGTGAATGCGTTGTTACATCCCGCGTTTCGAATGCTCGCGAAACGATTGAGAACCTTGGCGCAAGAACCGGGCAAGTCCAGATGTTGAAAGGTGTCCGGTTTTCGCACCATGGTTTTTTAATTGTAGCCGAGCATCCTGAGATTACCTATCACGTCGTCGCGCTGTCATTTTTATTCATTAGAATCACACGGAGGGAAATTTGTCCCTTTAGATGCATTCTTTAATATTTATGAGACTGGCTGAGAGTTTCAAATCGTATATGATGTTTCAATTTAATGCAGTTGAACGGATTAATCTTAACGTCATAAGATTTAATTTCCGGTATAATATATATGAACATATATATGTATTTATTTACAGAACTGGAATGAAATCGCAATATCAATGTTTTTATTTATGTAAAATACGCGTATGGAATTGTGAAAAATGAATTGTTTCAATGTGTAATCGTGAATTTATACAGACGGCTGTGATAATACGATCGCCCAAATTTTACGAACGTTGCTGGACGTAATAGATTAATACTTTAGCGAGTCCAGACGTAATTTTGTTCGATATTTATTATGGTGTATATTTATCGAGGTGTTTCGCGAGGAGTTTTACTCCAGCGACAAAATTCTGCGTCAATTTTCTTATTCAGATACGTCCGAAATGTTTCTGCTACATTATTCGAACCTAAATCTATTCCATTGTGCTGCACGAATCCAAGGACCATGGTGTCCATTATCATAGTGTCCATTATCACAGTCTTAGCGTCAGCTGCATTCAGGCTTACGAGATCAATTCGACATCATATAACCACCCACATCTCAGACGCTGTCTGTATCTGATCCGACGTGTCTTGATACTGTCTGTAATTAGTTCTAGAAATTCAGATTAGTTAGTATCCAATTTCACGATCTCATATCGTCTAGAATCTAACTTGTTCTATTCGGTATAACGTCTACCTTGAATATTTGTAAAGAATTAAATTCGGTGTATTGATTTATTGTGCATATATTTATCGTACGAATTATCAAGGCTTATGTATACGGCTTGTCCTAATTGTTGTGGGACACCAGGTGCAAGAGACAGTCTGCGGCATAAAGAATTTCTAAGCTATATCCTTTCATATAGCCCGTAAAAAGAACCTGAAGAATCCAGTATTTTCACTGAAATGCTAAACGAACTACATACAGTCATTTTTCTCTTCGTATATCTTGAACTTTCTACGTCCTTTAGCGAGCTTGGGACCGTAATTCGCTCGCTCGTAATAACTTTCCATTTGCGAAATTTCTCAGACACTATTTTTTCTCCTCCTCGGCGAGGCGAGTTATATACGCGAGTAACGAGCACAGAAGAAATAGAAATTTAAAGCTGAATAGACTACTTCTCGCGATGACAAGTGCCTCGTTCTACCATTTATGCGAAGTACGTTTCAGTTACATAAGGGATAAGCAGAATGTTAAAAAGTGGTCAGGTTTCGGGCAACCAAAAATATCGATACGGTGTTGCGTTTCGGGTTCCGTGAAAATGTAAGCCCGCTGCATTACTTGTCGGTGAAACGATGGAAGAGTTGTTTAAACAGTAAACGATTTAGAAAACGCATAGGGCGAAAAATTGGATATCGTCGAATTCAAATAGATTTTGCTTCGTGGGAAATGTGTGAAGTGTACAAATTCGAGCTCTGTTTTACAGTAAAAAGTCGATGTTTATATTGTATGGAAAAACGAACCGATAAAAATATTGGAAATTATGTAAAAGGGCTGCCACCAGGTCCAATATTTTAAACAATTCGACATGTTCATTCCAGGGTGTGTGCGAATTTTAGAATTCGAAAGGTGCTGCTGAATTGAATGCGCTAGAAAATTTTCGGGCGCAGTTACGCTGTGCGTGGTCTGCAAAACTAAAAATTTGATAAAACAGAGATTCATTGATTTAACAGAATTCACCATTTCCAAAGAATTCACCATTGACGAGAGAGGTCGAATTTTTGAAATCCTATCGCTTGTCTCGAAAGGGTGTGGAAGTTAAAACATGCGGCTTACCGATGTCGCTTGCACGACTGCATTGCGGATGCCGGCAGACATTCCGACTTGAACATGTAAAATGTTCATTAGCAGTTCTTCGCCTAGTTGAAGGAAAGAGAATGAACGAGAAGATCAAACAATATTGGGAATATAAGCTTAATAGCGGCGAAGATTTGTGTTGAAGAAACCTCAAAGATTGATCAGCATACGAGTGTAATAATTATTCGGATACAGCGAAGGAAAATAAAATTAAAAATAGGTACGCAGTAAAGATAATATTTTTATGCAAATACATGTTTCGCGATAAGACGAATTGTACCCTGTGTACAATGCATTTAATCTGCGAATTATTATCAAGATTATGCATGATTTGTTGTGCTGCTATTGCAGTGATGCAAGTCAGTCATAAATGAATGAATGGAACAGTTCATTGAAATAAAAATCCTCATTTTTACATAAAAATTAAGAAGCTTTTCGCAACCAATAGTTAGCCCATACTTCACAAAATACAATAAGCATTATAATAAATGTACATCCTTCCCTTTCGTTGCAACGAATCCTCCCGTTTCCAATTTAATCCAGCCAGTGGACGATGGCCATTTTTTCCCTTTCAAATCGTTAGCTGCCGTGGCTTATCGGCGCGATCCTTTTATCTTTTCGTCCCTAATCTCCCGCGGCTATTTTTCTGTCACAGAAACAACGATTTTCGCGTCGCACTTTACGAGGATCCATGAAATTCGTGCGCAGGCACCAAAACACTGTGCCAATAGCGAGTATTAAACATCTGAAGCATTCTAATATGAATGATAAGTCAGCCGCGATCAGAACCCCTGCAGCACTCTAATCGTGTCTCTAATGTCTCCTCGGAAATTTGTAAACTATTAACCGGCAAATGGAGACCGACAAGATATTAAAAATGGCTTTATGTACAGTTATTCGAGAAATCATATTTCTATGAAACGAAAAGGTTATTCGAGAGTTTTTCCGATTCGTCGAATTCGGACCGCGTTTTCGTCTCGGACGACGGGAAACCAGACAAACGTGGGGATACCCGCCGGCCTTAACAGAGTCGGAAACGTGACTGTCAGAACGGGTTAGGATCTTCCTCGTGGTCTTCGTATACGACAGAAAGGAGACACGTGTAATCTTTCGTCTCTTTTGTCCGGTTCGTGAACGTTTTTCAAGGTACGCTTCGAGGACGGGGTCCGCGAATTCGGAATGCGTTTCCAATTTGACGATGTGAAATCGGCTAAGGGAAATAAGCTCACCCCGTGGAACGTAAAACGTGACGTCCTCGTCGCGCTAGGAACCACGTGCCTCTGACGAGCAACGGCGTGGCTGCGTTATCCTTGCGAAGATATCTCTCCTGCCAACGTTTCCAAAACTTTATACGTTTCGTGCGCGATGGAAGAGCGACGTTTCACTGTGAGATTTTTCAATTGGAGTCTAATATACCGCAGATTTTTTAGAACCATCCCAACTTGAGCCGATGGGTAAGCCGATTAATTGTAAGTCGAAATGAATAATATTTGTTACATTGCGATAGATGATGTGTGCAGGATATAGTTTGGTCACGATGTAGCTCGTACCTTTTGTTAGTCAGATTTGGTCCAGTTGTATTAAATTGGAGTTGGTATTCTTGAGATGCTTTCTGTTAGAGTGGTTTAATTCGCGCGTCACGCATTATGTAGACAACTTCTTTTGTGTGTGTGTCGCGTCGCTACTTGCGATATGCCCGCCAATTGTTTCTATTGTCTTCTCGAGCGGCTCACGTGTTCCACACGAGATTGAACTTTTGAAAAACCCTTTTTGAATAAATATAAGGCTCCAACCAACCAACTCTGTTATTAACCTCAACGGGTTATGGGCCCAGATTTTAAAGAAAATAAGTGAGATAAGTACAACATCTCAGTTCGAAGTAATAGTGTAAAGTAGCCGAGGGGTGAGGTTAAGCACGTGTTTGAAAATATAAATGGCAAACGGTGTCGTGGGTACCACAAAAATTGAAGAACTGAATAAACACAATTTCGACACTCGGTGTATTCAAGTGGAAGCAGTTTTAATAAAAAGTGGATTGTGGGATTATGTTAGTGGAAACATGAAAAGACCGGTCGTTATCGCTGAAGATCCTATATCCGAAGCACAAGGTCATGATTGGGATATAGAAGATAGGAAGGCCAGGGCAGATTTAATTTGATCAATCAGTCCCTCTGAATTAAAACAAATTAAAACATGCAGGACATCGAATGAGGTTTGGACAAAATTACGTCTTGTATATGATTCTCAAGGACCAGCAAAAACTTCAGCACTATTGAGAAAATTGACCTTTCACCGCATGTCAAGCGGCGGAGACGTTCGAGAACATATTAATAAATTTATTGACATAGTTGAAAAAGTGGCTGAATGGGATATTGATATAAACCCTGGTTTGCAGAGTGCAATGTTACTGAATAGCTTACCAGAAGCATTTGAAAACTTCAGATGTGCCATGGAGTGGAGAGATGAACTTCCAACCTTGGAGATTTTAAAGGTAAAGATCCTAGAGGAATTTGAAAGTAGATAGGAAAAGGACACTGATGGTCATGGTGCGATGTTGGCTAAACACAAATACATGTGGGCCAAAGACAAATATAGAGAGACGAATAGAAGTGCTCAAGGATACGACAAAGACAGAAGTGTGCAGGGACCAAGAAATGCTCAGGGATACAACAGGGGCAGAAGCGTGTATGACCAGAGAAGCGTTCAAGGATATCACAGGGATAGAAACGTACATGAACAGAGAAATGGTAAAGGAATATTCGTGAAACCTATTATTGTATGTCATAAATGCCAAAAGGTAGGACATAAGGCGAACAATTGCTATATGAACAGGGATGAATCCAGATGAGGTAAGTTACCAGATTTATATTACGCATATTTTAATTAGAAAGAAATGTGCAACTTCACTGGTGGTCCAGAGAAAAATTATTGGTGCCTGGACAGTGGTTGCGCAACACATATTTGCAAAGATGCAAATAAGTTTACTGCAATGAGTACACTAAATGAAGAAAGCGTAAATCTGAGAAAGTAGAAGCTGTGGGTAATGTACATATAAAGGCTTTTTTTTTTTAAGATCGTATCTAATATCTGTCGCCAAAATTGTTGATAGAGGGAATCGTGTTATTTTCGAGAAAAATGCGGCTGCTGTTCAAGGACCAGATGGAATAATAAAATTAAGAGCTACGCGTTATGGAAATTTATATTATGTTCAGGAAGCAGAAGAAGAAGCAAAAGAACATAAAGTGGTTCTATCTGGAGACGTGCGAGTAATGGAAAATGCGGAATTAGCAAATCATACAGTCCCTAGCAGAGATAATGATGGTCTAAAATTGGTTCCTAGTGCTAAGTGCAATGACGAATTCGATGTGCAATTGTCTAATAATGAGGTACAGACAAGGAGAAATACTGAAGAAGGAATATCGAATGAAGGAAATGACGAAAATGGACATGATATTGAACTACGACGGGCTCCAGGAAGGCCCAGATTGGAACGTACGGGAAGAAGAGGACGTCCTAGGAGAGTATTTAGAACCGTGCCAAGGAACAACGAAGTAAGTACAAGTTAAGAAATTTCGAATAATTTATCAGATGTCAATACACAACACAATGAAGAAGATGAAATAAACGAAAATCCAAGTATTAATAATAATCAAGAAGAGGAGCAGGCAATAGTTGGGGAACAACAACCAAATTTGATAGAATTGGTGGCAAATATAGCCTAAGTCCAAATCGAAAATGCTTTAGACGGCGAAAATAAATTACAATGGGTGCAAGCAAGAAAGGAGGAAGTTAGAAATTTCATTAAAAATAATACTTTCGAACTTACAGAGCGTCCTTTAGGGAAACAAGTAATAGGGTGTAGGACTGTCCCAACCAATAAATTCAACTCGAATGGTTCCTTAACCAAGAGAAAAGCTAGAATAGTTGCAAGGCGTTTGCAAGACGCAAATACTTTAGGAACAATTCGATATTTTAGGACTCCAATTCTCGCCGGCCTGCCACGGACGTAGCGAGCGACTTACGCAAAACGCCGTCGGGTCGGAAGGGTTAACAGAGGACGTATATATGTAGAAACCCGAGTTTCTGATAGATTTCCTGACAGATATAGCGACTGATAATAATGAGTCTGATCAAATTAAGAAAACAGCTACAAGTCTATTCAATAAATTGAAAAAGAATAATAATTTGGTCTGTTATTTGAAGAAAGCAATTTATGGACTGCGGCAAGCAGGAAGGCAGTGGCATGAAAAATTATGTACAAAGTTAAAAAGCTTAGGTTTGAAACCTACTGTTGCCGATCCTTGTATATTTCATTCAAGCAGAGGAAACTCTTCATTATTTGTGGCGATTTACGTTGACGATATGCTAATCATATCTAAAAATAAGGAATGGATAAGAGACATAAAGACTGAATTGTCAAAGGAATTTGACATAAAGGACTTAGGGAGAGTTAAATATTGTTCGGGAACAGAAATTCGACAGGACACCCAAACGATGGTAATGTCTCAAAAGAGATATATAATGGATCTCTTAAAGAGGTTTGGATATTTTATTTCAAGTACATTGAACCATAAATGACAGTTCAGCGGTTTCAATGAGTTACTGTCGACAGATTGGTAAAACTGTTGAAGCATTGAGTGCAGCGGATAAACACCCCTCAACCCCGATATCGTTGAATCCTGTTCACCGTCGATTCGTTTAAACGATTTCGCGAACGTACATGCATATTATTACGTAGGACAGGCAATCACGACGCAGGTGATACTGATACGGCTCGATGACGTTTAAGAGTCCGATATCGGGGAAGATTATCGTGAAATCGTTTAATGTCTAGCCGACGAATGCTAGCGGCGTCGTACCCGGAAACGTGAAAACGGAAACGAGAGCTAGTAAGCGTGCCTTCATGTTACGAGCAACGATAACCCATAGACCGCAAACGATAACCGGCGAGATAACCCGGACGACCGCTGAAACTCGATTTGCAATTAAAGTAAAAGAATGTTATTGTCGTTTATCGCGACGTTACAAAAATGGGGAACGGATTTGGTTGAAATAAATTTCGCGTTAATGGTTCGTTGTCATGGCCACTAATTTGCAGCGATTGCCCGAGGAATGTATTCTAACTCTAGCATAATCAATCTCGTTGATGGCGTTGGTCAAATATTGAGTGGAGTAAAATTTATGTTCGCAGGAGGGATTCCAGGGTTTATAGCGTGGAATGTTCGCGAGACGTACAACGAAGGACAAATAGGTGAACGAAAATTTTTACAAGCGTATTAGAGACGTTCTCTGTCGATGGAAAGCTGACGCGGCTTATTGCTTCTTTCTTTTTCTTCCGTTTTTTTATACACAACAGGGTACGGTAATCCTACTAGCTTTTACTTCCCTTTAGATTACTATTCCCGCACATAATATATAGACGTGAAAAATGGCACGATAGCATGTTGTTACTTTATTCAGTCATTTAATAAATATCGACGATATTAAAAAATATTTTAAATATAGATAAGCATATTTTAAATATCTCAATATATGTTATTACAATGCTGAAGTATTACTGTACGTTGCTAATATCGGTATTTTCTCGTATCTTCATTCGAACCATTTTTCTCGTTCACTAAATTATATTTCGCACCCCTTGTATAATCCCCGAAATATTTTGCTCTCATTGAAAACTCGCCTCGGCCCACAATTTAATTTTAAACGCTCTCGTCAGACCGCATCCTCTACGCGAACAAAAAGAAACGTAGAAGATGATGGTAACCCGCTGATGTACATATTTCAAACTATTTTATCAACCATAAGTCGCGGGTGAAACGCGTTCGAACAAAACGAAATACAAATGAACACGCGTGCATTTTTCCAGTCGGACGTGACGTTCGGGACGAGCGAATGCACGAAACATGCATCGTGAAAAATAGGACGGGCATACGAGTGCACGAAGAAGACGCGGTGGAAGATGGATGGATCCAGGTGGATGATTTACGGTAGCCACGTAACCTACAAGTGGAAATCCTCTGGCTGAAGTTTCATCCCGCGCTAGTTAACGGTAACGTATCCCTGCACGATTGAAATTAATTACTCAAACGTACTGTATCACATGGAAGTTAAATCGCAACGGTTCATTACAATGTATACGTGGATATATGCGCATGTTTGTCTACTAGTGGCATAATTAGACTAATCCTTTTCAACTGGAATTTTATCCTACTATACCAGACATTACTTGAAATCATTTGGATTGTACAACATGTTATGCACTTGCAAATGGTTGAATCGTTTCGTTAGAACATGTAAGAATGCGAGCTTTCTTATTCTTATAATTTTTGAACACGTTGAAGAATGTAAAGGGTTGATTAATTTTTCTTTACTCTTTCCGTTTTCATTCTCAATTCAAGACGAGCGTTTTGTTCTCTTATGTTACAACCGCGGCTGTGCTACCTGCGCAGCCTTATCACATTGACAATAAATTACTCGCGTGTACGCGCGATAATATCAATTTCATGAATATATTTGTTTCCAGTGCGTGGAAATAATACCACGCGGTAATTATCGGAATGTTGCGCTAGATAGAATAATTTCGAATCGTTTACCGTCAAACCATTATCAAAAATCAGCGAAATCGGAGATGGTGACGTTTCGACCGGACATAAGCTAATTGTCGAATTTTTCATTTGCACAAAAGGCAGCTATAAATCAGATTGTCGGATACTCTTGGCCGGCAACGTATATTCCACCGTGATCCGAATTTCGTGGCAAGTAATCCCACAGTCCGATTAATGGATTGCTCTTTCCGCAAATTTCGTCGCGTTTCGTAAATCAAATCCATCCGGATGAACCATGGTATCTATCTATAAAATTCTCAGCGCAGCACGGGCCGAATTTTTCCCCGCACATCCTGCTGTGTAACGCGATAGCGCTGCACACTGCCGTTGGAAAAGCGGTTTTCAACCACTATTTCTCGAGCAGAATTCGTTAGGAATTTAACAAATTCGTTTATCTACTTTGACATGCTAAAAGTGACTCTTTCATTTGATCACCTTTGATTCTGATTTGTGAAAGGAAAATTCCATTCGCTGTTTGCAATCCGCCGCCGACCAGAATGACATTTCCTGTTTCATATTTGAAAATCCATCTCAGATTTCGTATATCAGAGGGACGTATTAATACGATTTTCTATGATTGTACCTTAGATTGTGAATTAGATTTATTGGAAATTCGGTAGCTAATAATTCACGAAATTGGGACACATTTGTATTACTATAATTCTAAGATAATATTTATCGCTGTTAATGATTAATAATTCGTTAAAAGCATTCCGATTGTAATTACAAAATTGTTGTTTGATAAAATTTCCCGAATTCGTCACTATGCGACAAAATTACAGTGCTGTACAATTGTGTGCCATGTTACGTACGGTAACATTTTTGATCCATAAATCGGCGGAGCTCAATTTTCACGGAAATTAATTCATTGATTAATGCCTCCACTTTACTGGAAATCTGGTGGGATGAGTTATCAACAAAGTTTCTTGGAGAACTTCAGAAACATAAATTAGGCGGGTCGTTGCGCAGGAAAATCAATATTTTTGAGGCTTCTATTAAAAGACGAAGATACTTGCAGAAAGGGCCAGCTTAATTCTGCGAGTCCCGTTATCGATAGCTGTTTCAACTGTACAGTTTATTAGTCTGACATTAATTTTAACGTTTTACTGCAACAAGGTATCCAAAGTATCCTTAAATACGATATTCTCGACGATTAAACATACGAAACACAATAGTATTATTAAAAAAAAAAAACAATTGTAAAATATCAGTTCAGTTTGATAATCTATATATTTATAAATCTCCACAGGCTTGGTTCCCCTCCCCAAAAAAATGTTACAAACTTTTCTTGTATCGGAAATTGTCGAACCTGCTCAATAGTGTTCAGACAAACACTGTTACACCGATTACTGTTTGGTTATCGAGTATTTTACAATACTATCGCAATCGAAGATTAATTTTCTTCTACCTTCACGGTATAATATTATCCAACTAAATACAAAAGAGATCCACACCGAGTGAAGCGAATTCTATTTGGATCAGAAGAAATGACCCAAAGAAATATAAATTTCCTACGGGCACAGCTTCTTTTCCGTTTAACATACAGCGATCAGAATATAACACGAACTCGAGAATGTACACGACAATCGATACGTAATTAAGTATGGTAGCAAATTTTTTACACAAAGGCTGGTTCTACTTAAAATTTCGTCGACCGATGGGTTCAACGAACCACTATCTTAAGAGCACCAGGGTTAATAGCATCTCGTCAGTACGCCGCTCGGTGCGTCACCGTAAGACAGAATTGTTAAATTTTAGATCAGCCAGTGCAAGCCAATTTCAATCGACGATAAACGTCGTGTCTACTCGTACATTAATTAAACGGTCGCATTGAACTCCGATGCCGTCGACGTCCGCGAATTTCCATAGTTTCCACGTCTCTGATTTGTAACGGTGCCCGATCTGAATTCGATAGACATTATTATATTACCGCGGTTCATTTAACGGAGTCTTATCAAACGTGGCGTACATCTCGCGTCAGACACGTGTCGCGGCTGCGACGCTTTCGCGCAATTCATTTCTTAATTAAACCTGTCACGCTGCGCGACGCAACGCACTGGCCTCCGCTGATTTACTTCGGGACCATCGCACCAGACAGAATTTACGGCGGAAAATCAGATGTCAGATTTCGCCCGTAAGGTCACGCGTACTCCAAGATTTCTTCCTCGATATCGCGTCATTTTATTATTGATTTATGCAACGAACTAAATCGTTGAACAGAAATTAATAGGAAACCGTGGATGACGTCTTGGACGAAGAAGATGAATTCTCCGCGGAATAATCGAGTTGATTTTTCAGGATCGAAGCGAGATGCCGCTTCGTTTGTGCAACGTATCGTATTAAAGGTTACGGCGATAATTTTCATTTTTTTTGTTTGCCTTCTTGATATTTCAGGGGATCAGAATGATCGGTCGGATTTATGAGGCGAAGCGGCAGCGAAAAAGAGCCACGGAGTGATATAAATCGAGGTGTACAGTACGAATGTATACAGCTGTGCATACGCGTACGAGCGGGCGAACGTTTTTTTTCTATTGATTGAAAAGTGCAGATAAACTTCGGAGATCGCTCTTGTTTTATTGTTCGATGGGTGCCAGGGGATCAGACCGTAGAACAACATCGACGTAGGATTTTGCAATAAAGAATGTGACGCTGATCTTTCACAGCGGCGATTCAAGTGTCCCCAATTAATTAGGTTGACTCCTAAACTAAAACAGGTGGAATCCGATATGGAATACAATTATCCTTTATAACAATTGACTTCGAAATAAATATTTTACTGTGTTCAAATTTGACACGCAAACTCTATATCCGCCTAGGTAGACTTTTATGCATATACATGCATACATTTATGAAGAAATTTTACCCAGGGGTATTGTTACAGTTGATTCTATGGTATCCGCGCTTTCAGGTAGCTATTTTAACGATTTCAATGGTGATTGTTCGAGGCACTCGATACTATTGATATGACCCGCCATGGGTCTTTTATGTCATTCTGTCTTAATTAATGACAGGACACGAACGTGTTTGCGTGTTACACGAATGTCAAACGGAAATCAGAATCAATGGAGGATCCTTGATCTTTTCAATTGAGCCATCATTACCCTATTATGCAAGCTTCTGTCACGCGTTCCGATTGTTTCGCATAATGAATTTTGATTATGCCATTCGTGAAGTAGTGATTTCACAATTAACTCCGTTGCACGAGCGGATACGTTAAATTTGGCAAACACGTTAGAAATAAAACGCGATCGCGGCATCGACGAACGATGTTAATATTTCAGGCTAGACAAATTTGTCATATTTGTATTGTCGTTTAAAACAGATTTTTGTCAAATTTGATGATACGCTGTTATTGATGCACCTATATTTTATGGCCTTTATCTCAAGTATGCGGACCTGCATATTATTAATTGATAAGTAGAGTGTTTAACTGGCAAACTACTTTACTCTTTGCACTTTAAATTTAATGTTCACATTTCAAATACGTTACTAATTAAAGATAAGTTATTACACTATCCTTGGAAGTGATATGCACCTACCCCTATATGCTTCTAATGTAGCGACCGAGTATCAAAGTATAGACATTGACAATAAAATAATTCGGTTTCAGAATTTAGTTGCATTGTTTCGCAATTTACAATAACTAATAACACATTGTGCTTGTACAGTCGTTTCCTTATTATCTAAATTCTGCGACTGTGCGTATACTTTTGTCCCTTTCTGTAGCTGCATTTTATTCCGTAATAATTTAACGATACTGTACTACATACAGGTACACGAAACAGAACTACCTACAATACCTCTGACATCGTGTTCATTAACAAATATGTAACAAACGCCGAGCAATTAAACGCATCAGCTCCAATACTGAGCATCTACAGAATTACAAGTAGCTTTGCCGAATTCCACAGCGGTTGAATCGTAGGTACTCACCTGTATGAGAGTCGGACGCCGACAGGTAAACGAGGCAGCAAGTCGTTAGGAGCCGAAGGAGCCACATGACACTACACATGGTTGCCCAACGCGTGGCTCCTCCCTTCCTTATCTGTTCCCGCTGCTGCGGTTCGCGTACTTCTGCCTCGACATTGCTGTCATCTGAAACACACGATCCGATATCACGATGGGCGCAACACCACATTAATGTTCTGCTACAGTAACGCATTACTGCCAAGCCGCGTGCAAACCCCTTCTGTTTCCATCGATCACTTAACATCGCGTGTTAATTGGACGAAATTTTTGGCCGTTCGTATCGGTTGGTACTTTCGTCCACAATTTCCCGTTACGAATGCAGAGTCGCGTGTAAAGAAAGTTCGCACGTGGTTCAGCGCGGAACACTGACGAAACTTGTGACTAAAATCAGTGTTACTGTGGAACAGTAATCAACAATGGTGTATGCATTAATAAATCTTTATGCTAAACATCTTTGGAGCATATTCGGGAACCGTGACAATCTGTATTCTCTCCTCTACTACCCCTAGAAAAATGAATTTAAGAATGGGGCAAAACATTTTCCGACGTAGGTGAAAATACGTAATTTCGAATAAAACGTTTCGTATGAATCGAATAGAAAAAAAAAAAATGCTGGGCGGAGTATTTGTAAATGACAAATGAACGTTTCATCGTGAATTTCGAATTGCTACAAATCTTTCGTCGTATAATAAATTAGTTGAAATTTGTTTCTAACTCGTTGCTTATTTTGGAAGCCAATAAAGAACGAAGGTAGTAGACGGTTGTTTTTTCTTTTTTTTTTTTTGTTAGAAGATCACGAATGCACGATTTGCCGTAGGCCAAAACGAGAAAGAACGGCGGGGGCCGCCACGATGGGGAACACCAGTGCCATAATGAAATTAACTCGTTTTATTTTAATGTCTGCGGAACGGTCGGGTGGCTCGCTAATATGAAAGTATTGCTAACTCTGCGGGGATTAACTTCTGAAAGTTTCCCATGGGCGGTGTACGTGGATTTTAATTAAGGTATAATTAAACAGCATAGGCCGGAGGATACATTGAACGAAATAAAGGATCGACGGTGTTTTCAGTTTGCCACTGCGCACCTGACTTTTTCGCTGTTTCCCGTTTATTCAACTAAACAGGGTTCGGGCAATTGAGCATGAGCATCGTGCGCTTTGTCCTGGACCACACGGAGATCGTACGACCACCAAGTATCGCGACCAACAAATCGTAGGTCCCTCCTCAATTTTCAAAGAGGACATAGTAGCAGGGTTCCATTTGTTCAGTCCTACAATAATCCAGTTCATTCTATAACTCCTGTTATGTTTCAACGATCATTATACGGGCTGTATCACAATAATTGCATTGAAATGTCGATTCTATGAAATGTCTGTTTTTCTTCGAATCGCAATAATTTCCGACAGACTGTATTTAACCCAGTTAATTCCACAACTCTTGTTGTTTTTTTACTGTCCAACACACAGAACGAACCGTAGTAATTGAAGTTTGCTTGGCACGAATATTGGTCTTGGGAACATCTGTTGCTTCTAGAATTAGCGACTACTGTTTTACCAATTAAGGTCAGGGGATGATTATCTATCGTGCCTTCTAACTCGGCATTGGAATCAATCCTTTCTCTATTGAACATAAGCGAGCACGTCACGTATTCCACGCCTACAGGCGGCTACGTGTTCTTTCGTCTTTCGGGTCGCTCCCCTTGGAACCTTCCGTCTGGACAAGCTTGCAGCGGTTCCTTCGGTTCCGAGGTAGCAGGATTCGAGTCACGAATCGGCTTCTTACATAGCTGTGCCCCGTGCTATTTGAATAAAAGTTGCGGTTCAGTTAACACGTGTTTACTCCGTTGACGTGGAACGCTCGCGTGCCATTTGATTCGCGAACCCTCGCCGGGTACCGGGGCTCGCCGTTTTCCACTTTTCATGCCGCGTCGGGAGCACGGATGACCTTTGTTGCCTACGCGACATCGGTGTTTTGTTGCTCCACCATCGGGACATTTCGCTTTGACGTTCAACGCGGATGTCTCGATCGAATTTTCGCGCGAGTTCAGAGAAACTCCGTGCTCTCGTTTCGACGAAAACGTCGCGAGGGAGATACGGCCGGACAATTTTAACGCGAGCAATCGGAGATTCGGTTGGCGTTCCCTCCTGTTGCGATGCACGCACAATACATTTTAATTTGCGCATTTTGTATGCGGGCCGACGCATTTGAATTTATATAGATCGGTATATTTCATTTCAGTTCTTGCCGCTCGGGTTGCCACACGCGCGAGACTTTGTGTCAGTTGGGGTCTTGCGGATATTGTAAAGCCCGTTATGTCCTTCGTTATGGTGCACGTTAGGTACATTATGTTTCGGCATAAACGATAAAATAGCCAATTAAAATTGTTTTGACGCTGGCGCCGTTGCGATGGCTGTGCCGCTGGTTGATTAACCAGCGCGACGTCGAAACTGAAAAATTTCGTTTCACCGTCGACCAGACGCGAAACTTCGAAACGGTGTTTCCCGGTGGTCGTTCTTTTTCCCCTTGAATGCTTTTCCTTTTTAACGAACGCGTTTCGCGCGAATCCATTTCACGTTCCGATCAGCGATCTTCGAATCAACTTACACGCACCGACGTTGTCGAATTTGTTGCGTACCGACGCGAATCGTTTATTCAGCCGGATTTTATCGTTCAATTATATTTTAAACACTCTCCTCTTGTTCGAATTCTTCTGAAATTTTTTCACCCAAGGCAGAGAAACTTTTCTCGGTGCATTATCCGCTTTGAACTGTTCGCATCCTCTCTTGCCTGCTTCGAAACTTTATTTCACGTTCAATGGATAGGACAAAGTGGTGGTAGTACAATTGCGACACGCGACTTGTTTAATTGTAATTTTCTCTAGCAGTTGAACGTGTTCACTTGTTTACAGGATAGTCAATGCATCGCTTTAAACGGCCAGGGAAGAATATTCGAATGAATTAGTGTGAACGCGTTTAACGACCCACTACACTTTCCTTTTATTGGCTGAAAACGTCAATGAACGACCAATGCTTCGCGAATTCAATGCTTTGTGAAAATCGTATTTATTCCCGACACGTTGAAAGATCGACGCGTTTAGTTCAATGACGAGATCGAGCGTGACGTGGGAGCAAGTTCGTTGATAAAATCCTACAGTCCAAAAATAAATAACGATTCTTTCAACCGTCCGATATTAACGTTTGTCAGCCCAAACATTGCCCCGTTAAACACCCTTATCTCCGCCCGGTCCTCCATGAATTATTACGGACAACCTTGAAACCCGTCTAATTCTGCGGATAGCTCTGTGAAACCGCCAGTTCCACTGCATCCACCGACACTATCAACTTTATCTAATAATTAAACTGCAAGCCAGAGTGGACAGCATAAACTCGACCAAGTTTCAACGGCCCCGGAACACTGGCGTGGAATGCGAGAACCGCGTAATGATCGGTCCGCTATGGTCTTTTCTATTAAACCCTCTCGAATGCCTGGTATGTTATTTAACCGCGATAAAGGAAGCGCATTCTCCGCAACGGTAACGCGTGTCGCGACGAACACGAGAGATAGTCGGTTCTTGCGAAATACAACGTAGTCATTCAGTTTATTCGAAGCAGTTCCGATGCTCGGCTGATTCGTAACTATAATTAAGATGGACGTTATACTCGTCTACCTATGGAAAGAACGAAAAGATTTTTAACGAACGCTCGGTTTCATCTACAACGAACAGAATGGAGCAAACGGCTGGCATTCTCGCAGTTCTGCATTAAATAAATCAACGAAGACAGGTAGCGCGGCGTGAATTATTAAACCTCGCTCTCTGCGAAATTATGTAACGAAGAATCAGAGCTGCAGACATCCTGCCGCGGATATCTGAAACGAGGGCAGAGCGAAACAAATAAAGGAAGAAAGTAAAACAAAAATCGTCCTGCATATGCAAAGAAAAATTACCATCCCATCGAGGTATCGATTTAACGAACCCGGCGGGTCCTCATTAATTACCTGAACGCTTATCGAACCACTTGAAAACCACCATCCAACCAGTATCCCTGCGTAAAACTGAAAAAGAGGCAGGCAAAAATTCTTTCCCGAAAGTAACGCTCCAATTTCGCCGCGGCTTTAATTAAACGGTCATCGATTCATCCGTGGACCGTCGATGAGATCGGTTAAATCGTGCGCCAACGCCGCGTCGTTCGCCGCCAGGGAAACGGAAGAGTTGGCCAAGAGGCATCGATGAAGAAAAAAAAGAGAGAAAAAGAAATAAAAAAAGGAAAAGAAAGGGATGTTAGAAGATTGCACGAGCACGGAGTGGGGGAGAAAAACGGGACGACAGACGGTCGGGAGGCAAAACAGGGCCACGTGGACCGAAAAGAAGAACAGGCAGAGAGGTGGAACGGATAAAGCTGCCCGGAACTTTTTAACCATAGTCACGGCCGATGTCGCGAGGGAAGAAGAGAGGCAACGGGGCAGGGGATGAAGTTGGATAAGTTTAATGCCGCGACCAGAAGGTTACTTCTACTGCGGCGTTACCGACGGGGACCGGTTTACGATGGAATTCGGCCGGAGTAGGGAATCGCTTTTAATGAACTTTGCATAATGATGTTCGACTTTACAAGCTCGCGTAGTGTTGTTGTTCCCCGTTTCGTTGGATGAAACATTCGCGATGGTTTCAGGATGAAAATTTTCGGGGTCCGGACCGAAAGTTCCCCGGGAAAATCGAGTATAGATTTCTGCGAATTAGCGAGAACTTTGGGTCCGACTTGTCCCTTCATGCGAGCGGTTTAATTAGTTCTGCTCGCGCCGTGAATGTCCACGAACTGGGAATATGGTCGTGGCGTTCGCTTCTCTTATTGTGTTCCGTTGCTGTGTTTTACGAAGCAAAAAGTTTCGAAGTAGGTTACGGATTTTCGAGTTGCGCAATCTTCTGGCGGGTTAATTTGAAGAAAACCAAGGCAATATTCTTTGGTCCATGATTAGATTACAATATATATCGCGTTATGAATATTTACGATATACGTACTACAAGATACATGTTTCTTATTTTCACGTAAACGATCGTAAGGAATCTTCCATTCGAAAGGAACAACATTATTCTACAGCTGGCAAATAAATATGAAACACGGTTCGGCCATTCTGTTCGTCTCCCTGATCATTTTAGTTTAAGAATATATAATATTTTTTACATTTAACAAGCATTCGTTGAAATACTCCAGACAAGTGTACTACCTTCGTTTAATTTGATACGAGACAGTATTTGACCCACCGCGTGAAACTTAACTAGTCCCTATCTACGAAATAGCTGGGACTAAGGAGCTGAAATGCAGGATTCAACGACGTGAAGTGGGACAACGAGGGAAGAAGCAGAGGAGATAAGGATATTTGTGTTTCTTGGGGGGGGGGGGGGGATGTCCAAGGTAAGTTGAGAATAAAACGTTTGAGGGGTTGCGATGGATAATTGCGTTAAAAGTGATCAGCCGTGATTGGTGGCGAGTTTTTAGCCGGTGACGGGAAACGATTAGTGCAATGATAATTACTCTTGTTTTTAGGGGCCATCAGGTTTTTCTATCTCCCTTCGGAACGACAGCTTGTGACTTCTTGGAATTCCTTCAAAATGCACGTTCCTGGCAGAAGTCAGAAGAGGACGCCAACTAATTTCGTACGATTTCCTAATTTCTAACTTCGTCCGTTCAATTGTCCATGCAAAAATTTGACAAACAAGCACTGTGCAGTTAATTGCGGGGAAAAACTCCCGTTTGAATTATTGAGGAAACGCTGCAAGAGTTTCGTGGAAAATGAGGAGAGTATTTAATGGGACCTTAAAAGGTGGAGTAAATGCGCGATTGAAGTGTAAACTGAAGGAAAGAAGCGACGTCGATAGGTAGAAATGTCACTTTTTAATACCCACACGGGTGGAACACTTTGAAGAAATTCATGGAAAGAAATTCTTACGTGCACACTGCGTAGAAATGTACAGACATGCAAGATTTTTCGCCGAATAGAGTTTTATTTATTTATTACTTGTGTAACGTGTGCATGAATATTTCAAAAATACGATGAAGTTACTTCGTGTGCCTTGATTTATGTTTCCGTTAACTCAAATTCTCATGAATAGCATTTCATTCTCCTAGCGATTTCGATTCAAAAATAGGAAAGAATGGGCACACTTTGCAATTTATAGATGTCGATAAAACGATTCTTCATCAATATCGCTATGAATAAAGGCACGTATTCACCTTCGCCAGTTAAATATGATACAGCATAAATTACAGACTGCTTAGAATACTGCAGAATAACGTGGACATACTTTGCTGACTGAACCAGCTTTTTGCGAAAAGGGGAATAATGCTTAATTGTGCATTTGAGATAATTAATTTGTTATATTGCAATGTAACATGCATATGTCTAAATTATCAATGTGAAACATAGATTCCCGTTGGGCAATCAAATTTGACCATGTTTTTAATATTAATTAATGATTTTTGCAGCAAATGAATTGCGTAAATTCAATGGAACATGTTATATGCATTTTAAATTAACAATTATATACGTTGAAGGAAATTGTTCAAATACAATGAAAAGTATTGCAATTCTTTCGCTTTCGTAATATTTTATTTTAACATATATTATTTTATATTTTAACGGAACTTGTAATCAGTAATATTGGCTTGTCGCAACTTTAAATGTCTGTTTAATTGACGAAGTATGATACACGAAAGTGAGTGAAAGCACGCAACGTGGTTAAAGGCCATTATGTCGCCCCAAGGCAATACTTAATGAGGAGAGTTTTCACGGTTTTTAACAGACCATTGTGCCTGGCCAAGGTGAAGCCAGTCAAATGGATTCTTCAATGATTAATATCTTCGCCTAACAAAGTCCCTTATTTATCCCTTCAATTACGGTGGATTCGTATTTTTTCGCACAACAATTCTGGCATCATGCATTCATAATTATATAGTTAAGTAAGAGTAGATGAAGTTTTTTTCTTTTTTGATTCATTAGTCAAAATTCAGGATAATCACGTCCACAATAATTCGGATTAATACATCCGTATATTCCTCATACTCTTTTTTTCTTCATTATTTATACTATCCATTACTTTCCTCGCGTGTTGTTTCGTAGTTATATTCATTTATTACGTGAACTGACATCGAATAGAATGCGGCGGAATATTTGGGACGCGAGAAATAAATTGGCGAGATGCAAATTCCCAAATACGTTTCTAATGCACTTGGTTACGAACGTTGATATAAAAGGTACATATATCGTTGATACGTATAATTTGTAAATTATTCAGTTAAGTGCAAAATGTATGGGCACCGTGATTATCGTTGCAATTGCCGAGTCACTTGAACTGGGATACAAACTCTCGACGACGGCATTACTATTTATTACTTTACCGCATTTTCTGGTGCATTCGATTGTGGAAGACACTGCTTCGTGAAAAGCACAATATAGGGCACACATAATCGAAGCGTGAAAATATTAAGCAGCTATGTTTTTCGATTCCGCTATGCGATTTCTGTGTTCTAAATTCAATGGTATATTTCAATGTTGAGAACGGCCAGAGGTTCGTTAGCTGTTGTTAATTATTAAGCTTCGCACCGCGTTTGGCAGAAAATGTTAATTGATCTTCGTAATTGTTTGCATAAACAGTTTTGTGGTACAATTCAAATGTTTCATTGCATATTAGTTGAAAATTAATATTCCAAACGACGACGAATGCGAATACCGTATTAGATTTTTAAATGACCAGTTACCTATGCTAGCCATTTTATTTTCAACGGTATTGCACAAACATTTAAGATAACTGTATATCGAAACAGAAAATACAGATGTTAAGAAAATATACGGAAAAATTACGTAATCAATATTTCTCTTGTTAAATTTCTATTGACTGTATGTCAGCTTCGAGAGAAATGCAGTACCAATGGAGCAGAATTTTTATACGGATAATACGAAGCAATTTGTGCTGGGAGAGGAAAACGAAATTAGCGATACCGACGTTGAACGTGTAAGGCCACTAAAGCATCCCTCCAAGCTATTTTCCATCGATTAAACGCCGAACAGGCTTTTAATCCAGGCCAATTCCATGGAATTGCTTCAAGTTCACGCAGCAGCACAGTTTTAGAACCGATTCGATTCTGAGAAACCTTACGACACTCGACGGACACACATATAAATGTTGCTGATCCGTATACTTGCCTGTTAAATTTATGTTATTGAGCTCCCGGAAGCGAACATCTTGAATTCCGCCCGTTCGGCTATAGCACGCGGCTCAATTGTTCCTTTGATTCTCGTAAATTTATTTATGCCTAGGCCACTGAAGTGCAAGATGTTTATCATTTAGAAATCCTTTGTTATTTATATTGGTTTGAAATTTGTTCCGGGAGAATTTTAATTTTTTGGGGATGACTAGAATATGTTAGAATGTTGTATAATAAAACTGCTTGGTTTCATGCTGTTAAATAGACCAATGAATAGGAAATATATAATTTCGAAAATGTAACGTTATACGTTGCAACTTATTGCTAAATACTCAATGCATGTTAACGACCGCCGCTCGTCTAAACTACATTTCTATAATTGCAGGAAAATCCCCGTGAATGCGAATTCGTGTATCGTTTGCCTTCACGATAGAAACACTTTAACGTTATAGCATCAATTATGCGAATGCCCTTTTAAACGAATACACCTGCTGAAATGAATGCCAGCCTTGTCGGCTGCTTTATTCGGCATTAAAATTATTTCTTGTTAATTAAGCTGCCTTTAATATTACCCACGCATTGCTGCCTAAGCATGCAGTTTCCATATCTACGCTTATTAAACTTTTTCCTCGATTATCTGGAACTACGAAAACATAGAAATTGCCGAAGCAATTTTCTTTAACAAACCTTCTCAATAATACCCCCGTATTCACGTGTTATTTAATATGCATTTTCTATTCATATATCTACTATATACGCGTGCGTTAACCCCTATTAACAAGGAGCCATACACCATTTATGTATCACGTTTCCCTATGTTAATCCTGATAGTCAATTACCAACTGCGACCGCGTATACGCGCAATCCACTAAGCGGACACTGTTTAGAAAGAGGGACGCTGCCAAAAGTGGGACGCTTAAAGATGCAGTGAATGCACATATAAAACCTATTTCCCCCTACAGATATTTCACCCCCTTCGCCAAAAACTGCACTCGAATGGAATTCCCCGGAAGCAAACGACCACGTTTTCTACAAATTCTCCCTTAACGCGCATAAATTTATCTAATTTGCTCGCGCGACCTATGTACCCAGCGTGACCGGTCGTTTCTCCATTCACGAAGAGACAGCGCAGCATCGCTAAACGGAGCGCAATAAACGTTACGCGTTTTTTTTTTTTCTCCTCCGCGGAAACTGTTACGACTCGAGCGAGATTATGCTGAAATCGACCGGCTGCCCGTATTGCCTCCTCCTCCACTGTATTGCACCCCGCTGCATTACGCTGTATCGAATGGGATCGCGGCGACCATTAAACATATTAGACGGCCGTATTCGTTTCGGTTGCGCCGGTCCCGGTTGAAAAAAGGATGCGTTTTATTCGCGGTATTGTACGGGAAGACGAAGGACCGGTTCAAATGGAAATGACAGAGTTCGACCACCCTTCGATCGATGAAAAACAATATCGCGTTCGATTTCGCCAATCGAACGGCACGGATCGATCTGCGCTATCTGAGTGGCGAATAAACGAAATTAATTAGCGGTCGACGCATCTGCGAGAGGCTGTACGCTGCGCGAACACCGAGAAACATTCCGCTGTTTTCGTTCAAAGTTTTGATCGATTCCGTTGGTTGGTTCGTAAATTGAAAATATTCGAATGCCGAGATGATTTCGGCCGAGTTTCGGCAATGTTTCCCGGCCGTTCTTTTCGCTGTATAACATAGCTCGTGGTCCTGGTATTTACGCTGAAGACGTGAAAAATATTTTTCAAAGTATTCGAAGATAGAGGCTAGATTAATTTGTTATTATCTATTACACCGCTGCACCGTGGACCGTTTTTATCCGTGAATAAATTCATCAATTTTAAATTATTTATATTGTTACATGCATACGTGTGAACGTTGAATGAAGAATGCTCTTGCGAATAAGATTATATGCAACACTTTCGCAATTCCTGCAAATTTTCAGTATTTAAAATATACGTTTCCCTCGCGCTTTATCGTCAATGGGAAAGTAAGATCGCAAGTTATTAATGCGATTTTAATAGCGGGACAGTAGAATAGAATCACGAAGGAGGTCCGCGATGCCTCGTGAGCAGTGTATACTCAATAATTTCAGCGACGCCGTCCATCATACTAATTGCAAGGTAAGTAAATCCCGTGCATCCTTTTCGTACCGGAAACGCGACTGCATTAACGAATAAACAATGCATAATGTCGGAACGGCGGGGACAGGGTTATGTTTTGCAACGCTTAGCATTTCGTTGCATCTTTAATGCCAGCGGTGGAACTTCCGGAATTATTCCGGCCGCAATTGAATATTCATAATCGCAATTTTAAGACAGCGTATACGCGACACGAATTGCTAGCCTTTACACGGAAGTAAACGGGAATATAAATAGGCGCGACTGGGCGAGGGGTTTGCCCGGTAAGTCGACGGACGCGGAACAACAACGACTCGCCAAATTTCGACATAATGTCCCCAATTACGCCGAAGTTACGCGAAAGTTAGCTAGAAAAGTCTCGGCTACAGCTTAAGAGCTAAATTAGTTTGCAACTTCGCGAAAAAGAAATGATTAAAAAGTTTGCCCACTTTTGCTCGCGGGGAAAATTATGTTGAAATAATGTTTTCCACGAAAATGTGGGCAAACCAACGGCCAACAGGTTGAAATCATTTCCTCAGAAGCAGAAACGTTGAACGGCGACTCATTGATTCGGAGCGCTATACTATGGAGCCCGGCAGAAATGGATATCAATTTTCTTATAAATAATGCAATAATATTAGCAAGATATTAGCAAGATATTAGAAATGATTATACATGTAAATGATAGAATTTTCTGCTACATTAAATACGCTGAGAGATAAAAATAAAATTAAGCTCGCGATTTAATTTAAATGCGTTTTGCAAATATCGGAAACTTGTTTTTTCCAACAATTGATGAAAAACCGGTGATATCGTGCACCAATGAAATGCAGTTTTGTCTCGTTCTCATTTCTTTCTCCGTGCACAAGAATTTCTCATTTTCCAGTGGTGCATTTCATATAGTACTCTATGTGCGCCGACTGTATGCCATAAAGCTGCAGGTATATGTATATGCACGGCTGTCTATATTAAGCAAACGCTTCACCGCGAATGATTTTTTCCCGAAAAATTAACAAAACAGAAAATGTCTATATCCAAAACGAGATTCCCTTCGTAAGAATTTGCACGATTAAATCGGACATTGTACAATTAAACCGAACACGTTGTAATTTACAATTATTCACACACCAAAAAATAATTTTTCAGCAATAGAGAAGCCAGCAACACAGTTAAGATTAAAAATAAATTAAACAAGAAGCATGACATTCACTCGGCCCTTGAAATACTCGAAATACTCATTTCCTCACGCCGTGTGGCATTTCGATATTCATTTATATCTCCGCCGCCGATACCACTCGTCGTTAAACGAATACTTGCTACTATCGGATATGATTAAATTCCATCTGATTCTTCCGCGGTTTAATCATTCGCACCACCAGCATCTCGGTAAATTACACCTTCTCCCGTTTGTTCGCCCGAACGAACCGAGAGGGAACCGACTCTTTCTATCGTATCGAGGTCAAACCTTTCCCCTCTATCTATCTCTCTCTTCTCCCCCAATCTGCTCCGGGGAAAGTTGAAGCAACAGGAAGCCCCAACTTTCTTGGAGCATCAATCAGAAGTCAAAGTCGTAGAGGAGGAGGATATCGTTAAAAAGAACGGCCAAACCTTTCTGGATCTTTGTTCCATGTTGTTTCGTGACGAGGGACGGCTAAACTGACGCGACGGGATCACCCGGCACTGACAACAGACCCAGATCTCTATGATTTTCAGCGCGGCACTTCCGGGAACCGATGAAATTGATCCCCGCAGATGAAAGTCCCGCAGGAAATTCGCGTCGTGTTTAAACAACTCGCTACATCGAGTATATGCCAAACGTGTTACAACTTTTTATAAGGAAGTGCGGAATGTATTATTCAAATTTTAGGAGGAACTTTCGCTTGGCGTGCCGCGAACGTTTATGGGGCACCGTCGTGATATTCATATCTCAGGAAGATTAGGAATCCACGTTTGGACCGAAAGGTTCGCAGAAATTCCAGTGGAATATTTTCGGTATATAAATATATTGCAGTTAAAAATTTCATTCCCTTCCCCATTTGAATCTCGTTTTAAACGGGCTTAGAATTTTCGTCTTGCTATTTAATGGCAGAGGAATACAATCAACTTATATTATACGTATGCATCGGAGCGAAATTATTTATGCACGATTTAATAACACGCATATTAAAAAGCCAAAGCGAAGCCCGGCAAAGTAAGAATTCAATTTCTTTTAATTACCAGAGAATTCTTTGCCAGGCGTTCGTCGCACCTTGGACGCAATCCATATTCATCAGTATCTCTTCTCTCGTCCCATTGTCAAAGGGAAATATTCTAAAGCGTGTCATTTTTGTTGCACACGCGCGAATTATTCTTCACCCCGACACCCGTTGCTTCCACATACCTGCAAATCGTTGCCCAATCGTTTCTCTTAACTTCCGTTTCATTTTTGCGACCAACGCCTCTCGTATCCAGCACGCGCCTCGCGTGAAATAAAACGCTATCCGAACGCCAGTAAATGGGCGATTCACGTGGCATCGTCGTTGCACCATGGAGTCAAAGAAACCCCCAGAAACGACGTAGACAAATCGAGATGCTCACTAGGCAGCCCCGAGGACTTCGTTACGATCCTCAAAGGAACATAATAAACTCGAACGATCCGCTCTAATTACGCCCGTTGGGCTGAGACTGATTATCGAGATCGTGTGGCCGGTTTTTAACTAGCCGATCTGGTGGTCCCAAAGCCGTTCCCGTCTGACGAGGGTGAAACGTGCGAACGTCGATCGCGCCGCATAACGATGCCAATATCCGAACACCTGCAATTACTTCACGGCTGTTCACAGTCTGGTGTCCCCGGTTCAATTCTTCGCAAATTCTTATTAACAAATCGACGCGCATTTAATTTCGTGGTTTGTATTGAATATTGCATATTACTATAGATTTATTTCTTAAATCGTACATTTGCTGTCAAACAACACCTCCGTGTTGCGTAGAATGTTTCGTATTTTTATTGAAACGTTTCCACCACTCGTGCAAATATCGCGACGTAAATAAAACAGCAACATACATCCCGCGAACACGTACAAATAAATCCAAGCGAATGAATTGCTTTAATCCCGCGGCTCAGCAATTCTTTACTAGCGCTGATAAACATTGCTCGATCCAAGGATCGTTTTGTCGACGATCTCCATCCCTCGGTTGACGGTCTGTGCACCCTGGTTGGTGTCGGTGTTACGTCGTCCCCAAGAAAAACGAGGGGGGATCGAAGTGTTTGATCCTCTTACGATTCGACGTATCCTACCCGCGCGCCATCGAGCATATTTCCCAACATCGTCGCGATTCTCCGGCATTGCTGTACGCTTCTTGCCGTGAATACTAGTAACTTTCGTGCGGGCTTTGCTCCCCGCTCGCGGTAGAATGGTACGGAACCCCGTGAAACTGAGCAGCTTCGAGGGCCGGGTATAAAACCGTGAGTGTTCCAACGAGCGAGCGTGACTTTGGATAGCCGAGATTGCTACATATTTGCCGACGGATGAACCTGTGTGCATTTGAATAAAAGTCTTCGCGCATTCTGCGACGTGTTCGATGTCGCGAACCGGCCCAAAGAATGACGCGCCAGCCGTTCAAGGGTCGAAAGCACGCGGAAGCATGCATTCGTTCAACGTTATGCGATCCCCTGCTGCATTTTGTTGTAATAAAGTGCTCGCGTAATGATAGACCCTCGTAGAAGCAATACGGGCTGCGAACGGGATCGTAATACAATAGGGCAAAAGTGAACGATACTTTGTTTCGTCGAAACGTGTAGCGGTGGAAGACGAATGGATGTCAGTATAGCGTTATCAGCAATAAGCGAAAAAAACAGAATTAACGTTTTGTCGTTTATTATCTGACAGACTAAAATTTGAGCATCTTGTTGTCAGCAGGTTACATTTACACGAAGAATGTCGATCTCATTGAACGATTTCATTTCCAGCGATTATTTCTCTACTTTTACTTGACATCAGTAAAAATTCATTTAAATATACAACCCGGCTTTAAGTATTAAAAATTTTATATATAAATAAGGATATGGTGTAAAAGAAAACACTATATCAATTATGAGCAGCGATCCATTAACAGGAAAATTAAATTCCAAATTATTCATTATCAGCTGGAATATTTTAAAGAGCGAAGATTCGTGAATAATCCTCAGCGGGTTTCCTTAAAGGTCCCATTAAAATCAATTTAAGCTGCCTGTTTTATGCATTTATAACTTACCCACGTCGCAGTAGAACAAAAGAAATGTACAAGTCCCGAAAGGAAGCGAGGTCGTGCTTAATTTTACACAGGGAACGCGATAAAACGTGCTTGTACACCGGCAAGAGAAATACGACTCTGAAATCGGGGCGAAACGGTACCCTTTGTTTGGTAAAATAAACCGTCAATTTAACGGTTCGCGACCCCAGCATTGTAATTCCCTAATGTGACCGACACCTGTTCGCGAAAATCACTGGCTGTCGGGGCTGTTTTCGAGGGAGAATAAGCGAGAGCCAAGGATCCCAGCTATGTAGCAAGAATCGTCGAAAGAAGGAGAGCTGCTGATGGCTGTATGGGGACACGAGGGTTCCTTTGGGCGATAAATAAAATTACAAGGGTGGAACCGCAAACTCTGTGATGCCACGGGTCAACGGTGCTCTTGTTGTACTACTGTCGAATAGTAGGACAAAGAGGAAAAGGAAAATGATTTCTTTCAGGAATCTTTCAATATTACTTTGGTGTTTGTATTAATTTTTTGCGGCGAAGGAAAGCTAAAAGTTCCAGAAACAATGGTAAGAACTTCCGACAAATGTCATTGGCTAGAGACGAGGATCTCGAGGGAAGATAGGACGAAGGATAATATCCTCGTGAAGTTTAAACGAGATTTTGAATATCTTATTCCATTCGCAATACAGAAACGACAGGCAACATTTTTAATTCGCAAGATTCGCGTCGGTTTAAAAAAGTTTATCAACTGATTACAATCCTAACGTGGAATTTGAAAGAGGGTGGTGCTTAAAAAATCGTAGTTAAGGAAGCAGTAAAGGAAGTTGGTCGAAATAAAAAGTTGAAACAACTTCAATGAAAGGAGCTTCAGCTCGGGGGATCCTAAAATCCTGAAATCTTCCATAAAAAGAAAATCCTCAGTTTGCCGGAGTAACATACGGACTCTTTGATTAAGTTTCGTTCGCCCGTCACGACTACGAATAATGAAACGAAAGGGTGAAAGGTAATTAGTTGATCTCAGGTATCTTGGAGAAACAACCGCAGCGAATACGCGATATAAGTGAAAGTCCGAAAATGTCCGGAACGTTTCGTTTCACAGTTTTCTTTATGGTTCGTAAACAGAAATTTCTGACTAGACGCCTGTGTCAATAACAATAACAATACCAGTAACAATCCTTTAAAAATTCATGACGCTGTTGTTCAAACAGTATGAAACTTTTCATCGAGCTCATTTATTTTCATTAACGGTGGTCAAGTAGAAGTACTTAATGTATGTATTAGTTTAGTAACTAGAGTGCCGCGTTAATTACATGTAATCGAAGATATAAAGGAATTTCACAACGGTAGGTAGCAATGGCAAACGAAGAAACGAAGTTTTTCAGGAAAGTACGGAGGTGAAGTTATCACTACATGTATATCAATTCACACATACGTACTAATAGAATAAATATAATACCTTGGTTAATAAGGAATTAATTTCACCGCAATATTTTTTGCAGCTTGTATCCTTTATTAAATTAAACGTTTCGTATGTCGTCAGACGACGCAGGCCCTACTAACAGTTAGAAAAGGGTTTTCTTCGATAATAAATCTCGCTATATACATATTAACTTTCCTTGCTCGAGCGCCGGACGAAATTTTCGTTAGGATTTTTGCCAGTTTTCAATCGCCTACTCGAGCCGACTAAAAGTGGCCAGGTGAAGCGGAACACGAACGTTTGGATCGCCCTATTGAAAATTAGTCGTTAAAATTTTGTTGCTTTATTCGCGCAACACATAAAGAGCGACGCTCGAACAAGGGAACAATGGAATTTGCATCTGTGCCGGTATTTGGTAGTCTGAAAATTTTGATGTTATACACGCGCCCGTCAGACTTTGAATCAACTTCAATCGATGTGCGTCACCCGATTTGTTTGAAACTGATTCGATTCGTTGGGGCCAGCGTAGCTCGTTTCAACGGCGTGAGTTAATTGTTGTAGAACAACGGCAAGGAAAATTGAAAATCAATTTTTATGTCGCGGATCGAGAGTGTAAATTCCGTTCAACAGGGCCAATCAATTACTTGGTACGGAGAATGAATTTTTACGGGCGTTTATTGTACATTGAATTTACAATGTTTTCTTTTTAATCAGCTTACAGTTTCATATTTATACGGCGCCATAATTCTTCTCGCACATAGTATCATAATTTCTCTGATATTTGCTTCGATAATGTTTGCATAATATCAGAGTAGTGCACCGCCAATGCTGGTTATAAAGAAGAATAATAACAATGCGTTAATATTTCTCAAATATATCAGGTAGAAGCATTGTTTTACGATGTCGTAAAAATTTCAATTGATATAAGTTCCATTACACTCGGTACTCAGATATCCAACGTTCCGAAGGGGGAAAACTTTCACCTTAATCATTTGCAATGGACTATCCAACCGCATTACCACCCGAGCCACCATAATCGTAAAAGTAATCTCGAGCGAATGCGGATGCTGCAATAGGTCCACGGTCAATAGGTCGCTAAGGCTGCCATAGCCAGGAAAAGCCTGATGAACCGACCGATAAGGCTTAAACCTATCTCCACTCTGGTAACACTATTCTCGTTCTCCTTAAATGGGGAAGAGGTTGAAAAAATCCTCGCAGTTGGGAAGAGTAAACGAATCGGTTAGAAGAAAAGGGTACAGGTTACTGGTAACATCCTCGAGAAGCTTGGTCAACGCTTCGGGGGGCGGGGTTTTTTTTTTATTATAAGAAACCCATACGAGAAGAGATTAGAACATCCAAGAAAAAGTTTCCATGTCCCCGGAGCATACTTCGAGCGTGGAATTAAGTACTTACTTCGGACAGAGAAAATACACTTGATTCGACAGTTCACGAGGGGGGATGGTGGGATCGCTAATTTGCTTCATACCTTTTTTCAATTCTTTCCCTCTGTTTCACATCATCCCCAGTCCCTCTCTGGCTGAAAGTGTGGCACTTTTACTTAAGCTTATTAAACTCAAAAGTATTCTATTTGCCGCTAATTCCGCCATGAACCTGAACATTGTTCAACATCCCGTATTTAAAATATTCGTTCCGCAAATGTTATGCGGGTCAAATTAAATTGCGGGTCCGAGGAAAGTATCCACGATCTAAATAGAGCAGCGGGTGGCATGCATGTAAATAAGCGTCGAACGTCCAGCAAAAGTATGCAAGATCAAACGTTTTCGTCCAGCAAGCCCATCGTTCAATTCTTTCCACCCCTATCTCCTCAAGCACGAAGAAGGGACACTGAAAGCAGAATAATACAACCGCACACACCCATAAATATTACATCGCCACCTCTACGCGGATGCACACTGCGTTACAACTCAATACATCATCCTCCCCTCGTGCCCTCCGCGTCTCTTCAACCCTTCTTTTTACCCTACTCTGCCTCTCGTAGCTATTTACCCCGTTCCATCCGCACGCCTCTTGCTCGTTTCAATCTTTCCTCGCCTTTTATATCACTCATCGTGTCATTCTATACACTTCACCTCGCATCTGCCCTCCCCGTTGCCTTTACACAACCGGCTCGTGCCCTTTCAACAGTTTCTGTTAAGTTCCCGTTGCCCTGCAATCGGGCACGGGCGGACGCCTTTATGAGGCACGAAATCGATATCGCAGCGGCGTTAAACGCGGCCTGCTCGTTGCGATTTCCAATCCACGACGAAAAATAAGGCACAACCGGGAATACTGAAACGAATTGATTCGTTGAACGTGCCCGAGAATTTCTGCGGATATTCTCGTGGTCCCCTCGAACAGTTCAATGTACCGTTTAATAGAATCCCCGTGATAGCTGGACTATTCGGGATGTTCAATGTTTTACCAATGAAGTCGTTTGAGCTGCAATCGACGATCGTTACGAGATTTATGTTAATAAGACGCAATTCTCCTTTCTATGATCGTTCCAAAGGGGAGACTTCAATTTTCGAATGAACGGTGACCGCAGTCGCGACAAAAATTTCTCGCTGTTGGCGCGAACGTTCGAATACGTAAAATTTTAAAAATAAAGTACTCTCACTTTTCGTCCCTCCACTTCACGATGAAAAATCGTAAAAAAGAATGAACTCAGCGCAGTTAAAGCAGAAGCTTCGCGCTTTAAAATGAGTCTAGATGGATTGTTGCACGATTTTCTCTCGCGCTGTTACGGTAGTCCAAATTTTCGCTATTTTTCATCGAAAAATTGGTGACTCTTCAAGCACGCAAGTGTGTTGCAACAATATTATACATATTTAGAGATCGCAACTAACATTAGGTAACCAGAATCTTTGTTATTTGTTTAACCCTCGAATTTGAGAATTACGCCGAAATTGTAACAGTTCTGTTTTAATAGGTAATGTCGTCAAACCTTTATTAAAAATCATCACCCTATATTTCAACGCTGTTGAGTAAAGCCAAAAAATATATGCTGTCAAATAGAATCGCGCAGATTATTTTTTTTACCACTCCCGTTTCTGCTGTATTGTTCCCCGCTGCATTGCTTCCTACAATCTTTCACGTTTTAATTATTCTCTATTGAAAGAACCGGCGTAAAAAGTGATTAACCTTGCACCGTGGGAACACAATGCACAATGGCGATATGTATTGTGCGAAACCGTTGAATATAAGGGTACGCGACCACGAATGAATTTCTTAATACGCTACTTTTCATTGGTGTGTTTGAGCATTTCAGTTAAATGAACTATTAGGTAGGGTGGTCCGAGAAACCGGGGAAAGGCGTCGACCATTGTTCGCTTGGAAAAGTGTATTTCAAATTGAAAGAAGTCATACTAGATCCGCGGCTGTACACAGTGCATGCATACACCTATACGTTTCGTTACTATTGTGATTCGTGCATTACTAAAAAGAATAGCGTGCTTTTCGACGGTGAGAAATGTTAATGGAACGGTAGAGTAGAATATTAATATAAGAATCGTGTTCGTATTCGAGATTCATCCTTATGGTACCAGCGATGGTACATTCAGTTTGTCATTACGAATACATAACTTGTAGAATTCAATTTGCGAACTTCGATATTCTGAGGGAAATTAATTTTTAGAAGTTGAACGATGAATGCAACTTCTCTCGTAAATTCGTCCCTTTTGTAGGTTTTGTTCGAGCGTTGAAAGGCTCGAAGCTTTTTTGCTTGCGCTTGGTAGTGTGACTGAACTGTTCGGATCCGCGTAAGAACGCACCCTCGAAATACAGATGTCCGTAACACGAATTCCTAATTCATTCTTCAGCGGAATTATTACTTGAAGGTTACGTATTTAATCCATGGAAGACGCTTTAAATCTTTAAAACGTTGATGTTTCGTAAATATCTTTGGCTTAATATTTTTCGTAAACATTGTTGTCATCTATATGTATAGTTTATAAAAAGCCTCGTTAAATTTCGGTCCATCCATACCATAAATAGGAACCTATTTCTACGCAAGAGTTTCGTAGAAGAATATTCGACTATATCCATACAGGCATCCCTTCGTACTATTTTCTGCGCCCTTAATTTCACGCTTTCTATCAATACACAACAGTTGCGTGCAAGATCAAACATTTTATTCAATTTCAGAATGTCGTATTTTATTTTCCGCCTTCGCTTTCTCACTTCCGGCTTTATATAGCCTTTCGTAAACTCTCACTGATGCACGTAGTTGTACCTTTGAGTAAGAAGATCCCGGGAGTAGTTTGTCGAATTTTCCGAGTTAACCGAAGGAACATGCGTTCCCCGCTTCCTTCGATATTTCAAACTTACATAGATGTTTAACACTTCGCGTACTATGTTTTCTCACAGCAACCTCGAGCCATCGCGTTATCGTAAAATCTTTTAAGCAGGCACTAAGAGTGCACGGTTTAAAATTAAAGTTAGCAGTCGATGCATATTTGAAGACATACGAAAGTATTCGTTCGACTAGACCAATATTTATTTAGTAAAGTACTCGGTGGTCTCATGCTAGTCATTTATGTTTTAGTAGATAATACTGTCAATAATGCAATTTCGGAACTTTCCAATTAAAACTTGTTATCGATGATACGAAAGGAGGAAACTACTCGATGTCTACGATTTTCAGGCTTGGATATTATTCAAATATTCTCTTTCTAACATGACATTCTTTTACCACGCTCTTTTCGACAGATTTTTCCAATTTATTTCCCCAATAAGAACAATCGAATAATTTCAGTGCCTCATTAAATACTACATGAAAGATTATCCTCCATTTTACGCTTTACTATTGTGCTACATTACATTCGTCCAATCGTATTGTAAGATGTTAACACTAAAAAACTGCTAAAAAAGGATTCTTAGCGCACGAAGTCTAAACAGGAACAACGAGTCTCTTCGATTTTCATTCAGTGCGGAACCCCGCACCACGTGTTCGCCTGAACAGAATCCCCTGCGAACCGTAAGCATATCCGTGAACACTGCCTGCACAGAAAGAATTGAACGTCTCCGTTATCCTTCTCGCATTATTCGCGATCTTCGTCCGGTTTAGCTTAACGTTTGCACTGATACAGGTCGTACTGCGGGCTCTGATTCCATCCCGTTTTCGTGACGCGTGTGAACATCGAGGCTGTGCAGTGTCGGCTGAACGAACATCGGTCGACATTCGAAGTAGAAACGCGAACAGCCGGCAACCCGATCAAAATATTCCAGTCACGTGTTGGCCAACCAATGCCCTGCCTCTCTATCCGGTTCACGAAGCATTTTCCCCTCACGATTTTCTTCGTCGTGCCACCAACACCATCCTTTACACCACCCTTTCTCCATTTTGCTCCTGTTTCCTTACCTCGCGGTCTTTTCTTAATTCTATCCTCAGTTTCTGCTGAACTTTTCTTGCTTTGTTCCCTGGCCAGCTCGGTAGTCCTTGGAATCGTTTCTCCTTTTTTTCATTCTTTCTTCGTTTTCTTGCTTCGTGCATTTTCGCGTGGTTTCTTCTTTTTCGCCATTTCGCGTTTTCCTTGATAAGATTGCTACACTTGTCGGTATTCGCTGTTTAATATTTTTCTTTTCACTAGTACGTTCACGTTCCGGTTTACGCTATAGTCGCGTTAATTAACGCCGTTGTTACGCGCTCCTTCGTATTTTCGGTTGGCCCTTTTTCATAGAGATTCCTAGTTTGCCCGCGGTGGACGCATCTTTTCTCCCCTTCTTGCTTTCTATAATATTTTCCAAGTCTTTCACGTTCTTTATTTAACTCCTCATATTGTTCATACTCTTTTCCCCGCTGGTGTTAGTTCTGTACAGTAAAATCTTCGTTGCGCTTGCTGCCCTTCTATACCTACCTCGTTCTAATCCCTTCAAACTTTCGTCAGCCGGTGTATTTTCCTTACATCGCTTTTGCTTTTATTCCATTCTGTACTTCGTTTTCCTTCCATTGTTCCCGTTCTTTGCAATTTTCAATTCAACTTCAAGCTTTTCCTGCTGTCTCTAGCGGATCTGCGTTTCATCCTATTCAGTGCATACTTACTTCAATTGTCTACAAAGCAGAGGATTATAGAAAACTGTCGCGTGACCGCGGTTAAATCATGCTCGAACGAATACAGTTTATCACATATTATACCATCTCGCCTCGGCCACCCTGAAGAGACTGATATCTATTTTTCCACGGTAAGGAGACCGCGTTACGTCGTCATTATAGAGCACATTCAAACGAAGGTGCGGTCCTGTTTCCCGGCTGCGCCGCCGATTTGCTCCGGTGCTCTTGCTGAAAGTGCCTGACAGATAATTGTCGTCGAAACACCGGCGATTATACGACGGTGTCCGCGGGCACACGCAAACAATACCTTCTGCGCATCTTGAACAATACGGACTTCTCGTTGCAAAAAGTCCCGAATGGTGACGTAGAAATTATATCCTATCCCCGGGTGCGCGATTATTCCAACCGTTAGTATTTTACATCGATGCTTTACGTGCACGGCCAGTGCCTTAAAGCTTTCGATGGTCGCGCAAGTTATTACACTTACGCGTGCGGAGTTCTAAATAATTTAGCGGCCTTAATTCCACGGTCAGAAACTGCGGATACAGTACGTTAGGCTATAATACATAATACGTCAGACAAGTGACGAAAATGATCGAAAGTGGTTCAATTGAAATTAACAATTTTCAAGCAAGAAACCTGTGAATCATCATTTTCTTCTTTTTGATTGATACTTCTGGCGCCGACAGACGCTATCATCGAACAGCGACGAGAGTAAGCGTAACTCGTTTATTATCGATACAAGGATTGTATCCAGCGATACAATAAAAGGAGAACCAAAGTATTTTTAACAGGTTACGAACACCTGCCACGTTCGCGCAACTATATTCCAGACTGATCAATCTTATCTGTGCACTGCTTGACAATAATTCCAATTGCCCATCATCGAACATACAACATACACGCACACCCGTACACCAAATCCATATCACGCGGCAACGCTCGTAGCTCGCGGTATCGCCTAGTCCATCTCCGCCTTAATTACCAGTCATTGTCTCGGGAGGCAAGCTCCCCATCCGGAGTTTCTCGAAACTTAGTCGATCGTCTTGCAACTAGCGGCACGTGCATGCGCCCCGTTCTAGGGTTAACCGAGTGAACGACGAGAGCCGTGCATCTCCACGGGCTTAATGGAACTTCTACTTGGACACGGTGCTGCCAACCACTACCAACCCGGGCTTTCAATTGATTCCACTCACGCGCCATCCACGAATAGACGCTACACAGATATCGATAGCTGTTCCGGGGTAAAAACGATCTCTGCTTATCGTACGTCGTTGCAAGTGGGCTGTCCCGCTTCCTTCGTCGTCGTCTCAATCAGACGGGAGATGTTCGACGGCGGCGAATGTGGAAAGGGTTGGAACGCGTCGGATCGTTCCTCAGCAGGAGTCGCTGGCGGAAAATCGACACGATCGACGAGAAGAATAGATTTCCTTCGCGGTGGAAATTTGTTTACGGGGATACATTTGCGCGGAGCGAGTGATTGGAAATTACGAGGGGGCTTTGGTTGTCGTTCGATATGGTCGAGCATTGTTGCGCGAGAAAGATCGAAGGGAGGGGGTGGATGGGGTTGTTCGCGAGAAATGGATCAAGTTAGATATGTTTGTTAGGATTTTGATGGAACTTCTCGGGCGCACGTTCGAGCCGATTGAAATAACGTTTCCTCCGTCGTCCGTTGAATTGGAAAGTGTAATCCGTATTTCGATTTTTACCTATTCGTCGTTTGTGGACGCAACGTCGTTGTAGATCGGCAAATTAATTTGCCCATCTGCACGGTTTACTTTATTCGCACGGGGAACATATTTCGGTGAGTTTTATTATCATTATCGCAACACCGGTCGCAAAGTTGGACTTTGCGAAACGCCGGCGTAAATAAAAGTTGGCGTCGCGAGATTGAGGGTCGACATTATTTACGGTAACAAAATTGAAGTTCTTTGGATGCTTGAACTTTCAAGTACTGCGGAAACTCATTACATTCGCACCGAATTGCCGGCGCACGGTTTGGTTAAGTTACTCGTTAGGCCGTGATTTAGCTGCTGAGTTTGTCTCGAGACATTCGAATCCATTCTCGGGACCACGACCGGGCGAGATACGCAAAATAATTGTAATATTATTATTGCATTACGAAGTAAGTAAGACGATTTTATCCGACTTCTATTTAATTGTGCGTAAAATGAATTAATTTATCGACTCGCTAATCTTTCGACAATGTCAAATAAATCAATTATTTTACATAAAAGGAACTGAAAAATAGAAATAGAAAATTTTCGACCCGAGGCTTGAAGACACCAATTGCTCAGAGTAAGTGACAAAATATGTTCGCTATACAATTGAGAAGCAGCTTTTCGATACATTTGTATAATGTCTACCAAGAATACCAGTACTCTGGGACAGAGTTATATCATTGAAATTAACTAAGCTGCGGAAGGTTATTAAACTTTTTAGCATACTTCCATTTACTACCGTTACGTTTTATTACGGCAGTAAAAATAAATGTCAGCAATGAAGGAGATGAATCCATAATGTAATGTATTTGATTTACGCCGTCAGAAACTGTTACATGTAAATGCGAACGCTTTAGAGAAATTCAAATTTCAAACGCAATATCGCGTACTGCGATAGAAAACGAGCAACATCTGCTTACAAGAAATACGGTCACGATACTACTGTGCATTCCGGCCGATTCTATCCACGTGCTACGCCAGAATGAGCTACAAACTTATTCCAGAGCTCCGAAACGAAGGTGTATACAGAAAAATACACTTTGACGATTATATTTTTAGGACTGGTAACATTGTTGACTATCTGCCTCTCAATTAATGTCCAGGTAGATCGAGTTAATTGTTTCCCGAAATTAATTTATATGTTCCATCAAATTGTATTAGTACCTTTATTAAGAAAGACTTAGTCTCCTGGGTGCTGTTTTATTTGCATAGGATTTTCGGACATTTATTGCCCGTAGTTCGATATGAGCCAATACTTGTGCGCGTATGAGAATATTCAGAACAAGATGCCGCAAAGAGATGCAACTGATGTATATGCAGTTCTGGTATTATTATATGGTATTTGATATATGTATTTATTTACTTATACTATCTTCACGCAATTTTTATGTTCCGGTGCAAGTGAGAGTACCAATTAGTCGCACCGTTCGTAATGAGACTCTATATCTGTTCGTAGCAATCAGCAATTATTTATATCATAAAACCATTAATTTGGAAGTAATTGAAACGTTACGTTTGCTTTATTATTTGATCGCATTAGCACTTTTGCACAAACGTGCAAAATAATAAATAATAATTCAATGCTTTTCATCCACCTGTTTTTATACCTAAGCCATACTTATTGCATCAACATTTATTAACACCCTACCATTGACCAGAAATATACCTATAACGTTACCAACTTCCAAGAGTTAAATTAGTATCAACGTAACCTTCTTCCTTTACGCCAATTCAAATCCCTCATTCTTCCATCTGCAAACGTTTGGCGAAGAAATACTCGGATACAATAAGCGTACACAAGTTTGCATCCACTCTATTGCCACCGTCGGACGGTTTAAACTTCCCATTCCTCGAACTTGCAATCAAGTTCCGCGACGAAACCGCGTGCCCGTTGAAAGTACATTAACACGATGCAGACCCCAATCGAATTTCACCTACGATCACCTCGAAGGGCCTACGCCATTACGTTTCCACGCGTGGCTTTCGAAGAATCTCGCGAACATTCAACCAACCGCGTTTCTGGTTACCATTAATGGACCTCGTAACTTTTCGGCAACATCGAAGCTTCCTCTTGTTCGGCGTACGATTCTGCCCGCCAATCTACGCGGAAACTTCGAGTCCAGGAGGAAAGGACCTTTACCCACTATCTGGAGGAGAGAACGGTGCCGGTATCTTGCGCCGGTTCGCAGATAAGTGACAACGGTTCGATAACGTAGCAGCAGCAGCGATATCGGGAGGGCCGATAAGAAGAGACGGTACTGGCGGTCTCGTCCTTTTTCTGGGAGAAATTGATCTCGACGACGAATACAGACGAGCGACGAACTGCTCGGATGGATCGCGATTAGCCCTCCACATTTATTTCATTTTGTTCCTCGTTAATTTATTCCGCAGCTCGGGTGCCAGTTTTATCCGGGACGCAATAAAACGCTTGCATTCGGTGTAGAATCAATTTGGAACCGCGGTCTGTTCGACAGTTTCGTTTTTGAAGGAAGTTACCTAAGCGCGCACACGCGTACCGGTTTAGGCAGTTTTAGAAACGGGAGCCGTTTTGTTTCGAGGTATTTTCATATTCGTTTTACATAATGGTTTTTGTATGGCGCGAAGTAAGATCATTATTAGCTGCTGTAATGTAGAAATGGTATCAATTGTTATTCAATTTTTTAGATTAACGATGAATTGTACCATTCTTTTATGAAATAATAATATATCACATCGGGTTGATCTGGAATAATGCGGTTTTAAATATGTTATTAGAAATTTTGTTAATGCCGGTGCACGTACACCACAGAAAATTTCTCGTTTTTTAACGTGGAAAATACTAATTGACAATCGATTACGTTTCAGGCACAACGTCTGGCGACACTCGACATCGAACTTCAAGTTTCGATTAAATGTATAATTAAGTGCACTTGTTTATTGAATATATTATACATGTATGTATACGTTACTTTATTTGATTCGGTTTAACTTCATTTTATACAAAACCGGTCATAATTTCCAAGTTACCTTCTACCAAAGATGAAATTCTATTTAAATTTTCTAGCAGCGGAGAGGTAAGGGGCAATAAAGCACGCTGGGACGTGAAAAATTAAAAGCGACAGCGAAGCCAACTGCTTCGCAAGGAAACAAACGAAACAACTTCCGAACGAATAATAGAAATATGAATTCGGTCAGATTGTTATTCCTACCTTCAGGACCGGCCAATGCGTTCGAACGAATAAATGCCGACCAATAAAAGAACAGTACGTGTCGCATGTCACTCGATGCTCTCTCCAGTGAAATCGTTAATTGACAGTTCCGATGTTCCTTATTAAACCACGTCTCTGTCAAATCTTTCATGAAAATAACGAAATCCGTATTGCACCCCTCTCGCTTGTTTTCTTTTTATATGTTTGCGTTTCCTCCCAGCATTATCCTGTTACTATTTCCCCCTCTCAATTCGGAACGTTTCGCAACCAGAATAATAACCTCTTTTCCAGGCGGGAGTTTCTCTTCTTCACGACCACGACTGAAACTGAAATGAAACGCAAGTCTTTCGCGTGGAGAGCAATTGCTTCGGCCCGTGGACTCCCAAGGGGGCTGCTCACGGTCCTTGGTGTACCGTGCAACTTTCGCCGGGACGTAGTTGGCCAACAGACCCGTTACGCAAACAGGAGAAAGAGAGCGGGACTAGTTCGAAGTTGAATTCGAAAGCGGAAATATTCTCCAGAACGTTCCTCGCGGATTACTTCATTTGGCGGATCGCGAGAATAGTTTTTCCTTTCGGAATTTTGCGCACGGCGATTGAGTTCGCTCGGCTACTTACCTTACGGATGCGTCGAGGAACGACAGAGGACCGCGGAAGGAACGCGTGTACGTGGTAAGTTAATAAATGAATCGGAAACTACCGGTCGCTTAAATATATACGATTCGTATTTACGTACGCGCATATTCTTTCTTTTTGCGGTTTGTTGCTCCCGATCGCACAAAACTCGGCCATTATTTGAAAAAAACGTAATTGCACTCGATGCATCGAAACTCGCACTCAATTCCACACCCCTCGACCACCGTTCAATCGATCAAATAAAATTCCCGTCGCGGCGCGATGTCGCGGAGAATGCTGAGCGAGAATCCGTAAGCAGGTAACTTCGTTTCTCCTGTCGAATAGGGGATTTCGCGATAACGATCGTCGACTAATCTCGATCCGCGCCGATAGCAGTCCCACGGGTCGCCGTAGCGGAAGTTCGCCCATCGTTTCCACGTCCTTCTGCACGATCATCGATCTCAACAATTGCACCGACCGTCTTATAGCGATTGTCTCATCTCGATGGACTAACTCGTCATCGTCTTTGTCGTTCCAGCCAAATCACCGGCTTCCTTTCGCGTTCGGTCACGTTTAGATCGATCCTGCGAGATCAGTGTACGACCCAGTTTTCGTCGTTGCCGCGTCCCATCGATGAAAGGGGACTCGTGGCCCCGGGGAGAGGACTATTGCTCAATCAAGAGACATCCTTTTGATTTTAATTCGGCACGCTCGCTTCATTGCTCTTCTGTGCTTCGTGCTCGTTCCGCGTCCCCTCGCTCCCCCCCCCCCCTGCTGGGTATACAAATTTCTGTTGAGCCAATTATAATTATCGATTAAGAATTATAGCAAGGCGCACCGAGACGCCGAGGGATAATTAACAGGACGGCTGTTCGAGGATCCCGATCCCGAGGGACCGCTCTGGACATCGGTTCTAATTGAGCCACTTGTGGGCACACCGCGGTGCACCGCGACCTCATCCTTTTCCTTGGAATCGTTCGAACGAAAACGTCGTCCCGCCATTGTGCAATTTATAACAGCGACATAGTTTATTGTATCATTTAATACGGCTCGCCGGCTCTCTTCCGTTGGAGATGCATTGTGCTGATTAAAAGTATGAAACTGTTACCGAGCTAGGATTATAAATACGTAACTGCAGTTTGACATCGTGATTTGTGCGGAATTAGCGACGACGCATCGGGCATGAATAATTTTCGAATTAATTTCGTAGGAATTCGGGGTATTAACCACTGATTAGGGTAGTTTACATACTTGGGAACTTCAATCAGTATGTAAATTTGACCCGGGCAGAGCAATAAAGGCAAGAACAAAATTTCAGATGGCATCCTTCGGGCGATATTCGTGCCTATGCGAGGGTCCGCGCAATTCTAAACCATCTTAAGCGTCCACGGAAACGTCGCCAAATTTGTTGAAGAAACCGCGATTCTTTCACTTTGTACTTCTTTTTTAAATATCTCTCAACGTTCTCGGGATATCTCACGATAAAGAACATTCTCAATTTTCTTCCTAGGTGTGACTTCACCCCCCCGAACTTGCGACTGGGCGGCTATAAAAAATACGCGTACCTTATCTTCACCTTATCTTCTAATATATCCGTCAAGTTTCATCGAAATCGGCGACGAACAGCTCGTCAATGTTTCCCCGACGCTATCTTTATTCCCCATCGCGTTACTGCTCGCCGTGACCATATCCCGTCCAAAAACCCTTCGCAGCTTTTCGTGTATCCCATTAGCGCGTTCCACGGGAGGACAAAAGGACGGCAAAAGGCAGGCGTGGATTCAAGAATGCGGTGTCAGGGCGCGGTTGGCCGTAATATGAAATCCTGCCGCGGTGCCGCGTGTTACGAGTCGCTTACAGCAGCCGAAACGCTGGCGCAGATTACGCGGCGAGGCCAAAACGTGTTCCCCTTAATACGCGAGCGCAACGCCGAGCGGTGTTTCGGCTCTTTGAATATTTTCGTCACACGCGAAGCGGGCAACACGTCCGAGCCGGGCGAAGAAATGAAAGCCATAAATTCCGGAATCTCCGTTCCGGCTGCTACGTGGCGGCGCGGTTCGTAAAAATCAGATCAACCGCAGGAAAAACGCCGCGTTTCACGGATCGTTCTTCGAGGATCTCTCGTTCCATCGGTTACGTCTTATCGAGGGGCGACGCCACTTCGCGCCCCCTTCGAACGGCCAACTTTACACGCGAACAGAATCTCCAACTGGCGAGCTTGCGGCCCCATCGAAACCGGCTCGAATTCCGATCGATCCTTAACGAGGATAATATCTGTCTGTGCATACGCGAAGCGCGGCGCGGCTCGACGATGCAATTTACGTAAAGGATTGTGGATGGTTCCGATAGTTTTCGATGAACCGGATATCCGAGTACTGTAATTTCGCCCGGAGGAGAATTTAAATCTCGACGGGACGTTGGATCCGACGTTAAGGAAGTTTCCGAAGATCGGGAAGCTTGCGCGCGTTAAATATCTGCCCCCGGTTTCTTCTTTCTACTCGCGGATGTGAAGATCAATTTCGCGTCGAAGCAAGACGAAGCTGGACGATTCGCGTCACGGATACGTCTGTGGACCACATTGAACGCTATTCGCAAACAACCGAACATTCGATTGAATATTCCCTCGCATTCGGGTTAACGAAATTTCACTTTCGTTCGAAATAGCAGTTACACGTCTCCACGCTCCGCTAACCGTTGTTATTGTTCGAGACCTGTTTCCAATTACCGAACAATCGATTCTCGCGAAGCATCCAAAACTGGGCCAAGACCCCCTTGTACATCGACATCGTTCCGTGCGCACTCGACATCCCTTTTTAATTACAGGATAACAGCGGTACGATTCCGGACTGTTGTAAACGTGGGGTTTTATGGTTGCACGGGAAAGACTGGCTTGATGAAACGAATGCGGTACCGTGGACCGTCCAGGTTCATTCCCAAATTCAAATAGGATTATTACGGTACAGCTGGGTGGTTGCTACCACTGTTACATCCCATTCCAACGGCCCGACCACCCTTCTCCACTTTTCCGTTCTTGGTACACCCTTTACATGCTAATGTCTCGCGGTTGAATATCATACAGGCAGAGGCTGAATATGAAATAGTTTGAAATTGGAAGGGGAAACGTCGTCCCGTTTCCACCTGATGCTTTTTCCTCCGTGGGTGTGGCGTTATCGTTATTGCGGTACACGTGATGCAAACGAATTTCGTGTACGTTTATGGTCGAGGGGGGGGGGGACACCCGGACAAAATTGATTCTTAATTATGGTAGATTAGGGTCCTAGACGAATTTCGTTCCCTTTCTTTTGCTGGTTCAAATTGTTGCTGGATGGTACTTCGCGTATACGCGTTTATTGCGATTGTTTCAAATTGAAATGTCCGGACGCCTCGAACTTATTGCAAATGAAAGATATTGTTCGCGATATTCAATTATGCTGGCCAATTAGACTAATTACGCGTTCAATGGATTTGTACTAACAATAAGGCGCGAGAACGGCTGGAGACTTTTTAAGTCGAAAACCGTTCTGTGCGTTTAATCCGGGGGGGGGGGGGGTGTGAATGTGCGTCGAATATAAAAGAATGTGAAATAAAATTACCGGAGACATTTCATGCGCCGCATAACTTTCCATTGTGTGCACGTGAACATTCGCTGACCCAATTTCGAATAAAAATCATATAATACGAATTGTACCGCTTATTAAGGCGTTCCCTCGCGTTTCACTTTGATTTTGCAACAAAGCGCCTCCAAGTTTCTGGATCCCCTCGGTCGCTCTGTGTAAACCGGCATAATAGAATTTCGAAATTCAGCGCGGAAAGAGGTTTACAATGCCCGTCCAAATACACTTAGTCGGCTTTAACGATGCAACGACACAGAATTCCGCCCACCGATTCCAAACAATCCGAACGGTTCCAACCGTTCGGCCGCGACGCGTACAAATCGAACATTCGAGTAGCAGATTTTCTGGTGTCGCGCCTCCAGGCTTCGCAGAACCGTCGAACCCCGATATACGCGGGGCAGGGTTCAATCGGGCCATCCGGCAGTTAAAATCGTCGAACGAAAGTTGGCCCGGTTCTTTCGTTCCGCTCGGCGGCTAATCAAGCGTGCCGTTTAATTGCATTCCGAATGGCGAAAGCGTGCCCGCCGCCGTGCCTAACGCAATTAACTCGACCGCAGCGCAATAATGTAAATCCTAATCCATAAATACAAGGGGGGAAGCGTTATCTCGCGCGGCGTGCGGCAATCGTAAATTAATTACACGCGGTCGTTATAATTGTCAGATAACCCGGCCATCGCGGTGCTATCAATTAAATCGTAGGGCCCTGTCGAACGAGCACGCCCAACATCCTGTCCCGAGCTGTCGAGTTTTAGAATATCCGCCTCGCCGCGTTTCGCCAACGCCCGCGATCGTAAATTTCCCCACCTAAGTACATCTCGTCGCGTGTAATCCCCGTGTGTGTCGATCCTCGTGCTCGCCGCTTGCCCCTTTGCACCCTCGAACGGAGCAACCCTTTACTTGCCCCGATCGCATGGACGATCAAATCTCGATGCTCGACAATCGGAACTCTGTTATATCGAAAGATTCGGCGAGCTCTGGATCGGCGGAGTGATCGCGTTCCATGGTCTTTCATCGTTTCCCGTGATTAATCGTTGGAGGAAGATTTAATTCTGAGACATTCCATGGGCGTAGAATGGGGGACGTTGAAAAGTGGTCGAATTCGCGGTAGCTCAGACACCCGACACGTTGATACGGGTTTTATCCCTTTAGACTCCAAGAAAGCGCGAACGCAGCATTGTTCGTCGGGAAAATTACGGATACGTTGTTGAAAAAATGGAAAACGCATCGAGCGGGGATCGATTTCAAATAGTTATCGTCGGGAATCTCCGTTTATAAAATTATCACGCGAACCCAGCAAGATTTCGTTGGAACGAATGTTTCTGCGAATGCATGGGATTAGATCGCGTCAAAGTGCTTCACCTGAATATCGGTATACAGCGAATCAAATTCGCAGGCGCACGCAAATTTGATTGGCGCGCGGCGAATTCGGCCGCTGCCGTCGCCGCCGCGGACGACTTTCAACGGCGCGAAAAATTCACGCGAAGTGATTTCGCCGGTGATCACAAAGCGACCGAAAGTCGTGAATCTCGCGGACAAAAAGGGAATAAACCCACGTCAAATAAACCGATATAAACTATAGCGGGTTCGGGTATCGACGCGACGGAACAAAGCTTGGCAGCACGATAAAAAAAGAAAAAAAAAGGGTAGAGAAAAATAGCCAGGTGGACAAGTATATTTCACGGCTCTCAATTGTACGGGTATCGTCGTTTCATGACTTGAAATTGTCGACTGAAATTGAGGGCTCCGTTTGACAAGCGTGTCAATCATCGTAACGTTTTACGATATCCCAAACAAACAAACAAAAAACAAAACAAAAAAAGACGGAGAAGAACACCACCGAACCGTTGCATCAGCGAACGATTGGATAATTTTTGCCTTAATGAGTGCGATCGTGGCGTTTCGAATTTACGACCGACCCTGGATCAATTGTTTCAGCAAGGAGGACCGTATAAAAGACGATTGAAGATAGGATCGTAAAGGAAACGACGCTCGGTATTTGTGACGACCGGGACGGTTTCACGCTGCCGTTTTGTTGCCAGGAATTTACGCCAAAAACTGTCAGACCGACGCGAAACACGGGAAACGGGCGACGAGAATGGGGCGTTCGCCTCGATAGAAATAAAATGTACGATTAACCGCCCGGGGTGATTTTAAAGGTGAACGTATATTTTCATGATGCTCGCCGCTTGAAACGCACAAACGCATGTATGGACTTCAATATGCTCGGCTGGCCGACGTATCGTGTTCCTGTAATTCGACGTGCGCGGCGACATTGAATTTAGCGCAGCTCCGTATTATTCCGATTAATTGTCCGTTCAATGTATCAGATTTATATACGGTTCAACGTTTTATGTCTTTTTCGCAAACATTTGTACACGCGAACGAATCCCTGGTGGCCGCGGCGAGGCGCCGAAACGTAGGCTGGACAAATTTGGCTAAAACGCAAATGCAGTTCGGTGAAACGCATTTGTTTGTTGGGCGAGCTTTCTAAATGCAATTGTCTACGTACATATGTAGCCGTAGCATGCATCATTTCCATTTACAAATTGGTGTGCCCGACGTCACTGTTTTGAAAATGCCACAATCAATGCTTCTATATCCTCGTGAACATTTCTTACTTTTTATCTTAAACTTCAAATATAATTCGTTTCCCCTACATTGAAATCATAAATATTCTCGTGAATACGTTACAAAGATATAAACGCTGTTTTGAGGATACCATTTCTAATATGCCGTAATTACATAAATCGAGTGCATGAAATGATCAGAGTCACTGTCGCGCGTAATGTTACCTGCGTTGCATCTTCTACAGATTTTCGTCAACGAAAATTGCTTGGCAACAATCAGTTCTTTCAAGCTGCAAGTATTCCGCAACTACTTCAACGCGAAATTTCGATTATTATTACGAATACAGTGTATAACTACATACATAATGTAAACTAATTCAAGACCGCACATGAGATATTGCAAGGACACCACGTAACACACCGCATCGCAATCGTCACGTATCCTCCTCCAATTTCGAGCCACTCGTCACGTATTACTCGAACTAGTTATCCAAACCCAAATAATTCCCGAACATCGTCTCGCCTCCCTCCATTATTCAGTCCCACCCGTCCGATATATTATTCCCGTTCCGCACTAAATTGCCCGCTCCAAATAAATACCGGGGCACAAATTCGCCCCGAGGCAGCGCAAGAATCCAGCGCAAAGGCGACACAGAATCATATTCATCACCGTAATCGTTCCCGGGGCTAACACATTCCGTCAGGCGGGGACAAGAAAACCAGTCGGCGGCGGTACCGGTGCCAGCCGGAGGAGCGTCATCAATTAACACGTAAACACCGGCCGAGTCTTTCGTGCGGCACGGAATCTCGAAGTTAGCCGAGAGATTCCGCGGAATAGAGGAAATTCCGAGCCACGGGGAAATTTATTGGCCGGTTTTCGCCGGAACTACGGGACCACGGGCGGAAGCAAATCCATCTTGAAACTTAGCTCGACGCGCGTCTCTCTACATGCTAATATCTGTCCACTGAATATCAAGGCGACGCGGCCGAATATTAAATCGCCGAAATCCCCTGGCGAACTGGAGCACGTCGACGAGACAAAGGTGTGCGAAGAGCACCGTGTACGAGAGAGAGGGAGAGAGAGAGGGACAGTAGCAGATGAGATGGACAGGGGATGAAAGAGAGTTGACATGTTTCAACAAACCATGGAATCTGAAATCGGGCTAACGAACTGCCAGTTTGTGTACTAGCTCGGCCAGTCAGGCTACTTTAATATGGATGATTCGTGTCAAAGTGGATCGTGTAAATTAGATGCCGGTTCGTCTATTCGTGCAGATATTTTCTTATTAAACGATCTCCGTCCGTTTCCCGTGGGTAAATATTTATCTACCGGACCCTCGAGTCCGCCCGATGGCAGCGCTTGATTTTGCGAGCGAATTGGTAATAATTGATGTTTGCGGGGGCATCGCTAAAATAATTGAAACGTGCTCGGCGATTATTATATTTTCTGCCCCGGGTGTACATCGATACCGTGGAATTTCTGTTCATGACCGTGCTTTCTTGATGAAGCTGCGATCTATGCTGGGCGTTGATTAGACGGCGGCGTTCTTGGTCGGTGGGATATCGTGATGCAATTGAGGATAGAATAACTAACCAAGTCAACGGCTTCAAGATATCGTCCTCCACTTGATATTTCGAACATTCGAAATCGCATTGTGTATTTTTTGTTGTCGCTGTCAGTGTTAAAAATGTTCGCAAACGTTATATTCGACACACGTGTTTCTGTTGTTTGTTAACTAAATGTTATCGACCTTGAAAGAAGTTGTTTTGCTGTACCCACATATTGCATAGTTCAATCTACTCGTCAGTTTTATATTTGGTTTCAAATTGCTGGCTTTCAAAATTATTTTCCTCGCATTCAGCCGCATTTTGAGCTGAATGATTTCACGACAAAGAATTCAAAACAAGTATGTTCTCATTCGTCAAAAGTCTATTGAATAAAAAATCAATTAGACTTCTCTTGCTTATCGGACCTACAATATCCATCAATTGCGTGCCCGCGATCTATCATTATTCGCACCTACGGATGTTCTATTCTTTCCTGACCGTGTCTTATCTGCCAAATGTTCTCTACAGAAAGGGATCTCTTTTATTCAATATCCTTGTCAGGCCGTAGCAATGCTGTTAATTACGTTCGACCGCCCCAATCGCCTAGGCCCTCGATGAACTCGAAGAACAATCGACAACGATGGAAGTCAAAGGTGAAAGCCGACCAAGCGATTTGGAGTTGCGACCATCGAGCGCGATCTATCGACAGAGAAACTCGCTGATTCGAATGGGACGTCGCATGATCGTTCCTTCAACAAGATTATATCGGAGAACTTGAAGCTGATTCGGTATTGTTGAAGTCGCGAACGTCTGTCATCCGGCAGCAAGCTTGCACTTCTGCGGCAGCGTATGGTCGTACAAATTACGAGCAACACAGTCAGACATTGTTTCTACAATTGCGCCCACACGATATATACGTACAGAACCGATCCGTTTGACTGTCTGCACCGACGGAAGATATTAATCTGCCGGCGTTGTGTGCAACGGCGAATGCGTTCTGAACAGCTCGGGACCCTTTCGACAGAGGGATCATTTGCGACTGTAAGGTCGCGGCGATAAAACGTTTACTGCTTGACGATGAAACTTGTCGGGAAATCGAACCCCCCTTTGGACGTTAATTAAATTCTAGGCAAGCCTCGTGTTGCGTGCGTTGGCAAATTGGTAGCGCGAAACGTATTATTCGTTATACGAAGCGTCAGGGAAATAAAAATCTACAGTGCTAACACGTTGCCGATTGTCGTGGGAAATCGAGGCAAGTTGTTGACATTTCAAATGTGTTCTCATTTGAAAAGAACCAGTCACACGTGTAGAATTAGTTTTGCAACGGGATTTCACGTAAGAAGATTTTCAACCTTCATTTCACTTGGATATTTGATGCAATGAATTTGATAACAAAATGAATTATAATGCGCTTATAATTATTGTTATCATTAGGGGCAATTATAAATTAATTAAACGCGAATTCGTTTATCGTAGTATCTCTTGCCAATACATTTTCGATTTAGCCAAAACTTATGGAAGAGACAATTTTTTCATTTCAATTCGTACAGAATCAGATATCAAGTTTATGGATATGCAGCTTGCATTGGTTTGTTTCACGCGGAATTGAAATTTGTTCGGGTCTAGAAAATTCTGTTACCTTTGCGTGAGTGATACAAGAAAATTAGAGTAGATCGCCAGATGCAACCGAGCATCTTCTTTGGAATGGTGTACAGCCAGACAAATTACAGCAGATTTAAGTAGCATTATCTGCTACCTGATGGATGACGCTTATGGATGGCGAGCCATTCGTTTCGCAGCACTTAAGACGGCAGAGTATTAATCTCTGCTAAGAATTCTCGTACCGCGCCGTTGCCGAGCATGTTTGCAAGCGGTCGTGGTATTAGTAGGAATCTCGGTAAAATTTGATTAATACTCCTTGATCCACTTTCGACATGAACATATTCAGGTTGTGCAACTTTCAACCCGTTGGAAATTCTTTCTATTTCGTCGGCATTCCTCTCGCGTAGAAAACACTTGACACTTGACAAATCAATTCTTTCCGCCACTTGGCCGCTAAATCGAAAGATTCGCATCCGACGTTCGAAAAAACAAACGAAAGGGAAACATCCCTGATTAGAAGCAGCCTAACGAGTCTCGAAAATCCGAACAGGATGCAAATCCGCTACTCTAAAACATGTTGCCCGTCACATTGGAGGGTCCTATGAAAGCGGCACGGAGAAAAGTCAAGTATAGCGAACGATGGACGCGCGAGGAAACGCCGTGCAAGGAAGGAGCCGAGGTAACGAAGCGGGCTGGCGTTCGCGACGGTGCGTTTCGACAAAAGCGAGAGGAAATAGGGACGGATGCGCGTCGCGCGAACGGCCGAATATGCGAAACACGAAGAATGGCGAAGAACAAGGAGAACAGCGGCGAATGGCGGCGGAGTAGCAGGGGGAACGGTGTCCTGCCGATGATAATAATACGCGTCCCGGAAAATTACATTCTCGTTATTTCTGAACGGCATGGCTCTTTGAGACACGACGGGGTGGGGAATAGGGATGCCGCGAGTGAAACAGAGACGGCGATAGACGGGGAGGTCGGTGTATTGCGCCCGTTTCGAGGCTGGAACGTCATGAAAAACCGAAACGACGACGAGACGATGGGAAATGAGGTGAATGTTCGCCTTTTTTCTTTTCCTCTTTTTTCTTTTTTCTCGCCACTCGGCCGGGAAAGAATGAGAAAGTCGTTCCCTTTTCGTAATGGTTAAGCAATTTCGCGCCACCACCCGCGGCGTCGCCCTCTTACCCCCGGCGCGTTATTATTTTTCGTATTACGCGGATTCGTCCGGTTTTAACGCTCGTTCCATTCGCTGGCGAGTCCGGTAGCCCCTTACTAATAAACGTTTTACGTTTCCACGTCTCGCGGCGGTGTCCCCCTTTTATTGCACGCTGAAACGCCGCGAATGAATACATCACGTTTCGCAAGTAGTTCGTGTCCGACGGCGGTGTACGTAATGTTTTCGCGATTCGCGGTACAGTCGCGTTATCACTAATGGCCGTCGTTCCTCATGCGGATTTCGATTTGACGACAACGATTCTTGAGATAACAAAGCAATTTTCCATAGTTAAAGATTGCTTATTGGGCGCAAAAGTGTCTGCCACGCGCTCGATACGTTGTACACGTTGTATAGGTTCGAACTTGTACACAATGTACGAATTACGTTGCACGATCGATCGGTCGACGGTAATTTCACAATGTTTGCGTATAATTGCGCGATCACGTCATCGTCCCAGCTAACGCCTAAATTATTATACCGCGGCACCAATGAAAACATAGTTCCCAAAGTTATAACTATTCAAACATTCGTTGGTATTGTTCCATTAATTAATATTTGAAACAGCTTCGCTGTGCAATTACAAAAGTTACGAATATATAGAAACTTCCAACACGTTCGGTGCGCGGTGTTACTCTTTCAAAGATTGCAATACTTTCCCCCAACGAATTACAACCGATTCATGTCTGTGATAACAATGATTACACTGTGACTAAAACTATCCCTGCAACACACGAAAGAAACCGGCGCAGTAGCACGGTCGAGCAACCGAAAGAACTCAGCCCCTGAAATGCTGTCCCCAGTTTCGCTTTTCTCGAGCTCCTCAAACACAGGTGAAATTAAATTATGATCGCGTACTTCGACGAAACCGTGCAAAGTTAATTCTGTCGTAAAATTTCTCTCCGCGCCCGAGAAAAGTAGCCAACCGTCCCTTCAATAAATTGCCAGGCCGTTTTGCAGAAGGATATACCCGGACCCGGCGTTCCGACGTTTCGCCGAATTAAAGCGGCTGCACTTTGAGCGCAGCAATCGCGAAACGAATGCAGCAGCAAGATTTTAAGCGAATCGGGGGAAACGCTGGAGCCGGGAAACGCAAGGTTGTAGCTTTAATGGTGTATAAGAGAGGCGGCTGGTCAGATTCTATTTCAACGGCAATTTGTACACGGCTCGGGGAGAATCGAGGTTGTTAGGATTGGTTGCACCGGCAAAGAAACGCTTTACAAGTATTAAACTCGTCCTGTTGGCTGCTTCTCAGTGTTTTGCAGAAGAACCGAGAAGTGAGATTCTGGGCGAAATGGGAGGAAGGGATGAAAGGGTCCTCGTGATTTTTGACTAATACATCGGCGCATTAGTGCAACAGGATTTTTCCATGGCGTTCCAAATACGAAGCCTACCTAACAGTAAATCTAATCGTAAGTGTAATTTCGGAGGAATTATTAGAATATTTGCGGTGGCCTTTCAGGTCAGCCAGAGCGTCTGAGGGCGTCGCGACGCATAATTTGGGCGTTAATATGGTACTGCTGTGCATATTTCATAGTAACATTTACATTTTTCCTCGAAATTTTGCAACACCGAGATTCCTCGTCTTCCTCGTGAATTCCTTGATACTTAGCGGAGTATTCGTGTTCTTAAAACAGTTGTTTTCGAGTATCAAGTAAATACTGTTAATATTATTATTATTACTGTGAGTATAAAAAAAACGAGTTTTCGATGAATGATAAAATTTGCGTAGTTTCCCATATCTCGATCGGGCATTCGACAGATCGCAATTAATAGCCGTCCCAATTAGGCCGTCTCCGAATCGAAGAAACGTTTCGCGGCGATGAATTATTATATGGATTGTGGGATATTCATTAAAAGTTCGACGAGGACATTAATCGTTGCCGGCGTTGAATGATAAGGGGAAGTTGAAGTTTCACGACATTTTTCGGCGATCTGTGCGCGCGTGAGAATTATCCAATAATCAGGATATTAATCGCGAGAATGGGAAATCAGAAATTCAATGTTATAGTTATTGAATTTTTTATAATAGATACGGAAATATATTGATTACGAAAATTGATTTCTTAATTTCTTCAATGTTAATGTGCTGAACGAAATGTCATTTTGGAATTTTCGACGCTATTGGCAATTTGATGAAGTGGTTCAGATAATGTAGCGACATTTCAGTGCCTTTCTAAGAAAAGATTAATATTCTCAACGCACTTCATTTCGCTGGCCTGTCAGCAAAATTAAAAATTCATCCCGTCCATTGTCTTCTTCAGTTGGCAAACTAAATTGGCCTTTATATTCTTGATTTTCCCTTCATCAAACCTACTTTGTTCTCCCGTGCAGCTTGCGTCCAATGCAAAACGAAAGACAGAATGATATTCTACTGTTGCGAAATAAAGGACCGATTGAAGCAAGTCTATGAATGATCAGTAAAATAATCGTTTTACAATGGTTTCTACGTTATAAAGGAGATTGAATGTCGAAGAATAAAGAATCAACGATATTGCTACACAATATTTAATATAACTTCCAATGTTAATCGTACACCGGTTGTACACCTGTGATTACAAAAATGTACTCGAAGCATAAAATGCATACTACATTCTGTCTTTCCTCGTGACTTCTTGGAAACTATTAACCCAGCCGACAATTGAAGGTAGAAATAACTTTGCTACGACACCTACGATAATCGAACCATTCGAGGACTATGTGTCATATACAAAATTGAATATGAAATCTTTATAACGATCAATTCTTTGCGCGACCAATCGTCGAACTACAATCATTTAATCATATTTGCGCCCATCGAACATTAATTACCCATGAACCCGGTATCAAAATTCTAGCAACGTTCGACGAAGTAACTCGCAAACTAAAATAGCCACGAGGGCATCCACCATTCGGTACTATTAAACGAATTCACCGGCCTTGACGAGATAGAAGCGCGGAATGGGGATGGCGGAACGGGAAAATGGGGCGAGTTAGCCCGCATCAGAGGAAAGGGGTGCTTCGAAATCGGCCGCGCTCGTTACGTATAAATAAATAAAAGAACGAGCGAAATGTGCCGGCCGAGAACTCGCAGGTGCGTTGTACTGCGACGTTTAACCAATGCTCGGAACGCCGTTACGTTTCGAGTTTATGGCGGTGGCCCGTTGTAACCACCATATCGTAGCCGGTGGTTGAACGGCAGGAAAATATCACCAGGACGTGTCGTTATAATTGGCCCTTCGTTAGATTCGACCTCTATTAACGTCGCTGCAACGAAGCCGCGTACAGGTGGTTCCTCGGCCAGCGCAACTTCGATCGGTCGTTTGCTTTCTGGCGGAATCGATGGCAATGTAACGAGGAAGGATCAACGTTTCGACCGAGAATAAGTTACAGGTTTTCACGGGCGTTGCGCGCTATGCCAGCGTGTCATCGTTTCATTTTCACGCGTTTAAATAACTCGAATTAAATAACTCGCACCGACGGAAAGGCACGGGCGCCTGTGTTATCCGTCACGTTCGAATTCATAAGTTCTCGCGGGCCGTGGAATTACATTGCAATTTTAATAGATGAAGGATGAGAAAGCGAGGAGGGCGGACAGATAGGAGCTTTCGGAGGAAAAATGAAAATGGAAATACGGCTTCCATCGCGAATTCTCTTTAAAATGTTGATTCCTTTTAGTTGGATTGCCAATTCGTGCAAGTTTTTTCATTGATGGCTTTCCACGTCGACGCGCATTTCGGTAATCCGACGCAATGCGTCGCGGCGCCTGGCAACGTCGTTACTGGATACGTCGATGAACCGTTCGGACATGCCACGAGGATCGAATTTATAATATCCGTGAAAATTATTTACATCCAAATAAGAAATTAACGTCAGACGGGTAGCACCCCCTTATCACGCGTCTTGAAGCATTGACATTTTCGTTATTGAACATTATCTATCAGCTTTCATGTGTTCGGGTGATTCGATTGTACAATAATAACGATAAAGGAGCTGGCTGATAGGGAGAATAGGAAATATGTAGGAGAAGTCGCAACGTAATAATTTTTGTATGGCTTGAAATATTTACTTTCCTATTGTTCTCGTTACGCCACATTACACATACGTATACATGGACAGGTTTTACGTAGCCTACTTTGTATTTGCAAAGTTAGGTATACCGTAAATTAACTTTTTTTTATCTCAGGTCATCACTTACAGTCCTCTTTTTATGCGTCTCCCTCGTTACTCTTCGTAATGATCATTACGTTTATGTTTGCATTACTCGGTGTACACCCAGCGATATCGTCATAAATTAAGAATGACGTAACGAGGCCGTGGATAATGTCGCGGATCTTGTTCTTGTCAATTATTATTATCACTGATTATCTACTACGCGTGTATCCTCCTCGTTATACGCATATTGTTCACGATCTATGTTTTCTCATTTGCACAATGAAAAATGTATCCGGTCCTCTCAATACCGTGACTCTAAGCTGAAAAGGGAACGGTGAAAATTTGATGATTTGATACTGGCATCTTTCAATATTGGATATTTTGAGTACTTGGAGTATTAATTTTAACTGGAAACGTATTCGATTCTTGTAATCTTTCGCGAATCGAATTAGAAATTGTACATTTTCATTTGTCTCCTTAACATACAATTTTCCTGTAACTAAAATTTAATGAAAAATATATATGCACCGACTTGAAACATTTATTACTGTAATAACCAACTTGTTAAACTGGTTTGAGCTCATTCACTATCGGTCTATGCCAACCAATATACCAATGGCTTCAGTAAAGAATGATATAATCGTTAAATAATTACTCGAATTAAACTCCACTTTGCACTTTTGTAATTACCATTAAAAATGTACCACAACGCTCGCGTATCACAGTTATACATTCCTGCTATACTATCAGGATTAAATTTATAATCAGAACTACAACGGGCCAATTTAATTAGCCCATTGTATTCGCTCCATTCATCGTTTCGCAAATTTTCATTTATATCATTGTTCGAAATTCCAATTTGCCTTTCATCCATTATCAAATATTCTCGTGACAAAACATCTCTTTTATAATACATTCCGTTCTCCGTCCTGCGTTCGTCCAGCGTCTGCTCGTTAAGGACCATCTTCAGCGGAAGCGTCGTTCACGAAATGCCGCGGCCGTTCTTCGTTTCTTTCGCCAAATACCGGAACCGTTTTCTTTACGAAAAATAATAACGGCAAACGCTGGCCGGCGAGGCAAGAGGTAACGATGTCACGAGGATGGATTATCGTCGGCATTATTGCGCGTCGCGGCCGCTTCGCCCTCCTTTCTCTAGTAACGATTGGCATCATCGTCGGCATCGTTGTCGCGGTGCCGATAATGGACGAGCGGGTCGTTGGCATTGGCATCGTTTCGCATACTATGCTTCCTCTCTTGCATAATTTACGCGTAGTCCGCGATAATATTCGAAAGGGTTGCCACGGCGTGGACCATGCTTGTGCCGGCACCCTTTAGGAATTTCTGATCGATCCGTGAACTAACTGAGCCACTGTGTCGCGTGAAGATCTTCCAACATGTGGTCTCGTATATGTGGTTACGTGGTCACGTATATGTGGCCCACTAATATACATATACATGTATATATATACTATATACAAAGTTACGGTCCAAACTCCTAATGGCATAGTGGCCAGTTATTGCTTTAGCAATTATGAAAAGGGGAAATTCTTGATGAAAATTTGAGCCAGAGTCTCGAATGAAACTGTTATCGAAATTATAGGAGGTTGAAAGTGAAGGTAACGTATTAAAGAGTTTGCAGTGGGTCTTGCGGTTTTAATCGTTCGAATATGATTCAATTGTGTGCACGATACGGGTGCAGCAGAAGCAGGACAATTTAGGCGATAATAATCGATCGTGAGGTTGAGCGTATTTGAAACTGTAACATCAAGGCTAAGAAGAGATTTGCACTGTTTGTACAGATAACTCGTCGATGTTGTAGGAAACTTTTGTATAATTTTAGTTTTGGAAAGTTATTTGCCAGAACTGGAACGGAAGACCTGTATATTTGAGAGCAAGAAGAGGCGTGCAGTGTAATTAAATGTTTAGTTCCAGTATATGAAACGAGGGAGGACATTTATCAGCTGGTACTTTTTTGATTTCACGAGGAACTATTCGGAGAATAATAGAAAATAAATCTCTTCTCCCTTCATACCTAACATTTCTTCCATACACCGTTTTATTTCAACGTTTGTATCATAGCATATAAGAATATTTCAAGCTGTACGATTAGTGTTTGGGGTTAATATAAAGCAAAGCTTCATTTCCCGCATGAATATGTCAGATATCGTTAGCCGATTAAGCGATTCCTTTCCACGAAAGATTGCTGACTAGACGACGAGTAATCGGCTTTCTTCTGTCCCGCTTGAAAAGATGAAAGTCCTGCAAGTTACTTATGAAAAGCTGCTTGGCTTAATGCATTGGGTATTACTATTAGCTTATGCAAATCGGTATCTCAAGTTTCTGTTTGGCGTCATAATCAGAACGATCAATGCCGAATTAATTAATATTCACGACTTGTAATATTCATTATATAAATCACGGAGTCGAAAGTGTCAGCCAATGTTTAATATAAGTATCGTTTCGGAATCAATCGCAGACGTGTAAATATTAAACATTTTTCTGGTCATTATTGCCGATTGATTTTAATTCAATTGGGGGCGACAAGATATTGATCTTTTATCGGCTTTGCACTTTCAATACGTCGAAAGTATTTATACGTTCGCTATTGAAATCTGCCGCTATCAAAAACCAAATCTTTTGCGGAAAATTCAATACAGAGCCAAGCAGCTCGTTATCTATGTCCTCCATAAATTCATTGGGTCGTTGAAGTAGTAAGAGTGTAAAAAAGCGGCGGGTGTCTGGGTGAAATACGCGCACTAATCAAATTTCCATGGTTCACAGATATTCCATCTCGACTTTCAGAAAAGTGAGATATTCGTATGCACCCTTTGTTTGCCATTTTCCTTTCCGTCGTTCACGTGAAAGTTGGATGAAAGGTAAAGGGAAAAGCCAACGGATAATTTCTCGTACACTTTGGAACAATGGCGTCGGTGATAAACAAAAATGCGGGTGGGTTCAATATTATGCGTACATCTGTGTATACATGTATGTATTTCGAGTGCGATCGTGCACACACGCGTTTCAACGCAACGGGGGATAGGGTTACGTACGTTTCCCCATAGGTAGTAAACCCAAGCACCGCGAACCTTGACGTGTTAGCGCAGGCGGGCCAGGACACGTGGCCGAAATATTGGTCACGAAGGTATTCGTGTTACCGGATGACTGACTAGATGTGTAAACGCAACCTACGATTATGGTGATGAGTTGTCCTTCGTTGGCAATCGACGCGATTCCAGTGCTTTACGGTACTGATTGTCATACTTAGAGAAATTGTTGTCATTCAAAATTTAGAAGTAGAAACAGTAATAATATTTCGGATGCTTGCAAGCTGCAGAATTAACGAACAAAGTTTCACAAATATTCTCGTGATCAAATTTTTCTACACGGTAATAGAGTAACTGAAATATTTTGTTTATGGAAATAAATAATTTTATTTTCTTCATTAGATTTGAAAACTGGAATTACAATCCTGATGATAAAAATGGCAGCACTATTATTCATTTGGAAACTAATCATCTTCTGACCCCGAATATTTGGAAAGTTTGATGGGCTTGAACTCCGTCGGTGTTACACGTAGTACTAATAAAAATGACAAATAATTGATTAATTAGGATGTACTTTATTGAAGATATTCGGGTATTTCTACGCGGTTTTATATTATGCCGTGCGGTACGCCTGTCGGCGCGATTATACGGCTAAATCACTGGGGTCGCCTCGGCTGTATCGTTGTTTATATCACTAGCAATGCTCTCATTTGGTCCACTCTGTATTACGCGCAGAATTTTAATGATACAATACCAATGTAGCGCAACGACAATATAATTTTTGGTGTACTGATATATGATGTACAATAATGTCATCAACAAGATCAAAATATTATTCGTACACTTCGTGTTACTCGTACTATTTCTTGGTATAATAGTACTTCGACGTTCTGAACTTAAAAAGGGTACAGCTAATAATCAATCGAGACTCCAAAATATTATCCCTATCAGTTACGGGATTACGAATCGGCTGTTTAACATTTCACGAAAACTTTTCCAAACTATATCCACCGAAAACGTCGTAGCGTTTGCATTGCCACAGTATTTTGCACAATGTTGTAAAATAAGTTTGTAAATCTTTGTGGAACTTTAATCGAAGTGCCGATTCCTGCTGATGCAAACTTCGAAAGAAATAAGCGTGTCAAAAGTTATACAACAAGATGTTGAAGATATGTTTCTCCTTTAATTACGTGGCACTGCATGCGAAAGGGGAAACGGCCCGTCCGTGGTCAGACGAATCCATAACGAATCATTCTCTTCCGCCTCTACTTCTTGATCCTAATCGCGCAGTTTTTAAAATGCATTAGACTGAATAGGTGTCTGTGTGCATCCATCTCTGTTTACAGGCGAGATAGTTGTATTATTTTAAACGTTTCAATTAATTAATTGGACTTCCATGTATCTACCGAAGAGTATACCTCAACTAACCTGTACGACACATTATTCGAACGTATGGACTAATTAATTTTTCTAAACTGTTTCAATTAAATGCCTCCGTGGTAAGCTACTTACAGTCGATACAATACCGGTTTAATTAAATAGATTTTCGTATCCATTCGAATGCGAATTCCATCAACTACAGTACTGTGTCGTTAGTCTTTTGGACGCACCGAAATAGTTAGACAAATAATTAGCGTGGTCACGATTACACGGCGGTATTTGTTCAATAGCGATAAACAGCGATACAGTTTACCAATTACAAAACCACATGACGCGTTATCCGTGTGCTTACCCTAATAAATCTCGATGAATTAAAGTTTGGCAATGCCAATTTAGGGAAGGGCTTACACATGATACGTTCAAATAAAGTTTAATTCTCGACGTTTCATTTGCGATTTTACTATGAATGCACATTATGCGCGCTTGCCAAAATGTAATCACATTACCGCATCAAAAGAAGCACAATGCATACTTTCGTTTCCAACAAAATAAACTTGTAATTGAACAAGTCCTGCACTTTTGCACTCGCATAACACACAACCAAATTGTAACTCACGGACGAATAAAAAACAGCGCGCCAGCGACGTTAATTTCAATCGCAGATTTTGTTAAGTCGTGACAAAGAAAAATAAACGCACTATTTACGTTCGTACTCGTGTCAGTACTTGCAATGCATTCATACCACCAACTGTACCTTCCAAAATACATTCAATACCACACATATGGTCCATCGATACTTGCAAAGGCTTCCTCACAAGAAGTCCGCGTTATTTAATTCGTGGCAAACAGACAACCGCGGACGCTTCGACTCACAAACAGATTTCGGTAAAACTGGAACCTGGCCAATCCTCAGAGCCTCGACCATTTAATTTTCCATTATCGTACGCCCTAATCATCAGCCCGTTCCGTTCCCCCAAACCAAGAAACATAACGAAAAAATCGTCCTCGCGACACCAGCCCACTTATCCGGATCGTCAAAGCGTAATCCGTCCGGTGATTCGCACGTTCCGCGGAATAATTGATCGGCACTGCCGGCCAATGATTACCACCATATAAACAGGTGGCAGGAATTTCGGTCACGTAGCCCCCTCTCAACATCTGCATGCACGTCCGTGACTCTGTGCGTGCGTTTGTAACGTCGCGAATTTCGGTAATAGCTGGACGGTCGGTGTCGCAGTTAATTACGCCAGAAAGGATTTCGCTGTGCATCACCGGCGGCCCGGATTTTCCCTTCTGGACAATTCGACTCGTCACGCGGTAACACGCGGTTCCCCGCAAATTTTTCCACGGGACACGCAGTTCCGGCGGCAGGGTTCGACGACGGTCGCGGCGGCCTTTTTTAATTCTTCTGCTTATTAGAGAACGAGCTGACCGCTCCCGTGCACCGGTCCCTTCGTTTCGTGTTATTTTATCTCTCTTGGAGTCGGCCTGAATAATTTCTACGCTGTATGGCGGCTCTCGAGCGCGCGGGATTATTTTTCTCGTTTCCTTTTTTCGGGTTGCGTCGCGTAGCATCGAGGCGGCAGGGTTGCGGTTTCGTTATTTTGCGGAACGTTCAAATATGTAGCAGTCGAGTTTGTAACGAGCTCGGGGCTCGATTTATTTGGGAACGCAATTAAATATTGCGGACCGTTTAAATTGTGGGTGGTGTTTGGCCGACTTGGAAAGTCTTGCGAACTTACGCATCGGCAGTTGACATGGTTTTAGTTGACGAGTGAAATTCGACGCCTGTCAGTTGAGATGTTTAGTACGTTTTATGTGTATCATAGTTGAAGCTAAATATATCTTGGTGACGCAAGTTTTTGCAACGTGCAAAGTTTAACTATGCGTTCGTTGTAAAAAGTATTGCTGTCTAGTCTAATTGATGGCATCGTTAGCATTCTTGGAACATATTCAAATATTACGTTTGATTCGTCGTTTCCCTGCATTACGTATTTTGTTTCACAGGCATTCCCTTTAAATCAGTTGTATAAACACAGCTTCGTTGAATTGTCTTAACGTAAAATGATTAATTCACAGTGGGCCAAAAACGTATTCACGCAGTGCATTAGTTTCGCTTGCAGCTTCATTATTTTGGTCTCACCAAAATGTTGGCGTTCAGACGCTTATTCCTAAAACAATATGCATGGCTATGAAGCACATTACACTTTGAAACAATGTACATTGTTTCAGGAACGGTTGCCTTTCGCTGGCACGAAAATAATGAAGCTGCAAGTGAAACCAATGCACTGTTCGATTACTTCTTTGGCCCACTGTACGTAGGCGACTCTGAGAATTCGACAACTGTCTATGATATTACAAATATTGGAAAACGTGTGAACAACTAACACGCAATGCAATATTCAACTTGACCCTAATTTTTCCGGCGGATCCACGTCGGAGGGAAAGGCTGATTCTGACATAGACGGAAGGCATGTCGACTCCTGTCATCGACACACGAAGTCATCCCGTCATCCACCCATTTTTCACGCCGAACATCCTGCGCGGTGTCACCGTTGATGCAGCCGAATCGCCGAGGGAACTCGTTAAGCGATTTTTATGGTATCCTTCCGTGCGCTATTGACGTGCGCGGAAAAAAGTAAAGAATCTGACAAACGGTCCTGGATAGACACGGTAAGAAACTCGGTTTCGCGACGATGTTGCAGTGAGAACAAGTCGCGTATTTTATTCTTCCTGCTTGCAATTTTTCCTGTCGCCTGGTTTCCTTTGAGACTTTAAGTCTGCGTCGCCGAACCGCGGCGCGACAGCTCTATTTCCTGCTGTTCTCTTCGCTTTTCGCCGGCAATTTTCTATCCGCGGAGCGTGCTGCAACTCGCGTGTAATATTATTTGCGCACTGCCGATGGAATGATGCATTCTTTGGACCCCGACGAAGATACTTCTCTGCCGTTTATGTTGCAGGCGGCTCCGAAGTGTTTGTCGGTAATATTGAATTTCGTAAACACTTTCGATGGATAGATCGATTTTAAACGAGCGAAGAAAGTAGATTCTTGTTCCTGCTTTCGCGTTCGCTAATTTTGCTACGCTGGCCACGTTTTCATTTATTCTTCGAAACTGCGAAACTTCGGTTCCGCCAAGATTTATCCGCGTCCTGAACGAATTTTATTTGTTCGCGATTAAAAGCGGGCGTGTACGAGAACTGCTGTAAATCTCGACGCATCGTACACGTTGCATTCGTTTTCGTTACAGTCAGCGATACCGTTACAAAAACGCTAATTGCCGTGCATTTCGTCGGCCATTAGACCGCGGAAACTTGACGAGCCAGTTTTTGCGGGCTCACGAACGATCACGCGGTGAAACGACAGTGTTGTTCGCATCCAAAATTATTTATGATCCCGACAAAAAGGCCTGATAATGAGTGTGCCGTTCTTCGTGCCGGTAGATAGGGCTTGGGTAATAATAACGCGGCAAAACTGTGGCAACAGAAGGGACGAGCGGTAGGACACGCGAGAGTAGGCCATTAATAAAATCGGAAAGGTTATTTGTTTCGAACGGTGATTCTTGTAGAAGAAATAAATTTAATGCATTAGGGCGTAACATATTTTACACGTAGTCCTGCGTTCGTATTCATTTCAGCATGTTATACTGTAATACACGAGGAAGAGTGAAGTAGTAGGCTCGAATAATTCACTTGCTTCAAGCTTGCGCAGGGCAAGCTGTATTAATTACCATTGCCCGTTGCGGAAAAAATTAATTAAACACAAAGAATAGCCACCGATACTTCTAGAACTGGAAGTAATTATGTTCATTCGTCATAGAATCAGGTGTCATTTCTTGTTAATCTGCCGAAATCTTTTATTACATTCAATTACCCGATGCAGCAATGCTGATATCGCAATTTTGTCGATCACAATATCGTTAGTGTTTCGTTACGAAAAATGTAATTGTCTAAAGCGAGAATTTTTTGGACAAGCGAGCATGCGGTACAGAAATATGTATGCAGTATCGTTTTATATTATCTCGCGATCGTTCGTTTCGAAATATTCCAAAGCCAGTCGATCGAACCGGCAGGTTTCTCTTCTTGTCGAGATAGAGACAAATCCATTTAATTAAACTGTGTGTGTCATCGGTCGAACAAATTCAATCTTGCCGGTTTATCTAGGACCATGACCTACATACCTTTCGACTGTGCCCGCCCTTTTCATTGCCATTTCTTTTCTTCTTTCAGTATTCTGTCAACAGTTTCTATTACCTTATCGCACACTTGACACTACGGCCCAATAGAAACGAACGCTTACAAAAATCGTCACGACGGACTCAATTCCAATATTTACGAATCATTGGGAATTCGTACAGCGGGAACTAGTAAAATGAGGAATGCGTGACGAAAACCTGGCAAGGAACGAGTGACGAACTGAATGCTGCAACGGCGAAGCGCGGAAAGCACTCGTCGATAAAATCTCACGAAACGATGTTTACTACTCGCCAATCAATCGAAATATTACTTCCTTCGATGGGAATTTACGGGCATACCATGAATTTCTTAGAACAAATTACCGATTGAATTGCGCGTCATTTATCGCGCGTCTAAAACTTTCATTCGCCAACGAAACATTCGCGTGTTCATTTATACGGCGCTGCGTTTGCCGGCCCGATAAAACTCGCTCCGTTTACCGGTGACGAATCGCTCTTTCTAAAATACAGTGGATCGAAGACCATCAGAGCAGCAGGGTGAAATTTAAAATCGAAAGCTCGATATGGTTTGCAATAATAAGAATTCTGTTACACATATTAGCCCGTATTGAAATTTTGAATGAGCATGTTAAAATTTGTCACAATTAAAAAGGAAATAGTATTTTTCGTTGTTTTGCAATACATTTAAATGATATTTATTTGTATACAAAGAGAAATTTTGTTCGAAATTTTGTTTTGAAAAATATTATATCATTTATTTATGGTACTTCGTGAAAAAAAGTAATGGCCTAAATTATTTAGGGTAATATTTGTTTATTACTTTTTTTTTAATTCGTTGGACATACATGTGAAACACTCGCGGCACACCGGTTGAAAATCGCTGTTCTATGGTATAATCTTCTAGCGACACAAATTAGGTATTTCAATATTAATTTTACAGATTTCAAAATTTCCAATGCAATACACTACAATTGTTTTCCAAAGAGTACACGATTTTCAAAATAAAGCCTTGAATAGTGTTTTCGATTTTCAGCCCCTCGAATTGGAAACAATCGAGCACAACATTTTCGGACGATTAATTAAACTTGTAATTTCGTTCTTGTCAATATAAAAATAAAGCTTATTAGATTGAAGTGTCCTGGACCGAGGAATACTTGTAGAATTCTGTTTCGTATACGTTATATCTGTTCTTAACAATATTTCGTTATCTCCCGGTGGAATGGGCAAAACGGGCGACCTACATTCGACACATTTGGTATCAGAAACACGACATTTAAACGTAATTGTGTACAAGATTGTATACAACCCTGTCATTTACACGCCAATTAATGAAAACGATGTCATTGCATAATACGAAAGAATTGTTCATTCAGGCGTGAACGCGAACCGTTGCAGATTCTGATTGTGGCCGAATAAATATTCACGAACCACACTTTTCGTCCTAATTACGCGAATCCGCGGCGCGATTTTCAAGAACAATAATTGCAGGAACGGCGGCGTCACGTGCGTCGGAATTATGATTTAATTGATTGAGAATATTCAGTGTCGAATGGCGAACGTTGACGCACGGGCTGAAAGCATTATAAGTGGGCCGTAAGTGGCGTGTCAAAGTGACAGTAAACTGAAGTTGACAATTGAAGTGCAGAGGCTGTTAGTTCGCCGTACAGTGCAATATGTACTGGGTTATTAAAGCAGAAAGTTTTTGGCTGCATTGAAGCATCTACTATTGATATGGTTTATTTGCATACGACGTTTGTCCTTTTTGTTAATTTTTAAATATCTATCTGAAAATAGGTAATTTAATTGGCTCGAGAATTTGATCGGGGATATCTTCGAGTAAAAATCATATTTTACAATTCCATTTCGAAAAGATCCCCTTTTATCAATATCAATTAAACGTTTTTACGTTTTCGCGTGAACGGTGAGGAATGTACTACGTTATACTTTACTAATCGCACCTATTCCTCCAATATGACGAATATTATCAATGCAATGTCAGCGTGAGTTTGTTCGTCCCCAAAATTACCATTCAAACATAGTAATCAGGATGGAACAAAAGTTCGTTCGTTCAATAAAACAGAAACAGTCGGGTTGCGGAGAGTAAACATGGAGATAGCGAACGAAATTGTATCCAAAAGTATTTGATAAAAAAAAAGGCATTTTTAAAAATCTTGATTTACTCTGATTTCTATAGGGGTCCATTGAATGTAAATGTTTCCCCGTCTTTATATTTATTTTGCGGATTTGTTTTCGCGAAACTGCTCTTCCGTTTGTTGATCTTTCGCCGTACCGTCGAATCTTTCTTTTTACTTTTATTCTCTTCCGTTTTAGAGTGGACATCGACGAGTTTATCGGCGAAGCATTACCAGCTGCTAGATCGGATCTCTGCCGCAAACGCGTGTTCCCTTTCAGGAGCTTTCCGCTAGAAAAATGTTACGTTGAAAGAATTGTATTTCTTCGATGCTAATCCTGCGAGACGAAAAGTATCGTAACAAACTTATGACATTAAGTTTCATAGTAACACGAAATCTTGGGAATTACGACGAGGCATTGAATTAATGAACAAAATCAATTCAATTATAGATATCATGAAAATTGAGAACTACACGAGGCGTCTCGAATAAATATATATTTGCGGCAATTGAATAAAGTTCAATCGTGACTCTTTACAAATTGATCGATCCATATATTCGAACCATTGGTATGCTTGTTGATAAGTTATTTGAATACTATTGGGAATTTTTATTCCTGGCAATCTTCTTTTCCACGTACAATAACGATGCTTAATTCGTATATGTGCTATAGTATAATTGTCAATCTAAAAGGCCCCATACCAAACTGACATTTTTTTTCTTAAAAATACGTATTCTCGTTCAATAATAAATACTAAGTGTCATATCAGTTAAATAATAATTGAATAAAAATTTATTTTCACTGTTCTATATTAATCGAAAGAATCCTAATTCGTTTGTATGCTATTCCGCTTGTAAACGATGATTATTTTGCTTCCCGTGTTGTCTCAAGCTTCCAGCCCAGTTAGTAAACAAAAGCGCACAATACACAATAAAATCGGGTTCATTGTTGCACAGTGGGAACGTTCGTTACGCTCAGAGCGTATAAATGATCCCCGTTTTTTCCAACTCCATTGTTAAATGACGACATTTTATGAAATCCCTAAGCGCATATTCTTCTTTATTTACACAAAATTCTCGACGTTGAAATATTGCACGTCAATATCTACTCGACAGTCGACGATGTTTTTGTAACCAAGTGATTCATGGAAAAAAAAAGCGGGATATATTTCGCGTCCGATAGAAATATCGTGAACAAAGAAATAAAAATGTTTCGACTTTGGAAATTGTTAATATTATGAAACAAGAGTTAATATCATTTGCATGTAATGCTCGAAAATATTCAAACACGGGCGCATGAAATAACAAAACTGATGCTTTGTCAATTTAGGATAAAATTCCTAGTTAATAGAAGCAACGGAACTGTATATTTGTTGCATAGGATTGTTTGTTTGGCACTGTATACTTGACGAATTCTTTCATTGCAGCCTTCAATTAAAACGTAAAACAGTCAAGCACGTATACTACTATAAAATTTTCATCGGGCAGACTGACTTAAAATTATATTCTTTTACGAATAATTGAACGCTTGTACATTTAATTTGTTTAACTGATCCTAAAATAAGATTTACTTCATAGGTGCAAACGTGTTATGACATTTTCATCTGTTATCCTTTTGCTCGTTTCGTGCTTTATCCTTTTGTCTTCTTCGATGATAAATGTTGCAATCGCCACCGAATAAAAGGGATACAAACAAAACAAAAAAAAAAGAAGAAAACCTACCACAATCGTCCTTTCCTTCCAGGTCGACGATTTAAAAGAAAAAACCATTCACCGCTACCGAGATTCACCTCGACACCTATACAGGCGCAGTCGGTTTTCCATTTCACCTTAATTTGACTTAACACAATCCCAGAGATAGGTGTTGTTCATCGTTGTGTCGCTGTTGTATTCCCGTTTTCTGTCACTCTTCATTATACCGAATCGCAGGAACGCAATCCAACACGAAAATGATCGCGAAACGCTAGACGAATGGTATATATCGATATTTCGCGCTCGAACGTGGAAAAATTGCCGGCGAATGCAATTTTCGATCGGTCACGCGCGTACGCTTCTTCTTTTTTCCTTTTTTTTTTTTTCAAACAATCGACCAGTCGAGAATCATTTTTTCGATCCTTTTGTCGCGATTCAGTTGACTAAGCTGGATTTTCACTCCTAACGGTAGCCTTCGGATCCTTTTTATCCATCGATATCGTGCACACTCTTTTGTTCTCCGTACATTTCTATGTCTTTTTTACCCCTCTGTCCTGACCGTTCGGCGGGGAAAAAGGGACAAAACGAAAAAAGAAAATTGGTAGAATGGTGATTGCTACTCGACCGGTGTTCTGGCGCAGGCAAACTCCGGCAGGAATATCGCGTTTAACGCGATTTATCTTTCGAGGCTGAACACGTACGTTTAACGAGTTTCAACTCCGTTCGCAACTTGCTATTCGATGCAATTTTTCTGGGTGTAACTTTTGTGTCGTGTGTCGTGTGGGCGTTCGCCGTGTCGATGGCACCTATTGCGATATGCACGGTTAAATTTGTTCGATAAAAACGTTTCAGTCGTTGATCATTCACTTGGTTGCCGTGTCAGCATGTTTCTTATTAGCCGTGGGTCGAAGTTAGTTACTCCGTTTCTAACGAAGGGAGAAAATAATAATGTACTTCGTACTATTATTAGTATTACTTGGCTTTTGGAATGAATTCGTAAATCACGCTTCTGTGCACATATGATTATAGGAAATTAAGAAGCAGCTTTTCTGCGCGATCTGTTCAACGGATATACACACTGGCTATCTTGAAAAATTTCCCCCCTTAAGTGGGGTGCTCCACGCTGTATATATCACAGCGGAAGTGGGGCGGATGTTTCGTACAAGGTGATACTCCGCGAGGAAATGAATCGAGGCGTAGAATTAGTATTTGGTCGTACGATACACTACTTTCCGTAGAATCGTAAGCAAAATCGTTTCAACCGAGTATAGAATGAGAAATGATGTCGTAGACGTCAGTAATAATTGTGACTGCTCGACGTTTCTTTCGTTTTATTTTTCTTCGACGCGCAAATAAATGGAGAAACATCAGACTTAAGAGGGGGTAGTCAAATAACTGTAAATAATTAGATAGATCTGTAAACGTCAGTTTACCCAAGCAGTGTACACAAAACCATGCCGAAGGTGAATGCGTAGAGGGTGGAATCTAAGGGTTAAGCTTTAGTAAAAGCGAGTTAACCTCTGTCAACCTTATTCAACTTTAATTTTCCCGACTGCGCGCAAATGTTTAGTTTAACTCAGTTAATCCTCCAAAAAATTCGGTAAATGTTACAAAAATTATTTACACCCGTTTATTTTAATAGTTGCCGAAGAAAAAGTTATTTTGCAATGATTTCGATGGGGACCAATTAACTTGTGGCAATACGAGAACTCCGTTTGTATTTGCGTCAGTACACAAATACAATAAATAACGTGTACACGATTATACATACTGCAGATCGTAAGAAAACTGTAGGTTTAAGTGAACTTACCACGTACACAAGACACAATCTTCCTCCGATGTGCGCGTTACAGACAACCTGGACAAAAATAGCTTTCTGTATAACGTACAAGAATTTCGCTACACTTGTGCATCATAACTGATTTACTATACAAAACGAATTAATGCTGGATGACTAAATAAGTAAAACCATAAGTATTCACGAACATACACGGATTCATTAACATCCGAAACAGACAAATATTTCTATTGTAAAAGAATTACGTTTCATTTCTCAGCTCCATTCGCGACACCCTTAAACCATATTTGCCCATTTCTCCGCCAATAAATAGAACTGTTATGTCTATGTACTTAAATACATTTCATCCTTCCGTTTGACGTATAAACATATTTCGTTGCTTTCGTTCATTCGCTGTCAACCTATCAAAGGGCGCAAAAAAACGAGCAACCCCGGCTTCTTTCCCCATAACGCGCAGCGCGTGAAATGAAATAGGCGACCGTTTCACGTATCCCAGATTTCAGCAGAATGAAGCTGTGTTTGTAAAAAAAAAAAAAAAAAAAAAGAAAGAACCATGTTTGATGATCACGGTCAACGGGTGTTAAATTTACGAGGCAGGTACGCGCACGAACCTGCCCCATTTTACCATCCGCAACACGCGGATTCAGGGGTCACGGTATGCTAGGATTCTCATCACTTCCAGGCAAACAGTTTCGGTAGTTTCGCGGTTCGTTCACGCGGCTCGCGTGTTCGCGTTCTTACCCGCCAGAACCCACCGGATGGCGACCGGAAAAACTGTGCACCACCCCATAGATCGTTATTATCCCGAGGAACTGCGGCGAAAGGGGGCCACGGTGTACAAGTTACATTTACCCCGTTCTTTCTGAACGCAAGAACCGTGCGCTTGTTTCGCGGGAAGAGTTTAAACGTGCTGGATACATAAGCCTGCGTTCACGCAGATACTCATTAGAGTACACTATTTTCTGCTTATTATCAGTTTCAGAATCGTCTGAAGAATATCGAAACGTGGAACGGGGACTTTAGTGTTCGTTATGCTTCGCGAGAGATGGGATTGCCGAAACACAATCGAGTTTGCGGGGACGCAAAGAAAAATATCTCAGTTACAGATCGTTCATTAAAGTACATATGAACCTTATCGAAGTCATATGTACATTCATCGTGCACGATGTTTAGCGAACACTCTGTATCTAAATCGAATACATGAACGGATTGATTTATCGCTGGCAGTATCCGCGGTAAGAATTTTGCATAAAATAATTTCAATAATTTGAATTGCTCGATTCGTGCAATAAAATTTGGGTACCTTTAATCGTACGGAGCAAGACGATTTGTCCATACAAATTATTTTCGTGCACGCTAATCTTTTACCGTCGTTACTACGATCTCAACCCTGTCAACTCGTACCAGCATCCATACAAACGCGTGAATCGTGCAAAATCATGCATCGTGCAAATACAAAATTCGACCGGTACACAGCGCTGCGACAAAGATGGCCGCGTGCATTCCGTCACAATGATTTCCTAGGTAAAATCGCGTGTCTAGTTAAGAATGGAATCGAACGAGTTGAGTCAAAAGAATACGCTAGAAGGGGACGGACGGTGAAATCGTTCGATGCTTTCGGAGCCCTTTAGCAAATACACGTTCGAGCTTTACTTTGCCCTCGATCGAAGAATTCGCTCTCGCCGAGCTACGAGACGCGAGTAGAGGAAGGATCGAAGAGGACTGACCACTTTGCTCAACGAATTTTCTACGGTGCGGTGCGGCGAGTCAAGTAGTCGTTTCTCATTGTCTGTGCACGCAACTTCGGGCCGTGCTAGATTTCGAACACTTACGATCATTGCGGGGAAACATCGCTTCTGCAATTTCATCTAAGTAGGCGACGGAGAAGTATTTCCTAGGTGACCGTGATTTTTCGCGTTGCAGTTTGTGTTATCGAGTTTGGGGTTATTGACGCGCGGTTAGAGATTGTTGCAGTTACCCTAACTTATCTCTGCTTATTTGTCTGTTTTATTTTGTGTTAGAGATGTGTTCGTCAGGATTTGGTACATGAAATTCGATATTTCCGTTTCCTCTACAGTTCCAGTATCTTTATGTGGGTTTCCTTTGGAAAAACGTAGAATTGTTTAAGCTTTTAATAGGGATAATATTTGAATACATTTCTGTCCACGATGTTCATGATGTGTCGTATAATAAAACTGTTGTAATAGTGCAATGTCAAATTAAAAACACGAATGAGTGTACTGTACGATGAACAGTATTCCTGTAGCCAAGGGTGTATGTTTTCCACTGACAATGAGGTATAGTATAATTATGGGAAAAGGTAATTAGCACCCACATTTACTTGTCACGATATTTTCGTATTAATGGGGGAAATGTAATGCAGAAATGTTTACTTTGCCACAAGAGAAACGAATTCTGTTTCACCATCCAAGAAATCCATTTATTATTAAGTCTGCACTAACATATAGACTGCAAGCGTGCTATCAAATTGCATGCTTTAACACCTTAATTAGGAACAAGCTCTACTGTCTGAGCCTCTACTCTATCTGGAGTAGAGTACTCGAGCTAAACGCAATTCACCGGTCGAGGTCAGTAGAAGTAGAGACTTCTGTGAACACCTAAGTGAAGGTATGGACTATTAACCGCAGCTCTCAAGATTAGTCTCACTTTTCAACAACGATTTTACAAGTTATGGAATCTAAACGTATGTTGCTTAATGCGAACTGAAAGTTTTTTTAAGGAAATTCTATTTCATAACTGAGAAACGTGAATCTTTGTAATTTTAGCTTCGAGTATTGTAAGTGATAAATAATTCAGGCTACTATAATTTCAAATAAAAATATCTTCGACATCTGTCAATTTGACTGCGGACAAAAATGACAAACCTTTTTAACGATTAATATTCTAATAATAAACGATGCTTTTGAACTCAGAAAATAATGAGAATATACATTTCGATATTTCCATTTAAACACAAGTCCTATGTCTCTTGAAATCTTGCAAAGTGCATGAAAAACTTGCTTCTCGAAATCATAGATAATGTACGTTGTAAACATAAATTGCTCTCCTGCAAATGTACCAAATACACATTTGACCAATCCGCGTCGTTAATATCGTATATAGACGCTATTTCTCAAGCTTACTAATTAGACCTACGTTTCTTTCCGCCGGAAAGAAATGTTGCGGAAAAAAGCTAAGTGGCGAATTTATATCTTTCGTAACTACCAAACTACTTAGGAAAAAAAATCGAATGCAATCTCCATCCTCATTTCCGTTTTAAGGCGCTCTTCGTCCAGTAAAATGATGACTATATTTCGATAAAATAACTCCACGATGGAATTCCTTCTTTTTCTGAGATCCTTGCACAATAGTTAGCCTAAACACGTTTCGAATCTTCGTTTCACGTTCCCCTGGAGATTCTTTGCGCTTCTGCAGTTCCGACACGTCTCGATCGTATTTTGTAAAAGTTCCAATCGCCACCCTTGTACCTCTTCCTTGGAAAGATGCGGTGCGCTTTCGAATTAATCTTTCACGTTGTTAGGCCCGTGAAAATTCTCACTGCGTTATGTGATTGTTTAAATATTGAAAATATAGCGAGTTGACTTTCGACGCAGAATCTAGTAAATGTATAATGTAGAAGCAGTAACGATAATTGTGCATTCGTGAATGGAATATATAGAAGACAATTTATGTATTTTTACCGATGTCTTAATAAATATAAGTTTACAACGAAGCAATAGATTACAGATTGCTAAATACTTTTCGATTGAAGTTAACGACACGCTGGATTTTTGGGTTCTGCTAGTAGTAAGAAACGAAAAATATTTATTTCTATCATCGAATGTCGCTGATAGTATGAGCTATTTGTGAAGAACTTTAGTTAGAACAGCGAATGGCATAAATATTGTAGGAATTAATTATTTTAAGCGTGTAAGCAAAAGCATCTTTTGCTTACGTACGTTATATTGCACTTTACATTTACGTTTTAATATGTCCGACATACCCGATCTCCGCTAATATATTCATTCACTTCACTTGCCCACTCATTCAATGTAATGGTACCATTTATACGACCATTTATCGTAGTCGAACTATAGTTGATTGGTCAATATTCATAATAAACCGAACTTCGTTTCCTGGAAATTTTGGCAGATCGTTCACATTTATTAGTTCTTTCTTTTTCAGATATGTCCAACTTTCGAGGCTCATCTTTTTCCCCCCCATATCCGTATAAAAGAATTACATTGCGCCCCCCGAAATGCAATTTCACCTCAGTTACCAAGTAAATCCAACAGAGAGCTATTCCCGGCTAACACGGAATTCCCTCTGCCCGAATTTTCCACGTGTCTCTTGTGCAATTAAATTATTTGAACGTGCCCCGCGATATTGACCGAGGATATTTCATTGCGATTTTGTCGGGATCATGAAATTTCGAGGTGGCAATTGAAAATTATTGTGCAACTTGCCGGAACGACCCGATCGGCAGAACGATTATTTGACACTGGAATATGGCTGTGAATTAAACATCGCTGCAATTGTCGTATACTTGTCCAAGGAATTTTTGATTCCTATTGCTGGACGTCGAGCTTATCGGTGCAAATGTTGACAAACGCGTGCCATTTATTTCGAATGGATAATTTAGTGAGTAACCGTGCCGCAATTCTTCGACACGATTCCTTCGCGCTCGTAAACTCGGAATTTCCCATCGGCGGCGTGAATCGCGTTCGCTGAGTGCGTTCCGTTCGTTAATAATAATCAGTTTAATAAACAAAGGGGGGTAGCGAACAATGTTTATTATGCTTATCGCGTTTTAACAAACACGGATTATCAAGGATAGACCAACGTTTGCGAACTATCGGCGACATTTATTCACCATTAAGCTCCTCAATCATTATGCAAACTCGTTACCCCCACGATCAACACTTCAATCAGAATGATGGCTTTTAATACACGATGTTTCACGTAACATAATGATCTGAAATTGCGTCTAAACTGTTCGATGTGCTGCGAGTTTGCCGGAGTGACGGTTGAAAGGTACCTAATTAATGTTCCTCGCGTTCTTTCTTTTATTAAAGTATAGAGGAGAATATTTTCAATAGAGTATCACACAGTTTGTTTAAAGCCAGCACAATGGACAGAAAGCTAATTATGTCTTTCTCGGTTTGACAACAATTCAAATGGTGGCGTGAACATTTGTTATGTTTTAAAGAATAAAGGATTTAGGTGACGTAATTTTCTGAGACGCTGACTGTGAGGCACGCTGTATACAGTATATTCTATATTATTCAATGATAAGGCGCGTATTAAATTATTCTGTTTGTAAATTTCTACTTTACTGCTTCGACGCATATTGTTGCACGTTCCAAGTATTTCTCATACTAAACTATTCCTCGCGCTATTCACTATCATCAGTATCTTCTTTATTGCAGGACCCAAGTACCTAAACTTCCTAGTGTGTCGTAATAATAGCATTACGGACATTCCAACGAAACTACACATAATCCTTATATCACTAGAATTATTCTACAAATATTTGACGCATCTCAATTGACCGAGCAAAACGGACGAAAATTCCAGTTAACAATGGACCGAATAGAGCAGGTATTGAAAGACTCGATTTGTAACAGAGTACTCACGCAAATGCATTAACGAATTTCAGATATTTCAGTCGCAAGAAAAAACGATTACACGTATTATATATTATATACAAATTTACAATTTTATTCTTCTCTCTGTTATTCTGATTTTACATTGGTATAACTGTCCTTAATTGACATTTTTTAATCTCTAAGAATATATCGGGGAACGTTGTTTCCCCAGTTTCCATTTAACTTTACAAGTTTTGGGCAAAGGACTTGTACCAATCTAAAAGCTGGATCGGGTCATGTGGACCGGAATACAATTCTAGTTAAGCCAAGGGAGTTAATTCACCGACCATGTTCGTATTTTCCATTTAGCCTGGCGTGACGTGGCTCGGAAATTTTATTAACAAACTTAAAACTCGCTGCTACTTTTACAGCCACTTTAAAATATCGCGGGTGCTTTGGAGAATGCGTACTGCACGGAAACGAAATTTTATCCGAAGATCCGCGGAACACGGCGGTCCGTCCTTGTTGGTTCAATTAATTCGGTCATGGACATACATTATTGGCTGGACCTCTGAGAATCGGAGAACCATTACACGGCCCGACCAATTTTCTACTCACTGTCTTCGACCGATCCTTTCCGCCGATAGTGTTGCATCGGGTATACTGTTGTTATCGAATCGTAGCATCGTTTCGTCTTTTTGTTCCTCGGGGACAATTTTTCGTACAATGACTGAAAGTTAACTGGTTTCCCTTTGTCGTATAACGATTTAATTCCCTCGCACATACGATCATTGTAATGTTTAAAGCTGCGCCGTTTGACACATTCCGGCCTAACTGTTTTCATTGCCTTGCGTAAAAGTGGAACGCGAGCCAACAATAAGTAACATACATATATATTTCGTTTAAACCACCCAGCATTAAATTCCAGCTCATTGAACTCTGTCAAATGACTGGAATGTCTGGGCCCAATCAGAAATGTACAACGATTAATACATACATTTGGTGGCGCCTATATTTCATAATGTCCCAGTGACGTTGTAATCAACAAAACCGTGATTTTTCTCTGTTGGTACGGATTCAAATCCATAAAACGCGACGGCAGTGAAAGGTCATGATCAGTTTGTTAAATAAACGTGCTGTAACGTAGTATCAATTTGGATAAAAAAAAAAGGAAAGTTCGCAGTTCCTGAAGTACCCGGTTACGCGTGAGCGTTGAAGTGCACTCATTCGAAGCCGAGAATAAATCGGCGGGTCAGGAAACAGTATTTCGCCGGTGAACTTTGCCCGCAAGTTTTCTGCCATTTAATATCACGCACAATTAAGCAACGGAAATACACTGTACAACCGCGGGGATCGTACGCGATAATATGTAGGACGCGGGCCGTGCCCCGAAACGAACCGCAGAGCTGTAACTCGGCAGTGATTGAGAATGCCAGAGCGTCGTCCTGACATTTTTGGGGCTCTCTGTTTCTGGCTAGTATTTTTGTACCGTCCGCTAGCCCTCGTAATCCACAGAACTGCAACGAAGGCCGACGAAGTCGAAATCGACATTTGCGTATTAATTGTCAATATTGTATGCGTGGCTGAATTATTTGCGCTGGTACGCGTATTGTATTTCTACCGATTGCATCGATGTAGCTTGAATATGTTATTGGCTGTATAAATAAATGTCGCTCGGAGTCGAGCGATCGATTTAATCGGGAAACGCTTTGATGCGAGAAACTTGAATCAAAAATGTAACAATCATTTTGATGAAAACGGAATGATCGTTTGCGTTTTAGTCGAGAGGTTGCAATATTTCTGTTTTTTTTTTTAATTGGACTTTCGTAGACTACTGGAATATGGAGGCGCTGTAACGAAAATTCTTTTACGTCGTTGCGGTGATGAATTTGAATCGCAATATTCTTTTACAGCTGCGCGCACATCGCTACAGCTATTTCTGCAAGTTCGACGAACGAAGGAATGGAATGTAATACAATGTTACCTTACAGACATTAATATAGCCGATGTGACAGAAGTGTTGCACAACTATTTAGTTAATGAAAGTTCCACTATTCCACGCGAACGTCATAAATTCGTGGCTTAAGTATGACGAATATTTGCCCGTATCGAGTTGCTCGGGACTTACACTTGTTAGCGGCAAGTGGTGCATTAATATCATCCGGCGCTCTCGGGTAAAACACGACATTTATCAGATTTTCCCCGCAAATAGACCAATTACACTTGTTGTCACGATCGGAACTTGATTCGGATAAACTCGCGGCATACGCACCTGTTTCAATTTGATAGTTACCCCGATCGTTGGTGCAACTAATTTAAGCATGTAAATAGGATATTGGTCCGTGTCCCGAGCCACGGGGATGCGGTAAACTTACCGTGCAACACGATCCATTCCTAACCCCCCCGCCTTCCTCTGTTAAATCTTCAATTACGTGGATGGCCCTCAATTTATCGTTAGCGGGGAAAGTGTCGTAAATACGAGTGTATCGAGTTTCGTCGACATTCTGTGCTAAATAGCGCGTGGGAGGGTTACTCGGATAGATTATGCATTTGGTATTGATTTTTCGATGTTGCGGCTTCGACGATTGACGCTGCTTTTAGGAATTAGCTTAGGATTTGGGAAAGGTTAATATTGAATTTGGACGAGTCAATAGTACGCAGAATGGTATGCATATGGAATTTTGCGAATGAAGCCTTATCTATAGCTTTGGTACTATTTTGTTCGAATTTCTTTGTCTAGTTTCCCGTTCATAGTCGAAATATGAATTTTATGGAAACAGAAAATATTTTTGTTAGGAAGCGTGCCTTCTTGTGGATGCTTGATTCCATTTTAGGGAAGCACGTTAGACGAATGACGAGCTGACAGGAATTTCGTGTGTCGGCAACTTTATTAGCAGTCTGTGCAGGTTATCTAAGGGGTCAAAGGATCCGCGTTTTAAGTAAAATGGACATTATTCGAGACGAAGTAGAAGGAAACTAGACGAAACGGGGCACAAGAGGATGATACGCGAAGGCGGAGAATGAAAGCTAATGAACTGAAGCAAGATGAAACTTGATAAGACAAGATGGAACAGAATAAGATATGATATACGGAGACGAGTTGTGACAGAATATGGGAGAATTCAACTCAATTGCGTCGTAAAGGAGAACGAAAATCTAGACCTTACGACCAAAAATTTCTGATATATCGTGATTATGAAACGATACTGTTTGTCAACCAAGCGATCAAAGATATTATTTTGTTCGCGTAAAACAAATAATTCATTATGCAATAGTAAAGAAAGTCCGAATAATAATGATAGCAATAATAATAAATTCGTTTCTATTTCCACGCGGCTAATTTATATTTATTAGAATCAGAATTACTAAATATATCTCTAACGAATCTCTATATTTCTCTACTGAATTCTTCAGATTACCCTCTGTGTTAAGCAGTAACCCTTTGTGAGCATAGTCTAAGGGCGCAGACTTGCTCTTCGGTGATAATGGCTGGGCAAATCAAGCGCCCTAATGATGCGAATCTCATTAATATCCCATGGCGCGTTTGCACATGTTTAGTACTATTAAATGTTTTGTACTATTCAGTAAGTAGCAACCATATGAATGTATCCAGCATGCCCTCCGTTTCATTTATAACATAAAGTACCGCTGTAAATCAATCGAATTATAATTCCCAGCGCGTATCCTTACGATTGATGCAATAATTTTCGTAGCACTTGTCATAATGAGTAACGACACTGGAAACAATATTCACGAACTTCAAATGCTTCGCTGCCTTCTAAGAACCCGCGATAAAATATATTCCCTCAGTCACAGTGATTCTCGATGCGCATACCTTTGCAACTCCAGCCAATTATTCTTGGCGAATTATTGCCGACTTAATTATTTCTCTGCTACGTTTGCTTAAGCCTGCATGAACCCGATTCCTGTTAAGATTCGAACTCTTCCCGTGCCAACGTGTTTGTTTATTACAGCTGATGCTAATAAACTTTCGACGACAAAAGAAAAGGTAAGAAATCCGTAGCATCTATTCTATTCTCCCCGTGAACCAATTGCTTGACGTGCATGGAACGCATCCTATCCTTTCACTTCGCCACATTTTTATTCCTCTCCATCCGCTTCCAGTATCATGGAGCGAAACAGAGCCATGAAGTTGCCCGAGCTTCTCGATTTTCCAACGCGTAGACACGCGAAACGATCTTTGCCTTCGACGCTGTTTCATGGAGTATTTCAAGATTAAGAGCTTTCACCTTGATAGGGAAGCAGGGGTGCGGGATTGGTTACGATGAAGCTGTCGTAAGGCGAAGGAAAGAAGGGAGGGCAGGAGTGAAAGACAGCTTTGAAGGATAGGATACGAAGAATGGATGTACGGGTTGTAGGGGTTTAAAAGGCTAGTCAAGTGGGAAACGCAATGAAGGAGCTTCAAGTGAGACTTATCTTTCCCGGCATTTGAACTCGTGAAGGAGAAGTAGCTTAGAAGATTTAGAGATTTTCGAGCAGTAAAATAGTTCGACAAAATTGGGATAGAAACGCACCGGATTGGAAAGCTTTTCATGATTTTACCACCCTACAGACATTATTATTTAGATGTATGAATTTAATTATGTCTTTCTGAACTGTACAGGATGGAATAGGGATATGGACATTTACAGTTGCTACATCGAGGACAATTTTATTCCGATAATGCTGGAAAATGTTTTCGATGAAACTAGTCCTGTACATCAAACATAAGTCATATATCTGATATGCGTTTCCTTCGCGCGAAATATTATATTTCGATGAAACGGGCGTCTATGAAGAAAATACTCAATGGTTTGTCAAATATTACAAAACCCGAGTCATCCCGTTTTGTTGCTGTAAACTTGTTAACTTTTCCATTAAGGTGTAAAAGTTTCCGCTCCATCGAAGGTAAAGTAATCGGTAATCTTACGGGCGACAGTTTCATTTCTTTCTTTTTTTCTTGTTATTTTCCACCACCCACGGAGTTCCTTAATTTTTCATTCAATACGCGCAGAACAGGTTCGTTCTTGTCAAAGAAAAAGAACTAAAGTACGAAGCACGGCGATGTGTAAAAGAGAATAATAACTTGCGCGAACTCAGAGATCCCTTCAGTCGAAGCGGGTCCTTTCAAAGAAGCTTTCAGCTTTATTAATGCTGGCGCTAATTTGAAGCTGGTTGTTCTGTATCTTTTATGGTTGTCTGTCACCTTTCAACGACGTGTGACACACTCGACAACCCGCACTCTCGTGCTGTGAAAAAATTGTTCAGTCTTCTTTTTAATTGTTTACACTTGACTTTCTGCGCTTTATATTCACAATTCGACGGGGTGCGAAAAGTTTGTACATTGCACACGAGACATGTTTTTATAATCTTCACCCTACACGCTATTCGATAAATATATACACATTTACGTTATGTGTATAGAAAACTTGTAATTTCGTTAAAAGTCTAGCACTCATACGTGAATAGAAACTGGCAATATCAATTTTATCATTTTCTCTTCCGAAGATCGAACATTCAAAACTATTGATAATCAAACGGAGTAATATTTATAAAGTCCTATTATTCGCTATATAGTATATTTTATAAACGTGAAGCTGTTAAGGATTTAAAGAAGTTTCTTGAAAGAATTTTTTTTGGAAGAATTTGTCGGACATTAATGATAAATATTTAATTTATATTGAAACGCAGTAAGCAAATGTGCACGTGTCACGACTATACATTCAATGTGGCGCTCTTTTCGTTCGTTTTTCGACACATTTTCTATAATTGAATCTTTGAAATGAGGCCAGACTTGCATTTAGTAATAGGCAATCTACGGGCTGATGGTTTAAATAGGAAAATAGCGGGGAAATAATTTCAGCCGTAATTACATGAGAGCCGGTTCACCAAACATGGTACTTAATTCATATCCACGAATACTTTCATTAAACGCACCTTTCCCGCTGATTCATCGCGACAGGTAATAGAGGGACTGGCATTCTAAGACCCGTTCCATCGTTTCCAGTTACCATTTAGGAGGAAGTTAAGATGCAATTTGCCCCCCCGAATGAGAAACGCCGATTTCATGTAGTTTCGTTTAATTTCCACTTAAATTTTATACCACCCCGCCGAATCTCTTTCTCGTTTAACGGACGACTCGATTTAAGTAACAAAAATTCATGCATATCACGCAACTTAGTCAAGCAGGAAATACGTGTCGCGTGTAACGCGCAAACGAAACCACATTTCTATAAGAAATTATCTGGGTTAAAGTTAGTTCTACGTGGCGCAGAATTTTTTTTCCCCGCGATATTTTTATTACCTCTTCTGTATCGGAAGCGGCGGTAACGTTGAGACAAAACGGAAGTAAAATGTACAAAGGAATTTGTCAGAGATTTGATGGAAAAACTCGTTGACTCGAAAATTTTTCATCAGGTTCATGTCTTTTGTACGGTACACGGCATTAATACACGAAACAGTGGTGTTAGATTGAAAACCATCGACCGTATTACAATCCTGTTGGGCGTGAGTCAAATTAAACCAGATCTTAATTTGATTCGCGGTCAGAAAATTTGCAACCATCTATTGTTCCGTCAATATTTTGCCGTTAAATGGACAAGCAGGCGTAATCTGAACATTTTCAATGTCAATGTTCATTTTTCTGTTGACATTTTGTATCTTAAGTAAGCAAATGTAGTTCTATACGTGCAATGCACAAATACGCGGTGCAACGTGGACGAGTGGCTGCGGAATCTTTTCGCAGTTGCTTCTGAAATGTTAGGGAAATAAACGGAATAAAAGGGAATACTAAAATACGGGTAGCTCGCCAGAACATCTTAGGAAAGTACCATTTCTGCAGTCGAAATGGATGCAGCCAAATATTTACCGACAAAAGGTTTGACTGTGCCACTGTTTTAAAATACCTGGAAAATGAGACTTTCCACACTTTCTTTACAACTGAAATATTCCATTAACTTATAACACTTGCAAACATTGATTACCAATAAAATTTAGCAATCCACTAATGTACTAATAAATTGTACAGAAAAAGGAAATTTCTATTTAACAAATTAGTTTTCTAATTTTCAAGGTAGGAAAATGGGCAGGGGGTGTGGGCTTCTAATTGTAATTTAAATTAAAACTGTTTTTCACTAGAAATTGAAATCTGCGGGAATGAGGGTAAAATTTTAAATCAAGTCTTACTTCACGGATTAAAAACACGCCCAACATGTTCGTTTAGAGTGTATGTAAAATTCAAGGGACCGGCTAAACAGCATACATCCCTTTTATCACGTACTCGTATCATATTTTCAGGTCTCCTTTCAATGACGACAACTTGGAAGAACTTTGACATACAGGGGGCATTACATATTGTGTCGATCGTACAGGGGAAGATGTGTTCCTTGGGTTTAAAAAGGATATCGAGCTTCGTCACTTTTCCCCTTCAAGTACATCGAATTTGAACTTACTTGATGAATACGAACCTTCCTGCATGTCCCGCACATTTATAATACGAATACACGTGCATAGTATCAAATTCGAGATTATTCGTACAGCAACATATTTCTCATTACAATAGACGAATTCGCTGTGCTTTAAATTATGTTCGAGAATATAATTTCACGGGAAAGGAAAAATAAAACCTTATTACATAATAATATAGGACAATCCTATTAGGATTGCATTCATTTCTATCCGACAGTACTAATACAGGTTTATACACAGAAATATCAGATGGAAGCAGTTCCTGGTCAGATAATAATGCAGAGTGGTTCCCAAGCATTGTCAGACAAGCATCGCCACACGATGACACGGGATCGACATATTTGCCTTGAGCCTCAAAATGTCCCGTCGTGAGCGTTTCGTTCTTCCTGCCGCCGCCCGTTACGATCACCCGGAGGAACGTCGCAAAATTGAAGTCGCCTTCACGAGCGACATAATCGTCGGTACGGACGGTCATGTTCCGTGCATCGCGATAGAACCCCTATCGAAAAGCGTTCTGGCGTGCTCGATACTGATCGCCGGGCTGGATAAAAAGTATCGGCGGAGATGAGGAAAGGGGGAGGATAAACGTACCGCAAGCAAACTGCACTGCTTCTGCAAGAAGTACGCTATTTACTCCCGAATGTGTTACGTTCATCCGTGGTCGACGTTACGCGTATCTAATGCACGCGCGGTGGCACATACCGTAGAACGCTCTATTTCCACCTGTATTGCGATAATGTTCTATTTCACGTGTGAAATATTATGGCGCGATGCGCGACGACGCGTGACGTACAAAATGATGAATTGGCGGGTGCATTCTTTTGAAAAGTCGAGGGTTCTGATGCGTCGGGCGCGAATAGGAGTGAAATGCAACGTTCGTATGGTGGAGCGATGGTGTTTCATCGAATTTTATATTCTTCCACGAACATCGAGCGCCTTCTATTTGTCACACTTATTTGCCATTTTCGCTTCCAATGAAATTTCAGATTTCTCCGCGACCGTTCAAGTGCGCTTTCTTCATCACCGTAATCCGGTAGCCCTAATCTGACGATAAACTTGTCCCGAAAACGGTAACCTTGGGGACAATGCTCTTTTTTATCACTTTGTTTGTTCCGTTGCTGTCTCTACTTTGTTCCCAATGGTGCCCCCGCATGTCCATAAATGGCGGAGCTGGTTCGGCGATTCGATTCGCCTGGTCCATCTTGCGTGAGAAAAATAAGGCAGGATTTCTTATTGCGATACAGCTTATTGTTGTAAGAAAAGAAAGGTACAAGTAAACGATATTATTACAAGCAAATCGCCGCGGGATTCAAGATTTACGGACACGCGAACGCGCACATCTCTACGTCGGAATATTTATTAATTAACTATTCACGCAACCGAGTACGTCGCCAGCGTCTACAGCGTTTGTCGTCACGCGCAACTATTCGCTACTATACCGAGACGAGAGCGTGGAAGCTCCGAAGCTTATCTCGCGTCTGCTCGGAGGCACGCTCGATGTTCAAGCGGTAAGTCTCGGCTGCGGTGCACGCATTCAGAAAGCACAGCCAAGTAAACAGGCATGGAAAAGGGGTTGCAGCGTTGACTTTCGAGAAGCTCTCAAAGTGTCTTTCTTCTATAACTGGCGGTAACCACCAACGATATACATATATGGAACGTCAAGGCGTAATGTCTCGCACAATTTGCCTGGCCGAGCTTCCCGCCGCGAAAACGTGCTTCCGTGTCTGGTCACGATTTTCTGGCCGTATGCTCCACCTTCCTCCTTACGTATGTACATGGCGAGGCTTTATCGAAGCAATTGGTCGCTCTGCATGCAGATTTTTGGATGCCGCGTTGTTGTGGATATTGAAAAACCGGGCGTCGAGATTTTTTTGTATAAAAATGTAATATTACATTTTCTTAGACTAACTGTAAGACAAGATTTGGGCCTTTGTAAAATAGTTCTGTACTTTTGGAAGCAAGATTAGTGTACTTGATCACACTATGTTAGCGACAAGGGTTTGTTAAGTGTTTATTTTTATTCAAAGAAGTTGTTCTAATACAGATACATCAAACGTAACGCGAGTGTGATTATCTATATGTATATTGATTAAAATAATTTCGTTTTGTCTCGTCAAACAAATGTTAGTGATATTATTATACAACTGAAGTAAATGAACCTCTATATATATATGATCGAAATAATACATTCACATTTCCACCGTCGTTATAATCAGATTATATTTCCGCACTATCGGACGGTTTCAATCAATGAATTCCTCTGACAAAGAGTTACGAATATTAATAACAATGTGTTTCAGGTAGGTTTAATTTTATCCTACAATAAAGCATATTTAATCAATTAAATTCTCCACTTGGCAAGTTTGTGTTAATATTATTAAATTTCTGTCCAGAAGGGCGTCGGGTGTAGTAAGTATGCCATGCACTCGCAGTAACAGCGGCCGCGGTTTTACAAATTCCGCGCGGTACAAATTCTGCAATTCCGTTAATAGCTTTCATTCGTGTGGGACATTATAAGTCTATGCAAATTTTGTGGAAAGAGGTTAATAGAAGATTAGGGGGCATCAATTATAAAAGGCGAAACGAATTTGCTCCTGGTTTGGAGGAAATGCATCTTATCTGCACGTACCTAACTCAATTCTCGAATTAAAAGCTGTCGCAATAAAAAACATTGCGCAGAAAGTAGTTCGCTCGTTGTATGCATAGTTGCTCTGTCATCGTGAAGTCAAACGCGAGACGCCAGTCCGTTGAAAATAAATTGCGTTGACTCTGTCGTAGAACGAAATGTCTTCTGAAGTAGTTACCCTATGACATCCAAATCTCCGTGTTCAATTCTGTTCTCGGCGAGAGTACAAAGGTTACTGGTTTCAATCGTGTAGTCAAGTGTGTGGAAGAAAGCATTACATTTTTCAGTCTCTCTCTCAAAAGCCAAATGGATCCACAAATACGTCGCTGCTATACGGAAAAGCATCTTGCTTCCGCTATTAATTATTATATACTCGCTTTGCATGTGAGAATCAAGATTCCACTTAAACATTTGTAGTCTCAGAAAAACGATACACCCGAAAAACAATCACAGCATACATAAAAGCGTTCTTCTCCATCCACATCGCGCCCTCGGCGTCCGGGATTTGAAGCTCGATAATGACACCTGGACGCTACCTGGACGGCTTCCGTGTCACACGAAAAACACGAGTGGAATAAACGGAAAAATTTCCCCGGCGAAAGCACGAAGTTAAAGGCAACGAGGCACAGTATAGGGCATTAAGAATTTTATTGCATAAGATGTGGCATACAATATCCGGTATTCGTGATACCTGGGGCAAATTCGATCACAGAGTATCTCCGAAAGGTGCTGCTCTCGATGCTGCCGGCTTTATCGCTCGATAACGGCTTCAGGTAAGAGCACTGTGGATCTCCTCGTCCCTACTTGTATGCATACGAGAGCCACCTACCAATGTTTTATGGTGCATAGAGGAAAGAGGTTCAATATAAGCGTGGATGTTGAAGAGATCGGGAACCCAACGTTCGCTCGACCTTCTTTGCTACGCTCGAGATACTCCATTCTTCCGGAGATCATTCTTTTCACCCCTTTAACGCTCTTTGTTCTTCATTCTTAACCCCCTCTCGCCATCTGTCTCTCTCTATCCCTTTACCCTCTATTCGCATTAGTTGCATCATGTATGTATAGCAAAGATTGTAGAAATATTATGTATAAATAAATGAATTTACAGTGGGAAAATATTTAGAAGCAATTCGAATCTATTATCTTTGAGCAGAAGAAAAGAATATGAGATGGTTCTGCAATTAACTGAAGAAATATTTGCCAATAAAACTTTACTAATTCTATGGGTTCTGACCTACTTCTGGCTGAATCTACTGCACTCGGGCCATACCTATTCCACTTCCACGGGTTACTCCGCAGTAGTATATACTGTAAGATACGACTGGTAAATATAAAACAGTATCAAACCTCTATGCGTACCGGGCCCACCCGGTCTTCCCTACTTTGGACTACGTAAAATGCACGGTCGAAATTTTCCTGATGGCTGTGAAACGCGACGCGAACGAATAATTCTTCCGATCAATTCTAATCGACCCCTGAAAAGAACGGAGTTGCGTTTCAATCTAAAACTTTAATTGGTTGCTCGTCCGTTCCACCAGACTTAGGATATCGCGGAAAATATTGGACACCGCGGAAACGTTGCAGGATCTCGACGATGAAATTGCCACGCGGCGAGAACTTTCGGGATCGGTGATTCGTTATCTTCAATTAAACGGCGAAACGGCGGGGTCTACGTTTATATCGATTGTAATATTAATTACCGTCGGCGAAGTTTTGTTTTACGACGATGCGACGCGTCGCGTCGGTGAAAAGAGACGGCCGTTAACATGCGACATCCGAAGGAGCAATAGCAATTAAATTTCACTTAGTCTAGCGTGTTTGACTATCGATCACGAGACGGTAAAAACGCAGTGTTCTCGTTCTTCGTATGGATCTTCTTTCTTTCTGTATAAAATTACCCGTAGATCGTTAACTAGTTGTTTTGTCACGTTCTGACGTGGAAGAAATCGAACAATATTTAAGTGAACTGTGCTCAATAGAGGGGGGCTATTTTATATTTATTCGTTGCATATTCTTCTGATGATTTTATGAAAGCTGTATCTGTAACTTGCAATTAGCGTGTAGTTCGTATTGGTATGCAGAATTGAACGAAATACGTATGCATCTTTTACACAGTTTACAATGTGCTTTAAAGTTATGGTAAAATACCTGTATATTTTTGATAGTTCATTTTCAGAGATCCCAGGATCGTTTTTAATAAAAGATCTTAAGAATTTATTTAGTATTTATATACACATCTGATTTACTAATATTTGCATATATTTTTCCTTTTTCTCGTCTGTATAGTATCGGTCGATTAATAAATAGACCTGAATTTTAGAACTATTCCCACAATGTCAGTTTCTTGTGTTCTTATTTACTGTTTTCTGTAACAATGCGCCAGTCGATACGTTAAAAGAATTGGACCAACCGATTCACTGCACATGTCACTATCACGAATGACAACGACGTACATAGGTATGTACTTTGCAGAAACATGCTTTAGTACTATAATAAATCCGTGTAAATATTACATACGTATCGAACTTAGAAATGCAACGCGAGTAGAATTCCCGTTCAAGTTTATCTTTTTCCGCTTCCGTGCTCGAAAAGTTTCCCAATCTTTTCGGCGAGTAAGTGAATGAAATCGCAACAAGATGTGACGCAGTGAACAATTGTTCTACACGTGATGGTCGCAGATGGGGTAACATCGATGGACGTCGAGGGAAGTTTTATTGAAATACCATCACGGATCGAGCAGCAAAGAAGCCGATAGCTGGAATTCCAATTTCAACTCTCCCAGACGACATCGTTCTTCTTGATGATTATGACCACGCCTAATTACACCGCCGTCAGCCACGTTCCACAGAACTTTTTGCAAGCGGATAACAAGCATTGACAATTAATTGATAATTTCTGCATAGCACAAAAGTGAAAAATCCATGGGATTAGAAAATTTAATTTCTATTTGTTTTCGTCTGCTGTCGAAATGTTACAACACGAGGCTGGATACGATTCGTAACGATAATCATGGAATTTTCATCGCACTAAATTTGTTCACTTATCAATGTATATTAAAAACCTTGTGGTTCAAGCTGTGATCCGCGAAAGTTCGTATTTTTTGGCAATTGGACTTTAGGAATTACAGGAATAAAGAGAACAGAATTCTATTTCTCGTATATCCTTCGTCGCGGAATGCTCTTCTGTCTCCGCGTATGTAATCACCGGCGTAACGCTTTATATATTGGTTATATGTAAATGTGGAATAACACGAGCATGTGTGCTTTTAAAATTGTACAAAATGATATCTAGAGTATGGATGCAGAGCAAACCCTTGGGATTTGTATAGCAGAGGGGGATAGAAAATTTCAAGCGAAATTTGCATTTCCGCCAGCTATTCTCCCTCATGCGGGCGGCACTTCGAAACATAAGCTGTGTACTCTTGAAATTGATCGAACTTAGCTGATCCGTGTGATCGTTTTCAAAGTTTCAACGATTCCAGCTACATGCATACTACGAAGCAAGTGAAATTTCAAAGGAAATCCCTATTTCGGCAGCCGATCGTTCACGGTGATTCGTTGTGCACCTTTTTTTCGAAAATATTGAATCGAGATCGTGATGCCAATTCCTCCAAATTTCATAACATTTGAATATAATCCGGAAAACAGCAGACACGAAACGAACGTATAAATCTATACCAATCCAAATTTTCTGATCCGCAAATAGACGCATCTGTCCAAAACTATGAAATTCGTTGAGCTGCTGTCCTCTCGGAGGACGTAATTTTTATTTGAGTCCGCCGCTGGTGCTTTGACGCGTGGAATAAAAAATAGAAAAAAAATTTCGGCGTCAGTTCGTAATCTGCTCGAAGTTCAAAGAGGTCGCCAATCGCTTTAATCGCTGCGTCTTCTGCTAAAGCGGAAACATATTTTAAAAAATTAATTATATTTACGATTGGGAATATCTTGCCGAAATAAAGTTACAACGAATCAAACGAGAATGCGCGTAAGAAAAATTGCAGACAGAAATGAAATTGTTAATCTCACTGATTGGGACTAAAAGCTTTCTCGCGCTACTTCCAAAATATCTTGTCCAACGCATTCGTTTGCAATTGTTGCAGGACCAAATCGAAACCTTAAAATGGTCAATTAGAATAAGTCGTCTTAGACATTGCAATGTTTCCCGGAGTATGTTTTATTTTCGTACAACACGTGTGCCTCGTATCTTTTTCAACGCTTGTTTTGCACCGACAAGCACGCACCGCAATAGTGTGTACCGATATTGATATCGCATCAATCGGTGGCCCACCAGAATAACCATGCTTTTAAACTAATGAAATGAAACGAAGTCTGATTAAACTCACGCTACACGAGCATCCAGCACTTTCACGTAAAACTACGCAGACATCATCATAAACTCGGATTTTCGATAACATCTTCCCTGCCCGACCAGATACTTGCATCGGAGTGGATACTTGTGGCTCGATACATACTGTATATGCACTTTGTTCGGTTACGTCTTTTTTATGGTTCAGCCTGTGCATATCGCGCTGTATCTTTCTGCACTGAAATTTAATATACAGGGGAACAGAATAACGGAATTATGGACTTTGTGCATGTATATATATTTTGGTCCATCGTTTATATCGATAAACTGCCACGCAGATATTTATTCAATATCTGTTGCTAACAGATTATTATTTGCTTTAGATCTGCGAATCTTGGAACTGTTAATGTTATTAGAAGCACATGCACGTTGCAAAGTTGAGTAATTATAGACTTAAAAGTTGTAAAATTGTTTAACCGAAGAGTTCATCCATGTCGTTTGCAGTGCTTTCGAAACGATAAAAAGAATTACGCCGTTTTGGTTTTTCGCAATTTTATTAAAAAATTTTATGAAACACAGGTTTTACGTATTTTCCTCCTCGAAAATTGGACGTGCCATCCGTTCTAGGCTCAACCTGAGAACGTAGAAGATTCTTAATCAAAGGGAAGTTTTATTATGTTCGATACTGTTGATTGTAGCGGTTCGAGATCGTATAGCCTGTAGTTACTTCCACACATAAAAGACTTCTTCTGGAGTTCTCTCAGCCTTGTAACTTCTTTCTTCGCATTTATGGCGCAACCTATATTAAATTGATGTGTTTGGAGAAACCTTCGGCTCTATTGATATTTTACCTTCGCGTGATACTTTTATCTTAAATAACAACGCACCTCCGCGCAATTTCCAACATTTTTTCGCAACCGTTCCGAAAAAGAAAGAGGAAAAAACAATGAAAGAATGGTACAATTATACTTGGAAGACGGAAATTTAAAATAAATAAATAAATAAATCTAACATGCCTGTTAGCCAATTCAACAAATGCACAAGATCTCGTGAGAAACGACAAGGACCGATGGTAATCTAAGTTTCTAACCGGCACGCTCAGTAAAAATTCGAAACTTTCGCCTAAGTGCGCCGTCTAAATTCATCCGTTCTCCTTACCTGCCTCTCCTTAAATTCATTCGCGGCGCCAGGTAGTTTTCCTCGTTACCCGTTCCCATTTCGCGAGGGCGGCTAGGACTTCGGAATGATTCTTCGCGTTCACCTACGTACCGCAGCCCCGTATTCCCGTACCCTTGGTCCCGTGTTAATCTATCTATTGTTTCCCTTCGACGCGACGTTTCTCCCATTCCCCCCCAGGTGCTTCCAGCCTCACCTGTTATCAGCCGACAGCGCTCAAACCGGCTCGTCCCTGCTCGGTCGGATACTAATGCGTTTATTTATCTACACTGAGCAAAGTGGAGTCGTGGGACTTGGATATAATTGTTCGACAACCTCTCACTAAGGGACGCTTTCGCGTGACGACGTTTGTGTTACGTTTATTGATATCGACCGCGCGCAACGGAATCGCTTTGAGGCCTCGCACGTGATTTGGAGGATACAATGAGACTTTATTGAGCGTACAGCCCGAGGCTGAACGCTTTAATGCTGCGGTTTTAATATTATAATAGAATTGAGTGACGCGTTGAAAGTTACGGTCAGATAGAAAAATCTGAAATCAATTTCTAAGTAAATGGACAGAGAGTATGATAACTACGGAGAGTATGGAGATTGTATTTCGCTGTACGCTCCCGACGGTTGTGCACTAATGAAGAGATGGGTTAAATCTGTAGAAAAAATGGGATTAGCAGCGAATATTAATAAGATGAATCTTTGATTTGATGAAGATAATAAGCGTTCGTTCATTGGGGCTAGATCACACGGTAAAAGACGAATTATTCTCGTGCCGGTTTGAGCATCGTGAAATCTATCTTTACGCCAGAAAGCATTTTATACAAGTCGATTTACTAATGTCACTCGCGATCATTTACGGAAACCCGATAGCAGTTATATCGCCCCGTTCTCCTAACTCACGTTCAAATTCCCGGTGTCGTTTTTTGCTACAAATAATCCTCCAAATTGAACCTCCGGCGAGATTACGGTAATTTCCCTTGGGTCGGGGCGTCGCGCCAGTGAAAGTTTCTGCGCAAAAAAAATCGGAGATCCATGATCCGTATATGACGCAGGAAATTTCGTTTGTCCCCCGCAGAATCGTTGATCTTCGTATCTTTGTCGCGGGTGGAATAGATGTAAACCGGTTTGGTATTTATCCCGAATAAATATCGTGCTGGGACGAATGCCACTTCGGGGTATATAGTTAAGAGGGGCAATGGGGAGAAACGCGAGCACTTCAGAGGGAAGGGTTGTTCTGGCAGTGATTTTTAGTGGAATCAAAGAACGAAAAGGAATTCAGAATAGATGAGTGGGTGTTCGAAAAGTCCGCCGGGAGAGCGGAGTCTTTGTGCCTGTCTCCGGTGCGCCGGCTGTGCTGACAAAAGATTGCAAGGATTAATCATTTCTCTTGAGAGTCCCTGGCGAGGGGCGCGAGCGCGCAGTAACGCGGTTAACGTCAGCTTCTCCTGAAAAATTGGAATACGTTCCGGCCGCGTGCAAGGGCGGAAGAATTGGGTCATTAGAATTGCACGAGTAGGGAAATTCACCTCGTGGATCGCATAATTAATAATCTCCCGTAGCCAGTGTTCGGTGTGAATGCCAATGACGTTGTCCTCAGCGACTCCCCGCTAAATTGCATTCTGACATTACGACACGCCGGCCGAGATTATTTTCCTGCATTTTACTCGTCTCGCGGGCTAAAGTATCGAACCGAACTGCGATTAAACGATTGCGACGCTTCTCCCTTTTGGCATTAGAAAGAAAAAACTGCCAATTGCCCGTTGAGAAATTGTGAGGAATCGTGTAAAACCTTGGTACTATAAAATTCGAAGGGGTTGGTATTATTTCGCGGCGGCGCAATATTTTGCGATAACAATCGTTCCGGAAACGTAGATGCTATTTACGGTCTTTGTGTCCTGGAATTTGAGTACACTTCCTTCGCCGGATTTCCGGCGCAGAGGGTTGATAATGGAGTTTCACGGGACGACACGTATCGTCTGTTCCAGCGAAACGAGGGTACGGGCTTCAGTTATTTCGGATAGATTGAAAATAGAGGACGCGATAGATTGATTCGAGATGAACGTTATGGATAGACTAAAAGTAAAGACGGAAGATGGAATAGGTGGGTATACACCGAACAGGTTCGCTTCCTTCTCAATTTTTTCCCTGAAAGAACATGTTTCCTGGAATATGATATAGGATACGTCACGGTTGCAAGGGGATGACGCAAAGTAGATCGAAGCGGAATGACAGCTTCACCTTTACATCTCCGCGCGCGAACAAAAAAAAAAAAGAAGCAGACGACGGATCGATATCCACCCATCTCTGCGATAGAAAGATCTTTCGATCGCTTTCTGTTCGTAATTCGGGCAGAATTTGTGCGCCCACCGACGCGGAAATTTTCGACAATATTCTTTCAACCCGCGAGCCGCAACACGCGGCGCGGGACGCGAGCAACCTAGATCCGGTGTGCGGTTAAGGGGCCGGTCGACGAAAAGGAAAAAAAGAACGAAAGAGGGTCGCGCTATCGCAATCAACGGGTTTTCAGCAGCGTTGCATGCGATCGCGTAGTTTTTTTTTCGCCAAAATACATATGTCAGTCGCATTATCGGTCGGAACGCGACGATAACGAGCACGGCGTGGCTGCGCTCGCCGACGAAAATATTTCCCGACCGCACGAAGGGCCGCGGAGGACCGCGGGCAACCATCGCACGGAAAGACTCGCGCGAGTAATTAATTCTGCAGCGTTTAACTTAATTTACCCTTTAATGCCTGCAGACGGCTGCGCGGAAAATTTATCTGGGAATGCGTGCTCTCGGCTTAATCGCCGCCGCGGATTTCGCCGCGTTTCACGCTGTTGCGCTCCACTGCTTGGAAATTACGATCCTTCGCGGAAATTTCGGTGCGATCCTTTCGAAATTTTCCCGGGCCTCTACTTGCCGCCACTGCGAAAGGCATTGTGCACGAGATAGAAAGGCAGACTATTGTTTCATTGCTTCGGAGACAAATGTAACACGATGGACTGAAGAACGTACGTGTTATAATTTATTTATTAATGATTATTAATTAACCGGCACCGCCGTTAATGTATCGTCTTATTCCTTGTGGGCAAACTTGATCTTATGTACTCTAAGACGCGTTTACTTTTCACTCCTGGCGATTAGTGATGTGAACTCCTAAAGTTTCGGATTCTTCTTCCGTCACCCTGTATGACTTTTTTATCGTAATATATGTGCACAATGTATGGTCACGTATTTCTTAATGTATCTGTCAATATGATGAATATTGTTGCTTTTAATTAGACCCTCCTGAATTTTTCACCCGCGTACAGTGTACGAGACATTGCGATTTGTTTGCACAATTTTCGAGATTCGATTTGCCTCTGTTGCTCGAGGGTGTAAACGACTACAATTCTAATCGATGAACGAACTTTCGCGGTCGTTCCGATTTCAATTGGCGCACCGTGCGTTCTGGATTCGATTTACTGGGTAATCAGCAGTCGACAAAGCTATCATCTATGCGCCCATCGGTTGTGATTGGGGTTTATTGTGCGATATGTTCCATTTGTGGAATGTCTCGATTTTCCGTATGAGAAATACGTGTGCTGGGTGGGAGGAAAGATTGTATAATAATATTTAAAACCGTTACGAAACGGGATTGGTTATAACCGATAAACTAGATAATGACGAACAGAATTCGAATTGTTTCATATATGTTGATATAGCAAATTCGTAATTAATGCCCAACTGCGAATTATACCATACACTAAATTTAATCCAACGTTTCATGTTAGTACAGTTGTGAAATTTAGGTAGCGTTAGCTAGTTAATTATTGCCTTGTGCAGTATTTGAATTATTTGGTAATCACTCATTGTTTGTAATATATCTCTCTGTAAATTAATAATACATGCCAGTATTTTCGACGGAAATTAATCGAATTAACGTTTCACCTTTTTACGTCTTCAAATGTTGAAAAAGTTCAACGACAACATTATGTCCTCAGTTCTTATTGAAATGTTAAACTTTTAGATACAAGACCTGAAACATCAAACGAGGTTTTAAAGCGTGTCTTTCCAGAATTTCCAGCCGCGCTTTGAAAAGTTTATCAGAATAACTTCATTCAGTAGAAACTACTGTTCTGTTGCACACAATGCTTGCGAACGGCTTTATTATCCAACATGAGTATAGCACATAATGGTACAAAGTGCGCGTACGTATGCATATAAGAGAAAGGGTTGCCCCATTCTCTTTAGCACGTGAGAAGACGAATTAAATATTAAACGGCGAGATGGTTGGAGCAACTGTTCGCGGCGTTATTACTGCATCTCTTAAAACCACAATTCTCCCACGTCAGCGTAAATTATATGAAATATTCAGAAATGTAATCCGAACGAAACGCGGACTGTAATCGGTGTAAGATTTCGCCGAATGAAATTACCGTAGTAAATCACGAAAGACGTTCACCTGCACGATATTAAGACCCTGAATAAATAACGAAGGAGGCGTTTATGAATAATTAATGTCGCGCTTCTCGCACTTATCGCTTCGAAAAGAATTACTGACGAATACGTAAACGACGCAAACATTACGGTACGAAATACGCGTGCATCGGTGCAACGCGAACACATCGAGAGAAGCACGTATATTATAAAGTTCGCGTTGCATGTTTCATTTCGATTTATCCGAATTACAATGTATTCGAGGGATGCCGCTCCCATTCCAATTAAAACTAATTGTAAGTGGGACCGTATCGGCGCTCCAAGCGGAAGCTCGCAGCGGATTCTAAACGTTATCCAAGGGATGGTGGACGGTTCAATTACAAAAGGCGTTTACGTCGTCGCGTGGTTAAGCCAGCGTTGATCACGGTGACGAGCGCTGATTTAGATTTCGGGCCACGATATTGCAGCAGGCTGCGGAACAACTGGCACCATACCCACAGGAAGCAACGCTCGGGCTAGGTTCACCTCACGCCACGCTATCCGTGCTGAATTCTGACGTAACGTATTGCACCGAAATACAATCAGCGTCCGTATTTGACACAGTCGGGGGTACATGGCGATCAGATTGCCACATACCGAAAACGGTCGGGACGCAATGTTATGCGACAAAAAGATTGCGAACGTGCTGGCCGCCGTTTCGAATTGACGACGAGTCTCCCGGTCTGGTTCTTTTCGAGATTGCGTATACACGCGTTGCGTAACTGTAACGCCGTTCTGAAACTTCTGTAACGACGGTACGGTGGCGAAAAGGTTTTCCCTTTTTATTTGCTCGCATGTAGATAACGATGTTTTTGGGGGGAGAGGGAAATGTCGTTTTTAAAATATGCGTTCGTGCATATTGTGCTTGGTCCAATAAAAATTTAACGGAGACGTACGAGAATTAGAAAGATTTGTCTGGTTCTATGGTTATGCGACGTAGTGTACATGTGTGCACGTACTTCTTTCTAGAATAGATATCGAGTTATACAAATTGATCTCCCGAGTGGTTGTTATTTCATATAATATAACGTTTCAAGCGAATATTATAATAATTCTTAAATATTTCTTTTCTATAGTAATACTGTAGTTTAGTTTTTTATATTATATTATATTTATAGTTAAGTTTCCTAAAAAAAAGATATTTAAACAGCTGTAATTCCTGATTATCAGTACTGAAAGTCGGAGAAGGAAGGATTATAGTGTACCAAATACGCACAAAATGCATAGCAAAGAAACGAGTCTTCGAGTCACACGTCCTCAGACTGAAATATTACCGTCCTTACCTTTATACTAATCGTAGTCGCAGAAAAATTTTAAGGGACGAAGACTCCTGATCGATTTCAATAGGTGAACCTCACCCCTGTCGCAGCGCCTTGATGACGCTTTAAGGAGCTTTAATGAACTTCGTTCAGGCGGGATATTGGCTGCGTTCGAAAGAGGGCTTTGCGTGTCGTTGGGGAATCTTCTCCAGTCGTTCCGGAATAGTTTCTGACAATGAATTCAGAACATTGGCGCCCGATGGCCTCTAAATGCGTCTGTCATTAGACATCAGACTTTTCTATTGAGCATCGACGCAAGTGAATTTAATTAAAACGTTTACGAAACTCATTCTGCGTTGTTTTGAGGGAAACAAGAATTGAGTACATCATTATTTTTCATTCGATATTGCTCGTTCACGTGTTTTCCTCCGTAGGTTGACCGGACAAAATTATGGATATACTCGTTTTCAATAAATGAATAACAATATAATTGAATTATAGTAAGAATGAATTAAATTATGCAGAGTGTTTTTAGCTGTAAAACTGCGAGGTTGGAAAATCATTTCGTTCCCGGCGATGTTCTATTAAATAAATACTTGCAATGCTGCAGCAGATCTCCGAATAGTTGAATTAAGTAGTATCGCCCTCGCTGCGGTCAGACATGCATACGTAACTGCCATACTATCCGGTACAAAACCAACCAGGCATGTATTATGTGTCACACTCGTGATATTACATTACTGTTTGAGGCAGTACCAAAGTGAAATAGATCTCGACTTCACCTCTGCTATCTTACGCCGACCGAAAATGCTTCCTACATAGGATTTCCTACGTAACAGGAATATGGGCTGTCATTGTATCTCGTTGAACAAACATCCCAATGTTGCCTGCGAAGCAAAAAGAAATATGTTTAATTCAGTATTATTAATGTTGCAACGGAATATTTCCACCATACTCGATCCTGTGTTAGGAAAATTTGTTTTTATGACAATAGCTATTCATTAATATAAGACGATTCCTTCCCTTGTCATATTTTTAGCATTACGGATATAAACGAATATTATAAATAATTCCCACCATCACTTCTGAACGCGAGATAACAAGTACGTAGATTGTTCACTGATTCAAACATTCTGCTCTTAGCACACGTTTCGAGAAATTTCAGTTCGTTTATCATTCAACAGTATTCCCTTTTTCCCTTTGCATTTTATTTCCACCTCATCGAAGAGTCGTGCCACCAAATTTATACAAGGCTGCTCTTTTTAGCAGGCCAACCGTTAAAAGTGGGTCGAAGCACACGCAACGCAGTCGCACGTCTTTAAGTCGGGTATGTTAAATTCGAATTCCTTGCCGATAATGCGACATCCGCGGACATCCGCCGTATTTTCTGGCTTGGAAAGAATTTCTGCACAGATGAAAGTGCATTTGATAGTGACGTAAATTATTGTATACACATATATTGCTTATAATACTTCATTTGTAAAGTTACTGAAAGGATTGCAGCAGTCGCCAACAAAAGCGAAATGATCCGCCCAAATAATAATTGTTCACCAAATGGGGTTGCATCGAAAATGTCTCTTATCCATTAATTCGTTTCGAGGACTGCTAACATTTTCAGAACAATTATCACCTGCGCATCGAACATGAACGAATCCTCCTAAAATCACAATTTATTTGCATAATTATCTCCAATCGAATCTTTTCTTTTCAGCCAGATCCGTTGTACTTGTAAGGTCTCTGGAACACCGCGGAGCACTGCGGATCGCGAACAAGTTTATTCCGCTCGAGTTATGCCAAAACGGTGCCGATATGAAATTTGACTGACATTGCGACGGCCGCCTGCGATCCAGCGTTCCCGAAGGAATGTCTCGAGGACCAAGATTTGGGTCTGTCCGAAACGAATGCCGGGGCAACTTGAAAGGAACTGACCCGGATGTGAACTGAGACGGACACCAGGGGCGATCGTTCCAAAAGAACAAGAAACGTCCGAGTGAAACGCTGTCGCGACGAGGTCCGAATGACGCGGTAAATATCGAGCCCGGTTCCATCGATAGAGAGACAGTGCACAAAGTGACACAAATTGGGCCGCACCTATTTCGTTTAGTCTCGTCGGCGAAAAATGATGTCGGTCCTCGTATTGGTTTATCTGTTCCCCTGGGTTCCACGGTTTCTCCGTTCCCCCTTTCGTCCCGGCCCTTATCTTCGATCCTTCTCCACGGACAATCGGATGAAGCTTAGGCGATAAAACGGCGGATAAGCGAAAGACAGAGAAGGCGCTTTCGGTGAAAAGGATCCATTGAGGTTCGTCCACGTTGCCGTTGCCTATCGACGAGAACGGAAACGCCTTTGCGGAAGTGTCATCGGCAACGGAACAGGAACGAACTCTCGAACGGGATTCCTCACCGGAATTGACGAACCCGATTCTATTGGGCGACGTCTTTCTCGTTTCTTTCCGCTCTGTCCTTTCCCCTGTCTTCGATTCTATACCTTTACGAGGCCTTTTGAAAATGGAGTTGACTTGTTCTATGAGGGGTGGGCAGTAAAGGTGACAAGGTACGATTTTTTTTTTAGCAGAACGAGGAAGAAACGTGGCGCAAGTAGCCCCGTTACAATTAAACACATCGTGCGCCGTGGCAAACAAGTGGTCCACACATTTCAGGTAAATTTACGGCGAGAACTGGGCGTTGTTTAACCACGCGGTATTATACACCTATGTATAATTACACGTAACGAGTTTCTGTTGATAACAAGCACAAGAACCGCCACACCTGGAGCCAAGCAGAACGTCACGGTTTGCTTGGAACAATGGGAGAAAGACGGCCCCGCGACTAGTATACGATATTCGTCGAAACGACGACGTTTCTCTAGCGTAACGCCTCTGTCTGCGGGTACAACTTTGCTACGAACTTCCATAATTTATGTCGAACCACTCCACGGCGAAGTTCATCGTCAATCGTTGCTTTTGGCAGACGGAATTCGGAATCGTTAGACGGCAGAAACTATGCCAAATACTGTCGCCGATTGAGTCTGACTGCGATGTATCGCGTGTATTCAAAGATGCTGTTAAAGGGAAGCGATCGTTGTCGGATAGTATCTGGTAGCGCAAACTTGCGAATTGCTAGGTCGATGATAAACTTCCTTTTTCTCCGATTCATCTTCTTAATCGATATAGAATAATGGTTTTTGTGACTATAGCTCGCCATTTAGATGCGATGCCAACGTTACGAAATGTTCGATAATATGCGAGAACGGTATATTGTTGTAACAATAGCGATTGTTACTTGCACTTTAAACTAGCTATCATAAATAGGATATGATATATTATTATTCAAACTAAACCATTCCCGTTGCATTTGTCTGCCTTGTAGTTCATCCAACGAGTGTTGGTTACTCTTTCAGAAATATTATTGAAAGACGAAATTGTCAATGCTTAAAATCTTATCTTCATATCGGTGCCAAAATAATTGTGCGAACAGAGATGGATTGTTTATGTAATTGTCATTTTAAACGATTGTTTTCAAGTTCGCTTATTTAACATATTACCGCTGTTTAAACTATTCTGCCCATACTTGTTTGCTGCTTTATTCTTTAACGCTCACAATTAGAAGAGTAAAATACGAGATATCGGGGTATGTATACATGTATGTACATGTATATATCCTGTTGGTGCTAAAGAAGAGAGTATTTATGCTTTCGGAAGCATTAAATTTATGCTTGAATTTTAGCTCACCCAAGTGTTCATGCCCGTCTCATAAACTTTTATGACAAGTTTAACTTCTCGACTCGAAGATAGTAACTTCTAATATAATAAAGAATTGAAGTGTTCGAGTATTATAAAACTAAATTAAATGTTCTTTGCAATTTACGGCGGTATAATACGTTGGACCGAGGAATGGTCCGTTGATGAACGAAAACCGGTAACCGTGATGCCGTTTTGAAATGATTCAGACAAGGCCTTTTTCAACATTAAACATCTATATGCAAAAAATAATGCGGATTTTGCAATTTCGCCTCGTGCACGTGGCATAACTTTGGCAAGCGGCCAAGAACAGTTACGGTTCCGTGGACGACGCCATATCCTTGGGTCCGCGTTTCTTTCTTACCTTCCGATTCCATTTCATTTCCATTTGCTACAATATTGCGCTCGGTTCCGTTACGACATGCGAATGTTAAACAATTTCAGTTTTACACGCGACGTGGAGTCGAAATATCCCTTCGTTTAAATCGTCCTGAGTACTCGTCGTTGAGAATTATCTTTCGCTTCTCGTCGCTCGTAACATTTGCAACCATTTCCCGGTAGCGATTCTCTTTACATTTTTCACAACGTTGTGTCGGTCAAACGATTGCTCACACTTCTCCGAGTGCGCGTGAACTGTCCACGAGTCGCCTCAACACCGGAGAGAAATGATTGCCGTTCGAATTTACACGGTGGTCCATTTCGTAGCGGAACAACGGCTGCAAGGGTTGTTGCTGCTTGCGTTTCCCTCTGCGATTCACCTTCTTACGTTTATCTTCGTTCGAAGCTGCTCCTCCGTTTGTGGACGTCAACTCGAGAACTCGAGCACACCATGGAGAATTCGAGCCGGAAGAATCATGCTTGATGCGTACGTTTCTCTGGCTTCGTTCTTTTTTCCTTTGTTTCTTTTATTTCTTGTTTCTTCTAACTCCAACGCCGTGACGTGAAACCTTGTTAAGGTTTCTTGACTGTTGTGCCGGATGAAACTACGGTGTCCAGGCGAGATGAACGTTCTGTGTACGGGTTGGCTCTTAATTATGGGCCGTGCGATGCGACGCGAACGTGGAAGAGATAGCAAAATTGTGGATGAAATGTATTGCTCGATGCTTGTTATTGTTGCAGTGTTCGCGGTCTCTTATCGTACGTTTGTCAACTTTTCCCTCCAATGAGATTCGCGAGATGTTGGCCAAATTTATTTGCGTTAATTATGCATCAGGCAAAATTAAAGTTTATTATTATTATTATTTAGCGCTGTTACCATTTATATCCATATTCCATGCACAATGTATTTTTGATTTTGTGTTCTGCGCTGCTCATTTATATGTTTTAATCCTCGGTGTCGACACCACACACAACTGAAACATGATTGCCGTCGCAGTTTTCCGTTCACATTAAAACTGTTCCATCGTGATTTGAACATGACTAGATGCATCTACCGTTCGAGCGATTCAATAAAGCTCAAGTATGCTCAGTATCATTGTAAGTAATGATGCTGTGTGCACGTGTTCCCAGTTTCATTACGTTGAATCTGGCCATCCATTCGCAGCCGTTTCACATAAAACGTGAAAAGAAGTTCCTTGCCCATAAATTGTCCACTATTAAATCCACGTCCCTATTCATATCGTGTATTTGTCTACTTGTTGTCTTTTAAAGACGTATTTATTTTCATCCTTATACTTAACATTGGACGAGTACATTCGAGGAAAATAACGAAATAGCGCCCCATTTTCTCACAACACGTATTTTCAGATTCTCAACTTGTTCTCGACGTATTTTCTGCGCTTCTCTATTATTCCAGTTTCCCTTTTATTTTGTCATTCTTCTCCGGCCGTATTCTTCCCCTGTCATTCGCGATCTTCTTACCCCCTTTCCTTCGTTTCAGCCTCTTCTGCTCTCTTGAACCACCCTCCACGGTTTCCCTCTTTCGAATGTTTCTCTTCTATCGATCTGCGCATCTAACGCATGGCGTTGCCCTCCGGCTATCAACAGTGAAATTAAGACAACGCATATTGACTGAACACATAGAACACATAGAAAAGAGTCTGAAAGCTCCGTGAGGTTCGTCCGCGCGACGCGACACATAAAGGGGTGGAAGAAAGTTTCGTCCCCGTGGAGTATAATATATCCCGCGGTAAAATATTCCATCCACGTTTATCTTGGATTTAAGAGGGGGCATTTTTAAGGCGTACTTTAACGAAGAGACAAGATTGGTACTGGGTCAAGTTCACAAGGGTTAACTCGAAAACTTCCAATTCTCTTCTTCGCGCACTATCGTTCACGTTTATAGCGTTCCATAAAAATTAAATTAGGAACAGTACCGGAGACAGCATTTAAACATTCTCTTATCTGAGCTGATCTTATCTTCTCTTAACTGATCATCGGTAAATCTATATCTTGTCGTATCCCAGGACACTCTGTGCCCCCTTTAATTTCCACCGCCAATTCTGCAAATACTGTATTAAAATACATTTCTTGCTACTTGCTACAGTTCATACTTTGCGTCGCTTATTATTATTCGTGTTCTACTTCGTTCAACCTAAATCTTGCACTATTTCCCCCCCGTGTTCCCTTTCGCTCCCTCGCTAACCCCTTCACCGTACCCAGGTCGCCACCTGTCTCCCTCAAAAAGTCCACCGCGCTAATTTCTCTAATGCCAATTTAAGCATCGCTAGTCACAGCAACTCCCATTCCCTTAATTTGCATGAACCTAAAATACCGTGCCGCTTAAAATTTCTCCGTACGGCCTCGCTATAACTATACGTCACGTCGCTCCACAGCCGATTCCACGATCGGTCAACCATACGCGCGATTTCAGACGCTGCATCGCACCATCGCATCGGCAGGTTGCCATACCGTTTCGAGCACGGCCAGACGTGTCCACGGCGGTGCTTGAAAAGCTGCTAATTACCATTGATTTCCACTGGTAACTGGTCAGAACGTGGCAAACGGTGTTCCCCCGAGAATCACGTCTTTAACACGCCACGGTCGAACCAGGTCTCTTGGAAGCGATTCGTGGGTAGTCAAAAGTGGTCCAGCACGCCAGCTCGGTCTGTAATCATCTAGCCAGCAATTTGCGTCCACGGCGAGGGCCAGTTTACCGTTAATGGCCTATCTGCGTGTCTACGTGAACGGAGAAGGTATTCTGGACCCCGGTGCCGTCGAATTCGCTCGTTTTCGCCGGCGTATTTAGGTAAAACGCAAATTACGCTCTTCGGCTCGTGCCGACCGCGACGCATTTGCGCGGAACGCTTCAACGCCGTGCAGAACTTGAAATTATGTATTGAGCCGGGCGTAACGGCCGCGCAAATTGCGAGCAATTTGTACGAGAATTTATCGCGAGTTCTCTGGTAGCCCGGAGGAACGACTGTGTCGATTGCACCGAGGCTCATCGGCGTTGTTACAGCGATTCGTTTTTTTAAGGGATTAGATCGCAGTTCTAGAGTGTACGATATTTGAAATGTAGTCGTTGAACTTCGACGGGAAATGTGTTAGCCTTTTTGTTCATATTCTGCATAATAAGGAGAAAACTGTTAAAAGTGAATCGTCAATGCCTAAGAGATATGGTAACAAAGTTAACTATCGAATTTTAATGCGACTGGTAAGGTAGAACACGAGATATCTCGTGCACCGTTCTCAAAAACACGGTTGTGAGAAAGATGCGTTTGAACTTTACGAACGCAATTTAAGCTATTTCAAACGCAAAAAATAAAATCGGGGTTCCAAAAATTTTACTGTGATCTAACTCCTTAAATGAAAAGGTCCAGGAACGCGTTGGAACAATTATTCTTCGCTGTAAGCTGGCTGCTGTACCCGCGGCGATGTCAGTGTTGCTGGTTTCGTAATGCAACGACGATTCTAAAATTTAAGTTGCTTCTGTTGTAAAAGTTAATTTTGATGAAATTGATGTAGCCAACATGAAACTTGATTTAGTAGCTATTCATTCTTGTTGTTATATGTAAAGGGTATGTGTTAGGCTTACAATTAGTTCTGATATATCAGAAAACCACTACGGGGTTAAACTGCTATTCGCCTTGCCTACAGTAGTTTCTTCTGTTTCCGCAAAGTGCGAAACAAAAATGTTCAATTCGATAAAACAGAGATAATAAATCGCCGCCGTTAATAATTCATTTCGAAGTACCTGGGGAAATTATATTCAGTTAGAAATAATTCCACGGATGTCTCATAGCAATATCTATTTCTTCCGCGACAACGCGCAATCTCTAACAGACGATTTATCGTCGCGAAAAAACATGTACGCTTCGACAGTCCTCAAATAAATCCCATTGCCTCTCCATTCTTTGCCCGGCAATGTCGTCTAAATCAATACAACTTGGAACAAAAATCTGTTATAAGCGAAAGGTAAATAAGAAAATCGTCGTTGCCAGAGCTCCGCCATTGTTTGCAACGCAATTGTTCGCGAAAAATCGTTCTTCACCGCAGTCCTTCCTAGCAGCATTCGGGAATTCCTTTGCGGAAAGTAAGCGGTACAAGTCCGTCGTAGTTTCGTACGAGGAATCAACGGTGCTCTACGCGCCCTTCCGGTCTCCACGTTCTTTCGTTGGCTGCGCTCCGCGCGGGCCAAGTGTACCGGGAATTGAAATATCACCTAGCTGGAAGAAGGCATCGTCGGAACGATTTGGCTGTTTGCCAGGTCTCACTCTCCCGATTGCGTCGAAGCGCAAGTAACCCTGCGTGGATACGGACAACTGGAGCATGCCTAGCCCCGATCTCACGGAGAATCGTGCACAACGATCAGCAGGGATTTACGTAGTCGTGAAACACTTTCGCGAGTGCACCACTATTTGCGAAATACGTGCAGGTTCTGTTTCCGTGTCGTGCGCGAGTCGCTATCCAAACCTTTGAAGCGTTTCGTTTTGGGCGGCGGAGATATTACGGTAGCACACTCCTGAGATTGGGGGACAAGCGTGGCGATAGTAATTGGCGAGAGGTTGACTCTGGCCGGTGCTATGAATCGAATATTTGCCACTCGCCAGAATATCTCAGTTTCCTGCCTTTACCACGCGCAACAGTTTCCTTCTGTTCTCGCCGATCTTCCTTTCTTCTAGTTTCGCACCACGAAACCTACTTTCTTCGTCGCTTTTAATGCCGGTACCTGTGCCTTCATCTTGCTTTGCTCCTTTCCTACGACCCTTCTGTTCCATATACTTTCTTAACGCTTCTTTCGCATTGTTATTTTCGGACGAGAAATATCCGTAAGCTTTTACGAAGAAAATAATAAATTTGGGGAAGTTCGCAAGGAGAATCTGCACAATTTATGGATCCAAGTAAAAATAGTTGGGAAACTTCGTGTACGCTTGTAGCATAGACATTTCTTGCAATACAAAGGAAGTTATTACAAGTTGGAATCGTCTTAGCCAATTTTAACTTGGAATTGCGTGAACAATCGATTCCGTAATCACTTCGCACAACACTTTCAGTGCAAACGAAAAACGGATCTATTTTGGAAATCTACACTTAGGAAAGTAGTGAATCAAATAACTTTGGTTTACGAGAGAAAATTTTTCAGTAAAAAATTTTAAATTTTTATATCAGCAAATGACGTCTGAAAAAATTCGCATGTATGTGCAGACTCATAACTTTTCCTGTAAATTACTGTAAAGTGCAATAATTTGTCTTGAATATTGTCAACCCAAATAGTATGATATGTTATACTAAATCTAATACAATTATTCCGTCTGAAAAATGACATTCCGCATATAAATTTAATTTTATCCTCTAAAAAGGTAATAACGTCTTATACATCCATACATCTTTCCAAAAGTATGAGTTCCTTTAGGCTTTTAGTCAGGACATGCAGCTCACTAGACTGATTTTACGTTCTAGAAATTTCTCTTTGAAGACACGTAGTCTTATCGACGTCGCAATTGGAAGCCACTGACGCGTCACCAGATATCATATAAATATATGTATACATACCTGTACAGGACCACCAACTGAAAGGCAGTTTTATGTAAGAACCATGCCATTCAAAAATTTATTACTTATTCCCAATCCCTGTCTAATCGCGCAGTTCCGCATTACTCGAGCGTATATTTATTTCTCCTCGCGTGTGATTTCGTTAAAAAAATGCTCACTCACAAGTGCAGACAAATATTCTTAAGCTTGTACACTTTAAAACAGCGCTACCCATTTGATCCAAACTGAATCGAAAACGTTCAATAGAAACGAAAGGCACTCTTCAAAAAGAGACTACAAGAAGTCTGTTTGCACGATGGTAAAAAGGAAAGAAACCATTACACTTATTATAAGAAAAAAAGCGGGGAAGGAAGTTTGATCGAATAACAGGGCCTGCGTAAGTCTTGTAAATAATCGGTTGCGAGGAACACGATTTAATAGCGGAATAATTTCACGCTAAACCGTGCAGAGATTCGTCGAGCCATCTGAGAAAAACGAATCGTAGTAAGGCCGCGGCGAAAATGAAATTACCCGGCGCATTGCAATAGCCGTGGCATCAATTAGCGTGGCATTAATTGAGTCGACCGTCGACGGCGACTGACGCGCTACATACACGCGCGCGTTCTGGTCTGCATGTGTCCGCGTCGATCCGTGTGCATAATAAATTTTCACTGCGACGACCTTTCGGCCACAGCGACGGCGTTGGCAATCCCATTACCGTGATTATCATCCGTGACTATCAGCTTATCCGTGAATATCCAACAACACATACATGTACGTGCCGCGTGAAACCTTTGTACAACGTGCGCCATACTATCGTCGCGTAGTATTACAAATGCGGAAGATTACAGCTTCTCTGTTAAAAATATTTCCGACTTCGTTGTATCGGGCAACGTTCGAGAGGAATTTCCGGCTTGCTCCGGAGCACATTGAAGTGAACACGAACGTGGATGCAACGTGATATTTATGTAACAAGCTTCGAATACGATCAAAAATAGTTGGTATAAAAAATGATTAATCGTGCAATGTGGTTTTTGCGAATTTTCGGAGAAACGATGCGAGCTTTAGTTCTCCGACTCGAAGAAGCGTCCCTTTAGAAGTAATTATTGGTCGAGTTCTGGTTATTTGGAGTCGAGTGGTTCACTTGGGGCTTTGGTAGACGAAAAAGTAAGTTTATTTAATGCCTATTAATTTCGCTTACCTAGCAATACTTCTTTCGTTCATTCCTCTTTACTGCTCCTTCCCTGCGCGAACATATTCCTTCTCCCCCCGTTTTATCGTGTCGTTTGATATTGTCGCTGCCGGCCACTGTTTCATTTGATGCTTCACGATAATACTGTTTGCGTTAGGATTACCTTGTTTCGCCTCGGTTTATAGGATACTCGGAACTGCCGCGACTCATGCCAGTTTAGGGTGAAAGTGGTCCAAATAAATTCGGTCCAGCCTGATGGAACTCACTATCCGTGACAAGTCGGGAATGGCATTTAATGCGTCGTTGGGTGTGCTTTATTGGCGCTCTCGTCCAAAGGCTTCTCGTTCAAATTGTTTTACTGATTGAATGTTCAAACGATAAGAACGCTTACATTCTAATTCGTTGCTTTACTGTAACCAATTGCGAGTGGCTTCAGTGCGTGTAGCCGTGCGCATTCTTACCAAACATTTGGTAATACTTATTCATTTGTCACGGCTGCGTTGTTTACTGTCAAAAACTCTTGGCGAAATTTGATAACAAATTTTTCCAAACACTTAAAACATTATCAACATCATTAACATACTTATCAACCATCGAACAAATATATTTCACCACTTGCCACGGAAAGACGAATAATAACCCGCGCGCAGCTTCTCCCCTAGCTCTAAAAATATATTCTCTCGTTCGACAAGCCGCTGCCGTTTCGTTTGAGAAGAAAAAGTACCCGGCCGCGATCGTTTTTAATACAATTCCGCGCGATAAAACCAACCACAGCGCGGACAAAAGCCGTAGAAAACAGTCGTTCGTCGTGCGCGCGGCGTTCGCGACGTTCCAACGGAAGCAAATGGGGCACGAATCCTTAGGAGAACCGTCCTTGGAAGTTTAATGGGGTATCGGTGATCAAAGTGGTGGGAAAATGGAAGGAAAATCGCGGCTGTTGACGCGTCTAGATACGAAAGAGGAGCACGCTGGATCCAACGGGACGAGAAATGGAAAAAGGGGACGATGCTACCGTGTACGATCGAGACGGCCTCCGTTTCAAGCGAAGGCAACAATGAATCGAACGGAGGGAATCGTGTTGGGAAACAGTGCGACGGGCATTGCGTACTCGCGAGCATCGGAAGAGCATCCGTCACGTATGTACAATGGAGTGCCTTCAAAGTGCCATTGTTACGTGGTAGGGAGGCACGATCAAGTATCGTCGTCAATGAACCGCTGATTAGCGAGCCGGAATTGCGTGTACGCCTCTGTTCTCCAGAAGATATTTATTGCTTCGTCGCCGAGACACGTCCCTCGAATCGTATTCGATTTGCCGCATTACGATTTCGTAATCTACGATGAATGATAGTTATAAATAATTAAGAGTGTTCGTCTTGCGACTACAGGCGAAACGATTGCGCGCGAACGATGGAAATATTAATAGAAAATCGAGAAACGTTCTGGGTGTCGCATCTATTTTGAAAATGGGCAACGAGCTATATCAGATTACGCGTTCCTCCTCGAATAGTAGTGTAATACTCTGCAAATGATGGTTGGGATGCTGATTGCGCCAATTCCCAATTATATTGACATTGATTTCCACAATCGCGATTACGTGAACATTCAATCAGAAATTCAGGTACCGGGAACGAGAGCATAATTACAGTCGCATAATTGAGTAAGCTTTCCATTTATTGATTCAAGTAGGTTAATGTAATAAGGTGAGGCCGCCTTAATTTCCCGAATATTGTTATTGCATTACGATCGGAGCGATACATTTACCGGTTACCAGTAATTTTCAATTGCACACCTGTATTCGAAAATTCACGCAAATTTGTATACATTCACGGATCCTTCACAAAGACACAGAACTACAGAAACTCAATTCTTTCAACAAAATTTCTACGCCACCCGACTGTTTAAAATAATGATATCTTATTTTCTATGCTGGGACGATTTATTTATTTTGGAGGAATAAGAAACGCGCGGACATTGCTCTTCAACCCTTTCACTGCGACCGATGCATATAGGTCGCTCCTCTAATTTGTTCATTTCTTGTAACAATGCACTCGAGACCGGCCATACCAATGCACAATCAATGAATCAATCATTGTTCACTATCCATTTCTTTGCGCATATTTAAAAACCGAGTACGAGGTATGAAATATTGAACAAACGAGCGATTTAATCTAGTCACCGAAATCGAACCTGCGAGAATGTTCCGCGTGTTCCCGGAGTGACTGGTGCATCGCATCGAGCGAAACAAGTGACAGTTGCCGAATACCAGTGGGACACGCTATGAAGCTCGCAGAATCCAAGGGAATCTGCTGATCCACGGACGAACAGACAACCCGGAGCCGTGCATGGACGTCAACCGGAATCCACCGCGAGTTCACGGTCCCTTCGAGTGAACCTATTGTCATTGCCAAGTGCACGAATCGCGATGTCGCGACGTCAGCTTCGTTCCGCCTGTCCTCGCAGTAGCGAGCAATACAAATGGAACACGAATCGTGGAGAATTCCGCGGCCAGATTTTCGTCGCGCCCCGGAAGCACAAGAAAGTACGAACGAGAAACGAAGGGAGGAAAAATGAGCGAAGACATCGGGGTTCGGTGAAACGGTTCGAGGAGAGGCGGCTGAAATTGGATATTGCCAGCGTCCGGTGGTTCCAGGGCTGTCTCGAATAGCGAGTGATCCGTGATCCCGAAGATCGTGGCCGGAACTTGGTACGCCGGTGCGTCCAGGCTGAATTTCCTAACGCATACGTACAGCATTCGTCGATCTATTGTCACCGGCAGGAGAGCTGCAATACCGCCGGCCCCGTGAAATATCACGTTGCGGAAATAGCGAAGTCGCCCGTTCGCTTCTTATTCTCGAAAATAGATCCTCGTTGTTCGCCTGGAAAATCGAAGGGGCCGACCCGACCAACCACCTGGAGCATCGACGCCGGGACATTTCCATTCTTGGACCTCGTGCAGGAATTTTATTCGGAATCATGAGCGCGCGGTAATAGAAAGGGGGAAAGAAACCGGACGAAAGAGGAGGAGCTTGACGCGGGCTGAAATATTTTGAGCCGTCGATATGCATTCTTGGCTTTGTCGATCGCGAAATGCTTTGGACACGGATCGTTCGAGTTGTTGAATACGAATGCGTGTGGTTGTTCGTGCGTCTTGATTTGCGCGAACGTCAGTCGAAGTTACGGTACGCGAATTTCCTTTTGGAATTGTGAGAAGCACGGAGTCAGATAATTCTTTATAACATCGGGTATGCGAATAGCTCGCGCGGTAAGTATTATTATAAACGACTGTTGCATCGTGCGTATTGTATAACGAAAGTTGCACATACACGAGAATCTATCGTTCGTCGTGTTTTCGTAAGCCACGTAGTTATACGTACGTGTATGTAAGTTGTCCCCCATCTTTCCACGCGTCATTATAAATGTGCCACAGTTTTGTTCTCTCTCGCTTCAAAGGAAACATCATACCGTTGATCACATTTTGCAATCAATGATCTCAATTAATCGCATCAACTCGCGCTGCTTCTGGTGAAACAGTTCCGTCGCGATTTAACTGACCCCATTTGCCCGCATGTTTCGCGCTCGTCCGGTGTAGCTTCGTGCGATTTTGCAATACCGCTGACCGATATTCGCACGTTAAACGCCCGCTACAACCAGAAAACCCAGCCCCAACCTCTAATTTGCACTATTCGATTCGGATTGTGTAGATTCTGCCTTTCGGCCGAAAATTCCGGGCATTGATTGTTTTCAACGGTCCGCGATAAAATGGGAATTCGCATATAACTATCGTCGGATTTGTAATATATATTTTATCGCTACTGCGTGACACGCAGCTATGCATTTTTGTAGTTATCATTGTTTGATACGCCACGCTCATATATTATACGAGGCCAAGTTTTTACTTTTCGTTTTGTTTGTTCCGAGTGATGAATCAAATTTTGTTTCCGGCCTTTACACAGAATTGTTTCATACGTTAAATACCACTATATTTCGATCGGTTTTCTATTTTTGTTGGAACGCATGGCGATAGATTTTTTTCCATTACGAAGTTTTAAAGGGACATTAAAATGTGCACCAGTGTTATTTATATAATATGGGGTGATTGATGTTACATGGTTTTAAGTAACAAAAGACATTGAAAATATTGTACCGGGTTGACAGTGATTTTCTGTGGAAGCAATCTGTTTCTTTTGAAGTACGCGCAAATTACTTTAACAGTGCCCAGAGGTAATCTCGTGAAAATGACGAAACAGCCGAAAATATTTTTATCTTAATTTATTTTGCAATTTCCCAGTTTAATTTACTCATTTTTTTTATTTTGCGGGAGACCACCACATGCGGAGATATACACTTTTAAAAATTGTACAAAGTACGTCAGATCTATTAATAGAGAAAAAAGTATTGCAGTAGAGATGTTATATGGCTTTCTTCTGTCAACTTTTTGTCACTATCTTTGTAGACATTCAGTAAACACATTTTATCAAAGTAAACCTATACGAAATTACTCATAATCGAAGAGCTCCGTGTCCCTATCAATATACACATATTCTATTCTCTATACCTTTTAAAGAAAATGACTGCAACGAGCAGTAATAAAAATAAAGGTGATCATCCTACACGAGCAAGACGATTGAGGAAAAGTATCTCGTCGTTTCGGCTACTAATTTCGAACATTATTCTATAAAATTTTACGAGTGCCTCGTATCTTTCACCCCCTTTTTTTAATCATTTAACCACTATCCATATCTCAACCGTTTACATTCACTGTTACCGTTACATTCGAGTTTATAATTTAATAACATCAAACAGTGACCATATCAAAGCATGTAAAAGTGAATATTCATGTGAATGCAAGCACGATTAATCGTGCCGTCTCGATCGTATGGATCTAGATCGTTCGACGCTTGAAGCGTCTCAATCAGAGACGAAAGTTGCGGGATTCCATAAATCTTTCGTGGAGAGTATCCATCCGATAGGCGAGCGATTATTTTTTCAAGCAGCAAACATATAGGTCGCGTCATTTCCATTAATTCGAATGGCTTCGAGGGGAACGATCCAATCGATCCACGTTCTAGAGCAACGAACGTTGATGTCGTTGCAAAGTCTGTTCTCGTTTTTGCGCCACCGTGAAGATCGCTCCATAATTTACGACTTGCCTGCGATTTCGTTGTTTCCCCTCCATTTCTAATGCGAGGCTAATTTATCACACGCTCAGTGAGGTGGCAAAAATCCACTGGATACTTTCCATCGAATGGAAATGGTCAGGAATCGTACTACAATATTTTCTGTATATTAGTATATAGTATATAATGTATTAACATTATATACTATAATTTGTTTCGCAAACTTGTTGGCAAAAACAGTAATTATAAAATTGGCTGGAGGAAGGGAATCAACTTCTTCCCTTACGCGAACAACATTTGCCTCAATGAAGTACAATGTTGCAGTAGCAGCGAGAAAACATTTACCAAGTTAATTCAGTAAGGCAAGCAGTACAATGTATCAATCGCAAATTCTACTAAAGGAAGTTTATGAAAGTTGTTTCGATTAAATATTACAACGGTGGTTTAAAATTTACTTTTAATTTGGCGGAAAGTAAGACGATAATGTATTATTTTTATGTTGCATAGAAATTTTGCGTTAATTGCCGTCGGAAAATCTTGCAAGATAAAGTGTAATATAATTTACTCGCTCACTCGCACGAAAATTTAACACTGATGAACGCTCACTCTGCCCAAGCCACTATATTATACCGCAAAATTGTAATTAATTTATTAAGCATAATACAGAGCAGTAATTTGAATTCCAGACCACTCTAAGTGAACAATTTTGATCGATAAAACTATCGTACTCCCTAAAATTATACGGTGCAGCATCAATTAAAATTCCGCATATTACACAGAATAAGGGAATTGATTATATTCACGTCATATTTTATACGAACGTTTCGTTCATATTACAGACACGCGTATTTACTTTAATACAATTCAATCGAACGTGTGTTACAAAATATTCAATGGGAGCATGGCTTAACCATTTGACAATAGATAGAAAGAGTTATGTTACAAATTATGTAAGGCGAGAATACAGAATGTATATCTATAACTATATATCTGCTCTAATTAATGTACTCTAATTACTTTTCATAAATAATTCTCCATTTTAAGACGCGTCGTCTTCAATGTTTCAAAGCTAACTGTCGTCCTTTTTCTACCCCAAAAAGCGTCCACCTCACACCGATGAAACATTAATGAAATTTATAATTATATAAGCTGTTCGAAAGGGTAATATCACCATTAAAAATATTAACCTCCAGTGTCTGTAAAATGGCACCCCTTTCAATAATATTTTCTCTGGCAAATGACGAGCCGTATTGCACGAAATTCGACGGAACAATACTTTCTCTCGTGCGATAAAATCGAGAATCAGTACAGGAAGATTTGTATAACCAACGATACACCTAGCAATTGTGTTATCTCTATTATTATACTAAAGCATAACGTTCCCGACTAAAGTTTCGCAGCATGTACGTTTCTCATCAGTCAGAAGATTAAGTTGGCAGGTGGCTGTTATTGTTACTTACACAACAACACACGCTCATTGTAATATTCATGGCCCGGGGGTAATTCCGTTGCTGTGCGAAGCAAGAGTGCGTGAGTTTCGCGGAGGGAAGAGATAATATAGTAGAAAACGTTTAAACCGTACCACATCAACCCACAATTAGGAGATTAGATTACCTTATGAAATAAGGTACGTACTCGATAATGTGCCGGTTATTAGACGTAATGCTTCAAAGTTTAGTATAATATACGAGCAATTCGTAACTGACAGTATTATGCTTAGGGATATTACAATGTATTCGGAGAGGAAAATTAAACACTCATCGCTAAGGAAATATATTTTAGAACGTAGCAAGTGTAAAAATGACTAAAAAAAAATACATATATTAAATATGAAATTACGAATGGCATGGAGAATTCTTCTAATATCTATGTCGAACTAAATAATCTTTATTGTCACGACGACAAACGGTAAAAACTTGAAACTTTCAACCAGCATTATATCAGTTTGCCAAGTTTTGTAAGTTTGTATTGTAAGTATTAGAAGATATTAGTTCGATCATTTCTGTCGCGGCGACTAAAAGCTCGCTGACTATCAGGAAATAAAGCATTTATAAGCATCCCGCGGCATTTGGTCGCACGTAAATATCAAATGGGACGCATCGGCGGTCATTAATTTTGGCGAAAGGAGCACAGATAAATCGCGGAAGACTTCTACACAGACCCATTTGGCAATCGTTGAATAGTCATTGCCTGGATTTATTACTTCTAACTATAGTGCTTATTACGCACAGATATTGACCACAGTTTAACCGTTCAACGTTCAAAGGTTCCTCCGGGTCATTTCGCGCCTCTGATACGAGTTTCAAATCCGGTTCGTGACGGCGATATCGTCGAACAGCGTGCACAAAATGTTTGCTAAATGTAATTGAAAATGGCGGACGCGCTTGAAACTTTCGAATATTTACGAATCGCATAAGTGAATTTGCAGATTAACGCCGCCGGTTCAAATATTCTTCTCGCAGATTATTTACATCGGCGTCGTGTTCTATTCAATTTCACCCGTACCGTGCTACTGGTTAACGTCAAACTGAAAATTCAAAACTACGCATAATGTGGGGAATAATATTTCGGAGATCATTGAAACGATATTTCGAAAGCGAACGAGTGACGATCGATTTGCAAAGAACATATTACAATTTGTTCCTACCATTTTCAAAGGACGTTTTAATCAAATTATCGAGTATTCCGTGAAAAAGATTGGAGACGAAAATCTCATTGTGAACGTAACGCACTACCGTTTCTCCGCCCCACCTGAATTATTAATCACGACGTTATGCGGATCAATAAATTAACAATCGATGCACAGAATTCGTCGTCCTAATTTTTCCTAGTAGAAACAAGTACAAATAACACAGCTCACTGTTATATCGGCGAAGTGGAAAATCGAGAACGAACTTACATTCGTTAAGAAGAAATCCGGAACACGCCAACATCTGAATGGGGCTGCTTGAAAATGAGACGGTCCTACATTCCACTCCTTTGTACTGGACAACTAAACGTAAACGTGGATATAGAGCAGCCATTGAATCGATATGCTGTCCAGGATGCAAGTTTGCGCAAAAATATTCTTGGAACCGTGCCAACGTCAAAACTTTCGGTACAAACGGACCCGAGTTTTCCGAAATCTCGTACGATTTTCTCTCATTACACATCCATGTATATCACGCGCCCCTGATCGTGTTCGTAGACGGTCCCGGACGGCCGGAAGTCACCTCTATTTGTTAAACGACGTTTAATCCTCGAAGCGGCGTCCCATTCGAACGCAAGTACGTACACGGCGGCCGATAAACCAGAAGATACCGTGCTACGTAACGCCAATTATGAAACCCTTATCTCTGGTAAAAATTGCTCGGCTCGTTCGAGAAACGAGATAATAGGCGAATTTTCCTCCTACGAGTATTAAGACGAACGAGGTAACTAATTGGGGGGGGGGGGGGGTCATTTAGTACACCTAGAACCAGGGGTAAAATTCAGCGTTAATTTTTCATCGTACCGCGCCATACATAAGATGAAATAATTCATTCGGTTAAACGGCTGTAATATTCCGCCGCATTAACCCCTATATCTCTTTCGAACTTCTCGTTGGCCGCCGTGAAAGATCGGAACAACGGGAACGAGGGGGGGGGGGGCAAAAGTTTTCCTCGAAAGCGACCGAGAAAAAAAAAGAAACGAAAGGGTTGAGCGCATAATTGACTTCCGGTTCCTCTTGTTTACCGACGCGACCTGGCGCGGTGCGCCGTAAAACAATAAGTCGACGAAGGGGTAAGCCACGACGAGGCTGTGCTTTCGTTTCGAACCGCAACAACCCCGTGGCCGGCCTCCCTTTTGTTATCCTTGGACGTTGAATTACATCGCACAGATATCGCACGTATAGAGGGAGAAAAACAGAGTGTAATGTTTCCCTCCGACGCGATAGGTCAGTCGCTACAGCAACAAACACATTCTCGATTGATGTCGCCCCATTGAAAGCTTTCAACCCTTAAGACCGACGGATCGGGTTGTAAAGAGTGGTTTTTACTAGCGATTGGTAGCCAGGCCACAATGACCGGGTGTGTCGTGGAAATTTCGTACGGTCTTGCCGATAGTCTGGGAATGAAATATTCAATGTTTCCACTGGATAGTGAAATTGATGAAATATTCCGTTGCACGAATTCGCGAAACACTCCAAGGCATGAAATATCGGTGACGGGTAGAAATTTTGCAGCAAGCGCCAAAATCACTTTACCATAATGAACGATTGTCATTGCTCTAATAATAATCGTTTCATGATATCACGCCATCATTTGTGATACAATTGTATGGGGAAACAAAGTATTTAAAGGACGGTAATTTTTGTATCTCCGATGTGTAATTGTAGTTCTGGTGTGTACAGCTGTTTGTCAAGAACAGACATACAAAGTATTATCAGTATTATAACGTATAGTATTTGATATACGGAACATTGAAAGCATTGAACGAAGAAACATCGCATTCTAATGTACTAAAAAGTAACCGCAATTCCAGCATCCCCTCGGGAACGATGCATTCTTTTTGCATGTTATCTTACATGCATTCTTAATACGCGTTACACAAGTCGGAAACAACAGACAGAACATCCTGCACATCATTCATGCGTCTATCCCTCTGCGCAAAGGAAAGAGCCAACAAAACGAGCATCAGCAATATTGCTGCGCAACGAAGGCAGCGTTCAGATTTCGCGGGGTCAAACGAAAACCAGAAAAGAAGAATCACCGGCGTTCCCGCTCGGCCAAAGAAAATGTGAAATCCAGCGGCTATCCGGCTTATCCGCATTTTCTTATAATCACGTGATCCCTGGCTACCCGTTAAGCTCCGCAGAAATTACAGGCGCCCCGCATCTCCGTGGCTCGCGTTTCAAAATCCTCCCATGTCGTGACACGCTCAGCGAAAGAAACGTGTTTAACGGGGTCGCCGATGGTGTCTCGGTGACCGCGATTTCATCGGCCGGGACCTGGTCATTGTCGCTCGTGCAAAGATAACACGTAACCGAGGTGGAAAGTGGAGGAGAAATATTTATTGCACAGAGAAGGAAGCGCCCGAATGTAACGGCTTGATACGGGGACGGAGGGGGCGGTAATAATGGAACGGTTGACGACGTAGATAATTTCGGCGGAAGCGAATGCGTTTATTGCCCGACCTAAACTACCGCGGAAGCTCGTGCCGTCCGAGTCGTTAATATTTCATTAGGGAAGCTCGCCTTTTTCCAAGGAGCACCGTTGGAAGTTAATAACGGGTGCCCTCCCGTTCGTCGCCGCACACGCGCTGCCCGTGAGAACGGCCGGCTATACATTTTCGCAGGTGGGCCAATGCGCCTGCAACCCGTTGCTACCATAACCCTATATTTCGATAATTCTGCCAGTAAATTACACAGGCGGGGTCGGTGTTCCGACGAAAACGTGCTGCCTCTGCGGCTAATAAACCGCCGATGAATGGTAGGTAGTTCGATGGATCGGTGGAACGGACACCGGGGGCTTTCTTAGTTCTGATATAATTGGGGGGCGGGGATTTCGGTTGTTTCCGAAACATCTAGGGAACAAACGGAGAACAGGCGAGCGGCTCATCCTTCGATACAGAAATTTCAACGGGGCTGACAGGGGAAGTATTGGGTTGACGATGATTTTCATTTTCTCTGGGAGGAACGCGATGGACGGGTGTTGTTTGAATCTCGCACACGACCAGTTGGCATTCCCCCGAATCTTACCTTTTATTTCAATCTATGATCGGAAGATCGGGCAAATTTTCTTTCCTTAATTCTAAGGGTTGACGGTTTCGGTTTGCAATTAAATTTCCAAGGAATTGAAACGGTACTTGCGAGAAGTGCACCGCGCTATCTGATGAACGGTAACGCGCGACGCGCTTTGAAATTTAAATGTCGCACAATAATACGTTGCGCAATGTGTGATTTCTGCGCGTTTAATTTCAACCGCGTCTCTGGCTCCGCTTTATGCACCGCGATCCTGATAAGCGTAATGATTGAATAACACGACAGGTTGATATTTGTTAGTGTCTGCACGGGTTTTAGATGGAACAGCATCAATCGCGGTTATACTGTTTGCGGTCACAGCTAAAATTAGTACCCCCTGCGGTCACGCGAACGAAATGGCTCATTCTAAAGAACCCAACAGGTCGTTCTACTTGTAGTTCCAAGTAGAATTAGTAAGACTCGCCGCAGTAGGTCTCTTGCGTCCCGTTTGATTTACATTCAGGGTCGACGGGGGCAAATATTCTGTCAGATTGAAAAATCCCTACGTCCGATTAATCATTTTACCCTCACTTTTATGCGGGACATCATACGCGAAACATCATTTACTTAGCTATTCATAGCTCTCTCCGATTAACGATTATCCAGCGAGTATGGCTCGCCTTTACGAGTCTCAGGCACGCTACTATACTTGACTCTTTTTGGCCACGTTTTACTTGCGACACAGTCCGGATCCGAAAGCTCTGCCATTTCGTCGACTACCCCTGGAAACGGTACGACATATTGTTATTCGACGACGAACTGAAGTGGAGTGTAAATGAATGACACTTTTTAATTTTTTTTGCAAACTACGGTACAAACAGGTGGACAGGGAGCAACGAGGCAGAACTATTCGGTGGCGCATGAAATTTCGGTTGGCGAAGAAGCCGTGATTAATTCCAGCAAAATTTATTTGACAAGTTTATTCGATAAATATATGCTTAATAAATATTTATGCAGATTTATGCAGATTGCACAACTATCCGACAAGCACATACGTGCATAAGTAGTGCAGATCTACGAATGCTTGATTATGTTCTAGTTTATAGGAAATTACAGACTATTTTTTATCTCGAACATGTCGATTAACCGAACATTAATATGCCGCGTAATGAACGACGACGGCTGACGGAACATTTAATACTGTTCGACTTTGTATCAAAATTCACGCCTCCTCCTCTGCTTCAGATCTGACAATTAAGCAACGCTATTAATTCACAGCACGGTAAATGAAGAAGGCAGCGATGCTATGCCTGCACACAATCGCCTGGCATCGCTGTAGAGTCAGGGCAGCTTCCGTATGAAAGGAAATGAGGATTCCGAGCAACGTGGTCTCAGTTAACCCGGGTAGAACGAGCGGAATATAAGACGGAGAAAGACGAAGAAACGCCGTTCTTCCCTTTTTCTTCGGTGTAACGAGTATCATGGGGTGAGATTTCCCTGTTTGCTTACGGTAAATTGTCAGCCAATATAGCCGTTGTTCCTCTGCCGATGTGTACATTTTCACAAAGTTCCCCCAGCTTTTGCAAAGACAAGGGAAGCCAACGGGAAACGCTTAGCTAATTAATTGTTTCGCTCTCAGGACTGTGTGCAATTGCTTGCCCCTTTTATGCAACTCTTCGTCGATGCTTGGCGCCATGGCAATTCTCGATTACCAGTTGCAGTGACTCCTGCCCTTGGAGCTAACGAATGAACGCTAGAGCAGACATTGATAACGCGTGAGGTGGATAAGGGTAGGTGTTTGCGAGGGCAGGTTATGAACCGAAGTTGAACTAAACTTCTCCTTAAAAGTTAAAAATTACGTTTCTCTACTGCGCATCGTCTTGCCCTCGCGATACGACTGCTAGCTTGCTATCTGGTTAAATTGTAGTCGCGAAGTTTAGGGCTGCTGTTCCCCGAGAGGAATGCAAGCGAGGTAAACTATACTTCTAGACTGTAGCAGTTATTTGTCGAAATAACGTTGGACTGGAATCTGGATTACGTTTGGAGAATAAATGGACGATATTTTTAAGATAAAAAATTGTCGTATAATGAACTAAAAGAGTATCCATTGCAAGTCTCGTCCTTTTAAAAATGAAAATAATATTGATATGCTATTTTTCAACTGCTTAGAGTTATGTTAATGAAACTCGAGTCAGATGCATATTGTGCAAACGCGTTAGAAACGTGCGCAAAGAAATTTCGAATAATAGTTCACGAAATCCAATGCCACTGTCTCCATTGCGTATTAAAGATTTTTGTACTTAGCTCAACTTAATGTTACACCGAAGTCACAAGAAAAAGTACAATTTTCAGCACAGACGATTTGAAATTATTAAGAAGCTTGTTTGCGTACTCCATTTCACTTTTCATTCGAGATCAGACGAAATTAATTACGTATTGAAACGTAACTGTATTCGCGCGATTCTTCGCGTTGCGCTTATCGCAGTTATGATAAATGATTTACTACTTGTGCGCAATTTCACTTCGACTATTTCTCCAGTTGGAAACTAGTTCGCCTCGCCACGAATGCCGCCAGTCGGGGCGAATAAATTCGATGAACCAGGAAATCGATCCTGATAACGGTATCACCTCGATTGCTACACTCAACCCGCATTGTTGGCTAATCAGCCCAGCCATATGAGATGCGAAACCTGGCAAAGTCTGCGCGATCGATGCCCGACAAAATGGACTTGGCAACGATTATGGCTTTCTCGTCCATTTGCTACCTTAGATCGGTCCAAGCAACACGTCCAGGGCGTGCTCGAGATTCGTTAATAGTCTCCTCTATTTCTGAGAGATCAATATAACGTCGCAGCTATAAATATAACGGCACAAATATTTCAAATAATCAACGAAGTGTAACATTGTGACTGTTCGATTGGGGGTATATCGATTCCCTTTGGAAACGTCAAGCAGAAAATATCATCCGAAGAATATTGGAGAAAGATAACCTTGTTCCCCCATTTGACATAAGATGAAGTAGTGACAGAAAAGGAATGGAAACAATTTGTTATTCGAAAAAAGATTAAAGAAAGAGAAAGGATTCGGGTCGTTTTGAGGAAAAAAATTGACTGCCGAACTTTTAACCGGTTTATCAATATACAGGGCGTGATGCTTTTGTCGAGGTACGTTTAAGAGCGAAGGGGCGATGAGAGAGGCTGGGTAAACGTTTCAACGATGATTTTATCAAATTTAACGTTCCTCTTATTACGAACAGTGGGATCGAGGAAAATTAATGAAAACAGAGTCAGAGGTACGAAGGACCCACCGTCTAATAATGGTGTCTAAAGACGAGAACATATTTGCATACCTGTAGAAACACTCCAATATCGTGCTGCGTTCTAGAGATATTTAAATTGCGTTCTTATTCTATTATGTCTGGGAAGGCCAGCTTTTTTGTAGCAAAGAGATAAAATTCAGGAACGAATGACATACGCGTTAAAATATAAAAAATATAATTGATTTTTTTGCTGTAAATGATATCAGAAATATTATGAGACGAAAAAGGATGGATAAATTAAACAAAAAGCAGATGATACACCTTTTAAGCTGCCACCTTCTTAAGTATGCCCTAGTTAAATTTTCATTCCTGTGATGGACGATCTAATGAAAGTTGTTCGTACCTTTCTTCACCAGCCCGTTCTAAAAAAAAATCTTGCCAGGAAAGTTTTCTTCTCGCGGAAGATCATCTCCTTGCCATGGTAATGCAGATAGATAATTATGGCCGAGCGATTCCGAAACGTGGCAAGACTTTGCATTTTGCGCTCCTTAATTGCATTTTAATTTCTTCCCCGTTCATCTGGCAATTACGGGTCACGAACCATTCAGGCGAAGATCGTAACTCTTTCCTGCCCGCGACGAATATCAATGCAGACGCGGGGAACTAATGTACGATCAAATCTTTGACAAATTTCACCCTCGTGGATTTTATTAACGTGTCTCGAGAGTTCACTATGGGGACACTTGGATTACAAAGTTATCTCTTCGTAAATAATTACACGCGCATCGGCGCAATAACAAATATGGTCATACGAAAATTATAACAGTTAGCTATATTAAACTTGCAATAATTAAAGGCGACCCTTGACGATATGCGAGGTGTAATACAATTGTATTTTGTACTTACAATTTTTGCGACGACGATAGAAATATATTAAATTGTTTCTAACGCAATTACAAGAGACCATAAAAGGCTATATAAGTTCAACAAAGTTGAAACAACGACTCGCGAAAAGGCAACAAGATTGCCAAGAATCTTAACAAATATTTGCAACAATGTTGTGCCAAAAATTATGCAACAAAGTTGCAAACAACGCCTCGCGAAAATGCAAAAAAATTGCAAAAAATTTAGGAACAACGTTGTTGCAAATTTTGTTAAGAAATTTGCAACTTTGTTGCGTTTCCGCGAGGCGTTGTTTGCAACTTTGCCGCCTTTTCGCGAAGCGTTGTTTGCAACTTTGTTGTGTTTCCTTAGGGCTTAGTTAGCAACTTTTGTGCGTTTACTTAGGGGTCTATATTTAAAAACTGTTCTTAAAACATTTGTATACAAGTATTAATCATTGTCTCATAGTTATGAATAAAAAAAAGTTAATTCACGGCGAAAAAAATCAGCCTGAGTGGGACTCGAACCTACAAAAACTTTGTAGCAGTCTACTAGTCCGACACCTTACACGGGAACCATCGACGCCGTTGAAAATGTTGAGAATATTTTAGGAAATAAAGCGACTAACGTGACTTCAATCGCCTAGTTTTATTTACATTCCTCGATTCGTATGCTGGTCTGCTGAATGTAAAAACATTAAACACTGCATAAAACACTTGTTTCGCAAAGAATAGATGAAAATTCGCCGTCTAAGTTACTTTGCCACGCAAAATACAACGAAAAAAATCGGTCTTTAATTTTGTCCAACGCAATATTATCCACGGTTTTTGTATCGTTTCGAACCGTATGGCAGGAAAGACGATGTATAAAATGAATTAGCTTCCAGTCGCCAAGAAGTTCCAATAATTAAAATTTCCAATATATTGCCCTTCTATTAAAAAAGAAGTCGATCGTCGTCATTTTTTTATCTCATTTTGCGTGCAAAACTTTTCTAGCAAATAATTAAATCACGAGATACTGTTACGCCGTACACCTTGCATATTATATAAGATACGATCCGTATTAGTCTCTTTTACGGAGGAAAGGCCAGTCATTCGATGCCAATCTGTACGGCCTGGTGACCAGAGAACGAACTTACCGTGAAACACTCTCGTTTACAACTTTTAATTGGGCAGGAAACTTTCGTGCCGAACGCGGCCAATCGTTGCAGACCTCGCCGCTATTTGGCCAGAATTGTTGAAGTTCAATCAAATATCGATCACATGCCAAAAGGAATTACATACCACGCTTCTTGTTTACGTCCGATCACGGAGTTCCGCGGCTTCGTTTGCTACACTCTTTGTACCTGCGCGTATTTCTTATGCAAATCTTCGACAAGCACGAGGCAAGTTGCTGATAACTATTTTGCCGGCACGAAGTAGCGAAGTATCGCAGATTAGCGGAATACCCTTACTATTTAAATCATATTTTCTGTTCTTCGACTAGAACACTTTATGTCGGTACCTTCATTTCCATGATATAATTAATATATGTATGGGCTCCTCTGTAGATTTAAATTTAAATTTGAATTATATTTAAACTGTGACACATAAAAATAGAAATGATTCTTTGCATTATCGGCCATGAATTAGACATATATATTTCGTACCTTTCGTACTATTACACTAATGGCAAAATCATGTTGCTTGTTTGAAACAATTTTGCCTTATCCATACGAATGGACATAAGCTACATAAGCTACTTCTAATCTAAGATACGAAGTTAGATGGCACGGTTTCCACCAAAAACCCGGAAGGCAGGCTAAGGTTCCATTTGTTATATTCCATTAGTGCCTCTGGCTAAGGGGAACACATGGATACTAAGAGATACAGGAAAGTGGTGTCCAATCTCTGACGTAAAATATGGGTGGCAAAGTGTAGGATCAATCTAGTGGCAAGGGTAAGGCGCTCGACGTTGGCAGAAAGGTTGCTCAATTAATTACGTGATATAATTTTAAGATTCGTTTCGAAACTTTTCTGCGGCGCGTTTGGAAACGGTATCGAAAGGCTCGACGGCTTGGAGGAGCGAGAAACAAATAACAACCAATTCTTAAGGGAACAGTCGAGTGTTCCTATCGTGCCGAACTTGTTGAAGTTAATTGAAGTCTAATGAGGTATCTATGCTGCGGAAAGGGCATCGTTGACTTACAAATTGGAGGGCAATTTGTAGAACTGATAACAAGATCGAATTGGCAGTTTTCGCGAACGTCGATAACAACTCGAAAGCTTAACTTGATGTTGCAAATTGATAAGACTGGCGAAACTTTCGCATTTGTATCATCGAACACTAGGTGCGGGATTCTGTTTGATATTAAACGGAACATCGTTTGTAATTCACTTTTGCAGCGGGAAGTACGTTTTACGTATCACCTGGTGAAGCTTGTTTCCCGTAATCAGGGTAAGAAAATTGTATGCGCTATATGCGGTTGTTTCTTTGAATTACTTTATCCGCCTATTATGTATTACGAGACATTGTAATAACTATGTAAATACCTCATGTAGTGGTGCAATAAGTTGCTAATAGCAATAAATCTGGCACACATTAGATGAATTTTATCGTATTCATAAATTACGACCCTCACTCCGATGTATCGACAGCTGTTTCGCATTTTATTTGGCCTGCATATTGAAAATATAGTACGTCACGCAACGTGGCCAGTGCCGAACAGATTTGAAAAATTAAATTATCTTTACGACGACAACCCGTTCGCCCCGTACACGTGCATATATCGAATCGTAATTCCTCGTAGATATCGGATTTTGCGTCATGCCTATTATCCACAACTTAACTGGACAGATTTTAGTCGCTGTTTTACAATTTCCCAGATTGACTGCATAGAGGAGCAAATATATTAAACTAATCATGGTTTTTGCCGTCCACTCTCATTGATCGAGGTGACCAGGATTAACATCAATTGCGTACAACCCAATACAAGTATATTTTTGTCAGACATTTGTTGGAACTGCTGTTTTCTGTTTCAGTTTGTCGAATGTTCGCAAAGGAAGCATCGATATATCGCTGCCATAAAAAGAACGATGCATCAATGATTCCCACTGATGTCGACGTGAACATCGCGGATGAAAACTTTGACACGTTCTGAGACTGATTGATTCCAATCCTGTTTTGTTTTCCGATACTGTCCCTTTATTCTTTACGGCAGATGAAACTTTGTACTGAACTTTCGCTGGGTTTACAACCTTCGCATAATATACCTCACGTATTCGAGAAGAACAAATACTAATACGGTTCATACGCAATTTCGTCGCGCTTCAATATCCTTCTGGATATTTGGTAAATCGGCTGAACGTTGCAGAAAATATACGTGAGATAAGTTTCTACGGCTGTAAATGCGCGAGATTCTCGCAATCACAGGAACGTAAGGGAGTGATTGTCATTTTGGTAAAATCATTTTACCGTAACAGTACAAGAGAAATGTAATCGTGAATGAATAATATATTATTTCAATTAACTTATTATTCATACGCGAGCTTTGCACACTCAAATCAAGATTCGGGATCTGCTAAAAGATTAGAGATTAGAATATTCCACGCATGTATCTACTGTACTTACGTTCAATCTCACCCCGCGATATCAAATATTGAATTGCAATACGTGCAAAAGTATTTACATCTATTTCAAGTTGCTTACGTTTGTAATTTTATTTAGTCCTCCACCGTCATATAACATTCATCAGACATGTCCTCCCAAACTTTATAAAGGTACTTCAGGACGCAACTACTTACAACAGCACCATCGACCCAATGATAAATTAAGAATTGATGCCAATAATTCCACTGGATTAATATATTAGTTGTAAGATTTCATTTCCTTCGAACTGCCCTGCAAATCCTATCTTCTACACGTCTCTGCTAATCTAAAGCTTCCAAAAGCATCGTTCCCATAGCTATCATTACGTTTCCCTTGCATGATACACCTATACGTGCGCCCGTATACGTTTGGACTGAGACAAATACTGATACTTCGAACGAAGCCAGGACTCAAAGATCTGAGCCACGTAATCGTTTCGGAACGCTTAAATAAATTACGTCGTTTGTACATTTCTCGAAGGAGCTGTGTATAAATCGCACGACATCTTTGCCCGGGGAAATGGGGGTGAGGGGAGGATGTTCGGGGGTTTCCTGTAGTCGACAAAGAGACAAGGAACTGAGCGAATGCAACAGAACCAGAGATGAGCCACGCGATTGTCATTTCCTCGTGGAATTGCATCTAGGGCTACTATGTCGGGCTGACCGTGTGCACAGGAACCCTGCAGTTTCCAGGACAATGTTGGATTTAGTTGCAGTATCTGGGATAAATGTCCTGCAGCCGGAACTAAAGCTGGAAATGGACGACGCTTCATTTCGCAGTCGTTCGCTAAATCTACGGTCTTTTTCATGGGATACCAGTTCTAAAGTAATTCCGGTTAATGAATTTTCTATCGGTTGCTCGCCGATTCGTTAAGGTCGATGGATGGTAACGTTTATTCTCATCGATCCTACGCTCGCGCTATCGATTGTAGAGATTTTATCGTAGGTGGATGCGACTTGGAGTTTTGTATTCAAGGAAGGTGAAAAGGAACAGGTGACGCAGTTTTTGTTTTCTGATTATGTAAATTTTCAGTAGGAAATTGCTATGTAGCGTAACACTGAAATAATCGATATTGTACGAGGAGTTCACCAATATTTTCCCAGAAGATTTATGCACTTCAAAACCCTTTGACGTTTTATAAACCCCCTTCCATCAGTGAATTCCATACACGATTAGTTTTAAATGCACCTGTCTATGTGATATTAAAATCGCTTTCGCCCATCTCAATACGACTGTACGAGTCAGTTTGTCCAAGAATTGGATTCCCTCGTAAAATTTTCTTTGACGATCAGAGCGTATGACGTGGGCGAAATTCCGATCGAATCATATTCAAAACTGTTCCTCTGTGATTGATCGTATCGCGGCCATCTCTATCGTTTACATGCGATCGATTTTTCAGTATCTCGTATTCAATTTGCCCAACTGGTTACCTTGATCGCTGATAGCACTTTTGCATCAAGTTGGTCAGCTGCAAAATCGGTGTGCACGACCTGCATGTATCAAACAACTGCAGAATATAAATATCTACGTACTTATCACTGGTACGATAAAAGTTTTCAAGAACCGATCTACCTATACGTTCCACAAAATCTATAGTTGCTTTCCATGTCGTATTTATTTCAGATTAATTCGAATGGTGATAAATATGGTGAATTGATCGACAACGGAGTTTCAATAACCGAAGACCTTTATGCTCATATTAAATAAAGGAAAGTTTGATGTTGGAAAATTTTCCGAATACTTGCTACGTTCGGAGATCAATCTGTTTTCATGAAAGGCTATATCCGGATAAGGGAGTCAAATGTACCCTTAACCAAATTCGACTTGCGAGGTACCACAGCTTATCAAGAAAAAACAATCCGTGCTAAGTTTCAACAAAGGTACAAACAATGCCCCGCGAAAACGCAAACAAAGTTGCAAATAACGCCTCGCGAAAACGCAACAAAGTTGCAAAAATTCTTGTCAAAAATTTGCAACAAAGTCGCAAAAATGCTTGACAAAAATTTGCTTGAATTGATTGTTCTTGTTAAGCTATCGCAGGGTACCTCACAAGTCGAATTTGGTTTAGGGGCACATTTGACCCCCTTATCCGGCTATTGCCTTTATCAACTTTTTCTCACACGTATTTCTTACATTCCTATACATATTTATAACACGCCTATAACGTATTAATATACAAATTAATCAATGGGATCTAAAAATGTTATACTATACATTACCCATTCGAAGAGACATAAAAATATCTCGTAACTATTGTTTATCAAAATTGAATTGAACATTGATTAATTTATAAACATCGCGCTGAACAAATTTCCTACGCCCATTAGAATTCATTTTCAATGAAGATTGCACGCGTGCTCGTTGGAGAAGCGCGCGAGAATGCATTTGTCGTCGCGGATTTTAAGCGAGGCGTTTTTATATGCCCGTATCGTATACACCCTATCTATTGTATATTGAACAAAAACGTAGAAGGTATGTCGTGGCGAGGCATATCATATCGTATCGCGAGCTGGAGAGGGTGAAAGAAAAGATCGACTTTCTGTCTTTCTTTATTCAACAGTGCTCGCATGGTATACCGTCTATCTCGGTTGTTCCTATAAAACCATAAATCCCGGTCCTCGATAAAGTCTGCCTCACCCTTTCCCCTTTTACCAATCCCTTCTGTGTGGCCGCAGGCAACCACCCTGTGATCTTCCTCTACCGTTTCCACCCTTTCCACTGTTTTAACTCCATTCCCATTTCGCCCCGTTTCACCGCCCCTTTTCCTCTACGTGTTTCTTCCACACTTCTTTTGTCCAGATTTCTCAAGTCGTGCCATCCTCGTCTCCTGGAGTTCTTACGTCATTTCTTTTCTTCCCTTATAAAAATATTCTGCTGCAATTTACTCGTGCACACCGACCTCCATTTTTCCTTTCACACTTGTCTTCGTTTCTACCATTACGGTTATATCACCCCCCGCGACTCCTGTGGTCTGGTTTTCTTTATTTCACTGGTACACTCGTGACTACTTTATTAACTGTAAAAAAAAAAAAATCGTTCGATGGCAAGTGTCGCGCATGCCACACAATGAATATGTAATCCACATTCTATTGGTTCATATATCTGGTTATGACATTTTCAAACCAACGACTGATTTATTAATATTTTAAACTGCCTCTGGTACAGTGCGAATTGGTTTAAATTCGTACAGGAATCGTGTTCGCGATAGAATTCTATTTATTCCCCGCGTTGTTTCAGTATATGTCAATTTTTATTAGAGCAATTTATTCTGTACCAGCTGTGTCGTTTCAAGTCAGATTTGGCCTTTGTAGAAGCGAGCAGAACGAAGCGCCACACGTACATTCTAGTAATCCATTATTAAACGGCCATGTATCATATTGTCCAGAAAGAACAGATTTCAAACATGAATTATTCTATCGAATAAATTGTAAAAGATTTAAAACTACGAGCCCCCGTCATTTTTTTGTGGCGCTTTTCTTTAGTCTATTGCAATTTGATTACTTTTGTATTTAGAGTTACTACTGCCAACGCTTGGTCGATGCCGCGACAAGAACTACTTGCACGATGCAAACGTGCTGTTTCCGACAATTACATTTTCCATGCTACCGTGACTACTCGACGCTCTTCAATTTAGTTGTTTATGGACAGGAAAACTCCGGATTCTAATTAGAACTTTCAGCAGCTGGAGTTTCGTGTTGCTTCTCGACAGCGATTGTTGTGTCATAAACCCACGAGGACGACAAACTTCGAACAGGTACTGTGGGATTGTGGGTTGCTTTCTCAAGCTGAGGGTAATGCCCGGACAATGCATTCCTCCACACAATAAGTTCGTCGTTGCCCGAAAGCAATTGTTCAAATGATACTGCAGACAGTTTTTCGCATTCTCTCTGCCGTTTCCCAGATAAATTCTACCCGATGGAATCGTGGAAGTTTAATTATAACGTTGAGCTACGTCCGTTCTAAAGACGGCTCACCTAAATATCGAAATCGAACATATTAACATTTCAGCTTCGCTGCTGCACGTTTTCCTACACTTCCAAATTGAAACTGAAGTAAGTTCAGTCCCATGACTCACGGAAGCTTCGAATTAAACGCGATCCCTCACTTGAGATGGCATAGAAAATTAGCGGAAGTGTCGTACAAATTCTTTCTTCGTCCTCGATATACAATTCTTAATTCCAGTTCGCTCGTATACCGTCGCGTTACACAGCTCCTTTACGAGTCAGCTTCTTTTTCCATCTTCCAACAAGGCCACTCAGTGCATTTATATTTCGCATTCCCCTCTGTCACTTGTACGCTTTTTCATTGCTCGATCGTTCTTTCCCACCCATCTGCTAAATTGCCCCTTTTCTCGATCCTCCTCTCGTTTCCGACGATATTTCAGTGTCACCGCTGTTCAGTAACTATTCTACGTTTCACGGTTTGCGTCCGCAGTTTGCCCTTTCCATTGCACTGATTCAATCGCGTTATCCTTGCGCACAATCGATCATTCTCATTATCGAGAGTCGAGAATCGCGGTCGCGGGCGCCACGCTCTATTCGATTCTGTGTCGCGGCGCAGGAAAATTCGCGACTGATTCTCGCCTCTTCGAAGAAGCCGTTCAACTTTTCAACGTCTTCCCCGCCCCGAACGAGAAGTTTAAACCGAGAGACAAATTCTTCTCTCACGCCGAATTAAACGAGGAAGCTAGCATACGGATTGCAAATGTTTAAAGTAATCCTGTGGACCAGCGAGAGACGGCGGCGAAAGTAAAATAATATAATTGTGTTGGCACCTGGAAAATTGGTACGATTTTAATGGTAAGGATTACGACAAACAAGCTCGCTTTTTTTGTACGCTTCAGCGCGATTAGCGACGTCACGGTTATAAATGTCTATCGTCGGATATTGCTCCGTCGTCTCTTGAGATTATTTGAAAAGTTGAGCGCTAGAATCTCTCCTTATTGTGAATTTTTACACGATAGAAATGATTCGCTTTTAATTTAGATAGAGTTATCAGTCGACCAGAAATATTCATGCAGAATTGGCGGGGAAATTTGAGAATGGGAGAGAGAAGAAAATGAAGAACAAAACGTTAAATTTTATAATAAACTATGTACGTATGTAATTCGAACAAAACAGTGTTGAAAGAAGGATTGAAAAAATAGGATACCAGAAAGAGTACTGGTGTTAAATAATTTGTAGTCTCACGAGTGCTGAATTTGAGTGAAATGAATTTAATGGTTTATTTGACCGGTTAGAGCGAGCACCGGGCTTATAACTTATAAGAAGGTACATCTCGTATCTATACTGCGCTCGTCTTTCGGTGCAAGATCTGAACTGTTCGAACAGTTGGGGTTATATTTATGCGCATTTGATAGTTTCGAGTTCCGATCGTTGAAAAGCTATTCGTTTAAAGTTTGCCCAAAGTTTCAGAACATTGCTTATCTACGGCCGCATCGAAATTCTCAAACACTTGCGAAATATATACGCGCAGAGTTTGATAGTGTACATATGTCGTTGATAGCATCTCAAATCGATATGTAATCGTTTAATCGTAGTAATATATTTCGAATGAATTAATAATATAATTGAGTGGTACTACTTAACTGACTTAACTAACCGCCATAAATTACTATCGGCAGCTATCGAATGTTGCCTCGAATGGCCGTATCCGAATATCGATGGTCTGTGCATAGTTCAGCATTTGGTATCTATCAGTAAATGTTCCGCAGTAGAACTCCGTTTATCTGCACTACATTTATCCGAGCAAGTTAACGCTCGGTTCCAATCCACGATCTCGTAGCTTTGCCCTTATTAACGAAACTGTGGTTGGCTATCGGATCAAATTCCACGAACGAGTATTTTTATTATAAAAATAAATAGATACTTATTATAAACAAAAAAAGATGCACTTATATATTATGCGTCAGAGAAGGATCAGTCGAACGCGATACAGATGCAAGCAAAATTGAAACTGGTGTACAAGTACAGGTACAGGAGGGATTTGCATAGCATTGTTTATTATTTAATTATCGCAATTGTCGTGTCGCCATATTCTGATAAAGGAAGTTCGGCTGTATCTTTTTACGAAGAGTTCGAGGATCATAGTCCACAGGTAAATCGTGTATTTCATTCTGCAATGAAATATTACCAGCACCCCCATTTTGTTGTGCGCACAAAGCGAATCTTATACACGATCCGATCAAAGAAATGTATTCGCGATGAAACGAGCAGCATGCACACAATTATAATATATCCTTTATGCAATATAACTAACATTGCTGGTTTTAATATTTAAATGTAAAACGAAAGAACTTTAAGCTCGGAAAAGGTATCGTTGCAGTATTTAAATATCAAGCCCGTGTATAATTAGTTCTATCAGTTCAGTCGCTCGGTTTCCATTTGCAATAATTCCCTCTCTGTCTGTTCGTCTATCCTTTAACAAATAAATCCAATGGAAAGTACCTGTACCTCGCCGGGCCTGCTTACACAACGAAATATAATTATATTCCGTTCTGTCCAGGTTCAAAAGAAAACAGGATTTCTTATCGAGACATTTCCACAGTCTCCAGGTTCTCCAGAAGTTACCCACTATGTGCCAACTTAACTGACCATCGAGCCCTTCAATCCGAATCAATAAGAATCAACTATTGTTGCCCTGCCTACCAAAGCCAGTCTTACTGCACAACCGCCAATAAAATTAATTAAAACAGCATGAATAACCGAGCAATTGCCAGTCAATTTTTATCTATCGAACGCCGCACATTCAGAATATCGCCTCCTCGAATTGCCCTCGGCCCGTAGAAATACGAATTTCATGCAGGACCTCCGAGTCCACGCTTTTATGCACGGCGAAGGTCTGACCTTACTCACGCTTATCGATCAGCCTGACACACGGTGTGCCCCTACCGTGTCCCTGTGTGTATGTGTGTGTGTGTGTGTGCGCGCGCGCGCGTGTGTGTGTGTTCGTGACCGATTTCCAGTTACCAGTCGGTGCAACAAGGACCACGGCATAATGGGAAACGTAGTAAAGAAAGCAAAGCGTAAACAGGCTTACTTCCTCGCGGTTGAACGGACATTTGTCTACGGAAACGGTTTTGGCCACTCGCCAATCACCGACACATCACGGTCGACCCACTCTCGAGATCTGCTCCAGTCGATAACGCTCGATACAGAAATAGGTTTTATCTTTGGCTTCAAAAACAAAAAAAGGGAAGAGGCAAGGTGAAAGAAGAAGAAAAAATAGAGGCAGAGGGGCGTGGGGCGGGAGGGTGAGCGTCGAAGGGGGTTGAACGTCGTTGCACCGCTGCCCTGACCGAGAATTTGCCCTAAAACGAATCGCGTAATCTCAGTGTTTTATGGACGGTCTCGTTGTAAGGACGATCCTGCACCCCCGGGAAAACTCTGCACGCTGCATCCCTGAATGTTTCAACGATCGAAGACGTGCCCTCGACGGCGGCGCTTTTTATGGCGACAGCTGAGATGCATTCCTTCGGGGTGTCCGGGGTGCTTTTATGTGTCCTGAACGGGGGCGTGTATTTAGTACTCGACCTGGAGAATTCGGCAGCAGTAGTCGCGAGGTTCGAGTTTCCAGTAAAATGGATTGAGAACGACGAGGGATAAAATGGGAACTCCGTCCTCCGGTTTCGTGAACGATATACTACAATGGGTTATAGCGTATGTCGATTTTGCGTCCATTCGGGTTGACGTGACGCAACGCCACCGAAGGGGTTATTAACTCGCGATTAATAACGATAGCTGATAAAAAATTGCTGGGATAAAACGAACTATTGCTCGCAAAATGCCGCACGGCGTTGAATCGTTCTTGAATCGCGTCCCTTCGATATTTCACTTCCTGCCGGAAACAAACGGCGCCAACGCTACGACTTTATCATGGTGCACTTGGCCGAAGTTTCGAATCAATGTTCGAACATTCGAACCGTGTTCGGCAAGGATAAAAGGTCCCGATAAAGGGGTGTCAAGTCGACGGTCCAAGAAGGGCGCGTTTACTGGATCGTGATGGGCAAATTTTCCTGGGGGCAACTTCGATATTGTGTTCGCAGTCTCGCGACGAGAATTCAGGAAAACGCGGCGAGGAAGTGGGACATTAACATCGATATCTCGACGATTCGTTGACGGTGGCCTGGGTGAAGTTTCACGGAAACTTTTCGCCGATTATAACGCGCCGGAACTCGGAAGGACCACCTGAATCGCTTTTAGTTCGTAAATACTTTTTTTTTTTATGCGGCCTGAAAACGAATCTGTATTTTCATTGTCGGATCGAGCGCCCATCGATTTTTCACGACGCCCGCCGCTGAAAGAATCCAATTATAAGTTGAAGAACTTCAGGGAGTCGCCTGGACGCTGGGCGTTATCGCACCGACAGATGTAAAAGAGCGTGAGGAAGGATTTCGAAAGTCTGCCGATTTTTTTCCGTAACCCCTTCCGTTTCGAACAACCTGTACAGAGTTTCGGTGAAGTTTCGGTAATTGTGCGAGTTGTGTAACATGTGCGAGAATCGGAGATAGGTGAAATATAAAGCTGGCGGCGGACTTGGATTTAAATAAACGATTTACCCGGAACAACTTTTTGCAACGCAACTGATGAACTCTGCAATCTCTTTATCCGAACGCTGAATTGTATTTATGTTGCTTCAAGAGCAGCAGAGATAAAGGTAACCGTACGAAAAGGATTTGTGTAAAAACGAGACGAAATTAATAACCTGGATGGTGTATACCATTTAAATAATTCTCAAACTTGTTAAATGGTGAAACGTACAAACATTATCCGCCCTTGAGGCTGAGAAGATTCCTTCAGCATTTTCCTGTATTTTTTATTAGGTTCCTTTCATGCACACCTAATACTATATATCGCAAGCTCCATACAATTTTTATATTAAACATACACAATATCCAACGCAATTTAGATAAGCTGTACCGTTGAAGCAGTTGAAGCAAAATGAAGTATTATTACATGCTGCACGTATCCGTGACACTTGTGTGCACTTTTATGTGCATATCGGTGTATCTGTAAACGACAATTTTATCTCTTCGCTAGGGGTGAAGTACGAAACGCGTGACTGTCTACACATTATATAAGTAGATGGTACGGATAAAAAATAAAACGAAAAATAATAAAACTATATACACTATACTCAGGTTATTGTACTCAAATAATCCATATCTATTGAATAACAAATAGGTAGGTACAGGAATTTTAGGATTTGTTTTGTTTAAAACAAAAAAAGCTGACAGAAACAAAGAAGAAACAAAAATGAATGGCAAACAGAATTTCGTACGAATTTTCTTCTGCAAGAACACTTTGCACCCGATACCCATTGCTGCGTAGCGTGTTTACGAATGACCGAGCCGCATCCCTAATTGTTCTACTGTAACGTTCATCATTCCAGATGAAACATTCAGCGTCGAGCGTTGATCGCGATAACACCAGAGAATGATCAACACCATTCCAGTATGACACGTAATTATTGACTCAGACCCTTGACATAGCACTGCATTTATGAGTTCATCAGTGACCAGCTGTCTCGAAAGCAATGGATATACGACAAATACACTTGCGCAACCCCTCCCACCAACCGTTGCACGCGGAAACGGACAGTTTGATACATAGAGATAGAGACACGGGTGCATAGATAAATGGATAAACAGATTGCGACCGCGGTTTCCGACGAACAAATCGCTGGTATTCTCTTCTATGCAACATGGACGACGGCTGATCAAGTTGCTCTGCTCGTATTTCGGCGACAATTAATGATCATCTCGTGAGGCGGAAGCGAGCTTAGAGAACAATTGCGCGTGCACATTGTAAACGTGAAAAGTGATAAAGCAAACGCAGGCGAAAATTCGATTAAATCGGCAAATGTTGTGATAATTGTACGAGTGTTCGCGCTCTGGGAAAATATTTGTGAAATCGAATTAGTCGACCTGATGCTTTTGCGTGTCGTGCGTGTAATGTTGTCCATTCACTTCAACTCATATTCTATCGTGGGCCGCGGCAAGTAATTTATATTGCGCAATCCCTTGCCTCCAATTAGAAACTGTATATACGGTATGGGCGTGCCGTTTTAAAACGAGATTGAAGTTATAATTTTTATACCGTAGTGTTTACGGAATTTTCTCCGTTTGTAATTTCAAAGCGACGGGAATATTTTTAATTTGTTGCATAAAAGGGTTTAAAATTATGCGGTACTGAAACTAAATCCACATTCTGCCTTTTCACCGAATATTTTCTATGTATAGTTTCTGCGCAGAATTAACGCATGTTTCAATGCTTGCGCGAACAATTGTCGTAATGGAAGCATTGCATGTCATTATTGATTTAATGACACTTGTCAGGAACTGTTTACAATGTCGAATCCGCGATAAGGTATTTTGTTCGAAAAATTCGAGGAATCTCGTGGAAAATCAGTGTGCTTGTTCCTCAATTTTTGGCATCGCCGAACACGTGACGAAACAGGTGGAAAACGAACGGAACTCAAAGAAAAACACAACTGTACACCGTGACGATTTCGGTCGCAGCTTAACTCAATTCCGAACGGTATAGCGCGTGCGCGTGTTAATTACGCGAAACTCCCTGATTATCCTCGCGTTTAAATCGCATTAATCTGCAGCGGCAAGGGCAACGACTGTGATATTACTGCATCCTTCCTGCTGACCCCTTCGCCGAGCTAGACCAATAGGTCGTCCTGTTTCCAGCGCTTAATCTGTAAAACGGCGCAATTGGTCGCTATTCAGGCCGACAAATTCCGCAATACATTGATAGAGGAGCTGTCGAGGAAATAACGAACGGCGCGGAACTTTCGAGTGTTTCAGATTTGTGAAAAATCGGTGATTGTCGGCGATTGAAATTTTAAACACTGGCTTTCGGTAGAATCGTAATAATTATTTGTAATTGAATGTAATCACTTAGATTAGTCCGCTCCAGCAATAATATACAAAAGAATTCGTTGAATTCTCTGTGCGTACGATGATTCACTTTCAAGAAAAGAATTGAATAGAAAAAATAGTATGCGAAAGTAGTAATTTTATTCTTTATTAAGGAACCGCATAAAGGAAGAAGAAAGGGCAGAAGATATTTCGAACAATGATAAATCGTGACATAGTCCACATTTTTTAATACGACTGCGAATCACTTCGTTTATGGTTACGGAATGGTTGCCATAGGTATAACAAATTCTGGAAAATGTTTCTAATGCGCCAGGTGCTTTACGTAGTTAAATAAATCTTACACAAGTGAGTACCATTTCTGCCGTATTTTATTCCACAAAGTTGTTCAGTATCCATGAAGTCATGGCTGCAATACGCATGCACATAAACTATACAGTGCATGGCGAAGCAATTGGTCTTTACACTGGTCGTGCCGCAATTAAGCAATAAGCGTAATGCAATTTAGGAACCATATAAAATTGTCGATACATTTTTAGCACGCTAATTACTCGCGAGAAAAGGACATTGTACTGATAACATTTGGAGATAATAGAACTCCAGATGAACTGATAACCAGCCATCTGATCAAACTGATTCTGTCGCGCCACTAATTGGCATAATTCCGCTCCAATGAAACAAGTCGTTGCGGTAATAATTTGCTTAATCCACGGGAATGAAACACTTGGTGCTTATTGTTTCTGGCGGCTGAGAAATGACGATAAAAAACGGTATCGATTGTTAACAAGCAACACTCGATGTGGAGTCGTGGAGTTTCCATAACTGTTGAACGTGTTAATCTGTGCCCCCGTATCTCCAACATGTTCGATACTCAATAAATGTGAAATGTATCGTAACCAGCCGTCGTTCTTGAAACCGCACTTAGTAATTGCACGTCGACATCGATTATCGATGTGAATAATTAATAACTGGCGCCGGAGTGCGGGAATTCTCGTGCCGCGATTTCCATGAACGTACCGGGTAACATTGTTTCAACTTTTCCATCGCGTAACGCGTAACGCGTAAAATGGACTATACGACGTAAATTCTTCGTACTGTTCCAAGAATTTCCAAGGTGCTTCACTAAGCCGTCTATTTATAGCAATAATCTTTTACGGGAGCGAAACATTTTTATAAGGCATCAACTTTGCATTTCTTTTTACGAGACTACCGAGGTACACATTGTTCCCGTAATTCGCAATCACTTTTCTCCATTCAATTCAAATAATCCAAATTAAATCACCAGTGAGCACGTATCCTTTCTCCTAACTTAATTCACCTCCTTTTCATCGTCGCATTAATTTGATCAAAAATAAAAGTTGTTACAGCGATTCGTGCTGAGAAAAGGGGGCAAGATGACGTAAGGCTCGAAGCTGGTGCAATATCACTGTTGACACTTGTGCATTTGATCAACGAACAAAATCAACCGGCGTACACCGTATCGAGCAATATTTCGTCGCCCAGCGTGTCGCTCTGTAAGCTGCAATAAAGGACTTACCGTAAAGAAGCCGAGAGCCCGGCTGCAAAAATTGCAACTCGCCAATCTCACGTGAGAACTGCCCGCCACCCATCCTGATAACGATCGTTATTAGTTTCAGCGGTAAGTTGGGTTAGATGGAAGAAAGGGACGGGGTCACAGCTATTATGCAAATACAGATTCACAAGTGTATAACGTGTATACGTGTAAGTGGAATGGTACATTATGCATTTCCGTCGGTAGTCAATGTTCGCGGTTCGTGCACGAGCCACTGCAATTTGTTTGTCATTCGACCTATTCTTATTAATTACTATCGCGTAGCTGCTGTAATCAACTTGATAAGTGGGCGTGAATCATGCAGAACGGATATTAAAGGGGCGAAAGAAATTTTTCCTCCCGACGAATTTGCATTTCGTTTAATTAGGCGGTAGTTAAATACTTTGAAACTGGATCGCGTCATTCTTCTTCAATCGCGGTTCTGTTAATTCAGTCGGAACTGATTGACCGTTAGACACCAGTGCAACGAACGATCCGAACAAAGGATGCCTTCAGCCTGCATCGTATAATGTTCCCCAAATGAATTTGAAAAGAACGAAACCGAAGCGGCAAGAAAAATACCGGCCGCCCAATTTGATTCGTCAAATAGCATACGATTCGAACAGCTCCGCCAGCCATTTGGCAAGTGAAGCAGTCACCTGCAGAACAGGCGCGCGATTTCTTTTCCACGGATAAAGGGAGCGGCGGAGGAAATAGAGTAAAGAGGCGAAGAGGGTCGAAGGAATTTGATCCCGATAATTTATACCCACCGCGGCAATACGAACGACAAGCCGAGTGCCGTATAAATCCCGCCGGACTTTCCGCTTGTATTTCGAAAATTTATTCGTTACCTCGAGGAGGTGGCGCTGTTATCGAAACAGGCTGCGGAGCAGGAAAAAGCTAATGGCCAGAAAGCGGAAGAAAAACGAGAATAAACGAAGAGCGCCGGGGCTGTTGCGGCGAGGTAAAAATATGGCCGAGGTTGTCGCAACCCTGTCGCTACCTACTTCCTGAATTAATATTGCAGACTTAATTTTCCGCGCGTGATCCGAACTCTGAAAGGATGCACATCGTGACGTTTTTGGGTCACCGAGCGTTCCGCCTCTCGCAGTTTTCCTTCTATCTTCGTCCCCCCGCCCAGCGTTACCACGTCCCTGTCCCGTCGTCCGGCTATCTGGAAGGTTCTTGAATACCATGTAAATCGACGCCGCATTAGCAAGGATAACACTTATGGCTGTGCAATAGCCGTTCCAGAGATTCCGGATAGGTAACGGTGTCGCATGCGTTTTGGGATCCTAACGTTCGGAAACAGTTCCGGTAGCAGTCGAGATCTAGTTTCACGGGCCGGTGACTTGTCGTTGCCGTAACGATCTGATACGCTTGGAAACAACGGCCAGAACAAACGAAACGGCCATTTGGGGCCGGAATTAAAAGTCCACAGGGGCAGAAGGAAAGGACTTCGAATGAAATTTTAACGGACGCGATTCTGTCGGATTTCACGGTGTGGTTCCGATCGAATGGAGTTCTCTTGGAGAGGAGTTTGACTTGCTTGCGCGACATCGATGTGTCAGTGTCTTATTGTAATGGATTAAAATTGAATCTCGTAATGCGGTTCGTTCGGATCGCGTGTGTCGAGATGAATTTAATAACGAATAATAGTCGCTTTGATTATAGTTTTGTAAATATAGCTTAATTTGCATCATGTTATCAATAAGGTAGAATTGTGGATCGTTAGGTATATCTATTGATTAAACGATATGCACAACTATTAGACTTCAGACTGTCGAGATAAGTTGCCGCTACGCCATTTGGTTTGAAGATTCAAGCACGAAGGAGACTTGTATTGTTGATTGTATGGCGCACGTACGTATAACAGGAACAAGTAGCGATTTTTTAAAAATAAATTGCGAGTCTTGGAAAGGAATAGCGAGGAATATCGGAACGTTTTAATCTTGCTGCGTCTCTCAAAGCTGATCTTGGAACACTTTGCTTTTATTGTTATCTTAGAATTATGATTCTCAGGTGGGTGTTACAAACTTCCTGTAAGTTTCAGAAATTTACAACCGGAGTTCGGTGAAAATTGGGGAATGCACGCGGGACGACTAAAGTCTTTGTATGCTATCGTGTTTGATCAGATAATTAGAATGGGACTGCACCTTGTGAAGTAGAACTGGATCGTATCTGATCAGACAAGTATCGTTGAACTGTGATTCGTTCAAGCAAGCAATGTGAGTTTCTTATTAGTCTAGATTAGAGTTATGCATGGTTAGCAATTTGGGAGAAACCGTAATGTAAACTGACAGAATAGTATAGCTGGTTATAGGAACAGATAGATTCAGTTTTGTCCAGTTCGGCAAGTAGAGCCAGACTGCGCGTGGTCGGACACAGTTTAGATGCTCAATTATATAAGTAGTGCATCGATATACATCCAATTGTTCAGAATTATACATGAAAATATAAAATGTTTGATTCGTTATTAATTGTATATGATATGGTGGAATAAAAATGACTACATTACGTTATGGGAACAGATAGATTCAGTTTCGCCCAGTTCGGCAAGTAGAACAAGACTGCGGGTGGTCAGACGCGGTTTAGATGCTCACTTATATAAGTAGCACTCGTTCGAATGTAGTTTCGAAATTAGTGCATCGAGATACATCTAATTGTTCAGAAATAAACATGATAATGCGAAATGTTTGATTCGTTATTAATTGCATATGATATGGTGGAATAAAAATGATTACATTACGTTTAAATTCCTTCAATTAGCACAAGCTATTGCATGTAATACTTTTTAACGTTTATCAGACAAATTATTTACTTTCACAAATGTCTCTATACTCTACAATTTTATGCAAATAATTGTTATCTATCGCGAAAAACGAGCTCCTTGTTTTATAAAGTTCACGTAACAAATTTTACCTGAACTGTTTATCTGTACTGTTTCTCCAGGGTGCGTACACAGGATTTCCCGATATGTTTTTCCAAGAAAACCTTCCAAAGAAATCGTTGTTCTAAAGATGTTACGCTTACGTTTCTGGTAGCATAAAAAGTTTACCCAACATATATGTATATTTACGAGTTCTAGGGCGAATATTGTAGCCGCTGTTTAATAAAAGTATCAAATATTTATATTTAGCGTACCAATATAATAATATTAAAATAACACAGCCACAAATAGTATTAGTATTAGTATTTAGTATTTGCTAAAACTTCTGTCACTATTTCTTAAAATTCAGTGAAACATGCTAGCCATACATTCAAGTCAAACATGATTTAAGTGACAAATTTTCAGCGAATTAATAAGAGTTAATGATACAAATTCTTCGCATCATTCCTATCCAAAATAATAATACTCCAAATACTACGAATTAATAATACTCCATTACATACTCGTACAGCAAATAATTCGCAACGAAATGAAATAGCAGTGAACGGTTAAAAATAAATCTCGACTAATCCCACATAACCATCGATTGTCCAGCGAAAGCCCAGAATTAAAATATCCGATACTCTATAAATATGAACAAAAGTAGGGCCAAGACTTCGTTAAAATTCACACCAACTTTCGCCAATCAGGGCGATGGTCTCTCTCTCTCTCTTTCTCTCATCCCGTGTCCAGTAGATCGAAGACCCTGTCAACGTGCTTCTGTGTTAAACGGATTGCTCGTGCCTTTATTGCCAGCCCCTATTTCGTTCTGTCGCTAGATGGACCCCTGTCTACGGCTCGTTTCTGCAAAAGTGCTGTCGCTTTTTCCCTTTCCCCTACCCTTATCGCGGACATGTATACGCGTACCCAGAACGCATCCCCGTGTTTTTGCGGGAACGATCCCGACAGGAGCCCCGCGAAACGGAACCACGTTAAGTGGACATCGAGGACGACGTTGACCCGGACTTGCTGCCAACTGCACAGCTCGCGTGTGTATTGCATTGCACGGTTCAAAGTGCACGCTATTGCAACACACCGCGTTGCGATATCGATATGGAAACACTTTCCGATTGATTCCCCCTCGTTCCCCATCTCAGTCACATTTGCCTCGTTCTCTTTCTCTCGTATAATCTGCCGGTCACCGTTGATGAAAGCCCCGATGCCGGCGCACAATGCACGCGATGCGCCAAAGATTTGCCTCGAACTCGCAAATACTCACGGAATTCGGATGGATTTTATGATTGATCGTGGGTTCGCAGGATCGCATGATTTTTTTGCGCCAGCAGATGAACAATTTCGTCCGCTGCCTTTGCTGCGAAGCGTTTCAACGTTGCGCGTCATTTCGAACGCGCAATCTGGGATAAATGATTGTCGTGTATTTTAGGCGATGGAACACAACGCGGAGATGGGATGCCTGGAGAGAATCGACGAACAGGTAGTAATTTCTGAATTGTAAATACGCAATACGGTGTCGTAGAAGCTATTACTTAAATATGATGATTCATTTCACACGCGAGAGATTTGTAAAATAGATGAAAGATCTGTTAGGGGTTCCGTGTGTTTTTAGCAATTCTTGGAGCATTCATTTTCACTGGTAATACCACGGCGCAAGAAAACGAAACGTGTGCGGCCACCTTTGTTACGATAAATGTTAAGGTTAATTTGCCGACTTTTGGACGGCGAAAATGTACTCGCGTGCGAACGCCAGCTCGCTCTGGGAATTTTTAAATAAAGCTCAACGTTGTTACAATCGGGCATTGTTAGAAAAATCCTGCCCCTTTATGTTTCGCAACGTCCTCGTCGGCAAGATGCCACTGGATATTGTAAATTATTCTAAGGCTACACTGCGCTGCATTTTCCTCGGCTCCCTCGAGTCGAGTACGCTCGCCTCAAGATGAATTGTATCGCTGATGTAAAACAAGCCCCACGGTCTTTTCGCGGAGTGAAATATGTATCGCGTGGACGGCGTGCTAATCTTTTTTTCTCTGTCACGAGGGCGGGCGATAATTTTTACAAGGATGGCGCGAGGCGAGGTAATTCTACTGTTCGTCTCGCGGCCAATTATCGTCGAGGATATATGATAGAAGCTTGACAGTGTCTATTTATTTATAGTGTCACCAGTGAGGTTCCGTTCGATGTTAGTATTACCATTTTCATCCTCGTACGTTCTGGACGTCAAATCACGAAGGTAAGTTTGTGACCTACTGCAGAGTAGTCGATCGGGTTTCGAAGTATTAATTTACACCATTTTAACAAACTAAACACGACAGATTTGCGACTCTGGGTAGGCGTTTTTCTTCTTCTAATTATTACTACAGAAATTTTAATCTAGATTTTAATGAAAAATAAATTGGCCGAATAAATTTCTACATACATCCAAAGTATTATTTTTCGTTAAACTTTAGAACACCTATACAAAATTCGTAGCACACGTATTACGAACCATTTGGCACGTTGTCGATCCGTTGAACAAATATTTTGCTTTTCGTAATTTCTGTTTTTCAATTGTTTCTAGTATTAAACGCAAACCTGAACTCACGAAACTACCAGATTTCGAAGAAGAATTTTACGTTTGCGGAGACAGTATTCCGAAATTAAGGACACGCGCGATATACTCTGCGCAACGATTTCCGTGAATCGGCAGCATGGAGAATTTAGGAAATCGCTCAAGGGACCTTCCGAACACCACTTACATTGAAAGCATCCTCAAATGACTTGGAAAGCGAAATTAGGAGTTCATGTTCAGAATAATATCAGTTTTCACAGTTGGAACTTTTCGAACGATCGTGATCGAATTACTTGAACGTTTTCAACTCCGTTAGCACCAAACTCGTGAACTCCTCAAACTTTAACAGTTAGACTGTGAACCGCAAACCTTTTGTACCCGTGCACGTATAAAACTTGCTTATTTTTTCTCTCAATAGATTCACTTTTTGTTTCGTAGTACTTTATGGAAATTCAACCATATAATAAGTTTAATTAATATGGTCTACATGTATATATACATATATAACTATTGTACAAAGTTATACCATTTATCACTGCAACGGTGGCAGATAGTTAGCCATTCAGTCCACTGTTTACTTGAATTGGTGCTGTTGCAAACGGCTGTATATTTAATCCAATTAAAAATATATTATACGCGAAACCGCAACAAAAGTATTCCTTGCTAATTTTGCGTTATATCTGCCGTTATCTCCGTAAAATTTGTTTAGTATCCCTTTACACTTCACTGTATCTTTTAATATTATCTTGCAGTGTAAGAATTATCAATGCGTACATCTTGTTCAAAGGGTCTCGTTCACATTTTCGTCTCTCCACAAGTTTGTGAAAAACTTTTCCACGTTTAATGTTCCATCACGGAACAAGCTCATTCGTTGAACGGAAGTGTTGAAAAGAATTTCACGCAAACATCGTCACAATTTTTTTGCTTCGCAAGACCGTTGAACTGGTGTTGGATTTTTTCGTCCCTTCGGGTCACGTACGTACGTACGCGATGGTCTATCGAAGATCGATTATCAGCAGGTCAACCGTTTTATAAGCACATTTTCCTGAATACTGTGGTGGAAAACCAAAGGAGACTCGAGCCGAAAATGTTCACTCGGAACGTAGTTCGTAGCGTTCCTTTGTTTTCATATGTACTTGTAGCAATGTGTTATTTATTCAATTTATCGGCTTTTCAAGTTCCAGTTAAACTTTACTCCACTTGCATCATAAAAGAAGCTTCTGTGCTGCTGCATTTGAATGCAGTTATTATTTAAATTTGTTTCGCTGTTCCACAAAAGTACTACACACAGGATACCTTTCGTTCGAAGGTTAATCATCTCTAACATCGTTTTGAATATGATTGTTCAAGAAAGGCCATGGTATGCGCAATATAATTGAGGCATGTATGCAGAGCTGAGGAGCCAGTTCCATTACTTCAAACGGATCCATAAACGTATTAGAATTAAGTCACCGTTTACAGAATAGAACTTGCAACAGCTGTTTTTCTAAGTGAATTCTACAGCTGTAAACATACAACGATATACAGTATAACTGCATTTATCCGAACAGGTAAATCTTCTTGTCGTATATTAATAACGAATAGGGGTAAATGATACAGCGATTGGCTATTTAAGAAAGAGTGTCACGTACGCATTCAATAATAAATTCCAATTATAGTAAAGTTAAAAACGTAAAATGAATTAACATTTATTAAGAAAGATCCAGGTTCACAAAAATTTACGGAAAATACGTAGAATGTAAAAAAACATTATTATTGGCCGGGCATAAACCCAGTCACCGACGCAGCAAACATTTGTTTAAAAATATGTTAAATACCTTCGATACTATGAGCTGGTGAAAGAACAATTGAACGCGATGCAGGCAAAACGCACAGACGTACTCGCTTTCAGCTCCCTTCATCGAAACTCAAAGGTGCAGGTAAAAGGGAGACCGTAAAAGGGACCACTGTCATCAGAATTATTCGGCTATCGGAACCATCGTGTATCTTGATACACTCGGCTGAACGAAATTTTACTGCATCCACGAAACAGAAAGGCGTCGTTCGTTATAAAATAAGTATATTTACGGTAGAGATGAACTTGTGGAACGGCGTGGTGAAATAATCTCGGAAGTGATGTGGATTTCAATGACGTGTCTGTGTGTACGTGTGTGTGGTTGTGTGTTTCCAAACCAACGCGCGATTCCTCCAAACCGCTGTACAAAGCCGCATATTTTCAGCTTCATAACAAGCGGAGTTGGAAATTGTCGCGGCGGCTAGGCTGCTCTTAAAATCTGTCCGCTGCTCCGCCACCGTTTGCTCGACAGCACGGAAAATACAGTTGCTAATTAGGGTGCTAAGTGACGCTCGCAAAGGAGTTAATTTGTTTTAAATGAAACAGGAATCGTGCTCTTTCAAAGCAAAGAAGATACTTCCGTTTCAACGACGCTCGTCCGCATCCCTTTCGTTTTCCGTTTCTTTCGTAATTTCGCACCCCTCTCGGTTCTGTTTTCTCGTTTAGGGAAATCTCTTAAAAAGAATTGTGATTCCCAGCTTATCCCCGGCACGCTTGACTGATTAGCAAATAAGAAAACGAGGATAATACTTATCCTCGCGTTTGCGAAACTCCCCGCGGCGAAATTAAACTTGACTTTTCGCTTCTCCGTACCGCCGAACGGCAGGTCCGATTTCTGGAAGTCCTGCAGTGGAATCAGATTTTTCAATGAAGAAAAATCCTCGGCGAAAATGTATGAGTAAATTGAACGCTGACATGTCCGACGCAATCGTGGATTCATTGGAACTTAATACGTAAGATCCGCGTAACAATATTACTGCGGTGCTTGGTTCACGAGATATCGTTATTTAAAAATGGAATATAATTCCGGCGCATCTTGCTCCGACACCGGTCAACCTCAATCTTGGCTATGGTCAGTGATAGACGCTGACTCAGAGCCTTTTTCACTATCGATAAGCCACGCATGCATTTCCGCGAGAAAGTGGGTCATGTTTCATTAAGAATTCGGTCGCCGTATCATATTTACGTTCGCTTCGTATATTGAACTTTAAAGTCCTATATTTCAGGAAGTAATAAAGGTATTGAATTAATATGAAATGCATTTCGAAGGGCACAAAGTCTGCGCACTGGGTATACTATTTTGTAAAATATTGTAATACAAGCTTTTTACGATTCTGATGAATTATCTGGAACCGTTTAGTTTATCACGAGTGTTATATTTGGAGGTAGTTTGCTCTAATATTAATCGTTCAACAAGTTCAAATCGCACAATGTTAATAATAACGGAATCTACATATTTGTCTTATTAAAAAGATCTATGAAAAAATAACACTCAGCACTGTCCAATGAATAAGTATATGTATAATATACTCCCTCCTGATATTTATTTCACGGTTGACAATACGAATTATTGCATACAAAATTTATACTGAAGACACAACTTCATTAACCAATTAGTTACTATTTATATATTTGACGAATTTTACCAATTGCTGGGTCATCGACAGAATTCAATACAAATGTATTTCTAAACGACACATTAGTACGTATGACTAATTTAATTGAAATTCTAACTATAATATCAACGAAGACATTTTTCCTTCAACTCGAGTAATCGTTTTCAACATATAACACTCAATCATACATTATACTTCCTTCAAGTGAGGAGCTACGCCGCGCATTTCATAGAGCTCAAGTCAGTATGACGGTATCCTTTGTAATTACCCTTTAAACCGCAACCACTATGGTCCTATTAGCCATCCTGCATCCTACAAGCAGCCGTAACAAGCAACATAAATTAGTCGAGTGCGTAGCAAATCACATGCAGCTTCAACGTCTTGGGAGCAGCGTTTGCCGATCCGCTTTGCCACGGCGGAGGAAATGAGCAATCAGTCCATTATGGGACTCCGTTGCGTTAAATTCTGATCAGTTTCGATGATTCGTAAGCAACGCACGTGTCACGTCGGCATATATTTCGGTCACGCCACTTAAATGGCGTTCGCATAACACGCGGTCACGGTTTCCTACGCTTTTCACGTTTGCAGATCAGTTGGTTCCGTCGTTCGTATTTCATCCTCAAGTTTTTCCTTCTTTGATAGCCGTCAACGAACGAAAACGCGCAGAATAGATGACAGTGAGGAATAACGTCGCGGAAATTAAAAGGAATATTATCTCACTCTGTCGGATACGATTAAACTACAGCTGCATCACCGGCGAGACGTACTGTGCTTCTTTATCAACACGATCGCCGTTTACCTACTATTAGCATATATAAATCTGATTAATTTAGGGATGGTCCTGTAAGTGAAGCATGTCATAGTTAAAAGTGGTCGAGTTGAAAATAGCTCGAAACGGACGCTGTTAATTGATACTTCAGTATTTGATTAACTGCCTGTCTGATGCCCGTGGCTCTTTGCAATTGATGATGATAGACACGTATGTATCCAGAAGCCTGAGACATTGACAGAACACGCACCTTACTGTCATCATTATTAATATCCATACCTGCGTTACAGCGCGCTATTGCCCAATTACTCACGGGCGCAATGAAACAATCTGATAGTTAAGGGACGTACATAAACGAAAAAGAGCAAAGAAGGAAAAGAGACGTTAAACTGCTCAGAAACAGCATCGTTTAACCCTCGAAATAAAAGGATCGCCGATAAACCAGTTGGCGCGAATCCAACGAAACCCTGTTCGCCCTTTTCTATCAGAATCATCATCCACCCAGCTACGTTTCCCTCGACGGTCGCCATTCCCCACTCGTCCACTTCGTTTCTCATACCGTTCGTCGGCCAGAAGCAGGTGCCACTAAACTTCCGAACGAGTGTCGCGGTCGCATTGCACCGCGCCCCAATCGATTCATTCCCGGCGATATTTCTCGAATACCGTGCCGTGGCCGAATGTCTCCATTCCCATCGATACCTCGAGACTTTTCTATCTTCTCCACGGCCCGACGCGAGTAACACCCTCGCCGGATAAACCGGCTCCACGGTATTGCCATTCGACCACCGACGAGCGAACACAACCGGAGGACGGTTCGTCGAGATTCCACTGGCGACATCCTGGCATTTCATTGTCATGGAAATAGACGAAAAGGGTGCCGTGATTCTTCCAGCGGGAACTCCGCCCGGTTAGATGTTATTCCGCTGGAACGAACTGAATGCGATACCTGTTAACCCGCGCTCGAGAAACGATTCACGTCTCTGGAGGTGTTTACCGCGGCAGCTGAGTAGATTCGACGCCTAAGTACAGGTGGATAAATAATGCATGAGCGGGACACCTCGCGGTTGTTCCGCGTGGGCCCCTTTTGCTGGTAGCGTCGCGCGACGGCTTGTGAAAAAGACGGATCTCACAATCAGAGTGGCGTTGAGTCGCGATATACACCCGTTTATCCGTATTGTGCGTCGATAAGGAAATCGGTGTCGAGAACGATTGGATCGGTGACGTTTGCGTGACCATTGATGGTTCTCGCGTTCGTTTCCTGCGCTGCTCTTCTTTTGGCGAAATGTGACTTTGGAATGAAACAACTGAAAGACGGCAACTCATTTCTATGATCATTTTCCGTACCGTCAAAGGCGACGTACGAAAATTAGCATACGAAATGCAAGAAAGGCGCGAGAAAAGTGTTATCAAGTGGTTTCGTTAGCAAGACACGAGCAGAGCAGGTTGTCACAGGCAGGTAGCGGAAAGTTTGAGGCCGAAGACAGACCTTTGCCATCCAATTAGCAAAACTGGGACGTCACTGCCGTAAAGGGAGGCTCGTTAAACAAAAATATTAAGTCCTATTAGAACTGGACGAACGCCAGTTCTCGAATAAGTATCAATGCCCCACCGAACCACGCCCATCTTCCTATTTCCATTCTCGCCGGGTGCTATCTTGCAATAAGTTCGAGACACGTATTCGCGAACCGCATATTCCACCTGTCGAGAATACCTGCGCGAGAAAGTTTTAATATTTGCGGATAGAATCGAGAGTTTTGCCACGGCGCTCGCTGGGATTATTATACATCCTTTCTTCCATCGTCGAAGAAGTTGATAATGATTTGCGAACACGTTGTCGCGGAAAATGGTGTTGGTTTATTTTGAACATTACTCCCAGTGTTCGTTTCACGATTAACGAGATATTTAGATAACGCAATGTCGTGAAAAATAATCATTTAAAACTAGGGCAAATTTTTTCATTTTTTCATACTACATTAATTTCTATTAAATATCTATTAAATATGAGGTGTAGATAAGTTAATTGAAGATGTAATTTAACGCAAAGTGCAGGTATCACGTAGTCACAGTTTACAAACTTTAGAAGAGAGCCAATCAAAGGTGCAGAATCTTGTTACATGGCTGTAACAGTCTTACGGTTTTAGTACACTCTGCCTCCGCGACCCAGAATTATACCATTCAATTTGATAATCTCAATTCTGCTACGCTTCTTCGCAGCTGCATACTGCTTACCGTAACGCGTTTAAAATTTTAATGGAAATACCATTCGCCGTCGTTCAAATAGAATTGAATACCTGAGATATCTTCCCAGCCCACGTTACTATCCTAAAATATCGCAGGAGCGTGAGTTTCTGAAATGTGAAGTATGATTGCAGTATTTGGAAAGCAGGGATCCTAGAAGCGTGTGCATATTTCAAAGGATAAGTGGCGGTCGTCGGGGTATCTGTCCGTATGTGCCGGGGTTTACAGCGTTTAAGAGCAAACGGAAAGTCTGACATAAGAGTCTTGCAGCGAGCGTAGAAGAGGTATAAGTAAACCGCGAGAAATGGAAACGGGAAAGTTTAAAAATGTATTTTCAGAATACACTATTTCATCCAATTCGTATCCCTCCATAGTTAACGTCGTACCACTTTTCGGCACAGAAAGCACATACGCCGTCGATCAATTTACGTTTCTTGTTGAAAATAAATTAGAAGAGCGCCGCGAAATTGTTGCCAACTGTTCACGTGTATTCAATTCAAGCATATAACTTTGCAAGTGCGTTCTTTGATGAAGGGTTCTACCTTCGCTCCTTTACAACTTTTTAATATTTCACTTTGCGAACTTTATAAGCTATACCTGATCCAGTATTACCGCGATCTCGTGCCGGTGCATGCTAATCCAGATCACAGTGGACCGTCCGATTAATTTTTAATTATCTAGGAGCGAAGCATCGAGAGCACCGTCTATATCACGCTCCTTTATTGTATTGACTTTCAAAGCGGGACGTGAATTCCAGATGCTAATGACAACGCAAACAGTCCACAGCGAACGCTCGGCTTTGCCTTAGCTGAAGCCTCCATAAATTGCACGACGACAAAACAAGTAACTTAAGAAGGAAAAATAAGGCAGCAACTACAAATTTCTCTCCGTTTTCTATACATATACCGGTTGTTCTAAAAGGACAGGCGTCAAGTCAAGTATGGATCGGGTGAAATTTGTTAAAAGAATTACAAAAAAAAAACTGGTCAGTAGTAAAATCGGGAACAAAACTTTTAAATCACAAGCTGTAGAATTTTTCAACAGCACGAATCATGGATTCGCACGAGCACTCTGTATCCACCTACGGTGATAAGTTTCGTAAACATTTTTTCTGCTCAAATGCAGAAAGATACGTCAAATTCATATCTGCTCCTCTTAATGAACGTTCGCTATAATTTTTGCCCGGACATCACGGGTCCCACCTGTCCCATGGCATTTTACAATCAAAAGCCTGACGGGACATTTAGCGGAGTGCCGGTGTTTCAACGTAACACCTGTGCTCAAAGGACTATGCTTAATTTTATTGTCTGGACGGTTGCCATCACTGAACGAAACAGAACGAAACGACATCAAATTAAGCACGCCAGCTCGTTTGTACAGCACGCGTCTCCCGTAAATTCAACCCCTACAAAAGGCCCCCCGTGCGTTCATTATCGTGTACATAGCGACGTCCTACTTGCTTTTACCTTTTGGACGCGTGCAACGAGAGTAAGAGTTCGCCGTGACGTCGATACAATTTATATAAATTGCGCGGGGTAATTGTTTCATTGGGAAAACGATTGGCCCTTACCTGCTGCTGCTTTTCAACAATTTTCTACATCGATTCCTTATGGAACTCGTTTAGATGCCCCCATGAGTTTAGTATTTGAAGCAACAATACCAACAATTTTACCTTCATTTATTTACTGACGAGATGAAGCCCCCCGATATGCAGGGGATAAAAATAAAAAGGCTATATCGCGAGGAAAAAAATCTGTGTTACTGTAGACTAGGAGAGTCTTTTTATACATTTTTCATTTACCCAGGAAAGTTCGATATGGAAAACGACCGGAGAGCTTGCTCCTTCTCGCGGCTATTGCGGGGATACAAAATTTAAAAACGTCCAAGATTGGCAGGGAAACCGAGTGCTCTAAACGAATCAAATTTCGCTTCTGTTACACTACAAACAGTCATCGGGAATCGTAGATAAAACCCGACATTTTTCAAGCCCTCCGACCCAAATTCGCAAATCAAATGTCCGTGCTAAGCAGCGGTGTCGGGATTTAAAAAAAAAAATAGATAAACCAGCTATCCGGCAACGCGACAGCGACGCGCTGATATCAAACGCGGCGCGCCGTGCCGGTCCTTCGTGCAATTTTCGACTGGAATTTTATTTCTGACAGCGGGTCGGAGAAGAGGAATAGAAAAAGATAGCCGGTCGGTCGCATTGGCGTATTTCATATGCTATCGCGATCCACGCCGACTTTAATTCGGATGAAAATTCCGCGGCGAAGAGAAGAGGCGGCGGATCGCGGGGGAAATCCTCTGGCCGATTTACACGAGCGACAAGGAAGCTAGAGGCACAACTATTGCACGAAAAACATCAAATTCCAAACGCCCAACGACAGACGCTTCTCGTTGCGAAGCGAATCTTCCCGATCCACGCACAATCTATCCAATCTGTCAATTCCAAACAAAAGCGGTACGCTTGTTCTCCGTGGCAACGGCACATTACCTATCGTTTCATAACGAGCAATACAATTTTGCGACAGCGTTAACCCCCTGCCCTCCGAGTCGCGTCGCCTAAAAGAAAGATCTGCCAGCCCATACAAATATCGCTTCACCCGCAAAGACGTTCGCACGCAAAGGATTAAGGGCCGCCAGGGAATTTAATTCCCTGGCGCGCCGACACCCTCGTTCACGGGCGTACACGAGCCTGTCCAGGATCGAGTTTCGCGGTGAACGCACCGCCGGTGCAAGGTAAAGTGTTCCCTGCAATGAACACTCATCGCACGCGAAGCTGACGTACGCGTTCGGGCGCAACCACGAGCCGAAAATCCACAAACGTGTGCCCGGAGTGTTCCCTGTTTTCCCCGTAACCGCTTATAATCCCTTTATAATGCGCTCAGGCGTTAACGGCGGCGCGAAAGCCATTGCCGGCGATGAGCAACGCGACGACACGCGGATGGCCTGTCGCCGGAAAGCCCGTTGAATTTTTAACCCGTTCGCCGCGAGACAATGGGGCCGGCATTCGGGGACACGGAAGAAGTACAAAGGAACTTCACGGGGGCCTGCCGAGGAGACCGCAAACTCGAGGTGAACGCGCCTTGCGCCGAGTTCGTGCTTGTCGTTCCCGTAGCGCGACACCAAGCGAATCCGCAAGCAAGCCAGAACTTGCATCAAACATTCATCGGACAACCACGATGGAAATGGAGTTCCGGCCCACTCAAACCGGAGCAACGTTTACCGAGCTTCCGAACTATTTTCGCTCGGCCAAGATTCACTTCGAACCTCGAGAGCACTCTGACACTTCCGAATGACGAACCCGTCGGCCCCCCTCTTACACACGTCCACGAGGAGTACCTCCGCTGTCTTCGTACGAGCGAACACACCTGTACATTCGCGTTCGTGCTTCGCCGATGGCGGAGGCCCGGTGGCTTGACGTCTTTTGGGACGAGCGGGGTGAACTCATACGCGCACCGAGGAATGCGCACACTCGGTGTTGTATAAATTGGATTTGCGAAGTTACCATTTCTGGGAAATTCGCTGTCGCCGGGCAGTTGCAAGAGAAATTTGGGACCGCGATGGCTCGATTGGTCGGGGTTCTGTCACTGTCGATTTCGGTAAGGACAGAGGGCCTTCGTTCGGTTATAGATGCGCTTCTTCGCCGTGGTTCTGCTGTTTCGGATACCATTTGTAGGATTGGAAATACTGCGTGACTGTTTAGAACGATTGCGATGTATGAAAGGTACGTTCGGAGCTGAGTACTTGAGAAGGTCGTGCGTATGGGGGGTACAGCGGCCCAAGGGGGTGGTCGGGACCGACCACCACCGAGGAATGACTGCGGGGGTGTGTCCCAAATGAGTGAGAGGAAATGAGGAATAGAATGAAAGGGAAACTAAGAGTGAAAGAATATAAAGAATGAATGAGGCAGAGCGAAGTAAGAGTTGAACCAGAGTGTAGTGAAAAGTATCATGTGTTTGAGTAACGTCGTGTGTCGACGTATTTATAATAAAGCTAGTGTTTTAATGAGAGTAACTGAAGTCTTATTACACAACCTGTCCTCTATCCCAAACTACGTGGGGTTTACAAAAAATAACTTCTACACATATGAAACCGTAGGTAGAAATAAAGTGCACCCGCGCTACAATCATTGCGATCGCGACAGGTGCTAACGACCATACAGTCGATGTGCAGTTTGAACTCTCAATTTAGAGAAAATAATACTAATAATAATAATATATTAATAATGTATTTTTATAATACATTATTAATATTAAAAAATAATCAATAGAAACACACACAGAGTAGTAGCATCATATACAGTGAGAGTAAAATGAAACAAAAATAAAGTAGGACATAGTTTATACGACATAAAAGTAACAGAAACAGCACGAAACCAGAGAGAAAAATTAATAATTATTTACTATTCACCACACTTAGAGTAGAACCCCTGAACGCTATAATGGAGGTCCCGAAAAAGTTGAACCGATTAGAAAACTTGTTCGCGTTGGCGCGCAATCGGTGCAAAATGAACTCGATTTGCCCTAAGAATTGTGGATTTTAATAATAAATGTCCAGCTGCTGTAACATGCGATACTCCCGATATACTCTTAATTCTCGATGGTGGTTACGGTTCCATTATCTACTGCTATTTGTAGTCAGCGGATCTACTATCGCTTTCCTCAGCAATTTACGCCCGCCGTGCAGCCACGTTGGCATCGAGTTCAGAACTCGGGCTGCAGGTCCGTGTACGTTACGTGTTCCAGTAACTGTTCAGCTGAATTCAATGATTCCGCGTAACTGTCTTCTTGCCGGTTATTCCGCAACGCTATCTGACGTATTACATTCTTGTCTGGTTCGTGATACGTGGATCGAGCCGAAGCGAAGAACACCTGTTCCCGTTGCTGTCGATATCTCTCCTTCGAATTATCATACACCTCGACCGACTTTCACGTCCTCGCCAATTCCGATGCGTACGCAAAGAGAAATTTTATTTCTCCGCGACGCAAGATGTTGTACTCTTTGAAACAATTCTTTGAACGGTGAAATTATGATTGCGCGCAGCCTCAAAGTTCAGTTGCGTACCAAAATACCTGTGCAATAGGTACGAATGGGTTGTTCAAATGGTGCAGAGCAGCGTTTATGTTTAGGAATTTAGTAAGACATTGAAGAAAAATTGCGTTTACCTAATAGAGAGCAGAACTATGATTTATTTCCTTCGTATTTAGGAAACAAATAATTGTTCTTTTTTCAAAATAGGTACTAGATGCATAGTGTATCTAACAAATTTAATTCGCATATTTCGTCGGTGAAATGTTTCCTTTACAATTACTGTTAATAAATCGCAATTAGAATTTAATTTTGTGGCGGAGCGTATGTATGTTCGAGAGGTCTCTAATCGTTATTCGTTTCTTTCCTTTCGCGCTGCAATTAAATGTCAATATATTTTAGTCTCGAATAACGTGTCAAGCAATATTTCCTCGTGGAACCACCGAACAATAGTTTCCATTCACGGGCCAACGTTCGATTCCAGTGTTCCGCGTACGTATTTGTTACTCGCGCTTTAGTGCTACCGTGGTTTGCGGTTTTCGTTCATTCGCCCACTTTCAAAATATCGGACGCACACTGGTCATCTATATGGAGTAATTCAAAGTAAGCGCCGACAGGCGTATGGAGGCAAAAAGGGCCGTACAGAATTGAGATCCTTCGTTAATGTGTAATTTGCATTTTTGTACGCGACAGCGCGCGAAACAGGGAGAACAATCACGTACACTTTTGTAATATGCATTGTGTGTAACAGTACGCGATTAATTTATTCTGTGTGGAACACTGTGCCAGCGCACGTTCCATCGAGAATTCAACAAAAAATCACCCGTAACTAAATAAAAACTCGCCTCTCAGTTTTAACACTTTTACCATTTACGTGCTTGGGATGTTGGTGAAAATTTGATAAAATACGAAGCCCGACTTTAATTCAGTAAACTTCATGCATATAGAATTTCCCGGTATATTTTAATGAACTTTCTCCGTATCAAAAATGACAAACTGATATTATGAAAATATTATATTTCCCGTATGCATATTTACTGGAATTAAATTATTCATTAGTAATTACTAGGTAGTAAGGAAAGTTCATTGAAAAAGACAAGTTACCCAGCAGAATCGTAGTAATCATCGTTATCTGACCTTTACACCGTTCACAATTATTGCAAAAAGCAACTTTAACTCTGAATAGAATGTTTATTCTTTATATTCGGGAACGACACCTTTATTCAGTACCATCGTAAACTTTTACCGTTTACTATCTTACACAATTTTTCTTAAACATTGCACGCACCGTCAGAACACATGATAAATTCAAATTTTGTTTCATTCTGCCCTTAGCTGGACGCCTGCCTAGTCTTGCATTCGACAATTTATACTTCTCCATGAAGTTTCTCATAAACTGTCGTCCAATAATAGAGTCACATCGACAACTTTCCACTCTGTAATTGAGCATTGGCAACTTATGCAACAAGAAACCTTCATTATCGAATCGCGCGTTGCAAGAAACTTGGGTGTCAAACGTGCGACCATTCCTTAACTTCCGGAAACAGCCCTCCCCCCCCCTCGAAAGTGACACAGGACCTAAACTGCACTGAAAGTTCCCGGCGTATGTTTGCCAACCAGCTTCAGCACTGATGACGGAATGAAAACTATCGATGAGACTTAGCGCGGTCAGGAATAAGTTCACATGCGAGAATTCGAAACTTGACGATCTTGATATATGAAACTAATTCGAAATTGGATTTTATCGAGAATTCGACATGGTTTCGTGCATATTCATGATCATCGAATATCGTCACGTCTGTTCTACGATATCGCAGAGAATATTATTGTTTTGTCTCCTCGGTAAAAGATTTTGATAATAATCAACGTTGTCGAACTTTCTTCGTTGATATTAAACGTCTTCGTTTTTTGCGTGTTTTACAGCTCAATTGAATTTGCGGGCGACGAACCGTTAAATTTCATATACAGCAATTAGAATGCATCGGCGATATGTAATGATTCAACGAAGTTGAGATTTGTTTCCCTTTGCCGCGAATCCATTTTTGTCAATTCATTTCGCCACTGCCCCTTATGAGCCTTGTCAATAATATATTCGAAGTTTCTTTCAAGAATGTATAAGTCTATTGAATATATGCATTTGTATGTGTGTGTGTGTGTGTGCAAATTTATATTTTATTGAAACGCATGTTATACTCGATAAAAAATTGTACAAGTAAAAAGGTAAAAAAGTATCGTAGAGAAGTGTTATGTACAATATTTCTCGGTCCCAGTAAAATGTCGTCGGAACCTCAACGCACCATAGAGTTGCTCATTTACCGCGCGGGGAAATGTCAAGGGTTGAAACAAATCGGGCGCACTCTAAGAGCGCCACTTGGGATGATGTTCTAATTGCCGTTATCTACTTTGCCCACGAGGCGACACGCCGCCAGGCAATTCGTATTCCGGGCTGTGAACAGAGCTGCGAAATAGGCGCGAGAAGAACTCTAGAGGATCCATCGATTGTGAACGGCGACACGTAAAGGTAGCTATGGGTGCGGAGAGAAGGCATTGGAAATAGGAACGAAGTGCAAGAAAAGCGAACGTATACGAAAAGCTAAATTAAGATAGGCATGGATAATTTGACAATTGAAATCAAGATTAAAATCGCTTCACATTTATAAAGCGCGAATGAAACAATCCACCAGCCCTTTATCTTTGGGCGACTTCGTTATTCGCGGAGCATGTTCCTCAATTCATTCGTCAAGGTAGTTTCCGTTGCTTCTGTGTTCAACGAATCATACGGACTGGTTGAATAGAAAGATTGATCCATGCGATCGGTACAGTTACGATAGCCATTAATTGTACGCTTACCTTGACGTAACGAGTAACGGGGATGACATAAATATATTTCGAACTGTAACAAATGTATTACTTATCGCATGCAATACAAACGTATCGATCTGCCGCAATAACGCATTCCTTAATTCACGTACCAACGTATTCAATCAAACACAGTGGCACGACGCACATATATTTCACACCTAGCTGGTACAAGTATATATTGTACTCCATTCGACCACAATGCAACGGTAACAAACAGCGGAACAAAAGAAACGGCCAAAGGAATGAAACCGTGGAACAGAAGGAAGCCTGAAAGAAGTGGAACACGGGAAGGAGCAATAGAGCGGAAGGCCAACAGTGGTCGAAATGAAGGTGGCTCGAACGAACTGCGGAAAGGTAAAGATGAATCATGGGGGCATGCGACGCGACGACGTGAAACGAGGGGAAGAAATTACACACGGCGTGCACGGTCGAAATGTAAAATGCGGGACACGGCGAATTTGCTGATGTTCAATGGCGAAATTATGCGAGGACGGACGAAACGAGATTCGTCACGAAAGTTCTCTGGACTCTGGACGATAGTGGTACCTTTAGCAATTCAGTAGATGTTCTAGGACGGTCGGATGCAAACTCGACCCGTGGATGTTCGTGGCAGCTTCGACTTCCGTGATTAGCATACCCCCCGATAATGACCTCTCGATCGACATATTTATCATACCGGCCTGGTTTCGCGAATACCCGCCACGGCGTGTTCGCACAGCGGAACGTCGGGCATTTTCGACGGCGACTGCTCGTTAAACTTTCAAAAACTGTTAATTAATACGGTGGTTTATTAACGCCCCGTCGTTTCAATCGAATTTCCCCTGTGTACAATGACGCTTGTTATAATTTCGCAAATCTCTACACCTCCCTACCACTTTTCACGATGCCTGGAGCTTTCGGTGCTTTGCACGCTTCGCTCATTGAGAGCGTTTACGTGTCAATGGTTCCTCGTTGACGGAGAGTGCAAGGAAGAGATTGTTGTGTCAGGGAGACATAGTGGAATTCTCGAAAGCTTCGGGGATGCGGTTCAAGTGCGGTGCGGATTTTTCAGTTTATTCCGCGTGGATTATACCGTTTAAGTTCTTCTTCTGAGTTTTTACGATCTTTTATTTTATGCAGCAAATGTGTTTTTGTAAGTTTTTAAAGTAGCTGGAGTAATATCGTAGCTTCTAATCAAGTGTTGGCTAAAGTCTCTTGAGAGAGGGTAGTGTAATCAAGAAGATAGTACATTGCAAACCACTATAATAATTAATTGGAGACGAATAAAAGACCAACCCTCGTAGGTATTGAACATTGGAAGAATTTTTAATAATTGGAGAAGAACAATTATATGTTTGCATTAAAGTAAACATTACGTTTACGAATTGTATATACGAAATTGATTTGTTCCTGAATCGCGGTAAGCGTGCAAAAATTCTCAGAACAAAACATGACGTATTCGGATAAAGAAGTATGCGATAAATCAAGTAGATTTGTAGTACGTTTAGTGCACCCATGGGATTGTTGTTCAGAGTCCAGATCGTGGTAATATTTAAATCGCTCTTCGTGTTTAAGGACCGCATACCGCAGGTTTTAAAACAATAAATTTCATGTTTTATATTGCAGGATATTTTTCCTTGCTGTACATAAAACGCGGGGCGTTCTAAATTACGACATCAAGTTTTTTCAAATAACTAATCCCCTTGCAGCATAAACGTTACATTTCTCATTCAAGCATTATCAACATGTCCTTAAATCATAGGGGAAAGTAGGATACCATTAAAAAGGGAAGAAATGGTAGTTGGTAACGGTAGTGATTGCAGTATAACAATATAATGCGTCCAAACTAGTATTTTATTTATTTTCCATTAATTATTTCCACGTAATTGTGTTATTGTGTTAGAGGCCTTGTTCATATTTAGAAGTTAAGGGCAGCTTTAGCATATCTGTATTCAATGAATATCGACGTCTTTTTTATTAATTTTTCTGTTCACTGTTTGGCGATGAAATCACGCGAAGAGCTAAACAATTCCGCTCGCTTGATATTCCATACGCTGTTTACTGTCCAACAGGAAATCACGTATGAAGATAAACAATTCCCCGTACTTGTTGCTATAAATTTAATATTTATGGTAAATATTGTTGGTCATATCATTTCAATGTGCATACACCACCAAACACTTTTGAAAAAAAAATACTGCGAACCCGCAACGTTTATTTTCACTTTAAATGAGAATATCGACAGTAACAGGAATATCAGTACCACTGTAATTCACATTTCCAGTTGAGCTACACTGACCCAATTTTCCGCAACATTATTGCTATCCATCGCAATTTTCTATTTTCGCCCATGAGAACGCCCGTTTGTAAACAACGAACACACTAATACAATAGGAAAATATAATATTCTTTTAAAGTAATCGCGTATGTTGACGATAACGACAACGAACTCATTGCTTCGAAGGAAAACGGGTTGCTATGCATACTTATATTGAACGCACAAGAAAATTGAGGTGAAAAATTCGCGAAAAGTAACGCGAACTGCAAAATTTCTGCAAGACCAATGGCAAGAATTATCCGACGATCGAATTTTTAAATTCATCCTGAGCGCATATGAATCCGCTAAGTTGCCAGAAAGAAACGGCAGAGAATATAAATAAAAGACAATGAATCACGAGTACGCTCAACTCTGTTCTTGCAGCAACGATATAAGATAAGGCACCCGTTTAAGTAACGTGCGTCGAATTGCTTCCGCTATACAGCCCCCCCCCCCTCAGAATCGCCGTAAAACGCTCGTAAATTTCACTGATACAATAGAATTCAATTAAGGTCGATGACGATGGAAGGATCACTTCCGTGAACCGCCGCAGACTACTAATAAATATCGTTCATTCGGGATCGCTCGGTAATTGACATTCTCCACGAAAATCGCTGTGCAAAGCGAGCGGGTACGGCCGTTTGCTGTGAAATCAACAAATGCTTCGAATTTTATGGTAAATAGAAGATACTGAACGAAGTGAAATGAATTTATTTTCCAACGAACGTGATTAAAATTATTTCTGCGCACCCTGTTGGCATTTAATATTACAAGTGCAACTTTATAAACTGCGCTCGGGGCACGAGCAGTACCTCGAACAAATGAAACAGGACTGAAAATGCGTATGTTCAATTGTAACGTCAGGTTTTTTTTTATTTAACTATAAGGGCTAATAAAAGTTCCTATCGAATGTCAAACATCTGTGCGTCAAACATCACGTAATCGACGTTGCACATTGGGTGTAAACTGTTTTCGTAGAAATGCATCCGAACCATTTCGATGAGCAACAAGGATATAATAAAAAAAAAGGAGCAGATGCGTCGTCATATAATTGAATCGTCCCCGTTTTCAAGCTTCGATCGCGATATCGCCATTCCGTTGCTCGCCCGTCTCACGAACGCCTGAAAATCCACAGAACACGTTCGTCGAAACGATTTTTCACTCTTTCTTCGAAACGATTTCAACGAGACATCCTCCGCCCTACATAGGACTAGTAACTCCTTCCATGGATCAACGTACGTGCCGTGTTCCCCAAGTTTCGCGGGACTCGCGGTGCAAATTCGCGATCATTATTTTGCTTTCATACGAATCACCAAGCTGCACAATCGGGGATCTAGGTGGATACTACTGCAGCGCATTCTTGTCGGGGACATAGATTAATCGTTTCGAGCAATTATCGCGTAACCAGAAGGAACTTTCTCGTCGCGGTTTAATCGTTTGGTCGATAAAGTAATTGAACCCTTTTAACGGCGAAAAATAGAGGAATCGTCGTGCCATTCAGCTGCCGGCGATCCTTTCTACTTTACAATAGTTGTCCATCGTTGGACATCAATTCCACTATCGCAGAGGGGTAGAAGAATTGGCGTTTAACCGGTTGGAAATCGTGGTTACAGATCGCGCGTAGGCGATGGTAACAAGTTTCCCCGCCGTGCGCCGTTTGAAACTTTCTCGCAAAATTTTGCTCCTCGTCTGTTCCTTTCCTACTCAAATTAAACATTTCCGCCCTCGCGCCGTTTCGCACGCGCCACGCAATATTGCAATACGTGGGTCCCGATAAAAATACCTCTTCACCGAAACTCGACCGGTTTTAAATACTGACAACCCACGGGAAGAATGATCGACCAAACGGAATTTGCCACGAACGAACGAGAATTCAATTATTCTCACCGCCATCCCGCGATGCAGACGTTTCACGGTGTTCCATCCTAAACGAGAACCAGGCTACGTTCGCGTGCACTCTCGCGTTTCGAGTGTTCCCGTCTACGAGAACGGTCGTTTCGCTGTGTGGAACGTGCGCGCCCGCGCGGCGAACCGACCGTCAAGCAAACGCGAAGACTTTAGTAGAGAAGCAGAAAACGAAGCGGATAGAAATAAAATTCGCGCGACGCTCCGGGCCGCAAATAACACGGGAAACGTTTCACCGTTTTATTTTCGCGAATGGCAGGCAACTTCGGCTGTTTACACGGAGTCGCGCGAAAATTACGCCCCGCCGGAGGAACGCGCGATCGGTCTTGAGAGGGGACAAGCGCCGCGTAAGGCGACGAGGAACGTAAAACTTGCAGATTTTACCGCGGTGCGGTGAACGAGAGGAAAACGTGGCCGCGGTATTTCTCTATTGACGTGAACGGACACGTTACGCATTTCAGCAACGGGAGAAGAACTAATTAAGGGCGCGCGATGGTGCAGTTTTAATCGTTCCGAGCGAAAAACGGTTAGCCGACTTTGCTACTCAGAAGAGGTAATGCGCGCAGGGAAAGGCCAAAGGTACGGAGAATTTTACAGCGGTGTACGATTTTACGTTACATCGCGTGTTGCTGTAAAATTTGGGAACGAGGACACCGGGAAATAAATTGTTCGCGAACGATACATAAGGAAATGCGCGTCGGAGTATATTAAAACACTTACCCTTGTTTTATTGTTCCGAATGTTCGTCCGGGTACATCTGCAATTAAAAACCGCGCATTATTGTTATTCCGCTGCTGTGCATTCACAGGATATAGTCGTCTTTATTTGTAACCGATAAAAAACCATTTCCCCACTTTCATCTACTCATCGATTCTCGTAGCGTCTACGAGTTCGTACTATTATAATTGTGCAGAATTGTGAAGAGAAGCGAACCGAAATTACAGATTATTTCAGAAGAATGACAAACTTACAAATTATGCGAATAGTGCTCTGCATCTTTCTCATTTAGTCCTGTTTACATTATCTAGAATTTCATTAAAAAAATTTCAGTCGAATTGCTACATATGTCGATAGTTTAAACTTTAAAGTTTTAAAGTACATCTACACGTAGACTTTTAAATTGCACGGGGAGAAGTGCTATTCAGTGCAATTGAGTCGTCATACATCTCTTTTTGGTACTTTTCACATTTACTTCTGAACGTACAGCATCCGCTAAGGGTGAATATTGCATTACTGCTTTTTATTCTGATTACGTGTGACAAATCTTCGTTTAATTTCGACCTTTCGGAGCTGCTTCGCAACTTGTCTCGTATACAATATTTTTGGTTTAATTATTTGCACTTCGTAGGTCGTTTATGTACTGAGTCGAGAAATTCCTGGCCGCGTTAAAGCAGCATTTGTAACTCGTTTTACTTCATGCTTCACCCTCTTATATTTAAAATCTCCCCTTTCAGCAGCCAGTGTGCACGAACTGTTCCGCATCATAGTTGCGAACCACTACAGAGAAGATGAGTATTGTCTCCTTGCAACGCATTAGAAATATCAGAATGCTCACCTTTGCCGGGCGTAAAATACACCCGCGTCAGCGACTGCACCTTTATCGTCGACGCGAAATTAGTTTCCATTTTGCAATCCAAGTGTGAAACATCGTGAACGCGTTGGAAAGAAAAGGGTTAACCGGCGGTGAAAATATTAAACCCGGATTTCGCGCAGCAATCGGTGCTCCGTGACAATGTTTGCGCTAACAGAGCTGACAATTGCTTGCAAAAGCATAGCGAAGAAGTGAATCGTTACGTACCGTCCCCTAGTAATTAAACAGCTGCAGTAATGAACAGCGTCTCGAAGCAAAGGGATTTATTGTCGTAGAAAATTCCATTTAAGATAATTAAATGTATCGCGAAATTTTACGTTCAATTTGTCGTCGGATTTACGACCGATTAAATGTTTCCAGATTTATGGAAGAAATTGAATACATGTAATCGAATTTAACTAAGTTCCCCAATGACTTGAACGAATGATCCCGAGGGCAAGTGTGTAAGTTAATTTTTCTTTCGTTTTTAAAATATGTAATTCAAGCTTAACAAACATATCCTCCAATGTTGCAAGCAATATCAACGCGTGCAAATAAAATGTGCAATGTGTTTAAAACGTATGCAAGTATTCGCCTTTTTGGACGGACACCATTTCGTGCTTCGATCGTTGACCACCACGATTATGGTAATCGTATCCGGCGGTTTTCGACGCGAAATCATTTCTACCACAAAATTTGAACATCACGCGCACTTCACCCCCTCCCTTAACCCCTTTCTGGTTGTATCGTTGATTTCACTGCGATTCGAGAGTTCCACGAACACGGTTCGTTACTCCTGACACGAATGTTATATCCACATAATTGCAAAGGTGAGAGAGAAAGAGAGGGAGTGAGGGATTGTGGACGGCGCAAATAAAAGCAACTATTATGCGGTATATTCAAGGGAGTTCCCTTCTGCAATGCAAATGCAACAAATAGACCGTACAGTTATATGTATAGCTTCAAAATGTACGTGAAAGTTGATCAAAGAAGAGATAAGAATATATTTGCATGGAAATGTTAAGTGAAATTAGAACCAAAGGAACAATGGGAGCATATGGGAGATAAAATATAAGGGAAATATATAGGATAGAAAGCATAACTCGCGTAAAAAGAAAGTTAACGCATGTGCTGTACTAAAAGAAAAATATCACTAATTATGAGTTGAGCGTCATTTGTGTAGCGACGCATTATTGACAACTAATTAAATGAACAGATAAACGAGCAAACGAGCCAATAACATAATTGCCCTTTAATCCGTTAATTAGCAGCGAAAGAACTTATGATATAGAAAAAATAATGAAACGAGCCGTCAATATTTATCGTTTAAATATAAAACATATACATAGCTGTTCTCCTTTGCAATTGTGCTCATTTATATGATGCGTTAACTAACGTCTACGCGGAATATTGCACAATCACATCCGGATTGCACAACGCGGCACAATTTCGTAATTGAACGCTGAGTCGTTGTTTTACGTACATACGTTGGTCCAAGCTGTATACCGAACCGGGTTTTTACACAATGTTTCTCCACCCTTCGTCGTGGAATAAAGCTTCATAAAATATTGCAATTTGATTCGTCTGCCCTACCAGACCGATGACGCAAATCTGTGTTCAACATGTATTCTCATGGACGATGATATATTCAGAAAGCACCAATTCCGACTACCGACAATTGAAAGTGTTTGTACGATAAACAAAGTTGTTCCATAAATTAAATACAAGAAAAATCGAATTTTTCATTATTTGTAGTTCTAGAAATGTACGACGTATTCATTACTAATACAGTTAATGGATCTCGAACCCTTGCACTTGACACTAACTCTTTATACACTTTGCAAAAATTGATTGGTCGAGATAGCAGAGTACCAAGCACAATTTTGGACATGCCAATTGTCTTTGAGATTAATTGCTCACTTATTACATATTTCTATATTTCTTTGACATTTAAATTAAACAGAAAAGAAAAGAGTCCAATAACTTGATTGCGGATGGATCGCATATGAGATATTCTAAACGCATGCAGCTAAAATATAATAATGCAGTAATCTTAATTTAATGGAACAAAGACGGACAGAATATTTCCTACCCCTCCCCGAGAGATTTTCCAATGTACATATTCACGAAACGCACGACGAGCATTGAATAAGATAGAAATTAACATAAAAGGGGCGAGCTGTTAACCGGACAAAATGCATCTGCTCATTTCCCTCCTGGAATCGAATCGTGTTGCTCGTGAAATTTATTATAGCCATGTGCGTGAAATGGCGCGTAGGTCACACGCGAAGCTCGTAAATATCATTGACCGAAGTTCCCGCAAGATAAAAACGATTCTTTCTGCCACGGACAACAGTACGATCCGTGCAATCGTGGAAATAAGAATACCCGTCTATCGATTCTCCGTCAAGACGTGTGTGCCCTTTTGGCTTCGACTGGGTAAGCCTTTCGCCGTTGAACGTTATCGCGCAACGTCTGCGAATATCGTCCTGCATGAATTTTATGCACAAGTTTTATCAACATTTTATTACAATTTTATGCGCAATATACGCGTACAGGTTGTGGATCTCCGTTTGCTTTCATAAATCCGATTCCGTTTCGTTTTCGCGCGTTTCTTATGGAAGGAAACGTTGACATATACAGTACGTTACAAGTACATAGTGTATTGTGCATATTTCAACTAATAAAATACACGAATCGTACAATACCCCCGATTCGTTCCATTCCATCGTTAAATGCTTTCGTGAAAGAAGTCGAAAGCAGTCGCGTTAGCGTTTGAAGTCTATCCTACGTATTGAAGCGAAATACGTATATATTTCTACCTGTAGTGCACTCCAATGAAAGAATCAGCACAGACATGAAGCGGGTACAATAGGTATAGTTATACTGGAACGCCACGCATGAGAAATATTTAATCGATCCAGTTCAGAAACAGCTGAACAAAAGGAGCTGCAACTAACTAATCAGAGACACGTGTCGACGTGGTTCAGGTGCAATTACACATTTGACGTGGAACCCATATTGAATATAATTGATATCGAATTCCGCACAAGTTTCATAGTTCTACTTATTATATGTATACCAGCTATCTTTTAATGTTCACTATTATTTTTTAATTGCGGTTTAGGGTCGACGGGTGATCAAGGTTTCGCATATTTCTAGAGAAGACTGTTATTATTATTCGCTGTGGTCCAACTTCAGCCTCGACCTTAATATAATTACACGTCGACACGATCCAGCGATATTCGCTTGACAAATTAATATCGGCCGACCTCGTTGAAGGCAAAGACGCTTATACATAATGCTGATTAATAGGACTTCTTACGCACGCTTTGATGATACGATATATTTGATGATAAGTTGTGAGGTGCCAGAATAAATGTAAATGTGTGTACACATATGTATCTTGGCGAATTCCAATGTATGCGAATGTATCTCTCCCCTGAATATATGTATACATTCCATGACGGTTTGGCACGATGATGGAACGGTAGATGAATATTTGCCGTTGCTACCTTGGGGTGGAAGATTTGGTTGGAAGGGTGCGATGAATATAATGGGTCCCATAACTATGTCCGTTTTGTCATATATTTTTTTTCATCCTTCCCCTTGCTATGTCTAATTAAGATATCTTGGATGACCGTTGCCCTGCGGTCACTTACTCTTAGTCTGTTTGTGTTCCACGAGTTTACCACTTCAATTTGTATTCGCGTCGGAATAATTAATAACACGATTTATTGACTACTTACAAAACGCTGTATTTCATCCATGTACTTTTTTCCCCTGCTAATAGACTTTTTTGATATGCATTTTTCCCTAAGTGACACGAATGTAGTACAATAAATTTTCTGAAACTTTAGAAACTCCACTGAATACAAAATCCTTCTTCAACTATTGCCTTTCTTTTGGAACAGGTACGCGGATGTGCAATGTACAGTAATCAAAGATAGTCTTCCATCACAACTAATTTATGAACGGATAAAGTGATTCATTCGATGAACGATGATTTCTGCCACGATCAGGAGATAATTTTCGTCGCCCGTAGGCTCGCGACGAAAAGTATGTAGTATGCGCCTACTACCTTCTATTAAGCAGTTTCGTTTCGGTCGCGTACGCTGGATTCTTTCTTTTATCCACGCGCGAATTACCTCGTAAATCATCTGTCGCGGCAGAAATGAAATTACAAACCTTTGTGCCGAACTCTTTTATTGCAGCGTGATCAATCGTCACCGGGGAAACGGAAGGGATTAAAAATTACGGGCGGCGAGCAACCGTCGTATTCGCGCCGCGTGGAAATTGAAATCAAACGCGGCCGATTATATTTACGGGCAGAAGAAAAAGATTTACGGGGACTCGGCTGATTAAGGGTTCGCGTGGAAATATAATCGATCACAGAAGCGTAAATCAAGCATCTGCTTGTCGGCGTAAATCCTGCTTATCGAACGATATTTAACGCGGCTGCCCGAGGTTGCCCTTTTCGTTATTGAACGCTTTCCTCATTTCGCCACTCAACGATCTAAGCATTCACCTGTGTCTGTGATTAGCGTCTCAATGATTCTATAATAATTAAATATGACTATGATTCTTTCTACGTGCAAGTTAATAGGTGGTCCCAAACGTTTAGCCAACCGTGTACCAAAGAGAATCCTGATTTTTCTTGTTGTAACGTAACAACCAAATAAATTTGTATTTGCTTCGCGCGGCAACGTAGGTATGTTGTGGTCAATAGGATTAAAAAGGTTTCGATCTTAATTCCAATTGTTAGAGAATCGTGCAAAGGCCTATTGAAGTTTCGACAATGCAATCGTATCACGAAATCGTTTTCAATTCGCGCTGCTTTGACAACAGCACTATCGCATCGCGGGCATGTTTATTGAATTGTAAATCGATAGTGTACTTTTCTCCGTCCCGTCCGTTACAACACCGGTTAACGTATTTTAATTGTAACGAAAGTAATTCGAACGCAATTTTGACAGACAGTTACACGTTTGCTGGAATAACTATGTCGACAAATATTCGCGGACTGAATATTTTCAAAGAAATTTCCATACATCCCAGCGTACAGAGAACGGTTTTTCAATAAAACGTCCACATGTCGATGCTTGTTATAGATTATGGCAGATTGCAAAGGATCCCTTTGTTTACTCGTCTATATATGTACTCCTATAATTCCATACTCCACATATAAAATATCCTTTGTACGAGGTACTTAAAACAGATGTATTTTTACTTCGAATTGCGATAAATTTGCATATACGAGTAACTGAATAAAAGTGGAATGATTGTATTCGCAAAATAAATTGTTAAGTAAACGTTCTATTGCGTATGTAACAATTGCCGATAAATTTTATTCGCAGAGTTGCAATTAAAATTCATGTATAAGCAGCAGTGGCTTGCTGTGGAAATTTATATATAAAAGGAAGTGCCTTCACTTTAGTTTTCTTGAAGACACTACGTTTTTCTCGAGGAAAAGAAATTTCACCCAGAGAAATTTTAACCTGCAGGGAATTTTCGAATGCTTTATATTCGTGAAAGATCGTATCGTAGGAATACGTGAAGTAGAAATACGCGAATCCCCCCTTATTTTGATGTATGTATTGGACTATGGAATTTAAAGTGTCAACGAGTTCGTCACTGTTGGCAGAAAAACCAAGTATTTGTTACCTGTGCACGGAAACGAATTTAACACGTTAGAGATCACCATTTGTTAGTTTCGTACATTTCTGTGATGAATAGGCCAACATAGCGATCCATTTTCGCTCAGAGATTTGAGGAACCTGTTTGGACACTTTCCAAGCCACGTATTAGAGTTACTCTTGCTTACCCCAATAGTCCGGACGGACGACAATGCGTATTATCCCTCGGGTGCATATAAATAATGCTTATTGTATTGCAATATTCTTTCTAGGATCAGAGAAAATAGTAACGATGTGCATGGAGGAGAAAAAATCGTCGGGTGTCGTTCACAGTTAACGCGAATAGAAGATGGCTACGTGGCATCTCGTAGATTGTTCAATTATTAGGGTAACAAATTAATCACAGCGATGCAAAACTATTCTTTTTCAAAGTAACAAATCGTTTGCGATTTTTAAGTAGTTTTTCGCCGGCGTAAATTAAAAATTCAGTAATCTATTTGTTATAATATAATTGCGTGTAACGTTTGATGAACTCTGCTGGTTGTATTACAAAATTAATTTGGACACGATTATTAAACTGCCTGTCACGAAACCGTACTTGAGCAATAACACAATGGTTCCGAGCTGCTCGTAATTCAAAAGTTACCATAGTTGTTCAAAATTAGATTAGTGTTCGCGCCCTGAACGTATAATTGCTCGAGATGTAAGTGAGATATGTTTGAAACTCAGCTGAGTACATTTGGCAGAGATTAAATACTGACTTGTTAAGGATTTTGACTGACTATTCATTTTAACGAAACCGCGCTTTCAGAGTATATGCAGTGCACATTACAAACAGAAAATTTAATTGAAAATCTTGAAATGATTGATGATTCGCTAGGTACATACTTCGATATAGCAGGCACGAATAATTAGAAGAGATGGACAAATTTGTCTGAGCATTTCTCTGCACGAAACTTTTCGAACAAAATATTTTACTCGCGGTATATCTGGCAAACATTTGGAACAACCATGAATACGATATATTCGCGTTCCAACGAATGCAGAATTTAAAATGTTCATGAATGCCTAAGTCGCGTTTCTATTTTTACGATCGCCGAGGCAACAGATTTTCGTATAATTTCGACGTGGAATGTAACCATTTATCATTATACCAGATCTACACATATGTACATCACGATTTTATAAGCTTCCCATTACGTTCAGTCAACGCGCCGTCACCGATTCCAATATTTCCAGCACTGGTAGTAACAAAAAAGCCAAACAAAAAACGCTGCGCTACCCAAATCCAAAAATATTTCCATCGCTGAACAGAATGCAGAAAGATGTGGACAAAAAAATATATGTATCGAAACGATGTTATCTTGCGACCGGGCATGAAAACTGTATTTTCGAAGTGCAAGCAAAACATGCTCGCGCGCCTTCCATTTTAATGTTTCTCCCTTGGCAAAAATCGACGGCGCACTCTGTCCGTACCAAAAGTGCTTCCAATATAAAAGGAAACCGGAGACGATGTTAAAATATATGTCATAACGACGTTATCTAACGTTTTTCTCCCGTATCCATAATTTTCGTCGCGCGTACAAAACGAAAACGAACCCCGGTTCTCCCATTTCAACGTTTCTGTTTTGCAACTGCGACATGTCCAATAACAAAAAGCACCAGAAGCGCGGAAAACGCTGAAAGGTGCATTAAAACACTCGTCCAAACATTGCTACGTTGTTCATGCACTGTGTGTGCGAACGTAATACGCGTATCAATGCCGATGTGCAATCCTTAAATCGTTTAAAAAACGGGTCAGGCTTTTCGGTGTTGAAGCCGGTAACACCTTTAAGTAGAAAACAACGACGGTTCGTAAAATATAGGCGAGTGTCTGAATGCAAATCTGGTGACCGTGCTAGGATCATAAACTTCTGATCCCGTTGCTCTTCCACGCTCGTTCTTCTTCCAAGCGAGCACTCGCAGATCCTACTACTTTGTCATCTAGAATCGATCGTTAATGTCCCCGGTGTTTTATGGGTACGATACTTTGATACGTTGCGAACGGATGGTGGGACGTGTGAATGCGATTTTCATGGTGGATGGAAGTTAGCGGATACGTATTCGGATTCGTACAGAAATTTTTACGGTGGTCTTTCGAGGGGCCCTTTAGGGTATGGCCAAATATTATATTGGGAACGGGAGTCAAATGTAATTTAGATTGGCCATGAAAATAAATGTAGTATTATAGTTTGGGTGAAGCTTTAGCTCGTATTTAACTTTGGCTTAGATGCGGAGTTAACTAATATGTAACGGTTGCTGAATATATTTGTATATGTCTATCTTATACGTATTAAACTGTGTTACGTAGTGCATTCGAGGTGTAATGTACTAGCCCCTTTGATCGCGTAAGTGCCTGTACATGGTGCAGTAGATGCACGATCATTTGCTGAACCATATCTTTCACAATAAATTACTTTGAACCTGCTGCAATTGGACAATAGACGCAGACTTCTGTGTAACTAGAAAAGAATCACGTGCATAGAAATTCCATTCTCCCTTTCGCAATATACTCTCGTGACTATTTATGAAACTTCGAATCCGTCTAACAGAAAGTACATCACTCAGAAGCCTTCGTTAACCTAACTTCTAATACACTGCTCGCGCCAACAATATCCAATGGTACAATAAAATCCGTGAATCACAAGAACCATTTCGCCGGGCTAACATTCACGTCGCTCTTCGCCAATGTCGATTCGAGCTCCACGTCGAATCCGCGATTACCAATTACCAGTTAGTCTCTTACGAGTAGAATATCTCGTACGTACGCGGTTACGTGCTTCCTGAAGCCGTGATCCGGTTGATTTGCACGCCGAAAAGCTCATAAGCCCGAACAGACGGAGTTAGAGTGAGTGTGTATCAGAATTGCAGCCTCCAAATGCACGAACGCCGCCGTTTCTATCGGACTCGAGGGGGTCGGGGGTAGCACAGGGCCAAGGTACTACCTGTTAGGGGTTGAAGGGGCAAAGGGACGACGGGATATACCGAATGGTTCTCCGCTTCCGTCGAATTGTCTAATCGTACGTACCTATCTGGGACGGATTAAACGATCTAACGGGGTCAGACCGTCGAGCACGCCTATGTTCTCGAAGCCATAAATTGCGTCATCATTCCGGAGTACGCGGCCGTAATAGCGTCCGCGTAGCGCGCGTCGACTTTTCCTTTTTTTCCGATTTTCGATCCAATACAGGGGCACGATAAATAGGCTTTCCTTTGAAATCGTATGACCCTTCGACAACGGAACGATTATCGGTCGACGCGTACTATTGCGGATTGAAAGTTCGGCTACGATTACGTACATATCTTTCGTTCCGCGTGGGCCGTGGCATTCCAACGATTGCAATCAGTTTTTCGTGGATTTATGGTTTTAATTCGTGCCACGATGATTTGTCACCTTGCGGTTGGAATAGGGAGTTTTATTTATTTTTTTGATCTTTCTTTTTGCACGACGATTGAAGGGTTTTAAAATGTAGTTTATGTTATGTTTATATTGCGCTGATTTTTTTTAGGTACATTGCTGGGTATATCATTTAAAGTACAAGTATTGATAGGTGAATCCACGTGAAAATAGAAATCTTGTACTACCAAGGTGAATTACTTTCTTTTTAGCTAGACTTACGTTTTATACTGTTGGCAGTACCGTAAATGTCAACATAATAATTAATATCCAGTGTTAATCGTTAAAAAATAATGCGAACGTTATTCGTGCGTTTGAAAAATTATATCGTCGGTCTGAATTTCTTTTTAAAATTATTCAGATGCAGCGTATCCTTAAAAATTGTTATCCCACCATTCCACTCATTCCTGTACGGACTATAGAGAAGAATGTGCTGGCAAAAACTCGGTTGATCTCTACTAATCAATCTCCGCTGACATGTGCTCAATCAATTTGTCTGTCACGTTTCAGCTTTTTCCCCTGCCGTGATAAATAAAAACTTTCGTCGCAATTAAAGATTTTGCAAACTAATTACTCATTCATATAAATTAAGCTGCCGCGAGCACAATTATTTACAATTGTACAATCCTTTAATACCGATAACAGACATATAAATGAATTCTCATTGCCGCGATACGTCAACGCTGACAAACGTTGAAACGTTTGCAAATAAAAATATTTTAATTCGTGGCCGGTTAGCCTGCCAGCCTAATATTTATTTTTGTTCAACTTTTTAAGCTGCCGTGCTCTCCACGCGATTTCTGCGCGGAAAGTAACCAACAAGTCTGCGTTAAGTTTAAAGCAGATGATTTTAAATTAGACCGTGCCGGGAGAAATAGAAAGAGAGTACAAAGGAATTGGACGTGAGAGTCAATTAGTGGCATACTCCTGTTGGCAAACGCCGTGAAATTTCCTTCTTTCCACCGCGATAACTGAAGACATTTGAGCACACGGCCGACTCACCGACCGATTTAGTTCCCGATGAGTCGTAACATGCCAGCACAGTTTGCCAAAGTATCGCCCGGTTAGGCGACCGATATAACATTGCAACCTCTCGCACCGTTTTACTGGATCCAAAGCACTCGATTTTATGACGCGTTTTTATTTTAACACTCCCGCATCTATCACGCCGCGGTATCCGCCAGGATTCTTCGAATAAGAGCGGCTTTGCATGATTTAATATTGCCGTGGCGCGGTTTTATGCATGCAAAAAATAGTAAAAACCCAGGTTTGAATTTATATGGAATTTTTGGCACTTCCCTGTAGCAGACGTGCCGGATTGTTCGCCTTAAATCTTTAGCGGTTTAATTAATAATTATTTCTCTCTTTCAGGGAACACCTGCGTGGAACCGTAGAACTGCGAATAGATTAACTTCGCGTGCAGGAGATGAAACGAAATGAATCATATTGTAACATAAAATCACGCGTCATCTTCGATCGACTCGGTCAGACGTGTACATCTGAATAATTTTCATCCTCACCTTTTGCGGAAATATATTTTTTCTATTACCAGCCGTTACCTTTGTCGTAGAGTAATTCATCTAATTGTGCGACACATCCATATTTCATTAAAATTGCATAAAATTTGCCGACGAAAATTCACGTGTATAATTATTGAATGTGTGACAAAGACAGTCCCGGTGAATTCGATTTTTCAACACCACTTTCGTGCAATGGAACTTTCTGAATCATGGTCCGATCCTAAATGCAACCAAGTGCTCTGTTCGACAAGACCGAGTCCTCAATACGTGCAGTACAAGTGCAGAAAAGACGCGAATCAGCAGCATGCACAATACTCTTGCGCTCAGGATTCCCGAACACGTACCTAAACAACTGCAACAGAGCACAAAACATTTCCTGCTTCTTCAAGCCGTCTTTACGCGAGACGTGATATACGTCGTAAACCTCCGAGACCAAATACCGGCGCGTTGCATATGCAATATTAATATTGAAGACGAGCCTCGCGACTGCACAATCGGAACTCGAAATCCTGCTCTTATAGGTGACTGTAACCTCCGCCATTCTTCCCCTGCGTCCGTAGCTTAAAAATCGCAATTCAAGTTTTGTCGAACCATTCGAGTAGATAATTCTCCTTTCCTTTCGTGATCCCTCGAATCAAGCCGTCGTTCCTTGAACGGATATTCGAAGTCGCTTCTAACAATTAATCGCGTCAGCACGAGGACAAACTGGATTACTATCTGGCGGAGAAATTCTGACGGACGGCGTGCGATTGTTTTACCTCGTCATCCGTGAAAGTGATCGTTGGAAGAAAAAAAAAAGCACACTCGATGAAATTCCCACGGTTCGTTAACTTCGATGAGCAGCTCCAACTTTCGCAATCGAATAGAGAAACTTGGTTTCGTCGGGAACCTCTTAAACGTTTTCTCAACCCGCGCCCCCTTTCTCCGCGCACCGCACGATGCAAAAAGAAACGATTGACGTTTCGGTAGCCCGTCATAAGTTGTGGACAATTTTCTCCGTCCGAGCGGTCACTTCTCTTGTCGCGTCCGGGAACGAGAGGAGCGAGAGAAAGGAGAACGACGAAACACGGGCAAAAATCCAACGGTGCCCGGGTCTGAAATGAGAAAGACGGATGAACGTGACGCTGGGTTGATAAAATAAAAAAGGCCAAGAAAATTGGAAAGAAACGGGACGGGGAGAGTGCTGTTTGTACTAAGAAAATTGGTTTCGGAATGAAAAGGACAATTTCACCGTGTTGTCGGATATTAATAGCACTCCTGTTACTGCCACGTGGAAATTCTATTCCGCGTAAGAGTTGATGGCAAATAGCGATAGAGTAATTGGACAAAACGGCCTGTCAATATTTGAATGACAGGAATTGGTAATGTATAGCGAATGGATTTTCTATAACGCAGCAAAATAGGGATCAATGAAATAATATTTGTAGCGTACAAACCTGGTCTTGAAATAGTATCGGCAATGTTGTTTGCTTCGACCAATTAATTGGACAATAAACTTTACGCAAACTGTTTCAGTTAATTTTAATTCGACTTACAAAATTGTATTTATGATTAATAGCTATTGAAATGAAAAGTAGTAACATATTTTTGTACATTGCAATAGCTATAATATTATGTAAGTCGTAATATTTACAATCGGTGTCACCATTCAATGTTTAATAGCATTCATGAAAAATGATGAACGATCCCATCGTTGGTACAGAAACTGTGTCGTGTAATTCACAAGCATAGTCAGCAATAGTAATCGCGGTCGGAATTCACCTGTAATTCGTGCCTTAATTGCCTGCTGTATTGACGCAGGATAATTGCAAATTTCTGACTTCAAATATGTATGCATAACAACTAATATTATACAACTGTCCACAATAGTATTACACGCACGCCACCTTAAGCTCATCCCCTATGTTGGCGCTACGAAAATTTGTACAAATGCGAGATTCCATTAAAAGTAAAGAAATCATTCACACAAGAAATATCCTATCTGACGTTCTAGCTCTTATTAATATATGCAATACCATTGTTAAGCGGAATACACACCTGAATATTGTTTTCTAAATAACGTCGGAACACCCCTTACACCTGTCGCCACACGAGTGGGCACGAGAAACTTGCTGACAGAAATACGTTCGCGTATACCGCGAGCCAAAAGTTTTGAGATCCCCGAAATATTTCAAACTACACAATGGGCACACATTTTGTCGCCGATTAACAATTTCCAAGCAGCAAGAGACTTTTGTCCAGCAATTTAAATTTGTTTATTGATTTCTACTTTCGATGCCGCCTCAAAATTGTAAATCCCCTCGTTGACCCGAATTTTCGTATCATAATCTTAACAAGAAACCTGTCGTTTGCATGAAGCGTCATTTTAATTTCCATTTTTTTCTGATACACCAAAACTCTCCATTAACGATGCAAGCAGAATCTCGTCTGCGTTCGATCTTACAGCATTCTGTTGCTACATGCAATATCGAATGAAACGTGATTCGATAGAAGCGTCCCCGTCAACGAAAAGATATTGGAGCGCGGCCTCTGTTGATCGATAAAGTCCGAGCGGTTCGATCTCTCGACGTGATTTTACTGCAATTCTCGACGTTGACGAATTCTCGTCCGCGGTGACGTATGCACGTGTGCCCGCAGAGAGTGAAACACTGCAAGGGTGATTAATCATCCGATGCTTTGACAAAGACCGGATACGCGGACGGATTTTCGCAATGAAGAGGTGTTTCTTTCTGACAGCTGTCGACGAAATACGCGCCAATAAGGGCGGAACGAAAGAAAGCAAAAACGACTACTCCTTAATACGTTTTATAATCGAGCTCTTTTACTCCCGCCGCGACCCCCTTCTGCCCGCTGTGCGATCACGTATGGATTATCCACGCTGCTCCATCCGCCCACCCTTTTCTGAAAAAAAAGGTAGGAACGTGTTCCATAGGGCAGACGAACTTATCGTTGGAAAATTCTTTATATTCAGAGAGTGGATCAAATTCGTGTTAACTATCTACGAATTTTTTCGACCCGCGTTGTTAATTTGGACGTAGATCTTCTCCGCAGAAACGAGACTATCGTCAAAGCTAATTTTATGAAGGCGGAATACGTAACATCTGAATTCATTCTAAACCATTCAAAACCATCCCAACGCTTCGAACATTAATGTATGTAAATGCATGTATTGTAACAATGAACTAATTCAATTCACAGGCACGAGCGCGCTCCCCTGTAAATTAAATTATAATAACGTTGAGTATCAAATCTGGCCCGTTTATTCCATCAGTTGCAACCTCTGTTCGAATCGCAACAAGGCGGTCCCATTTCAAAGTCCCCAGAGATCCGCCGCAATTCCTTAATGAATCGATCCCGAGTTCTCGTTTAAACCTTGGGAAAAAACAGCCCCAGATAACGCTCCGCCGAGCAAAATCGTTCTCCCCCTTTCCCAAACAAATGACATGTCTGCGTTCGTTCAACAAGAATCCCTCGTCCCCCAACGTTTCCGTTACTTTCCTCGCCGTTTCTCCGACTTCCACGCTTCTGGCACGAGACAGGAGGGACGATAAACGTTCAGAATGTGACAGTCGAAGGCAAAGTCGACAAATGGGTTCAAGTTCCTTCATCGGTGGTTCGGGTTAGTCCGGATTCGTCTCGGCTTCGAGACCGGACGATTCACCAGCCGGGAACGCACGCACGCTACAAATCTTCGCACAGCCCTCCCGGCGAAATATCGCTCACGATCGAGCTAGGTTATCGTGAAACCGGCGCGCCGATTCTTTTGCACGGTTCATTGAGAAGCTCGAGTCAAGTTCGACTTCCGAAAGTTCGTCGTACGTGCGACGGGATCTACGCGAATCCGTTGTCCTTTCCGGGGAACCGACCAACTTGGATCGCTCTCTTGATGTTTCTGCTTGGACGGTTAAAGCGTCCCCCGTGTTTCCTATCCGTGCACTCTCATATCCGCGATTCGAGGATCGCGCTTCCGATGGGACGACGGGCGCAGCGCGTTCTTCCAGCGAATCGAACCGACTCTGCCCCTCGTCCGAAGGATTCGTCACATTCGCCAGCCGCCAGGAACCGAATTCCAGATTTTCAGGCGGCGCGATTGTTCTGGACGAACTTGGAGCCATCGGGTGATCGATTAGTGCGGCGGTTGTTGGCTCGCGAGATTGCGCGAGACTTTGTTGGAGCGTACAGTTGCTGTTGCTTTGAAATTTGAGCACGCCCGGTGTTTAATTATACGACTATTATCTGCTGCTAGTTTGAGGTTTGCGGGACGGCTTTTACTACGGTGTATGTATTTGATTGCGGTGTACCTGATTGATCGATCGTGGGATTATTACCGGCGCAAAGTTTGCGGCTCTCGAGAAGAGTGTTGCGGGCTGTTGTGACAATTTGGTAATTATTGAAACACTTATGCTGCTATAGAATTAAAACTAGTTAACAGAAGGATCGGTTACAAATGCACTGAGGAGAGCTGGATAGAGATCATTGTAGTATCTTTGATTGTGTATCCTAGAAAAAGTGTTTAGAACCGGATTTGTTGCAGTAATTAAAGCGTTGTGCATATTACGTTAGTTCATTTCAGTAAGAACTCAGAATGGTCAATCAGGTGTATTATGTTTCGTGTTGGAGATTTTGCTGAACAACTAATGAGGAATGTAATAATTATAAATACAATAAATATCTTTTCCTATTTCACCGCTCTTGCAGTGACCCTTTTAATCCATTTCAACATTGCCTATTGACCGTGGAGGGATATGTTCAAAATAGTTATGCGCATCGAAGGTAGTTTAAAATACACGGGAACATTTCAGAACGTCTGTTTATCAAGTACGCAATTTAACTACCGGGAATATTAATTATTTGCGGCCCGTTGTGCGATGCCGAAGCCTAGGTATATTTACTGTAATAATAGAAACACATGCCAATTATCTCACATGCATGTACAACAAATGGTTACACTGAATAAGAAAAGATGTATTTGCCGTAACTATTACTATGGAACAACAATATTGTATTTAACTACTTTACTCTTTCGTAATAAAATAATTCCAGTTTAAAGGTTTGGATAGTTCTGCATTATGCGAAGTACTCTTTATCAGAAGCAATTTGTGCAATTAAATATATTACTTAAAGGCAGAAGAAAACCGCATCGATCCACGGTGCAAATGAGAAGTTTGCTCGAGCAAACCTCTCGCTAGTTACGTGCTGACACACTATTTGCATACATTGTCGTGAGTCGAGTTTCATTTAAATTAAGCAAAATGCATGCTTGTGCGGAAAATGATGTTCCGTGCCTTCGCTCGTCGCGACGTATCATTAATGAGTTCAGGATACTTATATGCAAACAGAAATATGCATATTCCTAACATAGAAAGTACCATGGAAAAGTTTTTATAGGACTCAAATCTTATTAGCACGCTGATATATCATTAATAGATATTGGAAAATAGTTTTTCTCATCTTTGACTCGTCTTGATTAATTAACTACTTAAGCTATAACGTAACCGTGCCTCGGTCAAACACATCCGGTGTTAAACGATGATGGCCAACGTGCAACAGGAATATATACCCTTGTAATGAATAAATGACGACATAAAATTTGTCAACTACAATTACCACTACCCCTCACGTTTTACAAGTCGATTAAAGAAGATATTTTGCGATTAATTGTTACCTACGCATCCAATGTAATCACCGTAATCTAATTATATTTCGGGAACAATATGATGGATAATATTAAATACGTGGTTTTTCGCTCGGGGGAAAATTAATTGCAATATTTCATGATCAATTTATATGTGCGCCATGCGACACCTTTCGTGCGTAACACGTTTCAATAATACTGTTTTAAAGGTTAATTAATGAATGATTTAAATCCAGTTTAATAAATGTATATTATTCAGATAGATGAAAATGGCTCGATAATTACACAAGGTAAAGTACGTCGCATAGACATTTCTTGGGGATTCTTCTACGATTTTCTTTCTCTTCTTAATCAAATCGTACATCAAATTAAGAGTAATTCAAAATATGCCCAAGCATTCGAAATGAAAATTAAAGATGAATCAAATGAACCTTCGTACGATAGAATTTCAAGAGGGTATTTTGTATAGATACTGATAAGAATATATTATTGCTCAAATGAGTTAGTCAAGAATTAGTAATTACCACTTGTTGCGATATGAAAAAGACAGACACGTTTTCGAGATTCGATACAGAAGTAAGATACAAATGACTAGAGCGAAGACGAAGGGTAGACTTCGCTATTCAATCGTTGCTACCTTGCAGAAAATTTATACCTGCATTTCTTTATCGGGTTAAAGAGTGTATTCGATAACATTGCCCGACTATTAAAGCCTCTTTAAAATTTCTCAGGTTCAAGTTGTGTTCGATTTCTCTGTCGCAATTGTCACATATAACAGTCTCATGAAGCCGTGAAACGCGAAACGAGGCGCGCTTTGCAATAATTGGAAATGTAAATAAACCTGAACCTTCGTCGCCGGTATATAAGTCTTAATTTGAATTTTAAAGTTATGGTTTAGCGAAACTCTCTCTCTCTCGCGCGCTGCGCGTTATTGGGGATGGTCTAAAACGGTATGTGCCTCGTGAGGTCTCTTAAAAAATACGATTTAGCGGAAGCTGCTTTTATGCAATTTCTTAAACGAATTCCGCTTACAAAAATATTTCGGAGCAAATATATCTATATTTCAATGGTTGTATCCAATTATCATACGTACACCTGTCTCGCCGTGAAATAGCATTGGCAATGAACGCGAATACCGACTTGGTGCTACGAAAAATATCGATGATAATAAAAGTTCAAAATAACAATTACCTCGCCAACTATTCGTCGAAAATTTTCTACCTCAAAGTGCATCGCTATAATGCCCTGAAATGATGCACTTTGTTGTTCGATAAAAACTTGAGACGCGTACATATTCCTTTCAACCCCCTGTACACCGTTGCAACTTACAATAGTACTTTCTAACTGTATGATACTGTTGCAACCAATGTGTTTATCCCTTTCCATGAAACGTTGTTAATCCTTACAACCCAACGAACCGTTTAAAATATTTCAAAGGTGAAAATAAATTCGTGTATCAGAGGTTTAACGAATTGAATATTTCATCCGACTCTGTATTACTGAAATACAACTTGACCGACAAGATGGTAACTACGTAAATGAAGGTAACGAATAATATAGCAAAACATTCCATCGGTCGACGGAAGACGCGCCAACCTGTTTACCTTTGATGGATGGTCTCAAGGTTCGAGAACGGTCGAGCTAATGTCTCGTTCCACTTGGTCCATCACAGGGCAGTCTCTTCTACTTGTGAATGCCACGGAACTCTCGGTGCTCGATCTTTTCAGGGACGCGGCGACGCAAGACTGTCAAGGAGAACCGATGTCGAAAGCCTTCAACAAAGTCCGTTGTCCATCGTACGAATTGCTCGAGTCTTTGCTACTATTGTTACCAACGAACCGAACTACTCCGGTTTTGTATCTCTATTTAGTTCCCGATACGACCGCGTCCCCGTTCATCGACACTGTTACACCTGTCCTCCAAATATTATACTCGACGCACTCGATGACGCTCAGCTTTTCCATCCGTGCAAAAGACGAGCACAACCGTCTTCCACGTGTACAGTTTCACGTTGCGAGAGTCAACGCGAACTACGTCACATACTTCGTAACACGTTCGTCTCGCCGGAATTCTCGTTTCGTTTCCGCGCACTTCTCTGTAATTAGCGCACTACACTTTCTCGGCGAACGCGACAAGTTTCGCGGCAACAATTACCCTGTCACTTAGCGCCGCGGCGCTCGTCTCCGACGCGGCTGTAAAAACTTGCGAGACTCGCGCTCGAAAGGTAAACGTTGGATCGCAACGACGAAACGCGGTTCGATAGAATTTTCCTTTCGACCGGAAACGACGGGGGCGGACGCAAAAACGGCCGAAGAACGAGCACGGAAACCCGAACGTTTCGTTGGCACGCCGGAAACGTGGTGGCAAAAAGTGTTTTCCAGCCGCGAAGACACCGTAATCTCGCCCGTGAGGCGCAGCGCTCTTCGCAAGGGGCGCGGCGTAACTGAGCTCGGCGAACCAACCCACGTCCTTTCTCTCTTTCTCTCTCTCTGTGGATCGCGCGGTCTCTCTTGCTTTCCACCTTTCTCTGTCCGTCGAACACCCTTGCGCCCACCCTCTCCCACGCAGAAGCTCTCGTTCCCCCAACTTTCATCCCCCGAAGCGCTCTATCTCTTCTCGTTTCACATTTTGCGAATCGCTGTCCCTTTTCGCCTCCTCTTTACCCCGTTCCTCTTTCATCGTTTCTGTCTGTCTACCCCCCCCCTTCTTTTTAACCCTTCCTTTCTTGTCCCTCGTTTCCTCACTCTGATCCACCTCGCCTTTCTTTCACCCGCTAAACGCGCCTCAAACCTATGCCCCGTTGGTCCGTGCAGAGGCAAGCCAGTGCGCGAGCATATTTCTCTCTGACCCCTGTACCAACCCCTTCTCACCTGAACCCTCGACCAATACTGTCTCTCTCTCTTTTGCCCCGTCTCAGGCAGGGATCTTTTTTTTTTTTTAGTTCCCCTTCTTCATTTTCTGCGTGTCATTTTCACCCCTGGCCTGCCCTCAACTTTTATCTTCGTCCATCGGCTTGCTTATAATAGCGAACGATCCACCCCCCCCCCTTACCCTGACTTATTTTAGTTGGTTGTTTCGTTATTCCTCTTTTCTGTGTTCTACGTATTTTTGCCCATGTCTTTTGCATTTCGACGTTATTGTAGTTTTTATTTCACAAGAGAGCATCTTGCACGCCTGTGGACCGGGGGCACGTTCGTTCGCGCGCACGCTCAGTCGCAGTCGTGGCTCGAGCGTGTAATTTTCAAGCAGGTGTCGTCGTTGCCCGCTCAGTTCGCCGCTTTTTGTTCCATCAATTTTTACGTTCGCGTTTATCGCGTACAACAATTGCGCCCTTCGAACAAACGGAACGGTTTGTTTGTCCGTGCCTCTGTCACCGGCAGTTTCGTCTTTGAACCCGCCCCGTGGTTATGCCCGCGCATGTCCTCCTTTAGAATTACGGTTTTGAGGTAATCAGTTTTGCGCCCTTTGTCTCGTTTCGTGCAAGAAATCATATGGTTGCGTTCGCTGATGCGCGACCGTATATTGCGGCAGCACTACTCTTTTGAATTTACTCAAAAGTGTAATTAAGCTAGAGTGAGGTGCTACGTTGGTACCGCAATAGTTTTTGCTGGAAAACACGTTTCATCAACGCTTGTTCCTACGCCGCAGCTACGTAGGTTCACCAACCCATGATCCGATTTCCTCGAGCACGTGCACTGCACTTTTCAATTGACACGAGATAAGAAAATCGATAGATTAAGTGTCCCGATAACTCGGGGCTGTTACAAATTTTCAAAGCATTTTTGCATGGTGATTATCACTTCAATGTTCAAAGCTCCCTCTGGCGTATCGTAAAACGATGTTAACACATCAAAGTTCGCAGTTGACTCATATCTTTGAAGTGAATTTTATTCCGTGATCCTTCAAATCTACCACCGGGACTTCCCGCTTTGAAGATTGCAGTGCAATTATGCGATATCAATTTATGCGTATTACTCGCTTCGGATTAATTTATTTATATAGGTCTTCGTTATTTCTATTTAATTTCTTGGTGCTCCGTGTTATGTACTTTATCTTCTGACAGATTGGCAATTTCTTTAAAAGCTGAACACATTTGCATTTGGAGCCCATCTAAAAATGTGAATGTTTATTGACAACTGAACGTTTTACATAATGATAACGACAAGTGTTGAAACTGTAGGACTTCGGCAAATGTAGTGTATTCGTTAGCCAATTTTACGGAAAAAGCTAATGTGGCTAACTATGTTTGTGCTTACAATTGAGACACATTATTGCTTTCTTTCGTGGGAAACTAAAAATACTAAAAGTTTTACGGAATGCTTCTCAACCAACGAATCTTCGGACTCTGTTCAATAATGTATCGCCGTCTTTAACGACAGTTTCACAAAGTTTTCACATTATACGTACTAGTCGCCGTAATGTTTTAACACGCATTATACAACAATGTGGTAAAAAGTGGCACACTCTCTGCCGTTATTTCCAAAATTTCGTAAAAATAAACACAAGCTATAGCCACGACGATATAGAAAGTTAATTTGCTGAGAGTACCATTGAACTGTTCTACCTGTTGCTAGAAACGATATCATCAATAGTGGTCTATTATTAATAAGCGCAGCAAAGTTATTAATTCAATAAAATGTTTATTTACGATTCATTATCGCGTCGATTATATCACGATTGGACACGCGTTTTATTAAAAATATCTTTCGCTGAATTCTTTTGGTCGACATGTATCAACCGATGAATCGGATTAATTAAAGGATCGCCCAATACAGTATATCTTATACTTCTGTTCGCGTGAACCGGACAAAAATTTAAGATCGTTTTTCTCGAAAACGTTATTCCACATTTTCGTCTTGTCTTCTGACGTCGAATTATCCCCTATCCGGTTGCACCCCCGCAGTTACTGACAACCCTGTACAATAACATAACGAAAGCTCTTGGGGGGCAAAAAAAACCATAAGTTTGCCAATCAATTTAATCAACTTTCCCAGCAAACGACACTCGCAATACAGAGCCCTAGAAACTCCACACGTAAAGTGGATGGAAAAACTTTTCAAAATGTCGCATTACGCGCTATGTTTTCGCGTCGCAACAGCATAACGCCGTAGTCCTAGAACGATGCTTGCGGTGATCTCAATAAAAATCAGCACTCCGTGGCGTTTTTTCCTTTTTGTTGCATTTGTTCCACCTTGGTACGGGCCGATCAAAGGTATTATTCGATGAAGCATACGTGCTCGATCGGTCAGTAATGTCGTGGTCACCGAAAAACTTAATCCGACGAGTTATTGGAATTAATTTCACTAGTGGCAGATTAGCATCCACCGACGGACGTTCGGTCGCACTTGGATCCCCCCCAACCAATAATCGAGTGCCGTTTAAATCACTACCGATTACGCTGTTACCGCGATGTTTCTCTTGCAGCGACTATAGCCCGCCCCATAACACGTTATGCGACGAGTACAGCCTCGGCAGTCTGTAATGGCGAGGCTTGATTTACGTTAAAGGTTCAATCACGTCCCATTTTCATTCCGCCCCGTGCTTCGCGCCGCGTTCAAATATTATTCGGAGCTCCTCAAAACCGTTTAATGCGTATCGACATTCACGTCCGTCCGTGATAATGTACAGATTTCGAGAGGAGACGCTTACACGGGAAAGAATACGTATTATTAATACTCGTCGATGAGGAAGCTCGGCTGCGAGCATGTCAAACGAATGCACAATTCGATGCTCGGGATTTATGACTTTGTGCACAATCGACCAATGTTATAAAAAACAAAACAAAAAAATAGCAGCGAAATTTTCTATACGCGACAAACCTACTTGCGCGGCTATTGAAAATCGAATACAATCCGTCACGAGTGCACAGAAGCAAATACCAGAGTCCTACGGCAAATGGAACCACGGAAAGATTGGGAAAATTTGAAATTTCGCAACGCTGCAATAGGTACGCCTATATAAATATTTTATGCGACCGAACGACAAGAGAGATCAGTACCCACACCATCGAGAGTTCGCCTCATGAATTCCATATTTCTATGTCATCCCCTTTTGATAGAATAGGGGAAAAGAAGCGACGAACTAGTTACGTGGCACTGTGGGACAAATACTTTTTGAATACGAAGTTGTTGAATATGAATAACCACATTTAAATATGAGATAACAATGTATGGTTTAGTAAGCCGCGATGTCGCGTAAAACAGTTAATTAATGTTCTTCTAATCTAATTAATTAATACTAATCGAGGTCGATATTGTTTAGCTGATAGTACAAAAATGAAGAAGAATGCTCTAACAGTAAATACCCTAGTGTCACTTTTTTTATTGGTCGTTCGTTGAGTTCGTGAAAGGTTGCATGGTTGTGCATTTCTCAATAATTCCTTTTGCAATAGTGTGTAACATTTTTACATTCTGATTTTCAAATAACACTCTACGACGTAATTTCAGTCTCAATTGAACAGATGGTATACTTTATAATGAACGAAAAATACACCACAATAGACCCCCACAGTTAAACACACTTGGTTAAATAAGTTACACAAATTTGATCTATCTTCTTTCAAGAACAACAGCATATTATCATATCATCATATCCCTTTAACGTTCTGCTTCCAATTATTCGAATCGTTCGAACCAACAATCTCCGCGAAATAATTAGCAATAGGATGCAAAGTGTTGTTTTCCATTTATGAACGTTGTCGATTACAAAGCGCACTAACGTTATGGGGCTATTCCAATTTCGACGATTGTACCCTCCGTTTTGCACAGCTACTCCTGCGGCCGCGTTTTTGCGTTTCCTTTCTACTGCTCTGACAGCTTCCCTGTGAAGTCATCGATTTAACTGCGGACAGCAGAAAATATTTAAGCTTCCGGAATATGTGACGTGACATAAGAGCCCTCGTAGTTTTGACGGCCTGTCAATAGACAGATATTTCTTGCAGCGTTGCAAGTGGCATATTCGTATACGTCAAACTGTCGCCATTATTGGGCGATTCCGACCGTGTACATCGTATTCATTTTACAACGTAAACTAACCATGCAATTAATGATGGTGAACTTCGTAGAATTGGGACATTTCATATTTACTATACGTATGTGGGAAATTGAACATCCATTGCTCGATGATGGAATATATTTATTTCAATTGTTGACGCAAATTTAATCAATGCAATTATATGCCAAGGATTTTCTTCCAATTTCGATTTACCTCGTTCATTTGTTATCGCCTGCTTCGATTGGCGTAATAAGAAGCTACGGGGATTTGTAAAAATCGTGGACGATTTAAAATTCCAGTCCTGTCCCTTGGTATTCGGTCGAACATTTATTATCAAGAAATTAAGACCGACGTATACAGTTCGATCTTACCAACGGGATATTAATGGAGTGGCTAAACGATTAAGAGGTTCGTGCTTTAGAACTTTGCTTTATTTTCTCGTTTCTGACGGCGAAGTAGTAAATCATTCACTTTGTAAGGAGAAGGGCTGGAAGACTACTTTTACGGCACGGTTTCAAAGGTAAGTAGGAAAAGTCGGGGAAGAATGAAACGAGTGAGTAAATGATCTAGTTTCTGGCGAAACCTGAGAAACACTGCACTTTAACTATAACAGGAAGATATGTCTGGTTGGAATTACCTTTTAATCGAAGGGTATTTATAAACCGACTGACGGGACACGCGAAAAGAGAGTTCACATTTTCAAGTACGCGATATAATATTTGATAATTCAAAATACATAGTCGGACAGCTCAGTTATATCTTGAAACAATTTTATTAAATGTAATCGATATACGTTGAAAAGATCGGTCTATTCCCGCGTCGCTTCGTCACACGCGGACACGTTATTAATCTTTTCAGCCAGCTCAAACTTCTTTCAACAAAATGATAGAATCTCCTAGGCCGCGAGTCGTTCATTAAATTTCATCCGACAGGCCGCGAGTAAAATCATTCAACTTTGAGCAAGACAGCAAGTCGCACGAAGGTAGATTGCTGGAGTAGGTGCGGTCGGTGGAGTCTGGTCGGTCTGCCTCAAATTTCCGACATTGCACCTACCTTAATGTCGTTCCTGTGCGGATATTGGAGGTAACAGGTATATAGGTTGGTAGGTGGGTTCTACGACACGACCAGTGTCCCCGGTATACCTGTATCCGTAGACCGTCCGTGAATCTCCCACACGTGTGGGCACCTCGTACGCGGTGGGCGCACGTGTGCGCGTGTAAAAATGTACAAACGTGGATGGCCGCAGATAAGAAGGGAAGTAGCTGGAGGAAATAAGGCGGTGAGAATATTACTGCCCTAGAAAGATTGGTTCTCCGGACGGATTAAAATGTAACTTCGGCGCGGCGAGATGAGAATGGAAATGAAGCAGCCACTTTGTTTGAGAACGATATATCCCTTACGGTTGAATGATACGTGTACCTATTGCGGTTGCTTTATTCATTAGAGGAGACGCTGCGAGGTGTACGGGAACGAGGAGTGAAAGTGCCGGAGGGATCGCGCGTCGATGTTTTATTCCCGTTTGCAGAATTTTTAATTGAAATTCCGTTTCCGAGGGGCCCCGATAACTTTGACTATTTCTGGTGTCACTTGTGAATTTTCTCTTCCGTCTACATATTCATATCTGTCCCATGGAACTTTAATAGAGCATGTGCTGCTTCGTTTCAGCCACTCCAACGCTACGTCGCACTGTCGCGCATTTTGAAGCATGCGATACGCGGTGTAATTTCCTCTAGACAGTGTAACTTAAAGGAGATTGATTTCTCGATTACGTTTCAGTAAAATGTACGAAAGCGTGTATCAAATATGGACAAATTGGATGTTCTATTTGTTCATACTTTTGCAGATATCGTGCACCGACAGTTTTAAGGTATGCCCGTGCAATCTCACCTTTCCTGCAACGTAATAATGAACAATATCTAAATATAATTAACCGTCATCAATTACCCTCCCGTGGACGAGACAACTTGAACATTTCTAAAGTTACGAAGCAAGAAAACTTTTGCATTTGTATAAGCTCCAATGATACCGCGAACAGGGGTAATCAGGGTACCCACGGGTCCCAATAGGCCGCTGTTTAATTAATTAATTGCACGGAAAGCTATTACCAATGACCGACTTTGGCGACTCATTATTCATTCGGAAGGGATGAACCGTGGAGGCTTAACGACGTCGTTGTGACAATTTTCTTCCTCCGCCGTCGATAACAGCGAAAAACGATGCTCTTAAGGGACATTGTTCGGCGACATGTAATAAATGCTTCCCTTTTTCCACGGTTTTCACTCTGTCTTTCCTGCGAGCCCGCCTCACAGCCGTTCCCCCGAAGTTTCGTCGTTAGGCAGAGATTTACAAGTCGCGGTTAAAATCAATTAAGCGAGTGCTTGCAGTTTAATTCGACGCCTTTGTTCCGGGATATTCGTTTCGAACCGAAATTTCGTAGGTTACTTTATTCCATACATTACGGAGTCCCAGCGACCGTATAATTTATTGCGTATTAACGCCAGCCAAATATGGGGGTGGGGGGGAGATTTATTAGAAATTTATCGTAACTATTCTATGTGGGTCGTTATTGCATTCGACGGCGAATTAAACTCGAATTTCAAATGGTAATTCGTCAGAACGTTCTATTACATTTTCGGGCTCTCCATGACTTCCGGCTACAATTGAACTGGATATGGCACATTTTCGGGTTTCAGATTGCCAATGTCGTGATATTTTCCCTTTGTTAGTACACTCCTGTTTTTTAATTGAAGCGCTGAATTCTCTGGTAAAGCTCTTTTATTCCGGGACGGCACTATCCTGCGATGTCTGACTAATGATCCGCGTTTCTACTTCCCTCCAATTCTCCGAACGATTATCTTGATGAGTTATAAAAGACACGCTCGTATGACTTATTGTTAGCTATCTGTGAATCTATAATTTCGTTTTATTCGATGGGATGGCGGCGCTTCTGATCAATAATTCGTACAATTCGCAATCCCCGGTAATTATAATGTGTGCAGCTATAAATTTAGGAACAATTACGAAAGTTATTTTTGTACGGACATTTACACGTTACAATACGACGTTGTCAATTGGATAGAACATTAATTCTGAATCGCAAAAATATTCGAACTCAAATATTCAAACTTGCATCATAAACTGTTTTAAATGTTTCTGTTCAACTATTGCTCGCGAAAAAATGTTGTCAGTGAAGAAACTACCACAACCCCACAACGTATCGTAAGCGAGTCCACAGAAGGATGCATTAAATGCAGAGTGCATTAAAAACTGTGGATATATGCAACCACTATCGGACACTTCGTTAACACCTTCATATAATTCCCAGCCTTTCTTCACGGTTTCCCACACATTTCCCCTATCAACTAACTGCTCGTTCTCGGTAACCCTCGTTCACGAACAGGTCCTTGTTCGCGTTTTACGAGGTGTTCTACCATTACACCTTCCAAATGAGCGGCATTTTAGGGTCCACCGCTCGAGGCGTCCACGGGTCGAAGGAGTAGAAAAGGACTACCGGTTGGTGGTATTCACGAAAGCCACGAACACAAAGGATGACAAGTAAGTACTATCAATTTGGGTCATTACCTATTCCAAGGTACACTGATTTAGTCGTGGAACGCGACTATCGTTAACATCCGATGGCAAGTTGGTCGAACAACGGTTTTGAAGAACATTACTGCGGTGGCGTTGTCACATTCGCCTGCAATTTATCTTTAACGCTTGATTTTTCCCCGTCATAAAAAAGAAATAAAGCTGCACAAATCATCGTATCTGATAATACGTAATACCAGCGATCAGTTATAAACGTTACAAATAGAAATTCATTTCCTTCAAGCGGTATCAATGTAGCGCAACTTGTAACGTGTACCCCCCGTCCCCATGAAACTTATAATTACCGCGAAATAATTTCTTCGGCTGTTGATGGAGAAATTGTGCGCGCGAAGCTTAGAGATGAAGGCACGCTAACTTTGTAACGTTCGCAGTTCGTAAACTGCGAAACAAATACGAGCACCTCATTTGCATCGATATTTCAGGTGAAGCAACGAGTAAAGTAGCTGAGTTTTCTAAAGTGTAAAATTATATGCACTTAGCGTTCGCGTTCTCCGCCGCCCGGTCAATATTCTACGCGTAAATTCACCGGCACGGTTTTAAAGTTCCCCGGCTAAAGTACCGTAAAACAGACTCGCGCTTTAAGTTCCGGTGTATCAAGATTTAAAGCGGCAGATAAAACTAGACCGAGCCGAAACGCCGTTCGGCTTATTTGTATAAGTTCCGCGAACGAGGGAGTAAAGTTGACGCAGGACTAATGCAGCCCCGTCGTTTAATTCAATTTTACGATTCGCGCACGAACACGAAGTGTATTTCGATATTTCTCAGCTACCGATGTGGATAGCACGAAACGGAGACACGGGATCACAGTGATATACAGGAAGAGAAAGAACGGTGCGAGGGATGGAAAGGGATGAATACTGGTATTAAATGCCTAAATCAGCGATTTGCGATGTACGATGGAGCATTTGAGTTAATAAGTCCCGTTCATTCCAGTTCATAGAAGTCGTGTAAAGGATAACGCCAAGAAGGTACACAAATCAATTAGTACATACGATAAGAGGAAACAGGGGAAAACAAGGGAGAAAGAATACACATTCATCATTTATTTCGTGCTGCATCGATTTGCACTGCAATAATGTAAATCCCGATATTAAACTGTTAAATTAAGTGTTTATATTTTATATCCCAAATACGTATCCCCAAACGATAGGTACAATACGACTTAGGCGTCTTTCATAATCGTCGAGCGCACATTATAACCATAAATCAAAAATATACCATAATATGATATATCGCGATCAATTACATACGTGTATGCGCGTGTATGAAAAGTTTGCTTTAGTTATATCTTTTTTTGTGCAAGTATTACCTCAAGTGCCTGGCAAAGCGACTGAAGTGTTGATATCTCATTATCGTAGAACTGCGAACGGCCAAAGTATGTGTTTTGATAAGCGTCTCGTAAGGATGTACGCAGCATAACAATTACGCTGGCTTCCCTACGTAGATTCACAGGCGAGTTGCCAAGCCGACGTAAAGCGGATTAATGCATTCGCTAATGTCGCATCACTGGCGTCTTCTTGAAACTCCAGCTACCCGACGCGATACAGGAAAACCGAGATATCAGGTCGAAGCAATTACTTTTCCCGGGGGAAACATTTTCCGCGATCTTTACGTTACAGGCTTCACGATATTGCAAGAAGCGCGACCTCCTTGCACTCGCGTTTCATTTTAACCCAGTTTGACAACTGGCTTGCAGATTGCTGTAATTATACAATGCGCATCTATTCAGGACGGTGTAATGGTGTACATTATCGTTTGCTGGAATTTCTACAAAAAATATCGACGCCAACATTTCAGATTCATAGTAATCGACGCCGAGGAATTCTTGCTACAGAAGGATTCTTTGGTAAAACGCGAAACTTCGCACGTCCCAACGCGAATAAACTGTCGCGCGATATCTTTGTCGGTTCGTTATTAATTATGCATTTTAATATCGCATAATATCCGATGGTTAGAGAGACGGTTATGAAATCCGGCGGTGATATTGTTTAAATTGTCCACTCGAGAACATTGACGGCACGACCCGATGTAATACTTGTACGAGCAATACAATGGAAAAAGCTTTAAAACTTTTCTGTAATTGTGCCTTTGCAATCGCGCTTACCACTTTGTTGCGCAGTGCATCGCGTCGCCGAGGTATCCGCAGTTTCACGTTCAATTTCGCGGCGTTTTAACAAAATGCTTACATCGGCACTCGATGCTAAGTTGAAGAAACGCAGAGGGATAGTGGCAACCATTCTCGTGGCTAACGAGCAAAAGAGAACGGGGCGAATCGAGGGGCAAGAAATTCAATGACAAAGGAGGAAAAAGATTGTAACAGAAACTGGCGGCCAGTCGATTCCCATTTTCGGGAAGTCTGAGCGGGCTCTCGGAAATTCAACGAATCCCCAGAGCACGTGATCGAATTTGGTTTTCAGTGGCCGCCTGCACGAACCGAGTCGACGACGCGATAACAATGATGTTCGCGAAGTAAACCCGTCGAGATACATACCGTTGCGTTTTTAGCGTGGAGAACTTTTCACGCTTCAGAAATGGACAGTCAGGAAATGCAATAAAAAAGGATTTCAGCATTTTTACAGAAAGTGCAGAATCTTATGAAATTATGATGACGATGCTATAAGTGAAAGCATGACAAAGTAGTCACAGAACGTGGTGGTAAATTTGTTTCGTCGGAATCAATGGAATGAAAAGCACGAAACTGGCAAAGAAAACAATAAAAGGACGCTAATACGCTTAATTCTGTTCGTGGTGTATCTTTCAATTCATTTTTTCTTCTTTTTACGCTACAATATAATATTTAGCAGTGTGGTTTCTACTCGTGGGCAATCGGGAACACAATGACGTGTCTCTGATGTGGCGATAGAAAATGTGTGAAAAAAAATCGTGAGCAGCAGACGAGCGAGGAATCGCCAAGAAAAAGCACGCGTGACAATGGAACGTCAAGAGAAACAAATACCTTTGCAGAAATTCGTGAGACGCGTTCAACGCGAGCAGACGGGAAAATCGTCTCATCTCTCATACTGTAAAATAGAACAGATTTTCTTCGAATCGATCGCATTCTCAATTCGATGCTCGGGAACAACGTGGAATCAAAACAGATGAGCCATCGAAACGTCGAGGCACACGTGTCGACCGATACAATTTCCAGTTTCATCATCGCGCGAACAAGGGCCAAAGCTTCACGGACACTAATAACACGGATCGTATACCTTAGAACGCTTTCCCATAACGCCTTACAGCTTACGGGATAATGCAAAGATTGGTATTGGATGCCCGATGAAACAGCAGCGCGTAAACGAAAATGTTACCGCACAATTTCTAAATCCTTGTATGGAACATATTTTCGTACGTTCGTAATATACACGCGGCTGCAGGGTAGGAAGAAAGTACTGATGCTTGTAAACATATAAAAAAAATATTCGCGTTTATGTATTTCCTTTTAAAAATCTGAAATGCATTTAATAGATGTTTTTAACACCGTACGTTCGTGTTTCATAATATTTCAAAGTGGTAAATGAAGCTGCGAGATAGAGGTATCGTTAAAGGTATAGAATAAGGTTTCCTGTTTTTAAAGCCTAATCGTAAAATATCTTATTATATATTACACGGTGTGCTTAAATATTTAAGGTCAGCGTAAAGCTGTATCTGTATTGTAAGGTTCACGAAATATAATGCGGAAGTAAACTTTGTCATTTATTAAAGATAAACAATGCAAAGTATTATTCGCTTAGCAATTAATTTGCCATCGAAATATTACGAAAAGTTGACGAAACGGGTCTACAAAATAGTTCCTTTTAATCACCCCGTTCTAATATATTCTGTCACTGAAACGTCACTGTTATTTTTCCCGTTAATAAGTGACAACGTCGCGTCGAGTGGAAATTAAGTGCGATGAGTTCTCCGCGATATAGAGAACTTACCGGACAGAGTCAGTCGAATAATGCGACTAAAATGCAAATTGGTGAAACATATAACGTGGCGCGAACGAGCAGAAGCTTCAGCGTCGCGAGTACTGTCGTTACATTTTGTCAAATAGTTGGAAAGCCTGCATGGTGAACACTTTTTTCATTCCTATCTCACCGTGCAATACAATTTTTTGACAGAAATTAAAAACTGAATTCACCTGTGTACACTCACGTGTACACTTCAAATGATAAATTAGATTACGCAAATATCCAATGAAAATATTCATTATCAGATCGCGTCGACAACATTTTTAATCAACTTACGCCGACAGAATTGTATAAACAATGACAACAATGTTACACAGAAACATGTGGGCACTTAACTATCATATTATTTACTACGATCGGGCCGTTGACTAAAGAAAAGGCGAAGAATAAAGTTTCAGAATTACATGTAATCTTGTTTCGGGGAAAATTTCCGTCCGACATTCATCCCGTCGAGCAACATAATTAGTAGTGAGACAGTGGATTACCATATTCCCCCGAAAATGAGCCGTTAAGCTGTCTGTTGGGCGTTGGAAAGTTTCGCTGACTAACCGCGAACAGAAACGAGTCGTTTGAATAGTTCCGTTTCGCCTGGAATGCGTTTATTTCATTTTCGCCCAACGCGTTCCACATTTTCATACGAATTCTGTCGCATTAGCTTTCTGAAACAACGAGCGCAACCGAATGTTGCCCGCCAATTTCACGCTTTAGGTGCCACGGAGCCCTTCCCCCTATCACAAGTGCCCGGACCTTTTAAATTTTCGCGTGACATGTATCGCGACGCGTTCGCGTCGTTCGCGGCGATTTTCCACCGACACAACGGAAACATATTTCCGCAAAAGGGGGCCACGGACCGAGCGTCGTAGCGCGAACAACTTATGGCGTAACGCTGATTAATTATGCAACGCCGATACTCGCCGAAACTTCTGGCTTCCGCGTCTTCTCGCGGGGAAAAAAGGGTAAGTCCCTTAAAAGTACGCTCGGTGAATCCATTCGATGCACTTAGGAAATTTTAAGGCCGTAATACGTTGGCGCGTGTGTTCAAGCACGGAATACGAGAAGTTCGGAATAAAGTTTAGCTCCGCGCAACGCTGACCATAAATAAATGCAAATGCTTCGTGAAACGGCGGATTAGGATACCCGATTTTATGTTGTCTGCGGGACGCTTCTTGGAATCGTCCGACAGTTCCGGTAATATTATGGGCTACGTTAAGAAGGGAAAAATTGTGGCACCTACTGTTCCGCTGAGTTGGGGTGTATAGAATTATAGCGCCATTTAAATGTTATTGGGCGGCCGAAATAGTCGTTGCGTGAGACGAATATTGTTCTTGTTTGAAGTAATTTGAAGAATGTTTTTAACCGTGAGAATTGTATTTCAATATTATGCCGGATCTGTATATAGAGGTTGATGGGAAACAACTTAATGAATAATTGTCTACTATAGTAAAGTTATCTTGTTAATACAGTATTAAAATAATAAAACGCAAAATTGTGTTGTTATTCAAAATTCGTAACTACGAAAGGAGTGAATATCGTTCTGAGAATACGTATTCGACAGCGTCAAGACAATTCGTTAATGAAAAAATGCACTTCTGACATTCTCAGTACGTGGTTCATTGGTTATTATTATAAATCAGTAGTTTCGCATGGTTTAGAGTGTTTAAGCGTGCGCAATCTTTGGTGGCAAGCGTTTATTGCTTCTGTCTGACGTTAATGTAAAACACCTGCATCCAGATTGCACGACAGAGGCAGGGTCATCAGTACAAATCTAGTCTCGGAAGTTATGATCTCAATGGAAGCTCCTAGCGTGGCATAACGAATTCACGTAATCTTCCTCGGGTGGCAAACTCTCTTGCCGCAAGTTTGCCTTTTTATCGGTTAAACTTTCAGGTTAAACTTCCAGGATCTTTCTGGTGTAGCGCATAAACTTCCAATGACGTGTCCTGCTCGTTTTGAATCTTTTCTTATCTAGGCAGTAGTCGAAGAACCGAACACAATGACGAAGAATCTGGCGCAACTTTCGTTGATATTAAATCGAAAGATGGAAAATTTTCTGAAGTTGTTGGCGATACCTTCGACGTATTTTTATTTGGAGGCATAATATCGTCGGGGACAAGTGAGACTTTCTTCGATTACATGATTTGGTAAAAATCATCCTAGAGTTGATTGTAGATGATTGTAGTTTGTAGAAAAAATATAGCCAATATGAGATTTGTATTAAACATTTCACAGACAGTAAAAATCGTAAGCAAGCTTGTCAAATCACATAGGAAAGAAAACTTTACGGTTTAAATGTATTATATTATAAAGAAAGAATCGCCAAATACAATTCTGTTTAAAGTTGAAATTTGATTCATTTAATTTTTCGTACAAAATACAATTTTCAGCCGCTTGCGTCGATTAACTCTCATGAAATTAGTCAGGGGCCGTAAAAAGCATATATTCCCAGGCATACGCCGATAATTTGAAGTCACGTAAAACGAAATGTTGAATACGTGCTGTATGAACTGTGCAATTAGCGCTGTGCTCACGTTCACTTCGAATCTAGCACAATTCACAATCCGATTTTAAATTCGTAAATTCCTGATTTCCATTGAAACCAACTAAATCGAAAAAGAGCGTATTGGGACTAAAATATAATTACAAATAATAATCACATTCAAATATTTTTTTGATTTCGTTTCTGCACCATGCATTTTATCAATATTCTGCAAGTTGGACGAAAATTAAAATCGAATTATATTTAACATAGATGGGATCTCTACAAACTGGCCTACTTACGAGCAATTCCTAATCTTCTCTTTTTACTGAGTTAGGACGCAAAAATAATTTAATACAATTTACCTAATGGAAATATCTGTTTATATAACAAAATGTGGCAGTATGGAGAGAAAGGGATATAAATTAATCGTCCCATATGCTTTATGTCTCTGTCGTATAATACTTTCCAATCCGCTATTGTTGATTAACGACAATAAATGCAGCATTTATTTTTACATGCATCCGATTTCAAGTAGATCGATATTTTGTCTCTGAAAATACAGTTATGCCGCTCACGAGCGACGTTCAGCGAAACTTAGCGTGGGTTGTAATAAAAAAATTCCAACAAATTCATCCATCGCTCGAACCACGGCGCGGGACGGGCGTACAAAGTGAATTTATGGAAGGCTGAAGGGAAAGCGGCAAAATATTTAGTTAGCCTGCACTGTTACGCGGCCGTTGTACACCGCGACCAAGTATGCAAATAATTCCAAGTGTTTGTATTCCACTCGGTTACGAAGGGGTTGAGGTGGCGAAAGGCAAGGGATGGATAAACGAACAAAGATAACGCCTAACTGCAACTGACTCCTCTGCGATGCCGTCGACGAGCAGTCGAACAGTTTTATGAAACGCTCGCAGTGCAAGCGGAAAACGTCAGACACGTTTTGAAAGGCTCGTTCGTTATTCGACAGAAAGGAGATTTTATGCTTTTCAAGCACGTGCAGGCCTCTTCTGGGGGAGCTATGTTCAGAACATAATGCCGTCCGTCCTTAACATCCAAGGATTACGAAAGGATAGGCGAAGGAGCTTAAACCAACGGACCATTTTCAAAACTCAATGATAATTCGCTGAAATAAATTTATCTTGATTTTTATTTATGGAAACGCTATGGGCATTTGAACACTGCCCATCCGAATACCTTTTTAACCGAATACTTTATTATTATGCCAACAGCACACCTGTTCGTTCAATCTGAATAATGCATGTACCATTCACTTGTATTCCTTCCATTGTTACGTACACCGTTGTTAAGCAACGCTTTCAAGCCCATATTTAAACTTGCGGCAGTTAGATAACAAGTGTTTCATTCTCTCATACCGATCGCGGAAGATCGGCATGTAACGCCGTTCGTCGATAATAATTTGACGTTCGATAAGTAATTTTATCGGGGTACGTGGTCCAGTCCGATTAATAAGGCAAACGTGCAATGACAAAATTATCGTATCCGTTGTAAAACGTGAAACGACGGGTGGCGACGATATATTCGGACCGACCTGTTTGAAAAGCGGTTCTTTCGCAAATATGAAAACAAGCGTGGACAGTTTCCTGCACCATTCGAAAAAGAGTACAACAAAAATGCGTTACGACCCGTGGTTTCGTTGTTATAACGAGAAGCGAGTCCAGCACAACAGATAACCAGACCCGCTTTTCGTGAGTGATTGCATAAAACATTTTCGCGCAACACTTACGAATTAAATATGATGCCGTGTGAAAACGACAGATTTATACAGTGTATAAACTCTTCCTGCTTTCCTCGAAAATACACCGGTTACGCTCCGCGGCGTGATACAGTCACGAATTATGTATATTCTTCCAGGCGCAATATTGTACACCGCGAGCGAACTTCATTACCCAGAAACGGCACACCAAACTTTACCAATTCGCCCTTCATATTCGCAGATTATTTAGACAAATGTAGGTGTAATACGTGAAAGCATATACAAAGGAAGCTTCTAACTGCGACTTATAGAACGACAGATATCAAAATGCAACATAATTTAACGCGCGCGTTATTATACAAAATTGACTCCCTTCCCGTTCATTTAAAATCGAAATGCTTGTAATTCCTCCCACCCTTAACGTCCGAGTAATTACACATTTCTTCGTTGCGAAAAGAAAGGACAAACAAATCCATATAATCAAGTCGAGCATTGAATCTGTCTATTGTAACGGAATAATTTTCACGCCCACTCTGCACTTTACTTCTTTCCATCGTCGAACAGAAAGTAGATACTCCAGATATGAAGTATCGAACCGCCTCGTCCAGTACACAAATTATCCGCCAAAATGCACCCCTCCCCCTTCCGCCCCCTATTTTTCTGTACTCGCAAGCTCAAATCACAATCGTTTCGCACGCGAACAAACAGAATACATGCAGGTCATAACATTCTGTGTCTGCGTACACGTGTAACGCCAGAAACCGTGTGCTAATCCTGCAGAAACTGCGGGGCGGACAAACTCGTTCGCGGTGCACGGGAGTGCGTCTGAAACCGTTCCTCGATTCACCGCACAAGTTAGCCAGTGCAGCAGGCCGAGACGACGAGGTTGGCATTGTCAACCTGCGCCTACGACCGGCCTCAACGACACGCGGGTCGGGTGCGAGCGAGCGACCGCAGAAGAGGAGCCGTGTGTACACTCCGGCTTCATAAAGCAGCTTTATCTAGATCGCCCCCAGAGTTACGGGCTGAAAGTACGAGCTATTAACTCGCGAAGCGCCGCGAGAGAGGGAGCGAGGGTGCGAGAGCGGCGAATCGGCGGGGGTTGAGCTTGACAGCCTTCTGAGAAATGTTTATGCCCACACCAGCCTATTTAGCAGCAACGTGTTCAACGCTAGTAATTGCCGCGGAGCTGGTGATCATCGCACTCGGCGCGTTGCACTTATTTATTATTGCAAGGATGAACTGTTTGATGTCGATCCAATTTTTTGCACGTCCCCGGTGGTGGTCGAGTTTGGGCCGCTTTTAACCGCGGTATTGTACGTATAAGAAATTTGCGGTAGCAATCGTTGCGAGGACAAATTAACGTTTACTGTAGAATTCGAACGGCAATATTTCAGTTTTGTCCGATGATAGTAACACTCGCGAGATATGTACAATGTATTTCATTTGATGAGAGTGAGGCTGCAACAATCTTTTGTCGATTGTTAATTAATCGCATTCTGAATTACAGATTCGCGTGTGCAATTCTTTGAGTATCATAGGAACAGAGAAGAGATACATTGATAGCGTGTATCTAGAAGATGGTCAATATTGATTGCTCGCATTCGCCTTTCTGAAAATCAATGATGCACCTAGTGTTCAGTTCCGTGAGTATTGGCCATCTTTTGAATGACTAAGATAATTTACGGTCTGTACAATTTTGGCTGAGGGTAAATTGGGATTCGTCAACGGCGTAATCGGAATACTGATGCAGCAAATTGCAGCATTACTGACATCATTAGGATTCCGCGAACAGAAAATAAAGTCTCGTGGGAAGGATAGGTATTAGTTCGATTTAGGATCAGGTCGTTCGTAGTTTTATGAGGGAAGAACACATATACGAGATAAAATATGATAGGGTATCAGGGACGGGTTTGCATAGAAGTTAATTAAAAGTTTTAATCTGTTACAAGTTTACGGTATCGAAAATAAACATATTTTTGAATAACCACGGAAGATTTATAAAGCACTGTACTTAAATTTTGCTAATTAAGTGCATTTCTCAATGATACGAATTCCAAATATTTACGAACCTTCGTTATAAAAATTGTGCAATAAAGGCGACGCCATTTTCATTACACTCGCCTGTTTATTATTTTCCATGGAGAGGAAAGCAAATGTGTATCGTGGATATAATTTGGTGTGTACACAGAAACCTTCGTGTGCAGTGACACGCGTAGTTCCAATCAATATCGTTGTTTGTTCAGACAGAAAATTAATACCGAAACAATGTCGGATTTATAATATCGAATACTAAAAGTTGGTTACTCGTGTCAAAACGTGTCACTACAATATCATTAAAATAATGCATGATTCATGGCACTTGCAATATTTATACATTAGTTGCAGCTTTGGGATTATATAATTAAGGGTAACCACATAAGTAGAAATTTTATCACAAATCTTGCGAAATCAATAAATTGGATTAAATCATTCGCAATTAAGTGCGACTTCCATTCTAACGTTTAATTGTAAATTTTACCCATTACATTTGCAACATCGACGAATAATTCAGGCAACTTTTTATGTACTTTCGAAACGTTCGTTAATTAATCCAGGACCGGACATTCGTGGATTTTAATTGTATTACATTCACAGTCGTTACGTGATTACTGAATATCTGAAATGATATTGAACACAGTCTACCGCGCCAATCATTGGCGCTCCGATATTCCTTCACAAATTGCTCAGGGATGAACGGCCGTCGCGTAAAATTGCGTTTAACGATGATCATCGATATACACTTTGCTGGGAAACGAAAGTTTGTGCGTAAAATTGATTTCGGGTTAAAGTTTCAAGAATTCCATCCTGCCCGGCGATAAATCCACAGTTTCACGTGGAAGTTTCTCCGGCGAATTACTATTCGGTGTAGGCCTATCGAAGTTTCTCCTCGATCGTAAATATAAATATTAATTTCGCTTACAACCACTCTCTGGAATCGAAGATTTACAGCACATTTTTCTTCCATTTATTTTCATTAATAACATTCCTTTCGGCATATCGACGAGATCCAGAGAAGAATATTCGTCCCTTCGATTACTGATGGAACAGAATCTCGTTAAAAATTTATACGAGCAAAACATGTCTAATTAACAGAAAATTATTGTCGACATCAAACACGCGAATTTATTATAAAATTGGGATCGTAAAGTATATTTTACAAGCCGGCCTAATAGAGCGTTAATATGGTAAATATTGTATATTTGTTACGTCTATAATATATGAATTTTTCATTAAACGTTATAATGATATATTAAAATGACTGAAGTCCACGCACGTAAATATATATTTACGTCATTAACTTCCTTTCGTTTCTTGTGGTATACAATTGCTGGATATTTGAAAAAGCTCTTACCACGGACACGTTAAACTTTAATCCTTTGAAGGGATGATGGAAGGGTTAGTAACAGGTCCGTAGTTGGGTCGTGCACGCTGTAATAGCTGTAGTAAAGATGGTCTCATTGGCCCGGAAAACTAACATATAGGGCACCAATTTCTCTCATCCGAGTCACTGTGATTGCTACAATAAAACGAAGTTGCAGAAGTTGTTCGTTTTAATTTATAGTCGCGCGTTGGACGATAGTCAATTAAATAGCGTTACGCGAGCTATAGGTCGTTCAGCGAAGGTTTGAATTGTAAATAAATAATAAAGAGTGCGGATAGTACGATGCATTAGGTCTACAAAAAATGGTACTTTACTTGAATGAAATTGGAGAGTTTTACGCGTTCGCTGTCAATCACAGAACGCTACTGTATCTACCTAGAGAGGGGAAGCAGATTCTAAAGGAACTAGAATCTGATTCCCCTTTGAACTGTTAGATTCAAATTACATTTCGGGCAGTTTTGGGTCAGGCACGAGACACCTTTGGACTATAATCTCTGTAGGACTATTAGGACTGACCCAGGCCATAGGTAGATCCGAAGACAATATTGATACAGACATATCTACTGCGTCCTTACTATGAATAGAATATAACATACATCGTAAATCCAGCTAAAATCACAAAGGTTTCGTCCAAGGTGTTCTATACAGGTGTGCACAATCCACGTTTCCTCGCATTCATTATTCTTCATTCCATTAACATTTTTCGATTTCAATAAAAAGTATGTACATTCACACTGACATCCAACAGATTATACGCGTACTTGCACCCGCAATAAACATTTCCATTTGTACAACCTTCGTAATGGAATATTAACGGAATTAATTTTTAATAAGGATGTATTCGATACGATAATGTGCAATTCTTTTGTGAAGAACAATTATAACGCAACTGCTCCCTATAGAAATAAAAAAGGAAATGTATGCTTATTCAATTTGACGCTACAATTTGTACTTCATAATAAAATTCTGCACTACATTTATGAAGAAAAATACTGACGTGTTACACAATAAGCATAAAACGTAAAGGCCTTTAGACGTTCCTCGGAAACATCTTCGTATGCAGCATATTCACAGGGAGCTTCGCTTTCATACTTATACGATGTTCTGCGAAAACTTTTACAACAGAGTCGAAACAAGCCCTTGGGTTTACCTTTTTCCGTCTTCCAGATAAAGCTGCCCCATTCTACCGGAAACAAACTCGCCCAGTCGAACTTTAAACTCCCCCAAAAGATTATAAGGGCTTCAATAGTTCAGGCATCGCGTAACGAGTATCTTATTCTAAGATCCCGATTCAGTTGCTGTTCGACTTATTCGTAGCTGATCTCCAGGCTACGAAATTTATCAGCTCATATTGAAAGGGAAATTGAGAAACTTTGGTGACGGAAAAGAACAAAAATACCGAATATATTAGCAATGCTGTCCGCGTCTATACATATACATACTTCTTTGTTAGGAATCATAGCAAGCAATACTTCTCCGCTCGGTGGATTTTACGATTTGGAAACTAATTTCCCTTTTTATTGATTGTCAACTACTTGAACTACTTGCTGATGGCTTGAAATAAATTGTTCAGTTTAAATTCAATCATTTATAGAAATTATGAACTGCATTACATTGCTTGTGCATAAGCAGTGTAAATAACATTGTGAGTTACATAAATTCCACATAATTCTTATATTTTTAATACCTAGGCTAATCTGTCGATAAACTTCTGTATGAAATTGCTGGATTTAAAAATATTTACATCTGTTCGCATGTATGGAGATATTAAGGGATTCAGTCTAACGATTAACTTTTCTAAGTATTACTAATATTCTAAATTAAAGTTTGCTAAATTTCTAATCTGTAGTTTAGTCAGATCAGTCTATTCGGATAAAATCAGAAAAATAGTGACCAATTAGTCACTCAGACGAAAGCATGGATAAAAAACAAGTACAAATTAGCATAACTCAAATTGTTCTTGTAGTCCCTGTGTAAAAAATTGAAGAAGTTTCAGTGCAAAAAAAATATAGTAGAGAATGTCTTTCTTCATAGAAAAGAATGCACCCTTCAAACAGATTTATTTTCCACGCACAATAGCCGAGACTATTCCTTTACAACAACGAAGCTCCTCCACGGTATTCTTCTTAAAATGCAAACAATACAGAAAGCTGTTAAGACGTATGCAAGAACAGCTCCAAGAATTAACTTTATGCACTCGCTTAATACGTGGAAGGAATAAATTATACAGTTCCTATCTTATTATTTCGATTACGCTTGAAGCGCTCGTTGCGCCGACATTAATTATCACATACAACCGAAAGAGAACCACCCTCGGCGAAATGTTTATTGCATTCGGTTCCCAGTCAGAGGATTTCACGAGCGTATAGTTATAATAATTATTACCAATCGCTATTTAATGGAATCGATCTGTCTAATAGAAACCTCTCTCTAAATCGGCGAATAAATCATTTATTTACCGCAACGATATACATCTGCATACAAGCAATGCAATCCAACACGACATTAACAACCCCTATTTTAATTGCATTCGCGTGCACAATCGTCTCACTCTCACTCCGCTTATTTCTCCCGATAATCCGGCCGATGAGCCGACATTCGCCCACGCCTAACTGACGTAAATTCCAAAAACAATATTTCCCCCCTCCAATTTCTAGTCCCAATATAAATATTATTTCATCTCAGAATCATTCCCCTTTCGCAAACAATTCCCCGAATAACCCACAAAGCGCGCGATTCTCCAGAAACTGTGAAACAACCCCTTCAGGACATTCCCTTACACTCAACCAATCAGCTAAGCCCACGTCCCTGTATACGCTGCGGTGTTCTAATAGAGTCATTCAGCAGTTCGTGTCGCGTTATTTGCCGCCTTCGCGATTCTCTTGGCGCTTCAACGAAGAAAGAGGCCATCCCGTCTCGACCGTGCGGGTCGGCAGGGGCAGGTTGTCGCCCCAGGAACCCAGAACCGCGGGGACATTAATTACTCTTATCTGTGCAAACAGTAGGTCCGTTACAGGCAAGCGAGGTCGGGTCCAGAGACACGGCGACCCGTCCGGTTAGTTGCTGCATGCCCTCGTTCCGTGGCCCCTAAAACCGCGTCGCTTTCAATCGCGCTACCCCCGTAGCCCGAAGATACCGGACTTTCCACCCTCGTCATCATCCCCAATTCACGGCATCGAGCTTACGTTCCACGAAATACGAGGCTGGCCACGGTTAAACGAACCGTTCCCGCTGGCCAAGTCGTGATACACAGGCGAACCTTTCCCCGTGAAACGAGTCTCCCTGCGGACCCGCAAGAGGGTTAATTCTTCGTTTTCAATGCGCGAGGCCTGGAATCGACGATTCGCACGCTGCGGTCGCCTGTTGGATGTACTGATTATACAGGAAACGCGGATTACACGCGAGCGCTTCGGAGAAATTTGAGTACGCAGTATGTATCGCAAACGCTAAGCGGATTTTGTATTTGGTAATTTGGAATTTGTGAGCGGAATTGTTCGATTTCCTTTTATTTTTCTAGAGAAAGGGGAAGTACGGTGCGCGCAATGTACGATGGCAGACGGGTGAGTTGATATCGTAGATAGGTGTGGGAGAATGTTGAGATTCGGAGAGTTCGGGTAAAGGGTTGAGAGTTTAATAGGTTCGCTGCCAAAGATTCGGACTGGCTGCGGTTACTTATTGTCGGTATTGAGAATAAATCGTTTATTGTGCTGGAATCGAAGGAGGATCCGATTGAAGTACAATTTCGATGTATTGCTTATTTAAACTAGTTTTTGAAACAGTGGTTTTGCTTTAATCGTAGTGGACCGACGGAAAACGGATGCGAACTTCGAAAAAATTAATCGCACAACGAACAGGAAAACGCACGCCAAATCTATTATTCTTGCGGCGCTATCGCATGAAACGCGCGTAAATAAATCCCGAGACAGTCCTCCGTGGGCGAAAATTAGTTTCGCGTATTAAATTTCGCAAGCTAATTACGCCCACAAATTTTCCAGTAGCCAGATGCGTCGAGAACACGCGTCTTCTGTTTGCGGGTGACGCGTTCTTCTGCAATGCTGATTCGCCACGGTGGCGAAATAACGAAATAATGCAATCCTCAACCGGGTTGGTCAGATTAGAACCTGTCTGACCAAAGTCAAGCGAAATCTTTCGACGGTCGACGAATTTTTGTTCATTTCTATTCCACTTGCCACGTGCGAACACGCGGCATGTATTTATCTTCCCGTAACTGAATTCTCCTGCACATGTTCCATTAAAAATGTTACACGAGGGCATGGGCAACGAATTTGTGTGCTCGCACGAATATACATACGTATGGCATTAATATATGTGGAGAATGAATGTTATTTAATTTTTCTTTCGTTTAACGTTTTCAAGTGGAATCTCAAGTTGAATACGGGGTCACTACAATTCTTGAACACTCGCAACCCCTTGCGCTGCATTCGCCGTCAAGAAAATTCTGCAACGAGCAAAACGAAATGCGTTGCATCTATGCACATATATAGATCGTTTCCCAAGTATAGGATAGTACGGTGGGCAGGCTGGGCTCTCTCGTTGAAAATCCTCTGGCTGCACAGTCGCAGCCTGGCCAGAGGTTAACCCATTTGGCCAGAATTTCCACGGTGCGACGTCGCTTAGGCTCAATTTACGCAATATCGACGTAGCCCAGGTAGCCGGAAACGGAACTAAGACCAGACAGCTATAGGCATATAGCCGAGCAAAAGATCGAAACACGAATGAACCAAATAGAATTATTTCGATAATTGATTAAAAGCATTCGCGGAACGTTTAACATTATTAAATAATCCAAATGTACATTCAAATGTACGGAGTTCTGAAAATAATCCTGGACAAGAAACAAAGAATGTGCCGGTCGCGAGATGAGAAAGGAGGTGTGCTATTGAACGAAGCAAAGGGGCGCTAAAAAATGGCGAGGACCAAAAGGAGAAACAAGTTAAAACAGAAGCCGGTATTCCGGCAGGATATTTCACGTCGTAAAGAAGAGAGAAAGGTACGAACTGCAGAAGGTTGCGCTGAAAATGAAACGATGTAAATAGCGAGGCGCGGGCAAAGCTCGTGTCCTGAGTAAACGTGGCAACGCGAGTCCGGAAGCAAAGACAATAGGAGAGAACGATTTGCGAGCAACGCCAGCTGGATATCGACGAAACGGGTTAAATGAGACACAAAGTAGAGGCAAGAACGAGCTAGGAGAAAAGGGGTGGAAAATGGTCCACAATCGAGGGGATCCGGGAACGACGTCGACGTATCGCGTCGTCTAGCACGGGAGCACTTGGTTCTTAAGTCCTGTCCCATTATGATACCGGGAGCGTTAACTGAATATTTCAGGATTCTTTCAGATGTCCCCGCCACCTATTCCCCGGTGTCGAAGCCCAACGCGATAGCACATATAGACGGAGGAACAGATCGCCGCCACGTAGGTTCGTTGTACGCCAGCAGCGTTATTACGTCTCGTTGTACTTTCTTCGACGAAAAGTCCTCATGCACGAACCTTCACCCGTTTCCTCCCTTTCTCTCGTCCACGGAGTTGCGACGTTTGCGCGAACCCCTTGTCTTCATATCTCGGCACGTTTCGACGCCAACGACATTTGCGACGAGGCAGGCTGGTCTTTTTTGTACCCTTTTTTCCGTTTCCCACCCATTCCCTCTATTCCTGCGAAAGCTTCACGAATTTATGAGACATCCTCGTGATTCGGAAAAATCCCTTGCCCTCCCGCGAGTGCCACTTACCAGGTTTACTACTCGAGACCGCACGAATTGAGCCATTTCGCGAAGAAGAGCCGCGCCTCGTGCCGCGTATCTGAATGTCTCTGAACACGAACGGCCTCTTTACGTTCGCCTAGTTGATACCTTTAGCCAGCGACAGCCCAGGGGATGAGGAATATTGAAACGCCGTCCGAAGCTTTATCGCGAGCACGATAGTGTATCTATGTATTTAAATGAAAACAGGGTTAGACTGTGAATGAGAATGAACCGGGGCTCCCGGTTCGATTTCGTTCCGCGAATATCGCTGCTCGTCGAATTGACAGGCGCGCAAATCGAATTTGCTATTTCGTGGCAATAATCGAAGAATGTTGAGTTAATGATTGCTCGTTAATGCCACGATACCTCGAATAGAACGTCGAACCGTGTACGGCGTTGACGAAATTTTCGACAGCAGATTTTAAACGAATCAATTCCATGTAACAGCGCTGCTGGGGACATTTCCGAGCCGACACTTCGCCTCTCTTCGTGTACGTAATAATCACGAATTAGCGGTTGAAAAATTTCTCTCCGGGCGCTTGCAGTTTCGGTTTTACGACCACCAGTTTCAGAAACTTCGCCACGTTCAAATTCGGCGAAACTTTAACGACACGTTCCTCGCAGAGATGTACGAAAGCAAATTGTGACTGCGCAAGAACACGAGTTATCTATGCTTTCATTTCCATGATACTTTCCGAAATTTCTCCTGTTCCCAGATATTTTGAATCGGGCACGTTCTATAAGTCGGTTGATAGTGTTCCCAATTTTCCTCGGTAGAGAGGAATCTGTTGCGAGGAAATTTTTGATCCCCCGCGTAGACGCTGACGTATCACGTTTTGCACCCTTTCGCCTAAATGAAATTTCTCCTGAAGAGGAATCATGTCTGGGGATATTTCGCATGTCTTTCTGATTTTATTTTTCTTCCGGCTTGCATTCTATGAGAAATCTATATCGGTCTCGTTCCTTTGGTCGCTCGAAAGTTGAATAGAATCCACGTTTCCCTTTCGACCTAATTAGAAAAGTATCATCTATGTGTAATTATATTAGTATCGTCGTACAAGTATGGGCAGTAATTTAAAGAACAAAGGGGCTGGTTTTGTTTAGTACAGCAGTAAATTGTACGATGTGTTTTTTAACGAATAAGGTTAGTTATAACAGATCGAGCACAATTGCATGAACGACTACAATTTAATTCTTCCAAGCGTGGTATATGGCGAAGCGGTTTTTTTTTTCAAACAAAAACATGGAGGACATGAGTTGCCACATGCGGTTTTCTGTTTTCTATCGCGGTAGCCAGCTCGTGCTGAGATCAAACGGGACATCGGGTGTATAGGTGGAAATATAGCGAGTCTGTGAACTAGGATAATGTATAGGATCGATGTGAAAGTAATGGAGGTTCGTTCGGTATATAAAACAGCGAAAAAGAAGAAGGTATTCTACTCTATCCACGGTACATTGAGCGTTGAAAATATCGTTTGCGTACAAAGTTTATGAATCAACGTCGCCATAAATTGTCTTCTGAATCGAAAGCAAATAAAGTTCACGCAGCAGTTTTATGTGTTTTAAAATTCGTAATTTGAGAAGAGAAATTAAGCGCTGCGCTACAATCTTTCATACTGCTATACTTTTATCATTTCATTAGTAATTCGGCTGAAATTCTTGAATGAACCATAGGAAATCTGAATATACATTTTCGTATAACAATGTGCGGCTTTGAAACTTTTATGATTTTTCTTTAATCAAGTCCGGCTAAATGAAAACTTAATCGCACATACACGACCCTCCAGAAATTACACCCCCGTTCCAATCGGTTCGCGTTAATACTCCGGCACCATCCTTTCGCAGCTACTTTCCACACTTTATCCCTTGAACGTTATTAATTTATACATTTCGCAGTCACGGGGGCGCGATGCGCAGCGTGTCGAGCAATTACAAAAATAATGATATTATCGAAAAATAATTAATTCACGCGAACGACTTTCGCTTGACGCTGCGCTCCAACTGTGACACGTCTTCATTAAAAATTTTCACGATGCCGTTGCTAATTAGCGCGCTCGCCTCCCTCGAATCTGACAATTAGTCGAAAACAAATCCGAAGTTGCAAGTGCCTACTTGACCAGAAAGTCAACGGAATGATTGTTAATTAAAGCCGGCGACATTTGATATTCATCGACAAACCCAAACAATTCAATTCGCAGAACAATCGAAACTATTGCAACGCGTTAATTTTTGCCCTACTGGACCACGCATTTTTGTACCTTACAATGACCACTCAACACGGTTTAGTGAATCTCGATAGTTCGCTTCTTTTATCTTCTACCCGTTGTAGGTGCCCCGGTCGAAAAACGGGAGATCTTTGATTATCCATTTCGGAAGCAGGACGATCAAGATGGAAGCGCGACCGTTCGACGAGCCTGATGCAATATCTGCTTAACTGCGAGGCCGATAGTAACACGGCTGTATGTTAATTAAGCAAATTGAAAACAAATTATTCCTGCATCATGCTCGATATTGTGGTGCTCGCGGTGATAGCTCGGAATTGTAATGACCCGGACTGATCGGACGCAATCGTGTTTAATCTTCCGAGCACGCTCGCATTGATTATGTTTTGCAATTAGATATAAGCGTGGCCACGCTAAAGAACTGCAGCCTGTCCGACGAGACGTTAATTAGAAAACTCTGACGCTGTTCCTTGACACGCGCACTACAGAAAGAACCACAGAATAACGCTGCAACTTCACCCCCGAAACTCGAAAAGTGGCAGCCAATAACTGCGGCCATAATTGTTGCACGTTAATTGAAAAAAAAAAGGGAACGACTCCTTAATTATTTCGAACATTTTTCATTCACGATCGACCTTGCGAACGTGACAGTTTCAATACGACATAAAGTTGCACCCGCCCTAACAACCGCCATCGCCAAACGACGTGCAACAGGATTCAACCTCAGCCTACCCCTCTGTCTACCATATTAATAGATTCAACCGTCGCTGAAGAATCTGTCGGATCTTTTTCACGGCATGTGCAAGCACTTGTCACTTAAATCGCCGCAAAACGCTCTTGGCTTTTCTTACGCCGCCCCCTCGAACAACGGTGCAAGATCAATGAGGCCTCGTCGACGGAGACATTAATCGTTCCTGCAAACTGCTCGACGCCTACGTTACAAGCCGGCCGTTGGTGCATCGTCGAAGACGACGATAATCACGCTCAAAATTCGCCAACGTCGACGGCCATTAAGTACGTTCGAGTTTGCGCGAGGCCTGTTTACCATGGAGCCCTCGGCACCACGGGGCCAACGGTGTTGAACCAGGAGGCGAAGGCTGACTTGCAAGGGAGGATGAAAGAGGCGGTAGGAGTGACAGGAGTTGCGGCATGCTGGCCATGTGCCAAACAACCCTCTCGAGGATCACGAGAGCGAAAAACGCGTCCGTCACAATTTTCGATCCTTTCCTGAAAGTCTAGCGCGTCTCTTTGCCCGCGTTAAACATTATTTAAACCTCGAAATTGTGCTTGTCCCGGTTTATTGTATTTAAGTCCGGATCGAAGTGGAAAGTCCGTTTTTACCCGTGCATGGAAGAAGTCGGGTGCACCTTCGTTTCAATGAAGAGTGGAACAATTCTGATGGGAGAATCTAGAGAGTAACTTGGACAACGTGCAAGTAAGTAGAGCAGCTTTATGGTAAATCAGCCTACCTAAAGTTTGTCGTCGATTGTCGTTTGCAGTAAATATTGAAATTCTGGAAATCGTAATTTTGAGAAGGTGAAACATCGAGGAATTTCTCACCTTCTTGTTTTATTCAATTTTATTCGCTGTTAGTGCAACGAACTTGGTATAATGTGGGAAACACAATTTGGTAGACAATTATGACGTCTTTGGAGAACAACGTTTGGGAGGAGTCGAAAATAGTGAAATGAAACGATCCAGTGGGTGCACTTGAAGTTTGGAATTGTTTATTTCCTTAGTTTCCCAGGATATACCCTTTCTCTCCCGCCTGGTACAATTATTGGCAATTACTTCGAAAATGTCTTCCATAACTTTACAGAAGCATCCAACTTTCAAGATATTCGTACATGCTATGCCTCGATTCTTTTTCTTCTCAGCTCGTGCGATTTCGCAGTCACGGAGCATTTTAGAATCTTTCGGACGGCCGATTCGATAAAAAATTGGCTGCATTCTTGCGCGACTACTATTCCTCATAATTTTCGACCAGAACGCGTTCAAAAAGATCTCCTTTCTCGGTCCGTTACCAATGTTCGACCAAAATAGAACGCAGAAAAAATTTCCTTTCTATCTGATATCCACCGTAAGAGAATATTTAATACTTGTATAACCATTTATGGTTGCTTTGCGTTTACATGGTATTTAATTCTTCCAACGAAATGGTTAATGTATGGCCTAATTTCGACCGAAATCAGGCCGACTATGTATTCATTAAAGGGACTCGGAGGATCATGCTTCGTCGTGGTTACGGCCATTAGTCTTTCAGTTGAGTACCCGGAATGGAAGGACAAATGCAACAAGAACGAATCCTTTTTAGGCGAGGCCATAAGATCTGGGGACTGACCGAGTTCAGTTTCAACCATTCTGCCTCACATACTAAATATTCATGATACGAGACCGCATATCTTGGCCATTGTTCTAGACTGCAGCGTGGAAATACGGTAAAGCCGGGGCCGAGTCATGCAACCCCTTGGTCCTTCAGCATTTCTTCGTACAACATGCTTCATTTCTATCGCCCTATTATTTGTAATCCCTTGTTTGTACGTAAAACATACGTCTTAACTTGCAAGTGTACCATAAACGTCGCCTACAAATCTCCTGCATCTGTTGAGCATTGTTCGCGTATATGCAATCTATTAACAACCAATGCATATTAACTATTGTCTCCTATTTGTGTCGGCTGCATTTAAATACCTACGCGTTCTTCGAACCCTTTTATACGATAATGATACTTCGATTCCACTTCTGTCTGTTACAAGACAGTCATGCTCCGTGACAACGTCTATGCAACTCTGTTTTGCTACCGTTGCAAGTGACGTACGATCGTCTTGTCATCTGAAACATTTGTCCCCACAGCGGATATCGCTTAATAGTTCTATAGTTAGTAGCTGTTGTTATCGCTGTTACTGTTTAACTATTTAGATCGTGTTGAACTGACAGGCTCTCATAATCGATTTCATAGTCGTTTACACTGTCGAGCACTCGCTGTACAGGGCTGAGCATGTACTTGGGCCAAGTAAATTCGCGCCTGTAATACGAAGCAATTAATTGTACATAGTTTGACTGTCAATCCTATCTGGCAACTCCTTCACACCTTCGCGAAAACTCTATTCGTTTCAAAATACGAGGCACTCGTTAGAAGCTATGCACTGTATATGGCATTCATAAAAACAGTTTGCAACAATTTACGACTTGAACCCTGTTAATTGCAGGTGAAATTAAATTTATACATCCTACTCCCCCCTTTGACGGGCACTTTGTCACATTTGTAGTCGAACCAATTTCCAGGCAGGAGGAAGATTGGTATTTTCCTTTTGTTCGCGTTTCAAGCTGTTCACAGCTATCGTATTTAAAGCGTTGTAACAGGGTTTGGTCATTGGGGACCGGTTTCACGATCCCGAGACATATTGTCTATCTCAGTGGCTTTACGATCAATCGTACAAGCTGCTCACATTTAAGATCGCACGCGACCTGTTGGATTTACGACACGGTCCTGTCACAGGACGCAAGAGTTCCTTCGATGTTATGGCTGTCGGTAAATGCGACTGACAATGCAATGCAAAAGATCCGCCGACAGGTCTGATCCGACGGCACTCTCTTCTCCTTTTTTTCAATTCTGTGTGCGCGCTGTGATCCAGCCAGGCAATATTTGGTACGACAGTACTATCTACACATCGTTAGAAAATTGTTTGAACAGGATAGTTTATATACAATGCAATGTTTGATGACAGAGTGGCGTTTTATATTTAAAAATATGAAAGGTTGCCTTTCCGTCACAGGTAATGGGTTGAATTTCGCAGACGCGCGTGAAAATTTTGTTTTCTTCGTGTTTTATATAACAGTTATTCTAGATTTTTGTAAACGTCAGAGATCCAACTGCAATGCACGATGAAAAAATATTGTTGCCTATAATGTGAGTTAATATTGCACAATGTACGACCTTTTGGATACTTTATGTTAACCGTTTTAATTTAATTTATGCATATTTCTGTTTTTGTTCTGAACGGTGAATTCGAAATCCATGAATTATAGTGAAATTTTCGTTTCATCGAACGACAAATGAATCCTGCCATCCCTAGAATAAACGTTTTGTATAGTTCTCGAAAAATAATCGACCGGTGCATTCTAGAAATTGTATTACACGTATTACACACTTTTACTAGCATCAATTTTGCCGGGCTTTGCAACACTCTGGTGCTTGTGATTTAAAATCACGCAAAAACCAACAGAAATTCAATCACGCTCTTTATTTGCTTAAATGCAGCGAACTTTTGCGGCGGCGAGGTAAGTGTTAGGCCGTAAATACGAACGATCGTTTAAACTTACAATGGCCAGAGTAAATCTGTTGGCTCATTTTTTCACCTTCCTGTTATTTCCCATCCACCTACTTACTCTGTCTTATAGGCACGACGAAGCTTCGATACGGTTTTCGATATTCACAGATAGAATAATGTAATTTTGTAATGACACTGAAAATTCGTAAACGACAATAAGTGAGATCGGTAATAATTTTCTTAAACTTAATTCTCGGGAAGGAACACTAGTAGCAGGTAACAGCACATAAAACAGAAGGGACGCGTACGGTATGACATATTTAAAGTACCGGTAAATTGAGCGCAATACACTCTTTAATCCTTTGCCTACCTTTTCCCTGTAGCTCCTCTATGTAAGACGTTTTACCTTAAATCTTTACCTCCTGCATTCTTTGTAGCTCTTTGTAGCACTTTGGCACAATTTCCACTCTGACTTTCTAAAGAACTCTTATCCAGCACTTCATTCACCCATCTCACTCGACACTGGCTTAAATATTCACACACGTGTGCTCCTACCCAGCTACGATTAGTTAGCAGACCGTAGTAAACGCTCCATATGAACTTTTTTTCATTTGCGAGAGTATATATCATTGGATCCATTGTTTACGCCGGTATTCACGGCTAGAGGCAAATGATATTAGATTAATATTTTTAATATTTTAAATCTTTCTGTCTTTTCAACGTTTTCGTAGCAGAATTGATAAGGCACATTCACATATAAATGTTTTAAAATTCAACATGCTGACTGATGTGTACTATGAAGAAATTATAATTAACTAACCTTTCGGCAGGTAATTACCATCCACCTACTAGAAGCTGTTGACATTACTCGCTGCACCGTTGCTGTATCTATGTTGAATGTTTTTGTCGAGAAACGAAAGTTGAAGCTTGGCTAAATGCAGCTTTCAAGTATTGTTGAGTATCTTCGAAACTGAATGCCCCTTGTATATCGCTTCCTTATTCCAAAACTCTTATGAACGCTTCGCCACCTTTTTATTCAGAAAACGAGGGTTACCAATCATTTTCACGGGTATACCTGTATCTCGTAGCCTCGCGTATCCCGATGCAATGCGATATTCCGCTTTGCAGGTAATAAATAACTGGGTTAATCGTACCAAAGAATGTAATATCTCGTCGCGAGAACGGTGCCCAGGGCATGGTTTAAAACAGGGCTGTGCAATTCAAATTCTGGCACGGACTCAGCTGTAATTGAATTTACAGCGGTCGAACCGTGGAACCCTGGCCTGCGGTATTATTTTTACGCAAACGCGTGGCTACAAGCATTGTCGGCGACACCGGAAAAGAGACGCCAAACAGAAATTATTCATCGCAACTGGAAGGTATCCGTCGGATCTGTTGCATTGCTCGTTACATCTCCGATTAAGGTTCCGCTTCCGAACAATACGAATTTATATTATAGAAAATTTGTACAGTGTATCGAAAGCAACGAGAACATTGGACATTCAAATGCAAAATTATGAATAAAATAAGTAAAATCGTCCCAGTAATTTGCTAAAAAATTTGTCCAAATTAAATACTGCACGATGTTCGTAATATTCGCGATAACAGCAAACGCGGTCCGCTAAAACGATTTCCGAACGGCCATTTATTTAAAATGCACATTTCAGTTTTCGCAAATGAACGATTGTTGCAGATTCGATCATTATGGCAACATACTGTGGGTCAATAATTTCGAGAAAAATATGGTTCACCTTGTTTTTATTCCGGTACAATCTGGCAGACCTTCGCCTGCTTGTTTCATGGCGTAATATCTGTGAACCAAGTGTGGTTTACGATGCAATTGTGTATCCTTCAATCAAGAATACAATGGGCTCGTAATTCGCTTTATATCGGCCTAGGATCTCACGGGGATACAGGGCGCAGCGGAAATGTTGACATGCATGGACGGTCGCCTTAAAGAAGAACTGCAACTGCCGGAACACGTACAAGTTTTGGAGTGGCAGTGCTCGCTGCGACAAGAAAGATCTTGCTCCAGAACAGCACAAAGGGAACTTTGTTTTGTCATCTAGGAGGTACAGCATGTTCGGTTGCACCACTGTGCAGAGCGAAGGCCAGATTTAAGGTGCAGTTAATTAAAGAGCTGCAATTACAATTGGGTTTGGATAAAAAAGAAAAAAAAAAGAAATGAGGGCGAATGGAATACTTGCTGGGGGGTTTATAGTTTCAGATATAATGTTTTAAGTCACTTTTGATTACACAGAAATGCAATTCAACTATATTGAAACAATTCGAAATTAACGCAATAATATTATTGGAATAAATAATTAATTCTGAAATTGAATGAATGGATATTTAATCCTCGCTTTATTTAACATCGAGTGAATAGGAAAATTTGCAACGCGGATAAAGAACGTATATTCCGTCACTAGTAATTCTATTTCAATTTTCATCGAGGATTAATAAATCCCTGTATGACAACAATTATGCAGTAAACCGGAAACAATCTATTAAGAACGAAATAACAGTTTGTTCTGTAGATTCGTTGGACGCTGTATTTATTAATTCCTTTATATAAACAAAAGCTGTAGTGATACCAATTGTTCAATCGAAATATGGATATTTCGGATTATGTATAATAACAAAGCTGCAGGAAAATCAGCAAGAATACGAGGAATTCGAAAATCCACGATTCTCTCGCAACTAAAAACCACGAATCTAAATTCCAAACGTACTTACCAGTTACCGATTTATAAGTTATAATCTCTAAAGCAATTAAATAATCATTCAAATAGTAAGGTATACAATACCGATTCTGCTGTGTACAAAAAAGTATAAGAATTATTATATTAAATAAGCTCTACATACGTTCGAAAGATAAATATGTCTCAATTTTCCACCAATAGAGCATCCGGTCGCCAAGGTATTTCAGGCCAATAATTCCACCGTCCATTCTGTACCCAGAATTTTCCGCTATCTCCGAAGGAACGTGGTGCACTTTCAACCTCAACCACGCGTTGAAATACGTCCATTGTTTCGAGCGTTTCGTCCATGCAGCTTGTATTGAAATTACGAGCGGTGGAATTGCAGTTTAAAAGAGCGAATTGCAGGCCACTTCCAAATAAACTACGAAACGCGTTCGCGTTAGAAATATTACGTTAAACCGTTGCCTCGCGTTTTTTCGCATTATGACGTGGGTCGGAGTCGCGCATTTAATCCGTACATTAAGCAATCGCGCAGTGTTGACAAATTCCTAACAATTCTATCTACTGGCCAAGACCTATCAGGAGCCGCACTAATACTTTTTATATCCGACCCTCGAAGCTACGATTACACATGCGTTTCGCAATTTCCTCGTAGAACATGTAACACGGTTGTCCCTCTTTACTGAAGAACAAGGGATTAATCCGCGGCAGGTTGCGCCGATACGAAAGCACACGAATCAAATTTTGCTCGTCTATATCCGAAACGTCGAGAGGCCGGCAACAGTAGACAGTAGGTCAGTGGCTCATAAAACTCACGGTAGAGTTGAAACGTCTGTCGAAACCACGTTTCATCCCTTCTTCATCGAGCGTTTCCCTCTCACGCTCCCTCGTTCCCTTCCCCAACGACTAATTTTCGGGCCTCTCTCTTCATCCTCACCTCTTTTCCACCGTTCACGTGCCTTTTTTCTCCCCTTTTCCCTTTTCACTTACACACCCTTGTCACGCTCCTTTACCCTCTCGCCTCTTTTTTTTTTCTTCTTTTTTTTCATTCGAGGTACGCTTCCGTTCTCTTTGCGCAGCGTCGCTTTAAACTGCACCGCCTCGCCGTTTCTGCCCGCGCCTTTATTGCACCCGCTTGCACCCTGATATCCCTGCACTCGTTTAAGATCGTATCGCTGAATTAAGTTCGATTCAAGCATATGTACTTAGCGCTTCTCAAGCCACGATAAGATCCGTATATACATTTCCTTTTTCGCTGCCCCGGCGCGATTCTGCTCGCTCTTTACCGTGCTTATTCGCCGCGTTTAAATGGCTTCGTACGAACCGACGAACCGTTTGCACAGGTAAAACAGATGCAAACCTCCGCGCTTGTTGTGCACACACTTCAAACAAATCCCACCTACGCGAAGAGCTAAAAGTTCGATTTATAATCGGGCCCGTCGTAATTGGTTAAAAGGGCAGCGACAGGGGCTGGGACAGGGTGAGAGTGTGATCATATTACACATATTTTTAGCAATCCTCTTCATCGGCTGATACTTTGCAATGCTTCTGAAACAAAGACAGGCCGAAAGTAATTCGTAAAAATCTGAAACTCGCAAATGGGATCGACGAGGCTGGCTCTTCAATTTTACAGTTTCCGGTCGTGCCGCTGATACCGTGAATCTTGTCGAAATGAGCGCAACGTCGACAAAAATCCTTTCACGCTTCTACAGCAACCTGCGCAGCATAGGAAAATCGAAAATCAGCCCAAGAATGAAGAAACGTAGAATTCCCTTATCTGTGCAGACTTGAAATATTAAACAGTGTTTCCTTAAGTTCCACGATACAAGCAAGTTGGAAATCTTTTTATCTTCCGCTTCATTGGCCTCCCGAGCCGTTGGATCCTCCTCATTGGAGCCGGATCTACGCAACTATCCTGTGCGATTTATCCCAAGTTGCTCTCTCTCTCTCTCTCTCTCTCGCCTTCCCTCAAACTCTTTGCCCAGCCCTATCCGCTCCTTCATGCTTCCACTTCCGCAGATTCGTCGTCGTTTGTACGCTACTTCGCCGTGTCGAGACTGTTTCCGGAATCTCTGCTGAGCCGCGGGTTTCACCAGCACCGTCGGAACGGGGCCAAATACCCTTTCCCTCGGGCCACGATTCCTCCTACGCATGCACATGTTCAAATCTTATGGAGTACCCATGGTATATGGGTACACGGCCACCCGTTATTTCCGTAGGGAACGCCGCGATGTTCCTTTTCCCGACAATCGACTGAGAATGTTTCCAGGCATATCTGTGCCACGTCGCAGAATATACTTGGAGATCGTTGGACTCGAAATGTCTTTTTGCTGCCTATCTTTTTTTTTTACGCTTACCATGAATGGCGAGGGTAGCTTTTATTGAATGTTGGCTAAGGGTGAATATTGACAGGCGTCGAGGGCTGTTTAGTGAGCGTCTGTACGTCGCTGACGGAAAGCTTTCTGTCATGAGCTATGAATAATTGCATTGCTCGAAAAGAGAAACCGGCGTTGCTGAAAGCGTTGCACGTTAAGGAAGGGGCATTGCCAAAAGTTTCTAGGATGAAATCGGTGGTCAGTGTGCAATATACGAGAAATAATGTGTTTACAACACGGATACAAAGTAACAGTTACGTTAACACGACGAGTGCCGCGCCGGTTTCGCCTCGCTTTCCGTTTAGGCTGCACGACGCACAGTGGTCCGCAACCTTAAAAACACGAAACTAAATTCAATTTTTCGTCCTTCTTCGAAATGTATGAAATTTTGGGTATAGTTTCTTATATGTATAGACTAAATTTTGGCATGCAAATGGTAATTGCATGAGACACCTTCAAAGGGGGGATAAAATGTCTAATTTAGAATTGGCTATACTTTGCGGTGCTATATTCTTTTGCAAAGTGGAGCTGACTCAAATCTGTTTATATATTTTTAAAGAGTGTTCTTCCGGCTACAAGTACATGTAACATTAAAGGTATCTACGTATTTATACCTTTTGAAAAATATCTTTTCGCGATGAACGTACATTTGGATGTGTAGATTCTACATACCATTGTCGAACTATTTCCATATTAACTATATAATTTCAATAAAGTTTTTCACAGATTACGAATCTCAATGATAAAGTCAGTATTGTAAGAGTCGTTCTATCGGCTGTAACAAATTTTATTTACCGCTACCTGAGAGATAACTACACACCAGAGAAAATATCAGAACCATTTTCGACCAAATATTTTATCAAATATTATTGTTAAAATAATTATAATAAGAGAATCTTTAATTGCAATTATATTCTGTAACTCAAGAACTACCTAAAATCTTTCTATTCATAATGAATAATGTGTAAATAACAGTGCGAAAACACCGGCGCCTGAACGAGAAGGTTAATGTCGGTCACCGATGACTAACGCGGCACTCAACGTGTTAAATATTTTATGGTTAAAAGAAATTGATAAAAAGTTGATTTTTATTCTGATGGAATTTTTGAAGAAATGATGTTACTAAAAACTTTTCATTTCTAACTTGTCTGGGTATGGATAACGGTTATAAATGACTAAAATTTTGTCGGTTGTAACCATTATTAATGCCCAAAACTGTTGTCGGTTACAAATAATTGTTATTGGGAGGCAGAAATCTTTTTGATTACGAATCATCGTTACTGAAGACAACGAATTTTTTTTGGTTTTGAATAACCATTACAGGTGATGGAAATTTTTGTTGGTTTTGAATAACCATTACAGATGATGGAAATTTTTGTTGGTTACGAGTAACCAATATCGATGCCCGTTATTGTTTACCAAACAGATACAATTAACAAACACATGTTTATTATCAAACGAATAGGTGTAGTACAATAGTAGCATAAAATGTTACAAACCTAATCCGTCTTCGAAGACGTCCTTTCTTACTGGTTCGTTACCGACTGACTTCGTTGTGCGTCGCTGGCAACAAGCGCGACTCCTTTTACTACATGCATCTGTAAAGCCAGATATTACTAACACAACCGTCTTCGCTGTGGTAGGCGTCGGCGTCGAGCATCGGGAGAAATTTTGTTTGTAAACACCGATTACGAGTATGGACGACACAGAGTCCTGTTGTACGATCCCTATCTACCCGATGTACAATGCTGTTACAGTTCGTAAACATTTTTTAATCATAAATGTACATTATGAAGAAAGCTCAATGAAGCGCAGTCGTTGTCGAACTATGATTTACGATCTATGTTTTCTTTCTGCTACAGGACGTTGAGAGACGCTATTCGAGAGCAGGGTAACCAACGCAACAATGTATCAAAAATAGGAATATAGGAACAATGTTGCACATCATTAGTATACACACACTGGATACGAATGATTATGTGGCTTTGATTTGCTCTCATCGTCTAGTCCGCGCGAAAAAGAATCTAGGAATAAAATGGTTTTCTCGTTATAAACTGAATGAAATATGTATAAAAAAGTTAATACGTGTTACAGTATTAAGACGTCTCAAGAATTCTGGTGACATTAAAAATGTATCATTAGACGATTAAATATAGAGTTAATAGAAGGAAGTGTTCGATTGGTGGCATTGTTGGCATTGTTGGCGAACTGGACCAATGAGCGAATCACATTTATAACGTGCGTTTTAAAATTAAGGGGAAGGGTGCCGGTGAAGAAGCGGTAGCGTGGCGACAAGTGACGTTGATCGAAGTTCGTCGAACGAGGCAACCAAAGTAATTATTTTAGTGTCTATTTATCGCAATCTGGTCGTGTCTAAATGCTTCGCATTGCATTTCAATATCGTCGCGACGGTTTTTTCGTGTTCGGAAGGTTATATGGAAGACGCGAAACGATATTCGACTAAAAGTCGAACGGGCTTTCCGTTTTCTTGAAAGTACGGGCCGGCCACCATGATGTGCGTAGCAGCCCTTTTACGTTACGTGCGATTACCGAGAAAAATTAGCTTTTTGATGCAATCCGGGTGTGTTATTAGCTAGTGAGTGAGGTTTCGTGTTCGCGGCTGATTATTTCAGTCGTATCGCGAGTGATTGCGTTTGTGCCATTAGTTGAAAGTGCGATGGATAGCTGCCAATGGATTACTTTACAATGGATACGTCACAATGGATACCGTTCAACGCAAAATTTACATGGATTACAGTCGGACCACCATTTTGATCAGGCGTCTTTTTGGTGTTGATTGCGAGGTGTCTTCGTCAGCGAACGGTGAGTCGTAACAGCGTGGAAATATCTTTACCGTATTATCGCACACACAAGGGAATTTCGTCTGAAAGAACAATTTCGATACGCGAATCAGTAGAATTGACTATTAACGTTCGTAACAATTTGCAAGCGCGTTTTTTATCGCCATATTCATAATATCATTAATACGCATATTTAGTTAGTAAAATTTTCGAACAATTTATATATTTCGCAACTTATTTTACGCAATCGGGATTGTTAGATCAAAAAACGCACGGTCCCGTTAGAAATTACGTTCTGCGCGTTCTCGTTTAATTTTTTATTCGGTCTGCATACCCTCGCCTCTTCATTACAATGTACAATCATTGCCGGGAACCCTGTGATGTGCACGCGTACCGAACTGAGCACCAACGGAATGTACGGGGATTGCCGATAGTATCTGCCGACAGGTAAACTAATTACGGAGCCCGCTGCCCCTTAAGACTATTAAAATCGTCAATGTTTCAAAGTCATCAAAGGATTAATTACGTTGCAGGATATTTATGGCTGATTTCAATTTACGCGGATCAGATTATTTTTATTTCCTGCAAACTGTTTCCTTTTGTAGAATATCACTTGATCGTCATTTTGAATAGACAGGGTGGTCTGCAACTGATGTAAAGATTTGCAAAAAAATTAGACAGCATTTTTTAAATAATTTAGGTTCCCAGTTTCAATAGCATTGTTTAACAACGAGGCAAGCCATATCAGTAACAACCAAAAAATGTAGTTAAATATTTGTAAATTTCGGTTGAACTTCGCGGAGCTTAATATTAACGGTTGTGGTCATGCAAGAATCGTAATTTTCTCTCAAAATACCTATTGGAATCTACCTATGTAAACAGATATTGCATTTATTCAACTGGATATTGTCCACCGCTATAATTGTTGAAAAGAGTTTTCAATTGTATACTACAATTTCAATCCACCATTATATTCTACAATGTATTTCTCAATGTGTTTTTTTTTGCCCGTTGGGATCGTTTCGTAACTCATGCAGTTAATTTACAAGGAGACGATCCTACTATTTACCCCTATGGGTAATGAGTTTTCGTCGAATGGGAAATACTACCCTACTGAAGTTCATTATATTGGGTGCCTATAGTTATTTGTCTAAATTAAATTATTTACTTAGTAGATTGTTCACATTGAATTAGTTTGCACTAAAAATTAAAGCCATGCATTAATTTCTGTACGATGAAAAAATTTGCGAATAGGATCTGCTGTTTCACGAGTATAGTGCCTGCTTTTTAAAACGAGCTATACATTTTGTGCCCGGGTTCGCTTCATACTACCGTGACAATTTTTTAATTTAAACATGGACTGCAAATTATTATATACGATTTGCAATAGTCAGTACTATTGTAATTGCGCAAAGCTTTTGATACATTACGCACGCATGTGGAGAAAGGTTCGCACAAAGGAAACTGACGATTGCACATGGTAATGATAATAATGGCAAGGTCTGGTATTTGCGTGCAAATTAAAAAGAAATTGACATGCTAAAACGCATACTTAAACACAATAAATATGTACAGCGCTCTGGAAAACAAGCACTATGCTCATGTTTCTGTATGTTTCCATCTTTTTCTGCACGTTTCAACCTTTTTCTGCATGTCTCAATCTTTTCCTGCAGTCCCCTATTGGCAACTATTTTATAATATGGAAAATAATGCACCGTTCAGTAGTACGACGAAAGTTTAGAACTGCAACTTGTTTAGTAAAAAATATCGTGAAAATTACCCATGCTCATGACACCTAAAACATACGTTAGTAACTTCAGTACGGCAGTATTTACCACACTGCAAAAGCTCATTTCACGGAGGGACAAATTAGTAGGAATCTCATCTTCATTGTGGTTTTATTTCATCACGCGATAGAGTCAAACTCTGTTTTTGAGTCGCTCAGTTCTTCGTTTTTAAATTTTTAAGACGTTTTATTATTATTTTATCATAGAATCGGTTGCTCTACTATTTGAAATGTTGTCCCATAAAATAAAATCTCGATATTTTCAGTCACCAGCAAATTTTGTTGCTAATGTTTCTTGTTGTACGTCACATATTGTTAGTTCATTAGACAGTACCGGCAATTGATACAAGGGAAACATATTTATATTGGTTGCCTATGACTATAAATGTTAATTAAATTATTTAGCTAGTAGACCTTTTACATTAGATTAGTTTGCATTACAGACTAGAGATAGCATTAATTCTTGTACGATAACAAAATTTACCAACTGGAACTGCTGTTTAACGGGTAAATTAGTTGCTTCTTAAAGCGAGCTATGCATTTTGTGCCCGGGTTCGCTTCGTATCAGCCATAGCGTGCCAATTGTTTTATTTATACGAGGACTTCAAATTATGATATACCTCATGCAATTGTCAACCCTATTGTAATTGCGCAGAGTTTTCTTTCGATAAATTACGCTCGCACGCGAAGAAAGGTTTGCGCAAGGAAAATTGACGATCGCACGCGGTAACGATAATCTTCGCTACGTCTTGTATTTTGGTGTGAAAGAAAAAAAATTGACACGCTATAAAGCATACTTGAACACAATACATATGTACAGCCCGCTTGCAAACAAGCGCTATGCTCATAATAATCTTTGTTTGCAGTCCCCCGTTGGCAACTATTTTCTAGTATGGGAGTTAATAAATCCTTCACCAGCACGACGAAAGTTAAAATAAAAAAATAAAAAATATTTACTCATGCGATAGAGTCAAAGCCCATTTTTAATTAATACAAATCTGCATGACCACAACCTCTCGAATTTCTTTTCTTATTTTGTAATAGAACCAACCGCTCTACTGTTTGAAATGTAGAAAATCTCGGTATTCGCAGTAATCAGTTCACTTCGTCATTAATGTTCCTTATTATACGTCACATATTCCATTAGTTCACACGGCGTGTACCTATATTTTTTATCGTATTGGTCATTGGTCTTGATGCACGCAGTCATCGTACAGGTTGTCGCGGTACAAAGAGCGGGTTTCGATTAATCGTTTCGTGTGAAAACAATGCGATTGAAATAGCATGCCCAACGACCGAATGCTACCTCACAGCTGTTATCTGCATTTCATCCAGAATGCCAAAGTATCGTATAAAGCGTATATACGCGCGGTGTCAAGGTCCTCGATTGAAAAATAAACAACAAAGTTAAGACAGCGAAAATATCTATGACTAGAATGTGACGTAACGCCTTAGTAAATAAAACACACTGGAAAAGGAATCGCGAGGGGAGAGTATGGCTCTCTTAAATATTCGAATGCTCGTCGAGTGCATTCAAAAGCGGTGCTCAGACTCGGTACGCTATGATTCTTTTATCACGTATAAATTCACGCAATATGTCACACATATATATGTATAATCATACGGACCGTATGAAAAGGTATGCGACGTACAAATACTATATTCTTTTTGTGCGATTGTATCGCAGGAGTCAACCCAAATTTTTCCCCTTTGCCTTTACTCCCCGGTTTTACTTACCAGCAACGATAACAATTATGGGTGGGCTCAAGCTGAAATATCACCGTGAAATTATCACACCGAAAGTCTTTTTGTCACTATCTCGCGAACTAATATTGATACGCGAATTAAAAATTTTAGATCTGAGGTAACCAAAATGAAACTGTTGTATCCTATCTTTTTTACTTTTGGTTGTAATAGTTGTGGTGTCTGGTTTATAATCTTATTGTCTGCTGTGGACATAGAAGGAGAAATAATATCATAGAACATAGAAATAATGTCATTCGTTTATGAAGTGCCCTCATATTTATACCTATATAATACACGTATTACATTCTGCACCCTGTTGTTCATAGTTGTCAGAAAATGAGCGAAACTGCGCACAATTTCCCATTTTACTTTCGCTCTTACATCCAAGTGTAACTTGTACTTTCCCATTTTCGAAATCGTGGATCATCCGAATCCTTTAAAAAAATACTACGATATCTCACGCCGCAACGCGTCGTTGCCAACAACGTAAACTTCGTTACCACTTTAATTACTGCAATCCCGTTCCTTTGCCACTTCATCGAAGCCGACGCGACTTTGATTCATATAATCTAGTCGGGACGATTTTCGTTTGCCCGGACCGCCACTAACGAGTTTTTCCGTTCGCCCCGCCATACACGATCCGCCCTTAACTCGGTAACGAGACGGTTCCCTCGATCGACGATCGTAAATCTCGATATCTTGCAGCTGTCCGCCACTTTAATTATAAGGTACACCGCGCGGGAGTTATGGTGAAATTACGTCAACTCCCGGGAGGGCCGTGGCTTATTGCCACGATGTTCACCGTATGTGAACAGCCATGTCTGCTACCTTTTCAAGCCAGATAAATTCTCGTCCCCGTGCCACCAGCCTGGCCTACATGTTTGTCGACGGACTACAGTTTTGCGGCTGCTCGGGGACCACATCGACGTCTTCCCCTTACGGACAGTCAATTTGCAGGAAGACGAGCAAGGACGACGGTGTGCCCCTGTTGCGCTTGGCTATTTGTTCGGTCGCCGGTTATTGTTCTTTTCCGGGGTATTGTAATCGGGGAAACAATTGTTGAAATTGCTGTTGACGACGAGCTTTGCGCACGGCTTTTTGTTTTGCATTTATTCGTTGCATTTAATAGAACGACGCGACTTTGGATAATTCGATCGTTATTTGTTGATTTATAGTGCAAATGTGAATCGCTTCACTGTATGTTAATCATTCTCTTTAAACATCTCGCACCATTTCATCGCTTGCCTCGAATTATTATATTGAGACGTTTTCGCGGTTGTTATATACCGTGTTCCACTTATATTAATACAATTCATATAATGTAACTGCAAACTTATCAGGCATTAGCGATATTTCTTTTTTAATAACTGCAGACTGAAGGGAACTGAACTCGCTACAGATATAGAAAGTTTTAGTCTCTCGTATACTTATGGCCCGCGTCGGTATATGTGCATATAGAGCATGTTAGATGCTGTTGCAGTACACTCGACGAAGATAAAGTTCTCTGATAAATTGGTAGACACGGAGATGTTGGATTTCTATTGTTCGAAAAGATATATTAGCCAGACACTGAGGTACATGGTGGATTTATGAAACCGTCTAATGGAACACTAGATTATAGAGTGTTGTACGTGTTGAGACACAACTGCAGCGACGAAAACTTTTAGGCGAAATGATTTACTCCTGATTACAAGAAGACGAGAATCACTGATTGCAACGCGAATCTTTAGAATCTAGTAGTCGAAGATCTGATCGAACCAATCGGACTGAGAGACAAAACGGGCAATAAAGTAAATGGAGTTGGAGGAGGGAAAGTAAAAACGATGAGGAGAGAACGTTTCGCTCTTGGCCTGCTAGTGGAGCAACCTTTATGATCCCATAAAACCAACGTTTCTTTTAAACACGTCGATTATCGTGCGGGCAAAGAATGTGTACGTGAACGACGATAGTTAGTTCAACACTTGAGATAGTAAAAATTTGTACTAGTATTGAAGATTGTCAGCAATGAATTCATCCGGGTGCAATATAACGTAGGTCAGGTAATTACGTCTGGATAAATTTGTGGTTGATTCCCACACGAAGCCATAAAAATGGTACAACTGCTTTTACCATTGGGACCGTGTTTTATATTACACGATCATTAATCGCGTGTCACTCTACCTGTAATTTATTGCCCCGTTCGAGAAATAATTGTTAGCCCACCCAATTAGTTTAATAAAGGCAAATTCAATGCCAGGCGGGCTAAACATTCGGCCCAAAATGAATCACTTAAGTAATTAATATGTATCCTAACCACAATAGACTTTTAGAATTGCGTTACGTTTGTTACCCACTCAACTTCCATTTATTAAACTAATTACCTAATAATTAGTTCAGCAGAAGACCAAGTATTCGAGACCGTAAAGGTATTTGTACGTATTATTTCCATACGAAATTATGATTATTATTATTATATTCGACTTCAGGTATTTGCTGTAAATTATATTACACGAAAACCGCATTAAACAACTTCTAAAACACAGGAATAACATTTTAATACATTTACACAATATACGTATACTTCATACTCGAAATTAAAGTTCTCATACGTTGTTAATCGAGAAAATATCTAATTGGAATAAAATGAAAACATAGAACTATAGTAATAGTTGTTGGGGTACAAGCAAATTCATATCCCTTTAGCTAAAATATGAGCAACGGTAACTGTAAAAAGATATCAATAATTATTGCCCAGGATTTATAGGAATTTGCACTGCGCGATGCATACAGCTGAAGCGTTTCAGTCTGACCTAAAGCCCTTCAATCCATCGGCCCAAAGCACAGACCAATTAGCATGACGAGGATCCTTTTGTATCCTATCTCAGGTTACACAGACTTCACTAGCGAACTACTGCAACTGCTAACAGAATTCGCCATTTGCGAAAGGCCTCAATTTCCCCTGCGTGCAACCATCGTTCTCTTTCTTCGACCACGTTCGTCTTTCGTCGAAGACAGAGTGACCGGCATAAATTGGCAATTCCAACAAGTATACTGGGCTCGCATACTCGCACGATCTTTCACGAAACATCCGTGAGTTGGATCATCTAGACGTGGATATTTAACCGCCAGCCAACCACGGATTCGCGTGGCCGAATTACCGGTTTGTTAGTCGCGTCGAGACCATACGATGGGACATCAGAACGATCGATAATCGCCTGCACGTTATATAGCTATCGAATTTTCCTCAGCCTAGAGCTGGCTAGATTAGCCGGCGAGCGAAACCCATTCCGTCGGTGAGCGACGACAGGTGCGAGGTTTGCTCGGCGAAAGGGTTGTTGCGGGCACAACCGGGGGGTGATAGGTAGAAATCGGGGCGGATAGAGGTGGACTGAAATACGTTTGGCGAATTCCTGTGAACCGTACGATCCGTATGTTGCTATGGTGAAATTTCTGGGAAAAGTAAAGTTAAATTCGTTCGTGTTACCTTCGAATAATTGCTCGGACGCGAATTATTATTTTCTCGGGAATGATTCGCCGGGGAAGAAGATCGAGCGTTGATACTTGTGTTCCTTTTCGGCGCAGTTGCTCTCAGATTTTTCAATGCATTTGGAGAATGTGTTGAAGTTTTATTGATATCGAGGATTGTGTAATTTACATTGAATTAACGGTGGTATCGAAGCTTTCTGTTTATATTCTTTCGTTTCTGATCTTTTCGAATAGTTTCTAATAGCTTTAGTTTCATTTTTGAAGCAGCGATTGAGTAGTGTTGAATTAATTGATTTAAACTGTCGAAAAAATGCGAGAAGTTTTATGCGAATTGAAGTGTGCGGAATTGAAGCAACAAATTGGACGCCTATAACTGTGCAAACTATAATACATATGTGAAGGGGAAGGAAATTTTTTTGTTGAGGATAATGAAACTTGCATTAAACCCAAGTTAAAACTCTATTACGTCTGCATTAGTTAGATACTAAGGCTAGGTCCAGGCTTTGTGTTAAATCTGGATAAAGCGTGAATTAAGTCCAGATTAGGTACGTGTCAAATTTACATTAAAGCTGGACTGAACTTCAGTAGATTCATCGCATTATATGAACTCGAAGATACGGAGGTAATTCCATTTTCTTTCAAATAATTTCGATTTCCCTATCTAATTGCATCCCAATCGAAATCGATAATTTGTTGTCGCGCATAGGACTCTAATATAAGATTAATTGACATACGCATAAGATCTGATATACCACGCAGAATTTCATTGCGGACCCCGGCATAAAAGTACCACTTAATATTTATAGCACCTCTAATAATAATTTTGTTAAATTCAGCAAAGCCACAGGCGCCAAATATACATCAATAGAAAACTGTAAAGTATGCACTAGGTATTCGCCAAGACTTGAATAATTTTTAAACAACAATTTCTACGGAACATCTCAAGTATAGGGACAAATCATAACCACTTTATCACGTTGTAGTATACGTGAAGGTTAACAGGTTGGCATTAAAAGAGCAACATCCGCGTTATCAGGTTCGAAACTATCTCGCTAGTTTCATGAGCCGAAGCGAGGCAAGGCTGTTAAACGTGATCATGCAAAGCACTGTTCGCCACGCACACGACCAGCAACTAAACGCGGTCACATATACGCGACTATGTACCGCTGCTCATGCCATAAACAGCTCCAAGAACTTTAATTAGAACTCTCCAAATATAGGTAATTAATTTACTTGTCTCGTTTTATACGCCACCGTCATTCAACTGTGCACTTGAGCCAACAGATGATAAAGCTTTAAGCAGCTTCTCAATATTCTTCCGACGTTTCACGTAATAATTATGCCTTATACTTGTACGTTCAACTTGGTATTTACTTCATAATTTATAACATTCTTGGACTATTCTATTATGCAGTGCGGAATATCATTATAAGTTCTCGGCATTTTTAGTGTTCGTCGTTGTCTGCTGAGAAAATGATATATCCTTCCCTTACAGTTTTATGCACATACAGAGACGCGAGAAATAATACAAGCATTCGTCAATTAATCGACCGTATGGTGTTAATTGAATTTGAATTATTGCTGTAAAAACTGTATTATTTATAACTGCTATTAATTACTGTCCTTCGTAAGCTCGCTTATGCCATTTGGCAGGAAAATAAAATGTATAGTGGCATTTAAATAAGCATAATAATAATAATCATGGCAACAATAATGCAATCATTAACATATCCAATTCACAAACTATCGTGAAACAAATTTCACAGACGTCTACCGATCAAGTGAAACTTTTCTTCTGTAGAGCAGTGCCTAAAGTGGATTATAATACTTTAGAATCTAATCTAAGTTGTATTTCCGAGAGTCTAATGATGATGCGCAAAGTTGATAGAAATTCTTGTACGATCGTCCAGCTACAGGAACATCATAGCACAGTGTCATTCCTACCTGCCACCCCTACTTAATCACACGCTTGAAATACCTTTCTGTTTGGGTGTTCCTCTTTGACGATGGGCGACAACGAATTCGATAAACTTCAGAAAGGAAGGCAAGCTCGTTAAAGCGATGAAAAGGTTCGCCCCCGGCGTATAGCGATCGAGGAAAACACTGTCTCTGTTCTTTTCGAAGAGTTTCTGCATCGATGATGTTCAATCGAAGCGTAGCTATTTGTTCATGAGACTGAACGTTGCTTCGCGAACAGCAATGAAGAGAGGGTTTAATGAAATACCTATATGAAATGCGATTCATTTTCCTAACGATCGAAATAAAATAGGTAGGAGACAAAATGACCAAACCGAACCCGATCTTAATATAAAGTAGATAAAGTAGGAAGTAAGGAGAATGTGTAGTATGTGTAGACGTCATGTAGAAGACCAACTCCATGAGACAATTAAAATGTCTCCAGAATGAAAGAGCATAAGTGATATATGCAAATTAATGTTATAATTATCTATAATTACAAATTGAAATTTAAATAATTACTTAACATATTGTCAGTTGATGCACAATGTGATACTACCTGATAATCTTTTAATTATCAGGTAGTTTTTATTTTATTTTAAGGTAGTTTTATTTTTATTTTAATTAAGAAAGTAGCATTAAATAGAAAATAACTTTTTCCGAAAGCAAAACGGAGATGTATAATATTATACTTACCTTATTTTAACATGGCAAGTGTAGAAACTCCTGCCAAAGTAATACTCTAAATTGAAAATTCTTGACGACAACTTTGAACTTGGTAACATCCTGATCCAATTTTTTCGACACTTATAATCGACGCTTTAGGATGATTGATTGAACCATACGCGTATCCAGCCGATCAACGTTTACGAGAACGTCGCCGTGTGGTCCATTCGTCATTCTGATTTAAAGCTCGTTTAGCAGCGATGACTGCGTTTCCTACCAGTAACGTTGACAGCTGATAATTCTATCTGACATGGAAAACTTTATGGGCATACCTAATACCTGTAATTAAAGCGTGTCGCTCGTAGCGATAATTAATGACAACCGTGATTTTTCCGTGAAAAGGGCACGAAAGTACTTATTCCTTAAATTTTCTTCGAAATTGAATACACGAATGTTGGGTTACGATACAATTTTTTAGGAAAATGTATCACTTCCATTCACAGGGTATAATTTTAACATTAATTAAAAAAGGGAAATATAATAAATTATTGTAGTCATAGTGTACGATTTTTCCATTTCTATTGTGAAGGGATAGAATCTCATTCTTTGGTGCACACTGGACACATTTACGCTTGCAGTAAAATATAATCTGTCAGTTTTAACAAATTGGACTACTGTCACTCGGTTTACATAAATGCTACAACTAATTTCAAACGAGGGCAATTGATGATTTCTCAGTTCTACCAGCGTAAGCATACATTTTCCACTTGAGCACAGATATGTGCCTACGTATGCAAGTAGAAAAATCGTTGGAAATTCAGAAGTGATTCGCCAGGCACATAAATCAAGTGACCCAAGAAAAATCACTGTACATTTCAATTAATAATTTCCTAAGTCCCCGACGTATACCTTCGCGAATGTTACGCTACATTGCATACGTTTGCGTGTGAAAGTGACACGTTGAAATTACAGATCCGCGGAGCGCTGATCAATAAATATTACTTCGTAGATTTACCCGGGGGAAAATCGTTTCACCGCCTCCAGTAATCAATGTTATCGGCTGGATTACGCAACGCTGCCCCGCCTGTATTACATATTACGCTGAAGAGAGCTTCTACAATAGAAATAGGTTGCTCCATGGACGTGTTTAATAAACACACCTATAAATTACGCTTCGAGCTATTACTCCGTGATATGTAGGAAAATGTGGTGCGATAAAGGCTGTCTGGAATCTCCATTAAATTCAAAGATGTTGATGTGATACACGTTTTACCCATAATTCATTCAAATGATGTGTCGTTCGTAATTTGTGTGCAAACTGTATTTTATTAATAGAGTTATATTTATCGTGCAATATTATATATAGACAACGTTCCTTATATTTCGAGGAAGATTTGATACGCAATGTTACACAACGGTGTAATTGATATAAGATATTTCATATATAAAGTAGAAATTCGTGGAATTTAATTTATACAAATAAACCACGTTGACTGCCATCTAATTCTGGAAGCTTTAAGTTGCATTATTTACAGAGATGCATTATTTCAACTTCGTTTGCAACACTCGCAATACAAATGGTATACAGACAGCGAATCATAACCGAATTGCCCATTGAAACGCTAATGCATGATCATTGCTAAACCATAGAATTCAGATCACGATATTATAATTTGAGAACAGGGGAATCCATTACAATTGATCGCCAGCCAATGAAGCGTCCAGATTACAAGATGACATTAACAAAGGAGCAGCAATATATCATATTATAATTGAATAGTATACCAGTGTCAGTAACTACATAATATGTATGCCCGAATTTTATCACATTATGTCACCAGTGTTCATGATAATAGTAATACACCGCTGCCAATACGGTTCGAATGCAATTTTTAAACAATACATCGACATCTTGAAGGAGACGAGACGTAGCATAATCAAGCATCGCCAGATGATACGCTGATATTATGGGGCTTCGAACTCTAAAGCACAATATCGAGATTTCGTAGATAGCGAAACGTGACGTGGTCGTCCATCGAATAATGAGACACCGATATCGATGATCGCCGGGTTTAGGAACACAATACCGGTGACACGTAGGAAATTGGTCGTTAATGTCAAACATCCTCCTACTTCTTGCAGAACATCAAAGAATCGCGGGATACAGATGAATAGGATGACAAAACAGCGATCGATAAACTGTTAATGACGAGAGGCTTTGATTTGAGAGCAATTAGAATATTTAAAACTCGATGTACATTATTAAACGGGATTCAGCAAATTATTAAATGGAAAGTATGGAACGTACGAGTACTAAAAAAAAATATATAATCGACTCCTTTTATGAATGCCGAATATAATATAAGTATAATATAATAATAATAATATAATAATAGTATAATATAAGGAAATATTATTGTGTATTAACCGTATTAACTAGACTTGTGCCATAGGTCTTTGCACTAGCTTCAAGAACTGTTATTACCAAATAAATAGAAAAATGTCACGTCGTAAAAATATAGGGACGATCGTTTTATCTCGTAAGTGACACTACGGTCGGAAGCATCGTTACGGCCATAAGATGGCCCCGTTTATATCTTCTTTAAACAATTTCTACTATAGATGTTTTTCCTCACTTCCATGGTTTTACGGTTACAGAACGTATTATCTATGAAATCCTACCATACATTCAACGATATCTGCTCGCGACAATGTTTTCCAATTACCTACTCTAGATACGCCTACAGTGCATGAAACCGACAGTGGCAATGCAATTAAAAATTCCTGCGATAACGAAAAGGATAAATATTCGTAACAACGATCGATAAAATTGAATTAATTAAAAAAGTCCCGTGGTACACGAGAGGAGCGCAAGTAACGCTTTATCATAAACCGGCCGCGAAAACTTTCCAGCGAACCGGGAAAAGTATCCCCGTATTTATTATAGCAATTTACCCCCTTGATAAATTAGTTCTGCTTTCGAGTTTCCGAAGGGAAGACCGCTTTGTTAGCCTTCCTTTACTTCCGAAAATTACAGTGTTCGTCACGTTGTTACGGGGTGTACATCCTTTAGTCGGAGTTGACGTCCCGTTAGTGGTGCGACCACGCGTTTACTGCGGCAACGATACAGAAGACCATTAAGCAACCTCGCGCGTTACAAGTTTATTTCCTTGACCTGTAATCTCGTTCGTGACCACTCTAAATACACACGATCCAATGCATCTGTTGACAGACGATTTGTCCCGTAAGTTCTCGCGAAGACGGTTCTGCTGTCCCGAAGATTTGTGTTGTGTAAGATATCTGGTAACTGGAATTGTGCTGAAAGCACAACATTGGTTTCTGTATGGATTTTATTCTTCTTTCTTCTGATGGGGAAGCAAGCGTTAGTCCGTTTTTACCTTTCCTTTCAATTTGTCAACGATGTGATGACGTAGCTGGTGAAATGCAAAATGTGCATATCCATTGTTCTGCAGACTAAAGTGTTGATGAACAGAATTTTCTGCATTCTCGAACTGCTACACACTTATCAATACATACTTATTAACTGTAATTAACTTGAACAGAAGAAAAGCCCACAGCATATATGTGGGAAATCATTTGAAAAATTTGTATAGGCAACCTACTACATACTGCAACTTCCACAAACCTCTCAATGATATACAAGAAGAAACAGAAATCTAGTGTTTCGTTATTTCAACAATCTAATTATTAGTCCCAAATTATTACACTTCGAATATAAATAGAAGAATTGTACTGCAGCTTCTACAGGCAATATCATTTTTATGAAAACCCTTCCCGATGTTCGTTACAATTACTGCGAGTCGAGGTTAACACTAATATCTCCAAGCGTTTGAAATCATCTTGTAGCATTCAAATCTTATCACGTTTGCTATGGATCACGGAGAAATGAATCCCGCGTAGAATACGAAGGAAAAGAAACGCGGAAGTGTGCATGGCGAAGAGATAAAACTATTATCTCGCGTGAAATTCGGCCCGGATACAGAATGGTTACATTTCCTTAAATTTTCGACTGGCGTGAGATGGCTTATCCGTGACGCGAGAAACGTCGCAAAGAAATTTTTATGGCCTGTACCCTGCAATGTTTTCACGGGAACGATCCGGCGGATAAAGTTGGCGAACACGATTTTACGGTCGGCCGATGTTCTTTATTACGTGGTCACGTACTTCAACGACTACCTTTGAGGCTACCTCGTGGTTCTACCTGGTTTTAGTTCATGCATTGTACGAAATAGTTCTTTCCGTGCTCGTGGTGCGTGCTTGTCAAACTTAATGAAACTATGTTACGTAGCAAAGGTGGAGTGATGAAACGGAATTTATACACGTCAAAATCGAAACGTTCGCGGGGGAACAAGAAATTAATTAATAGCCTCAGAGTGGTGTAGATATGTAGTATGATTAATTGTTATTAATTAAATGCCGCGGTTATAAATTTATTGAAATCTGTTTGATTCGCTATGAATGTCAGAAATGGAATAGTTGGGGACAATATATCTGCAATAAAACTGTAATAATAATGGAGAAGCAAATAATAGGCAACGAATATTGTGAACAGCAATATAAATGGTACTGCATGTGTAATAATTTAATCGAAACATTTCATTTCTATCGTTATAAATGTCTGCATTTTTTAAACCAGATATAAGCGCAGAAAAAACATGTACAATATAACTGTCTGTTGATTCAAGTACAATAATAGCAAATACTTCGATTTTTCAAATATTGAATTTACAATGAACAACTTAATTGTAATCTATTTTCGTGACAAAATAATATTATAGCGGTAAGCTTAATAAAATCAATTAAGATATAATTATAATATATACGTACATGCATTACTAATATAGAATATATTATTAACCATTAACTCTTGCATATCAAATGAAATATACATGTGTTAATAACTTTGGCATACGACATACGATCAAATAAAGCAGACAATTAATAATTCTGTCTTATAAAATTTATTTGATATTATGATACATCCGGTTAACATATCCATGATTATTATACGAACACGATGCATTGGTTTCCGTTTTATGTTTAACCACAGGCAATTCTCTCGCGTACGAGTGTACAAGAGAAATTGAACGAAGACCATGAGAATTCTCGAGATATCACGTATCAAAGACATATCGACGACGACGTCGTTGTTCGACATCGTTCTTGTTCTACTTTGAGACGATGGCGTTGATATTACCACGGCAATATTTCGATCGGACGTGCTATTTCTGAAAATTTATACTAGATGCGATGTCGAATGGTTCCTAATTCTCGGTGCCAAGTAGAATTACGCTGCCTTTCACTTCGCTCAGGTATGCATTTCCACGTGGGCGTAAATAGGTTCGATAAGCAATAGAGGTTTGAGTATTGAAGGGTTCTTTAATTCTTTAAAAATGAATTTATTATTGTAGACAGCACCATTTCCAATTCGATACGTACAACATATCCTTTCATAAACAGAGCACAGTAAATACAAAATTAAAGTTAAACGCAGATTTACTGATATCGAAATAATTCTACATACATATCACTTGTTTGTCACGATGTTCTCTGGGATTGATCAGAAAGTGAAACAATTTTGCGGCGCATCTCTTACAATAATTTCTACGACACCAAAGTGTAGAACTGATCTACGATGGCAGTGAGGTGTTATTTTTTTCAACACCGTGTAGAATAACTGTGACAAATGGCAGTACGGCCAAGAACAATTGAAACGCGGTGTATTGCTTCGGTTTGATGCTCGGATTCGTATGAACATGCGCTGCGGTAAAAGATAAAACAGCAAGCACTTGTCAAAGAGAACAAAGAACCACCGCACAATAAACGAAAACCGCAGGCAAGAATGATATGAATGTGGCCACGTTGAACGAACTTGCGCAGACGAAACTGCTACACCGAACCCAGGATGCAACACGTGTTCCTGACATTGCACTCAGAACATTCCACCATATTTCGAACGAAGTTCTTTCAGTTCGCGTTCGAAACACGTCTCTGTCACCAATTTTCGGAACGATTTATTGACAAACGCATGCTACGCATACTATCGCCTGCGCAATATAACATCGACGTTTTCGCATTGTAAATTACGGTGCAAAGTGTTTTAGAAACAAAACGCGAGGCATTCCAATCAGAATTCGGTTCGCCCCACAGCGTTTGATTCAATAGCATTCTATGTATACGTTCCGGCAACATTTTCGAGTGTCACAGGGTTCCAAAGTATGTACATACATAATTGTTTCCAGTATAGGAAAACTTCATAGTCGCAAGCAGAGTTATAAACACAGAAATCTATATAAATCTGAATAATTATGAAAATCACGAAGTTGATAGTAGGGCGCGAAAATATATTAGAAACAATGAACGTAAAATTATAGGACCAATCTCAGATCAAATCAAAGTTCGAGAATCTTCTACTTTCCAAATCCTGATGTCTTCTATCTGCTTGTGCTCAGTCATTTCTATTGGTCGAAAATATTCTTCAGTTTGTCAGCTTTAAATATTGCAAATAGAATTTTATCGCTAGAAAGTAACATTGCTATCCGACATGTATAGGATATATCGATATAACAAGAGCGTATCTGTTTCGATAAATTTCACATTTTCTTGGGCAGTGTCTTTTATATTCAGATGCAGACGATGCAAATTAGTGTCGCGAATGTACGGTTAGGCTGTGAATACACCGGAAAGGTACAGAGGCGGAAAATTGCATTAGTTTAAAGGAAGATTGAACGCGCGGCGCGGTGATCGACGTGCGTGTATCGATCAGAGGCACGATCGATCAGTGACGCACGTTCGATCGGCAACGTTAATCAACGCCAGTCTGCAATTACGTTACCTTGCGCCATAAGCGTCGCACGCTTTGCCTAAGATAATTCACGCAATGACTATTACAAGGTTCATGCTCGCATGCCCGGAAGACGAATCAAATTTGTTCACCTCCTGTCTACCGTACGATTAAACGCGCAGGAGGAAAGTTTCGTAGTTCGAATGCATAAGCATTTTAATAGCCACGCATCGAGATTACTATAATGCAACAATATTTTGAATGCACAGGCATTTTAATAACCAAGCATCGAGATTACTATATTGCAACAATATTTTTAATGCAGCCAAAATTATTTGTACTTTCTACATCCCTTGCCATCCACTTGCCTAGTTCAATCTTCAAATCCATGGTGATTTGAGCAATGAAAATGAAAATGAAAATTGAATTTGGAAAAATTTGGGAACGGAAAAGCATGCTTGCTTTCGCACCCGTTATGTACATACATGAATTGGAAACTACGTAGCGAAAAATGGGTAGACGGTAGGCGAAAGTAGGAGCTTCGCGCTTTAAACTTAAAATAATATTTTTACTGGCTGCTCAGGGAAATTGCGTGATATTTCAATTCGCGTTATAACTTTGTTGTAAAGACTTATTGGTCGACTTTCGTTTGTCCGGAGAACCCACAGACACTGTATATTTCAAATTCGTGGTCCATTTAAAACCAGTTTCCCTTCAAATCTCCTCCATGCTTCCACCTTCAAAAACCTATTACCGTAAAGTCAGATCTGCCTTGCAGCCAAACAATTTCGACGAATAACATTCCTACCCGTTATCTGAAGCATATTGATACCGTCCTCAAAGAGGAAAGTTAACTGACCCCCGGCAAACAGTACTCGGTTTCACTGCATCCACGAATCCACCACGAACCTCAAGAATTCTGTCAGGTGCCCCGAAGTTCTCATCTTCCCGTCGCGTGAAACACCCCTTGCCAATAAACCCCGTTATCTCTACTATCTATCGACCGTTGGCCCCAATCAAACCGCCGATCAACCAGTTTGTGGAGTCGCGTAAGGAGTGGCACGCTATTGTCTGGCACGCGTGGTGTCCGGATAAAAACACGCACGACGTGACAGCTGAAGAGGAAAAGGGTCGCAGCGTTTTCCCGCTGGCTGCCGGGTAACTTTTATTCCCCGACACAACAACCTTCGGCACCGTGTCGTGCCATTTCAAGCGAGTCCCGCCAGCACTCGTTCCCTTTACCTACTTGTGTGTCGCCCGCCGTTTCCAGCTCCGCATTTCCGTCACCGTCATCGACGTCGTCGCCGGCATCGTCCCCGCGGTTGTCCCCTCGCCTGTGTATTCCAGCTCGAGCACACTCCGCCACCTTTCCCATCTTCGTTCAGCCGCGGGGAAGGCAGCGCAATCACCAACGACACCTTTTGTCCGGACTTCTACGAGCCGTCATTTTTCAGGCTTCCGCTTTAGTAACGCGTCGCACATCCGAAAACACCACGCGGTGGGCGTTTTTCGCAGCGTGGACGAGGAAGCCTCGCATGTGCAACGAGGCCGTCAAAGGACCGCTTTGTTTCCGGCTCCTACAAAGAGGCAAGGCTATTCGGTTGCCTGCATGTCCCCTCGCTATCGGTATAAATAGCCCTTACACGCACGCCGGCTACGTTCAAACGGGGCAGAATACCCCGGAGGGGACGAAGGGGGTAACAAGTGGACTGCAGTTTGCTTCCTGCGACTTTTGGCGGCTTTATAGCTGTCCGATCTTTGTTTCTTAGAAAGCGCACCGTGGAGTGGTTTGGTGGAAGAAGAATCTGGTGTAGGAATTTCTGTTCTGGTATTGAGGGTGATATAGAGAGTTGTTAATTTGTGGGGTGAAGAGCAGCGGGCTATGCGCTATGCGCGCTTGGATAAGTTAGTTAGAGGTGTATAATATAATGAGGATTCTTATTAATCGCGTTTAATTGAGATTATAATAAATATTTGTTATATTATATTAATTGTGGTAAACAGATTCAATTTTGTTGGTGGCTAATAAAGGTACATTAATGTTCACTAGAACGACCCGTATGTATTACGTGTCTTATATTAAATAGATTAGAGTATTAGAGAGTTGAAAGGATAAAATAAAATAGCCGAAAGTTATCCCATATAGGTCAATACTAGGATTGAGAAATAGTTTCCAAGTTCCCGGAATCGGAAGCCCCCCCTGATGAACGACCGGAGATTCTCACTTGATTTAAATGGAGAGAGGATTAAAGGAGATAATACAGAAGCAATTCAAGCAAACTTTTTCAATCCAAGTAGATAAAGGTATCATACGGTTGACAATTAAACTTGAAGCAGGCAAGCACAGCTGTAACATTGAATATCATTCAGACTTTAGACAATGCATCTCGAATGTCTTGCCGAAACGTGAATCAGGAAGTAAACCGATATTAATATCCGCAATATTATGTCGAATGCAATAAAACAGCAATCATTTGAAAGTGAACGACGTTGTGAAACGCAGAAGAAAGCGTTCGTTGAAAGAAGCCGCGAGTGATCAGGTGTCCCGAACGAAAGGCAATTAATTTCACACATCCAAAGATGGGAGCACGATGGGGTACATGGGAGCACGTGAGAGAGCTGGAATGATGGGCAGCAGTGGAGCTAACGATAATAGATAGATTTTACCGGAGCGCATCGCCGGTCGCGATAATATCTCGGCTAATTGCTGGTTACCCGCTCACCACCGACTGCACATACCTTCTGTAACCTAGAGCGGTTTCTCACCAACCCTTTCGCACACTTTGCACTCTCACGGCTGTGCAACCGTTTCTCTAGTCGCATCATTTGATCACACACACATGCTGGATGGAAAAGTTTTTACACGTATCACATTGATATCTATTCAAGGTCGCTAATGATGTCGGAGATTATAGTTTGAAAGTTCCAATCGTGAATCGGGTAGTTTTAATCGCGTGGACGGATCACGTTTACAGCAATTGTAAGGAAATATAAACTGCCTTTTCGTCACTTCATCTGTTTAAGCATTTACATGAATCAGCAAGTAAGCGTTGCTCGATATTTCCTAATATTATATTAAACATTTTGCAGTCTAAAGATTACTCTTCGACCACAGCAAGAAGCAAAACTGAACCAATCACAACAATTTCCAGCAGAAGTACTGTTTAGCATTGCGTTAAACGTAAATAATTTGTAATCTGCCGGCAAGCATAATTCTAATTAATCGTGGAATCTTAAATGTAATTCTCGTTTGCAGTAAACGTGATTCGGAACATCGAAATGACACGAATCTCTATGCGCATTCTGGCTGAAATATGCCGTTGCTAAAAATTGCACGAGGACATAAAACAGCTATATATTTAGAACCCTGAGGCTGTCTTTTCCGTTCTGCATAAATCAACTTCCCGAACGTCGCAAAGGCGGCGACAACGCGAAACAGGGAACACCGGGAAACAATTATCGAAAAAAAAAACCCCCGGTAAGGGTGCACATTCTTCGCTCAATCAGTTTAATGAAAAATATTACATACTGGTAAGCCAAATAATTGCATTCCAGTTTGATCAATCTCACGGCTAACCCGATCAATGTATAAACTTTGGTTGATTGTAAATCGAATTTCAACGGGGAATTCAATCGAGCGGCTCTCCACCCCCAACGCAACCCCTCTCGGATTCGATGCGTTTCTACCGGAGCTTCGTGCACAGAGCGTCGAAGATATTTCCCACGGAATCGAATGCAAAACGCACGTGCACTGGATAGTCTGTAGCTGACGTGATGTTGTACCTGGGAATTTGAGATTCGATGCATCGTAGGCGTTGCTCGTTTTCATTGGCCACGCACGCGTGCAACCCCACAGGGCGGCGTATACACGCGCGCATATGGAGATTGGAAAATTTGAATATTGTAATCAGTGGTACGAATCGGCCACGTTACTGCCACATTATACGCTATATGTACACAGTGGTCTGAACGTATGGTTACGCGGTATTTCGTGGATCGCGAACTGAAACCAAGAAAGCGAGAGTGACTGTCGGAGTAACCGACTCGATCGACGTTTATTAATCGAGAACGGTACTTTTAACGCGTGCCGCAGGACAATTGGGGGTTCGCCGGTCTGCAAGCTTGATCCTTGAGATATGGAATTTCAGTATCGCGATGAAACGGTCCTCAATCGTGAAAAGAGATTCTCAGACATTTGAAGCGTTCTCGTAAAATTGCATGAAATATTTATGACGGAATTATCTGGTCGAACGTCTTTTGTGCACATTGAAGGACTGGTAACGAAACACTTTATACCGCTGGCCTCAATTTTCCCTTCACATATTGTTACTTTGTCTTCTGTCAGCTTTCGGAGAATTTGTCTGTCGTCGAGTTATGAAATATGCCGTGCATACATGTAGGATGCATTTTGTCGTTAGATCCTCGAAGTCGTATCGTTGCATGACGAATAATGCACGTCAGGAAAACGCAGCGGAAGATTTATGATGCGACACTTTGCCGTTGCGAGGACTGATGACTTGGCGAGTGAAAAATATCGATTGTCATTGTGAATCTACATTTTCTTAAACTTTCACACATTTTCACGACCTATGCATCCAGACGCCGATTTATCTCCATTCGATATTTCTATGCAAATAGCGCTTTCCACGGAAGAAGAAATTTTCGTTGTCACAGAGTTTCAAAGGAGCATCAGTGTTAAAGGAAATACTTGCTTTATTGTAATATTTCAGCCTTCGTCGCGAAACGAAATATTCCCTATGTGTATGGACTTACGCTTATTTCGTGCTCAAGATTATCAACGAAAATATGACAAATTAATATACATATACATGTACGTATTCTTAGACGGTGGTTCCCACGTGCATTTCGCGGTTATGGACGCAGTAAATGCATTAGGAGGTCGTTGTTAAGCAGGAGAGCACTTTGAGCATGTACAATGAGGTGATCCATTACCTCCTGCAGTCTATAAGACGCAGGATCCCTAATGCACGGAACAAATTCCTTCTGAAGTTCTTTTCTTTAAGATGCGCATTCCATATATCCCTGCACGTTTTTTTGGACATAGCTGAAACTCACAAAAAAGCGGTATTTCTAATTTAAATAATTTATTAAATGTCCTTCAATGGTTCTAGGTATCTGTGCGCAAATTGTGAGGGATCATTGAAAAATATATTTTTATATAATTATTACAAATATTGAGGGCGCACTTCAATATTAGCATGAACTTCAATATTAAAAGATATGGTCTCTAGGAGTGATATCCTCGTATTAAGTTTAATTTGTCGCTGTTGAAGAATCGTACCACCGTACGTCACGCAAAATGCATATTTTTTGTTCGTGCAACTAGTTTCTGTGCCATTTACGAGAACGCTCTATTAGAATATTCTGTGCGCGAGGTCACAAATTGCCGGCGACTGCACGAGGCAGGAAACGGGAAGACAAAACCCTTCGAGGGCAATTCGATTGCATACGGACGAAAATTTCCGCGGCCACCGCCGTACGTGGTAAAAACAGTGTAGTTACGCGTTCAAAGCAGCTATTCCAGTAGCTCGTAGCCGTGCTTCCGGTTAGAATATTCCGAAGATAAGGCCCCTAATGGCGAACATTAAGTTCTATCGGGAGGCACGGGACGAGAAATTGTAGAACTCGATTGCACCGAAACGATAACAACAACATTCGGAAAAATGCACGAATATTTCAAATATTCGGATGAAATTTTTGTAAATACGCACATGCATAGGTACGTTCCGATCATCGATCATTTTACGTAGCAGATAGGAATATGTTGAATCATTTGTGTGTCGGGCACAAAATTTATTCCACCTGTTTCACGTCAACCATATAGTATTTTATTTGCAATTCCGACCGGAAATAAATATTTTGCGCACATGCTTGTTAACGAGGACGCATTGAATGTGTTGAATTTGGATAATTTTTTTAGGATAGTTGGCACTACAAATAGAGAAATATAGCATCAAATAATTATTTCAGACAAGCAAAATTATAATAAAAGAGTGTAAAGATACATAGAATTAGGAAACGTATGTACACAATGCAGAGAAATTGGAACAAAAGTATTCATGCTGTCAATCTCTTTAAAAACAAAGCAATTTCATCTATTGGAAATCGTCAATTTTAATAAAAAAAGAAATGTTCGAAATGCTTCTTTAAACTTACTTACCTATAAAGCCAAACAAAGTAGACTGCCGTTAACTGGCTCCTCTAATTAAAGGCAATAAAAGTGCTTGAAGCACAGTCAAACGATTTATTTTGCAAGAATATCAAGGTTTAATTACGTAAAAGAAAAGGCACTTCCGCGTATCGTATTAACGTTTGAATTGTTTCATCGTGCCTGGCAGTAACACCGTTTCAATTAACAGTAATTAAGGTAGTACGCTTGCAAACATATATCCAGTTGAGCAACCAGATCGACGTTGATTATTCCTTGTAATTTTCGATTTTATTTCACAAAACGAAACGCAGACTGATACTGCACAATATCTGTACTGATTGCATTATAAGAGTAGAAAGAAGCTTTGAAGATTATACAAAATTCAACCAAACGATAACGACTTTATTTAATGGAATATTAAACATATCGTATTGTTTTAAAAGCGGAACGTGTTATTTGTCGTAAACAATATTCTATTGGTGCGAATATATAGATAACGTCAAGAATGAAATATTAGCAGCACAATTGTTGGTAACCGCGTCGAAGGAGAAAATCCAAGCAATCTAGCGATAATTCCGACGGCACTGCAGCATCGTGGCGCACTGCTGTGAAATTTTCACCTTTTATTTCGTTAACTTATACTGGTGCATGCCTGCATTCATTTCCCTCATCTAATTAATTTGGACTCCTTCTTCTGAAAGAACGATTTCGTTTTATCGCTAATAAAAGAATGTAAGAATACAAATGTATATATATATATATTTACATTTGTATTCTTACATTCTTTTATTAGCGATTATATATATATATATGGTATATTTTATAGTAATCGTTAATAACGATAATATAAATATAAAATAATGATGTATACTAAACTAATGATTACGTGAATGCAAACAGCAGTGGATACTCCAAAAATTGTAAAAATTGTGTTAAATCCATCCTTGAAGTTTCAAATATATTATTCAACGAATCACATATTTCGTATTGCATTGTTTTAAGTACGTTTCTACAGTATCAGGATTTAAAGTAAGGCACTGGCTCAATTAACCAGTGCCCAAGCTCATTCTTTACAGAAATTTCCAACTTGTTGTCGTAGTCAAGCAAACGAGGGAATTCAATTTTTATCTGCAACAGCATTTGTGGAATATCTCCAATAGGCAAGAACAAATTATAAAGTTTAGAAGCACAGCACAGTAACTCATCAAATGCAATATTAAGTTCGGTGCGCCACTTCGGAGTGTCGTCATTAAAAATTCAACAAGTACAGCATTGTTCAACTTCCTCTGCGTCTGCAATTAGCATCCAAATTTGATGTACCATGAAATTCTGGCAACGATGTTCTTACAGAATTGCTACAGATTCCGCATCCCTAAACGAATGAAATCGGTGACGCTTTTCTTGCGACAATAATACCCAATTCTATTTACATCTTTTTTCTTCCATCTGCTTGCTATCGAGCAGGCGCGATACTCGCAAATTTGCAAACATTCCTTGCGCAAACCGGCATGAGAAAGTCAAGCAATTAAGGAATTAAGTATTATGCGGTTTCTTTTTTCGTCGTAACTCGGGACAGGCGTTGCGGTGCCGCAATCCTGCAACACGGCATGAAGATACTCGTTGCTCTTAGCATATTACTGGTGCACGCAGTGTGTACCGGAGCATACCATGATGAATTGGCCGATCGTTCCCCTGTGACCGGGTCTGGTAATCGTGGTTTCCCTCTGCTCCAGTTAAAAGTGTGTACGTAGCTTCGACCACCGATTCCCCGTCCGTGTGAAATGCAAGAACATCGTTTACAGTGACACCTGTCATATCGCGGGGCCAGGTATTCTTTCTTCGATCGTTCGATACGACATTGGTACGCCTCTGCCAACTATATGACGGTCGAGCGAAAAGAATTGTGTTCGAAGCTACTGAGCTACGATGTAAGGGTGTATGGAAGTTATTTCTTCAATAAGCTTCTAGTTGACGTTGGTTGATTTATGTTACAAATAACGAAGCAGTTTGACACCACTTTGCGATTTGACGTTTCATCTGTAGCTCGGCGAGCTTAAACATTAAAGTGTATTTAGTATCATTTGTACACAGCGTGCATGAAAATATGTGGTCGTAGGTTGGATAGATAAAGGAACATATTTGTGTGCGTATGTACGTAATTGCAGGTATTCCAAATTTTTTAGAGAAACTAAAATGTCAAAAGGACTGTAGGTAATGCCAAGTTTCGATATATTGAAGTCTGAATAAATTCGTGCTTTAAGATTTTTTTTCCATTAACAAATTTTTTTCCGATTGCAATGAGAGAAACGAATCACAACTGTACAACAGATCTGTCAGTCGATCTGTATAATCGAAAATATGTTTGAAAATTGAAACTCCAAAAATGCAATATTTAATTATCCTGGATCAAGTTTATTCGCCTCAAACAATTACTTTTACTTCGTAAAGGGAAACGAAGTAGAGAAAATTGTAGCAAAATTTCTAGAAACTCACTATAAATGGAAGAAGGTGAAACAATTCGGGGAATAAATATATTTGGCATGTTCGAGGCGTTTCAAAGCATTTCAACGACTCGCGTAAACAAAGATATCAAGTGTAATAACCTGTAAGTCGGCTTCCCGAGATTGAAAATAATCTGTGAGCGAAACGCGTTCGCGATCCCTGTTACGTTTTGGGAATGCAAACCAGACTAAACGGTATGGTGGGGTCAATTATTCCCTATGGTACGGTGTATAGTAATTGCGGGCTTCCTACGTTACAAGTAAATACATCTTGCTTCCAGTTGATCCTACTTCCGAGTCAGATACGATAATGCACGTTGAACGTAACATTTGCATGTGTAACGCTGGTCCTATACATCTCTCCCAGCGGGGTAGAATTATTTTCTGCAAAATTATACATTTAATGCAAGGATTTTACCTGTAGCTTCTGTTGCACGCAGATATTGCCTATGATAAATCTAATTAAATGAAACAGGAAACGTAGAGAATATTTTGATTAACTTTTCGGGAACAGCATCGCTGCTGAATATTTATAGTAAAATTACTATATTAATTACGTTATTAATACAATTATCATTTGCAATTAATATTAACGCATTATTATTGTTACCTAATACTAATGAACGTTATTCCTGTCTAAATATATACAGTATACAGTACAACAAGTAAGCTGCTTACTACAGTTCCCAATTACACCATGCAAAGAATGATACAATAACGAATTCGTCAGTGCGCCAAATAATGCGAAATGTTGTTCAAACTTAACATTCGAGTTTGCGAACAGTTTCGAAAAACAATTCGATAAACTGTGCAAACGTAAGACGCAATATCAGAGACTATAAATAATATACAATCGCGTGACTGTATAAGCGTAATAAATTTTCCGAAATCGAACCGGCAAATCCTATGCAGAAAATCCAATGGAAAAATCGCGGAATTCTCCCGGCGTCATAAAAGGAACACAAAACTCGTTCAGTTTCACGATGCAGAATTTTTCAACTGTTCCACTTAATCAGAGCGAAGATAATGTTCTCGCGTTTCCCGCGATCCTCTGAAAAATGTCACTTCCGCGTTGACCCGTAACTCCTGCTGGCCCCCGCGACTAAATCCACGAAACGTATAGCCAAAAGATATTCCCGGATCCGAGCGTTTTATTTCGAAATTCCCAAGTACCGCATTCCATTTGCAACGCACGGATTGCATTTACGCAATGCGTATTCAAATGAACGGCACAGAACGTTCGATTGCGCCCTCGAGACTGCGCTATCTCCTCGTTGATGTACCAAATATATTTACTCGGAATAAACATACACTGTTTCGCCGCCCTTATCACCGTGACCCTTGACGTTTGGAATTTATGACACCGAAATGCATCACGAACGTCGAAACATTAAATCTAGTTTCACTTGGAACCGAAGTGGACCGACCTGAAAAAAAAAATGATATTCACTTGTTTAGCGATGCAATAGTGGCGTTCGAATATTTGAGATCTTGTGTTATTCGCTGGCACAAAATATGTAGGTACATACGTACGCACGAACGACGACAAAAGATGGAACACGAATGACATTTGGAACCAATTTCGTGAAAATGTTTCACTTTATGATCTACCTCGGGTTCGTATCGTAGGTCCTATTTTCGCGAAATAAGATCGTAAGTGTTTCAATCGGACCTATTTTAATCTATCCTTCGCGAAACGCCATTCCACGAATTCCTAATTCCGTTTTGCCTCCCGGCTCCACCATTTCCAACGATTGAGCCATTCCAATGTCCTGATTGACGATCGAGATTTAATTATCGGACGCAAGTCCCCGATGCGACCAGCTCCGATCGGAAGTATTACGTCCGCCTATTTGTTTTAACTCGACTAACCCGCCCTTCCTTTTTCCCAATTTCGGCCCTCTACTCTTCAATTGTGCATACGTATGGAAATCGCGCGAACATTTACGAAGTGACCCGATTAATCGATAATTTAATCGGTTCTCGAGGCTAATCGTAGCAAATGATTTGGCCAATCCGATGATTTGGCATATGCACGTTCCTTTATAGAAGTCGAAAACACTGAACAACGGGTCAACCGGAATACGCTGATTGTCTTCCTTTTTTCATAACGAATAATTCAACAGCCGTTTCGACGATTGGCAAGCGACCAACTTTTTTCACGACGATATGAAAATTTTGATCGAGGAGGTACAGGGTTTGCTGTTACCGAAAGAATGTCAGGGAAACGCTAAAGAAACGTTACATTTCCTTCAGCACGGTTGAAATATTTGCGCGAAATTTTCATAAGTGTTTTCACGTGCGCCGTTACCGTGACGATTTCGTTGGAAACTTTTCAGTATGAGAATTGCCTCTGCCTGCAACACTTTGCAGGCTGTTTAGTAGTAAAAGTGCGAAACAATTTGAAACGCAGCGAACAATTAACGCTTTTGTTAAAAACGACGCTCGACTAGCAATTAGAGGCTGCGATAACCCAATTTTCACCGTTACGATGTTCGAAACTGCAGATTGTCCGCAATCTTTTACAACTGGCGATTATGCTATCTAAGTTGGGACAATCGGACGGATCCACGTGCAAAGGTAAATGAAAAAGGGAGAAATCGGAACGATGAAAATTAGCGGAACGCTCAACCGTCGATAGTGCAACTCGTGAACGTTTAAATGTAAATGAGCCGTGTATCGATTTAATCGATATCATCGATCTCTGAAATTTATCAGCGCGGAACAGCTAGCAACCTTTGGAAAATTTATGGACCAGATTTTTAAACGGGTAGACGTGAGCTGGATTTGACGTGGGTTGTGAAAGGTTCTTCGATTGAAAAAGGTAACAGCGATAAATAGGACTTTCCAAAGCGAGAAATGGTGCAATAAAATGTTTCTTCAATTATCAGTGAACGTGACCTGTCTTCTGAGTACCGCTATTTTATTAGTATTATTTTTCTTTCCAAATTCGATATTTAATGATAGATGCGCCGTATAATACTACGATATTGGAACTCTCTATTTATTTCAAACATAATGAACAGTCTTTGTATGATCTTACCACGCACTTATAATATTACTGGTTAATATTACTGCATATTGTTTTAAGAATGACATACATAAAACGGACGATATTCCGATTGCAGATATATTGCAATAGTTATATAAATAATAATATAAATACAATATATATAACATGGATGAAAGACATCCATCGAAGAACAGAGCTCAATTTATAACCGTCTGTAGTTTTATCCATTCGGTGGAATTATATTCGTCAAGTGACTTGCTTGAATATTTATAAGAAATGAGGCAGCTATGAACGAATCAAAGAAAAATGTCCCTTCAACGAAATTAATATTTCAACGGCTAAGACCGTTCGACCACTCGTTCGAAACGACAACCTCTCTCATTTCCTTCTCTTACCATCTCACGGTCTATATGAATATTTCTTGCGATAATGACTCCGTTTCGTGTCGCCCCGTTCCTTGCAACTGTTGGTTATGATGTTTTGGCCAGTTCGTATCAAGTTCAAAATCGGGGTAAGCTATTCAAATAGACATTGCGTTCCACTCGGATTTTTCTCCAAAGAAAATGAATCCCACGCGATCGTTCTTCGGTTATGTGAAAACGATACCAAAGATGCATGCAATAGAATTACGACTGTTGGATATATATTTAATCGAATAAAGCTGTACATAATATTAGAAATTATAATCAATAGCGCAATAATTGTGCGGGATGCAAGTGGTCGAATAATCAGAACACAACGTACAATTGATGGCGGATGTAGCAATGGAAAACTTTATAATTCGGGAGTCTCTATGCCCATTCTTACTGATCTGATGAATTTCGGTGAAATCTTGCTTTCCAGCAAGTGATGATTTATGGCGAAGGAACGCCGTATATCACGAGCTAACTACGTCGGTCTCCTATTAAAATCTTTGTGAGATTGTAAAAGTGAATTAACCCTTCATAATATGCCAAGAGAATTGGATGTTAAATGAATAACAGGTGATATATGTCGAACGTAAAATAATAGCTGAATGGTATTAACGTGAAAGAACTACGTTTAGATATTTTTAACATGCTCCGCTATCGTGTTTTCTATCAAGTTAATTTACCGCTATAAACATGAATATGTATTCATAATCGTATTCAAATTATCATTTAATAGGCGGCGTGCCATTTAGTATTAAAAATTGCCAATGGACCACTCTTAGGCATGTTTATAAATATTTCATTATATTTCTTAAATGTTTTATCATCTTCGTATTTAAATAGCAGATTATATTTACAAATACACTTCTACTTATGTTTAGGAGAGCTGTTGTGTTTAGCCTCGGAAGGCCAAATGCTGTGCTAGTAGCGTTGTCTTTGGCTCGTTTGCTGTATGCATTTACCGTACAACTTTCTTCACAAGATTGGAAAATTAGCGCGCCACTTTCTCAAACACCATAGATAAAATCCCAAGCTGGTCCCGTTCGTGCTAAGTTGCCATGTAGTTAACACGCGTGTGCACATCCCCTAATGGTCGGCGTGATTTATTCAACAGAAGTTTTAAGCCCACGGATAATGTAGGTCTGCACGGATGATTAATTGCCCATTATGATATATTGTCCAATCATTCGGATTACTTGCGAATTTCCATTTCGTTATATCGCATTGTCCTAATCGACACTGTTTAAGAATTCTTCGTATCTGAAATCCGCCAATCTGTATTGCATATGTATGTATAATTGAATTAAGATTTGTATGGTTCGTTTGAGTTAAATACGCAAAAGAACCATCCGTGTTCTTGTAAGATATGACTCTATTCTAGCAGAACTTAATAGACCTGTGCGAAGATTCATTAAAATCAATAAAGGCAGGAGGATACAGGTACACAGAAAATCTAAAAACGATCATCGCCATTATTTGTTCTCAGGAAACTTCACGAACTTAGGTTTAGTGAATATAGTTTTTGGAGATTAATGCCTACTAGTGGAACTCACGAGTAAACTTATGACAAAAATTCTTTAAATTTGTTTTTCTTGCCCACCTATCCGGTGGCAAGTGTAAGAAAAGCCATGGAAACCTGCGATTAGAATCAGTAATCCGTTTCTAAGCCCCATTAGCAAAGCAGCCCTTGATAAAATTGAGGTAGGTCATCAAGGTCAGGGGCAGCTTTCAAAAAATTCATGCAGGGACCAGATAGCCCAGAGACTCGGCATTGTTCCAAGTTAGAGTTTAATCTCGTTTCCTTGAACCATTGCCAAATCCTTGTGAAGGTCCTAGCTATTCCTTTACCCCTTTTCTGCCTCGCTATTCCAGGCCCCTTTTCTATCGTTTTACAACTCACATACGATGTAAATACGTTCGGATAATGTCATAAACATAATGCAAAGCGCTTAAGAATTAACAGAAATAAGATGCACTTCTACATAACTTTCAACTTACCAGTGAAAAATAGTGGGTACCTATATACTTCAAAAGTAAACGCACACTTATCTATTGCAAGAAATAGAAAGCTACTACAGAAAGCTTTCTTTGCTTGTTCGTTTAAGCACGAAGAAGCAGCCGGTAAAAGGGAAACTTTTGCCTTTAACGATTTTGCAATAGCAAGAAGTAAAGTACTATCAGGTGACATCGAATCGTCATGTTCTTTTCAATAACACTTTCGTTGAACCTTTGCAATGTCAGACCTAAGAGAATGGGTGCCATAATGCACTGACACTTCGATATCGTAGACAATATTCCAGTCAATTGAAACGCAGACAACAGTACCAAAACTTTCTGCAATCACAAGCGGAATCGACGTGCTTCGAATTCAACGGATTGTTTAGCAATGCTACGTCTACCGCTAATATAGTTTTAGAGATCCGATCTGTGGTAGGAAATCGATTGATGGATTTGCATTATTAATGTTATATCAGCCGACATGCAACCGATTGCCAAACACGAGCATCGATATCCAATCAATCAACACTACAATCGGCATTGCAACATTATGTAAATTCAGCGAAATTTTATATACATATATTATCTAATAATATCACAGATATTTTGAAGGAAATATTCCAGGAAGCTTCCTTAACTTATTTCGTTAGAAGCGATACCTTGATATTGCGAATTCCGTTTAATAAAGTATCTTAATGACTAGAAATATTTTTATCGGTTCTAATATTCATGAAATTTTTTTAAATAAATATGTATCACGTTCTTCGTATTGTATAGTTAATTATAATTTTTTCGTAAACATTTATCGATTGATTCTAGAGACAAGTTTACAATTAAAATTAATTACCGATGCGTTGGTGACTTCAGCTATCTGTTTTTCAAAAGAACTCGAGTATTTTTTGAGCTTATTAGACGAGCTGAGAAGTTCTCGCAAATTAACTTATCCTACACTGCGGCGGAAGTCTTTGGTCAGGGTTCGCAGATGAATTCCGCTAAAGTAGTCGTATCACATGGAAACCGTCGGCGAGTTTCTGCAGAAGGGGCACGGTGCACTGTCTAACTTCTAAAGAACTTGTACAACTTACCTTCGCAAGGACTCACGCTGAAGGAGTTCTGAAAATAATGGTTCACGCTAGAAGTTTGATACATTGATGGTTTGCAACTTGTGGCAACAAGATGTTAACAGTGTGGGTGAAATTCCGTAAATGCGATTCGCCATGATGAACTTGAGAAGTTCAGTTCATTTGTTTAAATGAAATTCTTGAAACAACTTTCATTAACGAAATTCGTCGGGTTTGCGTTCACATGTTTTACATTGTTCGTTATTATTTGGACGTTTCGTAAATTCCTAAATACCATGTAAGTACACTTTAATAGTTTAAGTTTATTATTAAGTTATCAGTTATAAGTTATTTATTAAGTTAGCCTCCTACAAGCCCTCCTCTTATGAATACTTTGTCAAGTATTTAGCTCTAATCTCATGATGTGCACAAGGCGTAATTGTTGATAGATCCATGTGACGTCACCTCTTACCTGCATGCACAGTACTACTTTACCAACCAAGAGCCGACGGCGTGGCATCGAACATATGTGGAGCATCAACTTTTGGTTACGACACTATCGAAATGAATCAGTGTAACGAACACGAATGACGTTTAGTTGTAAACGTCAATTGTTCAAGCATTAACGTCAAGCCATCGATAATGTGCACACGAATACAAGTAATAACAATTTAAAATCTGAATATGAGTACATTTACGATTTTTATCGTATTAGATCTTTTCCAACCTCAACAGACTTTACTGTCACTTAACCTCAAAAATATACGGTTGTTTATAAATGGTTTCTTTTAATGTACAATGTTCAGAGACACAATTATTTAACAAGGAGGTGTTTGTTTTTTTACATATTACAGATTCAATGGTGTCAAATCTTTACGATAGAAATATTTATAATCGCTTAGCCTATATTCAACTAGTCAGAGGTTGTTATTACGATGTTGAAAGTAACTGGATGTGAAATTTTTAATCAGATTGATCGCAAATATTATACACTTTACGTGGAATGGTTCAATTCGCATTTTAGGGTGATGTTGCTGGACTCAACAATGCCGCCATTGAGTGGCAAGGTTAGTGATAAATCAACTGTAAATCAACAATTATAAAATTTGAAGGTGATTTGTATACATATGATCCGTTTCTTTAATAAAGGGTATGTTAACATTACAGATGGATACAGATGAAGTCAATTATTTTTGTGATCAATTGGACAAATCGTGCGATGAATATCTTAACGACACGAAGAAAATACTTTGCGGAAAGAATAATGATATTCAGTTTTTTATTCAGAACAAGATCCTGCAGTGGAAAAGAAATATATGGACTCTGGGTAAAATTGAACTGCATTCTATTATAGATATCCAAATTATCTGCGAAAGGTTCCAACAGTTATTGAAAGTTTATCAAAACATTCAAGATGAAATAACTACATTGAGAGAGGAGAATACAAATTTAGCAGGTACAAATAAAGAGCTGAGTTCAAAAGTGGAGAAAATGATGGAAATCAAGAGGTCTATGGAACAGAATCTTTATAAAAAGTTTATAATGGTTTTAAATTCAAAGAAGAAGAAAATCAAGGAATTACAAGATACAAGGAAAGAGAAACAAAATACTTCAGAGTCCATTTTTAATGTAGCTACAGATGAAAGTGAAGAATCAGATCACGTGGATGAAACTGTAAATATTGTTCCAAAGGGATATAAAAATGACGGTAAACGAAAGTCTTTAGACTATAACGGGCCGGAAAGTTTGCAGAAAAATAGAAAAATAGATTATATTAGTCATGAAAATACAAATCATAACGCATCTTGTAGTAAAGATTATACGAATGATAAAGTATGCGCTCTAAAGGATTGCGAAAGTATAGAAAAGAAGAATATGTATGGGCAACAAAGCTGTAGTGCTGAAAACAGAAACTCAAGGAGTAGCTTGAATTTTGTGGAAGAAGAATCAGAGGAAGAATTGTTTTCTCAATGATACAAATTCATTTGTATTCTTATTTACAATTCTATATTTTTTTAAATATTCATTGTGCAATTAATGTTTTGAAACCATCTATATTTCCCAAGGGAATATAAACATTTCCAAACAAACAATTGTTATTTATTATCATAATGAAACTTACTTTTAAATTTCTGAATTTCACATCAAATATTTTAGAAGGTATGCTCTGATCAGACTAAAACTGACATTATACAGCAGTTTAATAGTTCGATCGAATGAAATTGTATATATATGAATGACGACATAAATTATAATTAAGTATTTGTACATACTGATTTAAATAAAATTAAATTATATTGTACACTAATTTATTATTAAACTAATATCATATATATTATTGGGTTGCACGAACAATTCGTTCGGATTTTCCTACTACTAGAAACTGACAATACTAGAGAAAACAAACCAGTTATTATTAAAAGATATAATTTTTGCAAAATATTTCATTTTACAATATAGAAAAATATTCGAATCGTTCACAGATCTGTTGAGAATAATGAATAACATTCTGCACAATAGTAACATAAAACATAGTTCTATTTGTTTTTAACTTCAAATATGGGCCTTATTAATATAATGATGTAAAACATAACAAAAGGTATCCCACTTACTACTTCATTCCATTTCTTCACTTAATTATACAGAAACGAATTATTTCGCAATCTACTTGCTGAAACAATCTGTTCGCGTAAATGTTTCAGAAATCAATGCTTATGCACAAATTTGTACCAGGCATATATTGTCCACGTATAAAAGCTAAACACATAAACTTATCTAATATTAAAGCTACATTAATATAAATATAACTATTCGTGTATTGTCCAGTAAGAAGGTTCAATGGGGTACATACGTATATACATATATGTATACAAAGTTCTTCTATATCATTCTCAGTAATTCAAGAATTATTTATTAGTCTCTAATAATTAGAGCAATTGAGTTATGAAAACAACTTACGAGATAATTGACCCTTATGCAGAAATTCGGAAGAACAACATTCTCTTCTCATTTACCGAGGTCTCATGCTAACTACCATATACGTGGGAAAGAATAAATTATCCTAGAATTGTTAAACTTTCGATTTAATAATGACATTTTCAAACAAACTGTGTCTGTTGCCTCATGTTCATTACTTGTGAATAATTTTGTTCTCCCAAAACTTAATCGCGATATATTTACAAATCCTGTACAAAAGTTAGAGTCGTGTTTGATAAGAAAATTGTCGGTCATCTTGTTCCGTTGAAACTCGCGGATGAATAGGGGAAGGTAGCATTGGAGGTGATGGGTTGATGAAGGGTGTATGATAATCGTAGCGATAGTAAGAGAACGATTCCCATCGCGGTGGGTGTTGAACGTCGAAGGAAGTGGGTGTAGTAACTGGTGCAGTGTTAGAAGGGTAATAATTTCTTTCAGGCACGCTTGCAACGTAATTGTATTGTGGCTCCAAAAGACTTTGCAGATGTCGTATATACGTAATCGCGTGCCTAAGTGACTCAATTTTCGATAGTTTCTTGCCAGGTGGTTTACAGATCGGGAGCTTCGATCTCAGAAGCTCGAAAGCACGATTCATGTCGCGCATTCTTGTCCTTTCGCGATCACAAGCTGACTTTTTGTAGTCTGAAAATGTTTTAATAATTTAATTAACACTGAAATGAAATGCATATACAGATAAGTCGAACTTTATTAGTAATCAATTAATTATGACATACATGCCGTATAGTGCAATTATAACTTTCGGATTAAGTATAAGGCACGTTAATGATAAGATCATTTGAAACAAATAGTAATAGTAGAAAACATTGTGCAAATTACATGTTGATTAAAATTTCAGTGGTAATTGGTTCTTAATTTTCGTTTTATAGTTCGTTTTCATTTTGTTCGCTTCAATATTATCTCCAAAACGTAATAAAATGTTATAGTTGCGAATCGTAAACAAATTTCACTACAGAATCGTTTAATAAAGCTGTTGCTGTTATATATTATTATTTTTACCTTTCTCAGTTTGCGATGGTTCTCGTTGCACCGATTTAATGTCAGTTTCGTGAAGAATTTCAAGATGGGGATGGGTGTTAATCACTTCAGGTTCAGGAACTCTTATGACGAACACTCGATCATTATTTAGCTGATGATCATTACAATTTGCATTCTGCCATGTCCTTCTTGCGGATTGGCGGCGAGATACGCTTAAATTTTCTGGAAATAAACGTCCCTTCGGTTCTTATAATATTTTTTAGCATTTTGCAACATTCGAAATAATAGTACCTCCAAATGTTATTCGCGGAGTGTGTCAATGGTAGCTTATGATACGATATTTTTATTTTATTAACGGCTTACTGATAATTTCTGACAAGGCACTCTTATTTTATTAAAATGTTATCTCAAACATTATTATACCTGATACATCCCTTATTAATTGATCCTGTAAACAGTGATTAATTGTAGATATATTGGACGGCGAATTTTCTTCCTGGCGTAGTGCTTGTTGTCGTTGTAGCTGTTTGGAATTTTTGTCGAGGTCCAACAATATTGGCGAGTGTGCGCACTCTTCGTTAGCGCTATCATTCTCTGACTGAAAACACAATTTTTTTCGTGCCGGGCTATTATGTAACAGGGAGCATTCGTTTTCTACCTTTACATGAACGCAATAAAAGTTTTATCTAAATAAATATCATCGATTTAACACTATGGGGTCTCTAAAGAATATAATAACAATCATGTAGAAATTTGGTAATACAAGTACATAGTGTAACCAAAAACATGATATGATAGAAACTTTTTCGTCACACCATGTGTGTAGTGTATGCAGTTTTACGTACATATGTTGCTTCAAGATATCCCTAAGTTTTTCACGCTGATATTTTCGTGGGTCTGAATGTATCATAGGTAATATCGTTTTTCTAACCCGTGCATATTTAGATTGTGGAATACTTTCAAAAGAGATGTTCTTCTTTCGGATCGAATCATGCATTTAGAATATCCATAATGATATTTTCTGTTTAAATAAAACATTATAAAATGATAATAAGCGAGGCTGTGCCGCGGCATTGCACGCTACATTTATGAATGCGAACAAGTAAATGCAGCATGTAGAACATGAAACATTTATGTAAACGTGTAGTACGAAAATCTGAATGTTCAGACAACTAGAGGTGTTTTGAAAATATCAAAATCGTAGTGTTCACAAATTCTGTTACATAGAATCGCTATTATTTAGTTGAACTACGTAACATTAAAGTTTCTAATTACAAAATCGAACGAGATTCGCGTTTTATTCGCGTAGAACACGAACTACAGCAATGGTATTTGCTCATTACCATTAACAAATTATAGACATGAAATGATGTGTCCTAACAATGAAGGTACTCACCCCGTTTCGCGATAGTTCGTTGCTATATTCCTCCGAGTCCATGCCAAAAAATTGACCACTTATTGACGAAAATTGATCGATCTCGCGACAGTTTGACCAGGATGGAGACAGGGTACTCTTGATCGGGCTTCTTCTTCGAAGAACTTTTCTTAGGCATATATCACACGCGACTGTCGGACGCGTTTGTCGTCGGATAAGATGTGGATCGGTCACAGACAGTCGTTATTAATGTTAATTTTATCCGTTTATTAAGTATTCAGGTGTTCCGACAGAGGTTCTCAATGCACGGAGACATCTCATAAGTCGGGTAATCTTCCTTTCCGTGGTTTCTTTGTCGCTCGTTTGTGTACGGAGGTTTTCATCGTACAAATATGGAAATGTGTCTTTTTGTCCAGGGGTTGAATTCTGACCGGAAAGTTTCGTACAAATGTATTCTCGAAATTCAATAGCCAAAAAACTTCCTGCGTTAATACGATTTCTTAACGTTGGACGAATTTGCTGAGTTAGAACGGCTTCGATGCAATTGCAGTAAATATAAACGAATTTTTACGTTTGGAATTATTAATCTTAATGATTGAGGTTCTTTTTAAGAAGTTCAACGCTTGTATAGACTCGTTGCCAAATAGAATAGAGCAATACGTGTTTTCTAAACACCCGTGATAATCGTTAATTGCGAATTTATTATGCAAGCGAACATGCGAAAATATGTGGGAAATTTGGAGACATAATATTGTTTTTCATGATTCCTTTAGAAATGAAAATTGTAAATGAATTCAACTTATACAATATTAATTACATTATCGAACGTACATATAGTATCTTTAAGACTTCCATGGAAATCCACTGCAGTTTGTAAATATGATGATTCAACAGCAATTCTTGCGAGGCATTATTCTCGTTGTTAAGTCGAATGAGGGCCACTGGGATGATCGGAATAAAAGTGGGAATACAAACATCGAAACATAATAGACGTCCGCCCAATGGATATACTAATGAGATCGGCCGTGCATGTATAACGAATTGCGAAGAATAGTGATCTTTTTCGAAGATGCGTTGGAAACTGTCGCTTTCTTGAATAATTAAACGTTTATGTAGCGAGTAGGCCGTTCAAACACAAATACAATGCATCAAAAAAGTGTTAATACGCAAACCCTTTGTCAGCAGAATAATTTATTGCGTAGATAGTTTCGTTCTAATATTTTTCATCTATTCACGAAATTTATGCAGCAATGCAACAACTTTTGATTCTCAGGGCTATGTCGAGGGAAGATTCGCTTGGCAAAATGCAGTTTCGAGTATGCCGGTCATGAACTCGTTGAGATAGAACACCTGTCCAGCCAGACTCTTTTTGAAACTTCATACTGTCGCCACTTTTGCAATTTTACATATTTTTCTTTTGTGCTAGTTCGCATGCACATAATAATGTAGAACATTATTGAATGTTTCGTTTCGAGAAAACAGAAATACCGCAATCGTGTCAACCAGTAGTATACTTTTTTAAAAGACCGTACTGTACTACACACATATAACTCCTTCAAATTTTATTACTTGCTTTAAAGAAAATACCCATATTCTTTTAGTGAGTTTAAGTGAGAACAGTTAAATATCTTGAAAAATATAAAAGATACGAAAAAATGATACATGCAAAAGTTACAGCATATCAGGGGGCACATATCAGCTCGCTATATACATGAACATTAAATGACCGCGAAATGTTCTGTGGATATCAAATTCATATTATTAAATGAGACTCTATAGTTTTTATTCCTGGTAACAATAAGCGAAAAGGCAGTCCGGGTCGTTTCAATTATCTCGACTTCTAGAGGCGCTAAAATAATGATCGAGTGCAGAACATAAAGGTAAAAGATGCTGCTTTAACAATTTAACAATTCGTACGAGCATTCCCCTATGAACTATAAGTGAGGGTCGTTTGAAAACAGGGACAGATCGTTCCTTGAATCGACAGATTTAATTTAAGACGTCGTTGATTAAAATCGGCCCAGTAGAAGCCGAGATAATAATTTTTTCAATTTTTTGGTAACGATATGTCGAAAACGGTACAAGTGGCGCCATCTCGAGATAGACTTTTCGAGATATTCAATTGTTTTCACTTGAACCGGACACACTGTACGCAAAAATGACGTAATTTTCTATTTACTATAGATAATATGATGAATTCTTTCTATAACGCAAATATTGTCTATTCATTATCACATCGCACACAATTAAATGAGATCACAATTTAGGCCTAATTTGAAGTTGAAATTAGATCCTGAACTGGCCAAATAAAATATCTCCCGCGAAAATACTTCTGCGAACGAGAAATATAAACAGTAGTGGAATGTGCTAAAAATAAGCAGTTATCGAATATAAACATTTTTCAAAATTTCGGTCCCTTCGCATCATATTCTGGTTGTTTCGTTACGTAACATGTATTCATATGTTTTTTGTGTCATGCTGAGCATATTGGGATTTAAAGGTTCTGCTAACCTCTTGAAATAAATCCGTAGATGAAAAATCGGCAGAGCATTTCTCATGGATTCGATATGTTAAACGATGATAAAACCTTGAAGAACATAGAAGTTAAAACATCCAGATCTATATTCGTCCCTGCTGGTACGTTTGCATTTCGTTCAAACATTACACGTACTGTAACTCCTGCAACTTAATTTCATTTGATAATATAACGGTATTTACGACCAACAAAACGTTCTATGATAGACTGGCATTTTCATTTTTATTCCTTTCAATAATCGATATTAATTCACGATTGGGAAATGTGACTGGGAATTTCATTGGGAAATGTACAATTTTTGCAATTTTTCTCAACCTCAGAATTTCGAACGATATTGTTACCTTTTCGTCTTTAAAAATTAAAAAAAAAAGTGGTAGTAATATTATTGAAACCGGATCTCCCGATGCGTTCACTTTTCATAATAGCATGCGAATATTGCATTACCCGCCAAAGAGCTTTAAAACATTCTCGTCGCGTAAAGCTCAAGCTCAACTTATAATACAATTTTAGTTAATGAATGAAAATCGTTTTATCCTTAAACACAAATGAAAAATTCAAGCATACATTGGATCGCGTTCCTTCGCTAAACTTATTAACGATAGCTGAACGAGAGTACATTACATTTTATAACACGTATTACTAGATTTCTACGAATAGCCCAATCCGACAGCACTTACAAACCGTATAAGTATCTGAAAATGTTTTTAACGGCCGACCCGACGAATAAACAGTGGACGTAACCCAGATGGTGCAGATCGTTCGGTCAACGAAGTCGAAGAGGTTGTCGCAAGGAGCGACAGCAGTTCCGGAGGAAGTTCCCTTGCCGATCTGAGGAGGCGCCTTCAGCATATCCCGTCGCCGCACGACGCCACACGTTTGGCTAATCGCGCGTTTCACGTTAGCCGCCGTCTGTTCCAAAAACGTGCCATTTACTTGCACGGCCAGTCGAATCCAATCGAGGAGAACACAAAGAGAGAAGAAAGGGAGGAACGCGAAGCATTATTTCCCAAAAGATCCGTCGGCGATCTCAAATCGAAAGACGCTCGTGAACGAAGAAGGGCGAAGCTTCGTTTGGAGAACGCAAGGGGTCGAGCTATGGTCGTTTCCAAGCCCAGTGAAATGAGCGCATCGAATTTGAAAAAGGACACGACAGACGTGCAAACATCTGACAAAAGTTTTTTAATCGAAAGCAAAACGAAAGACATTTTCGCCCAGAGCCCCGTGCCGCCGTTGGAAACAATGCTGAACTGTAGCCCGCTCGCGACTAAACAGTACACGCCGTTATCGGCAAGATTGCCGAGCACGCGCAGTCCGTATCGCAATCAGCCGGCCGATTCGAATAATGATTCATCCGTCTGTCAGCGGAAGGGCACGTATCGGTCTTGTGAAAGTTCGCCGAAGGACAAAGTCGATTTGCAGCCGCGTTCGCCGTTTCCTTTCGGCGACGCTCGGCCAACAAGGTTCGGCGGTTATAGACCTCAGACTGGTTTGATTCTGCAAAATCTTAGTTCCGGCAGCGAGGCGGAAACCAACCGCGACCTTACGCCGAATAGAATTGTTTGCGACCGAACAACTGATTGCTTAATCCCTATTGCATCGAGGGGAACCAACATTTCTCTATGCGATACAAACGCGACAGTCGAGAATTTGAACGATTCCCTGCCGTCCTTATCTTTATCCACGAGGAGATCGTCCAATCGGTCGCCCGTTAATTCTGCGCGGACGGATCATTCGGCAGGTATCATCGCGCCTTCTGTCTCGAAGTTTATCGCGAGTTCAGCTTCGCCGAGGAAGGCGCGATATGGCCGTTGCTTCCCCGAAGCTGCGAACACGTCTAGAAGCGACGGCAGCAAAAGCATGAAACATGTCTCTAACAAAAGCGTCGAGGAGCCAATGTTTTTTTCGGCCAGGGAGGAGATTCGTAGTCACGGTAGAGAACATTTGAATACACCGCCATCACTGTTGGAAACTCCGGCTCGTATCAATATTTCTCCGCGTGACTGCAAAATTGAACAACTAGCCGAGCAACCGCGTCGGTGCACGCTTAATCTCGAGACGAACGCGTCTAATTCAAATGCACTTCGATGTGGCGAGGAATATTCCTATGAAAATAAGAGAGAAATATCCACGAACGTGGCCCTCGCTTCTCCGACCTCGTTATCACGTGTTGAGGTGAATAAGGATGCTTTTACTTCGACGGAAAGTACCTCGCGATCGCCAGAAATTGCGTTATACGGCCCACGATCCGAAGGCCCTTCGAGCGGCAGTAAAGAATTTACACGACCGACCATCGACGATTCAGCAACCCTCAGACAAACGTTATCGAAATGTATCTTGAACTACGGCAGCAGCGACGACGTTAAATCTCCTCGATCGTGCGACACCGCGCTGCCCAGGCAGTTCAAAACTGATAGAAGCGGAACGCAGAGTAGAGCTTCCTCGAAGGAGGAGCTGTTCGTCGGTGAATTCTTGAAAATGCTCGAGGACAATCGTCCCTCGCCAAAATCTACCAGACGCGGCCAACAATTAACCGACAATGATCCGCATAAAATGGCCAACGAAGAAAAATTCGTGAACATTCCCACCCTTGCCCTGCCATCGCAAGAACCGTCGTGCCTCGCGTCACCGATCAGTAAAACGCGCTCGGATGGACGTTTAGACGCGGATACGTTGATCGTGGCATTGTCGAACGTGTACCCGATACAGGAAACCGCGCGAGACGTTTCGGAGAACACCTGCGGCAATTCGTGCGCTGACACCAAAACAATTTCCCGGCCAGGATCATCGGAGAACAATTTATCGTTCGACAATTGCTCGGAGCAAGGATCGTCGCGATTCGTTGATCGAAGTACGTCGACCACGCAGGGTACATCTTGCAGGCGATCTCTAAGCGCAAGATCTAGGATACCCGTGAAAATCCCTGCCACTGCTCGCAAACAGTCGGCCGTTGATAAATCCGCTGAAGCTGGGAGGCAAACGTTTAATCGAAGGGGAAGCCCCGTTAAATCGAGTGGGCAATCATCTCGAAGGAATTCATCGTCGCCTGAAACGACTTCGAAATTCGGTTCCGGCAGAAGCGATCCGGTTTCCAGATCGTGCGAAACCTCGCCAAGCATAAAGGAATATCCGATCACGAATATCGAGGAAGCCGTCGAAGTTGTCTCTGATGCGTCCGTAAACGTCGATCCGAGGGAGCAACGTAGTCGCTCTAGTTCGCAATACACGAGAAATAAATTGAACGGTCGAAGAAGAACGGACGAGGTAGTGAGAGGCGCGCAATCGAGGCTCCGCTTCACTTTGCAATCCGACAGAAGCAGCTACGATAAATCAGAAATCGGCGGGAGGGGGCAAAATCTCGCCTCTAAAGTTAGTTCCAAATGCACTAGCTGCGAGGAGTCCTCGGCTAATCGTCCGGCGATACCGGACACGTCTAGATCCTCGAAGTTTTCTGACAATTGGAAAGGCCCGGAAAGCATCGAGAAAGACAGGCCCCCGGCAGATAACAACAGTTCGTTGGAGAGCAATTCCGATATTTCATCGTCGCCAGCCTCTTACGACGTACAAGAATCGGTGAAGGAATCTGAACAGCTCAAAACTATTATTTCGAACGTCAAGTCCATGGGGGTGCCGTTTGAGAATTATCCAGGAAAATATTTCAATGCGGCCTACGAGGGCGAAGTGTACGACAAAGAAGTCGAGGAGCGAAAGTCGAATCCGACGAAGAACCGAATAGGCGACGGTGGGTGTTCGGAGATTCGTATCGACGACACGAGGAAAGGAAAACACGAGGAGGTGTCATTCGACTCGTCACCGGACGACGAAGAATATGTCAGAGGGAAAAAGATTGCCGGGAATCGTGACAAGCTTCGATTCTCCTTGGAGAAATTAGCAGCTGAACAATTTCGAAGGAGCATCAGCTCGGAGCAGACAAAAACGATTCAATCGGACACGACGGCGTTCTACTCGGACAGATTCTATGAAATTCCACAATTCTCTTTGGTGTGCTCCTCCTCGACGTCGAGGTTGCGCCACGACAAATCGAGAGACTCTCCGCGGTTCAAGAAGAAAAGCCAGGACAGATTTCCTTTCACGATTTCGGAAAAAACCAGCGTCGCTTCGGTGAAGTTCAAAGTCCCCGACTGTCGGCTGGGCAACCTGGACGAAGACGAGGAAGACAGGGGGTACAAGTTGGATACGCATCCGAGCATAACTAGATTAGCCGGTTCTGGATTCGAGGATTCACCGGCGGATATCATTAGCTACGTCACGGAGACCGAGCAGGGTAACCGTCGAGCGAAGTCGTCAGGGGTGAAGGATTTGGTGAAAAAATTTTCGGCCAGGTGGAAGAAGGCGAAGAGGGCCGATGACGGGACGGATGCTGATACAAAAGTAACGAATATCATATACAAAAATAGCGATTATCGCGACGAGTGTGATAGCTCGATGGAAAGTTTTTCAGAGTCGTCTTTGTTAAAGGAGTTTAGGATGCACGAGAGTTTGGGGGAGAAACTGTGCAAAAATAACGGAGACTCGCCCGATGAGAAATCGTCGACCGTCTTCGACAAACAATCGTTGGACGAAGAAGAAAGTTCGAGGGATACACCGGTGAGCAATGTAAATCCGTGCAGACGGTACGATCGAGACGATCAATGGGTTCAGGCTTTCAAGAACTTGGATTCGAATCGCGAGGAACAAAAACGGGACGAAGAAACGTCGAACAATGTGGACGAATCTTCGTCGACGAGGGATCCTTATTCGGTGTTCTTTGTGAAAAGTGCACGAGAAACACCGGACACATCCGACAGAACGTTCCGCCCGGACCGCGACGAACAGAAGCAGAATGCTTTGACTGCGAGAAGAAAGAATCGGGTAAAATTTCGTAGCAGTTCGTTGTTGGCGACGCAGAAATTCCCGGACGAAAGTTTTCACGGGAACGCTAGCAAGAGAAGAAATTCAGAACGTGCGAAGAAAAACAGTAATGCCCAGAGCGGATGCCTCTGCTTGCGATTCTATCGTATGATCATACCGATTTCATTCAGACCGATGTCCAAATATCGATCACGGATAAATGTTAATTCGCCGTTCATAAAGACGGGATCTCGATCTTCGGCGCGGAAAAAGAAGGGATGATCATTTGAATTTCATGCTCCGTTGATAAAGCGAGTATTTGTTAATTTTTTGGATATCTGTGTATATAAACGATTAAGAAAATGTTGCAAGTTAATTTCACTATATCGTATTTTATTTTTCCCAGTGGTTCGTTCCTAGTTTGTATTTGTATAACTGTATGCTTACACATTCCATGGCAATTTGAAACGAACTTAAGTTTCGTCCCAGACTGTTCAACATATTTTTATATTAGAATCGTATCACCGGTGTTTCTTTTTCGTCTGAATAAAATCATGCACACAAGACCAAACAAATATACCGAGACTAATAATAACACGGGTAATGATAAATAGGAGTATGTCGTCGTTCATGTTCTTTATTTATACGTCGTTCGTACATATCTCATTTATCCTCAATAATAGTGTTGCACGCTTACTTCCATCTTTCTGTTATTATTATTATTTTTTTTTTCTTTTCGTTTTCGCTTTTTGCATACGAGTGTTGACTCTTTGCCGAAGATGCGCGTTTATCGAGTTTATCGCCTTAATAAAACGTTCCTTCACTACGCTTTCTTTAACTTATTATCGTTACCATTATAGAAAAAATAAGTCTTTAAATAATCACATAAGAGTTGTCGAGCCTTCGAGAATCGCGGGAATAAGGGGGACAGGGAAAAAGAGAGAACGTGTTTTGTGTACATACATGCATGCATACGTGTATTCCGGTCCGACGCGTGTCAACGATTCGTGTATATGGGTCCGCATACGTGTACATAGTACGTGTAGGTGTAATCTCGAATGATAATCGTGTATGACGTGGTGGTACGCATGAATTCGTGTATAGGTGTACGTGACTCTGTGTTAAGTATTCAAGGATAAAGGTAACATATTTTCCGTAGTCACAGTGTAGTTGGGCTCTATATGGTATTTTCGTTCTGTATCAGCTCCCTCGAAATAACGATGATGTCGCTCTAAGCCTAGAAAAAATCTATCTACCGAGAAGACCAGTCGTTTTCACTTTAGTTAAAACTATATATACGGGGTACGCGTTACGCGTCTTTCCGCTACACGGCCGGGAGGAGCATTAATCGATTCGATGAAGCAAGGTGGTCAACGACCACCGAGAGAGAGCGAGTGCGAGAGAGAGGGAGAGAGAGAGAGAGAGAGAGAGAGAGAGAGAGAGAGAGAGAGATGGAGGTGGGGGAGAGAGCCCAGCGAAAAGGAGCATAAAGAAGATCAACGTTAAAGGCAACGCGTTCCCGCAATGTGCCTTGAGAGTACACTCTTTCTTTCTTTCTCCCTTCATACTCTTCTTTCTTTTCCGACGTTTCTAAAAAAGGAAAGGAAACTCTCAGGCCCCAAGGTACAACCCTACATGTTCACGCGTGTACACAGAGTAACAACTAATCGGTATTGACAACTTACATAAGTAATAGTATGTTTATCAACTAATGCTTGGTTAATTAAAGTTCGAGGAGGAGATTTAAATCAATAAGATATAATACGTATAAAAGAAAATAATCAGTGGCGCGTTCACTTGCGAACAATTAATGTTTGTTTCGCATCGAACGACCACAACAGGATAAACTAGAATTTCTGATTTCGAGCATTGTACTCGTGCATCGTGCTAATTCCGTTGTTGTATTTGGCAAATCGCTATACGATGCTGAGCAGTCAATTTTTCGCCGCTTAGAAAGGGAAATGTGTCGATTCAGATTGGTCTAAAATCGTAAACTTAACCATGCTAAAAAGGAAAGTTCGTTGAATATGGAAATGGATATAATTTGCCTTCTTCCTTTCCCTTTTAGAAACTTCGAGAAATCATTCGAGCCGTTTCGTTCTTCCATTTTGCCGTTTACCATATGCTCGACTCTGTGTTCGAATTCTCTTAGTTCTTGTTCGGTCGCTCATCATCGTCGTCATCGAAGCTCGCACCATCGGGACGGGACTGACTGGGGAAACGACGTCACAAAGGGGGTGGAATGGAGAACTCTTTCCGCACGTAAAACAGAATATAAGGTTTACACTTTGCGACCGCGTCCGTTGTTGCTGGTCGTACGGAACTATCGTTAAAGTGAAACCATTGTCCGTCGTGAACAGCGAAGGCAGTGTAATGTCCAGTTCCAGCACTAAAAAATCAATATTCCAATATCAATTTCCAAGATATAAACACAGATATAATTTATCGACGTATATTGGATCAAATATTGCTGCATTTTATATCGAAAATATTGCGTTACACATGCATCGTGTATAATTAATGTCCGTTAACGAAATTGTGTGCTTTCGAAAAAATGATTGATTGCCCATTACTTCTGTTTCTGAGACTAAAATATGTGAGTGCCCGTTATTGTGCAGAAGAAAATAGTGTCGAGCAGTTCGATGTCTGATTTGTGTAATGGGAGAAATATAAAAAGGGATATCGAAGCATACCCAGAACCGTGGTGCACGATAACAGCGGCCAAGTCGTAGAGGTGGCTGTTTGAAGCTCCCAGCTTCGTGCCACTGACGCCGCGTACTGTAAATGCAGACATATCAAGTGATTTCATGGGGAAATCCACCTGCGTATCCACTTTCGAGCGATAGGAATTGCACCACCTAAATCTTTTAATGTGAAGGCACAACACCTGAAACGGAGATTCATTGTTAGCATCCGATTGAATCATACACCAGCGGCATTAAGTTTGAATATGCAAATATAGTCTTCGCGTTAAGAAACAGCAGCCAAAATATATTATAATAATTCATAAGGTAAATTAAAGGCTAATTGACGAATACAAATAAAAAGTTGAGAAGAATTGTAGCTGGTCAGTGGTACTTTCAAACTTTTTGTCGCCAACGTATATCGATCACCATTATAGGTAACAACGTAATTAGTAAACGAATGCTAACATTAGGCAGCCTATGTATCCAGAACCTCTTGGTGGATCTCTGCTTCCCCACGCAATTGTCGCAGAAGTACAATTCGCTGTCGGCCAGCTCTTCGACTTTAAAGAATCTCGCCAAACTGTACGTGAGACTGCAGACCTCCTCTTGTTCTTTCGTTCGTCTCTGCAATCTGTCCGGTATGTCCAGCGAAAGATCCTGGAAGGGCTCGTGCGTCTTGGAATCTGTACGGCAGTTCATGCAGTGGACCTGCGCGAGGAAACGCGATCCATAATTTGTCCGCGCTTCTCCCAAGAAGAAAATGAATAATAAAATGACTCTCTAAAAGAATACTGATTCGAAATGGGCACTCCCTCCCGTCGTTCCGCATTGGAATAACAAAGTGTAACCGGAAACGCATATATCCTCGTCTGGCGGACATTGCGCCATTTTGACCGACCTAGTGATACTTAAAAAAGGATATCTACTCTACTACTACAATTCACGAGGGATAATTCATAAACGAGCAACGATTCCAAACGAAGCATTGGTAAAATCATATTCGCCATCGTAGAGAATTAATATTCGGAGTGTCCACCAACGAAACTGTTATTAACGTAACTGCAAAAAAAATATAAGACGAAGCCGTACCCATTGAATTTAAAAACGAAACGCTCGCGCAATAAATAGTGACAACAGAATCATGTGTCGGCACGTTAACTGTACTTCAAAATATATACAATAAAACTTATACTACAGATCAAAATAGTCCAACGTTCGCCAGCCGCGTGTCCAGCTCGATCATCCGTCATTCCGAGGGTTAAACACTTGGAACTTCCTCCGGGAACGATCCGGCGACTTACCACGCTAAGCAGGGTGCCTCCGAACACGGCCGTGACGATGCTCTGCTTGCCACGCAAGCCAAGGGGTTCGTGACCCAATCTAGGTAGCAGTTGCAACAATTCGGTGTGCAGTCTGTCCAGCATGTACGTGAGAAACTCGTGGGCGTCTTGCTGCTGGTATCCCCGAAATCTCGGCACGACCTTCCATATGACAAGGAATAGGCATTCAGGTGAAATAGCCTGGCCATTCGATCCGCCCAAGTTCAGGCCAAGCAGAACCTTCCGCAGTTCTTCCGCGAGCAGGGCGTCGCTCATGAATTCTTTTGCCCGGCCAGGTGTGACGATTCGCCCTCTGTGGGTTGGTGCTTCATCGAACGGTATACCCTCGAGACACGGCATCTGCGTGAGATACTCGCAAAAGTGGCTGATGTTGTTGAACGACTGCAGCACGACGTTCATGAAACAGGTGTTGCCGAGATTTCTCAGGCCGACGACCTTCTTCTCTTTGGTTATTTTCGAGCTCCTACGCTTGGTCGTCGGCCGGTTGTCCCCGCTCGTTCCGTCCAACGAGTGTAACCTCTTCCGGGCCGTCCTCGGCCGGAGGTTCCTCACAACCACTTCCGCCTTCCACAGGGCGTCGGCGTCGTTGTCGTCGCTGTTCTCCATCCTAGAGGACGGCGTCGTAGACGGCGACGTGTTCCAATTCTCCTCGTTCTCCTTGTGCTCGTCCTTGCGGAAGGTGACTCGACGTATCTTCTCGATTTGACCGCTGGTCGTGTCGTTGATAACGTACTCGTCGCACATGTAACTGCAAGTGAATCGACTTGTTAATGCGCGCTATCCGATCGATGTGTGTATTTAAGCAGCAGGCGGGATATTCTTTCTTTGGAAATGTTAGGCACCGCAAATTCGGTATCATCTATTCAATTTAACGCCGTATTATGGGCAGATTAAGACAAATCCTAATAAGGGGTAAGGGTGAAAAGTATATGTATAATACGCGTTGAAATTGACTAGAAAAATTCCGGTCGTGATTCGCGTAGCGGTATAGTTACCGAGGGATACGGGGGCCCGATGTATTTTATCTAATATTTCAATGAATGAGGAAGAGGCGAGTTGGCTGAGATAAAAAAAAAAATCGTATCAAGTGAAGCGCGCACAGCCAGGACCGTCGATCTGTGTCGTGGAGAATGGCGAAAGCGAGGAGTTCGACTTACCAGAATACTGCCAGGTTCTCACAGTCGATGCAAACACAGTGTTGAGTATTTTCTTCGTGATGCTGTAATGCATGGCCTGCCACGTATCGTCCGCAGTGAATGGCTCCGCAGTACAGACAGAGCCACGTATTTTTCTCGGTACCGCATACTGTTGAAAATAACAAAATAATCGATAGAAATATCATCTACATGATTTACTTGTTCTTAGATTTATTGGTATACACGTGTATATATTATTTAGTAGGACCCGTATAAAAATTGAATGAAAATTATAAAGCCTGGGACTGGCGCCCTTAGCCGTTAAGGGCTAATCCCCTTAAGTTATTAATCCCCTTAAAGGCACAGTAGATACGGGTATAGGGAAGAGTGGGTTTAACGAATAAATATCGTCAATATTACTCAAGAATGCTTGCTAAAAACCTGTATCTCAACAACACCATTATTTGTATATATCATACTAGAACATAGAACATGTGTATGTACACTAGGAACTAGAAAGAAAGAAACATTCGTATAAAGGACATTCGTATTTACACAAAAGTATAACATAAATAAGTATTCACGCTTGTACAGATTACTTTTTCTGAATTCCTTGTCAACCGAAAAGAGTTTTCCACAGAACTCGATGTTCCTCAATTATTCGCCCAATTATTCCAGTTTCGACTAAAATTAGAAGTACCTTTTGTACCGGGTATTTCTAACAAGCAAACATTTCGTGAAAGACGTTCGGTCGTTACGAAATAGCATAAATTCCAACTTGGTGTACCATCTTTTTGGCTCGTCTCGGCTTACGTAATTCTCAAGAGAGCGCGTAAAACCAGGGTGAATGGGAGGAAGGCTGTTCGACACACCCCCTTCGCAGTCGATCGATCGCGAAATGTCTCGCAGTGCTATCGGGTTCGAGATTTATGCATACCCCGTTTCCTTCCTCCTCTTTTTTTTTTTATCGTGCACGCATTTTCGCTGCACCAAGATGCCATGAAATATTTTTTTAAAACCAAGTGGTCCTTGGCGCAGTGCGTTACGTTAATTGTTCCCGTTCCAAGGAGGCTCGTTTCTACAAATTGGGTGCAACTAAGAAAGACGTCGGACGAATCGAATACGGGGCGATCCGATCGAAAGCATATTTCGCAGCGGTTCTGCGCCATTTGTGCCGGACAATTATTTCCATTTCTTCATTGCTCGCCGGAGCTTATTAACGCCGCTCGATGCGCGTTTATTCCTAACGACAAATCTATACTGCACGATAGTGGAGACAAATGTAACGTTTCTATATTTAAAAAGCACGAGTGCATGAAAATTGAGAAGTTGGTTGGCCGCACGAAAAGCGCGACCTGAAATTCAATCTTCCAGAAGCTCGTATCTGGGCAGACACGTCCGTTTTACGATCTCGCGTAAGAAGCATTATTTGTACGCCTTATGTGAATTATTTCGACCCATGCATACTTTGCGTCGCGACATGTACGCACGGTGCAGTTTTAATTACCCGCGTGAATAGGAATATTTGGAGAATGCTCGTGAAATTGGCCAACGAAATTTGTAAAAATTTTAAATGGTTCAAACTGTAGCACGTTTTAAATTGGTGTGTGCCACGAACATATAGCGAAGTAATAAGTACATTCGTATAGCAGCTCCCAGGACAAGATCATCATTTTACATCGAAATATAAGACGGCTTGGTAACGTGCAAACAGCAATTTGCTGCGGTAGTCCGCGTATAGTTTTCAGCTTATCTAAAATGTACATTGCTAAAAATGTTATTGAAAACTTAATTATAGTGTCACGTTACTTCACATTTATTCACATCTGGGAATACTAAAAACAATAGAATCGAATGCCAGAGGATGCACCGTCTGCTTGTGACCAGACTTTTTACCGTCGACGGCAAGAATACGTATAATGAGCAATGAGCAATGAGCAATAAACGATCGAATGCCTGCGTTACGTCGTATCGATGACCAATGCCCCGAAAGTCGGCGATAATTTCACGATTCGACGGTGAAACACTGTGTATCGTGGTGTGTATTCTTGGAAGATCACGTCAGTCTAGCTGCATTCGAAATCCAACCGGTAAATCGACGATAAAACGATCGCCTAGGTGCGACGACGCGCAAAGGCGTTCGATTCCTCGAACGCGACCGATCGTCGATAGAGAGACGATATCCTTCGGCGGAACGGTTCGCGAAACGGTGAATCGAAATTTTTTTTTTTTTTAAGACAACCGTCAGACCAACCTTCTACCTAACGAGCACGCGTCTTTACTCATCTTACACGTCCGCCTTTTATCATCATCCAGTCTCTCTCTCTCTCGCCTTGGTAACGAAACGAATCATTCGATTCGCCACGCCTATTGCGCGTTCGCGTCGTCGAAGAATTTCGTCGACGCATTGGCCGTGTGCGACGAACAAGATAAAGAAAGGTGACGATTGCGGACGGCACCGTGGACCCGCGTATCGCTCATACGGAAAGCAGGAACGGAGGAAAAATTGGCGTCCGAGCAATGGCACTCGTATCGGGGCATCCGATTAGCAACGACGCCGTTATCGATTTTGCAGCGTCGTACCCGAACCAGCTTGCAGCGCAGGAAAAGAGTCGGAAGAGGGGCAGGGAAGGGAGAGAGGAAGGTGGAGCAGTGGAGAGGTGTGGAACATGGGGTTCTTTTATAGCCCACGAGGGACGATTTTTCTCCTGCGCGACTCGTGCGAGAGCAGCTTGGTAATTCTTAGCCAGCGTCACACGGCACGCAACACCACGGGGATATTTAAATTGATCTTGCAACCTGGATACGTTGCGATTCGCCGAGCGTGAACGATCTCTCGAGAGCATGACGACGGCGGACGACGGATGACGACCAACACCTACGGTGGAAACGTATGAACGCGTCGGGTGCGTGGACCCATCCTGACGAATTCAGGAAACCACGCCGTCAAACCTGAGCGAGTTGGGCAATCGAAATTCGCAAAAAATCCACGGTCTGACTCATCCGCTTGGTACACCTCTGAAATTGCTCTACCGCCTCTCTCCTTGACTATTTGTCTTTCCCCTATTCTTTCCTCTCTGTCTCTCTTTCGCTTCGTCTCGTGTGGCCGCCCCTCTTAATGTTTCGCGCTGTTTGCCGACACGACGAACGAGAGATGGACATGCTTTGTGAAATGCAATGTCGAGTTCCCCTCCTGATTCTGAGGGCTACCGTAGAGAATGAAACGCATTTCGCGTTTCTTGCATGCGTGACGACCGTGGAGCAGTTGCTCGAAGAATGGAAGCACTGAAATCTTTAGTTTTCGAGGCAGCAGTTTGAAATTGTTGTTGTTCGAGGAACGCGTCTGATTATTCTGCAACAAGAGGTTGGTCAAAGAGAAAAGGTGCACCAGGCATCGATTATCGGACGGAGTGAATCGAGTCTCGATTATGAAACTCTCAGGTATACAACTCCGCGAAGACCGGCAACAAAGAACAGGGCGTAAAGAGAAAGGGTGATTTAAAGGGACACAATAAAAGTATTGCGGCTGTTTCGGGATAAATATAGTACCAGTGGCTCGGAGTAGAGGGAAAGGATAAGTGGAGTCCGTGAAGGAGGAGAAAGCACATTGCAAACAGGGGAAAAGTATCTACGAAGCTGGCGGTATCTACCTCTTTCATTGATTTTTCGAACGCGACACACGGCCGATGATTCTTGAGAAATCTCGAAATCGAAATCGCCGAGCGGATACGCAGGATGAAATTGAAGAAGGGTGATAGATATAGGTTATATATGTGCCGTCGAAGGATGGGCACGTTTATCTGGCGAGTTCTAATGACAGATCTCAGGCCAGCTGATTAGTGCCGTCTGGTATTGATTTTCCAATGACGACCGCGGCGCCCACTGAAAACTCCCAGCAGGACGATGCACACGCGCACATCCACGAGCGTCGTCGTTCGGTCCGTAGAGGGAGAACACCCATGAACAGAGGGCACATACACCAACTACATATTGCATATACACGCATGCATGAAGAAGAGGAGTGGACTTTAATATACACCCGCACACGCGCGTACACAACTTGTCTTCTTCGCATTCGTACATGCCTACCACATGTATGTGTGTGTATATATATGTAGATATATGTGGTGGAGAGACACGTATATATATTTGCACGATGAGTTCGATCCGCGATACACACGAACGGAACGTACAGTCGTGCGCCCAGCCAAGTATCATCGATGATACTCGCATGGATCAAGCGTGAATACAAAGCGGGCATGAACGTATACGGTGCTGTCCTTTTCAAAATCATGCATTAGTTTTTTTTTTTTTAGAGGGAAATAGAAATGGTTCGCTTCGTCTTGTCTGCTACGACGGCTCAAGGCCGCGAGAGGAACGGCCGGGGGCCTCGGTCACGAGAGGTAAAGAGAGAAAGAAGAAGAGAAACAGTAAAGAGAAGAACAGAGAGGGCCGAAGAGAAAGAGGGGAGAGAGAGGGAGAGAGAGATCAAGAGAGAAAACGATTAAAGAACGCAAAAGAAACGAGAGAAAAGGAGACGGTAGACAATAGTGTGAAGAGAGATTGAAATCGAGTTGAACGAGAACAACGTGCAAAATAGAATAATTGAACCTGAGAAGAAAGGATCGGTCGGGGAACAGAGAGAAAGAGGTACAGACTCAGTTTTCTAGATACAACCGTTTTCAAGCCACTAGGTGGATAAAGATACAGGTTCTTTTGTATCGAGGTCCTACCTGTACAGACGAACGGTAGATCCTTCGTACAATTCGCTTCTACGTCGTTACCGCCGAACTGGACGCTTTGAGCAAGATGTGGACACTCCATGTTTTCTTAGGCACAATTCCACGGGGCCCTCGTGGCCCCTTCGTCGGCGAGTGCCTGCGTACGTACGTGCCTGCGTTTACAACGTGTTCTTTCTCTCTCTCTGGGCAAAGGAGAGTAGTGGCAGGCAGGATAGGGTGGGAATGATATACAGAAGGTGGGGTACGCTCGGTGCCCCGTAATATCCGTCACATAGCGCGCAAAAGAAGGGTACTATTCGTTGCTTTTAACGAAAAAGAATGGATGCAACTGTTCTCGATGCGCAACGACGACGGACTGAGGCAAACGAGCAGACCGAAAAGAGCAGCAGAGCGCCCGACTGGCCCCGACTACCGACCGAACGCAACCGAGCTGCGTCGGGCTCGGTTCTGCGGTGGTCGGGCTACCTCCAGAGTCACAGACCACTAATAGTCGACTGACTCGCCGGTTGTACGGTCTCTCCTCCCTGCTCCGAAGAGTTCCACATTCGCAGGCGTGCGATTACAGCTACTCTCTCCGTTTCTCTTACTCTTTCTCCTCAACCTCACACTCCGTTCACCAGGTTGTGCTAGGCTGCCTAGCCTTGGATCGTGCTAGGTCGCGCAGCCTCTGAACAACTTATCCAGGTCCGGCCCAAGCGCGTGGGCGCCACGGAAGGGCGACGCATTTCACCATAATGCAGTCGTGGACTTATTGAGCGTTACCTCTTGCAAAATACTTTGCCACCTAAACTTCATTCTATGCGGTATTCTAGTTTTGCGCAATTTTAGTCGCGAACGAATGGCGGAATTGATAAGCCGCCTATCTGAGATAGGACCGCCCAGCTTCGATGTCCCGTGTTAAAATAGCAGATTCGATTTATAGAGAAGAGGGCAGAAATGTTTGAAGCCGCTGAAAATACATTTCTCAAGTGCATTATTCATAGCACTGAGCGAGCTATTAATTATATATATCACATCTAGAGATCGATAATATACAATTTATACCGTACGAAGGAGTTGTTGAAATTAATTTAACTGACTGAATAGAAATATGTGTAATGCATGATTGTTATAGAACGGAACATGTAATGTAACACGTAACTATCGAATAATCAAAATTAAAAGAGAATTCGAGCAATTACATATTTTAATTGTTTTGTAGCATAAAATATGGTGTAGTAGGTAAAGAACAAAGTTCGATTAAAATGGCCGACTTTCACACATGCGCCGTTTCATTTCTAACTTTGCAGGGTATTGTTTGTATAATTCAAAGTTTGAAACTGTTATCTATTATTTTTGGAAATCACGTACGCATATGTTTTTCTTGTACCATTCGGTACACACTTGGATGCAAAAGCAAACAAGGTGTTTTTTATGATAAAGAATAAAATGATAATGCACACTGACAAAGGTTCATAAATGTTGTACGAACCCTTTAAGTATGATTAAGTGAATAGCGTGACTTATACGCATGGCCAGGGTTCGTCATTGCGTGTATGCGACCGACGACCTTATGACAAAATTGATGGTGTCCCGTATGCATAACGATAATGTTTAAAGGGGAAAGTCACGATTATAAAAATATGCATTTTTTCATAAAGTACAATCGCTTGCTGCATAAAAACATATTAGGTACTCCCTAATATATACATACATCTTAAGCATTAATGAAATATTCAATTCAGGCTACATTGAATTTCAATGCATTTTAATTATGTTAATTCTATTGATTAATTTAGAGTAATTTCATCTACAAAACGCTTTCCTTCATCAGTTCCATAAAGATAAATATAAACTTACCTTTGATACAATCTTTTAACAATGCCCGTACAAAATTTGTACAAAAGCTTACAGTCTTTGGATTAATTTCCTACTTACCATAAAGGAATCAACAGTTTAGTGTACAATTTGATACAATAAATTCAGATTCATAAAATAAGTTTTAGTTTTAGAATGTCAGATTGCAATTTTATTGAAAAGTGCAACACCAACAGTCTTGTTTAATATAAGAAATAATTTTTAAGAACGTCTGCTATATGGTGGCAATTGAGATTGCGTGAGTTGAAGTCCAGGGATGTTATTGAACCCAAGCATCTGTAACATTTCCTTGGTTTCTGGATCAACCTCAATGATATCGTGCTCCAGGGCAGAGACTTCAGGAACATAGTTGTCCCTGCGTTCCCTCTCTTCTTCTTGCAGTTTGATGGAAATACCACGCACTTGACTGTGTCTGAGACGCTTCATCAAATGCGTAACAAATCTGTTTAGTAACAATAAGGTGGAGCAATTAGATTCTGGCTTCATGAACATTCGAGATTTACTAATGATCTATGATTTTACGAATGATCTTATGAATGACCAATGATTTATTAATAATAAATATCTGTTGCATTTAAATACATACCCGGCAATTTTATTCCGCAGAGATTTGCTAGGAATAATTGCGATTTCTTCGCATATCCTTTTATTTGTATGGAAGTCCATAGTCAATCGAGTGTAGTACTTCTCGATGATCAGCTTCGCGGCCTTTTTGACCGTTTTTGTTCTGACGCGACTCTGAAATCATAGTTGAATTTTTTTACCACAAATTTATTTTGCCAAACTTATCTTTTGCTCATAGTTCACATGTCAGAAATGTAATTTTGTTCGAAAACATCGGGAACACTTGCACATAACCTCAAATACTTTAATTTCTAATAATCAACTGTGAATACACGTTTAATAGAAAAATATTTCAATTTTTGTGTTTAAAAGATTGTATAGTAGTTAGTTAAAGTGTTTGCTTTTGCATTGCACAACGGATCACTGCTATATATTCAGATTTTTGTTACAATTTATTTTAACATACGCACCATGTTGACTACTATTCCGGAAAAGACAAACACCAAAATGGAAGGGAGATACTACCGCCACGTAGGAGTATCAATAGTGGTGGCCAACGAAAGAACAAGCAGCTTACCATTGGTGCAGAATGTACAACTATAGACACCTAGATGTCTCCATATTTTGCATGTAGAAAACTTTCTTATTTGTGGGTGATAACCAAACAAAATCTATACATAGAAAACAGTTCAGCAAAAAAAAACATATTTTTCAATTTTCCCTTCAAGTTTTGAATTCATGACAAGGCGCGTCTATGCAGATAATGTGGGAAATCGGGTAAAGTATTTGCGTAAATAGTTAATCATGGTCGAGACAACATTCTATAATACTAATTATCAATCATTTAATGGATAGAACTGTCAGTTAGCATAAGAAATTAATAACAATCATCTATAATATGAACTGAATCATGTTTCAATTGGTCACAGTAGGTGGCACCAGTAACATCAGTACGTTTCGCGGAAGCAGTGCAGAACGTCAGTGGCTCAAAACATGTCGCACACCGCGTTGTCGCGTCATGGAACAAGCTTAAACATATCTCAGTTACGTTTCCCGGGACTGACATTCAGTTTTCTCCAAAGTGCAATAGTTCTTCAATACTGGGAATCGTTTAGTTTCGACGGAGACCTCGTAAAATATCAGAAAACCAGAAACGTCAGATGACAAGGTGCGAGTGGTTTGCGTCGCGATAGTGGGGGACGAAGTGTGGTGGCAGCACTGTAGCCCATACGGCGTACAGAAAGTGAGAGGGCATACAACAGGGATGTAGAACGGGAGGGTGAGAGAGACAGGACAATGAGAGTGAGATCGTACCATATTGCGAACACCGCGGTGCGAGAGAGACCAACAATTTGTTCAGCAGCACATGGCATTCGGCGCGTGTACGTAGAAAGGAGATAGCCAACAGTTGGTAAAAGAAGGACAGGGAGTAGTGAGAAGGAGGGCAGGTTAGTGAGGGAGAGGCGACAAGTTTGTTTATCGCCTTGGTGAACGGCGCGAGCAGTCAGTGCGGTGCTACACTTGGACTGTAGTGGTCGGGACGATCGGTAGCTGGGTTCGGAGTTTCGGCCGCGTTCTTCTGACAATTTGCTCCGAATAGTGCGTGGGTGCCGTCGTGTTTTCCGTCTCGCACATGTCAATAACCGTTTAAACCCGTCGAAAATCTCGTGCCAGAAGAACATGCCGCGAACCACTGCCAAAACATAGAGTCGTTTCGTGTATGTATCGTGTGTCAAAGTCGGTGACATTTGTGACGTATACTGTAAGATCGCCGGAATTTCACCGTACGCCCGTGGCAACCTGTCACACCGTGCGATACTTGAAACAGGCAAGTGTATTATTCTCAGTTACATATTTATAAGAAGAAAAGAAAAATTGAATCACCGTGTACGTTCACTGAACCTCTGTGTATGCACGGTGTTATTCACGGCTAACCTCCTGTCACTTTAATATCGGTGTTCTGTAATATCTATTGTAATGCCCTCGCGTATCAGCCTGTCCTGTCCGATTAACCCGGCTCTTGCTCGCGGTCTTTGTTTCTGTCAGCTGACGCGCTCGTGTCCTGGTGTATCAGACACTTTCTCTTCGTGAAACTACACTCCGTTTCTGTTCCTTCGTTGTTCGATGCGTATATATTTCTTTCCTGGTCTCGCGGCTCAAATGCACGTATAACCGGTATGGTATTTTAACAGCGCAATTCTCACTTGAATTTCTCCCTAACCGTGTAAGGGTCGTTGCACTCGATTCTTTCACTTTCGTCGAATATACGAGCTGACCATGACACGCGTACGGTTGTAATGCATGCGGTTACTTGCAGCGTTGGAGAAAAAGGAAAAGAAAAAAAAAAAGGCTGTGAAAGCAGATACGATTTTTTCCACTGCTGGCGTTTCGCAGAGCCACGCGCGTATAATTTAGGCCAGACGAACGGAGTCCGAAAAATCATCGCGGCATGCGAGCACTCGTGCATCGTATAGTACAAATACTATATGCACGAAGCGTTCCTAAAGAAGTACAGCTGGTGCCGTGCGCTCTTCGATCATGCGGGTCGGGGAACCCTTTTAGTCACGATTAACGATCGTTTTTGAAGTGAAGTTAATCTACCGTTTTGCAGCCGTGCCACCATTCTCGCGACGATCCCCTTAAATTCTTTTTATTTTCTCGTCCGTTACCATTCTCGCGCGATCATGTTCCCCCGAGAACTCGGCAAACCGGTGACAAAAAGACACCAGCTCTTTCCTGATCGGGCGAGTTCCGGTTCCCTGTCAACAGTATACACGTGTACAACACGGCGGTCGAGTACCACGTTTTACCTCTGTTTCCGCGTTCCCCGTTACTGTTTAGTGTACGTATATAACTGCGTTTACGGTTACTATTGTCTAGGAAGAGCGCTGACGAACGCTTTTATGCACGCGTACCGAAAATGTACAAGTGATATTTATCGAATTGCGTGTGTGCCGGGCGAGCTTTTATAGTGGAAAACCGTGGACGGAGAATTAAAATTCTGCGGCACACATTTTTGCTCGATAAACAAAACAGAAATGATCTTTTTCTGTCTCTTTAAATCTTAAACACACCGGTGCACTTCTTGCGATACACTGGTCGAAAAGTTTAATAAGCTAGTTTAATAAGATTGTGCGCCCTGTAAAAGTTTACGACGTTAGTATTAAACACGTTTTATTATTAACTGAGTAATGGTAACATGGTTATTGTCTGCTGAAGGACGTATTACGTAGGATTCAATAGTTATGGATCAGTGTTATTGTCTTTCCACCATTCATCGGATCGATTCTCGTTTTAGGAATTACACAGGACAAACGGCGCGATGAGCCATACATTTTTCTCTGACTTTAGTTGTTAAATGTGGTGGCGAAATATTTGTTTCCAAATTATGCCGCTTCTGATGTTCATTTTGCATAAAAGTTATATAAGGAGAACAGTTTGGATGAAATACTTAAAGGTGAAGGTAAAGGATATTAAATTTATTGCTCCTCCACTTGGAAATTACTTTATTGATCGTCCGAAATTCTGTCTGCATCTGGTTTTAAATATTTTTTCTCGTCATTCTTTGCATTCTCGAAGAATGATTCATTCATTTTCGGAAACCGGATAATCGTTAGCCCTCGTTTATTTGATCTAAAGTACATACTGTTTGTTATATCCCTCTTGGTATGCGAAGTAATGATTGGAAATAAAAAGTTTCCCGAGTCGTAGAGAATTATATGAAAATATAAAAATGTATGAATCATTTGCATACACGCGATGACACTTTTTTGGGCCAGAAGGTTACGCGCGAATTTGATACGAGGACTTTCCGAAAATATTGTTTGTTTGGAACATGCATTAACGTAATTGTCAAAAAACTTGCGTAACTTGTGATTTGCTAATTAGCAGGTGTGGCATTGTGGCGTCTTTTATTTTGCGAAATTAATATTGGAAATAATAATATTGTGCAAGCCGAACGATAAATTTATGGTAGAAGTTTGCGAACGCGTCCTGATTAAAGGTTTTTTTTAACGTTGATAAATTTGGGTAAATAGTTCGCGGGATTGCTGACAGGATATATTTATTAAATTGCTCCATTTCTGGTTAATATATTAAACATTGTTGCTCCTTTATGAAGTGAATATTGGAACAGTTTTTTCAAAATCGTTTGACATGCGTATTTGCTTAAAACAATTTGACTAAATTTACTTCGAACCCTATGTAAATATAACGGTATATATTTCCACCATTTCTAACGGAAGAATTATTCGGTCCGAAAGATTTACTTCAAAGACCAATAATTTTGTCAAAGTTAAATAGAATATATTCTGTAGTAATAAAAGATTGACTATACTTCTCCCTATTGATTGGAATCATCAATATTTTTGAAACGCAGTCATTCAGATTCACCACAATTGAAGATTACAATTTGAAAATTTCATTTCTACATATTTGAATGTTCACTTAACTCGATACACGTGAAGTGAGGGAAACGTGTGAATTATTTCCAGTTTAATTTGTGCATGGAAATTAAGTCTGCGGATCGCCATTTGCTTATTCATTGGTATAGTTGTCATTAAACCGGTCAAACGTGTGTTTGTCTCATGTCGCCATCAGCGTCTTCTCGGTGAGTACGGGTGTCATCGGTAATTGAATTCGGTACGCAAGACAGTTGCACACAGATGTACGCGACACAGAAACGTGCTGTACAGATTGCACCAAAACACATGATACTACTTCTAAAACAAGGTAATTACACTTGAACTGTCCGCACAAAAATGATTAATAAGCTTTCCCTATCCTCGAAAAGATTCAAGTTCATGTGTACGCGAGATATGGTCATATAACAGGAGTTATCTCCTTCTTAGTTACACTATGATTTACACCTGGTCCCTTGTACACAAAAGAAAGATCTATCCAATCGCTTGAATGCTCAATATTCAGATCACGACAGCTAGAGTTCGTGTGTCCCCAATTTAACCGAGTTTTCAATGCTATATCTTTATGGTAAAGTAAAATGAATTCCCGACGAGCAAACAGTTATACACACTATCCTTTACGTTACATGGAAATATAATTAATTTTCATTAGAAAATCCGTGTACAACCCACGAAAAATTTCAAATGGTAATTTATGCGAGACTGAGAGGAATCCCGATGAAAATGATGTTTTATACTGCATTGGCGAGTTACTATTTCTACAAGGAAATACTTCCGGTCAATTTATATATAGATTTCATTTCGAAACCTGTTGTAAAATGCTTAACTCTATCAGCGTTTTATCGACGCAGAGTCATAATGTTCTTTTGTCTACCAATGTTTGCGAAATTACGATTCTTTCTTTATTGCAAACATTTGATCATAAATTCTGGCATGTTACGACACTTGAAAGAATTAATACGTACAAGTTTCATCTTGGTTTGAAATTCGTAGCGGCATTTTAATATAAGTGGTAGATATATACATACTACAAAATACCGTCAAGCAATAAAGGGTTAATAAATTCAACGCCTGTTACATAACCACTCGCAATTCTTCACGCCTCACCATTGTTCAGTGTTTTCCCCAAGTCGTTACATTCTTACAATTAGCGTATTTGCCGTGAGTCCGGCGACAAGTTTATTCCCGTGCATTCTACAGCACTCGTTTATCTCCCATTCCGTTACATTACGACGTATACATTGCGTTTTACAGTATATAATATTATAATTAAAAATTGGAAATCTTTTAACATGCACTTTTAACGATTCGCCATATTTTCTCGTTCTTGCCATTCAATTTATATCCATTTTGAATTTTCCTCTCGGCGTGGTCTGTTTTACGAAAAAAATATCGCTGGTTCGATCCTTCATCGTTTCCACCCCCGTGCACCTTCGACTCTCACTTTTTGTTCCAGGCTATTTAAATTTGATTACCGAAAGAATTTTATTCACGCTCGCTTTGGGACAAAGGTCGTTCTGTAGAATTCTGCCATGCCACTATGGGCGGGAAGAACATTACCGGTGCTTAATTGCTAGAAAATTGGAAGATTCTGTTCCAACGTAACCGTGGTCGACCCCTCTTCGCAGCACATCGGTATTTGCGGAATCGCGGGACGCATATCGATCTCGTTCGATCGTTGCTCGATCTGGCTTTCCAATTGAATTTATTGCGGAATCGTGTATACTTACACCGTGCCGCGTTTTCCTCTATGTACAATTAATGTGCACTGCTTCAGAGAGTGATATCGGGGCACGGACAGCCGTAATCTGTGAAATGTTATTTGTTTTTAAATGATCTGTTGGACTGTTTTGAATATCGTATGTTAACATTTGTCGCGCGTTTATTTATTTCCGTTCCTTTAACTCCAGCGTTTTTATAAATGAATTGGTACGCGTTTTGAAAAATAAATCTCGTTGTCTCGCACACTGTACTCTGCAATAGTTTGTTACGAAGAGCTGCAGTATGCGTTATGCAACGAAGCTGTTGAGAACATTTAAGCTATTTAAAGGCTCTTCGCGGATACACCATTATGATATTTTTTGCCTGGTAAGAAAATTGGAATATTGGTGGTGAAAAACTAGTTGACAGTGTACATAATATCTCGCACTAGGTTTACCTATATTTACTAGAAGACAAAGTGCCTCGCCCTGCGCTGAGTGTTTAATTTGGCTGTTCCCGATAAACCCAACTCGTGTCAGTCTAAAGTTTCATTCGATTTCATGTCTTGTTGCTCCAGCCGAACATAGCTGTCAGTCCAATTTTCTCCACGTTTTTCTCGCTGCACAGACACGCATCAAATATTTTCCATGCGCAGAATCGCATTACGAGCCAAATCGCCTCTGTTTCGAGGAGAGTGTTCCTTTCATCTCGCCGTTTAATCGGGCACGAGGAATGCCTTCGACGGGATACAGCAGCGAACACGATCTGTTCCAATTTTCGCCACGATCGCATTAACCGGTGATTTCGATATCGGTCTTGAAACTCACTGTGGCTGTGTTCGCCTCTGTCAGATACGTCTTATCGAGCAAACTTTCTCGCTCTCTCTCTCCCTCTCCCTATTTTTCTGATGGTCGTTCGCTAAAATTGCTCGAAGTTGCTCCGTAATTAGACCAGAAATATCGTGCAGCCGTTCCAGATGGCTTATTTCACGCGACAAACTTGCACGTTTCAACGGGCGTAATTACAATCGACATACGTTTTATTCGGCCGCGGCGTGTCGACGATACTTGTACAGCGTTAGCCTGGTGGCCTCTCTAATCAACGGACACCACATACGTCTTCCTCTGCTTTCGATCTCTTTCATTCGAGCACGGACGCACGCCGACAGAGAGATGCGTTCCAGATGCGAGCAGATTGTCATCGCGCGGGGTGACGATTTTTCGGTCAAAAGTTGGCGACTTTCTGCCTCGGATTGGCATTCTGCGGGTTAAAAATATCGCATCTTGACGTCACCGACTCCGTGCATAACTCTAGGCTTTGTCACCGATCCGATTACTTGTTAGGTAACGCTCCGGTTATTATGTACTTCGTCGATACGGTTCGACGTTTGTTACTTGAACGTCTGTACAAGTGTTCGTTTAAAATGCTGCTTTATTGGGAGCTCGCGATCGTGCCCGTGGCCGGCAGGTATAGTATTACGCGGTGGAAGTAAACGAGGAGCATAGAAAGCTGATCATATTCGTTAGCGGGCATTAGTAGTGCGTCGCGTTTGTAAAAAGTGCTTGCTGTTTAATGTTACGTGGCCGTTTTTATGTAATTTTATAATACTATGTACGGTCGGGTACTTTCGAAATTACTGACGGTATCGTAAAATATTTTGGATAATAATTAAGTGGCTCCGATGTTGAGTAGTAGGTTTGTTCTTGTCAATGGAAAACGAATAAAACGCGAGTCTTTCCTTTCTTTAATGGAACCGTATATTTGTAATGCATTCACCTTTGCTGATATTCGCTGCCAACAAAGGAAATGCTTTCAATTAATCTGTTTTGGACACATTCGCAAATCTAGACAGTGGTCATTAACAGCATCAATATTGTGTAAAATAACTATCGTTCCAGAATTTGTATCATCGCTGAATTGTTATATAAAAGCATCTTCAGCATTCAGAGGTTGCACAAACTCTTCATTTTTGTTTATCCTCGTATCTCCTCTTATCAATTAGGTAACTCATTTCTTCGTATTCATTTAGTAAACAACATTTCCTCAAACTCGCTGCTCTACGGACACATCTTATCGTCTACGCGTAGTCTATAATATCTGAAAAAAGTTCCTCAATTTGGTATTCAGATTGTTGCATACGAAGTAGCCGATTTCTGTACCGTCTAATATCTTCCCGAAGATAGTTGTTAATTATGCGAGGCTGTTGATAACGGTTCAAAGCTTGACAGTAGACGAATTCCTAATTACTTCATTTTGATAATCGAGGTCTACTAAACTTCAGTCCATCAGTCTTTGGTAAATAAACATTATATAATGCAATATCTTCTACACGATTACGTCACTGGCGGTTTTATTACGAATACGACGCGTCGACATATCAAGCAAACATTTATTATTTCCTCCTAATATTCATCTAATTCCTTTATATAATCCCCAACCAGATTTACTCGCGAATTAATTCAAACCAACGGAATGATAAAATCATTCAATTTCCGTGCTGATCGACGGGACACTTCATAAAGTACAAACTGAAGTACATCTCTTACTCGTCGCTGCAATTTCCCTGTTAAACCCTCGGTCGCAATAGCGAATTCACAAGCGAATCCAATTCAGTCGTACCTTGGTACATGTCCGATCGGCTTTTCGCTCGTTTCGTGGCAACTATCGACAATACGGCCAGGTACACCAACTTCTCCTTTTGGCTCTGTCTTGCATCTACTTGCTAAACTACCACGAATATACGGAGCCTCGCGGGGAGTTCACGATCGAAATTAGATCATCGACTGTGCTCCCTTCGCTGTTGTGATATTTCGGCGAATTGCCGTGGCTGTACGAGCACGGTTCTGTCAAATTTTGCAGATGCAATTGCGGCCCCCGAACTATTGTTTCATGCAGTGATTGTTTTCTATGGGAGATCGATGTTCGTTTCTTTGATGTTTCAGGCGTCACGGAACAATTTCGTTGATGGACGTATACGTGCTGCTCCGAAACGCACAGTGAACGTAAGGTGTAGAGGCGGTGTAAATTTTAAATGTTTCGAACGCTGTCTGTTGATTCAGTGAGAACTAGATAAGTTGTTTTAGTTTCATTCACTTTCGTACAACTGTCTACGGGTAATAGCGCAGACGACAATCTGCTGTGTCTTATTTTTCAATCTTTTCGCCAAGAAATTGCATCCTTTCTTTATTTTTGTGCGGTTCGTCTATTCGAAACTAGACGCGCATTTTGCTTTCCCGTTCAGTATCAGAACGTTCGGAAGTCCTACTCCCGATGATCCACCCGTTATTTACTGGTATGTACCTCGATTCCAATTCTACGAAGATCCGAAGAATCCGGCTGTCTAGAAGAATTCTATCGACAACTTTAACACAGTTTTCGAAATTCTTTGAGGGGGGCTTTTCGCCCTACGCGGAAAAAGAGAGAGAAGGAAGCTGGGTTCACTATGTCGAAGCTTTAGATTTTCTCAGGAGTTGTCTTGCACAGTTTTCGCGACTCGACCCGGATAAAATATTAGGGACCATAATTATTGACTTTCTGTTTTTGAATTGGTGTGTTAGCTTTTTTTTTTGAGAAACTCTATTGCGTAGAAAAAACATTCAACGCTGTACAACTGTTTAAAGCAGCCCTTAATTTGTAGCGCGATGTAATATTTTTCCGCCGTGCAGAATATTTCACGTAATTTCTATGAAACTAAACGGAACCAGGATAATGTGTCGAACAATGTATGCATTACCACATCCTGTAATTTTCTGGCCTCGAAACTCGAGGAAACAGATTGCTTGTTTCATTACCGTCACGTTATGGAGTTTCACTATATTTAAGAGATAGCGATGATATATATGACAAACGTTCGCCCAACTTGTTCATTACTTTCAAACATTTGTGAATAAAATTCGCTCGTCTAATCACGAATGGTCAATCGAAACGGCGAAATCCTCTTCCAAAGAACCTGACCCCTAGAACGCCAAAAGATATTCGCATGTAAAGTTGCGTTCCGTGTAAACCCTTCGCAATATCCAAATAATATCCAAATATATATACTCAGAAAACGCGTTCAGAGTGTCGAGAATCGCATGTATGTAGACGCCCGTCACAAAAGACCAAACGAAAATAAATACCACAGTGTATCCTGCGAAGACGGAAAATCCTCACCGTGATAATTAATATCGCTGCGCCGCAAGGATCCTGAAGACATCCTCGAGTCGTCGTGACCGGAATACGTATCCGCCGCGCTCACCACGACCCACAGTGGGCTACACGCCCAGTCTAGGTGTAATGGTGACCCCACCTCCCATCCCTAACGAAAACTGAAGTACATACGCACATTTATATTTTTCCAATGCATGTGCATGCACGCATTGCGCATGTAATATAGATATATACATACACACGCAGTTCGCAGAGATACACTAATCGTTTGATTTCTTTGTCCAAGCTCCAAAACAATTCGTCATGTGTTTGAATTCAGTGTCACTGAACTGCTTCTTGGGCAATTTTATAAGAATTAGTTCGCGTGGATCAACTCGCATTTGTTCTCCTTCATATCCCTTATTCGCCGCGATACAGAAAATTGTAAAGGCACGCTCAATAATTTAATTCGAAGCAATTGTTCAACAAAGAAATGCGTCAGAAGATAATCCGCGTACAATCGAAACCGCGTCTCACTGTTTCCCACCTAGATTCGTAATTTGGCACACTGTGGCCCTCTAGCTGTTGCTTACACTCGTCACATTCATTCCTTCTGCTTTTCGGTTCCAGGCAAGACCAACAGCAACGCCGTACGAAGCAATCGAAATAGTCCCGCACTGTCATATCGCCTTTCGAGCTATCACGTCGCCGGTATAAACGTATTTACGCCATCCCGTTCCCCTCGTGTTCCTTCGTGTCGCGCTGCTGCGTCGGGACGTTCGCTGACGATGGTATACGGAAATTAAGTGAAGACTCGCGGGTCCCGCGGGATTTCACGGGAGATTTAATCCCGGGCTTCGTATATCCGCGTTGTTCGATTCTCGTCGTTGACGTTGGAAAATTGTCCCGATTCTAAACTACAAGTGATTTGCTTCAACGCGAAACGGGCGTGGAAACGCGTGCACGTGCTCGTATCAAAAGGTATCGCGCGTTGATACCACGCGACGTCGACGACATGATCGTCCACGCGGCCTCGTTGTGCGTCATATTCGAAGTGTTGATCGGTGTCCTGCTGGTGAAGTCGGAACCTGAGCCACGACCTCGACCATTGCCGATCTACACCAATCAGTTCGCGGTCCACGTGCCGGACGGACCGGATGCTGCTGCTGAGATCGCCACGAAGCACGGTTTCGACAACTATGGACAGGTAAGTCGTTCTTTTCTTTTACCGACATGGGCTGTTATAGAAGTAGTTTTCGCCAGTTTTCGTTGCCGATGAAAATACGTTCACGCAGGTTTCACGTTTTTTTTAGATCTCCATTATGATATTACAGTAATTTCATCTTGGTATAGTATATTTTCGATTTAAGCGCAACGGAATTCTTTCCTAAATGTTTCAAGAAATAATTGGGAAACGTTGTACCGAATGGCCATGAAACTTGTGACAGCGGTAAAGAGCCACGGAGAAAGTTACATTTAATCAATCATAAAGATGTTTTATGCGACTTTAGACAAAGTGGTTTCGAGAACGTTATCTACATTTTTGTAGTCACTTCGCTTTACGTTACTGAAAATAGAATGGAAAGATGAAAGTAACGAAAGATTTGCTTCTGGTATTCCCCGTGGGTAATCGAGCTGTACGTAGCACGTATAGGATATGCTACAACATCTAACTATTTTATCATTTCGTGTGTTTTCTGGTTTTTCTGTGCAGCAAGGTTTCCTGTAATCCGTGGTTCAAATTGAATATCAATGAACGACACAATATCGCGAAATAATTAGATAGCCCACCGATATTATAGAACGAATAATAAAATAAATCCAAATGAAGAAATAACTTTGGAGAATAGTATTGCACGATAGTGTACGTAGGGAAGGGACCTCGATTGAAATTTGAATTAGGTTAAATGTTGATTGATATGTTTACTTCATGAGAATCTTTCTACTATTTCATTGTACCAGCAATGTATCTTTGGAAATAGTTGTTCGCTATTTAAACATTACGGCGATAAATGAAACGCAAAGCAAGAAATGGAAGAAGATAGAAAAGTGGAGAGATAAATCACCGTATGTATAAGAAAACGGTAAAGAAAAATTGAATCTATAATTTAAAGTTTGGGTACAGAAATTCTATTTGTACATTTGTTTCTATTGTACATTGATCTTACAAGTTTAAACGACAGTTAGACAAATATAAAATGAAGTAAAAAGTCTTCCTATGCAATTTAATAGCATCATTAATTGCTCGATTAAGTGAATTTTGAACATTTTTCTCTGCCCCCACTGATAGTTGTAATTTGTATGCGATTTTACAACGAAACCATTTTATTGACAATTAACTGCAAATGTTACGAAACTTGCAAGCTTGTTAGCGTAAAGCTTCGCTCGATTTCGGATGCTCAGAATGTGTTCTGTTCGGCGCTATTGTTCTAAAGTAGTTATTGTAATAGGGTTGAAGTAGTCTCGAGGGAGGAATTAAGAGGGATGGCTCGTTACACAGCTCTCAGCGAGCTGGCGTATCGGCATTCTAAGGTTTATTAACCTTGACCACTGAACTTACCTTAATTACGTGCACTTTTCTAGGAACTGCAAGTGCTCGGCTTAAAGCTGCTGAATAATCCATGATACGCCAGCGTTTCCTTATTCGATTCATTTTATATCAGTCCTTATTGGGTTATAACGTTTTATTTCTGTTGGTTCATCGTGGTGGTTACTCTTCGGAGCAGTTGAACCTATTACATTTAAAATTCTACCGGAATATAACAATTTAAGAGGTACCTTTCGTTTCAGCGAAAAAAAAAAAAAATCAAATTTCAGGATGTATCGATAACTTACTGTACAAAACAATTGTACCGCAGGAAAAATTATTCGAACAAATAGAGTAAATGGTTAATATTAAGGCTTAAGCAAATTTGAGACACCAGTGTTTTATCTTGATTTTCATGCTCGTAGTTTATTGCGAAAGAAGTAAATGAAATGAATTAAGAAGGAATTAATCGTTGTTCCAGTTTCTTCATCGACATATCACAAATTCACTGCTCAATTGATTGCAATAAATTATTGTGCAAACTCGGGGCACAAATGCAATTGCGTGAAATTTTAATTAAAACGAGAGTCTCCAAACACGGTAGGACAAAGTTGTCAGTTAACCTTTTACTGCCCAATTTTCTCTAATCACATGAGAATAAACTGTTCTACGGTCCGTAAGTTACTCTAACTGACCTGAACGCGAGAAACAACTTTAAACATCGAATTAGTTAAAGCCAGGAATCAGTTTGCTAAATGGAGCGAATAGGAAGGGACCATAAAAACTTGTCCCGATAGTTATTCCAAGGAAAAGTCAGTAATTACTTACGCCAAGTAGATCAAGGTTCGAAATACAGGTAACTGAATAAAATAATAGTAATCCTGCACTCCCGTGGAACAGCATCTAAACAAAATAATTGTCCGTATAAAAGTTCCGGAATAAGTGAAATAATTAAACAACTAAAATGTTAAAAAATTTTAAAGAAATGTTTGCCCTTTCCTTTCTATATATTTATATTACATACACTATCAGAACAAGAAATTCGGAAATAAGCTATACGTGGCGAATATTCATGAGACAGCGTCAATCTTTTATTACATCAATTATTATGCCGGTTTATTGCGCACCCCCGTCCCCCCGTTGAAATTTTCTGCATAAAAGAAATGACGAACAACCACTTCTCTATAATATTGGTGTTGCATTCGGTAACAGTCGACAACAATTGTGGTTAAACTTTCTGTTATTACTGTACTTTCACCGCTAAAAGCAATAACACTTTTACGCGCGGCCATAGTGGACGGGCCGCCATCACTGGATCACAGTTTTCTTTATTCCAACGTTCCACAAAGTATAGTTCGCGGATCCCAATGACGTTGCACCGAAAAAATTTTACTACCGCAGGAACGGCGGCACGACACTCGGCCCCCGAGCCGGAACGGTTATCGTCACCTAAAAGTCCTCATGATCGTGAAACCATAAATCACGTTTAGCCCGCTACGCGGTGCAACTTTCACGATCTGCATTCGTGATCCCGGCTTTTGTGATCGTCGAATTGCGTTCGTTCGTTTGCGGTTGCATTTTTATGGAGCCACGCGTTGTTCCACGCGTCCCCTTTCCGTGCTCGGGGTTGCGTGCGCGAAAATTTCATCGTGTCAACCATCGGGGGAGATATTTCGTTCCTCCCGCTAATTTGCGACCCTTGTTATGCAGGCGGCTGGGAATAATAATAAAAGAAAAAGAAAAAGGGCAACGGAATTAAGTTCACCGCTGCCCCGTGAAACGCATTCGATATTTGCGCCAACCCCGTTGGTATCTTCGCCCGTTTGTCACGGCCTTCGGACGTTTGGTTATTCAATTTTTTTCGACCCCGCATTCCCGGCCTATCGTGCGCATTTTCCGTATCGTTCGTGTGCCTGTTTGCAGATTTCAAGCGAGGCAGGAATAAATTTTAACGCGTATTCGGTGGGGCAATTGCGCGGTCGGTTGTTGCCTTCGTATGAATAGAGTTGGCAGCTGGATCGGTGTTAGCCGTTTTAGACATTTGGAGTGAGATTGCTATCTATTTTTTTTTGTAGGATTTGGGGATCAAGTTTGCAATAATGGAAATATGAAATTCATACAAATACTGAGATTGTAGGTGTTACGAATGGTACGACGAATACCTTTCGACATCGAATGCTGTTATTTTTTCTAGGTTTCTTATTCTTAACTAGGTATTCGGAAAGGTGCTTGCAAGTGTTGGAAGTTATCCGTCTTACTCTCAATCAAACTTTTTTTAATTATGTCTTGATCCGACGAAACTTCAGCAATTTCGAGTACTTACACGGAAAGTGCAATCTTTGTTTCTTTTTAATAATGAGCTCGAACGTTTTTATGAAAGGTGAATTATTCAACTTCCGCGGAGGCGTGAAAGCATCGGATATAACCATACGAAGTTTGCAGTGTGAAATAAATGTATGCCAGCGGTTTTCGGAAATCGAACTTTTCTTAAATATACTCTGATGAACCGTATTTATACGGCGATATTTATTGCTTTACTCTCCCGGCGCGATCATTAATAAAGCATTGCAATGAATTAAATGCGACAAGGCTGCAACATGAATATCAATGTCATTCCTTATCAGTCCACAGCGATCATTGCGTGCATCATCGTTCACCGTTTATCGTCTAATGCCACGCTTGAAAAAATATTCGCTATCTCGTTTCCCTTAGAAAGATCTAATCATAACGAGTAAAATAAAAATAACATTATCTCTTCCACTGCAATCGCGACGATTTTCATGATTCCGTATTTGTTCCCACTCGATGTCCTTTCGAGTAGTCGATCGTCTGACTTGTGTGGTCGAATCGCCGCGACGAAGGTGGCCACATTTTTCCGTCGTCCGAGTGCTAAAAGTGTTTATCTTGGCAAAAATGACGTACGACCGGAGAACGGTCTGTCCCTGTTTCCACCTCCGTTTCGTCTCTGTTCGTCGTGCGCCGTGCGTTTTATCGGTGTGACTGTTTTCCGCGGCGAGCCGCTATCCAGAAACGCGGTGAAACGCTACCCTGGCGACCAAGGGGCGAATAAGGGGGCGTAGAAGAATCGAAGAGGCAGAAATAGGGAGAACGACGCGTTTCTGGGACGTAGACGGTTCGCGAGATAAAAGTTTATTACTGGCTTCTGGCAAACGCGGCTCGATGCACGTTGTGTGCATACCGATCGTTGCAACGAGCTATGGTTGCGTTTGCATTCCAACTGCACCTTTTTTTTTCTCTCCATCCCTTGCTTTCCCGCGTTCCATCGCGATTCCTTTCTACATTTTTTCTTGTCCGTGCGTGTTTTATTGCGGACCCCGCGAATACTTTCGCAGATTTGCGTCGCGTTCGTGGTTTTCGTCGCAGATTTTCCAATTTTTCCCCGACGGAGACCTCGAAACGTTTAATAGTCGGTGTACAAATGTTTTTGAGGACGGAAACGCCTACCTCATTTCTATAATTCTTTGCAATACTGATCTGAGCGCTGACCTTCGCGTCTAAATAAACAAAATTGTGACGTTTTCATTTCAAACGATCATTGCACAATCGCCAGTCGAGGTGTGACTCGGAAAATGTTAAATGGACGTGGGAATTAACGCGAAAGCGTGTTAAACGCGGGGGTATTTCTTCGAACGTTCGTCGAGTGATTTTGCACGGTGCACCGTGGCCCCAACTGAAATTTCGTCACATTTTACCGCCGACGATTTGGCACAGTTTCTTCGCGGTATTTATTTTACGTAGCTTCGAGGTTAGCGATTTTTGTTCACGCGGCTAGTTTCGACGATTGATGTGTCGAAAAAGCTGTGTCGATACGAACGGCTCGTGCATTTTTACGATTGCTTCGTTTGCCTTTCGTTCGCACGTCCTCGTGACAATTTCGCGAGTCACGCCGAGAATTCATTACTGACCGCGATCGGGCTGAACTTATAATACATTGCAATAAATGACGAATCACTAATGCCGCATTTTCCACAGAAAACAAACGAAATTAAATTACATTCAATTAAATAGAACTGCACAATGTTCCATTGCTTTGCTGCAAGGTAACGCATGCTACAGAGATGTGGCGTTTCCAGGTGTACAGAGTTGTGCGTGTATTAAACGACATAGATGAACGATTGGTTACGATTGCCGAAGACATTTCATGATTCAACAGCTCCGCCGTTGCGAAAGAATTACGTTCCCCCGTGAAGGACATTTCGAGGTTCTTTTTTAAAAACTGGCTTCAAAAAGCGTTCAGATGGACAATCGATGATAATGCAATGTGAAACCAACGAAACGATACACTCGGGGAAATGGTGGCAAGTGCACGTTCGCAGGCGAACCCAAAGTATGCAACTAACGTTTCCAGAGAACTGAATTCAGAAAGTCATCAATCTGGAAACGGACGGGAATCAGTCGGCCCGCGTCTCATTTGCATCGTGAACTCGCCGATGTCCGTGAAACGTTAACACTTTCGCCGAAGGCACAACTAGTGGCCAACAAACTGCGAGCGTATTCATCGCATAAGCATAACAATAGCCGTAGATACGGCGCAGTGTTATTCAAATCGAGCGAATCGTGTACGCTTCGTACCTTTGGTTATCAGCCCTTCCGCCTCGTATCCATTTTACTGGCAACGAGGCACGCGAGATTCGGTATTTTCTATAAATTACTCGATTGTACGGCGCGTGACAAAACATCCAGTCTAGAGTCAAGGATTTATCCAGCAAACTGTTCAGCAACGAGCAACACGGTTACCCGGTGTGGCGAGGTTGCGCGGATCACGAGTAGGAACTTTGCCTCTTACCGGTTCCAGCCTTCTTTGTCCGCTGGCAAAAGGAGCCGAACAGACCTAGACGAGAGAGGTCTATCTGGAAGGCATTGGATACAGTCACCGATGTAAGGGGGAATCGATTTAAACGTGTTTTGATCGCCGTCTGTATATAGGGCGGCCGTAGCGTGCCTGCGCCGCGCTTGTTTGCTCCAGAAAAGTTCACTTGTGGATGCAATATTAAGGCGAGGCCATTCGCGGAGAAAGGATTTCGTGTAAACTGTTTCTCACGTGGTAGAGTGTGGGTGCCGCCCAGGTATTCCAGAGGACGCATACCTCTTCATCTATATTTCTGCTGGCTGCATTGCTCGCCGTGCTCCGGTATCAGCCGTCTTATGCGCGACGTGCGATCAAAGGATCGGGGACTATGAATTTTTGTTGCATAAAGTGTGCTCGCGCGAGATGTTTTAAACTGCATGGCTTTCAAGGTGCAGCACGTTCCCGGGCATATAACGCGTTCAGATTTTCTTTCTTCCGTGATTGTCGAACGGTTCTTGTTCTTTTCGTGGTTGAAAATAGAAAGTATATCGACAGTCGAACGATTTGTGAAATGCCGTGCGACAGATACTGATATAGCGCAAAAGTGACGTATCTATGTGATAATTGATTGACACGTGATTCATGAGGCTTCGACTGGTTCTTTTAAACCCCTTTATTATTGACGTAATTGGACAGTTTCTGTTGGATTTTCGGAGTTCTCTAGAAAAAAACTGTTTCGTCCATCCTAAATATTTTGATATCGGGAGTAACTCATGGAAATCAATTTTCATTTTTTAATGCGAAGTTCAATTTACCATTATTTCGAACAAGTGATTCCAGTATTATTGCAAATGTAAATGGACGGAACCAAAAACAAGTTATAAATTCACTTTTTAAACAGCTCGGCTTGCGATTACACTGCGTACGTGATCACTACACATACATCAAAGCGAAGTCTTGCACGATTATGAAAACGGTTTTTTTTTTGTTGCAAATTACGCACAGAGGGAACTATGCGGTGCGCGGCTTTGTCTGAGAGGGAGTAACGGCTTAAGCGTTAGAATTTCTTGATCACACCATGCATATACTACTTGGAAAGGCTATATCAACGGAGTCTTATTACATGCTCCAGGTCATGAGAGGTCGTCTGGCCTTTTCCTGATCCATTTTCTCGCGAGAAAAGCGTGCTCGCGCGAGGGAGCATCGTATTTACCTTTAGCCACGGCACAATCATAAAGTGCCCGTGTGTAATATGTAAGAAATGATATTAGCCATCGAATAGATGCGAGAACGTTGTCACCGCTATTTATTTCTCCTCCGCTTATCCGCTGTCTACCAAGAGATTGCATGATTTTTATTAGGGGTTTCGTTTTGCTCCGTCTTCAATAAACTGAAAGAGAAAACTTTGATATAGATTAACGGGTGAAAAAGAAATTCAAAGAAAATGTTTCATCGTGTCGGATTTGTAGAAACAGTTTTGCAAACATTGTGGACCGAAAAGTCCTGTGTACTTAATACGTAGTGGCTGCACTTTGGCTTATTGGTTTATCCCGTTAGTGATGTTGTTTTCTGTACTGAATTTCACTGGAATGAAAGTAGTATTTGCACCTTATATACCAGGGAGCCTGAGGTTTGACATTCTGTTAAAAGTAGCGAAATGTATCCGGTTCCGACAGAATTATTCTGCTGTTTTTATTTATCAATGTTCTTCGCGGCTTTTAATGAATCCAATATTATTGAGTCAGGGGGTTGTAAAACGTTACACGAACGACCACGACATCTTGGAACCTGATAGGTATGTACCCTGCGTTGTAGGATTTAATAACGATCACCCCGGGGTCATGGAATTCGATATAGATACAATACCTGTATCGTCGGTGCTGTAAACATTTAGATTTTGGAATTCGATACAAATAATGCAAGCAACGCATAACATACATTAACGTGCAGTAGTCGATGGATAATGCTGTATGTGAAGTGTGATACACAAAATTCGAGTACAATAGATGTTCCATTGCAATTGTTTGCACACGTAGGTATGTGCTGAGAACGGATACACAGTCGGTTCTGGCTCTGTAAACATTTACACGAATACGTTTTGAAATTGTTAAATTCAATATATTCCTTTGCCCCTGCCTACAGAATATTATGGAAATATTTGTAGAGTGACAGAATACTACAGGTAGCTCCGCGTCCATTAAGTTGTGACTCCTATGGCTAGGAAATTATAGAACGCGAATAAGGTGAATAAAACGAGCATACAAATCATGTATGAGTAATCTTGCAAATATACAATCTTTTCTCATAGACTCCAATTTATGCAATTTGCAAATCACAGAATTTGTACAAGTATAATAAAGGAGGACCGGCACTTCTTGATATTATTATCCGGTAGACCTTCGCATGTCACCTGGCTATGGTCATTTTCAGTTTTTCGGATCCTTTCACCTTTGAATCCTCTATAATTTACAGAATTGTATGATCTCCATGATCCGTCTATGAATGATTTCGACAATTCCAAGACGTTTAGGGAATCAGATTTTTCTGACCTGTCGTAGGTCCTCAGAATTCCAAATATTTCGACTTCTAAATTCCCACATCTCGAGGACATGTATTATCGTTGCGCGATTTCTCTTATAGGTGGTAGATGAGGTTTTCGCGTTGATTGAAGTTCTTTTAGAGGAATCCATATTGCGTATAACGCTTCCTTTTTCGGGGCTAAGGGACGCAGAATATTCGACAAGAAGAATGGATACGGACTCGCATTTTCAACTCGATGCCGCCGAGGGTGTCGAGATTTGTGGAAAATCGGTGTGGTCGGTTGAGAAATATTTTTATTCCACTATCGGGGGGAAAAAAACCAGTGAGAGAAGATGTTCGCGCATGGCTCGTGGATCCACCATATAGGAGAGGCTGTCGGATTTATGCCTCCTCCACAATTTCCACGAATCGTTTCACTTCGACAGTCTGAGGAAAATCAGTTTCCTTCCGTGCTCGCAGCCCTGACGTTTTCGTGTGGAAATATCTTGGGTTCTCCCAATTTCGCTGTCTCTTCCCATCTGTTAAGGTCTCCTTTCTGTTTTCCGCGAATTAGCGCGGATATATTGTGCAGGATAATCGTAAGATTATTTGTCTTGAAAAATGTATATGTATTTCTGTATATGGTTATGGAGAAATGAAGGTACGACATTCAAGGTAAATATGTTGTACCAGGTACAAACATTTTATTCAATATTTGCTTGATAGTGACCGATCAAGTATTTCCAACGTGTTTTGAATTTTTAGTATATGGCAATAATTATTGTATGGAATATCTGATATTTTTATTAGCCACCTAAATCAATAATTTATTTCAAATCTGTGTTATTTTTTCGCAGGTAACTGAAATACGTACGTACATCTAAATAGTTAAGATCCAAATAAATTCTATAGACTTTTTTCTGTTACATTTGATACGATAATAATTTCGTATGCAATTAGCTAATAATATTTGATACGGTTTTCAACGATATACTATTTCAGTTACCTTTACTTTGGAGAAATGCTTTGAAAGCCCTATCTTTTCCTTCTGAAATTCTCTGCATTGAAATTCATGATCTAATTAACTAAAGTAAAGGGTTACTAACCGATGAATTATTTGAAGAAGAAAAATATCATAAAATTTATCCTTCCGAATTCGATGTAAATAATTTCACACAAACTACTTTTACTTTCAACATTCACATAAATCACTCGAATTGCTGTAACACAAGGGAAAAAAAACTTCGTGAAAGGTAAAGTTCGTTCCTCCTTTATTCAATTTCATAACTTTTTATTTTTGTAACCGCGAATTCGACGGCGAGAATTTTTTAATGAATATGTATATATTATCCCAATATGATACCTGGTTGCGATACAAAATTTATTACATCTAATTTATTGAGTTCGGTTATTAGCGATGAAATTAGAAAATTCTGAAGAAATTAGAAAGTCTATCTTACATACTGCGTACACCGACGTCCAGCATTTCAATTAAATTACGAAACGCGTATGTGTTTGCGTACATGAACAACCGCAGTACCATGAAATCGCGTGATGCAGTTAAAAGTAATGTCGTTACGCTTTCCAGGGTAAAATCATGGTATCGCGTTATGCCACGATTTTATTGGAAAAAAATTCTCGAGCTGCTTGCGAACTGCGTCGATATCAATGTTACCAATTACCACTGTATTTGCTATACTTTGCGGTTCGTTCAAACAAGAGTATAGGTATATTCTTCCCAAACTACCAATTCAAATCGTACTGAACGTTATGCGTCATTTTTTCCGATTAACAGTATATAATCGTAAGCGTAGTTTCGCATTTCTTCTTTCCTGCAGATTAATTCGTTCATTTCCGTTGGAAGGATGGACAAAAGTATATAGTGGACTAAATCCATAGTGTTTACAATATTTTGAGAGGAGAATTCATCATTTTTCCACATTCTGCGCATGCTTTACGAACATTATTAAGTGCACGCTGCATCCTTTTTTATCGCCTTAATTCAACGCAATTATAGCTACCTCACAGTTATGCACTCTTCGGTACAAACTGTTTGAAAAACTATGTCTGTTGAGCCACGCACGACGAAGTTGTTACATCAATGAAAACATAATTGAAGTTTCATAACCGACTGTGTAATATTACGGTACAATTATGTTTCTTATTATAACGTCACAGTTTGATTAAATTTTAATGGGCAATCTCTCTGGTCGCCTTAGAACGAATAGATATCGTCGATGTGGCACATATGTGTACAGCAGAACTGCGTATAAAGTTTATCGAAATTTATCTTCCATCGCAGCAATCCTGAAAAAGTAATCCGCATTAAATTCTGTCGATACCTCGTAGTCTGTATACAACTAAATCGGAGCATAATTTCGCTTGCGATTACAAGCTCGTTACTTCTCACGCAGACAGCTTAAAATCGCTCCGATCAGATCGCACGATCCCTTCCAAGCGTCAGCTTCGAAAATGCGCCAAACGGACACCGAGGCACGACGACGCGATACAATTTTCTAAAGACTTACAGGCCGCAATTGCGACTGCTTCCAAAAAATTGGTGGGCACTTTTTATCGAAACGATCAATTATTGTACGACGATACTTAATAATAAGTTCCGTCGAGGAACTTCCATAAACGGGGAACTAATTGCAAACTGAATCCCGTTACCGGTTCAACGTGACCAAGCTATCCGATCGAAATTTCTGCGCGCAGTTGTGCTCGCGTGCTGCAATACGCCAGTACGACGTACTGTACGTACAAGCGTGTCACGTGGCCGTGTTCCACGGCCCGTTCGAGTGTTGCGTGAACGGCGGGTCTCGGTACAAGTTTCTGCTGGAAACCGGTAACCTCGGAACCGACGAAACCCGTTTACCGGCAATATACCGTTGCACAGGCTACAGATGCCACCGTAGCTCGTTCGCGGCCAGCAGAAGGGAGCAAAAAGCATCGGACGGGACTCACCGCGGTCTCCTTTCCTTCTTCGTTCCGACTTTCTCTTCGTTCTTTAACCCTTTGCGCACTACTCTCGATTTCTGCCTTATCCCGTGCTTCACCCGCGCTCTTCCTGCTTCGCGTTCCACTTTTCCCTCCGTGTCTGACCCACGGTTCCTTCTTGATTTCCGCTTCTGTTTTGACTGGTTTCGTCGTTTTGCTTGGCCTCTCCGTTTCCTCGGGCTTGGCTTTGTGCGTTGCCTTTTTCCTTTTTGTTTTTTTTTTTTTTTGGGTTTTTGGTAAGGTGGTATTCGTCGATTTGTTTTTTCTTTATTCCATTTTTTGTATGCCTTTTCTTCCGGGTTCTGATTTTGTTACTGTTCAGTTCCTTTCGTGATTTTTCTCTGGTTTCGATGCAGTACTGTGTGCGAGATTTCTGATAATACGAGGAGCATGCTTGTTGATGTTTTTTTTTAGAGCATCGAATTAATTCAATGGTAGTTTTCCTGATCACGAAGAATCGAATGAGTGTCGCTGGGCTAAGTTATGGATAATATCAGCGCGTAGTCGGAAATTATAATTGTTCTTGGGAGTAGTGGACACTGTCGGCGGAAATAATTGTATGTTTAAATTATATCGCTTGCATTGGACTACGTATTTGTACTTGAACGACAATGTGTTACAATGCGTTACAATGTACCTGCTTGTACTTCATTCGTTGATTTAATTTCTTTGCACTTTTCATTCTTGATTTCCCTTCCACTGAGTTTGCTTTCTCGTTCTTTTCTTTTCCTCCTTTTGGCGACCGACTGCTACACTCTCTTTTACATTTTATTTGGATCTGCTTCCAGTTTCTCTTTTGCATAACTGGTGTCGTCTGTTGCAGTTGAGTCTTTCCACTTTTTGCGTTCGTTTTCTACCGTGCCTGTTTTTGTTTTTTGTGCACCCGATCCTATTTTTCCTTACGCTCTGTGTTTCGTACTATACGCGTTTCAATTTTTGTCCTTAACAAGTTTCGATGCCTTCGAACATTTATTTTCTTCCACCGTTCAGCCCTGCTTCTGTAGTTTCAAATTTGCTGCCCTTGTTTGTTTTCAACCATGGTCCTCGTCGTATTACCCTTTTCTCTCTTACTGCCAATCTCTATTTTAACTTTGCTTAACTCCGCTCTCTTTACTTGTTGGCTGACCTTTTTCATTCTTCTATTACCTTTTCATCTCGTCTGCGGTACACGTCGCTATCGCCTCAGTTTTATCTAATTACTTTAGGTGCATGCGAACGTTTTTATCGATTACCTAAGGAGGTTGACATTGTTCTTCTAGTCACACTGAATTTTTTCGAGATAGCAATTGTCACACATGATTCATAGACCGTCGCGTATCAATCCTAAACCATTATCAAAATAAAAGACACAAAGGAAATCTAATCTTCTTGGATTTCTTCAGTTATTCTTTGCAACGAATGCACGTAGTTCCATCGGAATGTTATCTATTGTTATTTCGCATGGAATTAAAATTGACACGAGCTTAAAAATCATTTAACGGTTTTATATCATGCTTAAATGTAAAGTCTTTCAATTACTTTTGTAGTAACGCTATCCTAATGCTGTAGAAACAATCATATGTGATCATAGGTAGTAGGAAATTACTCAAATCACTTTCAATTAAACCGCACGTCCATTGACTTAAAAAAGAATCAGCGAAATCTTGCGCCATTTCTTTCCTTCTTTTCGTCACTTCTTGTTCTTTCTCTCCCCCAGTTTTCACCCGATTCTTCGGCCAGTTATCCTACAGTGCATTGCGTGCCACGGTTGCTTCTATTTCTCATTGTTGATTCTTCCTGGAACGTGACCAACGGTGCCGTAAGGAGACGGACTATCCCAACGGGAGCATTCATGTATAGTAGAGGAAAGAAGTTCACGTGCACGCGAATCCAGATTAGCCGTGATAATTTCAAGAAGCATTACGTTGATTGTATTCAAGGGAATCCGTGTTCTCCGGCAGAATTACGATTGCGAATGAGTTTCACGATCGTCGAGTTTCGACAGCACGCCCAAGGTTCTCGGTTCCCTTCCCTCGCCGTGCAACTCTTGACTACTTGAAATTCACTCCGACACGATTGACTTCTTGAAATTCCTTTTAACGAGTTAACAGTTGTGTAATTTTGATAGTATAATTTTCTCGTGAACGTTGGATCCCCTGCTCCCGTTCTCTCGGCGCTTTTACGCTCCGCGAATGTGATCGATTGTGTATTTTGCTGGCAGTATGTATATATACTCTTAAGCTTCTTCGCGCTTCTATTTGCCGGTGGGGAGAAGAGAAGAAGCACGAACGAACGATAGACGATAGGATGATGTAGGAGAAATAGCAAAAAGGTGTTTATTAAATAGAAAGCGTGTTTGAAGAAAAAATATTTGCGAGAAAGTGGAACACCAGGGCCAATTTTCCTTAATTTTTATTGAGTAATAGGTGAAGGTGTGATTCAGTCGGACGACTACTCTGAAACGTAACTTTTATGGTTACCTGCTAAATCAGACGAGCCTTTTCGTTACTACATTTTGGAGAGCCCGTAAAACCATTGTTAGATGTTATAGTATTTGATGGATTTGGATCTACGTAATTGCTATATGGAGATTAATGGTTCCACTTTTATACTTTTATTGAATATTATATATTTATCGCACTTCGGATAACTTTCACTGGTTGCGTTATGGGTTTCTAAAATCGGTTTACTACGCGACATCAGGTATATAGAATCAACTTTTTTATTTGCGTTATCCCGACGCAATTTTTTGGCTCGTTTCCTCCTTCTGAAAGTATCCCCTTTTTCCCCCGTAGCCGTTTGAATATCGCGAATCGATTGTAATCGTTGAGCGGCGACTGCGGAATTGTGAACAGGTTTCTCGAGTTTAATGCATGGAGAATCTTTCTCCGTTGGACGCTTGCATTCCTCGCAAGTAGTACGAAATTAAAAAACCATTCGGGAAACGTTTAATGCTCCCATTTGCATTTTTGCAAATACCTTCCGCGAACGAAGTTGAGAGACAGAAAGAATTTCAACTTAATTTTACGCCGGGGCCCGTTCGAACTCTAACGATCTGTGTCATTCGCAGTTTTTAGATCTGTCGCAATAATGTAATTCCAAATTTAATGCCGCGAGATTTGCAATTCGACGATCCTCGCCCAACTTCCCCGGCGAACTTATTTTCCGGTTTGGAAAAACTTTAAGCGACCGTTCAAATGGTTCGTTTAACGCGTGGCACGGCCGTAATTCTCGTTGAATCGACGTTTACTACAATACGCCAGTCAATTTACTGCGACAAGAAAGGTATTTAAGCTCGAAACGCATTAATGTATCGTTCGTAACAATATGGCATGGAATTTTTAATTCCACAGTTGCCCAATGTCCGACACCATAAATTTCTTGTTAAGCGAGTGATTCAAACACTGTTTCCGTAGAATGAAACGTAAATCGATCTTTCACAAATGTCGAAGAACGTGTAATACGTTATCAATTTTTAACGCTTGGCACGCGTTGCGCCCAAATTGCGATCTCGCACTCTGCGAATCGTTTTATTAAATATAATCGTCGTCGAACTAAATATTTATGACAAACGACTACGTTCCTCGCACAAGGAATGTATCTTGTACGAAACATTCCAGCGTTCTAACCTGAAACGAAGAGAGACTGTCAATAGAAAAAGCCACAGGACAAAAACAGAAAAATACTTCAACTCATTCTAACGATTCTCCCATAACGAATCTTCTCTGTCATAAAAAAAAAACAACCATCAAGCACCAAGCACTAAATATCATTATCACGACCGAAAGTGGAACAACCAACAGAAACACCGTTCGAACGAAAAGAAATATGTTTCCTCTACTAATGAACGAGTCATCGATGGACCCCGTCAATGATCACCCCGTGTTCATGGCGGCGGTGCATTCAATGGGGTAGCCGGGGCGGCGAGGCAAATTACGTCCACGATGCCCCATATCGCACCGGTGCCATTCCGCGGCAATATTTCCCGATCGTAACATCCATTTCAAAACTTCTCCCCTGCCTGGATTTTTGGATTCTGCAGACGGGAACGTTTTATCGGCCATCGAGCGACACACGGAGTTCGACGTGGCTGTGCCCCAGCCTCCTCGATTCGTCGACGATTCCCCGGATTGACGCACTCGCGTCGCCCTTGAATTTACGTTCACGATAGTCGGGGGAAAGTTTCGTAGCATCAGAGAGACGAACGGACGTGCCGATGCACGAACAGAGGACACGGGAGGGCGAAGGTCCGATTACGAACTTTACGATCAATTCGTGTTCTGGATATTGGCGAGGCTCGTCCCGAGATCTTTCCTGTATTTCGAGGACGACTGGTTTACAGGCGCGCTTTCGCACAGGGCGTGGCGAATGTGCAGGTGAAGACCGTGCAGATTGGCAGATCTTTTTTTCGAAGGAAACATACGTACAGTCACAGACATGTTGCATAATTTGAGAGGATTTGAGCAGGTGCGTTTTTCTCGCGATGTCCGAGCAATTTGAAATTCAAATTCCAGCCGAAATCGAGTTCATCGGGGTTCAATTTATTTACGAAGCGATGCGAATTCTCGGCCGATGGTCCTGGTTCCTTGGAGCGCTACAGAACTCGTTCGGTTGCTCGATTGATTTATTGGAACCGTGAGTGCGATCCTGTCCTATGTTTCGTTATTTACAAATCTTTGTGGATCATTGTGGAGATGCGCGGGTGTGTCCATTCAGATGAATCGTCGCTGTTCTAAGTATTCGGTATAAGAACTGCATTATTCATGGATAATTTCGTTTTGGACATGAATGTATTGTCTTTGGAACGATTGACGCTTAATTTCGCAACGATTGTATGTTAACTAATTTCAAGGGTTCTCCGTTCGTTTTGTTCCACTGGCCTTGCAATTTGTCACGCGCTTTTGTATCGATCTGTACAAAAATGTCTAGGTATATATTGATACGTAGATAGTTTTGATAGGACCTTGAGTGACGGGCACTTTTTTTCGATCGACTATTAATGGTTATGGGGAACGGTTCTGTTGAGCGAACCTGTCATCGTTGAAATTGTGAAATAATTGGACTACATAGTTGCTGCAGGTATACAAGCGTCCACTTTTTGTGGCTCTTGATCACTCGCATGCCATTATGTATTTGGATTTGGTCGTCTACCCGATTCGAATTTTTTTCTTTGCTGTCAGTTTGCATTACTCCTCTCGACGCCATGAACACGAATATACGAATTTCATTAGCGCGGAATGTGAAATTATTTGTAAACATGATCCCAATCTAAATGAAAACATTTATCTATTTCGTGTTATTACGTATTAGACGTTTAGAATATTATACTGGTGAATTAATGAGGATAATACAATATGCCGTATGCATATACGTACATATAGTAGATAAATACTTAAGTGGGTTAAGTATCGCGCTCATAATGATTACTATCGTAGGAGATCTTTGAACTCAAACACTCGATTCAGATTGAAATATTTATTTCAATTATAATTTCTTTACCCCGTCGTTCCAGATAACATTGTTACGTAAAAGAGGTATAAAATTACGTTAATCGTCGTAATTATGGGTTATTAACATGAAAGCTCCGCCAAGTTACTGTGCTTATTCAAAATTGAATTTATTCGTGTCAGTTGATGGTGATTTCTCGATATAGAAGGGGCTCTTGCGAAAATGTTTCGTGCCGAAAGTAGTTTCCTTTTCTTCGTCTAAATATTTTCCGATTAGAACTTCGCACCTTGTCTTGCTCTTTTTTTTATACAATTGATATAAATTGTCTATGTTGATTGAATTGTATCGCAGCGCGGCAGAGTGTAACGGATTCGCACGTACATAATTCAGTACGAGTATAACAGTGTAATCTCCACGGAATATTGTATTCTTGTCAGCGTGGAAACACGTAGTGCTAATTATAGAAGTCACTGCGAGATAATTAAAGAAATTCAGTGTGCTAAAAGGGCAATATACTATCAGCAATACAACAGCTACAGAGATTAAATAATTGATGTACGGTAGGATAAAGCGACGTTATATGGATAATACTAGACGTGTAACGAAATTGCAAATATATTTGAGGAAGCCGATTGCAAGTGTCCATAATATGAATATCTTGCGATTTTTCTTTATTTATTTTACTTTTCCTTAGAAATGCAGCGAAATAAAAGTTATCATTTCGCAGATAATTTCTTAAGGTCAAAGTTCAAAACGACCGTCATGCAACGGCTGTGGCTTTTTAATGTTTATCGATGTTAGTTTGAGAGGCTACTCTTTAAAATGAGGAATACCATTGTAATATAATTGTCTAGCAAAATTGAGTAACATATTAATATATATCAGCACGTTAATAATGTTGGGTTCTGTTAAGCATATGTGATTAACAATATCGCAGCTAGATTGTAGAATATTGCATTTTTTTATACGGTTCTCTATATCCTTCTATCTTCAGTTTCAATAATTTTGTACTCCTTTGCAGTTTTATTCCATTATCGGTTGCAGCGATGTTACCTTCGCTCCCTGTTGTTCGAGTATCTTCAATGAAAATTGCTAGAAGTAATTCTTTATATTTCTGGTCGTTACGTGTACTTATGCGACGATTACGATATCGTAATCGATATTGAGGATCAATATTGGTATTAGACCTTTAGTCGCATTATTGGCAAAGTGGCAATATCCTTTGCAAGCAATATCCTTAGCCACCGTTTCGATTACTACGATATCCACTCTGCCTTTCCCCTTATATTGTTTCCGGGCTCTGTACATCCGGCTGGTATGTAAAAGAGAGAACAAGAATAGCAAAATTTTAATAAACATCGTAATTACGTCAACGAGGATATATTTCATAAAAGATTAGTAAATAGATTTATTATTTTATTGGGAAAGAAAGTATCAATAAACTTGGAATTAAATTCTAAAGGACCGTGCACAAGACAGGACGAGTTAGAAACAAACGAATTTCATTTCCTTCCACTTTTAAACCGTATTTAAAAGAATTTAAATGATTGACAATTACTTGACCAATAATTTGCTTTTAACCATATACATGTTTTCAGCGAAGATACTCTTTAGACAGTCGGTAATCTATCTCTGTATTTAGCGATCCATTCAAAACTATTCACTGGGCGACGTACCTGCAATAATTTATTATGCTCCAAGACTGTGTGCTTACTAAATTATTATAAAGGATACCAATGAGAAGACCAACGTATTCCATTACAAACGCAACATTTTAATTATCAACCAGCCGTATGAAATAAAAGACAACTCGCAAAGTTTTCCACGCTCGATGACTCGTACCTTGTCGCCAAGTTTCCCAATATTAAACGTTCCCATTTGACAATTTCCATTCCGGGGACCATACGCGCGAAAGGGTTACGTACTACTTTTGTTTACACATGAAATTCCACCATTAACACACAAAGCACACTATCAAAATATGGCGAAACGTTTTAGCAACAGCTGGCGGACTATAATTATTTCGCACAATTTGCCCAATTATTACCTATAGTTAACGCCGGTGGCCGAAGCACAGTTTAAATCAATTTCGTGGGAAAATTACTTCTGTTAATGAGTCAGGCATGGCTCCGGCTACAGTTCGGTCGCCGCTATCGACTTTGCTCCGCGCAATGTTGAATAATTGTTGGAACAGGCTTCTCACATTTTCCCGTCGTCCTCCTTTTAAGTTTCTATTACCATATGCATACGCGGCTCAGTAAGCTCGGTGCACAACACGAATGCAATACGGTCGCGCGCCTTGGGCTTCTGAAAATTACTTTCACTTCCTTCATCCGACTATGGTGCCACGGCAGTTTGCCGTTCAGCTGTTACAAATTCAACCTGGACGAAAGAATTCCGTTCTTTCTCTTCAGATAGTTCCCCGTTCCGCACGATCGTTGCCACTCAACGAATCGTGTCTTCGCGGCTGACATTTTTTTTATCGACGCGAACAGAATCTCGCTGTTTTGTTATTAATTGTCGTTGTTTCCTTTTACGGGCACGTTATTAGGCGTACACAAGGAAATTGTTCGGTCTTGAAAGGGAGGCAGGCTTCGTTGGAGTTTTGTTTTAAGATCGTTTCCGGGTGTACGCGAAACAGGATTCTGTGGGTCAAGGCGACTCGTGTGCAGTACATTTTAAAGTGAAAGCCGTATCATACTGGATTACCGTGACGAATTCTTGCAGCAATATGTCCTAGATTAAATTCATTACAATATACGCGCTGTTTGGTTCATTGAGTCCGTTGGAATATGCAAAAGGTTGGTAAACACGGTTTACATTAATCCGGATAGTGCTACGTTTCCCGAAACTATGGAATTACATATGCCAGTGCAGCTTTCATTGCCATTGCGATTGTGCGTTTGACAAATTCTCTTTGAACCTTTCTGCTGGTTATTATTAGAGTGGTTCGTGGATTATTTGTTGGAGGCAACAAGAGGATTTTTGTACGAGAAATTTGAAATGTCTGGTATAATGTTATCAATGTAATCAAATTACGAAATTATTAAATAGCTTGTACATACATCAATTTTGTATTACTCTGCTTGCGAAATATATCATTGAAGATCTGCGATTGCGAATTGTATACGAACGTGATTTCCTAGCCATTCTGTGTTACATATCTTTGTACATGTTTCGTACTTCCTGTTACTTGATATTACACCGGGACGTCACATCGTATTCGATAAAGCAGCATAACTATTTCAGTAATAAAAGCAGAAGCAAAGACTCAGTTCAAATGAAATGTGCTGTATCGAACATTACCCCAATAATGCATAATTTTCACCGTATATCCTTAATCAAAATATAAAAAACCGTCAAACATTTTCCGGAATAATTTTTCATCGCGGTCTGTACCTTTCCCGACCGCTGCCCACGATTATTCAATAATACCGCGAACTTCAGACATTCAATATTCATCTTCAATATTTATAGACAATAACTTCGGTCAACTATATCGCGTGGAACAAAAGTTTGCGGGTCGATCGCGTAGCTCGCTAATAATTAAAATAGTGCCAGTTCACCGGCACTGTCCGTCATACAATAGCGAAAGCATTTACAATAAATATCGATTGTCGTTGTTTCTCGAGCGTGCCCGAAGTGTGGGCAGAAGAATAATCGGCAATCGGAGTTGATTTCATCCCGAAAGAAACAAATAGTTCTTATGGAGGAGGTACGATAAAAAGGGACGGGGTATCCTATGCATTCGTGAACGTGGCCGTTTCTCACGGACATCCTATTTTGTTTCCACCGAAACGTCGGATCGTGAGTCGATCGTGGAAACACGTCTTCTCGTTGTTTGCGCGCACTTTCGCGGAGGCTGTTGGGTAAATAATTCAAGTCGCGAGTACCCGGAATAGAGGATCCGGGATATCCATCCGACGGGGAAGCGTTTGAAACCTCCGAGTGCCTTTTCTTATAGTTCGCTGGTTCCGACTTCCGTCACGTACCATTGTTTTTATTCGTCGACGTTGTAACTGGAGTTGTTACGCCGAACTCATGGCCAATCGCAAAATCCCACACGATCCGGAGATTCGTTTTGACATTTGGGAAAATGTTCGATTATGTAGCGACGAGAATTTATAGTTCGATGGCCGTTCGTCGGTTCGAGGTATGTAGACCATTTTGGCAGCGATTTGATTTTGGAGCAACGAAGAGGCATTTTCTGAGGGAAAATTTTGGTCAGGCGTGGGCACGCGTGTGAGCAGTGCGAAATATCTTTGCTCCGCGAAGAAAACGGTATAATTGGAAGTGTACTGATCTCGTTGCGAAAAAGAGATATGTCAGAGAAATTGCTGCACTCGGCGTGCATATAAAAATTCGTTAGGTATAGTTTGTAGCGTGTTTGATTGTTACTATTAATGGATATTGGTTGTTAATAATTGAATAGATTATTCTATTCAATAGATGAATAGAATATTGATGGAATAAGTTGATGACATATCGAATGCAGGGAAAGGATTTTTAACGCGAAGATCGTGTAACTCGTTAAGAGGGAAACTATGATGATCAGCCGGCTTTTCCTCGATATTTATATCTATATTCCAAGAGGGTCGATGAAGGAACTCGATTCTATGTACAGATTGGTTACTGAATTTTCCAGTGCGCAAGAACTGCCGCGGCGGATTAGTTTTCAACCAATTTCACAATTTCCATGAACTGGTTGCCGCTGTGTCTGGCTTTCGAGTGTACCGTCTCCATAGTGGCCGAAAGAAACGGGAGTAATCTAACTTTGTCTCGCGAAAATTAATAAATTAACGAATTTCCCTTGCCACGTGTTCGCCTTTCATATTTTTCATAAGCACCGTCCATCGTGGGATAACTGGTCGACGTATTCTTTTGTGTGCATTAGCATAACCTACTTTCAAATTTCAGAGTCTAATATAGTGGACCGTGAAAGGAGAACGAACGCCGTCGACTACAGCACAGTGAATAAGTCGAGAATAAATTGGCGATTTTTAAGCGCCCCTGTGATTACGATTTTTCGCACTACACAACTGCAATACGGGGGGAAACGGAAATGTATTATTTTAGACCTGTCATGCGGGGAATTGAACAAAATATGTTGGGAAATTAAACTTAAATTTTCCGATGAAATACGTTTCTTATATCATTTTCTTTATTTCTGACTATATGATTGGATTATTTCGACCTCAAGTTTCTTAGTTGCAGCACATTTGCAAATACCATAGGAGGATTAAGGAGCTACACTGATTTAAGAAAATGACAAAAAATTTATTGCTTGAACGTACAGTCAAATATATTACGTTTAAGAACACCTTTGCTACGAATTTGATTAAAAGTTTCCTAAAAACTGTAGAGCTATTTTCGTCTAAAAGAAAACTTATATAGAGAACTTAATTGCTGTTTCAAGTAAAATTCCCGCGAACAATGCCCAATAATAATTAATATCGCTTTCTATCTTTACCGGGGAAAAGTTTTTGGGCGGATGTATCGCACCCTCCAGGTGTGCAATTTAAAATTATTCGCGCTCCACCAATTATCGCGTCGATTCCAGTTGCAACGTATTAGTAAAGAGCACAATCCGCGTGGTTAAATTAATGATGAGGCACGATCGGGTCTGGTAATGAATATTTCGCAGTCGAAACTTTAATTACGACCCGCCCGCCATTAATAAATCCACACCAGGTTTATTCTTCGTCGACAAATTGGTATTGCTTACTTTAACGTTCGTATCGAGCAATCGATTTAATTCCTTGTTTACGCGCACGTCAGGTGTATTCCCGTTTCGTTGTAATTGAACAGGGACGAACGTTTCCTTGCCGGCGTTTAGAACGTGGTGGCCAAGAAACGGTGGATGCTGCATATTCATGACGAGAATGCACGATCAATTTCAAACGAGGAGCAGCGCAATCGCCGCTATAAAAAAAAATGTATGCGAATTTTATGGTACGCCATCGTTAAACATCTAAACTCCGTAAAAAATCATAAATCTTATTAACAGCTTTGTTCTCGCAGAGTTCTTTTTCAGCAAAAAGAATTGTAATTAAGATTTCTTTGCATATATGATTAGGAGAAATATATTATAGTTTTCGTCTTCATTTTGCGAGAAAGAGATTTTTAATGATAGTGGATATGTATGTACATGGTTGGAGAAATTGCTTTGTCGAATGTAAATAAATTTCCTACGTGTTAAAGTGCTTGTAATATGTATTGTAGCAAAGACAATACAGTAGCCTTTATGGGGTTGCGTGATAAATTAGAACCTTTTTCGTATGAAGTGTTCCAGTAAATTATAGAAATACGCGGAGCTGGATAAATTTATGGAAATCTGTGATGTATAGGTAGAGGAACGTTTGCGATATTTTCCGCACAATTATTTTCCGCTATTGTCAGTTTGGGATTAAGATGCACAAAGTGTACCATTCGTGCCGATGTGTATCGGAATTTTTTCAGTGCGAAATAATTGGCCGTTAGCAAAGAAGAAATCGTCGCGGTTTCATTACATAGCGTATCTAATAAATTATTGATGGCGTTTGTTTTTTTTTTGCAATTCGGCGCAATATGAAGATTGAGTCATTACACGAATGTACAAAACTTGCCTCCAAGTGGGATGTTAACAACCATACATCCGACTATAAAACGCAATGGTAAAAACTTTTTATAGCGTCATAAGCAAAATGGTCAGAGTTTAGTCGAGTGACTGTTGTCACCAGGTAGGCGGGTTTATACTCGGTAGATCATCCGTTTCTAATTTTACCTAATTCTGTTACTTTTTCGTAGTTTGCCCCAAGTCTGAAATCCCGGATTTAAATCATCATATTAACAGTGACTACGCAGAGTTCGCAAAAAAGATTGACGGATTGTCAAATAAAATAATGCTGACTCTGTCTCCAAACACTGCTTTTTGTCACTGCCAAATACTTATCTCATAACCTTTAATTCTGATTTTATACATTCATTTCGCGTAGCCCATTTTTATTTAAAAAGGCCCCATATGAATGCCTCGAAAATTCTACTTTTTAAAATACACTGCTATTCAATTTTGTCGTTGATAGTACCCGTGCTACTTTAAGAAGCAATACATAATATGTATCACTGTAGTGTACGGTCCAATTAAATCGATTGAAAAGGGAACTCACGCGACTCATAATTTACTAAATTTACCAAAGACTTTTAATGAATAAGAAACGAGTGTTTCACCAATTAGTCAAATTACACGGACAGACAAATAATGAAAAGAATACACTTCGTGTCAGCTGAATTCCGTCATCTCCAGAGTGTTTACGGCCCTGCTAGTCTTCCCTCTTATATACCTTGCCACACGGTTGCACTTTCGCGTGTACGTGGAGCACGTAATCCCATCGCCAAACACATCCTCTAAATCCAGTCTCTTGGAGAACTTTCACGCGCGTCAAACTGCGCGAATCTACCAGGGAATCGCGATTTTCTGCCCTCACTGAAATTTCGTCACTCATTGTGTCAACGCATTCGATTAATTTCCCGAGAAGCGTAACAATTCTGTCACTGTTGCCAGATATTGACGGAAAGCTGCGAGAGTAGAGACACGCGAAGTCGATTATCCGGCGGACAAGGCCGTATTGCCAACGTGATAAAATCCAGGCTGTATTATTTCTTAAATGTAATGAATAGATAGCTTTGCGAATTAGTTTGTAATTACATAGATAGACTATTAGACAGATTTGATTAGTATTCTTATAGATAGAATCACTTATACGTGCGGAACAAATTAATATTTGTTCAATTTTTCGTTATTTTTATAGTTGATAAAGTGAAAGGCATTCTTGGCTGAAATATTCGATTTCCCTAAACGCGACAGATTTGTTATTATAAATGCAACATTGTGAAAGACCATCGTCGCTTGACTCCTTGGAAAGTCGATGCTGTAATAGATTTTATACATTGGTGTGTATGATTTATAGTAATTTGAAGGACACTGGTCATCCCGTTTTCGAACACCGACGACCAATTATCTAGTAGGAGACAGGCTAGGTAATCTTGTTAAGCAGGTGCATATTACTATACGCTGTTTATTTCGAAATTTTTACGTATCCGAACGATGTTATTCTGTAGAGAAACCCATATTTCATTTTTCATTCGTTTTTTTATTAAATTTTGATTTTGAAATCTTTTAGAGTATACTTGGCGAATTTTGCCAACTAGCAAATTTTACGAGCGCACAATATTTCGCGTGCCTGTTTTACATTTTACATTTTACAGGCACATTTTGTAGAATCAAATTTATCACAACGATAAGTAGTACACTAACGTGATAAAATATTTTCGAAATTCCGCGATTCAGGCGAAAATTTTTCCCATTCGTTTATTTCTACATATTCTAACAAATTCCTATCTCCTGGCGGAAACAAGTTTCTCACATAAAATACCTCGATGCTTCGCACGTTCAAAGGCGATGCATTTTCACAGGGAATGTTCACCCGAAATATCATATTGTAGCATTTTTGAAATATCACCGTCGCTCGGATCTTCCTCGTTGGTTAAATCTTTGGAAAGTGGACGGCTGCGATGCCCGCGGATTATTATGGCCGTTGCCTTCGTTTGCTCACGCGCATTTATCAGTGAAAGTTCAAGGAATCGTCCTTAGGCGAGTGGCACGATTAAACTTAGCGAGGTATATAAACGAGACGCAGCACCGGACACCGGACAACAAATTCTTAAACATTCTTCATACAAATTGTCCCTTTCAAAAACTTCGCGTTCTCGTATTAAACAGCGAAGCACCCTCATTTCCGGTTACGGTCACGCGGTACTCTACGCGCAACCAAGTGGCGCGGTTCTTTTCATTCAACTTGGTTCATTAACTTTTAAATAATCGGCAACGGTATCTCGTTGGATGTGATGCAGAAGTTGTGGACGTTGAATAAATAAGACTCGTAATAAAGCCGACGTTAGTGCTCGGGGCTTTGTACAGTTTCTCTGGGACGCGATCGTAAATCTTGGCGATTGTAGGGACAAGTGTCGCTATTACGACAGGTGCGTCAAATTTACTCGGTGCTTAAAAGCTCGTTGGTAAATGAGCGGTATACATCTGACGCCCGAGACGCGGCCTATTACAATTTGTAAGCGAGTCTAATAGCGGCTGATCCCGTGACGTTGGACAAATGCGCGTGTATGGAATTTGCAAAATTATCACCCCGCTCCCCCGCGACCGTTGTTAACAAATTCGTCGAGTGGTTGGTCGCTGTTCGTGTCATTTTTACATTTCACTTTGCGGACGGGCTCTCTGGAAGTGGCATACACGTGTTTCGGTTTCGATGCTTCTCTTGAAAACAAGTTTTCGCAGGATATTTCGACAACAGAGTTTTCGTACCCTATTTTCTTGGGTAGGTGCTGTTTTTTACAATTGTTGACAGTTTTTTGGAACGGATCAGTGATCGTTGATGGGCGAGCAGATTTTGTTTCTTGTCAGGGAAAGGATTACATTTAATGATTGAAATCGGCCGAATGAAGAAAATAGGAGGATATCAAGTTCGTTCGCATGTAATTCGTATGGAATTCCGTTACCGCATGAAAAGGAATTTCGTCTAGAATAATTGTACTTTGCAGTGTATACTGTCAAGAAGTCACTGATAGACCTAACATCGACTCGATATGCTATTATAATTCGATATTGCATATGTGGCTTAGTAATTCAATATCGGTGTAGTTTACTCGCCATTCGCCTTTGACAATTTTCTTTCATTTTTAGCTCCATTCATTTCACGGCAGATATTCGATTTTTCGCAGCACGGAGCAGGCGAAATTCGAAGCTAAACGGATTTCGAAGTGCTGTTGAAAACTGTAAATATCGAATACAGCATTTGGCAAACGACAGTGGCAAGCAACGTTTTGTCATATTGCGGGGGGCAAATGTTTCGCCTCATTTCTAAAGAACGAAACGGTTACGGAAAACCGAAAACTACCGGTACAGCCCACGCTCGACCAAATGTATCATAACCGTTGTAATTTCGATCTCTTGCGTTAATTTATGAAAACAAAACCCGGTGAAATTGATACCCCATCGGCGATAATACAATAACGAAGCCAACTTTAATTCTCACATTTATCCGCGTAACGAACGAAACGGTAAATGTATCATACATCCAGCACGTATGCGCTTGTACAATTGGGGAAACTTTCCATTCGTTTCACGGGGTTCAACCGATTTTCCCGGGCACGCCGCAAAAATAAATACCATACCATTTGTTAACGATCCGTTATCGATTTATCGGTCGTCGGCCCCTTTCGGTTTACCTCTTCTTCGATATTCTCCGGGCATACACGCGCCCGTTAACCGCGCGCGGATGCAAAAGCGCCATTTTTATTCCCGCACAAAGCACGTAGTAAATTTGCGGCCTACCTCTTTCGTCCCAACAATTGCAACCCTTTTCGCAGCCGCCCGGCCAACCCGCAATGCATTACCCGCCCCGAGGAATAACAATAATCGTCCGCGAATGATAATGCATACCGGCGATATCCTATTACCCCGTAATCCCCCGCACATTAACATCACGATTTTCATGTATCGCGCTCCTGCGGTTGAAGTGATTACGGTAAAACGTCGCCCGTAATTCGCATCGCTGTCCCTTTCTGCGCTGCTTTCTCCGATCCCGTGGCTCGACGTCGTGTTTTCTCTTTTGTTCGCAACGCATGCTGCTCATTCATATGCGTACGATGCCTCGCCCGCTTTCATGTTACGCTCCTCCGCTAGGAACGGTGGAAACGCGCTACTCCTCGCGATGAAATGTCCCCGCGGTTACAGTTTCCCTGCAATGCGCGACCGTGGTTCTTGCGCATCGATGCGCCCGCTTCTTGTTTGATCTCACACGCGTCTGCACTCGGCCGTGATATATTGTCCTCGCTGTGTCCACAGGCTTGCTCGATAAACCGATGCGACGCGTGCGTTCGTCGTTCGTCTCTGTAACGAGGTTTATTGCGACGGAGGTTCGTAACGACGGGATGGGGGATATATATGTATAAGGAGTATGCGTCGAATTGTCGACAGTACTTTTCGTAGAGTACTCGTCGCTTGAATCGGAAAACGCGGATAGGATTTCAAAATCCGGAAGACCACTGACGATTTTCACGTATTGATGTGCGAATTCATCACGCTGGTTGTCGTTCGCGTATTTTAATTATCATCCGTGGCGGAATTGCGCGTGTCTGCTAGTTCGTTGAACTTCGTTATTGTAGTTGTTTCTGTTTCACCGCGGTGCTCTCGAATTTCCGTGTGATTTAATTCGTGTCATTTTCAAATATTCCGTGTCCACGTTGCGACGACGTACAGAATTACCCCGCAGGTAATAAGGTATTTGCATGGAAACATCGAAAATCCGATTTTCATCGCAACGATATTTCTAAATCTAACAAAATTAGTCAACTTCTTTTTCGATGATAGCAATCATTGTTGTACATCTGTCGTACCTTGATAGACCGCGTCTGCCCTCGTTCCCTGTTAATTGCCAATATTACCGTGCACGTGTCGCGAAAAGTTTCCGCACGATATTTTATTGTTCTCCGTGAATAATTTCGGAAGCGTTGGAGTTTGCAATTTCTTATTCCGCTGCGATTCCCGTGTCCTGAAATATATCAGAAAAGCGGTATAATCTCGCCGCTTGATCAAAATCGATACGAGATTGCCCACTGAAAGAGAATTCGTAGCCGAGAAGCGTATCTACACGCGCAAAGACCCTGCTCATGATATTCGGGCGTCGCGGCTTACAAGAACTTTTTCCCAGCAGACACCAATGAACGTGATGAGAGTTGAAACAACTATTTACAGCGGGTTTACTAGCGGCTCGATCACGTGCTTCTACTTGCGGCGAATGTAGGACGGGCTCGAATACGACGGCGTTAATGTTGTTACGCGAGCCTCATTGACATATAAGCAAGTAATTATCATTCTAGGGTACTTGGATAAATTAGAACGACGAGTACAGGGGCACGAATAAATGGGGAGAACGGGTACGCTTTTCTAGAATGGTCTTCGAGGTTCGCTGAGATTACGAAACAAAATCACACGCTGATACACACAGTGGTGGAAGAGCGAAAAAAATTTAACCCTCGATTTTTACAGTTGGTTCTACACAGAAATTTTTTTATTTTTTTAATATCGTTTTGTATCTATTGTCGATTAAACAGTTTTGGTAAAAAGTACACGCTTTCGGTAACAGTTGCTTATTTCGCACGAGTTCGACCATTGCTATTTATTGCACGAAAATGATCTTTCTTTTTAATCTCTCTAACACGCTTGTCAGCCTTCTTTTCGTAACAATGGTAGTTTGTTCTAAAATACAGCTACTCCAAAATAGGCAACGGCGATCGAATCGTAGTTTCAAGTTGTAGCAACACCCTTATAGAAATAAATAGATTGCTGCGTCAACTTTTTCGGACTTTAGAGAATTATATTTTGCCAATAGAACTGCACAAGAGAAACATGCACGCGTAGCATTCCGGTTGAATTCGAAACGAAACGAGGGCATTTCTGTGTGAAATTGCTTTTTTGTTCGCGCAGAACAGAAGTGACCCCGCATTTACGCTACCTATTACTCACTACTTCAGATGCGATTCGAGAAGTGTGCACGCGAACCGACAGTCGTTGTGTTTTGAATAATGGACGTAATAGGAATCAAGTGTACTCAGACCGCTGGGCGCCAATTGCGCGAAAAACAATTTCCTGATAAACCTGTTATCACGGCATCGTGTTTGCCTTGTGCTTAAGACAAATTACATTTGCTTACCAAAACGGTGCTGCGTTCTACTTATCGTTCACGCGCGACGAACGTCGCGGAATTGCAGTTGCTGTTTGTACAACTTTTGGTTGATAACAAATTTCGACAGGGCGGGTAAACTTTCTAGCTGCCGTCACGAAGTAGAACGAATTGTATCGAACGGCAACAGATCGGTTAAGATAAATACGTGCTATGTAGAGAGAGGGAATTCTACTCTTCCTTTTACTTCATCAAGTCCACTTCAGCAATCCTCCATTCATTAACGATAAATCACCCTATTTAGGACGCTTTATCTTACCTCAGTATGATATAATCGATATTCTATCAGGGCGTGTACCACTTAAGTAACTGCAAATAAATCAGGTGCTCGATGGAGTACTACTCGCTTATTTTTGTTACCGTCTGGCAGCGTCGTGATCGTTCATATTCGGCGGTGGTTACCGTGAAACAGAGCGCTTGAGCGGCATAATGAAGCGATATATCGATCTCTGGCACTTGCGCGTATTCCACGGTCGTTATCGCAAATCTCATTGGCACGCCAGCGATCGCTTATTACTTCCGAAATTAGCATACCAAATTTGACGTGTTTTCGAATTTCGCGTAGCCGTGAATTTGTGTTAACAGAACGATTGCGTAGATTAATAAGCCGCTAACACGAGTAACGCCGTTACAGTTCGGTTTCACGGGCGCGCATTAGAGGTAAGTGATAACTGGGGCCGGGCGAATGAATACCGCGACGAAAATTTTAACAACCGCGGAAAACAACGAACGGTTCGATTGTGTGCGTTTGCCATGTGTCGATAACGCATTCTGATTGATGTCGACGCATTAGTGGCCGTCACGTAGCGCTACGTGATTTCATAACCGGCTGGTAGGCGTCAAGTTCCTGCGTTTGTCTTCCCCTATTAATCAATTTATTATAGTTTTCATTAACGGGGGCCGACACTGTGAACAAATGCTGCTGAAAGTTTCTGTATCTCTTACGATGCTCTTGATGCCGGAGCAAATTAAACAATAAAGACACGTCGCTGATCAGTTTCACGACGCTCGACACAAAAAGGGCATTTGCATTATCGGGGGAACACTTCGCATAGAATAATTCGTATTATCCCTGGCGAAATTCCGGATACTGTAAGACATCGAAAGATTCCAAATTTCACGAACGCGTGTCGTTCGCTTCGCGTGCGGATGATCCCGCGGCGAATTAATTCAGCGAATATATAACATAGGAACGAGAATCGCGAGACGGGGGTATGTGATAAAGGACACGATTACGTTGATCCAAGATCGCCGTACGTTATTTCGAGAACGTTGCCACACGCGACAACCCCTATTTCAACTTCAACTTATACATTTTTCTTGAGACACTTCGCGTCGCCACTTTCCCCGGCGCAGGTTCGTCGCTGTACGGCTCGTTTCGAACGTGTTCGCGCCACTGAAAAGTAGTGTCACGGTGCACCACGATCGATCGTCGTACACTGCTTTAAATATAGCCTGTCGCGCAGGATAAAGCGTCGACACAGAGTGCACGACGCGAAACCGTCCTGGGCCACCGCGAGGCGCCATTGTACGCGAGAATGTTCGTATCCTTCGCGTCTTTTCCGTGGGATCATAGTTGCCTGTTGGATCGGACAGCTTCTGCGCTACATAATCAGCCTCGCGGCCGGTCCCTTCGCTCGTAAATCGCGATGCTGACCGCGTCGGCACATCCTTTTGGAAGCCCGTGTGCCAAGGGTGTCCTGTCTCGTGGACGGGACCGGTGCGCGTAATATGGAGAACCGTCGAGAAAAGGAAGCTGCAGATATAAGAGTCTGCCGTACGTCGATGGCATAATCTCGGCTGGGCTCGCGGTCGGGAATCGGTGCCAAGGCTCGCATAAATTTGCGAGCTCCGGAGCCTCTAGAAGAGTCGTTTTTCTTACCATCTTTTCGTCTTGCTTCAATTTGTCCTATCCGCAGTCGACCTTCCGTCACGGTTGCTCGGCGTCTTTACAAAGCGCAATTTATCTTGCGGTTCGACGGTTCGGTGATTTGCAATATTCCTCGCATCCTTAATAGAAGAGTTCTCGATAGAACTATCGACGCGTGTAGGTGTTGTGGATGGATCGATGCGCTTGTTTGTACCTCTAGTTGGCTGTCTATAGAATTGTTCGCAGAATTTACCAATAAGATTTCAATCACGTTAAGGTAGGCAGCCTTTGCCAAATGAGGGACCAAGAGTCGTAATAAAAATGGGTCGAAAAATTAACATACTTATTCAAAGTTCCGGAATTGTTCGTTTAATTAAAGCGAACGACCTGGTTGCACAAACGTCATCCGCAAGGAATGCCGCTCGGACTGTTGAAATCTGCTCGGATCGTCGTGCATCGCGATTAAATCGTGTAATCGAAAATATCTCCGCTCGCTTAGGAACGATTTGCGATCACGCGAAGCAATTTCTTTTCTCTGCGGGCTAACGAGCACCGATAACGAACGACATCGATCCATCGGAATTACAGCGTGGACGACCGTCCTCAATTTACCCTAATAGTTTTGATTCCCGATATTCGATCGCAATGGAAACTCAAAACCGGCCCAATATTCGTAACTACCGAGCGCGTAAATAGTGTTCCGGGATGTAATGGACCTTATTTCATATTGTGACGCAGCATGAGTTTGTTTAATAGGTTAAATTTTGCGTTTGTCAATAATGCAGTACGCTAACATTTGCATTTGTTGCTCGGGTAACTGCAAATTTTATGTATTGGATGATGTTCGTGTTTATGGGTATTGTTAATTTCATTCGCCTATTTATCTACTCTCCCGGACTGGGATCACCATTGTTCCCTAAATTATGCTTTACGCGTTAATATAACTGCCTTGTACCGCATAAAATCAAAAAAGACATTTCAATTTTCAATGGAATAACTAAGGACGATCAATATGCCCGTGCACACGATGATTTATTTTATTCAATCATTTTCTCCTAAATGGAATCTGTCTGTCCCATTTGCGGAACATTCCGTGTACCGTATTGTTTTTAAGTTTACATTGCCCTCATTTAATTGATCTCACCCGTGCACCCTTTTCTCCTTCGTTCACGCCCTGTCTCTTTCACTTTTTGTTTCCATTCCTTTCGACTGCTTACCTCCTTTTGCCCGATGCAGCTTATGCATTTCGTTTGACACACTCGTCAAAGGACGCTGGCCTTAAGTCTCTCTTGCCACGCTCGAAATTGCACGTCCCGGATTCTCGTGATGTCGGAGACGTGAAATGGTACCTCCTTTTGTCCTCTCGCCACTCTATTTCGCTTACTGCTCCCTCTTCCTTCTTCTCTGTTCGTTTTTGCGCCCCTATCTTTGACCTCTCGCGTTCCTCTATTTCACCCTTTCGCATCGGTCGCAGTGATCGGTCGTAATAAATCTCGTAATTGGCGAGCTCTGGAACGATCCGGAATTAAGCGGAGGACGAACCGTTGCGTGTGTCAGGGGGTAGGAAAAATATTGGAACCGTTGAGGATGAGAATGCAATCTAATCGGGAGAGGCTCTTCGTGTTGCCTCAGTTTTTCGTTTTCCGTGAATTAAAACTGCACCATGTTTTTTTTCGGTCTCTTTTACGAAATAGTAATTGCATCGATGCCTCCATTCACGAGATGCTGACTTCCTCAAGCCTCCCGAGCGGCGATGTAAATATTCCTTAAATAGAATGATCGGAAAATTCGAGCGGATTTTAATGAGGTCCATATTGGTCGATTTATCGTGTATGATAAACGAATCATAAAGATTATGGTTTCGTTTGGATTGCACCGAGTTTGCTTCTATTTATTTCGCGTATTATTTATTTTTTACTATTTATCTGTATAGGTAATACGGAAGCAGTGTGTACTGATGGAATGTACGGGGCAGGTATTACAAATTTGCAACAGATGTTTCGTATAATGTCATATTTATATTCATTGCTAATTGGTGCACCATCGAAGCGTAATGATTTATTTAGCGATAGATGGTCATAAGACAGAAAATAAATTTTTAGTACAGTATGTATCATAAGATATTCCAGAATAAATATTCTAAAGAATTCTCCCCGCGTGTGTATCGCGATCGATTATATAGATAATATTGTAATTCCATAATCAACCGAAACCTGTAACAAGTTAGTTTGCTCGTTACATTTCAAAATATTGCATTGGCATTCGGACGGAAATTTGACGGTAATTAGCCAATTAGAGTATATGAATTTTGATGCACACAACATTATCGACAGTGGGTGCCGAGCATTTCGTAAACACGGTGGTAAATGCGGTTTGTATTCAGCTAAACATCGGACCGTCAATTTTTCGATGCGCAAATGTCACAATTTTCGCCGTGCAATTGTTGGAAGTTATTTCGACAGAAATTACTGGTGCCCGATTCACGGTAAACGCGATACATGCGACGCGATAAGCGCCCCTAAGTGCTCGTTTGGCTATTTAATTCGTTCGCCAAAATTGCCATTTTAACGTACAATTTGGAAGCTGCGGCTTCCGAAAACACTGAAACGTTTACGACCATAACTACGAGGAACACCGTTCTTCTCATAGCTTTATTCGAACATTTCTGCGTGCTTTGAAGTACAGTTTCTTTATATTTTAGAACTAAGTGTTTTCGAGAACGTCGGGGACACGAGGACGAAAAATTAATGGAGCACAGTAACATGATTTGTATGCGTCGGTTTTATCTTCGTCTGGTAATTAAAATAGGAACATGTAGTATTTTAGTGATTCATTCAGTTTCTCAGCGAGTTCTAATCCGTCCTTTCTAATCTGTTTGTGTGAATAATCAGGCAAGACATATGTTAAGTTATTCTGCGGTGGGAAATAGCTTTCGCAGTATTGGTATTTTTACAATGCAACTGTTACATCGGTTCATGATCTTTCGATATCGTTTCTCTTGTCGCTAACGTGTTGTTAGTGTTTTGCGCTTCTATCTAGAGTCACAATTTGATTACAAGTGTATGCTAATAAATTAATGTGCCAAAAAAGTATGGTATGAATACTTCTGATTCAAGTATGTCGACCAAATCTTTGAACAATAGAGTGATTGTGCTGCGTTACAGAATTTCTAGTAAGAAAAACCTTTTGTATTTTTCTCGAAGTAGAAACTGCTCGATTCACACAATTCAGTTCAATTTAGGAAGTAGAACGTTGTATAATTGTCGTCCCTAAATTTAAACCTTGGTTAAACAATTGTGACACGGCGAATTAAATACTTCGTGTCCAGGTACACAAGTTTCACTGCAATTTGTCCAAATTTTTTAAAATAACACGCCTATAAGCTCGAACGGTCGTTGAAATCTTCTGAATAACAGTATCACGAAGTTGTAAATGTGTCGATAACTTCTTTTCCCCCTTTCCACTACTTTCATGCCTTCTCGACAAGTAACTCTTCGACATAACCACTTGCGACAAGCCCATAGCGGAGAATCTGTAGGACCTTCTGTCCCAATACATTCCATCGCTTGTTGATACGGCTTGGAAGATTAGACAAACAATCGGTAAAATAATTAGAAAAATTCCGGCTTTCTCGAAAAGTTGAAAAATAACCAAAAATTAAGATCGCGCGAAGCAACGAAGAACCTCAGGCTAACTGATAATCCTATACACAATTTGTATGCGATCTACTCGAAACAATATCAACCGTGAAAATTCAGTTCAATATAAGCGTACAGTCGAACGATCCAAGGAGGGGAAAAATGATCCACGCGCTTTTCATTAACATTAACATTAACAGCCTTCCTTACGAAAAAGGGCAAAAGTAAAAAAGAAACGAAGAAGAGCTCCCGTCCGGTAATTTCATCCGGAAACGTACATTCCATTTCGGTGTCCACGATATGCATATCGATCGTTCGCGTTCACACCACGTTCCCATCGGTCAGGAAGTTAAACGAGACCGATTCACCGATACACACCGCGGTTAAAACGCAGACGGTGGCCAGCGTCGGCAAGCATCGGGATGGTCGTCAACGTCTCTGCGCCCGATAGACGGCACGTTTGCACGTGTAATCAGGGAGGAAACTTTGCCAGTGTATGCGCTCGTACTTTGGCGCGAGATCGCAGGTAACTGGCATAACTGTCCCGGGCGTAGTCTTGGGTAATCAAGGTGTTTGTGATAGTCGCGTACGATTCTGTGCGCACAAGCCCGGCGAGCACACGTGTACACATATACGGTGTGCGAAATTCGCGGGGATGTCCGGCGTTCGCTGCTCGAAGTTACACGAACAGGTTGAGATTTAACGCGGTACACATTCGAGGGGAGTTAAACGTCGTGCCCGCGCGGATTTCGGGCTCGCCGTGCGATAATCTTGTTCGCAATCTGGTTCGTCGTTTGCACTTGCGACCGGCACAAGATTTTCCACGAGTATATGGTACAGAGGGTGTTTCGAAAATACGGGACCGAGATTGATGAGTTGTCGCAGCGCCGTTGTAAACGGGTAGATGAGGTTCGAATGTTTATATTTCTGGCGGCGATTTTTTTTAGACGAACTGTGGATCGGCGCTGTGGAACGTATGGTTGTGGAGATGTTCTTTAAACGGTTGTTTTTTAACTATGCATTTGTATATTTATATGTATTTATCTCTTTATTTTTTATCGGACAAAGAATTTAATAACGATTCGTGCCTGGAGGTAACTGGTTCACCGTTCGACTTTTACGAGATCGTAAGAATCGCCTCGAGAAGGTTTTGTAAAATTCGGTAAATTTGCACTTTTATCACAACATCGTGTTGAATTAGCTAGGGAGTTCTGAAGGAAGTCGTGCGGAGCCGCTGTAAAGCTTGAAATCACTGGTATAATATCTCGTGTGATTCGTGGAAGTTACTTGTTACTGGAAAATAGGGCAGAGGGTAATGCGCATGAAGGGTGAACGTTGAGATTCCAAAGCTTCTTGAAAGTTGGCCTGCAACTTTTACTTTTAATGAATACTTGATCGTGATGTATCATCCGAGGTTCACCTCTCAACGGTACGTAATAAATTTTCCAAAAACGAGACTTCGATTGTGTGAAATGTATTTGAATTTTTAATTTATTACGCTGCTTCCTTGAAGCTTGGCGTTAAAGAAAAAATAGCGATGTGAGCTTTTATTTTTACTCGAAATATAGCAACAATTTTGGCTTGACTATTGTACATTTTGGAGATTGAAATGTTTTGTTTGCATGCATCGAATAATTTGTTGCGAAAGGATTCATCTTCTGTAATCTTTTTGTTCTTTAAGTTCACTTTCAGTAAAGACAGCAAATTTCCAACTCCAAGACCGACATGATTATTGTGTTTGGCATGGGGCATTTTTATTTGATATTCTACAAGCATAAAATGGAAGCGTGCTTTTGTATCTCTTGTAAGTAATGTGCTTAAAAAGGAATTTAATCTTTGCTGTGATTTGAATTTGAAACGCTTCGAAATACCTTTCAAATATCTTTGAGGTCCACGAACAAAATTATTACGAAAGAAAAATAGAAATTATTGCGAACAAACTCACCGTACATATTTTTACGAAAACTATTTCTCTCCCAAAGCATCGTGAAACTACCTCGTTACAATATTTCTTATAAAAAATTACTGGCTTACATATTTCGTTCATTCATGTTTTTTGCTATCTTCAACGAACACTCCTCGTTATCGTGCAATTTTTATAGGTACCTTCTCTAATCGCACTGTATCACTTTTCGAGCAGAAAAGTCCTTCGTAAATCCAGATAATATTTCCTTTTTCCATCGTCCATATTACACCAATATTCTAACTTTCAAGCTTCCTATTGGCAGCTCTCAGTCAGCAGCATTTAACCCAAATTTATCGCCAGCCATCTTAACATTTAATGTTACATACAATCTCCCCCCCTTTTTTCCTTTCCTTCTCTCTCTCTCTCTCTCTACTTCGTGCTTTTTGTCTGTTCGTCGAGGGCCACGTTCACAGTCATAATATCGGAATCCCATAAATCGATCGGACAGTTTGAAAGTTTCGTTGCCGATATCAGACCTTCTCATTTGATTCGACAGGAATTTTGGCCGAAGTAGGACATACGACTCTTCAGTTTTTCATACCTGTCCAGCCTTTGACGTTTATGAAAGTGAATCCCCCGTGGGACCACTTCCGCCTATCTTTCGACCGAAGATGCGTAGATTTCGACCTATAGTATAAATTTAGTATTCCCGTTTGAAGCTAATTTTCAACGAGAACTGTTATTTCGTCTATGGCGTCTCTTCGTGCGTTGCATTTTCGGGCATTACTTTAATACCTTTTCAACGATTCCGGGAACCAATATAGCGGCCATCGTTACAAATTTACGATTGCATCGATTATTCAGTCACCCTATGTATCATGGATGTATCTTGAAAAGTGAATGCTCTTTTTCGGCGTCGAATATTCTAATCGGCGAGCCGCTTATAGATGCATTCAGTTTCCCGTTGTATTTATAACGACTTGCAATATGGCTCGATCCGTGCAAAGATAAATTCAGCGCGGCCAATATTCCAGCTTTTGTCGCACAGTAATATCGCTATGCTGAAACCGCGTCGACGTGGTTTTCTCTTTTCATTAATTTACGAAGAGCATCCTGGGACTTTCGCCGAGAGTTTTCAAGTTTCAAGCAAGTCTCCCGCTCGCGGAGGATCGGGGCTTCAAAGGCTTGCGCGCAGACCGAACATGTCGCGGAAAGTCCGCCGGTAGTAGCACGGATGCTGACATCTTGCGAATTTTCTGTGCTCGTTTTCGACTTGCGCCAGTCCGAGGGACGCTGAATCGTGCGTGGAAAAGCTAATTTTAGTACCATACGGTTGCGTTTGATTCGTTAGATCTCTTTCACGCGGCGATGTACCTGTTTGCGATGTGTAAGGGGTGTCGCGCGATGCTATATCCATCCTCGTCTTCGTACGAAACGTGCGTTTATTGAAAGGGTTGAATGTAAATTTCTGATGATGATAAAAACACTCGAAGAAGTATTCTATTTTTGATTAAGAATATCAGATTAATATATGGCAGCCTAAATTCCTTTGCCGGCCGCCTAGACTTCTTTGGTGGAACTGCGTGTCTCCTTACCGAAACGTACTTTTTTGCAAATATTCTCACACGTTTTGTAGTCTTTTCGTGTGTATATCGCGAGCATGGTATATTAGTAATAATAATAAAGTATCGCAGAGGACTGTCTGCCGCGTCGATCGCCAAGTGAATAGGTAGATCTATAAAAGAACATTCGTTATTCATTGTGCTGGTATTGCTGTTCGAAATCGGGGTTGGCGATACGCAAATTAAAATTAGGGTTTCGTTGATTTAGGAGAGGGGGGGGGGCAACTTCTGACGTTGAAGCACGTATTGCCCGCAACATTCCTTTGTGCGAGCCCCAATTAAGGGGTAACATTTAATAACGCCGGGGTAACTTTAACAGAATTCACGGACACTTCCGATGAACGGTTTAGGATTAGTATGCATATCGACGCGCAGGAATTTTAGTACCGCAGTGAACAATTTGAAAGCACTGTTCGAAAATGCGGCGGTAATGATACATGTTGAGGCAGGCCAAACTGTTGTTAATTTTTCGAACAGCAGAATTCAATCGGCGAAGATTTAGATGGACGTTTGGTTTCGACAGAAGGAGTTATATTATTTTAGGATAGTGGTGCAGATTTTAATAGTCGCGACTTTCGATTAGTTTTACTTTTGAAATATATAAATATTATGCGATCCAGTATTATGTACAAATTTTGGGATTTCGACAGTGTGATTTGTGGAATAACTTTGGTACTTTACTTCTGGCTCAGATATTTAGGAAAACGGTCTATCCTTTTGAAAATTAATCGCGGCGTTACAGTTAATAACTAGATCGGAGTAAGTTAGCAAATTTTTCGATTTAGTACATGCATAATATATCATGACAAATGAAAAATTCATCTTTAGCTACGTTTTGGACAAAACCAAATGAATTCCCATGAGTTGCGTAACTTTCGCAACACTGATATTCAACCAACCGCCCAGGCTTTGTACAAAATTTGCCTGTATTTGCTTATATCTGCCTAAATTAACCAAATTGGAAAAATTCAACCATTAAATTAAAAATTTGTATAGGCGAAAAGAGGAAGTTTTATTCAGTCAACACAATTCGAATTTTAGCACCACTATCTCGTTTCTAATTACACTATCTAATTACACATTAATTTCAGTATAAACCAGGTAAGGTATCAAATTCCCACCTAATATTATTTATAAATATGGAAAATTATCAATATATATTTTTTCAAATAGTTCTTCTATCATAGAGGCAGTACATTTTATTTGCACGTTTCATTGTTTGCTGCAAATTTAGTGCAAGGAAAATGGTGCAGGCTTATCGGTGAACTGACCAACAAAGATCTCAAGATTAAAACGTGATGGTAGGTGGGGGTCTGCGAATGCTGGAATCCCTTTTTAGTAATGAAATTTTCGCTACACACGAGATTCAGGAAGAGATCACGTGTATAGTTCCGCGCTGCCTTACTTGTTAGACCACAAGTGAAATCGTCGTAGCTGTTTCCACAAAAAGCCTTATAAGGGAACCAAGCGGTTTTAGGTTGATTAAAATGTCGAACGAAAAAGGTAGAAAGTTTCAAATACTTCTGTCGTACCTGCAAACACGCGACACTAATATAAAATACTAACTTCACGGCGATGATTAAGCTTCGCGCGTTGATGCGTCGATTTACTCTCATCAGCGGTTTATAACAAAATTATTGTATCGTAACGTTTTAAATACTTGTTACATATGTATTGGTCCACGCAGATTCGAATGTTTCAGAGATTGGATAAAGCTAGGTTAATTAACTTATGTTAAAAATTGCGATTCGAACGATTGAATCTATTTGCTCCGTGTATAACACTACGAGAAATAAGTGTCCGAATTCAAGCGTAGTTGGAATGAAAAAGGAAGTAACTCTTCTGATAGATCAATTTCTTCAATATCCCAATTCTCAAAATACATCGATCAATTTTTCAAACGAACAAAGTTAACAATATATATAATAATCGCATTAATTTGGATGCACATCTGGTGACTTTATAATCATCGTAATTACACCGTACCGATTTCGATCCACAAAAGAGTTCGACGGCTAACTGAGAGTGTGTTACCTACCAATGCGCGAACGAAGAAGGCATTAAGGAGGAAGAGATGGTGAAAGCTGGTCGAGATTAGAATCGACGGTCGTGGGATCGACTCGTGGAAGTGCAGCTTGCACTTTGTCCATTATTTCCTAGGTTGCACATCGACTCGGAGAGCAAGCGCACGATAAAGGCGGATGTATCGATCGAAGGGGTGGCGGGGCCTTCTTCCCTTTGTTTTCTGCTTCCATTCTTCTTACGTTCGTTTTCCCCGATCTTTCGTTCCTTTTGCCCCTCCTTCTCATTGCTTTACTCCCTCTTGATCCATACTTACTAGGCTACTTATCGCCAGTTGAGCTTCCTTCTTCACGCTTACTATGACCCTGATCCATCCTTGCGTGCCTACTTTGCGCCAGAAAACTGAAGATTGCAGCCTCGCTCATTTACTGGGTTAAACCGGGCGACGAAAGTTATCCTGTTTCAACGTTTTTCTCGGGCGAATTGTCGTGCTGCTAATTTTGAGACGATGCGTTGGTTAATTCTAGCGAAGTTAGCGTGTCAGACTTTCGTTGAATTTTCTTTGGAACGATATTTCATGGGCTTGTTCTTGTATGATTTCTCCGTACTCGAACATTGAAGGTTCTTCATCGAAGATTTCGATAAAGAAATACATTTGTTCAGGAATATTGATCGCAGACCTTCTTCAATAAAGTTGGGACTATATTGCGCCCGTCGGTGGATCAGATGAAAGATAATTGATACAGAGCAAGGGAATTGGTGCCGTTTTCGAATTTCCAAAGGCAGATGCACAAAAAGCATAGGATTTCAACAATTCACACCGTGTAACGGAAATTTTTGCATCGGAACTAATTATAAGCTTTCGGTGAACGGTGTTGTACAATGGATCCTTGAATGCCGTTGCGACGCAACTGTGCCGTGAATTAGGCGCTTGCAATTTTCTGTTTACTTTAGTCAAAAAACCAACAGTGGACGAGTGGAAATCGATGTGCCTATACTACATTGGTCCACACGCGCCACGCGTCATATTTGCAAAGTTATCGATGATTTTAAAACATGCGTGGCTGCGAATGAATGATAATAATCGTGGCGTGCTCGCGAAAATTCATGCGACGAGGCTTGGTAAACATTGTACGTTGGTCAAACGAGGCAGAGGATGGACTGTTGCTGGCGAGTGGACCAATATTTCGAAAATTCCTCTCGGATAAATTAAAGTACTGGTCGAGCTGCGACACGTCAGGTGCAAATTTTGGTTGCACTGTTTTCAGAATTTTTTCTCGCGGCATACAAATAATAGCAATTGTACAGGTGATGCTTCTAGATAATAACTACAGTGCTGTGCTCAATTTTAATAAGTGTCCTTATGTAACTATTTAATAAACAGTTTTGATAAACTGTTCTTTCCTATCTGATGAAAAACTTTGATCACTTACCTCGTGGAAATTGCACATGCATTTGCATATCACTTTCTTTGTAGATATTTTATTTTCATTCGAATATTTTTTCGCTTCGTATTTTCTCTGAACGCATGCAACAAAGACGATGCTCTTAACATCATAATCCGTTATGAACACTCTCAAGCAGTAAAATTTGACCATTTCACAAAAATCCAACGACTTGCGCGCGTTACAATTAATTTGCTAAAGCTATCTGCACTATTAACTGTTGCAGTTAGTACGACTTTTCCTTGAATCATCTCATTGGCCAAGTCTATAAATGTTCGATCGTCTGTTCTCGCTTTCGGCCACCAAGTTCGTGCACCTTCATCCTGAATTTCATTCGCGTCGAACACGAAAATTCCTTTGGACCAGCAATATTGCACCGTATACCCTGCGACTAATTCCGGCTACGCAATTTCTAGCCGCCACCGCAGTGCGTAATTCTCGTTCCCGTTCACCGATTCATAAATACGCTTGGACGAAACGGCGGTGGCGGAGGCGAGATTTCATCGGAGTTTTCACTATTCAATTGGCGGAGCGGAGATCCCTGCCCGACGCGAATTACAGATCACGATACAATGGTCTGCGGCCGTTACGAAAACCGGAAGCTAAAGCTCTGTATGTGGAACGAAGATTGCTAAGGCGATTCGAGCCCGTAGTACACGGTCCCTGCCGCTTTGGAGAACACGGCGGCCGTTTTCATTTATTCGCCGTTTCCTCGTAAATGCTGGAACGGCAACTGGCTACCGCGATATCTCGTACAGATGATTGGAAGTGGCTAAATGTTTCCCTCCCACTCGAAGTATTTCTTTTTTTCCTTTCTTTCGCTGGCATGTAGTTCAGTTTAGGATAAGGGATAAGGAGTTGCGATATTGCAACTACTGTCGTACTTCGTATTTAGCTGATTTTTGTCGTGCGTGTTTGTACATGATTGGCTCCACAAAAATTAACAAGTGAAGGACAGCCATGTAGCACGAGGGTATTGTGCAAGATGTTAATAATTTTTACAAATTACAAACAGCACTCCCGCGATACGTACGTTTAACAGCTACGAAACTACTCGCGCCCCGTATTCGCTTCACCGAAGGGGTTAGCGTAGACGGAGTCGAAGTTTTAAAGGCTCTCCGCGAGGGAACACGCGTGCGTGGTTTAGCTCGCAGCGTTATTTGTACCGAGTCGAGGAAAACTTGCCGTGTATCTGTTAATATCTGCGAGCGGCAGCCGTGGCCGCATTTTCTGAAAACGTTCGTTCAAGGTAACTACCGGTCGGTTGTGTTGCTCGTGCCCCCGTCGAACTTTCCTTCCGCTCTGGGCGGACGTGGGACGACCATCGCGGCAATTCTCGCACGGCCGTTTGGCCCTTCTGACTTGAACGAAACCGGGGGAAACCAGCCGGGATTTAAGATTATTCTTAGGCGGCCGCGATACTCCCTGGCCAGTGCTTTTTCGCTGCGAAACGGAACACGAGGGGAAAAGTTCCACCTAGGGGCGGTCGGTGTCGCGGCGATTTTCGCGCCTACGATGAAACCGGATCAAGCAATCGTGAAACAAAAACGTGTGGCGAGAAGCTGCGAATTGGCTGTGAGACGGAAATGGAAAATGAAGTGAAGGATAGATGCAACTACGTAATACAGTATATTGCATCGTGATGGCGCGTGTATAAAGTGTCAACAAGAAAGAAAATCGAATGGCATAAGAAGGCTTATTCTTCCACGGCTTCTCTTTCAAGTAAGAAATGTGATCGCCTTTTATTCAATGGCATTGCATACCTTTCGTTCAATAGATTTGTCCTCCTAAAAATTCTGCATAAAAAAAGTGTTACAGTATGCTGCTAAAACAAATCCATCTCAATTTCGTAAGGGAACCCTGTATACGCCTCCGCCCGTTACAATATGCATGTCGGAAGTCTCCCGACTGCTTGGCCGTATTGTATAACCTGCAATACAGGGCGTCTTGGGAGACCAGCAACGAATCTCTTCGATATACTTCTCGGATCGTGCGAGGGCACGTTCCCTCTAATAGTCGAGTTAATTCATGACGGTACTGCGATGCCCAAGAGAAGGATTCCCTTGCTGTCGGCTGAGGCCATGGCGGTTCTTGCGTAACCCGGGTCAAACGGCCAGATAAAAGTGAGACGGTGCTGTTTATCCTCGAGTCCTACCCTTCTTAGCGCGTATCGCCAACGGTTGGCGCGTAAATAGAGGAATAGGCTGACCGTTTGAATTGGGACATTAACCGCTGGATCATGCGGGGCCACTCCCCCGTAATATGTATACGGATTAAAACGTGACGGTGCTCAAATGCCCAGGAGTAACATTCCTTGCCATCGGGAGAAACTCGGGAACGGTGCTTCGTATTCTAGGCCAGCGATCAAATCAAAATGTGGAGATGCAATTTAGCATTGAATCGGAACACTCGTGTAACGGCTAGGAGACGAGGGTAGACGATGGTTAGAGGTCTGAGATAATATCTGCCCGAGTTTTTGGAAAACTTCCGTGATAAGCGTCTTCGTCCCTAACACATTCGCAAGCACGCTTTCATCTCCATCCGTATGTACAATAATTTCTCGCTGTACGAACATTAAGTCGGAGGAGAAGAAATATTTTCGGAGAAAAATTTGGAAGAGAACCGAGGCATTAAGTCGTGTAAAAATGCCGTGCTTATTGGAATGGAACAATCGCGGAGTCATTTATTCTTAATCCATCGCGCACACCAGCTGAGTCGTACGTACGTGGTTAAACGAGGAAATACTATTTTCTTCCCTTGCAAGGTTACTACTTGCAAACGAATAGTTATCAATCGTCTTAACGTAACTTAACTTCAACTTCAAGACCCTCGGCAATTCGCCTGCACCGTAGAAGTTCTTCGTATTTCGGAGTGTACGGCTCAAGGATAAAGAGAGATCCTCCCAAACGTTTCCGCATCCCTTGCTCCGCCTCGGATACCGTACATTATCGTCTCGAATTCGTGCCGTTCTCCATGCAAGATATCTCCACAGTTTCATTAAAAAAAAAAAAAAAAAAACCTCGGTCTCAACTTAAGCACGATTCCGTCTCCGATCGTCAGCCGTTTAATTTCCCTCGAATTCCCCGCGATATTTATTTTACTCCCGTTAGGTGGTCGCGTTTGACCGGGGGCGCCGTTCAAACGAATTGGGGAAATGTACACGATAATCGGGTAAAGTTTTACTATGATCGTCCGATTTACCCGAATCGCGCGCTACATCGTGGACCTGCTTCCAGTCGTGGACACGACCTACGCCGCTCTTCCCTTCGACGTGACTTACTTGTTAGTCTAATGAACGTCGCGACGCCGTTAATTACTATTCTCGTTTGTAATCTCAGCCTGACGCAGTTTCGCCCGTCCCTTTGCCCGTCCGGCTCGTTCTTTAGGTCGACATATTTAGGCCGATGCTAGGAGGGCCGAGTTTCTGTTGAGAATCGGAATAATTGCGCGCGGGAACACTCCTCCGTGCGTTCGCGAAATTACGGCCCCGCGACTGATTCAGAAACCGTTTGTCCGTAACGAAGAAACGAGCCCGCCCGACGTATTATTCGTAAGCCGGGGAGATTGAAATTGCGGATTGGTCTTCTTGCTTTCTGCGTCGCGAATTGAAGAACGTGGAATTGCACCGGGCCGGGCGATGCATTTCGTTGTAACCGTTTGATCGTTGCCGGGAGATTAATTTCGCTTGCGGTCGCAGTTGGCGGAAATAAATGATTTTCCGCATATAATTATTTTCCGCTTTCAACGCGGTCTTACGGGGATCAAACTTTCGTCGGTCCCGTGAATTGGTTTTGGGACAGATAATGTTTAATACTCGTTTTGCTTGGAAAGTATGTATTGTATAATAATAAGAAGAAGAATAACGAACTATATCTGTACGTAAAAATGGGAAATAATTTTGCCGCATTATCCACGAATTTTTCTACGAAGATTCACTCATTTGTCGCTCGAAATTTATGTAAACTTCGAGCCAGCCTGTGTGCTGATTGTAAAACATTCTCGACGCGCGTTTTTCACAATTCGTTATGTTTTAAACTACGCTTCGCATATATTTCCGTTATAAAGACTTTCCTTCGATAGATAACGGCTGTGCGCATTAATGTACACGATAAAAGTCAATAAGATAAAGGACTGAATAACTTTATATTACTTGTTATTCGCGACTCTCAGAATATATGTACTTCGGAGGTAGATCCTGTAAAACGCGGTATTTCACTTATATGATAACGGTAAACCATGAAATGTGGTGTACCCATTTTCAGCTGTTCTTATATTTACCCGGGCCGCGCGCCATAAATAAAAAAGAAAGCGTTACGCGAGCGCATAAACGTTCTTCTTTCTTTTTTCTTTACCTGCTTGACGTAACGCGATCGCCGTGCAAAAATATGGCATATTCACCTTCGATTTTTGGCAGCGCGCGGATAACTTTTTTCTTGCAATTAACATTACTGTTTCCTTTTATATCATAGATAGTAACATCATAGATTAGACTTTGACTAATGTGAAAAGATGTAAATTGCGAGCACACTTTTAACTTTCGTGGGAGGTAAGAATGATGAATTTCAAATTATGCATTTAAGTTACATAGATGAATATTAAATTCGTTGGCCGAAATGGGTAATGCGAGGATACTGCGGAATTGTAAATGAGAGACAGGTACAGTTCCATACAAAACTGCTATTTCCTTTTTTTTATAATTTGCCTTTTTTATTCGACGCATTTTTTGTAATAACAGTAATACGCATCTCAAAAGCTGCAGAAATCTTTCGAAAGTCTATCGTATATCTTTTCATCCACGACACGCATCACAATTGTGAATATACGTTCAGTCGTGTTCGCATTTATCCGAATTTGCGAAAATTGTTATTATGCTGATGCTATCCGGGCAGACACAATTTATTCACAGTTAGAATCGCTAACGAATTAATGCTGAAAATTTTCAATTAGCCATGGCTTATTAATAACATACATCCCATGGCAATTTTATTTCCACGTAACATATGCATAGTTTATTGTACGATAAATATTTGATAAGAATGCGAGTTAATTGATATGATCCTCGCGTTGTACTCTGGATGTTTCTGATCTTCGAAGAACGTAGAAAATAACTGATCAGTTTCATATACAACACTCGACTTTCGCCTATTCTATAAAGTAAATCATTCCATCAAACGTCGGCCAACATTCCTAAACAGATTTCCTTTGGAGTGCAATTATTTTTCGAATTACAGCGAGACATTTAGCATCCGTGCCATTTGCATACCATTTCAACGCGAAAGTACTTCCAAATAATTCGCGCGACTATTTATCAAATTTCCCGTTTATTGCGTCCCGATTTTTCACCTCCCACCACCCACCCCCTCCGCACTCGTCTGCCAATCCCCCTTTTTCGGTTTCGTTCTCCCTCTTCGCGGGGCGTTCGTTCATCCGTGTGTTCATTAATTAAGGCTAATCATTTACTCGTCAAAGTGTGTATCGTTCGAGGAGCACTTTGAAAATCGTGGCCAGGTCTGTTGAACCAGAACCGCTCGGTTCGCTGAATTATCGATCCTTGTTGCAACCGGGAGACGGTTCCTTTCGCGGTCGACACGTAAATGGTTTGAGAAAACTCTCGCGGTTTCGATCGTTCTGCTCTTGACCAGACCAAACTGGCATCGCGCAGATCAGCCCAGGCATGTTTCGGAACGGATTCGAAAGGAAAACGCCGCGGTGTTCGCGAGTTTTATTCCGGGCAGACTCGTTGGTCGGTTGCTTGCCGTTAGTACCATCGTGCTAGGAGTTGTTAAACAACAATCGCCAGGAATAATTTCAACGAGTGTTCTATGCGCCAGGAGTTTCCGTCTTTCGCTGCTTCATGAATATAAAATAATTTTCATTCGCTGAACGCGATAAGAGTCAACTGCGAAGACGGGTTTTCCGTTAATTTATTTATTGCCGACCTTTCGTGTGTGGACCGTTTTGGAAAACTTTTACCGCGATGCACGTGCCTTGGCGACAGCGTGTAAAAAATGTTTCGCATCAATGATCTGCAATTTGATGATCGGGTGTTTTTAGGGCAAAGGGAATGCTTGGTTAAACTTCTCGTGATTTAAATAGAAATTGTGTCATCGCATTTAAAATTAGGAAATCGTCCTGTCTCAAACAGGAGACTGCGCCGATCGGACCATTTATTTATACGGAACAAAATGTTACTATTATCGGCTTCAGTCCGAATTTCGAATTTAGCATTAGATCGTGCAGATGTGAAATGGAGTTACACGAATTTTAGGGGATGAAAGTCTCGCACCTTGAAGCTGATCGAATGGTTCGAACTTCGAAGTATGTACTCGAATTTCTGTACTCGAAAGTCACGTTGGCCACTCCGCGTAGAATTGGGTCAAATTTTCGAAACTTTCGAATGAGTCCAACGTGGAACTTGCGGGTCCGTGGCTCTTAGAATTCGATGAACTTAAATCAAATTTTGTGCAAACACCCGTGGGACCATGAACGAGCTTCTTAAATTTCGCCAATACTTTCCACATTTGTAATTTTTTTCATCCGGGAACTACGTAATGTTAAACCTATTTGTTACTCGTTTACTGTCTTTTAATATGGCATAACGCGCGGCTGCTATCGAACTGTCGAATACCGATAAAGTAATAGTGAAAAATAACGAATAAAAACGGAGCAATTACGGAAATTTCATATTTACACGTTGGCATGTTTGCGTTTTGGAAGTTTGTCACGTTTAATCTCGTAGCCGTCTCGACGACATCGTGAAAGAGAAGTTGTATCGAACTTTGGGTGTAAAACGAAGTGGTATCGCGACATCTGGGACGGGGTCGAAGGTACGGTTTAAAAGTTTCAGATCAATATTGTTTTTTTTACCGGATAGACTGTCGTTGTCTTTAGTCGGGGGGGTAAACGTTCCTTGCGAACAGCATGTCGAATGAAAAATTGCCGCAGCGGTAATTATGCGACTTAATTAAATGTCAAAGGCGTCACGGGGAGCTTGTAAAATCAGGAAACTTAAATTGCGCTTCGAGTAATTCACGCGATGTTATCTGTAATTATCTTGCCAGGGAAACTATTATGTTACATTAGCTTAGTTTATTGTCGCAGTTTCAATATTATCGTCAGCGTTGTAACGCCTCCGCAGCATGTTACTCTCTTTTTAACGGTTCAATAGTTTTAATAGTTTAATCGAATTCTCGAACGGACGCAAACTAGTTTATCGCTGCGAAGCGAGATTGTTTGCTGCCGCGAACACTTAGATATTTTTATGAGAATGGATGTCTCGAAAATGAGAGTACGTAGGTGGAGTGTATATTTAAAATACAGATGATCACCGTGCTCTTTTATCCTGTTGACGCATTGAAGCAAGCAAAAGGATAACTAGTTTGGCGCTTCGTATAAACGACGATTAAAATAGGAACGAGAGAAATGACAGCAACTTGAGTCTGTATTAAAAAAAAGTATAGATAGATGGAATATTTAGTTTAATTTTTATGCAAAATAAAGTTCAAAGGGCTTATATAGTATTGTTTTTCTTTATAAACATATTTTTATTGCGACACAGGGATTCGGCCCCCTTAAGTTTGCCATTCAGTTGTAGTTAAATGATATTTACATTTCTTTGTGATTTTTTTTTCTTTTAACGAAAGTAACTTAAACCCACCGATTGATCATTAGAAGCAGGTACTACAATCACAGCGTAAGACGAGGGAATTTTAAATCTGATAATACTTGTTAATCATACAATTCGACGAAGCTTTTGTAACCTGTACAGAACGAAATTGGTTTTCATAATCAACTATCGATATTACGCTTTGAACAGGAAAACCACTACACATAATTATGGAAGATTAATACATGAGGTTAATTTAATATTTTTGGCTTCTGTTTCAGGTACGTTATCAACTTTGGTAATCGAATGCGGGTGCAACAGATACGTAAGTGAATATTTACTGCAGAAATATTATATTCGGGTGCATTATACCTAACAACATGAACAGTTGTGGAATTGTTGCAATTTGTTCTCAATAATTCGTTCGAGGGAGAAATGTCAAACTTGTTTCACTTAATGCATTTGTTTACCATGGCGGTATCGTAAAAGTTGTAAATTGGAGCAATCGTAATCAACTTCATCAACTTCGTTAATACCAAGAAATTTAAAAATCGAATATTTTATTCGACACGTCTTTGTTCTAAAAGAAGCGAGTATAAATAACGAAGGAGATCGGGAAATCTTTTCCATCTTTCCGCATTTGCATTATTCCAATAACTCCGTCAAATATAAATCGGGATTAATAAGAAAGCAAAAAATGTGCATCAGTTCTAAAATGCATCTTCGGTCACCCTTTTAGGAGAAGTAGAACGAATAAAAGTCTTTTGCTAGGATGGGAAAAATCTTTTTATGTCGTGTGGTTTAACAAAGGAATTGCATCAGCGTTTTTAATAAATCCTCCCTGATTACGGCTTTCTGACAGATTTGGTATTATATATTGCATTTTAAATGTCGGCAGTCTATACTCTCACGTTAGTAATATACTACAATTTTGTTACTTTGCGAAACAGCGTCCGAACTTCTCGTAATATGCAGGTTGTTTCGTACAAAAATCGACTAAGCAGACCAACAAATTCTGACGGATATCCACGAGGGAAAGGATTGCACAAAACGTGCACCTATTTACCAAAATATAGAGAAAAATATGAAGTACGAAGCTCATTTCAATTGAAATAAACTGTTCATATTTTCAGGTTTTCTAATATCGGTCTAATAAAAATAGGAAAGATGGGTAAAAAAATACAATTGAAATAGAACGACGAATGCACATATACACAAAATTAGCACAGGTGAAGCAAACATAAACCGTGAACGCGTTTACCCAATTCTGCTGTGAACGTGCAAAACCATGTAAACGAAGCTCCGCAAGCGAATCATTCGTCTACCTGACCATTTCACTCGAGATATTCTACCGAAAGCCTGACAAAAATTTCACTGTTTCGATCAGAGCACCTGCAATCTCTGCAAATGTATCCCCCACCCCGTCCATACATCTTTCGCTTCGTACATAAATTGTCGTTCAACCCTTTGCGCGTTCGTCGCGAATGTTTCGCGCACAAACATCGCGTCCCTTTTTCAGGTGCACGCGCTTCGAAGAAACTCGATTTCCGAACGGATGTTCGCGACGCTTTCGTCGCCCGGTCGTACTTTGTCCGGCGGTATCATTCGATTAAACGATATTTACGAGCTTAAGGAATGATAAACGATGCGCTGGGAGGGGATGAGGAGGTAGAGGAGCGGGGACGAGGCGCGTATCATTTTGGAAATTGCATTTCCAGTTTGGCGTACGACGGCACTGGCAATGTTTTTAAGCGCCTCAGCGACTACCGTGGAAAATAGGATGAGAAAAGGTATGCCGGGGCCAGGCGTTATCACGATAAACGGACGACCATATTTTTCTCAGACGTGCCGGCCTCCATTACACCCTCCGGTTAATGTTCTTCCCGCGTGGAAAGTGCACCGGAGTATTCGTAACGACGCCTGTGCCGGCACTTTATTAACTTCTCAGCGCAATCAAACGTTACCTTAACGTTCGCATGGGGGAGGGGGTTTATTTTCGCAGGTGTCGATTCGCGTTAGTCATATTAGGCGGAATCCTTTTTTCCCTACCGTGCTTTACGTAGCCGTTGCTGAAACTACCTGGATCCGCGGGAATTGTTTCATAAAGAGTGCAAGATGCATATGTATGTGTACGTTGACTACGTTATCCCCGGTGTTCATTAAGAATATATTGAAGTGAAACGGCGTATGGGTTGGGTTTTTATCGTTGCCGTGGCCGAGTATCTCGGTATCATTGAAATGGAAAAACCTGGGCGAACTTCGAGAACAGTTTTAATCGAACAATTTTGTACGATCTTAGAACAAGTTTTATACTCTTTTCGCAAAATCGTGGCCGTTTGAGCAAAGAATAGAAGATTTTGCGTAAATGAATGATGCATTTTGTAGTAATGAGAAAAGCTGAATATTCGAATTAAAAGTAGTGAGATCGTTATTCGTAGTTCATCTAAGTGAACTGAATGCATCTGCTTCATGAATACTGGAGAAATAACGGATACAAAAGTGTCATATACTGCAACTTGGCAAACAACGCGACAAACCTTTTGCCTCTATTTTCTCACTCTATGTATACACACGCATACATAAATGCGGGTGGTGCTTGGAAAAAATGTGAATTACTTGCTTGTTATACTATCAGCTCCATGAATTTCACTGAGAACCGCTACTCGTTACGGTCGATTCAGCTGACAGTGAATTTTACGATATTGTCGCCGGTATGATTCGTCTAGCCACCAATGAATGTATCCCCGATGCAAAAAGGCCACGTTCGTTCGTGGCTGAAATACACCACCGTGGTTTGTTCTGCGTGCTTTCGGTAATAAATAGCGAAGTTTCCGTAGAAAACAAGATAGGGTTTGCGGGGAAATCATTTTACGACCGGCGTAAAGTCCTCGCGATAAAGTATTTTGTCGAGCTTCCGTGCCTCGCGAAGATGATTGGACGGTTCGGCTCCCGGATAAGTCAGTGTTTACGGTATTCACACATTTCTTGAAAAATACCGTTCATGAAAAGTCCGTCGGGTAGTTTCACCGATTGCTTGGCCCATTGTATTTATCGTCTTCAATTGCCGCAATGTCCCTCGATAATTTAATGCATTACGTTGAAGCGGTATTTTTAAATTCGCTGTATAATAGATGCATTAGTGAATACTTGATACGTGTTGCGCGTCTATTTCGAATTAATTACCATATATATCCAATTATATTAACGTCAATCAGCATTGATTAGTGCGTTTATTGTTTGCCAGGTATCGGTTGGTCAATGGATTTGCCAAACCTGTCTTACGAAAGTTTTCGGAACTTCGATTCGGATGAATTTGATTGAAACTCTTTACTACTAGTTCAGTCGTATTTCAAGTTTCTTCGACGCTCTTCTACAAATGCAAAGTTTTATCAATTTACAGAAAACGATGTTTCCGACGTATACAAATTCGCAAACATCGTGTACTATTTGTTACATTACTGAGATTCACATTTAAAAACCGTATGGACACGATTTTCTTCTGTTAACAACGTAGCGCTGTTTCAACATCTCCGTCGAACCGACATTGCCGGAATATAAAAAGTTTCGCCCCTTCCAACAATGTCTGATAAGATACTTGCCACAATAACTGAAAGCTCCTTCCCGAGTCGCAAATTCTCCTACTTGTATTGCGCGCAGCACCGCAATTATTTTTCCCGAAACACCGCCGCGGTACTTCGAATCAATTGAGACTCGTGATTACTGTAAACTTGCTTTCTCTCCTCTGCAACGATCGAAGTCGCCCAATAAATTAGCGGTTACGATTTCACTGGCTTTTAAACGCGAGCTAGACCACGCAGAATGTTCCATTTTGGTTATTGCACTTGGAATTCCGCGGCTTCGTATACCCCGGGCAAGAGCACGAGGGCACGTAATAGCAATCGTGCTTATTATTACGAGCCATCCGATACATTCCGCTGAATGGCTGGACGCGGCGGAGACGTTCTGTACCTTCCGACTATGGTTTCCTTAATGATCCAGGTAAATGAGTACGACTGGCGGTTAAAGCGCAATCGCTAGTTTTACGGCGGGACTGTACGTGCCCGGAACGATAAGATATCGGTGTCGTTTATATTAATTCCGGAAGTACCGCGAAGTCCTTTCGTAACGATGGCGTGATTTAAAGGCGATCGTACAGCTTGCGGCATTCTTTACGCTGTGATTTAGGTGAACAGGCAATGTTTTACCTCTTCTCGGCCGATTATGCGTTTTCGGAATAATTTTCTTCGTCGTTAACCATTGAGAGTGTGGTATTTTAATGGCGTTAATTGGACAGAAAGTGCAATGCCTCGGCGGAGTTGTGCGTTAATTCGGCAGGGTATTTTTTCAATGATTACTTGGGTTGATTGAGGGTTGCTTTAAAATGCGCGTTGGTTAACTTGTTTAATTAAGCGGAGGGGTTTTCGTCGTGTTACTGCATTGCTGTCTATTTATTTCTTTTCCGGTTTTCATTTTGCGGGAAAGTCGCGCAAATCGAGAATAGAACCGTGCGGTTCGTTTTCTGTATTTGCAGTTCTTTGCTTCTTGTATATTCGTTTATATCATCTTATATCGTCGCTCGTTGGAATTGATTGATTTATGTTCACGTATGACGCTCGAGATACCGAAGTGTTCGTATTTTATAACGTAGCATGCATATGTACTTTTCACTTGGGACAGTTATTAAAAGCCAAGGGAAGTAAGGTAACGAAAATTGATTACAGTGGCAGCGTCCGTAAATGGGCACTCGTGGATCAAAGATTGCTGATTACATTTCAGTAGGGCATTCAATTAACGGAAAATTCAATATTGATATTGTCAAACGCAATAAAAAAAAAAAGGTGAGCGGAGCGTCCTCCTCGGTTTGATGTCGAACATTAAAAACAACACCGTTTTTAAGTAATTACCTATTCCCAGTGGCCTGCTAAAATCTGTAATCCCATCATAATCGATAAGCTTAACGTAGAATCCACACCGGTTTTGCATTTTATATTGCTACGCCTACCGTGGAATTTACATAATGCGTTTAATATACGTTTCCAGTCAGTTTCCCACGGTAAAATTTCCGATCGGTGATCTCGTTATAGGTAATATACTGGTCGCAAGGTGCTAGTCGTGAAACCTTGCGTAAACCTCGAATTCTTCATAGTTATAAAGTAAACGATTGATGAGTTTCACCAAGCAGAAATGTATCTAAAATATTTATATATCCAATTGAAAATATCAATAATATTTAAATGAACCGGGTAAACGAGAATAGTTTCGACGAGTGTTAGATTCGAAGTTTACAAAGCGTAAATCGAAGGTGATGACTTGCGTTCCATTAGAGACGCCGTGAAATGATTTTGAATGACCTAGAAAAGGCCCACACGCGCAGGTCAATGAACTCGTTCGAAGCAGAGAGCGCATCTGTGTAAGAAAAATATATGGTTCCGTTAAAAACCGAAACAACAATCAACGCTGATGTTAAAACACTTTCGAGCTCAATCAGAACTGACATCGAAACACTTCTCGAGCAACGTTGAAAACGTTTCGCCCCGCAATTATCCGCGATTATCGCATTAGTTCGCGCCAGGACTACTGTGCTTGCAGACCGTCGAGCTTTGTCGCGAATTCTAGAAACGAACCACTGTCTGCCTCGCGCAGGATTTATGTATAGACGGTATCGTGCGACTGTTTGTCGCTTCGCTATTTCTGTTTCCCCGTGCCCCTTGGCCGTTTTCACGCGCTAACTCTATCGAGGTCGGGACTCGCGCGCACATGCGTTCCTATGTTCTAAATCGAGATAACCGCGTTAAGTGCGAACAAATGGTTAACAAGTGGGACCCGGATACGGAAACGCTCGTTTTTCCGCGAGCTGCCAGCTGTAAGTTGGAGCGGCAGAAATTGTCACGACGATCTGTATTAACGCGGTCCTAGTCTGTTTAGTTTAGGGCAGACATTAGTTTCGGTTAAGGCGATTCATTTTATTTTATCCTTTTGCTTCGCTCGCTTGCCGCGACGAGATACTTGCAACGATGAGGCTAATTTTATATAGTACTTCACATAGGACCTCTTTTATATAATATTACACTAACAGATCGCTGGCTAACTAGTTGACGAAGAGGAACGATATATTTGCAGTACTTTAAAATGTAATTACGGTCACGATTTGTATGAGTCTCATAACCACGAATTATTATAATCAATTCCATGTTGATTCGATGGAACGCCCCGATTGATTATGTATCTGTGCATGTTGCAAATCAGTTTAATTAAACAATATTGTTTCGAACAGTCATTGGGATTTCTCAGCGTGTGTAATATTTGTCTGCCCTAATGCACCATGAATATTTGTCTTACAGTGTGTGCGTTTGGCTTGTAATTAATAATTCGCGTGCATTTGGATCAGATATGTAACGTTAATGTAAATTTGGAATATATATGCGGCGGAGGAATGAAAGGCGGCGGATGGGCAGAAAGCGCACAGCGACTCGTTATGATGGCACTATCGTTTTTATGTAATGGTTCAGAGTGATATATTTCTCCTTTGGATATGGAGAATATTCTATATCACAGCACGTAACCCGAGGCAGCGTCTCAATGTTTAGCCAGAGGATCTAGATTTCTTATGGGTTGTTTTCGTAACGAACGACTCCCTTTTGGTGCGTGGGGTAACTTTAAAAATTATTTGCACCTTAATCCGTTAAGACGACGAGCAGAGTCGTTTTTCCTAATTTCCAAAATGTTAACAAACATGCCAGACAAATACGGTTTGGTGGATTAGCTCAAGTATTCTAATGCAAATCGCGTTGCCCTAGAAACTTTTTCACCGCGGCTTCTGATTTATGATTACGATTTTATCGCGTATTTGTTCCTCTGCGTTACAGTGTCTCGCGTGACTGTAGTTAGATTTAACGTCGTAGTTTTTATGACTTCGTTGCTGATAATTTTTTGCACTCCGAATTCTTCACGATTAAGCGTGAAAATTAATTGACCAACTGGGAATATAGTTTTCAGCGACAGTAATTGTAGAATACTGATTCTGTTATTTCATTCGGTTCCCGTGGTGCAAATACACTCGGTATTTGTTCTCTGTTTCGTTTCGCAATAGTCAGAACGAGGTCCTAAGACGCGGTAAATGGTTTTTGGAAATAAATTCGTCAAACTTAGGTTCTTGCGACGCTGGGCTAATAACAATCCATCAGTTGCAAGCTCAAAAGTTACAGAAAACAGAACATCAAATTAAATACAAAAACCATGCGCCCCTTTTCTCAACTTCTCTATTGTAAATAGAACCAATAAATGTGCCAATATAATTACACTCTATTCCGTTTTTACGTGACTTCGATTCAATACAATTTACATAAAGCTGTTCAATTCTCTTTCCGCCGTTGCGTTGTTCAAACACGCATCCATTCGAATTTCACCCCTTGCACCTAGTTTTGGTATTTCCTCATTAAATTGGCACGTTCAACTGATGTTGCACCGTCGTCTTAAAAACCGAGCGGCCCATGAAAAGATTATCCCCCCAGCAAAACGGAAAGGAAAGGCAGGAAATAGAACTATTCCAATTTCACTGCTACGTCAGCGACACCAGAAATTCCCGATAGAACGAAAACATTTTCGCCCCCAGGACCCAAACCGCCTTTCTTCTTCCCCGCCTCCCTTGCCCCTTCATGCAAATCCTCCTCGCACTTTCTAAAGCGTGCCGCTCAAAATAATTGCCCGACCCGATTTCCGGTCGCCGTGACGCGATTCAAGCGTCGCAACCGCGATTCAAGCGTCGCAACCGCGCCGATGCGACATTTGTTAAAGCGATTACTCGCGTTGTCTCGCGACGAGCAACCCTAGGACGTCGAATTTCCGCCGCCACCTGTTTTCGATCCTCCACGCGGTCGCGGAGAATAGTCTCGCGGCGTGGAAAAGCTCGCCCCGTTCCCGTTTCGATAAAAGATTACGCAAAAAGCCTTTCACGGTCAACGGACGGTCCAAACACGATTCCGTTTATCCGTCGCCTTTCTCGCCACGGAATCGTCGCTGCTGTTTTGCTAGGTCGGATTAGAGGATCGCCTGAAAATTTTGTACACTCGCGATCTATAATTGGCCGAGCCGAAGATGCGCCCGCTCTGCTCCAATTCCGTGTTCGCGTTCTTGGTATGCTCGTTTCGTCTTGCCCTCTTAGCACGGATCTGGGAACGATTTCGGTTGTGCTTTGTTTTCGACGGCCTTGCAATTGAACGGCGAGGTCGGCGGACGAATTGAACCGCAATTCGTTACTGATTTCCATCGTTTTCGGAACGTACATTTCTCTGGCGGGACACGAAAGTGCAGCAACGCTTGAATGATATCAGAGTTCACCTGAGTTTTGGACGGTTAAACGAAATTCTATATTTTATGTGGAATTTTCGGCACCAATTGTATCAATGAGGATAGAGGATATAATTGTTTTACACATTGCGTGACGCTTCGAAGGAAATTGACCGATTAATGGATTCATCATTTCATGGCTCGCGACAAGATTAATGATCACAATTGAGGGCGATTCGTGGGCTATGTAGGATATTGGTCGGCATCGTTAAAAGGATGTATGATTTATTCACCTTTTATTGCGCTTATGCGATATGCAAGACAGGGAAGAGAATATTTATATATCTCGTTTGGGATTAGATACGGAAGGAAATGTTACGGAACAAAGTTGCTATTACATAGTAAATATTATATCTTTAAATAAGTATCACCTTTGACGATATTCTCAATGCTATTTCGTGATCAGCAGTGAGTTTTTAGGCGACGCCACATATTTTCCACTTCATAACACTGTAGCCTGTGTCAAAACGAGTTAAATAGCGTGTAACATCATGGCATTGAAATGATCTCGGATTCAGGAATAAAATTTAAGATAAGAAGGGCGGTGTAACTTTTATTCTTTAGAATCGAATTATCTTCATTACAGTGCGCTTAATTTTTGTTCTTGATTATATGCACGGTCGCATCTGCGCAAACCAATCACTTAATCCTCCATGTATAATAATTATGCAAGTGGTTTTATCGTAATGTCATGAGAGCAAGTATCGTAAATGTAAAGAGAAATTTGTTTATCTACACTAAATTCTTGTGGCGCTCTATGATCATGATAGTAATGTATTACTTTCAAGATCGAGCACCGTTTACGGAATAATTTATAGAAGCAAAGTATAAAATATATGTTCGCGATTCGTTGTGGAAATTGGATTCGTCGATTTGTCACCATTTCAAACAGAAAAATGTTTCGCATCCTATATTGGCAATAAAATGTTATACAATTATTTATAGCCTTACATAAATTGTTGAAACTGTTTACCTTTAGTATGAACGATTTTTCATATCGTAAATATAGTAAATATGAGTATGTTAAACGTAATATCTTTTTCTCGTGTTTGTAATTAAAAAACTTTTTTATTCTACTTTTTTTATATGTCATAGCTTTCTCTGATATTAGAATGTACAGATAATTCAATGTGTGCAATAGTTAGGCTGCCAAGTCGTAAAAATGTTTGGGTAAATATCATTGAGAAGGTATGTATGTATTTGGGTCTCCGAAAATTCCTTCAACTCCAGCTTCGGAAAACGTCAATTGCCATTGGGTATTGGATATCTGGGGTTTCAGAATAAACTTTCTAGCCGGTGCATGGGAATTTCCTATAATAAATGGTCCCATCAAAGTCTTGAACGTTTAAGTAATTGTGTTAAAAGTTTTGCAGTTAAACGTCAAGTGGGGGAAGTTTTATAGGGGTCGTGAGTTATGGCCGTTCTGTGCTTTTGCTAGTAAAATATAATTAAGACAAATAAAATCTATCCAACCCTTTGGCTAACATGAACTTTGTACAGAAATAATGATTTTGTTAAAAGAAATAGTTTAGTAAATTGTCAAAAGTGGTACTTGAACTGATTCGAAAACCTTCTTTCTTTCGATAAACATGCATACAGAAACTAGATTGATTTACATGTATATGTATAGTAACGAAAATTTTATTAAATATCGATAGAATTCTGAATACAATGACTGTCAATAATGACTTTCAATTTTTAAACCGTAATTTTCTTATAGTGAGTTCTTCTTCCAATCTAATCTTTTAATCTGGTCCGTTTTTTTATTCGAAACGTTGAATAAATAGCACATTCAGGAAGGTGAATCTCAAAGTAATAGAACTTTCACGTGCGAGGCATTTTACTCTACAATATTCCATCTTCAAAAAGGCACGTCCATAAACCCGGTAAACCTCAGTGTCCTACTAAAAAATTTGAAAACACAATATTATCTACCATCCATGCATTATTCGCCTAATATCGAATTCTGTGTTTCAATTGCGAAGCATTTTTTGTTTGTTAACCAGAACCTGTACATTCTTGTACAGGTGAACCCGTCCCGTTGCAACGCGCTAATCGCTTACTTCACGAAATTCTCGAAACCGAGTTCCTTTTAAATGTTCCATTATGAAACGACGTTGCTACGAACGCACTTCTGTCTATCTCATCGTCGATTGCAATGTATCGACAGCTGATTGCTCGAGCCTGGTAGAACCGGCTAGTTGCTTTCGGAAAAGAAACCGACCGACGTAGACAGAATTTCAATTCCTCCGGTAGAACGAGCCCGCCGGCGCAACTGGAGCAGCACGGAATATCGGTACGGCCTGAGCAACTCTCCTCTACTTGGGTCCGATGAGACACCTGGTGTACACGTGACCCTTCTAGAAATGCACGCTGTCTACGAGCTCGAACTGCGAGGATCTCGCGGTATGCTCGTCTCGCGAACGGGTATTCGAGCACTTTTCGATGCGAACAGACCCTTGTTCAGGGGTTGAAACGGTTCAAAAGACAGCTGTTACAAATTACTGTTCGCACATACGAGACGCTCATTGGCCAGCGCGGTTAGCTCCACGAAACAAAAGCAAGGTAATGTATTTTAAATATGAAGCGTCCAGAGTCAGTGAAACGCTATGGACGTAAAATGTTTAAAAATTCAGAAGGCGATGTTGATTCGGTTGATGCGCGGCTCGTATGTCGATTCCGACTGAAACAGTTAGAAGGACCGTGAAAATTGTATAACTGTTGTGCGTACAACGGTTCTCGTGTGTGTCGGCTCCGATTGCGGTTCTTTAAAATCGATTATTACATCGATTATTACCGCAGCTGTTATTTTTCGGTTCTGTGTCGGTTACGGTTCGGTTCTTTCATTGATTTTTGAGAGCTGGTTGTTTTGAGAAAATACGAAGTTTCGGAGCACTCGGTATAGTCATCTGGCATTAGTTACCGCGAGGGCCCGGTATGCGAGCGGAAATAGCAGACACTTGGGGCCGTTGAGGACTCTATACAAGCAATAGTAATGCCGGACAATGGGGTAAAATATAAAATCTTCAACTTGACAACTCGACTGTGTTGACCAGAAACTATTAGCTTCTCGCAATTATGTTGTACGGTATCATGGATTGCAATTTTTTCTTCTGAAAGAATTTAGGATCAAAAGAACGACGACGTCTTCAGAAATAAAGAGGCTTGCTTGAGAACCCGATCGAACGTTAACTCGATTAATGGGCTAATTAAATCCGTTTACACCAGAGTTCGATGATGAATGGCGAACGAAGAGTGTGCCCATTCTTATTTCCGTCTTTCTACCTTGCACCGTGTTGCGATCCACGCGGTCGCGGTCGACTGTTGGCTTTTTGCCGGCGTGCCTTTCACGAGGCTCACTTCTTCCTTTTTTTCTTTTCGTCCAACGTTTCTGCCGCTGTCATTGAAACAAACCGCGTTACTCAATCTCGGACTTCCAGGAATGGCGTGTTCAGCTCTGCGAACAGTTGCTCCCCTGCAATTAATGTCACCGGTTTAATTTGGTTTAATTGATCCGATTGAATTAAGCAGCAGCAAACAATTTCCTTAATTACTGCCCCCACTCCCATCACCCTGGTGCAGTCGTAGCTCGACGCGCCGGGTAGTTGAAGCCGTTTCATCCGATTGAAATGGCCGAATTAAAAGGTGCAGCGTTTAAGGTTGTTACGAGCTTCAGGAACGGCCGGGGTTCGTTTTTTGGGGAATGCAGTAAATTTACTTTCATTTTCGTTCGTAATTGTCCTGAAACGTGCAGCTGCGAAGATGCTCTTCTCTCTTGTTTTCTTTCTGGCCGTTATTATCGGTGAACAGCAGGGCCTGCTGTTTTTTTTAATTGGCTAACAAACTTCAAACGGACCGGTTCGTTACTTTGTATGCTAATTCAATTAGTTCGTAGAAAAAAAACCAGAAAAAAAGAAGAAGTGGAACTTCGAGGAGATAGATTCGTTTTATTATATTTCCTTGGCGTTCAGAAGTTTCGAACTGCGTTTCGAAAGGATTTCATTAACTCCTTCCCAGGTGGTGGTAATGTAGTTATGCGGATTTCTTTCGACACTGCGAGGAGTCCATTCACTGTTACAAATTGATCTCAAAGTACGAAAATGGGGCGCAGAAGTATTAACGCGGATAATGTTAGTGTAAAGGGTACTTCGGTTGACAATATGTATATACGCGGCATGCGCGTGCATCATCAACAGTATTTGAAATTGAACACTGTAATTTATGCCCCAGACTATACACTCCTATCCACCGCCTATCATGCAAAACTTTCGTTATTAAAACTAATTGCAACACACGACACTTTTGCTGACAGAGTTCTTCGGTTAATCTCAGTAATGGATGGCTAATTAACTTCTACAAACTGAAAAAATAATAATCGGGAAGTTCCGAGTTTGCGAGCTTAGGATAATGTTGAGAAATTATTTATATGGAATTCGTTGTGTTCGATATTCCCATAGCTTCTATGAATGGTATTAGATCGTTATTTAATTCCTTAGTTCTTTCCCTCACTTTATAGATATTATTTATAGATATTATTTGAAGTGTTATAGATGTACTAGATATACTCTTCGATATACTAGAACCCTACATTTAATTCCTCTGCATTACACAATAGGTATTATAATATCCTCTGAATATTCGCAATTAATTTCATAGTCAGTGGTATGCGTTCATTGTACCTCACAATAACGTATGAAAATGCAGATAGAATAGAGCATCTGTTTGCAAAGGAAATAGCTTACGTCAATAGGACTGAAATATGCATTATGGTTACTTACTGAATGCAATTTGAAAATACATCTAGGCGTTACTATAAACTTTTTAAATAATATTGTACATTTAGTTGGAGAGAATTGTACAAATTTTACTACCGATATCGCAATTATGCAAATCCTCTAAAAATGTATAGAGAAAAATAAATATATGTATAATTCCATTTCAAGGATCATCCGTGGCCGTGACACTCTTCAAGTATTACTAATTCTTTATAATAAAAGTCCTAATAATTTCTACTCTGCTTTCAAAGCAGGTCGGCTCTGCCTGCAACAATTCTTCCATCTATTATAATTAAGTGCCATCGTGTTCTTTCTGGCTTCAACAATTTGGAAACAAGATGAACACAGAAATTCGTTACTGTAAATTGGTATTAACCCGTTATGGGGGAAAGTTTTCGTTGTAAAATCTTCGGTCGTTGGGAGGGACCAAGAGAACTTGGCCATTATCGAGTGGCACGAAGTTATGAAAGAAGCTATCGCGGCTTATATAGCACGAGCCACGAAACGACGATGGAGCATAACGATCTTTCATGTCGTTCTTCACGGTTCGTTGTTTCGCCGGATTTTTCGCGCGAAATGGATGAACACGGGGAAACGGGGAGCTCAATCTAGACAGGAAGTGGTGGCTAAGCGAAGTGACGATATTACCAACAGTTTGGCCGCGTTCAAGTTTGAAAGCAGTTTGCATCTTAATTAAGTGCTGACATTGTGCAGAGGACAGTTGATGAGAGTACGATCCAGACCTCGATGTCTTCGCTGCATTTTGTTCGCGATGCTGGCTTCCTTTAGGTGTTTCTGCTGGTAATCCTGAAATAGTCCGGAAATGTTTTTCGGGCGTAGGACAATATCGAACAACGCCTGGATCGACGTATCGTAATCGTCGCGATTACCTAAACATTCGATCTCTATTTTTCCTTTTCGTTGGCGAATCTTCGTGCAATTTGTCGTTTCTTGTTTTCCCCATTTTTCGTTAGTTCGAGATTATTACTTGGATGCAAATAGTTATATGGATATTTTTATGTTCTTTAAGAGGTATTCAGTCCAGGAACCAGACTCTAGATCGAAGAGCATTGAAGAGCCACAAGTTTCGTATCGCTTACCTTGTGAGATTTTGTTAAACACTGTACTTCATTTTGCTGCACAGTTTGGCATTTCCGAAGGTGCATGTTACATTTGCCTTTTGTTAATTAATCGCTCGAGATTTTTAACTCCTGGTTGCAGACAAATGTAAATAAAACTTCAAATTCGCTGTATATGTATCGAGCTTTTGCATCAGCAGTTTCGTAAATGTTATTAAATTAAACGTTGCCTCCGCATATTGACGAAATAGAATCACCGTTAACAAACAATAATAACATTGTTTTCAGACCGGTCGAGTGAAATTTTTGCAATAGCATACGGACAATATTGGCGTGGATATCGTGTTTTCAACGGTTATTTACCTCGGGAAAAAACCAATCGAGCTTTTCTATATTCTTTGTTCGATACAAGAGAGACGAAGGTGGGATATTGGAACTCTGTACAATATTATTAGAACAGATGGAAGAAACAGTAATGTAGGATGATAAAATACGTATCCGCTATTACTCACAACATTCCTCTCTAATTAACTCTATATAACCAATGTTTCAGTATTCGTAAATTAAAAAAATCGTACTTACTTATGCCCGCGACAAGTAGAAAAAGATTGTCGCGTTCGAAAGGGGATAAAAAAGATTTGAGCCCAGAATTTCAGCACCGACATACTCTCGACATGCATGTGTATTACAGTTGACGCAATTGAAACGTGAAAAAGTTGTTGAACGTTGACGTACGTTGGAAAGTTCTAATCCGCGTACAAGATTAAACGGAGGAACAGTTTGCAGCGTTATGGTGCAAATTATGCCTCGACGGGAAATATGTTTCTGAAGTTGTGAGCAAGGTATACAAAATTCGTTCGACATTCAGCCCGTTAACCGTGAGGATACAGTGACGAGAGTCGGGAGGCTGCGATTCTAGCCGGCATGAGAGGTATTCAATTTCGTGCACGAGGTTTCGTTTAATAGGCAGCGGCAGTCACCTACGCTTTTTGCCGCTTATGCCTGGACGAGCAGTTTTCCAATTCGATAAAGCGTTCCACGAACGACGCATTTCCGACGTCGTTGAAATGTCGTCCGAGCGGAAAAGAATTTTTCCGTGCAAGTGCGGGAGCGGTTGCGATTTCCGTGCATCGGCATTATGCGGCCCACGGTATATTGCGGAAGGCACATTTCACGGGAATGTTTCCGAATAATTCGCGAGAGCGTGTCCCAGTTCCCTTCAGTTCGTCTCGTCTCGTCTTGTCAGGGTCATACCTCACACCGCCAATCGTAGATGCGTTTCGTTGGGCGAATAAAAAAACGGATAGCGAAGAGAAGAAAGGGGGAACAGGAAAAGTGAAGGGTTGGAAAACGTTTATCGTTTTGCGCTTCGACGGGGTGGGACCGTTGTCGTGCGAAATGTGTCCGCGATTTGAAAAAAAAAAGCGGGCTTTACGATCGCCGTGTGCCACAATAATGGGACTGTTACTCCCTGGAAGTAATTTCTTCGTGGACGGGGCCGTGAGCGACACCGCTTTGAGATCGGACCTTTTGCGTTTTGAGTAACGACGTTGCGAACGTTTCGCGAAGAACGATGTGGGTTTTCAGCGAGTGCGTTGGAAAAAGAGAGTTTGCGTAGTTGTACAGAAGGTTTGTTTTTCTTGTGATGAGGTAAACGATAACGGCATCCAATAGTTTCCGTGATACATGTTTAATAATTAGTAATTGGATCACGTAGCGCATGTTTGACGAGGGATTGGGAATATTGGAGATCGAAGATTTTTTGTTTCAATTTTATATTGTAAATGTTGTGACGCGGAAGCGCGGTTTCATTATTCTCATTTCACGGTTTACAATATGATGATAAACTTTTTATTTATCAAGCAAGTTCGTTCTTGTATTACAGTTGAATTTATTAGATAAATGTGTGCAACTTTCTTTATATTTCTTGCAGTGAACTATTAGTAAGTCAAAATGATTAAGAATAAGTGATCGTACAATATCTGTGTAACTTATTTACAGCGAAAATAATATCGAAGTACTTTAGTTGCTTTCAATAGAAATAACTGTCGTGGAACACACAGGTATATGTATATGTAATACATTGACTTATCAGTAGGACCGACTTACATAGATTAGCTGCAAAATCAATAATAAATGCCCATTTCATTCAGGTGGAAACGCATTGTCAAATGCATTTACAAAAAGTATATCCAGGAAGTCCTTTCAAGCGATTTTAGATAACGCTCTCTAAGAATAAAGGACACAGGAATTCTATTTCGAAAAGCGTTCCACGTTTCTATATCGGTTCAAAGGATAAGTCGACAGTTTTATTCTTTTACCATTGAAACTTTTATTTGCGTCGCATCATATAAAAGTAAGGGAACGAATGGCTGGGCGCAAAGAATATTTAAATGGATAGCAATGAAATATGTACGGATACCTCTATTGTACTTAATAAAGCTATTGTATTATTCTAGCTATTGTATTATTCCATACATTTTATAAATAAAACGAACGGGTTATTTTACGTCGATCACTGGAAACATTGAAATTTTTGAAACTTCTGTATGCAAAAGGTTTTCTAATAAGCATGGAATTAAAGATTTTATGTGGAAAATTAATTGTAGCCCAAACATTATCGGGATTACGTTTTTGTTTTCAACTTTTTCTGTTTCCTTTTTTACATAAAATAAAGTAAAATATTTTTCCTGTCGTTAATGTTTCGGGAGGATTAAATCTCTCAACTACTTAAAAGTTTTAGCAATAAAGGGATTTTTGAACCACGTAACTCGTGTTCAGGGAAAGTTGAACGTACACTGAGTGGCCCCTGAACCGTCCGGTTCGAGGACAGCTCGCGAAAAATAAGAATGCGTTACGCTACGTCTGTCTATTTCGAAGTTCAATAAACGTGTAAACATTTCTCTATCCCGAACATTCAGGATATCCAGATAAACTAGACTGAAACCGCAGAGACAAATAAACGGCGCTAAAATCCAATATAATTCCTTAACAGAATTCCAATAGAACGGGGTCTAACCGCACGAAACGTTCCCCCTCAGCAAATTCGCAGTCTCCTGCCATCGTCGAAACGCAAAGTAAATTCGATATTCGTTACCCCGAGTCGTTTGTCCGTTTGATTCGCGTCTTTGAAGCTTCGCATAACTCGGCCTTCCAAAACTGTTGAACTTGAACCTGCTGAAAGTTCACGTACGCGCGGTGCCGCCCGACCGATGGATCAATTTGAAGTTGATCGCCTCTCGCAGATCGAATCGGAACGAAATTTTTCTTTGCACCCGATGTTTCGCGCACGCCGTTTGATACGGAACTTCACCTCGTCGTCGCTTGCTCTTATAACCGGACATAACTTCTTAATTTCCTGCCGTTCTGCTGGGAGCGTCCCGTGGAGATGACGCGACGCGACGGTGGCTCGCGTTTAAAACTCGTCGTAAATTTTACGTCTGTGACGTTGCTGGAACGATCGGGCTCCCCGGATAACCGATTCCATAGCCGGGCGGCGAACGATCTTATTGACGGCCGAAGGAAGGCTATGAAATTTGGAATTGGGGAGGATATTTTGTAGCGGATAGTTGCGTGAACGATAATTAATCGACATGGATATTATGCGATCGATCTTGCCGAACGGCAGGGCGATTTTTAACAATTTACTCGCATATGTCACTAATGTAATAGCTTGTGAAATATTGACGGCGAAGTTGGCGTCTGCGATGCGTTTTGTTTCATCTCCTGTGATAAATACAGACATAGGGACATCGATAAGAAAATATTCATATAGAATGGGGCCAAATGGCTTTCCCAAAAATATGTCGAATAATTTGCGAAGATTCGCGGGAGAATTTTCGGATAGAAATATAGAATTATAAAAACCGCATAGAAGATCGACGATTTGTTGGATTATCGTTGTTCCGATTTTTCAGTGTTGTATTTTCGTGCGCGGTTCAAACGCGTTTGTTTTAATTTCCGTTAAATACACGCTACGAAATTAATGTAACGTTTAGGTCGTTGTATTTGTCTAGAGACCGTACAAATATGATTATTGAGCGGCAACGAGAAACGCGTACCGTGTTTACTCGTGTCGACGATTTCACTTCGCTCAGGAGAACGTGGCCAATTACCCGCAATGTGCCATAGGATCGATCTGTCAAATCGAATTGCAACGTCTGCTTCCGACTAATTCATTAGAATCTCATTGTACGAATTAGTAATGCTATTCATAATTATATTAATCGACATGTCGACCAACAGTTAGCTGTCCGTTTATTCAGACTTACAATTAGTTCACGCGTTGTGCAACGATTCCACGTTGCGAGAATTCGCGACGATTAATCGATATTACCAGTTCAACGGATAACGAATAGTTGGTAGACGGTTGAAATTTGGTGAATCTGTTCACAGTAAGAACTGAAATTAATTCTACCGGTGCACTACCAAGGCAGAAGGATGAAACCTTTAAATAACCCGGAGAATTTCGAAACATTGCCACTACGTACAAGAAATATTTAACTTTACAATGTTCAGCGACGCTTTTTCTCGAAATTCATTGCTCATGAGTCGGTTCTTCTATCCAACAGTGACAATTGCATTCCAAAATGATTCTACCATAAAATTGTATCGAAAAACGTTCGCAGCAAGCGTAGCTCGTCATTCTGAAGCGAAGAGTTGAACTTCGACGATATTAAAGCATGCACTGAAATACTTCCGGACTGCATACTTGTATCAGAGTTGCGCGAGGAGGACCGGGAAACTTACACGAAGTCATTTCAAAAAGGTCGAAAGGGTACGTGATATCGTTGCTCGCTACCTTAATGCATTTACAACGTCGCGACCATAAAACCGAGACACTAAGGGGTTAACCTGGCCGCGTATCGCTTTCTAAGGGCCAGCCGGCACTCCCCCGATTCCCCCGAGAAAGAGCAAAGGTGTAGCTTCGGCGCTCGTTGCCGGTTAAGAGCTCAGGTGCATTCTGCGCCGCTCTATACGCAGTCTTGCAGAAGAGGGAACCTCGTTTAAGGAAGTTCGGCCGAAAGGTTGAACTGGTTTGTGGACTTCGGTCGAGATCGGTTTACCACCGTTCGTACTCTGCTTCGTAACTGTACGGCGCATATAGGGGGAAGGAGATGGGGAAGGAAAACAGAGTTCGTGAATGGTAACTCGCAAGGGGGAGGAAAAGAGGAATCGTCGGGGGAGAAAGGGTAGCGGCGAGAAGAAACAGTAATGAGAGTGCCACTAACTTAGTGATTAAAACACCAAGTGAAAAAGATTAGACAAACAGGCACGAAAAAGAAAGAAAAAAAAACAGAAATATGAAAGAGGAATCAATGTGTGCCTGCGTTGCTGAGTGAGAGAAGTGGCGTGGTAGTTGAAAGATTAGCGGACAGGCGAAAAAGCGATGAATGGAAGTATGTACATGAAAACGGGACGATGAGAAGTGTGAGAACGGTATGAAGAATGAATTTATTGCACGGGATGACATGGTCTAGATAGGGGACTGTATAATTTTCGAATCAGTCGAGCGTGTTCGGTAACAATTTTCGTTTATTGCCCCTCTGTTGGAATTAAAGCTTCCCTGAAACTCGGTGCTCCGTTATATTAGTTACGTTCAAAGGCGGATATCAGCTTTATTCTTCCGTACCAATTCGGAAAGGCTAAAAGCAAATGCGTTTGCTCGTGGGACGCCGAGGGAAACAAACGTTGCACCGAAACGATATTGGAAGCTGTAAAAAGATTGGTTATAATTCAAGACAAATGTCGCTCGATCGAGTCCAATCGAAAGGGTGCAAACTCTTGTCCAGCTGTGCTTACACGCGACACTAAAAATTTCCTGGCAACCCAGCACCTGAACAGATATATATATACAACAACTTTTACTGCTCAGCACTGAAAGGTTTGACTTTTCAAATCTCCCTTCTCGTTTCGATTTTCGATCGTAAATACATTTAAGATCAATAAGAGAGTAACTGAAGCATAGCGGATTTTTAAAACTTAGCCCGCGTTAGCACCTGGAATCGTAAAGAAATGCCTGCTTGGGAATACAGATGAAGAAGAGAATGAGAAAAATCGAATAAAAGCAGAAGCAGTCAACAAGTGAGAAATGAAGGGAAAGGAACAACTTAATGAATAGATGGAGAAGCAAAGAAGTACAATATAGATGAGCGGATGAACGTATAAGAACGAGACAGAGAATGAAGGAATAATCGAAAAGGAAAGAGTTGTAAGGCTTTATGTTCGACGTTGCAGTACCTTTCCATTACTGTATCGCGTTTTCTTTCCATTCCACGTGCACATACAAACGGGGATACATCGACGCTCGAAATCCGCTCGTTCAAACAGTCCCAGAACTTAACCGCAAACAGAAGCCTGACTTCGGTTTCGCCTCTGTGAAGAGACAGACAGCAGCAAAGAGCACACGTGCATTGATCAGGGTGGAAGTTGTAGTACAACTGTCAGGTTAACGCCTCTGTACGTACAAGGGAAATACGTTGCTGGCTTGTAGTGTGGATTTTATTTGAAAAATGATGCTTCAATGTATAAAAAATAGAATTGAATATATATTATAAACGGGAGGACTTGGCAATTGAGCTTACCAGGAGAACCGAATGAAGTTGAATAAGGAAGAAATAAAAAGAATGTAAAGTAGATCTCATCGTCCGCGCAAATTGTACTCACTGTTCTCGCAGGGGCCTTTTCAATCAATATATACTACACCACTCGGGTCCAGTTTATCGAAAATTTCAACTCCTACTGTAATCAAGTTAGAAATTACTAACTTCCAACATCGCTACCGTACAATCATGACCTCTTCACCCAAGAACGTCGACCAGACTACCACACCAACATCCCAAATGTCCACTGAACAAACCGCACTCGTCCCAAAACAAGCTATATACGCGACTCCCCGAACATTGGAGACGACGAAGACTCGGAACAAAGAGGAAGAACACATCGGAAACCCGGAGACGAAGACAACTAACAAGTCTGCAGAATCGGAACGCTGTTGTCAACTTGTCCGCTGTGGCGTGTACACGTTCGAACGACGACGAGGATACTTCCGTTCAACGTCGAACGGTATTGGATAGATAAATCCAGTATCTCATTCGTCTTGTAATTATTATATTAAACATGCTAAAGCTTGGGTAACTGCTATTGCTGGAACAGTACGTCAGCTGATGAAGCGAACTGAGTACAAGTCGTATCAACGTGGTGAAACATTGAACAAAAATTCTGGACAGGTGAAATTCTACAATCGATAGCATACTGACTCGAATTGAGATGTCGGGGAAAGTGGTAATAAAGGAAGGTAGTCAAATTGGTTACAATACAACCCAAGCTGGCCAGTCGCGAAAAGCGCGTGGAGAAAATACATGAAAAATACGGAAAATATTTACCACGGTTCCCAGAGACCCAGGCGTGGGAATGTCCCTAACTGACCCTAGAGGTAACGGGTCCAGCAAGACGGACCGAATCCAGAAATCTTAATGAGCAAGACCATAGGATCATAGGTCCAGCCACATGCCTCGGCGATGTCGATGACGATGAACTCGTGATGCCACGACCCCAGGATTATCCTCACCCATCTAAGAGTCTTGCCTATCGGACTCTTCCCAGTCCGTGTCATCATCCTCGGACTAATCCCTCGACTTTAAAGACGCTTCGGCCTACCGTCCACATATCCATGTGAAACTCTTCTATCGCACGCGAATTGATTGTCAATGATTCTGCTACGGGGTTCGTGGACCACTGCCCCAGCAAAGTCTGGTCGCCTGAACGGTGTCGCAGGGGGGCGGTGGCGTCAGTTTTGAGGTCGGTTAGTTCAGGCATCTGTAGCGGTCATTGCGGCGGTTCTCTTGCAGCATGAACCTCATCAACCGCAGCTATTTGCTCCAGGAAACGAGATGCTTGTTTCATAAGCGAAACAAACGCCGTTCCTCCGGGACGTGGAATTTCGTTCGGGTCCGTTTTGTGGACGGAACGATTCCTCCGACCATCGCAGCCGGTGCAGAGATGGGGACGAATTCGAGCAGATTGTCGATAGAGCTTTCCGTATGCACGGCCTTCGACTGTTCGATTCGAAGAAGCACGACTCGATGGAATGTCGGGGACGTTGACTGATCTCTGGTCGGAGTGTTGTCGATGGAATGGCGGGTCTTGAATCGACCGTTTCAGCGCCGGAGCAATTTCTTCTTCGCTTTTTCTCGTTTTGTTTTTCCCTTAAACGGATGGTTCGTAAATGGAGGATGAAGTGACAAAGTGGTGGATGCTGGAAAAGTTTAAAACGCCGTCGGTTGCGGAGACAAATGGTTCGAGCATACGTTGTTTAATTGCTTGGGAAAATTATTGAGTGGGATATTGTCGGATGCAGCGATTTTTCACATTTTGGAGGTCGGTTTGGTTGTTCGAAATAAATAAATGAAATATTTAGTGGTGCAGTTGCCGAGCGTTATTGCCGAAAGATACATAAAAATGCACTTAGTATTTACACGGGAAATCGATCTGAGAATACTCTTTCTTCACTTTCAGTTCACCATTCAAATTATCTTGGAACTGTTGTTCGAAAGAAAATTAACAGAATATTGTAATATTGGATCGAAAATGTAAAACAAACTATACCTCTCATATTATGTTCGTTTTCTCTAAATACACGAGATATGCTTACAATTTTCGCAAAAGGGTTGTTCGAAAACATAGGAGACTCGTTTTCGGTACGGTCGGAGTGGAAAATATTCGGGCCGCTGTTTAAAATGTCGCAGCGAACAATGGAAACGGTGGTAACAATTCCATTGCTTTGTTTAGATTTTTCGCAACAAGAATCCACTTTCCCGAAACAAAACCCCGTGTAACCCGCGTATGCAACGGTACGTGTAGTCGGCCTCAAAATTCTCGTTGATCCGTGTTCTATGAAAAATGGCGATACGATGTGTATTAGGCCGTTCACGCGTTCCAATATTTGTTGTGGCCACCACGGTGTCTAGGGATGTTTGACAAGCCGCGAAATTTCAGCCGGTTCGACGTTTCGGCACGTTCCAAAAAGCTTTTTCGCGCCGCGCTGGTACGCGCGTCGTCGTGTCACGCTTGAAAGAGGAGGACGTCAAGCGTACGTCGCGATCCATCGCGTACTCTTTCTCATTTGGAGTGGACATTTTACGACCAACCGGAATGCATGATCAGTAAGTTCGATAACCGACGGACCTGTTCGCCGTCTGGGAACAGGAAGAGAATGAGGCCTCGATAGTCGCGACGTCGCCTAATAAAGTTCAGGGAAAGGCTGTCGGTCAACCTATGAGACGCCGTAAGGACGTAGTTTTCGTGTAACGCGAATTTTCGGTCGTCGATCTCGCGCGATCGCTTTCACAGTCTCGCCGGTCGATTTCCATTCGCTCGTCGTCTTCGATGATTGGAAATCGTTCCGTTCGTTTTTATACGCGCGATACGGACATTCCGGTGCTCGATCCATTTTCCGGACTGACTGGCGTTAATTCGTACGGCAGGAGGATCGATGCACGACTGCCTTGCTCTATGTTAATGAAACTTGGAAAACGATAAGCGTGCCGAAATGCATCGATGCACAGACGCACGATTGGACGGGGGAGCCTTTTGTCGTGGCCATTGCGATTTCATTCACGCGTTGCCGCGAATTTATCGAAACGTGCACGTTCGCGTTTGGCACGACGTAGCTGGGTGCCTTACGCGATGAACGTTCGCGTTTCGATTCGGTCTGCAGCTGTTTGATAAGAGAAGCATGCACACCTGCTGGAGGGAGGGTAGTTAACGTGGGAATTTTTATGTTTGCGTTCCAGTGCGTAAAAGTATGGTAAAATAGTTTGAGGATATCGACAGGCTAGCGTTTGATTCGCCTTAAAGGTTCGCCAGCAATTATAAATGTAGCATGATGATTTGCAAGAAGACAAAATTAAGTGAATGAAAATCAAATGAATTCCTCGGACAAAAGTTCAATCTCGCGAAGTGAACAACATGACGGAGGTTCTATCGCGGTGCGAAGTGAAATTAGTATTCATTATCTCGTAATTGTGATCCTGAATTGCTGTATATTTTCGAACATTTTCGAAAAGACAAAATGGCTGGAAGATATTCAGTGTATTACGGAGAAAATAGCTAACAATAAGCCTGACATCCTTAACAAGCATCTATTCAAGCTCCATTCAATACAATGTGCTGCCTAGGTCTTTGACGAGTTTAAACGTCTTCTGAAACTTTTGCGTGCTTTTTGAAATTAACTATGAAGTATATATATATATATATATATATATATAATTAAAGGCCGACTATGTTAACAATTGATACATTTGGGAAGTAAAGTCATCATCCTTGTTTCGACCTCTTCAAAGAACTTATTATCGTTACGAAGTCATGTTCGATTTAATGTAATGTTTATCCTTATAAAAAAGCATTTAGTAATTCTGTACATGTAATATAAAATTCATGTATCAAGCATCCAAAGTTAAAGTACCAATAAAATACGTGGTACAGTCCTTCAATATTCCCACAATTTGCACAGAATTTATTCATAATCCAATAATAGCGAGTTCCGTTGCGGGGATAGGTAACACGATTGTTAAGAGGATCAAATAGATTCCAGATAAGACTTATCTTGCGGCAAATTGCGTGGCTCGTTCGCGAGTACCCTAATCACACAGCTGATTGGTCAGCGTCGTAAGTTCAATTAAGCGAATTAAGCGAACAATTTCCATCAAAGGTGTTATCAAGTTTGTTTCCCTTACTTGGCAAACAAGTTGACACGGAAACCGGAAACTTTAATATCGTCGGGTAGTTAACGGGGAGCGACGTGTATCTAAATTTCGTCTTTCTCCGTCTCCTTTCTTACTATCGATCCCTGGCCGTATTCTCGCTCGATGTCGCCGTAATAAAGGGTCGACGAGGACCACGTCGCTCGAATATACCAATTACCATTAAATAACACGCGCCTTATTCAGGGAAGATGTCCAGTCTTTTTTTTTCTTTTTTTTTTCGGTGTACGCCTTATGAAATTTTTGCCGTGAAACGCATACTAAAGTACAGCGACTTCGTGGACCGGATTAATTTACGTAACGTTGGTTGTAATATATATGAAAGAGTTCAAACTCTGAAAGATTTGTTCCCTTTTTTATCTACTTATATATTTAACAAAAAGAAGGGCAGCTCTAATTCATTAAAATAGCTTAACGTACGTTTTATCATTGTTCTGGATAACATTAAGTATTAGTGTAATGATTGGGCTTCGGTTTTACGCAACTAGTAATTACAACAGTAACTAAGAAATAATAAAATTCGCCTTTCTTTTTCAGGTACGTTCCAAAAATCTGCAACAGCTCCTTCGCCATAATTATACACGTAAGTAAGACAATTTATATGGTCGATACGTACACGACATTTCTGGGCAGCAATTTTATTTTGTAACAAAGAAAAGAGGAATAAGGGAAAGATCCATCAAAATGATCGTGGTATAGCACCAGAATCGATCAATTATTTCGTGGTCCGTCGATGCTGAACAAAGTAATTCATAAATGAGTATCGAATTTCCTCTTTGCCCACTTAATAATTTCCTCGCTTGTCACTTCAATATTATCTGAACAATCGAATCCTTCAACTCGCGAATCTTCCTGTAGCATCATTATACATACATATGCACTTATTGCACACATCTGACAAGTGGATCAGAAAGATGAATCGTGTTGGCGATCAGCGAAACTTGAATCGCTTTTCATTACAATACTCATTGTAACCCGCCAATCGTTAAACTAACAACAAGTCCGGCGAGAAAGAAAGAGAAATAACTTTACCGTTGTGCCATCGCGTCGCAGGTATGCGCGGAAGGGGTTGGAGGTTGAGGACGAATAGTGGAAACACTTAGAAAGAACTGGAACAGTAGGGGAACAGAGTTTTCGAGTTCACGGCGGCCCAGACTTTTCGAGACCATCACGGCCGCTTTTTAGCCGGCCGCGGAAGACAAAAGTGCTTTTAATGCTTTAACGAGCGGCGCTGAACCATTGTTCCCCTGTTCGTGGCTCGCTTCCGGCTCGCTTCGCGACGAGTCAGTGCCGAAACGTTTTTACGGGCCTTCCCTCATTCGTCTCTCGCTTTGGCAACTTATTTTCGTGCCATCCCCTCTTATATTGTTCTGGTTTTTTTTTCTTTTTTGTTTATTTCTGTTTTGGTCCTTTTCTGACCGGCTCCGAGGGATTCGCATGTGTCGCATTAGCGGACAATTTGCAGGCGAGCTGCACACGAAAGAGACAATCTCGTATCGCCTGGGTATCGCGCACGATTCCTCTCTCGCTACGCTTTTAACCCTTTCTACTTTTTTTTTTTTCGCCACCCTCCTTTTTTATTTTTGGTTGGCCCACTCTTTGTCTGCAGGGCATTTGCCGAGTAATTGCAACGTAGCCGTATTATCGCTCCCCTCGTCCAGTAATTTACGTCGCGTTCGAAACGGTGATCGATTATTCTTAATTTTTTCGAACGCACGCGCCGGTCCCTTCAATTTTCAAACGCTTCGAACGTGCTATGGTCAAAGGGAGGTTTGCGATGATTGCGTCCGTATTGGGTTAGGTCGTGACAGCGGGTGGCGCAGTTGACATAACGCGCCAGGATAGTTGTGGGAAAGGTGAACTCTTTGTGGTCAGTGATTTTGGGAAAGAAGCTGCTATGTGATACGATATAAATACGTATATATTTTTTAAAAATCGTAACATGATATTCAATATAGGCAAGCGGCAGTACGTTAACGTCGAAATTAATCAGCCGTTAAAAGTACAAATTTTGTTCGGACAACTATGCGCCAATATCACGAAATACATGGAAAAATTGCAGTTGCAAACGAAGGAAACGAACCAGATACGTATGCCACAATATTTTTAGTCGTTCCAAAACGCAATTCATCAATATTATTAAAAATTCCCGACGTCGATGTCCGAAAGTGACCAGGTGTGCTATTAATTTCTACGCAATTGAATAATCCCGTTCTCATTTATTAAATGTGTAAGCGTCACACCTCGCCACAATATGCATACGAATCGTTCGCAAGCGCTCTTTTAATATTGAACGAAAATAAACTGTCGCCCGCGTTGTTTATTAATTCCACCAACTAACTGAATCACGCGACACGAACGAATTCGATCGAACGATTCCTCTTAGGCAAACGTATACACGAAACGGCTGCAACAATGCTCGATTCTGGCCGCACCAAATATGCCGTTACAGGACCAAATGATATAACATAGCACTCCGTAATCTGTCCGGACCGCAGAACGTAATCCCGCTGGTAACCGATACCCGCGAAAAAGAAAAATCGATGTTCTTATGAAACGCGTCAAACCGGATATCCCGAACGGGGTAGAAAGTGTGGTGTCGCGCTTTGGCCGCCAGATATCAGCGCGGTGCGCGCTTTCATGCGACGATACAGGGTCGCGTGGCGGACAGCTTTTAAGCGCTTATCGACGGCCGTGCGTGGTCGAGGCCGGCTTAAACAAGGGCGAAGAAAAGCTGTGCATGAACTGTAACACGGGATACCGGACCGCGATCCACTCTCGTTCGACCGTGGCCGGCGTATCGATTTTTCTAAAAGCTCGACAGAAACGGTTATTATTATTAAAGCGGTACGACGTTGTCGAAACGAGCACCGGGTGTCGTTACCGCGGCGGAACTTCCCTTGCTAATTCTCGATCTCTGCCCGCGCGACGTCCCTCGGAATATTGGGCGAGTTCGCGTCATCAGACGTAAGACCGTTCGTCTGTTACGTACATCTGTCCGTGAACAGTAAATAGAGAAAGTTTGCCGAACGAGAGTTCGCTTTGACGCGGCAGACAGCGTCCGATGATACGCGCGATGACGCGCGCTGAATATTCGGCCGGGCAATAGGCACACGGTTGCGATTGAAGATTAAAATTTCAGTTTCACCGTGAACATGTCGCGGGGATACAACTGCGTCCACTGTTCACTCCGAGGGTGTATTAAGTATAAATCCTCGAAATTCCTGCGAGCAACCTTTGCGTATTATTGATGACGGGATCTTCTTTCGTTGAGAGGATCCATAGCCACGATATTATTTATCGTACACCTGGCGCCGTATATATCGGTACAGGGTACTAATTGCTCGGGGAAAGTAGTCATAAGTTTCGGACATTCAATTGCTTCCACAATGTGTGCGGACCAGCGTTGTATCGGGTGCCCGCTTGATTTGTGAGAGGACATGGCTGGAAAACATTCTTAGGAAATCGGGCCAATAAAGTCCTGCCATCTACCGCTATTCAGGGAAAGGGCGTTGTTCAACGTGCTGAGTTATCCGCGAGCCATCGTTGGTCCAATGCAGAAAAATGCTAGTCAATAAAATTGTATATTATTGAATAAAAACAAAAACCGGTAATAATTAAATTTTATACGAACTTGGCCTGTCGCGTTCAAGATTAAAAGGAAGAATAGTTTGAAAAGTGACAGTCACTATTTTTGGGCGCAAAGAAAACGCTGATACTGTCTGTGACGCGTTCGTAGTAGATATAGAAGTGACCGTCAGCGTTCGAAGTTCGTCGAGGTTCAGTAGCGATCCTCAGTCGTAGCTGTGCAATTGTTTATTGCGAATTATCCAATACGCAGGAACTGCCTTTTCGTAATCTGCCGCATAAATGTCACCCTTGACCATGTCCGTGTGCCGTGCTCGTCGGATGATGAGTACATATTTCCTTCGGCCGACTGGCTAGCCGGCTTCGCGCGTCCTTGCTGATCCATAGATCCGTCAATAACAGTCGTTCTCAAGGCACGCCAGCTGTCGCTAATGTTGTTTGCCAATTCGCTCGCGATACTCTCTCGTTAAGCTTGTTAGAAGCTGTCTCGCATCGAGGTGACCACGTAAACCCCGTTGCGTGGAAACAGGATAATGCGCTGTTACCTTGTTCCGCTGTATTGCTGAATTATGCCTCCTAGAACTTTCTCTAATTATCGGCTCGTTGCTGTGGGGATCTGTAAGAGGCGATTCAACTAACAGTAATCGGGTTTCAATGTTTAAATAAAACGCGGCGTGTTGTCGGTGACGCTGATGAAGTCGTTGAACATGAAATATCGTGTATTTCGATTGGAAAGTAATAAAAGCAACAATAATAATTATCTTGATTTATTTTTCGTTTGGCCTGTACTTCAAAATAAACCTTCGATTGAGTGGTACGATTTATCGATTTTTCTCTTTGGAATTTGAGCCGGGGTGCCATTGTTATTCGAAGTACTGGAGTGCATATTGTTTGATAAAGGTTAATTTGTCAGGTTTTTTTTATTGGCGGAACTTGCAGTTCGCACGGTTTCGTTGCTTTGTGCGTGGAACCCATTAATTTACTAGAAACGTTAAATATTGGATATTCTACATATACATTGGATTGACGCGTGTTTATTTCATTTGATATACATATCCGGCACAGGCTCGCCGCGTAAATTTGCAAAATATTCTGACAATGTAAATGGTATTTCATGAGTATATTCGTAATTTCTGCGCGTAACGGAGCCAGTGGAATGAGCGCTATAGTCGGATATCAATTTCGTTTAATTGAACGCTACCTGACAACGAAATTACAAAACGTAAATTATTGCTCGCGCAAAATATTAATACCGTCTATTCGTCGCAACATTTACCCAACCCTTTCAACGCTTTTAACCTTCCGCGAATATTTTTCTATGTTTCGATCAGATTTGGACGGCGCTTACAAAAATATGACAAATCTTCCCATTCGTCAATGTTTCATTATCGATGAAAAGTTTGTTGCGCCAAACGTCCGGTCACTTATACGGCATCACCGAACTGCTCGGTGTCTGCACAATAGTGCGTCGGTACCGAACAATTACACGTGCTTCGAACGTGCAATTCAATTGACAATTCGCCGTCCGAAATAGAACGCCGGGAAGAGGCTGATCGAACGAACGAACGACCGAGAACGAGTGAAAAATTCAATTCGACGATGGATCTCCGAGAATTCTCGCTCGCGATTTCCGTCCGCAACGAGAATAACCGTTCGCGCGACATAATCATCCCGAACTACTATCGAAGTCGGCGGCTTCTTCGTCGAAGATCCTCCGCGTCGCGTCGTCGTCAACTTGTAACGAACGTAAAGTGTTTTTACGAGCGGGGGCAAGTCGTCCGGGGGCATTTCTCGCGAGAAGAGGGTTCCCGGCCGTGGCCGGGAAGGGGCGGAAGAGTGAAATTAGGGGCGAGTTCTCCCGCGATCGAACGCGATGCTGCTGGCACGAACCGCCGTGAGGCTGGCGCCGCACTTCATAAAGTTAGATCGAGATTTCGAACTTTCGCGAACTGCGCGACTCCTCTCGAAATCGCGCTCTCGATAGGCCGCCTCCGCGGATGCCAAGGAATGCCCCTAATAGGACGAGTTCCTGCGATAAGTTTTGTTCTCTGTTCGCCTTCGAAAAGATCGTGCCAATCGAACTTTTTTTTTCGCCGGTGTGATTTCTACGCGAAGCGGAATGCAAGATTCTTCGGGGAATTTTTCGACTCCTGCACGATCCGACGTTAGGACGGTGCTCGTGTGCTCGCCCGTTTCGCGGCGGAGCATCTGCGTGAATGATCAATAAGATCTGTTGGGACGATAGCTCGGCGGCCGTTGAGGAAACTTTCTGTCATTTAGATAACACGGAAGTAGCGATTCTTTCGGGGGCGGTGCAGCTTTGGTAAATAACGCTTACGTTTATTAGTCGAAGGGAGGAAGATATTCGCGGTGAATAAAGTTCGGATATTCTAGAGAGACGTCGAAGATACATTTTACACCCACTAGGCAAGGGATCAAACGATGCATTGGGAAGAACAATTGATCGCTTTCACGTCCAATATGCGTACATAATAATATAGTTGGAATATTTTATAGATGTTTGACTGTTCTTTGGGCATTTGCTTTACTCACTAATGACTCGGTTCTGGAGAAGTGATCACGTTGCAGAGAAACCTTCAGTGCTCTTATGCAATACACTGAAAATATTTTAAATTATCAGCAATTATTCGGTTATTCGGTGAAGTATTTTATAAAACAGTTTGCTTATATGAATTCAAACGTTTGCGGATGGAAAGGAGTTGAGAGAGCGGTGAAAGTATACGTGGACAATATGTGGGCATGTGTAAAGTAAAAAAAGAAGTATTTTAAACAATTGTTTTGTTTCTGCTACATAATATACTCGTACAACTGTTGCCATCAGATTGTTCGTTGTTGGGAATTGTTCTCTTGGAAGATATATGCGAAGCTTATAAACATGCTTATATATTGTATTGGATGGGATTTGATTAAATTGGAAGGTGCGTGAAGAAAAAAAAAAAAAAAAGAATATGAACTTTAATTAGATTCCGAACAAGTTTAAAAGTTCTAGCGAGTTTGAATGTCGTGCATGCCTTAAACACACAACGACTGTCCTGAAAATCTGAAATATCTTAAAAGACTCTAAACTTTTAAATGTTCTCCGCTTAAACTCCAATGAGTTTGAAGATTGTATGATTAATAAAGTCTTACTTTTACATGCGATATATCTTTCTCATTTTTGCTTATTTCGAACTACCTTGGAGCTACACTTTGAAAGAATGCGAACCTGGAATGGTTAGAAACCGTTACAAAGTAAAAGTCACTTTTAGATTTTACTGTTCAATGAACTTCGGGTAGTAAACTTGAGATTCGTTCGATGGGAAACAATTATAAAGAATTTAATTTTCTTTAATTTATACGATATATATCAAGAAAATTGCATTGGACGACTGAACCGAACTGTAAACTTTTATTTCAGTTTTAATTCAGGACTCAGAGGTGATATTGTTTATTTAATTTGAGGCTGTGGTGGTTTTATGCGGTCATAAATACTCGTTATTTTACATTGGCTATAAAGTTTGAACGTCAGAACGCTGGAACTGATGTTCCAGATTTACGAGAACATGTAACAAGTCATTCAGCTTGATGTGCCTTTTTGGAATACCTCAGTTCTTACGCATCGGCGTAATTAATAATTGATTAGTTACTCGTAGGCTTTCACCGGTCTATTTATTGCAACAGATAACAACGCATATGGATAATAATTTCTACTCTTTCAATAGTAATCGTCAACGTTTTGTTTCTGCTTTCATTGGATAAGGGTAGCAAACCCCATTGCCCAACAAATGATTTATTGTAAGATTCTCGTACCCCGCCATTAATTCTTCTTTTTAATTGTAAACAGCTGTCGCTGCCATTTTTGCTCGTACAATCGACACGTTGTCCTGTGTATCGCTTAATTAATTGAACGGACCGGTTGCTCAGTACTTTGCTCGTTCGATGGACGCAACGTGTCGATTATAGGCCGTTTATTTTATCGACGTTCATTTTCGACGGTAGGGCGATCGTTTACGTCCGCAGTTTGCCGGGGTCTTTGCAAAATTATCACTGGATATAATATCTGTACAGTGTTCCGCTTTCGAAGGGACTGTTTTTTCCATTTTCGTAGTTATCATCGTTTACACGATTCGATAACATCATTTCTCTGTTTCTGGTTCGTTACAAGCGCTTTTGGAAAGAGATGTACATACGCACGCAGTATGTTATGTTCTAATTGAATGCAAACTCATTCGTGTTTGTTTGAACGGGGATACATTAAACGTTTATTGGAATATAATTCGAACGTAACGCATTGCAAATTGAAATGATAGTGGTTGGTCGTTGATAATACGAAGCGCGAAAATAACAGATTCCAAATGTCGGGGTTGCCTTTATTATTCACAAAGCAGAATATAATTAACGGAACAGTTTCAGTGAAGTTTTTTAAATTGCTTTCGCGTTAACCTCGCCACGCAACTTATTTCCCCGGTATACTCTCCATTAACAAGGAAACAATCTTTTTCTAAACGATAGAAAAATTACAGTCTGCTTCAAACTGTACGCGCGCTAAGTACGTCGCATGTCCGCATTTAATTTTCCTCCGAGCGATCCGCGTGCATAGATCGCACGGTGACGTAGCAATGCCATAAACGCCAGCACGCTTTGAATAGAATCAGTTTTTCCCGAATAAAGGGGAAATTAGTTTCTCCATCGTCCGAACCATTTGTAAAGCTTTGTTTTTTTCCCTACCTCCACGCCCAGGTTGCCGTCTCACAAATTGCTTATTAAGCTTGCATACTAATTTCCGCCACGCTATGGATTTATTAAACTTTATATTTCACCGGGTATATTCCGCTTCTTTATGGCATCCGTCCCGCGTATATATATATATATATGTTACTTTATGTAACGTCGTTTCCCCTTTTATCGGGATTCATCAGAGGGAGAAATGTGTTTGAGGCCCTTTCACTGAGAAATTGTCTCATAGATTCGCCTTGAGCTATTCAATAAGTTTTACACGTGCTTCAATATCACAGACATTCACATCCAGACTGACACCCTACAGCAGCCCCGCTAAGGCAAGGGTTTGCAAGCCTTTTGTGCTCGCTTGTTCCCATGTGCGGCGTCAGCAAGGTGTTAGCATCTTCGTGTGTCAAGAAATCTCGCGTACACATTCCGTATGTATTACGCTCGGAGCGTATAATTCACTGCAACATAGGACAGTGCTGAACACATTCTTGATAATTTCGAAAAGTCGGGCGTAATTGTACATTGCTGGTCGACAGTTTGGTTGACGAAGGGAAGCAGGGAATTCTGAGTTAGAATCAGTTGGGTTGCTTCATTTTCTGAATTATGTTGAAATATGTTCCTTTTAATTCTTATACGTACAAACTCTGTTGCTCACGTGTCGAAATCACGCGTCGTTCTGAGCACTCGTATTTAATAACCAGTCCTTAATATGGCAAATGTTAACAAGAACATCATCCTCGGGATAATATTTCCAACACAGTTGATATCTCACGTAAATGTCCGGTCGAATGTTAAATACCGTTTATTTAGTTATGCGCGAATATTAACTGGCTTGTTAACAATTCATCGATTCAATATTAATATTGTAGAGACCGATGATCATTCACTTTGCTTCGACACGTTCTATCTTGGATGTCCGCCGATATTTTCCACCCGAGAATCACTAACGAGCTTGAAAATTTCTGCACAATCTGCAGTGCCCGGCGATCCCAATCTTTTGGCCGGCAGTGCCTACTTGTAACTCTCATCCGGATGACCTGTAACTCATGCGCTATTACCGATATATATCAAACAAAGTTGCGCCCCGGACTGTCCGAACAATCATCGTCCCGTTGCACAGTCATCGAAACTATCCGCCCCGTAAAGCCGACCTGAAAATAGTTCGCAAATAATACCGAAGATCTACACCAGACCGCGCGGCGCCCTTTCGGGGTTTCACAGTTGTTTGAACGTAACACGATAATCCGGTCGTTTCGCCACATCCGGCAGACGGATGTTCCAGCTAAACGCAACGCTGTTCCCGCGAATCGCACAAAGGGAATTAATACCGACGTCAGACGCGAATCCGTCTCGCAGTGAGATTTGACGCCAGCGCAGACAGCCTTTGCGTGCCCCTCCGTTGGCTTGGCCCAAAATTGCACGTATACAACGCGTAACCAGCCCAAGAGACACGATACCGTGTACGAGCAGGAGGAAGAAGGAAGAGGCTTAGCTCTGCAGCTGCCAGCAATTAGAACCGCAGAACGGGACGACCCGTACTTTGCGTGCACGGAAGGCAAATCGTCGGTGGGTTTACGTGCCTTTCGACTCACAGTCAATCGAGAATCCACTTCCATAGTTTCGTCGACGTTGGTTTTCCCGATACTTAGCTGGAGAACGGAATCGTTGTGAATTGCACGGTATGCGTTCGAATTGAATTTGAAAAATGTTGTAATGCTTGTGGACCGTAGAGATGTTCGACAGCGCGATGGTCTGGATCTTGGCTGACACGGATGCTAAAATATTGTTGTTTCACATGTTCCCTCCGAAGATTATTTCATATTCAGATCATGTTAAGGGAAACGTGGCGGCGCGTTTAATTAGAATGAGAGATAGTCGTGTAGTCTTCGTTTCTTTTGCGAAACGTACCTTTGATAATTGGTCGAAATGCTGTAGCCGAAGAAGAATGATTTGATTGAGAACTCTAAAAAGCAACACAGTAACTGTCACGGGGCACGCAGTTTTATTACAACGAGCTAATGAATTTAACGTGAAACGATTGTTCGTGTTACTGGAGATTAACACGGACGATTTATGGACACATGTATTTGATCCTACCGATTGATCCTGATAAAACGGGAAGTGAACGAAAAGTAGGATGTATCGATGCACGCGAGGTGTCAATTTACGCGCTATTAGGCTACTGTGCATCGGATACTTTTTGCGGATACCTTTTATCATGGTACCAAAAGGAAATACGGCGGCAATAAATCAAGCGTCCGTTGTCCGCGCCGCTGGCAATAGTTACGATTTTTAATGTATTTGCAAATCAGAACGACCGCAGGCCGCGCAGCAAGTTGTACGAGCTTTTAATTGAAAGAAAAATTCTCTGAAGCTACGGTGGTCGTGCCTCTGTGTTTCAACGTTGTTCCACCATTAGTTTTTATTCGCATTCGGAACTAGGAAAATCACTTTCGGGAGACTGCGTTCAGAAATAACTTTCAGGAAGTTTCAAAATATTTCGAAGAAGTACGGCGCGCCGTGCTTTCCGGGCGGAACCAGTGATGTAGCGTAGTTGGTAATAAGAGCATGATGCGCGCGAAGAATTTCTTCGATACTTGACTAGGATGTGAAAATGTTATCAAAATCACTTGCGCGAACTAGATTCATGGCACAGAATTCCCCCCGATCGTTTTAGAGATTCGAAATTTCTGTGGCATTGTACTTCGGCTGCTTTAAATTTATTTATGGGGAAGGAACTTTAAATTCCGACGAGGGTCTTAAGAATTTAAAATTCTAATTAAAGCTTAATGGATTCTTATCGTCCCGTGTTACACTAACGATTACACGTGTCGTAAAGCAGCGTTAAAAATCTCCCCGTACAATTTACAATTAAACTAAGAAACTTTACTCTGATAATAATAATAGTAACCCTTTACTTCTTTTCGTCGTCCGTTACTCGACTGTGTATTAACTCTTCAGCACACGCCTGATCTTCACCAGTCTAAATTCTCGAAACTTCATTACGCTTCTAGACCTTATCGCCCCGGCGCAAACGATAGCGCACCCTAAATTTGTAACACTAATTTTCATTGCAAACGGCGAAGTATGTTTCGATGATTCATTTCGTTCAACGGAATGCGATAATTAAGGCCGCGGCGATCTCCAATGTACACGCACTCTACTACACCAGATAACGAGCGAATCCATTAATAAACGTCAGTTTGTTCGCAAATTGCCTTATGCAGGAGTGCAACGTGCCACGTATAGCGAGGTGGTGGCCAAGTAAGCTTGCAGAAAAATTACGTCCGTGCACTGGCAAGGGTACCTACATTCTTTTTTTTTTCTTTTTTCTTCCTTTTTTTAACTACCCCCCTATCAGCCGACGAAGTTTACAGTTCTGACGGGGGGGTGGGGGGTCGGGACGGCTCATTGGCCCGCAAACTATTATCTCCTAATCCGAAAGGCTGGAGACTTCACTTTTGCCGGCGTTCTGTTGTTTAATCGCGTGCCATCAGACCGGCAGGCGACTCGATTAAACTTATGAAAAAGTTTACGATCCCCCGGAATAGCCTGTGACAGCAGCTATCTATGGTGGATCTCGGAAGATGAAGAATTTCCTATTGATTCCGGTCGAGTCGGATAACACCGGCCAAGACTTGTCCATTTTTCTTTGGTTTTTCCCCCGGACCGGTCGAGCTATTGATCTATCGAAGTTTACGTTCGCGGAAATTCGTCGTGATTTTGTCATGTTTTTAAGTGACCGTTGTGAACGCCCCGCGAAGTCCGTCTGTGTCCGCTTCTACTATTCTCGAAGGGTCGGCATCATGGTTTTTCCCAAACGTGCCGCGACTTGAATACTGGGCCCAGAAGCGTGTGTTCGTTTAAACAATCGAACAAATGTTTGGCTCATCGGCGTGCCGCGAGAGGAACAGAAATTAGGATGGGATTAAGTATTGGGTTCGCGTGTCGCCTTCGGCGTAGTCGCGTCGCAAATGATCGCGTCGTAAGAAAATTAAAATCGAAGGCGAGAATGAAACTGGAGGGCCGGAATTATTAGCCGGCGAAAGTTGCGAAAGGATTATTGGAGGCAGATTTCCTTCGTCGGGATCCTCGTTTAATGGGATAATTGAATTAGTCTTATCAGCGGAAGATCAGTCACGATCCGCCAAAATCTATTAGCCAACTGTCACGTTCCGTGTTCTATAACTGGCGAGAGGATTTTCAATCATAATTATCTCTTTCGCGCGCGCCCGTCGGAAAAGTGATAACAACGAAGCGTCGCAGTAACAGTTGGAAAAAGAATTACTGCATATTTTCAGCCTGCACTTCGTTAAAATCGTTCTATCCGGGACTCTGTACGAAGCTTCAACGATTGAATATTCGACTCGCGTGTCGAATATTCCCGTATTTCGTTATCACGAATCTTTGTTAAAATTATTAAACTTGTTTTCAACCGTTCGCATATATATCCTGTCGGCTTGGCGAACCTTTGAAGAAGCTCGGATAAAAATATGCAATATTTGGTTGCAATGCGTGCTACAGTCAGCTGCGCATAAAATGAGCTAACAGCTGAAACGAAAATCGTGCCCCCTTAAGCTGTCATTTATTTTATTAGCAAGGATCACGAAATTGCAATCTCGTCTTCGCACCAAACAGAATAATAATCTACATCGGTCACGGGTAAATCGTCACTGGTCATTTCTGTTTCTTACCTGTCGCCACGGTGGGATGTTCTCTGACCGCAATTCTCAGCCCGGTGGCGGCGATCCCGTCGAGAAAATTGTTCCTGTCTTTCGGGGAATTATATCCATCCATCTCGCCGGCCTAATTATCCGTTTAATCGAGAGCACCCTCGCGCCCGCCTTTCGCCACTCGGGCCCGAACCCCTTTTCCGTTTACTTTTCGAGGCGTCTTCCAAGACCTCTCGTCCTCCCCCTACACGCCCCTCTCGCTCTGCCTTCGTACCTTGTGCTTCTATTCACTTTCCCTCTCGTTCGGTGTGTTTGCAGAATGAGCAAACGGTGGGTCGGGGGAACCGCGTCGGTCGATTTAGGTTCGAGTGGATTTCCGGGAAATAAATGAAAGTGCGAACCGGTTAACCGCAACGAAGCGGTATTTATGAATTCAATCGTAACACGAAGTGCAAACAGCATAATGAACTTCGCGCGGAATTTTAGATCGTTTTAATTCGCCTGGAGGAATTACGGATGGGAGGGAAGGTGTTAATACCGACCCAGATGCTCGAAACGATTCGGTTTTGTCTGTGATTATAAAAATGACTCGCGTTACGTTCGCCAGTTCTGCGCTTCGCAACGACGCGAACCCTGCGTTTACGGTACATTAAAATGCCTGTTAGTTTATGCGAGGGAGCGGAATAATTGAATTTCGGGTAGAAGAATTGCCAGTATCGGAGATGTTACGTGTCAGCAGTGGGAAATATTCGATTCGCTCTTGGATGCAAACGTTATGAAGTGTTTGGAATTATTTTCTTTCGCACTTTTATTTTTATCACTTGTATCCCGTCGGAGTTTATTATCGTGATTTTGGAATAATTCAATGAAATGTATTGTGTACATATGTATGTATGCACTGCCTGATCGATTTTTTTTTTATATTTATCCATCTTTTAGCATTCCTATTTTTGTATGTACATATCTTTCTTTGCATTTGTATTTAGCTTTTCCAAAGGGTATTGCCCCGGATAATAAATATTAATCTCAGTATTATTGATAGTTTAGTGAAATATTTAGTAATAGATTGAAGTGGAATTAATGTACAGAGAAGCAATATTGTTTCCGTTGGTAGATAAAGCCTGTGTTCAAAATGCCTGCTATTTTTACATTTTTCGGCGCATGTAACAATTCGCTTTTTAATTATACTGCAATAAAATTGGAACACTGAATCACTTGGTCGGTCAACACTCAACGGTCGATTGAAAAAGAGTGATGGTTTTCGTAAATCTAATATCGACTTTTGCAAAATGAAAACGGGAAACGAAATTGAAACCAAAAACGAAACAAGATTTTTGAATGGCCCATTGAGAAGCCCTTCGAGTTGCGATCGATTGTCGCGACGATATCAAACGACGACCCGTTGTTTGTCGATAAACACAAAAATATGATTTAGCGACGTATTTCGCCGTTATTGTCGTCGCACAAACAATAGGCAGATTTAATAAAATAAAAGCAGCAGGGCTATTCTCAAGTCTGTTGAGATTTTCATTCAGGATAGAAGTTCAGATTTATTTCAAGCCGGAAAAAGCGTGGCAGTGTATGAAATATACATTCTTCTCTTGATAAATATCGTTTCGAGTAACGGAATAGGCGGTGTTAGACAGTCTACGCAATTTGAATTAGATATTTGGCTGAAAAATTGACACGAATTGAAATACGATCGATAGTCGGACATCAATAGGAAAGTACATTTTTTTCTTCAAATTCCTTTATTAATTGTTCCCAATTGATATATTCAATTAAATAAATTTTCCAAAGAAAATTATTATACAACGATGCCGATACTTTGATGGACACTCGCCATTAACAAAATCAATGAATCTCCAGCATCTCTTAAAATTGCACTTCCACGATACCAACGATACCAAAAGATTATCCTGCAAAGCAGCTTATAGTTCGAATAGAATCTATGGTACAACCATGTGGACACCGAAAAAAACCAAATCACCGACAAAAAATTGCAATCACAGGCACTCGAACACTGCGTCCCGCCCGTGCAGACGCGCGTAACACGTTGCACGCCGACAGATAAGGGGTTGGGGGCAGCGTTAGAATAAACGAAACAAAAAACAAAAAAATCCACCGATAATCGTCGGTTGGTTATCTCCGGCACGACACGGCTGAAGTGCGCGGATTTATTTTCGATCTAATCTATTTTACTACGTCGCCCTGCCAATGAACGAGGACCGATCCTTTTAACGTGAACGAGCGGGCGTTCTCTCTGGGGGGATTTCGGACATCAGGAAGACGAACGTACGACGATAACATTGGGGCCAGGTGGGATCAGGTGCGACAGCTTAGAAACAGAGTGCTTCCAATCGCCGGGGATTTTTTATCCCCGAACGAGCCGTCCTATCTCCGTTACGTGACGGCCTAATATTTGCCTAAAAGTCGTACGATACTGTTCGACGGGCTTCGGCCGAGATAAGACAATTCAATGTCTCACCGGGATTTATACGATTTTTATAGGATCGGCACAAAATTGAGAATGGCGATGGGTATAGCGATACCGTGTAGTTAAGGATCGCGTTAGAATGGATCGAGCCAATTTGCGGACGGACCGTTCGCGATATGTACTTTTCGTCGTTCAGGTCTTTATTGCCGATCGGTTTTGTGGTACCTGAATGTGTCGGATATGGATAGTAAGATGGGATTTATCTATTGTCGAACCGAAGGAATTCGATTTCAAGATGATCTTGTACTGATCTGACTGAGAGGGGACAGACAGTTCCCTTTTTTGGCGTTAAAACATGAACTACTGTAAACATATAATATATACAATGTGCGAATACGCAATTTTATAAAGTTCTAATAATATTAGTTGGTGTACGCGTAGTACCATTTCGGGGGTGTGCCACAATTGTTAATACTCGACTAATACCTCGTTTTCGAAAAATAACACCCCGTGCAATAGTGTGCAAGTGAAAAGTGTTCGTCGACAAATTAACAATTATTTTGGGTTAACATTGAGGATAAACATCGTGCTCCCATCGTAATTAATTCGCGACGACACAGATAATCGAATTAAAAGCATTGAAAAGAAGAAGGGCGTGACATTTAATATTAAATGTCTGTGCGTAAAATAGTGGCCTCTAACCTAAGATAGTACGGTCTTGCTTAATAAGTTCTTAAAATAATTTCATTGCATACAATTAAGTTTGCCTCTCAGCACGGTTTCAATATCACAATCGCGGCAATTTGTGCATAATCTTGACAATCGCACTACGCATACAAATCGACAGTTCGTTCAAATACAGTCCGTAAGATATCTTTCTCTTCCTCTTAACGATAAAGCTATTTTCATCGGTGACAGTTATTAAACGAATAGAAATCCGTGAATGAGCAATTTATCAAACCTTCCTGGTCACCTGTGGGCCATTAATTCATTTAAAAACGGCGACAAATACAAACGACAGTCGAACAAAGGAAGATCGAGCCGCCCCTTAAAATTAATTAGTCCGTCGCGAGCAAATGGATCGACATTTCTTTCGTTTCGTTTAAAGTGAGCAGCAATGCGTCACGTTGGTGGGGCTGGCCGGTTTTTACAAAAATCTGGCAAAAACCATTTAACTCTCGATATGCGCATTATCGCGCGGGAATCGTGCGTCCATTGAAGCCGACAGTTCTGGTAATGACCTGGAATTTACACGTTAAGCGACAGGCGACAAAAGGTACGAAAAAAGGCATTGATTTTCGTCAGAAGAATGGCCGACCTAAATCGTTTCAACGCCCAGGCAAAGCAGCTGCTTATAAACGTCATGTATTCTGTTATCGAACCCCTTGAAACTTGTTTGAAAAGGAAATACCGAATGGTTCAATTATCATTTGTATCTTTGCAACGATAGATCCGCCAAATTGTCTTTCGAGAGGCAACAGGTTTTGGCCCGCGTACACCAATCTCCGTGCAGATTACATTTTTGCATTGAGAGGATGAGTGTGCCCAAAATTAAAAAAGCAATAAAGACGATTCTGCTTTATCATCGTGATCAACTGTTTCAGCCCCGCGCCTGTGTTCTTTCACGCGGTTTTTCTTGAAGGCCGAAACGTGTTACGATCCGGAGTTGTGGTTATGATTTATTGAATAAAGTTGCTGAATTGGAATGGATTGATGCGAAGTACTTTGCGGAATGACGCGGCTCTTTAAAGTCGTCACTGCGTAAGAGTTTTCCCCTAGAAGCGGGGGTGATATTTTGGCAAATCAGAGAGAAATATTTTCTGGTACCGTGCTTCTCCCTTATCGTTAGAACCATTTCGGGTATGCTAGAATGTGTCGTTGTTTCTTTCGAAGAATTATTCAATTTTTTATTTCGAAGTAACGAAGAGTGACTAAAATTGAAGATGGAAATATTAGTCAAGAATTCGTTGAGGACGTTATAATTTGTTGGAAGAAGGGGGGTTGTTTTATTCAGGGTGTTTGTCAATCGAGTAGATCTGACACTTGTCTTATTATATTAAATAGATATGATTCTATAAAGATTACGCGTCCATCCTCCGAATAAACGATTTTATAACGAATTGAAAAGTTAGAAATCGCTTTGTACGATCCACGGGATCGATTATTGCCTGGTTCGGACGTGTTCGAATTTCACCAGACTGCCCAAACGTTTATTGTGAATCCTGTAACATATCCGCTTACAGACGTATGCAAATCGAGTTTGTACCGGGAACTATTCGATTTTATAGTGTTTTTCGCCCATTCCGGTGCCTGTTCGTATAAAATTTTTACCAGCCGGTACAAGCTGCCATTCCTAATTCGGTACGCGGTGCCGTATCGAAATGTCTCGGCAAATGAATTTTCCAAAAGCTGTCTCTACCGTTCGCAGGTTTATACCGGGGCTTCAATGGTTTTCAACATTTTATTCTTCCATCTTTTTTTTTCTATCACTTTTAAACGTACCGTTGAGTTGCGAATCGTTACAAATCCACGCGATTGTCGCCAATTCGTGGACTGCACGATTGATGGCGTGTAGTTTGTAATTTGGCGCGATAGCATACGATTGTTCCGTTTAAAAATATATAAACGGATTCATTTTTGCCAGCACTAAAATCACAATCTGTTTGTTGTCGTTAATTGTCAACAATGGTGTGTTTAAAAAATATTCCCGATGTGTCATAACTATTATATTCGGAATGCACGTGCGGTGACTTTTATTAATGGTTTGATGCCGCGATAATTTAATAATCATTTCACTGCAAATCTCTTCGCGAGCAATTATAGTTGGAATATGTTTTACTTGTTAGTGTAGCAACTTGAAACAATTCCCTTTCACGAAAAGCACAATAACATGATTAACATTCGCTCTGTGTCCCGATGCAGACCTATTTTATTTAAGATCAAAATCTACATCATACGCACTCGTATGCATATCTTTTTCTGAAACCAATATATTGAGCATTTCATTGGAATTATTTTAATTAAGCTCGCCTGACTAATTGGAAACGAACTATCGATTTAGAAGCTATCGTATAAACGATATTCATAACTTCGTGAAATTCAAATTAGATTGCAACCTGTGGGCAGTGTATTGCGAAAATATCCATTTAGATTCTTTCTATGGGGGTACAAAATATTTTTCGGAATATACGTATATTTTTTATTTCAATTCGAATTTCACAGAGCATTAATATGTATATGCGTTGCAGATTAATTGTGCGCATCAGTGTCTAGAGAAACATAATTCCGGAATTCGGTGTGTTGCCCTGATCCAAGAGTTAGTGACTCGATTAGTGTCTCTAATTGAGTGCACGTTAATGTTGGTTTACGATGCGGTTTATTTATGACTGCCACTCAGCACGGAAAAGCAAGGCTTTAAACCTGAATCTACCTTTATCCGGGTTAAAACTCCTGCAATGAAGGAAAGCCTCTTAAAGCCGGGACTACTCAAACCATTTTTAAATTATTCTGTGACAAAATTGTTTCGTTCCTGTATGAAAAAGTATTAACGCAGTCTGATCGTCGAGTTAATTTCAAACTGTTGGAATCTTCTATTTTACAAAATCAACGAATGTTCAGGTTTTTCAAGTCACAAACGCATATACGTTTATTATTAAATAGTTTGAGGTATCGTCCGTTGTCAAAAAATGTATCTACAATCAGTGTTAACAAATTACGAAAGCAAGGTGCATAGAACTGTTTCCACGGGTTGCATAAATAGTTTGGAGATTAAATACTCGGCTTTGCTTCTTTGCCGCGAAAGTACTTAACCATGTATCTTCATTTATTCTCCAAATTTACATTTTTTTTTTATATGCTGAACTATGTAAATACATTAATTTAAACCTGTATAATTTCCTTGCTTGTACGCCGTGGTCATAATAAAATTGAAGAAAATTACATATTTATGTCCGCAAGCAATTATGTTGCAAATATTACCCTTGCTCATTAAATATACGCTATCGCAGTGCAATTAAAAGTTGCGATGCACAAAAATGGGGAGCAAAACTTGCCTCAACCTCTTTGCGAAGAAATTTATTAAGACCGAATTTATGTTTGCAATACAATATTAAGTTCTATTCATTAGCAACAAATAGCGGCAACAATAAAGCGATTGTGTTTGTACGACGAAATACAGATAACAGTCTCGTGCTCTAAACTTTGGAGAGATTCGTTACAGTTAATCGAAGGTGGCCTGCTAAGTTGGACAAATCTTTACAGAAGAACGATACCGATCGAACAACGTACATAACGCATAGACAAACTAGAAACGTTCAACGGATCTATCGAAGCAATGTAAACTGGTGACATTAAGCGCACGTGCATCCTGACCAGCTCTGGCTGGACCACGTTGACATCGGCATAGAGGTTCGCGTGAGCACGACCTCACGTAGCCGCTTATTTCAGAACGGATTGCCCACGGTGAGATAATAAGCCGACACGCGTAGGAACACGTGACGAGCATATGGATGCTGGCCCTCTACAGCCGTTCGAGTAATGAATTCAATAATTCCCGCGTACCGGGGACAATTTTGTTCGTTCCCGTGTACCGGTTCTGTTTCGCGTATTAATACTGCGAATTAAAGGCGACTCGAATGCTCTGTGGGTGGTTGGGAACGCAGCATAGTGAATTCATCGTGGTTTTCTTGCTTGTTGTTTCTCGATGGAAGATTCTACTTGTCAGATTTTGTTCGCGATTGTAACGATCGTTGGAACTGTGATTAATTGAGCGCGAACGAATGGAAGTACCCAGGAGAGTATTATTCTGATTTCAGTGAGAAAATATGAAAATTATTTATTATGAGAACTCTTTGATATTTCGTGGCACACGTCACTTTTAATTCGGATATAAACGTGGTGCAACCCTTCAACACCTGCGCGTTGTATTGCAACGAGAATTTGCAAATGCAGTGAGGAAGATGGTAGACTGTAATAACAAATTGATTAACGGAGGCTATGAAATTTTGAAGAACAAGTATTTGCGACGTTTTTAACAAGCACGATGAATTTTCTCTGGAGTTGAGAATAAATATTCCGATTGCTCGAATGGTGGAATTATTTATCGAGTACGAAATGTGCCACGCTTAAAGATTACTGTTCAATTCCGCTTCCGACTGTAAGTGCAATCATAATGGCGAACAAAAAAAGGTAAGATAAGTAATACGAAAGAGGGGAAAGCCGAAAAAAAGAAACCTCGTGTTAATTATCTTCTCGTACGTACGTAATCGAGCGTTTCGTTCAATGAGCGACAATTTGGCGATACGTGACCCCTGAAACTGACGGGATCGATCGTTCCGGCGATCGTTCGTAATAGATTCACCAGACTTTTCGGCATCGACTTTCATGACGATTGTAGTTTTCCCCCCCCCCCCCTTTCGTTTTATTGCCACGGTCATCGAGACGCATTTGGAAGGAGATACGAGTTCGTGGCTTGATTTTCGAACGAGTGTCGTCCCACCCAGCACTGTCGTGATTCTCTATTATGTGGACGAGTGCGCACGTTTCAGCGAAAATCGGTGAAATCGAGCTTCTTTTGTTCTCCGGTCCTCGTTTTTGTAAGACGAATAAATGAAGAAATCGCACAATTCGTCTACGATAACAAGTATAACTATTTATGTATTAATACAATGGTTAGGTTACAATCGGTCTGCTCTATTCGACCGTTTCCTAAAGAGTCTCGACGTTGTCTATTGCCCGCCGAGAAGGCGCGTCCGCGGTCCCACCATGCAGTCCCTTCGAGGGTCCGTTTTACGACCCCCAAATGTTTACGGGTCCCGCTCGCCTATCGGCCTCGTAGTGACATTTGCCAGATCAGTAAGCAAGGCGCTCCAAAGCCTCGGGTTTTCTTACATTCGGCCATCCTGACTATGAGTCTGTCCTCAGACTCGCTGTACATATAAAGAAGGAAGAACAGAAAACGTCATTAGTTTCGCTCTACTATACGGTTTCATTTTTCGGTCACTACTTAGCTTTTTTTTTTTGATTTGTATATCGGCCTGGGGTTGATAACAGCATCGCAGCGTGATTTACTTTAGCTGCCACTGAGAGTGTACCCTCGTCTCTCTTTATCCGAGGTCGCTTGCTACCTGAGTTGTCCTTTCCTTTTTTCCTTCGTGTAACGAGCCGGAGTCACAAGCCCTGCTTGGACGTACTTGCTTCGGGGCTTTTACCCCCTTCCTCTTCGACTTCGACAATCCCAAATTACAATATCAAGTCCCAGTGCCACCGATTCCGTCACAACCTCGGTATCGTCAGTACAGTTTAGCGCTTCCATGACCCAGAGCCACTAACTCTATCGGTCTTCTTCGATCCCGGGGTACCAACCCGTTCTCGGCTTCGGAATCGTCACCCTTCCTCGGTTAACGCAAACCAGGACCCGGAGTCACCTGCTCCGTCAGCCCCCATCGATCCCGGGCCGCTAAACCCTTTCACGGCTTCGGAATCGTCAACCACCTCGGTTGTCGAAACCAGGACCTCGACAGCGTTGCCGTCTGCCTTTTCCAAATTCAGGGCCACCAACCCTTTCACTACTTTGTCATAAATATATATAATACTACAGTTCCTGAAACGGGTGCAAATACAACACATGCAAACAGGTAGCGACCATGAACAGACAGTATTATGCGATACTTCTGACCGGCGTAACATGCTCAAACCAAAATGTATTCCCTTCGATGTACCGATATCTTCGTCGTGTAGAGGTCGCGCTCGCGACCCTCTACCGCACACCTGCATCTCACTCATACAGTGGCGATACCATCGTCACCGCGGTCATGAAGAGCGCAACAACAAAAACTCACATCTGGCAAGGATGGCATTGCCCGATCCTTCGCCCTGGTGGACAGCCCACGCTATGTGGGGTCGGCGGCAGCCAACTCCCCCACCATAGAGGCTCTTGACCGTAACCATTCAACGACGGTATATCCATTGCCACTGCAATGGAACTTCGTACCCATTGTCAGTGAAAAATCCCCGACGACTATCCCCTGAGCAATGCTTCCGTTACAATCGTGACGGTCAGCCTTCCACACTGCATCAGGTCACTCTACCTGTCGTCCGTGAATCCAGATCAGTACTACATGCTGATAATCCAATTGCACCCTTGACCTACAACTCATAATTGATAAGTAATCAAATCACGTTCTACCAAGGTAACTCGTTTACCACTGCAACCCAGCGTTGCAATTCCTCGACCGCGACCACTGTCTTGGCCCCATTGGCTCCCTCTGCCGCAAATCTTCCACCAAGCATCTCTGCCGACCATTCCTTCTGGGTACCACGTTTTCGTACCGCCAAAAACAAGTCCACCGCTGCTTCCCAAGGCTCGCTACCTCAGGTGTTCTTCGCTCCTACCGCTCCCTGGCGCCTCTCTCCTTCGCTCCAACATTGATTCATGCATTTCCTTGTTCAGAAGGAAACGACAAGACACACCTCGCACCAAAGAATCGCTTCCTAGCCGGCGCTTTCCTTGATGTCCACGATTGCCACAAACAAATCGCGAACTTCTGACGGCGGTCATTTTTTTCCCCTCAGTGGTCCTCCCGCGAAATTTTGCAATCCCTGGCATGATGTCCCATCTCTCCGCAGGTGTAGCATCCCCTCTTTTCTCGCCGCTCGTCGTCGTTTGACGACTTTCCTCCGTCGGAGATGGCACGTGCCCGCTTTCCTGAAGCATTGCGGGGGGTCTCCGATTCCTCGTCGCGCTCGGGCATGCGTCCCAACGAATTCATAAATGCATACAATTTATTTGCATCCCGATGTTGTGCTGACCGTACCGTACGGGCCACCGTGTCGTCCGGTATGCCCCCGATCACCATATCGACCAGGTACTTGTCCGGTATTTGAACGTCCAATTTTCGTAATTTGGCCAATTTCTGGAAACAATAATCTGCCAGGCTTTGACCCGACTGCGCTTCGTGCAACGCGGCTTCCTTAAACAAGCGGCTAAACGGCACCGTCTTTCGAAATTGGGCTACTAATAACACTTTCGTTTCCGCCCAGGTAGAGGTGATACGTTGACGTGTATCGTACCACTCTCTCGCGTGGCCGCGCAATCGATTCGCGATCAACCTCATCACTGAGAGGTCGTCCCACTCGTACCGTTTCGCGAGATCGTCCACGTGTCTCACCCACTGATCAATCACTAGCACATCCTTTGCAGGATCGAAAAGCGGAATAAGCAACTCGTCACCTGGACGAGCATGTATAGGAGACCGCGCGCGCGAAATGGTGCGGTCACTCAAATCCATCACCATTTGCTCCAGTCTGCTCAAACGATCGCCGACGGGAGAAACTTCTTCGCGCCGACTGCGTCCGACGGGCGTCCGTGAACGTGATCGCGACCGATGCCCGGTGCGTAAACTCTCCTGCATGATTCTTTCAAAGCGTTCGATCCTCGATTCATCCCCTTCGCGATATTCTCCTCGCGAACGTACCGGTCCCACCGGCGAGACATCCGAAGAAGAAACACGTCTTCCCTCACGACTCCCGACGGATAGGCTTCGACGCGACTGCCCGTCCATTCTGCCTGGCTCACTGTCCACACACTCTCAATATGATCAATCACCGTGGCTTCACGAACACAACCGCGTAATACAAAAACGTCCAAAATTGTGCCGCAGCCTCACGGTCTCAAAAAGAAGAGCGACGAATGTCACACAAGGTCCTCCTTTAGTATCACTTTCACCGACACACTCGCGCAACGCAGAAACGTGCAAGATCGTGTCGTGGCCTCACAAAAAGACACGTAGTGAATCTTTATCCCACTTCTGATTTGTAAGACGAATAAATGAAGAAATCGCACAATTCGTCTACGATAACAAGTATAACTATTTATGTATTAATACAATGGTTAGGTTACAATCGGTCTGCTCTATTCGACCGTTTCCTAAAGAGTCTCGACGTTGTCTATTGCCCGCCGAGAAGGCGCGTCCGCGGTCCCACCATGCAGTCCCTTCGAGGGTCCGTTTTACGACCCCCAAATGTTTACGGGTCCCGCTCGCCTATCGGCCTCGTAGTGACATTTGCCAGATCAGTAAGCAAGGCGCTCCAAAGCCTCGGGTTTTCTTACATTTTATATCAGACGCGTTATCGATGAACCCGTTAGGGGAGAAAAAAAACCATATTCTTTCGTTGTCAAGATTTGTGGATTAGATGGTTCGTGCCATTTACGATAATCGTTCGGAATTGCATTAGAAATGAAACGATTGTCGACGAAAGTAATCGTTGAAAAATTGTTAACAGCTTCTCTCTGTTCAAGATGAAAATTCGCGAATCAATTGTTGCACTAAACGACGGGGCGAGACAGATACGGATAATTGTAGGTTCGGGATTGAAATTTTAATTACGCTCGGGTACCTATTAACCTTGCAACGCGACTGCCGTTCACGAAACTATTTAACAGAATCTCTATTGTGTCGGGGAATTGCGCACTCAAGAGCAATTCGATAAAACAGCGCGATACAGAATTATCAGAGGCAACCCGGGCCGTTTTGTCTGTCGAATCTGCTTAGAATTCGTCGCGAAGATAATTGCGTTTTATCTGCTTAATTCCTTGAAGGGGGTTTTGGCCGATGCATAAATTGAACAGCACCCGTTATAAACGTTCCACGTCCGGCAGAAGTTAGTTTCATATGGGGAATATATTACCACGGAATCGTGTTGCCGGCTATGCTTTCGTGTTCCACATCTCCAAATAGCTTTAATATCGCGCACGGCGAAACACTCTTGCGGCGCATAATTTAGTGACGCGAAGTTTGGAAACTGACGTTGCGCACATTGCGGATAGATTCTTACAATTGGAGGAATAACGTGCTCGCGGTGTTCATTATCTGTTTCGCGTTGACTTCGAGCCAGCACACGCGCTCGCCTCGAAGGAAGAGTAATCTCCTAAAGAGGAATCGTACTTTTTCGCGAAACAAATGGCTGGTAAAGTGAAATATAATAAACGGGACGAAAGGGAAGATCCAACTCGCGTTTACGCAGAACAAGTTTAAAGTATGGGAATCCCGCGTTTTGATCAATATGGTACACGTTTCCAAACTTTACCGCACTTTCGTTCTGAACGCACGCGACGAATAACTTTGCTCGATAGTTACGAAAGGTGAGAAGGAGCACCGGGAGCGTAATTTCAAGGAGACGTAAAACGTCGTGCGAGAAACGCAGAAACGGATATCCGATAACTAACAGAACGTATGCCCGGCGAGACGAATAATCCTCTCGAGAAATATCCCTTCCCGCACGCGGCAGGGATGCACATATTTGGCGCAGTCAAATGAAATGGAACAGAGCTCCGCGCGCTGCAAATCATTTCTATTCAAATTTGTATTCAATTTCTATCCTAACGCGGCGAAAATATTCGGAAACGTGTTCGGAAAGCAAGTTTCCCCGAAACAGAATCCAGTGTCTTGGCCGAATGCTCACGTACCACAGCTGATAAGATCGGCCGTCCTTCGTGACATCTCTTTCCCCCTTTTCCCGTTTTCTTTTTACCGTTTCGAACGACCCGATCGAAATCGTAATTTCACGAAGTTTCGCAACGTTGGCGGAGCAACGCGCGAATGTGCGAAATTCGCGCAGCTGAACAACCGCCTGCGAATCGATTCGATGCAACAATGGAACGCGTTAGTATTGCCGCTCTGTCGAGAGACGAATGCTCGTGCCAGCTCGAATTTTGATAAATGATCCCGCGACTGCGGCAGCAATTAGCAATCGAAAATACAAATGTACTTTCAACAGATTGGCTGCTCACCGTGGCGTTGCGCCGTTGACGGTTGGGGGGACAAAGGTCTCCGGAGATATTTTCGAATCCGTTGAATCCGCTGCACGATGAGTGCGAATGACAAATCGTACGGTCGCCAGTGAACGATATTTGGCTGGATTATGGACTGCTTTATGTATGGAGATTTTGGGACTTTTCGTGAAACGAGTTCTTGCTTTTCTGGAAAAGTCCTATTGGCGTCGAAAGACGTGACGAAAATATTTGATTGTAATTGGTACGCTGCCTTTATCAGACAATTGCTTTTTCATCGTCGACTTATTAAGTATACAATATATTGCAATCGTGCGAAATTATTGCACCACAAAAATGACCCGAATTTGCGTCAACTACGAAGCGATTTGGGATTAATTTCGATTTATTTATGTACTCGCGATTCACAACGATTGCTCGTGACGAACGATCAACGTTTCACAATGTTAAAATAGGATCGAAGAAGTTTTAATAGCGATCCAGTACGAAGTCTCGAAACAAATCCAGCGGTAGAAAAACGAATACGTTCTGCACATGGGTCCAATTACATATTTCCTTCTACTCTAAAATTGATGAAAAATCCGTGGCCTGTTTCTAAATTCATGCTTCGATCAATAATGTATATAATAGCTCCGTATCATTTGCAACGTAGAGGCCGTCGTAGAAACCAAAATACCTCGAATCTCAAGCATGAAACTCTCCGACGATGAATGCAAGGGGACTCTTGCGTTAAAAAGAAAAAAAAACGAGAACCACCCTAACATAATATAACACAGACATATCGAAAAATCCTTTCTCCGCGGGTTAACGGCAACTACGATTCGAGGAAAACCATTTAAAGCAAACGCGCAACCAACTGCAACCTAATCCACTGCGCTCTCCGATGCTCCCCACTGGCCCCGGACTGTTGCACAAGAAGCACCGGGTGTCCCGATCAAAGACCCTTCGGTTACAACCTTCGCGCATACACAGAATAATCAGAGTCCGGCGGAGTTTCAGCTTTGTCTCAAAGCGGTGGCTCATATCCAATTACGAGGTGAAAATCCAAGGCATTCCCGATTGCTGCGGGACGGGTATCGGGCCATTCGGTCGAACCCAATGCAATTCCGTGGCGCGACTCGATCTTGAGGAATGGCAATCTGCGCGTTCCACCTCGATGACCGATAAACTACGCGGTCGCGGTGTCCTGCGATTTCGTTTCACCAACTCACCAACGGAACGGTCTGCGAACCACGCGCGAATCGCGATCGTCGTGGAACGCGGCAATAATGCACGAACGACAAGCGCGAACCGTCAAGTTGATACGCGACACGATCGGCCCGCGAATCAGATTTGGATTATTGCCCGCGATCGTTCGAGCTCCCTTCCGGTTTGCAACGTGTCCCCGTGCGACGGCGACACGAATCTGTAAGGAGGCCGAGCTTAACCCGTTCCTCGTGAGAGGTACTTGTAAGAGTACTGTTTCTTTATTCACAACAATACAATATAATAATAAGACGTTCTAGAAGGTAGCTGCGCGTAGATAGATAGGGCCGCTCTATCTAAGACGCTTAAACCAGCTGTTGTTTGTTAAACGTTCCCCTAACTACTGTCAGGACTGTTCCGATCGGCGATCGATGCAAGAATGCCCCGCTGCATCGTGATGGCCAAAAAGACGCGCTGCCTGGGTTTTTTTCCCGGCGCTATGGCGTCAAGGGCCTCGATCACGTTTTCCCTTAGGCCTATGGTGTCCTGTGGGTACGTGCGCTATCGGGCCCCGCGCTGACGTATCCCAGATGCCCAGCTAGGGCGCTGGCAGCACGAAATCTCTTACATACTATTTTCTTGTTTGATAATTATAATTTGCCATGTGTTGCCAGGTATTTTCCTGGGATGGGTGTACAATATTCCGTTTGTTTCTAATAAAGTGAATACGCGATAAAACAAGCTCGAATAAGAAATTAAATGTTAATTCGTTAATACGGTAACGTATCGCAACTCTGTCCGCGATATCATTGAACCCGTAGGAATGACGACTTTATTGCAAAGTGGTGCTGTTATCGCAACAATGCTACTTGCGAGCGAACGACCGATTAGGTAGCTCGTCTTAACGAACGAAGTGTTAATGCGTGTTAAGAAAACCGCAGGCCGGTAATGCGTTAACGCGAGCCGACGAAATAATGAGTCTGGACGGGCCGGGGAAATCGATTACGTACTGTACGGCTGTTCGGTATCGTGGTCGCGCAGGATTCTTTCCGCGAATCGATTTGAGGGGGTATTCGAGCGAAACCCGTGAAACTGCTCGTTTCACCGGGCGAAATGAAAGTCGCGGTTATTGCGGCGACGATACGAAAGAGTTTAATTGGACGCGCTGGCGAACGCGTTGCGTTTCGATTGTTAAATGTTACGCGAAATTCGTAATATGTCTAAATGGACTAATCGTTGTGCAGCACTTAGTATTAATTAGTGAGCGTGCGAACGGCCATTTTGAATGGTTCGGGGCGAATCGTATTTGGATGTCGCATATATTATTAGAGCACGAAATTAATCCGTTTGAGAAGGTAAATCTGGCAAATCCGACGCTGGTGTTTATAATGTGGAGGAAAGTACAATGGTCAAGCACGCGCTCCACGCATAATTGAATGACTGCTGCTCCTATTATCGTCTCTAGAAGAGAAATCAATTTGTACGAAGTTTCAGCTGACCAGCTTCGCGATAGCGGTAGTTATAAAGTGCGAAGTGCATTAAGCATTGTCTATGCTCCTAAAGCGTTGCCAATAAAATCAGGTACACCGTCATTATCCGGCTTCGCGTGCATATTTCTTCCTTGCTTCCTAAAAAAGAACTGTTCAATCAAAGCTAATCGTCATGTGCGCGCACAGACAACGTCCGAGAACTGCAAGAAAAGACACATTCGCCCGTTCGACGGTCCGAAATATATGAACAACCTCGGCATTTCCCGCAAATCGAATCCCGCTGCGCGTTCTCGAATCTGCCGTTGCAATGACACGTGGTGCCAGACAAAAGGGCGAGTCGCGAATAATGAATGACAGAGCCTCCTCTTCCCTTCAGAATTCTTGCAACGCCCGTTTAACCCCAAAGGCAGAACGATATTAATTCCGTATGGTTCCCTCTGCTACTAACCGTACGTCACGAAACTAGACGCGGTTCCGAATTGAGCCATCGTTCTCACATCCAGGGCGATAAAGTGGTCGCCGTCGTGTACAACGGGGAATAGATCGACGCTCGTTCGCCTGTTCGCGCGCGTTCTCTCACGGGTAATTGTATAAAGTTGAAGAAACGGGGATGGCGCGGTCTGAACTTTCCCGCGGCGGCAATTTAAAGGGCCGCCGCTACTTGGCCGTGCGGGAAAATTGCATTCGCCCCGAAGGAAGTGGCGTACGTACACGCGCACACACGTATATTCGCGCATTATCGCGTTATGCTTCGCATTATACGGCTGTAATTCTACGTTTACAGCGGAAGATTTACAGCACGGCGCAACCCCGTCGACGGCGTTCGGCCTGAACCAAGAGAAAAGAAAAAAAAACCCGCGTGGATTTAATCTACACTGGAGGGGCTGGCTTGCGAATTCGTTTCTTCGGCCGTGACACGTTTCCCCCGGTGTTATTAAAGGGCCACCGTTTTAATGCCGTAAAAATTACTCGACGATCGTTGACGCGGACAAATTATCGTTTCGGGCGTGCCGGGATCGCAAGGAGATACGTCGGCGGCCGTGCAACGGTTTGAATTGATGCGCGGATTTCAGGTGACGTCGCGGTGCGAGAAGCACGCGCGCGTGTTTCGTCGTTCCTTTGCGCGATTTTCGACGAGAATTCAACGCGATCGATTTCTTTGATCATCGTGGAAATCGAGGGCGATTCGCGAGATAACGCGTCGCGCTTTCTTTTCATTAATCGCGGTGGGAGTATGTTTATCGGGCACGGATAAGCTAATGATGATAGATGATGGTCTGCGTGGAGTACGTACTAACGGCTGTCGCCTCTCTTATTTGCAATGTGCTTGGTGAGTGCGAAGGGGCAGGTATAAAATACAGTACTAAATGGGGTGCGACGAGGATATTTAACGCGGAACGTTAAGAATTTCGTGGTTTCGACTGGCAAATATAGAAGACTGCGTTGTGTAAAACCTGATCAATTGTTCTTCCAATTTGTCTAATTTTTTAATTGCGCGTATCATATAGCGACATCCTTAAATAGTTTGCTGTTACAAAGTGTAGACCACCTCGATAACCAAACTGTATTAATATTTATCGGTTGTACGCGCAAATATGTTTAGCGGGGATTAGCCTTGCTATATAATAATTCACCTATTTACCTGTATTGATACGGAAGATTGTACTCGACGGTGAAGCAATGCTAAGTTTCTGATTGAATTCTCGTTTGAAATCTATCCGCCAGGACTAATCCGAGTTCGTAGAAGACGAAATTACAGAAAGGAGCTAACATTCGTTGCAAACTCTAAGTCCAATTTGGAGCCTTAACGGGTACTTGCTGGAACTTCAACAGTATCTACGGAATCTAAAATCACTTTCATAACTGTTAACCGGAGCTTGAAACAAATCGTGGATTTCCAGTTACCGCGGCGAATATTGGGCCAGGCTCATCGTGTAGGCGTAATTGATACAGTGATCGGCTATTTAAGGAAGGGGACCGCGTATGCGTTCGATAACAAGTTCTAATTTACCAAAGTTAACAACGCGATCGGCATAAATAACGACGGCTGCGTTCGATGCACGAAAGTGCACGGCAGTTGAATATGTTCGTTAAATAAACGCGCAACGAATATTTTTCTCAATATTCATGCATTTTTTTAAAGTGTGGACCATCGTCAGGTGACCAACAACTATGTAGCATGCTGTTTACCTCTACAATAATTAACTTCATCGTGCAATAAAACGACAGCGCCGCGGAACAAAATTTCGCTCACGCTAATTGCGTTTCGTTTTATTCACCGCTCGTCTATAAATTTCGTTCGAATCAGCCACAACGATCGAACGTCCGCATGCGAAATTCACTGGCACGAAACGATTTCTATCGTTGGCGCACTTACACGTGCGCGCGTAATCAATGCTTCGCGCGTCATCAACGGTAAAATCGTCCACGATTTCTTGCCATACACTCCTATACCCCGCTATCGTCCGTCCATCATCATCGCAGCCGCATCAAACGCGCGTCGGCACCGTCGAACAGAAATAATTCGCCGAAGTTGCAGCAACTTTTACGAGCGTCGCGAATAAACGACAATAAAGGGCGTTACAGGGGGGGGGGGGCAGCTTGGACGGGGGACACGGTATCCGTAAGTTCCACGACGCAACAATGGAAAGATACGGGGCGGAAACGGACGTCTCGCGCGGCAAACTTTTCCACGGATAAGAATCTAAAAGTGGCCGAGGCGTGGTCCAGGTCGGCTCGTGCCCCGCGAGAAAATTGCGTTGCCGGCCGCGTCAGGGAAACCGCGACGAAGATGGCGGTTATCGTGTCGTATTATCGCGTCGTGCTTCACTTTAAGTGACTGCATTACGACGACACTCGGCGAACTTCGTGGGTTCGCGAGCGCGGCGCAGATCTCGGAAGGAATGACGAAAAAAAAAAAAGTTATGGGGAAAAATAATGGAAGGAGGAGGGAAGGGAATCGCGTGGAAGAACGCGCAGCGTAACTGCGAGAAGTTCGTGATAAATCGGATCCATCTTGGCGGAACGGTTCGCGAACTTTAAGGGAACCATGCCTCGCCACCGCGATACTCTGTCGATGATGACCATAAGGGCGCTAGACCCTCGCGTAACAAATGATGCGGGGACTTTTACGATCGCCGTTCGTGTAATGACTTCCGTGCGGTCTAGAGAGATGGGCTATTACCAGCTTTCGTTGGACATGTCGATTTGACGAGCTTTTTATGGTTGTATGTACTTAACGGGGACTCCGCGTATGCTGTTGGGCTCGTTAAGGGGTCTAGTGGTTGAGCACAAAGTAGGACGCCCTGCTAATACACGGTACATCTTGTGTATCAGGTCTTAAAAAAGCTCAATAGTCTTTGGCGTCTACTTCTGCGATTGTGGCGAAACGCGGTCACGAAAGTGTAAGTTTAATCGTTAGCATAATTCCAGACTCCGCTGATCGCTGATCGTTCGTTCTCTAGCTGGATAGATTCGACGGGCTTTGAGTTCGAAAATGGATGCGCCGCTGTTCATTTTGCATACATATGAATTTTGTTAATGATTTCGGACCACTGAGCGAATCGCATCAACCTCGTATACATGTGCAATTTCTCTTCACTCTAATTGTATCGCTCTTCTTTCCCCCTACGTTTAATACTTTACCGATAAAGACACCGTCCACCACCTCTCCGCCCTCGAATCATCATCAAAGGCATGATCCGCCGTTCTTCCATCCCGCTTAACGAAGCGACACTCATAGAGCGACCAACGCCTATCCTCCAAAGGTGACCCGCAGTAATCGTGAATGGCGTGGTGATCGACAGACAAGCGTTGTGTTGCGATTGGAGCTCGTGACACCATGAACGTGTTACTTCCCTTAAGTTCGCCTCCATCCAGGTCACGTATATACGCGGACACGGTTAGTACAGCGGGAAGGAAGGTGGGGCTAGGAACAAGGGGGCAGCGAAGTGCCGTGGGCCAGATAGGTGGTCGTCGTGCACATCTAGCCTCGTTATGTGGATGGGTACGTTGCCCGGTACATGGCCGCTATTATTTGCGAGATCGATAACGGATACCTGCGGGCGCCACCTGAGGGAAAAAGAGGAGGACATCAGAAGCGTGTGATGCATATCGCCAACGACGAACGGACGACGGAAGCCCACCGCTCAAGGGCTGTTCTTCCGCTAACGTCGACTGTGCTGTTTCCATCTCCATTCCTGATTTTCCAGGCGATTTTTCTTCCCTTGTGTCGTTGCCTCTTCTTCTTCTGCTTCTCTCTTATTTTCAGCCTTTTTTTTTGTCACTTCATCTCTTTTCTTTTTTTACTTTTCTTTTCTTTTGTTTGTCATCGCCCGACTCTCCTTCGTTTCGTTCGGTTTCCTTCGACGGCTGCAACGATCGTAGTCCGTGTCGGGATTCTTCCCCCGCGATGTCTGGGTTGCATTATGCGCAATACACCCGTACCTTGCCACATGCTGGGTGCACGCTGTGCAGCACCGTTTTTGTTTTCCGGAGACCTGATTACGCGTAGTTTACAGCGCTTCTTTTCGTGGCCTCTTCGCGTGACAGAAGGGGTTGGTTGATTCGTGGCGGAAATAAGGGTAACTGTTGCAACGCTAGTAATTGCCCTTCCGCATCGCGCGGCGAATGTTAGAATTTGTTAGATGAATTGTGTTTAGTTGATAAGTGGACTTTGTCGCGACAACGTTATCATCGAAATGGATCCCTTCGTGATAAATAGATTGTATTATAGTTTCATGAAACACCAAGATCTAAATGGATCAGTAGAAACGAAAGACAAACGTGATTTGTTGCATTGCAGAAAGTTTCGTTCACCCTGTTAATTTTCGAAACGTACCGGCAGATCGTTCGCTGTTAGAATATACGCATTCCCATCCCGACACGTTGATCAAGAAACAGCATTAAACGCGAACGTCGGGTAAATATCGTTTGGTGGGGAAAAAAAAGACAAATATGGTCCGCGGTGGCAATTGGAACTGAAAACCGTCGGAAACTAATGAAAACTACTCAAATGTTTAAATCGGAAATTGGAAGGCCAACCGAGGGACGAAGTTTCACTGTACACACTGAAACGGAAACTGTGCGTTTCGCAAAATTGTATTTGCATTTCGTTCGAATTATTTGCCCATAACATTTGTTTAAAGAGTGGTTGATATTAATAGGACGGCGGTTGCGTGGCGGAAAAAAATTTGCTGCAATTAACCTGGAACACGTCTCAAAGTAGAGAAGACTTTCGTCGTAAGCAGGCTATTTGCACCGCGTTAATTCGGTTTCTTTGATTAAAACACAAATCAGCGCACCGAAAAAAGAAAAAAGAAAAAGGAGAGAACGCAAAGTTTACAGGATCGTTTAAACACAACGTTCCTTACCCTGCGCGTTTTGAGGTTTCGTTTTCCACCTCGGTCGACATCAAACGATTCATGTTTCCACGTAAATACTTTCCGCTTCAATTCTATCTGATCTTTCCGTAGACTCGGATCTTTGGTGGCTTTGGTTAACATTAGATTACCGCTGTAGAGGAGCTTTACACGAGTATTCTCAGGCAAAATAACATTTACAAATGTTTGATTTGAACGATAAGGAGTTTCGAACACTTTTCGTTCCATGCATAAATCCCTAATTAGGGCGATCAATTAAATTATTACGTAAGAAATGTTCGATCGTCGTAATTGAAAAATTGCGATCAATCGAAGAGAAACGTTTAACAATGCAATCGAATTAAATTTCTGTCAGATTTGAAATAAAATTCGATAATCACAACAACTATCCCAGACGCGAAATTATTCACCCTTGCCTGCGGTGGTACAACCAAAAAAAAAACCCCCTGTAAAATATTCCAAGTAAGCACTGTTCCAATAAAGAGTCGGCATTGAAAGAACATCGACAGTGCGCCGACACGATCGACGAACGGCGCACATTAATACCGTTCCCAATTCGATGTCGCAAATTAATTTAACCAGGGCTCGATTGTTTCACGCGGGTATCTAATTTCCACGAGCGTCTCGTTTTCATCATAGTAAATAGCACGCGAGGTTCGATGTGCTTCATCAACGTGCAGCCAGCGAGAATGCGTTTACGCTTCGGCCACGCCATTGTTCTAAACGTTCTGACGGCTGCACACCCGCAAAGACTCGCTCATTGTTAACCGACGGCTATATCCGTGATTACGCCAGGGCCTGGTCCTTATAGCGTTCGCGATCGCACGCGCGTTCCTCCCGTTTTCCGTCCGTGCCGCCGGATATCCGTTTCGTGCACGATCGACTGCGTATGTTTGTACACGTCCTCCAGGAGATGCCGATATCCTTGATTGCAGCATCTCGAGGACGAGACGGGGGTAGGAAATAATAGGGGGGGCTGTCGCCTTAGCGGTTGGTGACGCGGCGGTGTATGTTGTTCGTAATTAAGCGTTCATCAGCGAATCCGGATCAATTTTGACCTACATCGGTTCAGATCGAAATGGGGATAAATGTTCTGCTGTGCGACTGACGGACGTACGTGACGCTTCTTTGCGAACGCGCTCATTGATGGTCGACGTCCACTGAAACGGCGAGACTTCTCAATTAAGCAGTTATTATTATAATTAAGCGGTTTATCTATTTCGAAATCTGTTACAATTGTAGACCGGGATACCGGTGTTTCAGGTTTTTGAGGAGATGATATGTTACGACCGTTCATGACGGTTTAGACACGACCTTGCCGGTATCAGTTTGTTGAAATCGAAGGGGATATAAATCGTGACTGTAACGGGAACGGGCAAAACTTTGGCGGATGTTAAAGCCGCGACAGGGATCGAGTTTATTAGACATCGGTCGCGAAGGAACTTTGAGGTTCCTTCGAGTCTTAATTAGAATTTTAGAGTTCACCGGGGCATAAACCACTCGATTAAGTTAATACAGAAAAGTTGCGTGGGAATTTTAAACCACGAGAGTAACGACGGAGTCACGTCTCCGTCGTAAATTCCTTGCTTACCGTAAATTTGAACAGTAGCGTTAAAGTGAAAATGTGTAAAAATAATGCGTTCTAATCAAACGGTTTTCCAAAGATGCCCGAAATATCACCTTTCACAATAATGTACGCGTGCAATGTTTTCGATCATTCTGATGTATTCAGAAAAAACGGCACGAACTTTCCGGACAACCCAATAATAATTCTTAAATATATGCATTCTAATTCTAGAAACATGTGGGGTTGAAATTCAGATCTGTGTCACATAGATTAGGTTCAGCGTATCGCGGTGCATCGAAACGTTTCAAACGACTTCAATTATGCAAGAACTTAATGAACATTAGAACAACAGCATGTAATTAGTTTTCCATTCAAACTTTTCACTTTCTCCAGCGATACTTCGGTCTTTGCTATTTCATTTCCTTCGGCAATCGTATAAAAATTGATCACCGCTATTTCTATCGCGTGGAAGCTCAGTCTGCATGAATTATAATACGTAATTAGATAGTGTATTTCGATTCGACAGAGCTCGCCTATTGGTTAGTCAGTTCGTCGTCGGGTGTCTCGTCAAAGGTAACTGGGCTCGTTTAGCATTTATAGTCGGCCACGTTTCCACGCTGAAATTTGCGGTAATGCGGCTCGTCAGATTCGTGACTATTAGCAGGTTTAGTCAATCACCATAGTAATTATGTGCACGCGATATAAACCTCGCGAGCGTAAACGGCGTTGGTGCAAACGTGAACACTTGGACCCGGCTGGAACACGTTCAAATAGAACAGGGCCAATGAATGACGTTTAATCAAATGAGAGCAGATCGAGATACGGAACCTGTCACACGAATCAATGGGTTTTATCGATGTTTTTCGTATCATCGTATCGCCGAGCAAACTGGGGACGATTGAATTAGTTGGCACAGTCTAATAGGTCGGTTGATATATTTTAATTCTAATTGTGTGACAAACTCGCGGATCAAATATATCGAATGGACAGACGGAAAATTTATTCGGAAGTGTGTTGCTATTATTTATTGTTATCCAATGGCGAATTAACTCGTCCTCCCCAATGAACAACTTAATAATTTTTCCTCGCTTTTCTTTAGCATCGAAGAATAATACATGCACGCGTTCTCCATATTACACGTACTCATAATTTTCCTGCAACGTATATCACAAATCGTGCTTCCAATTTAATCGCAATTTATACATACTTTATTCCCCTTTGGACGCACGCTACATGCTGCAATCTGTCAGAGGGCTTACAAAATTAAACGCGCACACACGAAGGAACAGTAATATCATTTTGTGCCATCCGCCGGTGTCGCAGTGACAATATTTCGACGAACGAATGTGACAGTTCGGCAAACGCGGGCCTGGGAGCTTAGACATTCATCTGTTGTTTAGACGGGACCAAAGCAGCGGATGTACGTATCGCGGTCCAATCTACATTTAAATGGAACCAAATGCGAGAAATGAATCGAACGTGTCGCGTCGCTCTTTGATCTATTACGCAAACGGAATAGTTCATCGGCCATGCAGAATTATTTGACGAGACTACGGGGATAACGAGGACGAGATGGGGGGACGGGGCTGGGTTGGCCAGTATGCAATTACTCTTTCGAGTCTATCGGGCGACGATTTCGATAAAGTGCTGGTTGTTCGATACCTGGCGCACCGTCGTACCCTTTTGATCATTACGAAATGGAACGCGACCCGATATTGGGCAATTTAGAGGAAAGTAATGGAGATTCGATGGAAGCGAATGGAGTCCGGTTGTTGGAGTGTGTTCAGTTTCGAAGGGGCGTTAAGGGTTCGAAATATTTCGAGTGACTCTCGATTGATACGAAATTCCTGCGTCGCGACTTTGGCGATATTCAGTATCGGCTAGAGAAATTCAATGATCGATTCAATGGCTTACGATTCAATGGCTTAGAGAAAACAATGGTGTCATTGTTTTGATAAATATGTATTAAAAGGAGTACCCTTTCGTTCGAATCTTGCGGCACCGTTTGTTTGATCGGAATGCGCTCGTAATTTTGTTGATCACGAGCGCAAGACGTTGCTCATCACTTTGCAGACTGACAAAGTGAAAGCTTCAAAGTTGGATAACGAAGTGCACTCGATTCAATGAACTATCGTCGATGTTTGATATTAAATTTATTACCGAATGCATATATTAATGTATTTTTTTTATTATTATTCCAGGTACGTTACGCGAATCATTCACGACACGCAATCGCATCGTATATGATACACACTCATCGTTGCCCGCCGTTGAACGCAAGTAAAGGTATCTATTCGTTTCGATATACCTATGCGCGTAGCATTTAATATACACACTCGTAAATATCCTGCGCCATAAAGATCTATGCAAACCCACCGAAGTTATTTAACAATTCTGACTATTCGCACGAATTAAATGTTCCACGCTGAACTGCCGCAAATTGCACTTTTATTACACTATATTCGAACCTTATTCCACGCTACAAGTCGCACCTGTATTATCAATTTCCACCCCCCCCCGATCCGTAACGCGAGTATCATTCGTCGCAATGAGTCGAAAAGGACGACAAAAATCAGTATTCCCGACCAAAGTAATATTCTTATAATTAAACCGAAACGTTCCCCGTCCGTTCCGTCGCTCGTGCCATCTTCTCGCTCCCCTATTCTTCACCAAATCAAGCATCGCTCGAAGGATACTCGCTATCAGCGCGAAAGTTCTCGCGTCCGGACCTCCCGTTAAACAGACGCCAGCTTAAACCAGGGATGCATCAATCTCTTTAACAATCTCTTTATCTCCGTCCCTGCCGTAATTGCATCCATATTAACCGGATTACTCGGACGTTGACGCAAGAGCCGAGCAAACACCGGCCTGGAGTGGTCCGTCGACCGTTTTACCGTCGCTTTATATCGTTCGCCTAATTTCGATGGGGGCGCCGTGGAATCTAGCGCGGCGCCGGAAAAGCGGCGAACAAAGTTCTCGTCACGTCGAGGATCGTCCCTCGCGTCCACCCCGACGGAGGCGTCGCGACGGTGGCATTGTTTCCGCGGCGAGCAGCGTCGTCGTTCCACGTTTTTGCCGGCACGCGTCCCGCTGTACCGGCCATCCGATTGCATTCGTCATTTTTCCGCGAGGAAGCGTCGCCACGCAAGAACGCGTCGTCGTTACAAAGACGATGTTGTTCCGCTAAATAGAAACGTGCTTTCCGGCTTGTGGATAATGGCGAGGGTCGCGGGGCGTCACGGATACGTGTGCCGAAAAGTTTCGCAGTTTCTTGCCGGTTCGCCGGGCGTAGATGATGAAACGCGTCCATTCACGAGTTTCCGCGAATCTTTTTGCGATGCCGCGGACCTGATGAGATTCGACCCTCGTGCAACGGTTCGGAGTTGATCGTTCTGCTCGAGCTTCGAGGCTGCTGCGACGGTTCGCGGCTGGGAAATTCGTGGCGAATCGTTGATTCGAGTGTCAACAATGGAATTTCATTTTGTTAGCACCCAATGTTTAATATATTTATATTATCTTGCTGATATATCTTTGCATTTCGTTGGAACGTGCACTAGTATCTGTTTTAATTCGTGAGTTACGTTGCTGAATAAAAGTATTGCCCGAATAGATTTTACGAAAACGATCAATCTTGTCATATTTTTGTTAAGGAGTCTTTCGATGGAACTTTTATAACTCTCCTGACCAAACGAAGTGCGTAGATGGTAAAGTGAAAAAGCATGGAAATTGTTAAGAAAAAAAGTAAAAATGAAGTCGTGCAGGTGTCAGAAACCTGATGATGGTCGTTGCACTTAACAGCTGCACGGTTCACTCTGAAAATAAATTCATATGTTGCGTTCTCGCCCTTCAGGAACAGGTTCGCCACAAAAATTCACCATTTCCTAGCCACCGAGTATTTTCCACGCTCCCTCTTACATTTACCTGGCCTGTTGAATGGCATATACGCGTCAAAGAATGTCCTCGGTTACACACTCGTTTCATGTAAGCTGGTACCGTCAATAAGAATTTTTAATTTCTTCCCTTGTCAGTTCTTAAATGATCGTAATGCTACCGAGTAGCATTTGAAACACTTCCAATTTTCTTTACGTATACATGGATCTCCTTTAGATAAATGATTGCCTTAAAATCTTAATCTTGCACGTTACCAAACAGAGTAGCTGGCCTAAGTAAAGGCGTTATTTTATTCACGCAATCGCGCTGAACACACGACAAATATGTGAAGCGGCCCGTAATTCTCAGTACTGGTATAAAACACGTTTTCCCCCTGGTTTATACATTGCGTTCGAAAAAAAAAGTGCCGTTCGGTATTCGTTGTCGCGTGTGTACTGGCGATTTTTCTGTGGCTCTCGCGAATAAATTTCTTGCCCCTGCGGAACAACGTTGCTTCGAGGGCTACTAGCTTATTTAACGTCCTCCGAACATCCAGCAATGTATTTTCGTCCAATATTAGAAATACAGATCGTTCGTTTCGTTATGTCAAAAATTTCAAAAATGTAACGTCTCATTACGCAGGAATACTTATTACAGAAAAATCAAAACACACAGGTTAAAGAGATCAAATTGACGCTTATATTTTTGAAATTTGTTCAGCTGGAAAAGACGTGTACACAAATGTGAACAGCTTTATTTAAATTCGGTATTGCTGCTGGCTGCATAAAATCAAGGGAAATGTGAAAGAATAATACGAATACGCGTGTAGACCGAATCAATGAGCGAAATAACGCTGGAAATTCTATTGGCCCTTTGAAGTATTTAGTTATTGCCTCGATTGTGAGCAAAGGATCGTGAGAAGGCTGTCCTTGTTGGCTGAAAAAGACCAGAGATTTCAACTTGTCAGAAGGATCCGGCGCAGATCTTGCTCGTTATGAGGAATATTCCTAACGACTTTCAACCCCTCCCACAGGGAACTTCTAACAGGTGGAACAAAACGGGGGACCTTTAACCCCACAGAATCGGATGGCGTACCCGTGAGATGGTTCAGGAATGCAAAATTTCTTCTAATCCCAGTTGAACTTTCTGTCCGTGATTTATACAATTTAAATACCATTGCTCGCCGAGATTAATAAGCAATTCTAGAACAATCGCTGTACTTCACCTGTGAACTGCTACGTATCTTAAAATTATTTAAAATCTCGTTAGAGTCTCGATTGCTTCAATTATCAATGATCTATCAACGATCTGTGACTAATAATTTCTATGCAGTATTTTATACGCACCCATGAAAAAATGTATTCGAAGGCTCTCGTCATTCACGTAGAATCGACACGTAGGAAGGAGAAAGGAACAAGCAAAAGCCGCGCCGGCAAAAACAACAGTGCGCCAGAACTCCTGTGACGAATGCATATGAAAAATTCTTCAAATTTTCCATTTCGTCGGAATTTCTGTTCAAAATTGCATACCTCCGCGGCCCTGAAAATTCGCGTACGCCCCACGGGACATGGAGTTTCGCGAGCGTGTACTTTCGTGACACGCCAGTTGGTTCGTGCGTATCGTTCGACCCCGATCAGCCAGACCGTTTTCGCGAGGTCAGCCGGCGAGCATCGAGGTGGCAACCTATTAAGACGGAAGTTATTTGAAACACTGTCGGCCTTGTAATTTCCTTGCCCCAGCCGGGCCGTCGTTCCACCTTTCCGCTCTTTAGATCACGCGAACGACCAGCGTTCAACTATTTAATTTGTTACTTCGAACGGTCAGTTGCATGCTTATCGATAGGGCGGTATCTGCACGAAATCGTGTTAATCCGTCCGGAACGATTGTTTCGGACTTAACGCGGCCGATTTGTGTTTCGTCAATTCGTTTCGGTGATAAGCGCCGGATTGCGTTGTGAAATAATGTTTCATAGCAGACGCGAAGTTTGATTTGCGCGAATAATTTCGTGGTACGATGACCGAGTTGAACTCAAATGATTCTTTTATATCGAGCTGTACACACATTGCAAATTGGTCTGATGATTTTCTTTTTTATGCGTGGTAGTACTCCATAGTAATCCCCGTGCGTTCACTTGCCGCTGGTGCAAAGGTTGGTGGAAATGATTCGTTGGCTGGAAACCGTGTATGTCCGTGGAATATTGTGTGCCAACGGGGGAAATGAAAGGACGCTATTTTACGCGGGGTGTTCTTGTGAGATGCTCCACCGTTTCCGGTTAAACGGAATACCCTGTACATGTTGCGGCGGAATAATCATGTTAACCGTATTCCCTTATCAAAGAGCCCAGCCAGAGATTGTTCTTCAACGATGCAGTAAAATCAGTGCCACTCTGTACATAATTGCACAACATAATTACACCAGCGAAGGGAAAAATATCGCATATCCGAAGAAAAAGAAAGAAAGCTTTTCTTAGCACTGTTACAGGCATCTTGAATCAAGTTTATCGCGGTTTTCGTTGCTTGCCTTTTATTTCTCAACCCGAAATCGACGAGACTTTCTTGCGCCCGTTCGCCACGATAGATAGCACGGCGAAATAAATTGCGATTGTTCGATCTCACGTAAGCACAACGTACGCCCGGTATACGTATCCCTTTTCTCGCCCCTGCAGAGGACGTTGATAAAGTCTCTTCAACGTTCGCCCCGACTATTTGACTTTCGGGTTGGTCGATCCGCACTTTATCGAAACACGTTGCGAATAGAAAAATCTCATTCCGCGTGAAAAGAAAGGGGATGTACAGATGAAGTCCGGAATGTTTATGTAATCGTTTAATCCGTCGCGTTAGCTGCCTGTGGACGCGAAGTAGTTTATGGACCTGTACGCAGTTCAAACTAGCGTATTCGTTGAAACAATTCTCTTTAGAAATAATGGCATTCGTGTTTCTTTGAATTCTATATTTATTCTGCAACACGTCTTTCTGATAATATGTCGAAAATAAAATAAAATATGGGTAAATTACGTACGTTTCAAAATATCAGTAACAACGAATTATTTTATTTAAATAAATATTTGTTAAATACCGGCTCTACGCCGTAACTGTTCTAAATAACCCATTACCATTCACCCATTCTCTCTGGGGATATTTCTAAAACATTCATCAATCACGGTTATATGGAAGTGATTCCCCCCGACAAACATGTTAATTGATAATTTGCAGATAATGTTTTCTATGTGCATATACATGTATCTGTATTTTGCGTTCGTCCCGACATTTTGTGATCAGTCTTTTAAAACAAAAAAAAAAACACAGGTACAATATTTAATTTAATTCCGTGAACATTTTATCCATTTATATGTACGTATATTGGAAGTGTTAGTTTCATCTGTCTCAGCTACTTTTATCAAATTTGCTACATCCATATGTCGTGCAACTAACAACTTTCGTAAATTCAATAAACTTCGGTCCTAATACTCGCGGTTATATTGAGCTAATGCTTTACTATCGACTTTCCGGTCAAATTTGTTCTGACATATTTTTTAAATATTTTTGTCACAGGTTTCCTAGGCGTTGTAGCGCATTAGATCTATCTAATCAGAGTGATTGCAAAACTGATTGCTTGGCATCTGACCGACGCTAAATATACACCCGCAGTTCTTTTTCAACGGCAAATATTCTTGTAGTCTCTCAACCGAGAGTGCCCCTCAATCGAGGCACGGTATCGAGAGCCTTGGATCTCGCAGCGGAATCACGCGTGTAATATGTAATCACGAAGAGATTGCCTTGGGGGTCGTAAATTAACGCTTCATACCCAAAGCGTTTTCCCTCCGATGAAGATTTATATTTATTATCAGCACGCCCGTCACGCGCCGCCGTGCCTCTAAGCACAACGAAACAGGAAAACACGATTCAGGATGTCGGCAGTGATCATAATTTCGCTCACTGTTATCGTTTTTTCCTGTTTCTTAAAAATATAGTTGGACTCGACGGCAATCTTTACATCGCAGAACGACATTTTACATGGAGATTAACTTATATTTCGGTACACTGAAACGAAACCCGTGGGACACCACTGCAAGATGGTTAAGATAATTTCCTTCCATAGGCGATTAACACTGCGAATCTATTTATAACAAATTATTTGATCGGTACCACCAAAGTAAACGAATGTCTGCATATAAATAGAAGCAAGTGAGCAAGACGTTACACATGCATGTTCACAAACGTGAACGATGTAAACGATAAAATTGAAAAGTGATGGTGCTGACGAAGTCATACGTGAAATATCGCAACTATAGTCGAAGCACGGCCATGCATATGCATTTGTTAGCCGTCGACTAAAGTCGCCGACCGTATCGAATAACTTTTAAATTTATTTGAACTCGTACACATCTACCCGCGTTCAATCCGCTCGATTAATTGCGCATACGTGCAATACACGTACACCGTTATACAGCCGGTAACGAAACTAAGGCGAATGTGAACGAGGCGCCAGAAATAAAGCACGTGCGTGTGGCGTGATATTGGCCGCGTTCGTGAATTCAAAAGCACGGAAGACAATCGTATAGCCGGTTATACGAGGCGAGAAAATATAATCGCGACGGTGCTGTTCGAGGAAAGTCGTTCGTCTCCCGGGGGAGTACGGGAGAAAAGTCGATATCCAACGAGGAGTCGTCGGGGAGTACGTTCGTGACACCGCAGGAATATGTGTATATACTATATGCGTTCCATGCGAAGCGAAGGGAATAGAAATGAAGGAAGGCAGGGGACACAGTGTGTTCAAGCAAGGGGATCGAGAACCAGGTATGTACACGAGAGAAGGTGAAACGATAAAAAGGTGAACGTTGCCAACGGGGGGTGGGAATGAGTGAGTGTCGCAGTTCGCAGTTCTGAGCAGGCCTAGAACAAACCGTGATAAAACGTAAGGGTATCTGTGTTACGCTCGCGGTCTGATAGCGCAACCCTTTAAGCAACTATCTATTCTTTCATTTCTTTGCTATCAGCGATACTAAAATACTTCGCTTAACTTCTTCGATACGTACGCGTCGCTACCCGACGTCTCTTACTTGTTAGGGCAACCTGAAGCGCGAGAAATTTATTATCCGTTAATTAACAATTTGTAATACGTTTACGCAAACGATTTGATGAATTAGTATAGCGCGTTGATAATAATAACTCGTAGATATTTCTCCGTGCCGCGAGACGATACTTTCATGTTCCACGAGCCTGCTGGTAATTCGTTCCTCGCCTCTACTCAATTTTCCGTTTGTTCTTTGCGGACGGAATAAGCAATTGAGAATGTTCAATCGAAAAATCAAATACGAGTAAAATTATATATATCGTACACTAAATGTTAGCGATATTTTATTCTTAGATCGTGCGTGCCTATTTACTTCTCTCTCCCATCGCAAAGCTTGTATTTTTCGCCGGTCTTTACCGACCCACGCAACGCGACTTGCGTTCCTTCGCAGAAATTCCAATAGCCACTTCCACAAACGCGTCCGTTTTCTCAATTTCCACTTGCATTATCCGTCGCACCCGCAAATTTTCTTCCCCTCCCCGAAAAAATCGGATCGCCTACTTATACACCGGTGCTCGCACCTGCCATGCGCATTAATTTGCAACGTGTGCAGCGAGATATCGGGATGGATATTTATCCGCGCTGATCGGCAACGTTCATCCCGACAGAAGGGACGTGAAATTACGGGAGCGCGCTCGCAGCTGGACGGGAAAAGAGAGCGAGAGGCGAAGCTTCGTGAATCGCGTTAGCCCGCGTTCGACTTCAATTACACGCGGATTCCACGGAAACGGTCGTTACAGGAGGATTAATTAAAATTGAATATCTGGTTGAAATTTAATTGCGCGATCAAAGAGAGGGCGCGATGCGCGGGGCAGGCCGGGTTCGACCAATGGCGAACATCGCGTGGATAATCAACGTGATTGTCGGCGTCGAGCTTGGTACCCGTGGCCTCTCGCTCGATTTGTTAGCTTTTAAGTGCTATTGCATCCGTTCGATAATATGCGAAATAACTTGATAATACGCGGATAACGTGCCGACACTCGGGGAAAACGCGTACACCACGTGTTCGTGCATACGCATCCCGGATCGATTGCGGGAAAAACTGACGTTCAACCCTTTCGCCGGAAGTATCATTCTTGGGCCTGTACAAACCGATTATGATTCTACAGTGATATTATTGCCAATTTTTGTATGGAACTTTCGAATTTAAATGAAATCGTCGGCGATAATATTGCCGCGGTGCTTCGTTTCCAATGTAGATTCGAGCGCAATGTAAGGGTTGAATAGCGAGGATATGACTTTTCATCTGACTGTATTCTTCGGGGTAATATCTGTTGTGTGTTACGTTTTGAAATGATTCGTAAGGGTGGTTCCGTTAACAGTCCGTCAATGCGCGCACATCTCATTGTCCAACCCCTTTTATTAACTCTCCGGCTGGTTCATGTAACAGAAAGTGTTGGGGGGCCATCATCATTTTGAGTTTCCGTTGGGGGATAAAGAGTGTTTCAGGGTGTAAAGGAGTGCGGGGGACAATGACGGGGAAGGTTTTTAAGGTTCCTTTAACACTCGGTAACGGGGAATGCGGAGATTCGCCGTGCGGTGAATTGTATTGAGGGTTGAAGCTTTCATTCAGTTGATTTGTTGTGAGTAGCCCCACTTCAATGTGTTCTTGCACCTGTTACTAAATACAGCACACGACAGCGGGATGGATAAAGATTCTCTTTAAAAATTTTTGCTACACGTCAATTATATCACTTCCGCGTTGCTGAGGTCGTGCAGAGAAATGTCTACGTTTACATTGCGTCCATGCAACGAATCGTATGTTTTATTTCGATTATTAATCTTTTATTTTATCGACTTCAGTGTAAGCGACCGGTCGTGCCTGTATTGCACGAGAGGCACGCAAATGCGACGGAAAAAATTTAAACACGAAAACAATAGTAGCCGCAGCTAATGTCAAATGTAACTTGGTCAAAATATTTGGCGTGATTCGTTTAACGAACTTGTCAAATAAAAAACGGAGTTGATTTATTACTGACCTGTCAAATGCGTTCACGTCACCAGGGACGGAGAAAATCGAACGCAAAACCTCATACGTACCTCGATGCATAATACAGAAATGTATGCCGATGTTGACGTGACCCAAACGTTTATGACGCGATCGGCGATATCACGTAACGTTGAACGGCAACAAAAAAGGGTTGAACGTTTGACGATCTATCGCGCGGCAAATCGACGAAGGAACAGCGATATTGGCTCGCGAGAAGGATTTTCGCGTGAACCGTTGGAATGCGAAATTCGATGTTCGCGGGGGTCACGGAAGCAAATCGAACTGCTCGGATCGCGATGTTTTCTCCGAACGATTTCGGGGCTTTCTTTTCCTCTCTCATTTCCTTGCTCTTCGGGAAGAGCACCGGTCGACGAAGAGCACGGAATCGTTTAATAGAAATTTCCGAAACAAGTTGTTCCCCGCGTTATATTCAATTACCCTGCGGCATTCCGCGTGAATGCAAACCACGTTCGAAAAGTTTTTGGCTATCGTGGCCGGGGATCGCGGTTGAAACGTTTGCCTGGCGATTTCCTTCTGTGTAATTTCCCTATTATGTTGGGTTGCGTAATTGTTTTCCTTTCAAGGAACGCTCGTTTAATTGATTGCCATGGCCGCGCGGGCACGCTCGCAATTACAAAATCGTCGAGGACGAAGGATTTTCGCTGACCTAGTGTACGAGCACCGTGAACCACCCGAAGTATTCCACTTTTGTCAAGCCCGTGTTTTACGTATTTCGCAAGTGGTCCGTTTGAACTGTGTACACAGGCATTATTGTGTGCTTACTTCCATTTTCTCCAGAACACTTTAAAGTTCGTTACATGGTTAACCGAATTTCGAGGACCATTTTGAACTGCAAGTAGCTACGGAAGCTTGGATATTATTGAGACACGTGCTATATTTATATCGATGACTGCCCTTGCTTTTGAGCAAATTAAAAAAAAATGAAAGGGAGATAATTTATTGTGTTCAGATTTCTATAATATATTGAATCCCATTGTCGTAATTCGAAGATGAGAATGTTGCTTTCGAACTTTCGTATTAAATGTGCATCTCAAATTTTAAACCTTTCGCCACCCCCTACGCAAATAGAATATATAATATGTATATAAAATTTCAACGAATAACGAATTTTAAACACGATCAGCTTCTATTTCGTTCGTCTGAAATTCAAATAAAAGGAACCCTCCACGTTATGCTATTCATCTCGATATGTATGGTACTATTACTTCGTTGGCTTTTACAACTCGCGAGTAATTAGACTTCATAAACTAACTCAGAAGTTGCTTGTTCTCTTTGCTTTTGAGAAAAGTTTAAAGCTCCTCTCGAGCTTCTACCTTCTCTAGGTGTCTCCCTGGTTATTAAACTTGCACACATTAATACAATACAATTCATAAATGCAAAAAAAGCCCTTACTATAGAAACCTGGATAATTAAAATATTCCAATAATATCTTCGCCTCTAAGGAAAGAATATGCAGCAGAACGAGTATCAAGTAAATTATATACAACTAATATCAATCGAAAACTGCGGATCCGGATCGTCCATTCATTTCCCAGTAACCCAATACGATTAGAAATGTTTTGCGCCATCAGCGACTAAGAATAAGCTGGGTTGGTCCAACGGCAACCCGAAACCGCGTCTGCGCCACGAAGAATTTCGCTGCTCGACCCCAAAGTCCCAACGATCTGGCGACCAGTTTCCCTGGTCGAAATCCAACGATCGATGTTTTCTCGGATCCACGGTTCAACCTGACACCGCATCACCCTCCCGCGAACACAAGGATTCTCGATACCAGCGATCCAACAATGCCCAGAGTTGAATAGAATTTCTTAGCGCGACCCCTGCGCGAAACTAGCCGAATCCGCAGCTCGTGTTCCGCGAGGGAACCTCCGAAGGAAGTGAAAAAGCGGCGATTCTTTTTGCGAACGAGATTACGGCGGCAGCCGTTCGTACGGTCCGGAATAACGAATGCTTTCGTTTGGCCCGTGACACGAGATACTCGGTGAGCGACGAACGAATCGTAAAAATGCGATGACTCAGTGCCGGTTTGTCGCTACGTGTACGTTATTTTTCGCGTTTTCTGCCGATCTAGGCAGGTATGCATTCGCTACCCGTCACGTCTGTCGGCCCCCTTTGTAGGTAAAGTTCGTTGTCCCAATGGGATCAGGGACTTCGACGAAAGTGGAGCTGAACGGGGGAAATATTGGTCGAATATGTTTCTGATGATTGTGGAACGTTGCTGTTTGTCAGGTTTTTCATTGGCAGTCGCGGATGCGTCGTGCAGTTTAAGTTGCGAATAGTTCGCCCAGATTGTATGGAAATTTGGACGATGCCTTTGGATCCACTGCGGCCCAGTTTCGATTTAATTAATTAAATCGTGCACAGTAGATGAGAGTTGGTTGGAAACATGAGTCATTTATATTTCCACAGGTCATATTGATCAGTGCAAGACGCTTGTAAAATCTATCGTCTATTTTTTTTTGGTTAATGCGCTAGAGCGAGTATGTCGCAAGATTTTGGTAAGAATAGTTTACGACACAGATATTTTTTATATTTACCGACATCTGTTCGGGCATTTGTAAATTTGTAACTTTCCGTTTCTATTCCGGATCCTTTACATACCTGAAATCCAAAGGTATTAAAACGTGCACCCCTGATAAATCGATTGCAATTAATGTCCAGGATAAAAACCCAAATTTATCGAACATGTTCTTCCAACTTTCTATAAAGCAAATAAAAAGAATTACAAGGGGAAGGGAATACACAAATCTTCAGTTTATCATTTCTTGATGATCAGTCCAAGAATAGATCAACTCCAAGAATATCCATGCACCAGCGTCAAACTGCTCTTTCATTCGTATTCGAGTGAACCCTTTGCGCGGTAGCAACGGACGACCATCAAGAACCTATGACATTCACATTTAACCGTTTCTATACAGAAGGGTCGAACGTACAATCACTGAATATCCTGGAGAATATTGCATTAAGGAAAGGGACAAGGATCCTGCGCTCAGCGCGGCGAACATTGAGAGAGGAAACGTTCGGACTTCGAGTAAGTTCACACCTCTAAGAAAATTGATATAAGTAACCTTCCTCGCTTTTCATTCTGCTTCCCCCGTTTACTTTCCACTTTTTCATCCGCGTCCAGCGTAATATCTTACGTGATAACCTCGGCAGGAGGTGAAAGAGGATGACGGTAAAGGCGGCACGTACAGCAGGTGTCTTTCGAGACACGTTTCGCCTATATTAGAGCATCGATCGGTGAACCACTCATTCTGGATTCAAGTGAGAACTTTGATTACCGTATCAAATTAATCCCCGTGTCTCTGGACAAAAAGGAGAGCCCACGTGCCTTTCACCCTGCGTCTATCCACGGAAAAGCTACGGTTCTCCGGGGACTGTTCGACAACCAAGCTCGATCATGCGTCCTTCTCGGCGGCTCTTAATCTGAGCCTTGCCAGAATGATTAATGCTGCTGCCCTTCCATTTTGCTCTTTCTTTCGCGAAGGTTTGGAAAGTCGATTTTATAGTTCATAGATAAGGTCTGCGTATTTGCGGGGATCGAAGTGGTAATACCGTGTTACTTACCTACGAGGCAGGATTTTGGACATGGTGCGCTAAAATTTTTGGCACGTTAAATAGATTTTTGGAGGTACTCACAGTTGGTAATTAAATTGTAAGTAAAAATAAATAGAAGCTTGTAAATAGCATCTTACGTTGTACTTCGAAGCTCCAAAGAAGCTCAACAAATAATATTAATTGTATCGCAGTATTATCATTCTATTCATCATCTACCTTCGTGTATACCACATTAATTATTGCGTCACGGAATGAAATCTTTCTTCGTTCGTTGCGAGCACATTGCGGATGACGTGAGAAATTCGTGTTCACATATTCCGTTCTCTCGTAGCGTTTTCCGAACATTAATTAGAAACTAATTGCACCGTAATGTATGCTTGTTTGCGATCGTAATGACAGGCAGGGTAATTTTATGTTTACAACTTTCGAAATTATTTCATGGCCACAATAAATGTTTCCCACGGATAAATTAGTGAACCGCAGGTTACGCGTTAATGAAGTCGACTATTCGCGTGGAATGCCATTTAGACGTAATTATAATGTGCCCGTTCCAAATACCAACAGTCGCGTAAATCACGTGCAATCGATAACGACTAACCCGCAACATTGTTCGCTGTTACATTCGGCCGCATTTATGATGCTCGAAGAATAAATGGCGACAGACGTCCGTTATCCTCCGCTTTATAATGAAAGACGACAGCGGTATTTCGCGTTCATTGATTGTGCATGATAAAACACACGAAACTTCGAACACAACGCGACAGAGTTACAATTTCGAGATGCGACGTCGCGGTTTGAAATTAATCCAGTCACTGCCCGAATATTACAAAATAATACATCACTCCATTTCCCTCGATGGAAGCGCAATTTGTTCGGTTCAATCTCCATTGTCTCCATTTATAATTTTGTCGAGCTGCGAAAATACGGCGGAACGGACGGAAAGGTTTTTTGTCATTTCGAAACATATGGTCTCTCGGATAATTATTGTACTCGTGCGTCACCCTTCTTCGTTAATTCATATTATTGGCCCCAGAGAAACAATTCGTCCCGTTCCACTGTTCGCCACGACGGCGACACGAATGGTCGGAACTGCATTCGTATTGGTAGAAAGCGATTATTTTATATATTTCTATCTTTCAGGGCGGATCACGTTCAATAATGCAAACTCCAGTGTTCAACCGTCATTAATATAAAATACCAATGAGCATTTCTGTTCTATTCAATGAAAAAGAACTGAAATAAAAACTGATAGAACCATGCAAAGCCTTAGACGGAAACTCCTCCGCGATACTTTCTACTGATGCTTCCCCGTGTCGTTACAAACATGACGGTTGTTCCTTGACAGGCCAGGAAGTGTACTGAAATTTCATGCCTAAATTATCCATAAACGGAACGATACCCGTCAGACGTCACCAACAATGATTCCTGTTGGGTAAGTTTCCTTTCGACGAAATAGAACGATCGTTCCGTCTTTACAGTTGTCGATTGGCAACAAAATTGGCATCAACGGGGCTGGTGGTATTCGTAACCGCGGGATCCTTGCAACGATTTAGTAGAAAATATTTCAAAATTTTGTAAAGCAACCCAATAAGTATTTGGCGGTTTTAAATGAACGAACGAAAGAATTAAACTTTAGAAAAATGCGCGCATATTTCGTGAATTTACTCTTTTCTTCCAGAAGACGTAAAGAACGATTATAGAAAACGCGTCGCAGATATCAAACAGATTTAAGCGTTCAGAAAACTGTGAAATCCGAGAATTTAAGTAACAAAATTTCATAATGGTTTATTTCACGATGGTTGGAATTCGCTTACACGTATGTTTCTTCATGCGTTATTTATAAGCACGCGAGTAACACGCATACGCAGTTGGTCAGGAAATGTATCCAGTTGCCTGACAGAACTAAGACAGTTCTGGGAACATCGATTTGTTGTTCATTTATGTCATAATACGCGTTCGAAAATAACGTTTCATAAGACCTTTAAAATATCCTGTGAATCGTTTACGAAAAATCGCCTTCGCGTTATCCTCTTTGTTCCCGATATGTAAATTTGACAGAACCTTCGTCGAATGGCTAAGCGTCGACGGATCTTCGCCACGCCGTGCATATAACGTCATTACGATTTCGTTGAAATTCTCGACGGGCCAGTGCTGGTGTACCCTTGTTACATTCAATTCTACTGCTACGTAGGCAAACTGCGTGCACGACCGTTTTCACTTTCTAGACGCTTCTAGCTGCTGCATGCTGGCCACACGCAATCGGCGAAAGTAATGCGGCCCGTATCAGCAGAACAACGACGAACACTTCTCGTTCCGAATGCTCGCGATTCATCCAGCGTGCTTCCTAAACGCGCCGCGTTTCTCTCGTCACGTTTCGTTCGACGCAAATCGCACGCACCGCGTTAAATGCATCTCCACGCTCTTTATTCTACCCGGAAAACGACAGGAAAGGTTGGCGGAAAGGTTGGCCCATTGTCCTAAGAGAAGAGAAAAGAGAACCGCGATCGAAAGCCCACGTTCCCGTGCAAGCACGAATCATGGCCGGTCACGTTTACAGAAATTTCGAACCATTGTCCAGACGCGCGAGCGTTCACCGCGTGACTCGCGACAAACGTTTTCTGCAGCGCGAAACGTGCTACGTGTACGCGCAGCGTGCACGATTTACGCGACCGGCAATTAACGTTATTTCGCCGCGGGGTGTCGCCGGGGATGGAAGATAAAATAATTGCCCCGATAGTCAACGGTGGCCGCGGCTGTCTAGGCGTATTTTTACTTCGGTTTGCGATGGCTCCGGCGAGATTAATGGGCGCCGAAATACAGGCGCGGCCATTAATTTCCTTGAGCCGCAAAAAGGCGGAACAAAAGTCAACGATGCTGGCCCGCGGCAATTAGAGGAGACCGCGGGGCCACTTAACGTATCATCGTCCCGTGGTTCTCTCTCTGTCTTTTCCTTTCTCTCTTTTTTTTTCGCTTGGTGGCCGCTTTTCCGCGACACTCACGCCGATCACCGTTTAACAAATATAACGGGCGGGCTAACGATCGTCGTATCGACGATCGGCGCGCGAATTCGACGACGAACTGGCGTTTACAATTTAAATGGCCCGAATTTATCGCCGTCGATTTTGTAAAGCGACCGTTCGCACCGCCGGTTCCGACCGAACGGTTCAGTTTTATGGCCGGGACGCGTTTGGTTGCGAGAAGTTGAGTAAGAAGTTGTCATTCTCCGTGGAAGTGACACGAGTTAATTTGCTTGACGAATCGACGCGTTTCGTCGTACACTTGATCGGGTATCTCGGTGTCCCGTTTCAGGCGGGGCGTTCCGCGCGTCGTGGACTTTCGAGTGTACTAATCGCTGCTAATGCAAAAGGGTGCTAAGGTGCTTATGCCTTGCGAACTATTAGTTTGGAAGCTACCGCAGTATCAAGTTTGCTTAATCACTTCACTGCAGCTACATTCATAGACGGTGTTTCCCGCCGGTGAAGTACGGACAAATCGATTTCTGATACCGATTAGTGCGAGATATCCTGTTAACGGATGTTCATGGTGTAAGGGATGATTGAACAGTTCTACAGAAATCGGGCTCTCAGTACACGTTCGGTAATTTCATTTCTCTTCTTCACGCTTCCCTCTGCGAACGTTATCGAAATTCAAACAATTCACGGGGTAATCATTTTTGTGTCGGTGATATTTTCCTCGTGAGAGCACAGATATAAATTCTGAAAGATGCCAACAAAAAAGAAACAATGAAAAAGAAGACAAAAGGAATGTCGCATCCCCGCGGGAGCTATTATAAAGACCTGGACTTGCAGTGCATAAAACTTTCAACGCCGGTTACTTCTTAAGAACGCAAACTTCGACGAACTTTATTATCACTTTCCTCTTGATCACCGACATACTCGAACAGAAACCGTGTGCCATTTTCAGGCTCCATCGCGTCTGAAAAATCACGAGGAGCGCCGTACAGTCGATGCACCATCAACTATACGCCGCACGAAAGACCGGGGCGAACTTTATATTCACATCGTGACCCGGGATGCCTGCGTGGCCGTTAAATGGCCCGTAGGAAACGTCGTTTCATCCATTAAAAGCGTTATCCAGCCGATTCGGACCGCCTCATTGTTCGTTTCCGGCTGAAGTCGAGGACGCGGTTCGAAATGTCGCGTTAGAACGGCCGCGGCACGCCGGGCATCGATCTCCGATATGGGCGATATCTGTCCTATTACCTTAGGAACTCGAGCGATTCTCGAAATCTGTAGGTGATATCCAACGATTCGACGGCGCGGCGAGACCGCGATAAAACAGAAATTCCGTGCCATTTCCGACGCCTAATGGAACGACGAGATTTAGCCCTCTGCGGCTCGTTACGGTTTCCAGATCTCGTTTGTACTTGCGCCAGTCTTGGATTGATATCACTGGCTCGACATCTATGGACGCGTTGGACGTGTTTGTTGGGTATACGATATTTCTCGTTCGTACGTATCACGTTCGATGTGCAATATTCGCCGGAGCGAAGCCGCGCGCGGCTTTGATGCGGTTTCTATCGATTAAATTTTGAAATCGAACGAAACGGTCGATGGAAAATATTGCATGTTTGAGACTTCGGCGACGTTCTTCGGTCCAGTTGTTCAAAGTTTCTTTGTTTTCCGAAATGTTTTCCCCTTATATTGACGGGAGTATCGTAACGTAAATGTTTGCGGGGAAATAAATTGTCAAGATATACGTAGCCGTAATATAAGTGAACTGTTACATTGTTTTCTTATTAAGAATTTCATTTGCCTTGTTGCGTAATATGTAAAACGGGAGTGACTGGAAGTTGGTCTTATTGTATAAATAAGTAAATAATATTATTGTATTAAGAAGAATATGAAAGATTGGACAAAAAATTAAAAGTTCGAACTGGGTACAAATTTTAATCGCAAGGTTGGCCGGCGGAACATGATTTATAAGATTCCTACCACACTACATGGAAGGTAATTTAGTAAAAAATTTGTTTAATCAAGTTCTCTTTAATGCAGGCTTCATTAAAAGGGAGTTTAAAAATTGCTCTTATGAAATTCGTTAACTTCCATTGGAATACTTTCGTAAATACGAAGAACTTTTATATTACAGTGCGAGCTGCGTTTTCCTTTTCTATGTATATAGAAATAACGCTCCTTCTTTGTTCTATGTATATTGTAATCTTTGCCAAGTGATAAACAGACTCGAGTACACATGCATCGCGATTTATTTCGCATAAAACTCGAGTTGAAAATACAACCGAATATGAATAAAATTCATATTCGCATACCTGAACTGAATAGCGTAAAGGCAGAGAATTTTATTCCAACATTATCAAGCTTTTTCACTAATCTGTATACAGAATTGTTGAATCCTTCGTTCCATAAATTATCGATATTACTTCTGCAAATTAATTAATCGCGCAAAATATTTTCAAGAGAATCTGCATATTATACTTCAGCCTTTATATCTCTTTCCATTTCTATTTCTCATTGCGAAATAATTATTACAATTAAAGATGGGCAGCGCGAATAATGGAAAAAGTTCGCAGCTTTTGATCCGACTGAATCTCATTTGGGAAAAGAACGAATGGTTTGCCTCGATATTATTCTCCTTTATGCAAGTCCTATTAAGTTCTCCCTCGAGAGAAAGAAAATTTAGGTGCCAGACAGATTGAAGCGTGGTACAATGCCGTGAAATACGCGAAACATCTTCGCGTGCCACAGTTCAGTGATTCCATGAGGGATTCACAAATATCGAAAGCATTAATCCAGTTTTGAAGGAGCCGTAAAGAAGTTTGTTTGTAATTACATCGATCGCCAATATGTTTCATCCTAATTTCTGCGATAGATTTTCCTATTTGTGCCGGGTTCTTAATACATCTTGTCGCAAATTATTTTTGCACGTTTCCAATTGACGAAAGTAGCTTTTGCTATCGATTCAATTTCGACGAAACATAAATTATATTAACAGGTTTCAGAGTTTATTGTTCCGCAGGCGAAACATTAGAGTAGCATTAATTGTTAACGCGATGATAGCACAAAACCAGTCCTCGATATTTTGCGAACGGAATTCATCATAAGCTCCACAGGTCAGAAGTTCGGGCAGAAAATTTGCGAGCACGTGGAATTCATTGGGAGATCGTTTTACCCCGATAGATCGCGCCCTCTGCTTTCCTTATAACTGTAAAACCATTATGCTCGAAACACTGGGAATAAGATTTACAAGTTACTCTTTCCTCGGCTAGAAGTGACAAATAGGTTCGCTGGGAATCGACGAGGAAAGAAACGGTCTGATCGTAATGTTTCCTCGCGCATTAAAAGTTTTAGTGAGCTCGTAAAGATGGAATTTACGATGGGACAAAGTTACTCTCCTAACTTTATTGCACGAATTTTGGTGAAGCCAGCAAACCGGCAATATCTTTTTCTGCTCGTTGTACACGCTACCGGTATAATGAGCGATTATCTATCACAGATTTTATCTCACGCACTGAACCTAACCGCCGATTACAATTATCCAGTGTATTCTGAGGCCCCGTAGCATGACATTTCAAATATTATCGTCTCTCTGTTGAATATTGCTCGATCCTTCCTTTATACATAAGCTATGCGCGTATAAGGATGGTCGTTTAAAGTTATACATTGTTTCCTGTCCAGCGAATATTTATGTGCCACTTGTAGCAATAAATTATCGTTTGCCTAGCGAAATGAAGATCGTCCGCCTTCAGTCGAAGACCAGAAAATTGAAATGACACGCGCCACTACAAAAGCGCTGCAAGTAATAATAATTATTATTATTTGCAATTTGCTACTGCAGGGTGTAATTACAATTGCAAGTATGGCCATAAGTAATCCATCCGTCTGCGAATGAAGTTCCAAAAATTTAATTGCAAATTCTCAGGTATCAAAAATACGATCGGTCGGTAACGTTTTGGGATAGCGTGGAGCCAACGTGATAGAAATTCGACGAACGTGGTGAACAGGAAGGGCCGATCGAATGATTTCATTTTGTTAATCTAGCGTGCGATACAGTTTGGGCGGGTGGGAAAATTGGTTCGGTTGGATATCGGAAAGTCGGTGATCGTTCGTCGATTCGAAATGTCGTCCGACTCGCCGTGCGATCTTTAGCGTGGGTGGGGCATCGCCTAAAACGATTCGAAAGGACACGGAATCAAAGGGAATTTCAGTTTGCACGTCCATCGCGCGGAACATTTTTCATCGGTTCGTTGACCAATGTTTTCACCGGGCTGTTTGCCATCTAATATCTGTGGAATCTGTGATTTGAGGCTGCGAAACGCTTTCGACGGATTACTAGCCCTCTTTTTTTTCCGTTAAATTTTTTTAATACAATAATGGGGGCTAATTTGCGTGCTTGCGTTTGTTAAGGAGCTGCAGTTTCGACAATTTCAACAAACGACTTTCGATTTTTTTTCCTGGAAAACTTTGATGAATTCTTGTGCGTTTTCTTGGACAATTGTATTCATACATATCCAGCAAACAATTCTTATATCGATCAATTTATTATTCGAATACGTACCACAATATTTTGTCAATCTCTCGTTGAACTTATTACGCACGGCAAATTAAACTTTGTTTGCGCACAACACAATTTCGCATACGCTCTTCGTTTTTGCCTTTTTAGGCTACGGATGAATGATTGATGTTAAATGTATCCCGATTGCACGTCGCCGGTAAAGTTCACAGATTCCATTCTGACGCAGTGCTTGCATCGAGGCTCGAATAGTTGCATTATTAATCCGAGAATTATTAGTCATTTCGTGTCGTACCTATGAAACAATTCTGTCACGGTTTATTTGAGTTACGTTTGACCTGTCTGCTATAAACGAAAAAACTTTCAATCGCTACGGGGCTTTTTCGGTTTATTGCACACAGTTCAAGCTATAAAATATTCTAATCTCTTAAAAAGTGAAACGTTTCATTCTAGAATTTCATAAAGCGAAGTGGCGATTGGGAGTGTACATTTCGAACTGATGATTTGCGAATATGAAATGAATAGTTGGGCGATAATGATAACAGTTATCCAATGCTCGTGTATAATTTTAGAAAACGATATTTTACACGCGCTGACACGTTTCAGAATAATGCACTCTGCTTTCAAAATCCGATATTGTGCAAGTATTTTCCACGGTTCGCACTTAATCGCAGGAGAAAAAAAAATTGATATAAAGTTCTGCTACATAACTAGAAATTGGCATGGGAAATTAATGGAATGTATAACTACATACTATGTATGCTATGTATGCACAATATATTTATACGTGTTCGAAAGGAGCTCTGGAAATTCATATAATTTTGAAATTTAATTTTTTCATCAACAAAGGAAGGCGGTATTGAAATCTCGATTCACTGGTAACAGGCGAAAAGATATTCTCGACATTAATCAACAGCTTTGCGTTTACGACTGGAAATCTACACGATCCAGAGTGGTCATTCAATGCTAGTTACATTCGTGCAAAGTTTGGGGTTACTATGCTTGACAATACTCCAACGAGCGTCGCGTAGTTCGCCACTCAGCCGCTCAGACATTTAATCTCGTGTTCAAAATGAGCATACATTACACACACAGGCCACGCATACCTGTAATGTCGTGTGTTGATTTTACACGTGCATGCATCAGTCCTCTGTAGAGTAGTGACAGTAGTATTTGTCACTTCATAAATGACACCGCGAATAGACGGGTCTCCGATTTTCTGACAAGTGCCACCGAGTTGTCTGCAACGAGGTGCATTATTAATTATTCCGCTGTGCCTGGTGGTCTCATTTCGATACTCATATTTATTGTTTCATTCATTTCATTTGCTCGAGGGAAGACGGGGAAGAATGAAATATCAAAGGAGTTTGATTGTTTCCCTGTGTAACTATGCTTCATTCGAGTCGATGGAAAATAATACAATCGCAGGTGGTCGAGCATTAGGAAGCGAATAATCATATTTTTTAATGGAATAACAGTGCCATCAGAAATTTACACGTTACTGTTAATTACTTTCTTCATTTGCCGAATAAACTACTTCATGCCACTGATTACAGACCTTTCGATGGTGCATATCGGCTACAGTTTTTCTTTGAAATACCTAACGTCGCAGCTTCACGCCGTAGATACCGGTTTCAGAATTGGTGTGGTTAACGATAGCCGCGTAGGAAAGCAAAATTCAGGCCAGACAACGCGGCGCAACTGCATTTCTTATGGATTTGTTTTCTATCTAGAATCTAGATCGTTGTATATTTTTGCCCAGAGATCGGAGGTAAACCGGAAACGTTAGAGAAGGAAAGAAAAAGTAGCCGAACTGCACGGCTCGCCTAATTGGCACGTTGCATTCGGTAATGAGGTAGAGTAGCGCATTGTTCGTTGGCAAAGTGCAGTGTGTACACGGCGAATGCACGACACGATCGTTTCGTCACCACCCTTCTTTTATCCCTTTTCCGTCCTCTCGCGCCGTTTCTCCCCCTTTGTCATCTCACGTGCCGAGCTGTTAGCAACTCGAATTTAAAGCCGCTTTTTATCTGGTAATTTTATGAAAGGTGTTTCGTTCGCCGGAGTTTATCTCCCGTTGGGCCGCAAATTAGGTGACGTGCTCTTTGAAAATTATGTTACCGCGGTGCAGAGGGTAGCAAAATTATCGGGAACGTAAAAATTGTTTATTCGTCCGACAATTGCACAATTAGTCAACTTTTATCTTCCGCTGGTATTAAATGAAAAATCTTTTCGCGGCGCCGTGCTGATTAACAATGCCGATACATTTTATGGGATTCCACGTGGATTAAAAAGGTGCGGAATATTAATTAGGGAGGTTGCAAAAGCAGTTTACTGGAACACCTATTTTTCGACATTAATTACAAACGCGTTTTGCGGAATTTTAAAGATTACCGAATTGCAGATTCAAGATCGGTCAGCTTTTAACTCAGGGGGCTTAAATAGTTCCGAAGTTCAAACCCACGATAATTCGGAAAGTTTAGCGGCTTGAATATAAAACGTATCGAACCTTGAAAGCTGCACTATCATCTGTTTCTGGGTTCGATTCTCCTTTCCTCAAACGAAGCCTGCACATCAAAAGCAAAGGCTGCAGGGACGCGTGCAAATCGTACGAAAATGTGCAAATTCGCCGGCCACATTTAGAAATGTTCAGCGAGCAAACAGTTATTTGAAAGGCAACCATGGGTATAGATGCAACAACTTTCTCCTGCGTCAGGGCAGGGTGCTCCGCGGGCTGGTAAGAAACGGAACATGCGAAAATTAAATTGAAATTTGCTAATGGCAAGGGGGTGGCGTTCGTCGTAAAGAATGGAGAGCGTGGCACCAGCGCGCGGTGAAGAAAGGGATAATTCGAGCAAGTTTCATGGCTGCACCTTCTATCTTTCCCGGCCATCCCCAAATACGGTAAAGGAACGACGGTGGACGCTAATTACCATGCAAATGAAAATATTGGATTTTTTTATCTGTTATCCTTGTGAACCTTTCCTCGGGTTTCCCCTTTCGTTCTTCCTGATAAGAGTGGTTGCCCGATCGATACAATCTTTATGGAGATGATGATACCTAAATCAAACTCAGTCTTGCGTATTGTAGCAATATTTTCTTCGATACGACAAAATTCAATTAATTGTAGCCTGCTCGTACATAGTGTGCGTTCTTTATTTATAATTTTACTGCAGCAATTGTATTCGCGCGCACGCTTAATTATACGATCCCATTCATATTGTTAAATTGAACTTGCACTGCATTGCGCGTTGGTACCCGTTGTACCTTGGAACAACAGGTAACAGCATTCTTGTCGCGAATAATAGTTAACTGAATGCACTGTTTCCTTCGGGAATTTATTGAAAAGAAGCGAACGTGAAATTGATTAAGTCTTCTGCCGATCAAAAAGATGTTCTATTAAAATATAGGCAAGATAAATATAGGAACGCTTGAATTTCAGAATGACGTGTCATTTTATACTACTAACTTCCGGTACGCTGAAATTAGATACAAACAGTGCCTTATAAATTAAATGTAAAGAGAACGAAAACATTGAATGGCGCAGACGGAACTGCTCATTTCTCAATATCGTTTCATCGGTATCACCTTTTCACAGGTACACCGGGTCGCGGAAATAATTCTTCACAAAGGTAGACAAAGTAGAATCTCTGATTGCAGTCCCTGCAATCTCACGTGAAACTACTACGAAAGAAAGTTGTAACAAATATGGCGCACATTGTCGGGAAACAAATAGCGCATTCAAATCGTCCCTTTCAACGTTTCACTGGGCGCGCGTATTGTACCGTTTTCAGTCTCCGCGGGCACCGGTACCGAATTCATGGAAAAAGTTATGATACTTCTCTGAAACGAGGAGAATTCGGAGAGATCAGGTTTACACCGACGAAAATAAGATTCGCAAAGGCTAACGGACGATAGACTCGGAATAATCCTTGCGCTGCAGTGTCCATTGTCAATAAAATAAAATTGCTACCCGCGTAAAAAGACGCGCAGAAAACGCCCTATTTACGGGCTGCCCATTTAACGTAAACGTCTTCAAGAAAATGAAATAATTGTGAGCGTTCAACGAGCCGAGAAAAGGTTTCAGGGGGGCACGAGAGTTCGCATTGAACAAGAAAGAAAATTCTGATCGGAGCCGCAATTACGGAACACAGCCAAAACTGTTGCACGGGGAAGCCGACTAAAATCGAAAAATTCCCCTCGATATCGCGATATTCGACGACGAAGATTTCCACCCCCGAACAGCAGCGATAACGGTGAAAGACAAGAACCGTAAAGCAGGAACATCGTCCCAAACATTCAATCCGCTTTTATTACGTCACACATCCCCCTCCCCTTACACCCTTCGCCGGCAGTAAAAGGAAAATTAACCCGCCTCGCCGGGAATTCGTCGCGTCGAGGTGGATTGGCCCCTATTTGAACCGCTCGAAGCCGTCGAACCGACCAAATTATCAGTCGTTAGTCTAACGTACACGCTTCCGCCGCTCCGCTAATTCGCACCGTTGGCCCCGTCCTAAACGGCGCCGTCGGTACGTTCGTCGCCGCGAAGAATGACGAGAGCGTCGGTCGAAACGGAAGGACGACGACGGCGGCGCGAGAGGGCACCGAAAAGAGAACCGGGAAGCCCGGATACGCTTCGGGGTGGGTCACGAACCGGCTGCTCGGCGAAAGCGAGGGTGGGCCAAGTCCCCGCGGCGTAAAAGCGGCACAATCGCCGCGCCGTCTCTGCGCGTGTACGCGCGCGCGGGGCCCGGTGGTTGTGCGACGAACTCGCGCGAAATCGGCGATCGTGTCCCGCCCGGAGTATTTGCGCGTCACGCAAAGGGGAAAGGGGAAAGGATAATGAGGCGGAATCTGCAAACGTAGTGGGTCGCGTACACCCGCTCTCCAAACACGTTCGAGCCACTTTGGCGAGTCGTCGAATTTCCAGGCGGCGCGCGCGCTCCGGAGGGTACTCTCGCCCGATAATTTTATCTCGCCGCGTCGACGAACGGTTTCGCCGATTAAAATCCCGAAGGACGGGGGTCGCGATCGACGAGGCGGGACAGGGGGGGGGTGGAGAAGGGAACGATCGCGATATTCGAGGGCGGACGACGCGAAGGGAAATTATGAACGTTGGGAAACCGCGCCGCGAACCAACTTCCCGCGGCTGATTATTATTTTATTAAAAGGGGGGGTACGCGAACGTACGCGCGTGATGCATTTTCATTTCACCGGCGAGATGGAACGCGTGAACGAATAGGGCGGAGGGGGACGGCGGGGTTTGGGGATGAGAATGAGCGAGAGAAGGGAAGAGAGATGGACGGTGCCTGGTACGATCAGGTCTAGGCGGATGGAAACCGGGGACGGCGCGGGGTACGCCGCTTTGTAAAGCGTTCTCGATTCGATGTAGTACACGGCTCGCGTGGAAAATCGCCCGGAATTTGTTCACGCCTACGAAATCGTGGGAGATTCGAACACCAGCGCACGCTACAACGTTCCGCGGGCGTCCTTTGATTTCCGACCGGCTTGCATTCGGCGCGTAGAGCGATTTTCACGAATCACCGGGGTATAAAAAAAGACGGGGATTGTTGCTGGAAAAACGAAAGGAGCGAACGGGTTGTTGTGACGCGAGAGGTGTTCCTCGAGCGTTCGTATCGCGAACCGAAATTGCTATGCGAACGAACGCTTGCCCCTTCGGACACTTTCGAGAAATTCGTTTCCCTTCGGGCCATTTCTTTCGCGGTGGGGTTGTTGGCCGAATTAATGAAATTAACATGGAATTCGGAGAGGATGCGTTTGAAATATGTGTCAGTCTTTGAGATATGTGATTGAAGGAGAGCATAATTCTTCTGGTCGACTAGCTCATTATATTTTTAGTCGACTGGCGCGATTAGTATCGCACGACCGCTCTCAATTTTCGTTCCGTGGAAAAATATTTCTGTACGAATATAGAATCTACCGTACTTGTTTCCTCGTGGTTATATTTTTCGTATAAATAATATGGCATGCGGATCGCTTGATATTTTTTTTCTTCATAATTATCCATGTATTCATTTCAGATTGTTTGTCCATTGCCCGACAGCAGGGAAAATGTTATGGATTTTCCACCTTTTGTTCATTAGCTGTTATTAGTTTGCCACGTTCATACATAGAAATGATGCGTCGCATAAAAGTTCGTTAGAACGAAATTTAGATGCATGCGAATTTTCAAAATAGCTTTCCTGCAAAACTGTGCTGGGACATACGGAAGGGTACTGAAAAAAAAGTTCCACATTTTCGGAGTGACCTCTCGTAGAAATGAAGGTTTTTTTCGTAACATTTTCTTTCTGTAAACATTTTTAATTACGCGAAATAATAATTACGTTTTACATAGGACAAAGTTATAATGAGTTCGTCGACGAACAAAAACCGTGCCGTTAAAATCAATCGACTTTTCTATTTTATGTACACGTCCGGAAGCTGCCATTTCCTGTGAAAATCATTGCCTGTGCAACATTTGCACGGGACGGGTCGTTTCTTCCAAACACTCGCATCAACATGTTTCGTAAAATGATACAAGGGTTGTTTTGAACAATCGGTTTCGGACCACCATTGGACCCTCGCTTTAAGTTCCAACTACGTCATCGAATAAAACAATACCGTTATTAATATTTTACATTTAAAAACCAAAACGACGCGTAAACCTTTCAATAGTTTAAACGAGACAGAATTTTTTTGCACTTATACAAAATATTACCAACGAAAATTCTTTATATCCTCCCGTTTTCGAAACTTTGTAACGACCATATTCCAGGAAACACAAACAGTACCAGTATTCCACGAAATCCTGTGCCGTTGCAGCTATCGCAAATTCTTCTCCCTCCAATAATGATCGTACTGTTTACAACGGGAATCCGAATTGTTTAGATTGGCCGTGGACGAGCTGCGTACAAAATGCGTTTTATCGTGGTGATCTCGAGGCGCAAATCGAGATGTACTTCGGTTTGTGTACCGAATCGAGTTAGTCGTCCTTTGCTTCCCCTCCTGGTAACGTCGTTATCCTGTTTCGTTAAACTGTCACGTAAAAGGCGATGAAAACGAGGCGGGACGCGTTCAATTCGAGCAATTTTGTTCGCGAGATAAGGGTGAAAAGTTTTGGCGACTCAGGACCACTCGGTAGCGAACCCCCGGGTGCACCGTGCAACACTTCGCTGGTTTCCCCTCGTGATTCCTTCGCCCCTTGTTAGGTACGATATTTTACGCGCGTTGTGAAATTCCTAATTTTCTAAATAGTCTGATACGTCTGGAAATGGTGCAATTGTTTCTGGAATGTATCCGTCGATGCACGGTAATTGAACTTTATTAAACACCGACGCAGAATCTCCGGCTTGAACTGCAGGCAATAGCTAACGAGTTAATTGTAAATAATTGAATAACGAGAGGATGAAATTAGATTTCTATTACAGGCTGTAATATTAATTTGTTCGAAATACGATCGATATCGTAGTCACACTTTTATCTCGAATTACTTACATTGCCTATGTAGTACCTATGAATTTTTGCAATTATAATAAACAGTCGTGTTTCGAATATTTCCAACTAAAATAATCGGTCTCTGTTCAAACCGACAATAGCTGAACGAAGAGATTGGATGCCCGATTCCGCCAGGTAGACGATCGTTTATCAGGTGCACATTAATTCCATTTAATAAGCTCCCCAAAATGGGAAGAAACGTCGTCTCTGAGACATGTATCATGTACCAATTACATGCATCGCATGTTCCATAACTCCGTCAGGAAAAAATTGTTTCCTTGCAAATTCATCAACTAACGATCCGAACGTGTTACGTTTTAACATCGAAACCGCGCGGATACTTCTTTCGCCGCGTGTTTGCACAACTTCCTCGCAGAAGCAGAACATGGAAACGCGGCGCGTGCACGGCGAAATAGGTCAAAAACAAATCCCCCGGACCCCCGGGGCCGTGCTTATTTTAACTCGGCAACCAAAAAACGAAAAAAACAAAAAAAATATCGCGAAATCGCATCGACCCAATTTCCAGCGGCGTTCCGTCCGCCGCGAGGGGCGGCCGGTTTAAGTGAAACAAAAAGGGCCGAAACGCGTGCAACGAACAAAAGGAAACGAGAAACTGAAAAAAAAAAAAAATAGGCACGACACGCGGTTGCCGGGAGTAACGACACGAATCAAAATCGCCCGAGCCTCGGCATCCGCTACGTGTCGACCGGCAAAGCGCTTCGATTCTGCCCACGGTAATCGCGACCCTGTAACAGCGGGCACACGAACGCTTAACGAACGCACCGTCTACACCAGCTCTGCGAGACTGTTTTACGGCCGCGCATTTCCACCGATCCATTTGCACGCTAACGAACGCATTTTGCGTAAGGCTGTTTTATGCTCGCCGGTTGCATCCGCTGTGCGGAATCCGTGTCCGTGTCTGATACCAGATTCCCCTGACGCCTGATATATCTTCTATCCTCGTGGTAACCGATCCCGTATCGTTACGCGGAAACGTTAATGTCGGATAAAGCGTTACGGTTCTAATAACACGTTGCGGTATCTTTATTCGCGCCGTGATATTGTTCGCGCCGTGAATATCATTTTCCGTATTTGCATTCTTCGCGGCGATTCAGCGAACCCGAAGAGAAATTCGAATTGAAGTGTCGTTTATCTCTTTTTTCTTTTTTTATAGAGAATATAGGATATTGTTATTTCAGATTTGATCGTGTTGAAACGTTGTACTTCATGTATGGAATAAGCAATCGTTCATTGGGTATGTGTACGGTTAGCCTGGCACGAACGAACAATATTTGTTCGCTTAATGTTGCGAATTTTTATTTGTCACTTGCAGCGATTTTTGTGTCGAATATTTCATTGTTCGTTTGCAATTTTCTGGTATCACTTGACACCTTCCTTAACACGGAAATGCCGTCCTTAACACGTCACCCGAACTTCCGATCAGTATCACCGTTAGTTCTCACTTGTTAACGGAAATCGATGCTGTAATAGCCCTGTTCGCGGAGGAACGTTCATTGCGTTTTTTTCTTTTTTTTCGTTCTTTTTTTTAACCAATGTTTGCCCGCGCTATCATGCTCGCGTCGCGTGACACGATACGGATTGTCCGGTTTAGCGATTTATGCGGCCCTCGTGATGCAGCAAGGAGGATGCACGAGCGATGAGAACGAAGGATGCGTCCTCGCGACTGCATACATGTCGCACATGTCACGACTGTTCATCACTATTGACATGCGTGTTTAGGTTTAACATTCGTTGCGCATCGGTAGAGCCCGATACCGTGGCGATAGAGTTTGGAAAGTTAGCGAAAGGTCCGCGAATGAATCAATAATTCGGAGCTATGCCTAATTTGATTGGTTAAGAAACATTTGTATCTCTCTTGTTGCTTGATCGCGTCGTTCCGCGTAAAGTGTGTGGCATTATGCAGAATTATTTGAGAAGTGTAACGACTCGTGGAAAAATGTAATTTCGAAGTGAAAACGGTGTTCCTCCGGAAGGGAGTCAAATCAACTTCAGTTGTTTATCGTATTGATGCTATTTTTCGTTTGATCTCTATTGTATTAATTGAATTACGGCGTGCATACGTTTATTTTAATACGGACAATTTCTCTGCTCGATATTGTACCTCCGGGATTCGAGCTGTTGTTTTTCGAAATCGAACACGACCATTCTACGCGCCGCGGTACCATTTTCGATATCATTAACGCGAATTCTGCCTCATATTAATGTCATAATGCTAATGAAATCCACCATTCGATTGGATTGGGGGTACAATTAAATTAGCAAAGATCAGCCGCGATGTACGCTGTAGGTCAGTCGTGATCAGTTTCAACACCATCTGATATGAAATTACCAAATCCTCAAATCGCGGAGGACGAAGCACGAGTGTCGTTTCCGTGACCATTTTTATTGCCGAAGAGTGTAGGGAAACATCATACGCCTGAAGCCCTTCTGTGATTAATAACACAAAGTCGATCTGTTTTATTTCATTTGTGTGTATGGTCGCCCGCGCCGAATACGAGAAGAAGGAAAAATGAACGTGAAACATCATAAATGTTCAGTGAACAATCTGTCGAAATGTACTCGTTGAATTTATCGGAATCGACTGATTTTCACAGTATCACGCTCTTCTGGCGGCAACACTTCTGTGTCACATGTCGAAGTAAAATATCGGCTGGTTGTTTATAACCGAAATTCTGATGCGGCCGATGGAAAATATCCCCTTGCCTGCATACCACCTTTATTTGCGCGCGCCTGATTGTGCCAAATATTTATCGGAGAAACGTTACCGTCCCCCGACACCATCGACTTCGCATTTTTATGATTTTGCTTTCCTCCCGTGTTTGTAACTATAAAAATCATGTCTCGAGGCGGTGAATCGGTTGGACGTTAAAATATACACGAGATTAGGCAGTCATGTCGAAATAAAAGCATATTGACATTCGCTCTTTTCAGACATTCCTTCGTTTCGTTTTCTTCCCATTCTTGTTTCGCGCATATGCATATGTCGATTTGTTGAATACACGAAATCTCGCTAAAGTAATTTTACATACAAGGCAATGTTCAAATAAAATGACGGTGATCGTGTATGCGAAGTGATTATTAATTAGTAACTATGTTAGTACAACAATGACAGAGAAATCGTTTATTACCAAGTATGTTATAAATAGTTCTAATTTTGTTGCTTTCGCGAATGTTCCAATGTCCGCCTGAAAAATTTATAATCGTGCGAGGTAATCGTTAGGGAGACCGACAAAATTGTGCACGCTATCCACACACAGAATTCTAAGACCCGCTTTCGAAAAAACATATTACATTGATGCCTTCTTTTCATAATTTCTGGGTTGCAGTATTACAAAGTTTCTTCTACGAAGAAACGTTCAATATACCACACCTAAACAATCCCGTGCTTGTGCGTGTAAAACAGTTATGGGATGCTTCTGAAAAAACAGAACAATTAATTTCCCGAATTTCGAAATACATACGTCCCGTCTATTGAAAATTCAACAGCATACCTGAAAAATCATAAAAATCTATCGGGCACGGACTGCATGAACTGCGTTAACTGCGTGAACCGCATGAACTCCAAATGTAGTCGGAACGGAAGATGTATGGCGCATGACCGTGTTGCACCGATGCGCGAGGGTACTGCCTAAAAAATAAACAGCAGCTATGGTATGAAAAACGGGAAGCGATGCGTTTTCCCCGGGCACAGAGTTTCAGCTTTATGACTGATAAAAATTGATAAATTATTGCCCGACGCAACGAGTTTGCGTTATAAATTATCACTTCATGAAATTGGCCCGCAGTGAATCGTCGGCTTGTTTCGTCTATCGGCGAAACGTGGTCGCGCGACTATTTCGCACGCGCCGCCGTTTAATCGTTCTCTGCATCGTCAAAGAACAATCGGCGATTCCGTGATAGACGGGACGGGCACTTTGTCCTCCTGTTAAAGAAGTTTAGCCGAGGAAACTGGGCGAAAGAAATTCAGACTCCAAGGAGGAACGATCGAATGAATTTAGATTAAACTTTCCATCTCTTGCCCCACTTCTTCTCCCCCTTTCGATTCGCGAGCAAGTGGTCTTGTTGAAGTGGCACAGACGACCGAATCACTACCTCGTTTTAGACGGCTAGAAGTTTATTAATAATCGTGGAATCGATATTTGCTTCGATTTCGAATGTAACACGTACGTACGTACATAGAGCATTTACCCTTTGGCATATTCGAAATGAAACAAAAATCGAGATTCTTTAATTTACAATACGTATGAGTTAATTCTATGCAGCGTAAGTATCATGTGAGCAATATATACGTATACACAAGTTTATTTATAACAACGTTACGTTCCATCGATGCTATTAAAAAGAAATCGAAGGCGTTTTTGAAACGACAAATACGAACAGCATCGGCTAGTAATTAAATGACCGTATCGGTCGAGGTTACGAATTAATGTCGAACAGAGAACCGCTTCATTTATTTTTCGTAATCGTGATCGGGGTTGTAGTTTAAAAAGTGTATCGATCCGTTCATCGTTTCTGTGCCGTCGTTCGCGTCCGCGGTTCCTCCACGTCGAATAATTGAGGGCTCGATTGGCATTGGTTAGCAGTTTCCGAAGGATCCCGTGGCTCGTGGCTAACCGATCAGAACAAATGGAAGAGGATCGAACTATGAGGTACCCGTGTGTTCATTCTGTAATGGCCGAATGGACTCGAGACGGTGAAGAAAGTTGCCGCTCGACTACGACGGCGAACTATCCGCGACTTCCCAGTTTAAATAGAGGAAATCGATCTGGCGAAATCAATGTAATAGTTTCGAGGGGGAAAACTATTGTTCGCTCCGGGAAAACATCCTGGCCCGCTCCGCGCCGTTTACGCGAGTTTTGCATCGATTTTTCATTGCCCGTAACTCATTTCATGTCGGTCTCTTCGTACGTTCAAGTGTTAGTGACAAAAGTTCCGTGGCAACTTTGTTCCGTTTTATATCGAAGGACGCCTTTATAATCTTGTAGCGTGCAAGTGGACTTCAATCGGCACTTCGCGGAGTACATAATGATTTAATCGTGTTGGTTATTGTAGACTTTTATATTCGATATTGTAAACTATCGTCTTTTAAAATTAACGAAGCGGTTCCCTGTTCCACATCAACATCTCGTCCCCGTTTGGAACGAATGTTCTCGAGATGGCAAAGCTTTGATCACACTTCGTCCATATATTTAATAGGATTTAACATTCTCATTTTATAAGCAACGCGAAAACCGCTGCGCAAAGTAATAGTATTATAAAAGTAATAGTGTTTGGATCGCGAAACGATCGATTCCGCTGGATAACAGGCTGTTTAGATAATGGGGCTGTTCGGATAACAAGAATTCGGAGAGCGCTGGTTTTAGCATACAACGAAGATAGCGTCAACGTAATAATAATAAAACGACGAGGTTGATTGTAGATCGAAGTAACGTCGGAGATAATGAATGCACGAACGTTCCCGGTGGCCCGGATAAAATTTTGCGACTTTTCTACACCTCGCGCGTTAACCATTCGCACGAGCACAACTTATTCAACGATGACTTGAACGCAAAATAATTCACCCGAGCGACCGTTGTTCGATGTTCCTTTCCGTATCGATACTCGATGCAATTCGTTGATCCTCAAGATTAATATTATAATAATCCGGCGGCGGAAACGAAACGAGATTCCATTGATAATTTTATTTATCGAACGCAACCTGTTTCGCCGAATTCCGCGAATTCCGCAGCGCTATAAATTACCGATCCGAAATTCGCATTACTTAGAGAAAACAACGGGAACGTAAATTTCGCGGGGACGTCCATTCGCGATAACGCGTGATTCACAATCGGCCGCGTCCTGAAGAACACACACGCGATAATTCCGTTCCGCGGAGGCTTGTTAAAACCGAATCCGATTTCTGTATCGTTCGCAAATCGGTCGCTCACTTATGCAATTAGGTCGCCGCGTTGGCGCACACGCGACGCGGTTCGCCTGCTTTAAAATTCGCGTTATTGCCCGGGCGAACGGTCGTCATTAATGCACGATCGCGTTACACGCGGTGGGCAAAGAGGACCCGCGTGTACGCCGAGGTGTGCTCGTCCTCTCGCGCTATTCATCGCTAAAGTTACACGGATTTCGGCAATGGTCCTAACGCTCTCCGGCTTTGCACGTTATTAATCAGTCAGCCTTTTCGGCCGGGTTCCGAACTATTTGCGCGAAACAATGGACCAGACCGCGTTGATATCGGCGATTTCTGCTGGGTCCATTTCCTACAATCGGACGCGTAGGTCGGACACGGAGCGCGACGCTGTTCGAATCTCTTTTTAGAAGTGTTCGTGGATTTTCTTCGACGCAGGTTTCTCGTTTCGTTCCATGTTTTGCTGTCAATGTGAAACGGTCCGGACGGAAATTTTGTCTCGCACGGTAGGGTGACAGATTATTTCGGAGATCCCTCGTACTTTCCCTTTGGCGACGTGGTTCGTTTCGTTCGACACTCCTAACGATCTTGCGAAGTTATTTGGACACAGTGCGAAGCAGTTTATTATGTTTGAGTGGCGTGAATCGAAGTAGCGTGAGCCGGGGAATGTTCGTGCGTACGCGCGAGGAGGGTATCGAGCGTGTAATAATTTTGGAAAGGAAGGGTGAAACTTTCTAGCCGGCTCGGAACTCGAAAAAGTTTAAGACTTTCCGAGTGGATCCTTGGATATCCTCGAACCAGCCAAAAAGTCCTCGTCGAATGTCCTCCTTCTTTCGTTATTTCGCATGCCGTCGAAATAAAGTACGCTCGTTGGATAATGTAAACGGTAACGTTGAGACTTTTGATACCCGACTAGGAATACCGGATTGAACGTAAAGAGTTATTAAGTAGATGAAAGGTGTGGCACATTGAATGAATGGTATTATGTAGGTTCGCGGAGGGCAGTCGAGGTCTGAAATATTTCGTCGGCCTTTGAAGCAGTTCGAGTATCGTTTAAATATTCGAAATCGCGGAGAATGTAGGGCTTCCATTTAAATCGTGAAAGTGGGTAAGAAAAAATTGCGTTACTATATTCAATTGGAGTGGAGCAGCGGTGGACGTTTTTCTGTGCCTACTGTATTATTTCTATTCGGCGAAACGAAAACTGCACCAGCTTGTTTATCGAAAACTTTGACTGTCTGTTTTAAATATTGAACGGAAAAAGGGCATGGAAATGAATTGCTTGATTCTCTACGTCACCCTATATTACATTTATGACTTTGCATATTCTATGAGTCACCAAAATTTCGATGGCTCTTGCTTTTAATTAATTTATAGGCCTACGTGCTTTTTGTTTCTACACTCTGCACTCTGTTTGTAACATTTATGAGCGGTAATAATTCTGTCCCCAGGACTGGAAAATATAGAATCTGCACAATTCGTTCGGAAATTGTATTTGTAAGGTTTATAAATGAATGTCTAGACCTTCTCGTTACTTCCGCGCAGAATTAACTTTTGCGGTGGGTAGGTAAGATTTTTTTTACTACCACGGAAAAGGTCTTAAAGTTATCTCATAAAAATTTTAAATGCTTGTGGATTCTTCATTGTAAGTAATTAATATCGTGTACCAATATTGTTATCAATATTAGTATTAAGTAATCTAACACCCGTTCGGCATGTTGTAATAAATAATCTTATTCAATATATTATATTTTCACAATTTATACTTGCCAACCGGCGTTCAACTTTTAAAGGTCTAACAGAAATCGTGCCGATTGCTGAATAATTATTTTATGTTTGTCTTTCTTGAATCGTTCGTTTGCCCATTCATCAAAACTATGTTCGTCGATCACTTCTGAAGTTGAAGAACTCCTTGAAAACGAGTATCGTTCGCGGAGAATTCTCCCATTTATTTCTTTCAACTTGAAAACGGGCAGAACTGTTTACATGTTTTTCTTACGCTCCTTCCTCCCGCTTCAGTTTTTCTTTTCGTCATTCGTCCTTTTTCACTTTTCAGACTGTCGATATCAAGAAGAGTTTCCGGTAAGAAACTCGAATAAAAAAAAAGCAACCGGCCATGTTATCGTAGTTAAAAATTATACGACCCGCTCGTTTCTCCAAATGGTTGTTCGTTTTTTTTTTTTCTCAAATCGAAACAGCTATTCGACAGGATTTTAATCGAGATCCCAAGAGTAATCTCCGATCGAGATCGAACATCATTGAATTTCCGCCGCTGTCGTTTACGGCCCAGGCGTATTTTGTGCGTGACATAAATAATATTTAATGTTTGTAATTAATATGGAAAATCGATCGGAAATCAGCGCGCAGATGGACGTGACCATTGATATCAAAGCGTCAAATTTGATGGTCGCGGATACTCACCGATCTTTATGATAACAATTTTCTTTGCGGGCCGCATAGGCGTTGCGGCGAGAATCGCGTATCCGGGATGAAAATGATCAAAGCTGTCACGGAAATAGAAGATTAAACGTTATTACGCCGTTGATATTAAAATATTGAAATATTTGATGAAGGTTTATCGGGGTTTAACACGGCTCCACTGGCAAATATCGTTGGCCAGTAACAGTGTCGATACAAATTTCGAGAAAGCTTAGTCGAAAATGGAGCTTTTGATTGAAAATGTCGAGACACTGAAATGTACAACTAATATTTATAATGACGTGAACGAGCACTTGTAAATATGCTGCTTCTCCTAGCGTTCGAAATTTTGGTAATATCCGCAAATGCTCTTGCGCGATTCCCCTTGCTTCCCGTGTAAATTAGGCAAAAGCTCAACAGAAATTAATTAGCGAACAGAGAATAGAATTCATAGAAATACTAAACTCTCCAGCGGAATAAACTTGTCGCTGAATCGTGCGTCACGTGCGTTTCATAAATGTAATAGACCGCGGTCTTGAAGGTGTCTAATAATTTTCAGGTGATTGACTAGCCCAAATTTCCAATGCGAAACGGCTATCTTATAATACGGAACGCGAATAATCGATTTGTAATCTACATTCTCCTAAATATCGGAGTAACATCCTTGAATCGTTTCTGTTTGGCACAGTTGGATATCACGGGCGAACCAGCGTTGTTTGCATTAAGAACATAAATACGAATTGCATAAAAATGGTATCGCGGGCAATGACGAAGGACATTAGGCAGGGGGGAACTGTGTGGTCTCGAACGGAAGTGTCATAAACCATGCGCATCCTGTACTTCTTATCTCACCAGTTTCTGCTATTCCCCGGTGCGTGCTTCCGATTCGTTAACCTTAATGCACCAAGTCTTTACGTCACCGTTTTTCCTCGACGTTCCCGCCGGCTTTTTTTCACCAACTGCTTCCCGGGTTGCGCGCGCGTTGATTATTTGCGAAAAGCGCGTACCCCCGGTTCTAGTGGTCGGTTGAGCATCTTCCTCTTCGAGCTATGTCGTTCCCCTTTCAGTGAAAAGCTGGATGCCGTGGAAGGGGGTAAGATATTTGTAGTCCTCGCTGTTGCTGGTGCAAGTGAGTCGTTTTTCCTTTCTTGGTCTTCTCAACGTTAATCCGCAATTTCGTTTCGAAGCGGTTTTTGTTATTTAGACGTTAGCGGTACTGTCGGCTACTTATATTTGCACACGTATAGTAAATGTTTCCGTATAAGTGAATACTGAAAATTTGCTGATATTGGCGAAGATAAGTACTCAATTGGTTGATTATAAATAGAACAATGATAAATGAAGCGTTTGGTAAATACAATATAAATGGATAAGCTGGCCCCATTTATTATTTAATAACGAATATTGCGACGAAGAACTAGTGGAATGTATGATTTCAGCAGAAATCGAACGATAATAAATGCACGGTCAATTAGAAATCCATTATTACCCATTTCTAACGATTAAATGTTAATTTAATAATTTCTCTGATGTATAATCAGTTATAATCTGATCATATTGGGGGAAACAATATCACTTTGTAGTTACACATGAACGCACATTGCCTCGTTTACCGTTCATTGTTCTTAATTATTGCCCACCTTGGAGATTGTACTTGAATATTCCATTAATGCTTGGACTAATTTGGTTCCGTTGCGACGTTAACAGGCGTGTAAATTGTCGGGATAAGTAGCCCCATTAACAGACTGCGTGCTATTAATTATTATAATGAGGGAAGCGTGCCTTAAATAACGTCCAGCTGGAAGTCAGTCACTCTGCAGTGTGATGATTGCTTCCCCCCTGTTTGGAAATTTAAATGCTTCCGTTTGCGTGGCCAATTCGTGGTATATTATATCCGATTCGATATTTTACACAGTGTGTATGCGCACGCGGTTCTTACTATCATTTTTCATAATTCCAACTATTCCTATTGGATTTCATAAATCCACTATTTCCAACAGCAATTACCATTAAGAAAAGGATGTTAAATAAAATGCTGTTTCACTCTTCGATGGTTCTAAATCGTCGCCCTTACAAAACTTTGATTAATGTCAACTTTAACACATGTCCCTTGTTCTCTCAAGATAAATATTAAATTAGATATTGAAGCACTCCCCTTTCCTTGAATACACGCTTTCCTACATCTTCCTGCTTCATCAGGTAAATTCGAAAAATTCGAAAACCGTGTAATAATTTTCAAACCACCGTATCAGATACAATTATCGCTAAATCAAATTAACGGGGTCCTCTCGAAACGGAACACGTGCAAAAACGTGTACGTTCAGCTTAGCTCTTCAATGGAATTTAAAATAAATCATGCTGAAATAGGTCGCTTGCCAAACGTCAATAGACGTGTATGCATACCTCCTTGCCCTTTCTAATTTCTCAGTGTGCCAGGTCTTTCGTGCTATCGGACCAATTTATTCGCCGAAAAGCCTGTTGGCCGAAACGAATGCTCAAAGCTCGTCGGGAGGTGGGGGAAGCTCACTTTGATTGCCTGCGTCCGCAATGCACGGCAAATACACGATGCACGATGCACGTGCATTCCGTTGACAGAGTCGAACGTAATCGACTCGGAACGGATCGAGATTGTGGACACTTGAATCCTTTCGTGGCTCGACGACGCTCGTCGGCTGTCATCGGTTTCAAGTAGCCCTCGTTTCGTCCAACGAAAGTTATCTACTTTGTGCCACCCCGTGATCCGACCCTTGCGTTTCCTGCGATGGCGATTCGCAAAGGACGTCTCATTTATTTATGCATGCATAACGCAACGATAGATTCGGAAATGCCGATACGAATGGGCACTGACAGAACGAACATCTTCTACGTATATTGTGCAACGGAAATGTTACGTTCTTCCGTTTCGTCGTTCACATGTTGATACGAATTTTGTTTTTCTCAACTCTCTAACGCAGTTTCACAATATACTTCCCTCAAAAGTAACACGGTCTCACGTTGCTGCCCGAATTTCTACTTGCTCGACGTTATCTTCAGTTCGAAATAGGAAACGAACGAAGGAATTGTGCGAGGTTTAACTCGTTTTGGAAATGAAACAAATGAATTGCGGATTGGTAAAACGAATTATGGTTAACGTTTCGACGCGTATACGTTGACCCTAAACGCTTCGCCATCAATATGTCACGCAATGCCAATGATTCTGACAATTATTACTCGTTGCGCTTATAACGCACCGCGACGGAACAGGCCGACAATTTCCATCGAGCACCGTGTATTTCGCGGAAACAATAATTTTCTATTGTTACGAACATTAAGCATCCTTCTAACGCAAACATCGGTCGAGTAATCCATTCTGGCAAATATCCGCGGTATTTAATGACGGCGTATAATTTGTCGTTCGTTGGACGGTTCGGTCCCCGCCGGAGGTTCGCAATTTCCACGCAGAAATTTTACGGACCGCGATTATTGCGCGTGACGGGCGGCCAAAAGTTTCGATTCGACAATTATTTGAAGCCACACCGCGCCGTTACAAAATCGAACTTCCTGAATGATTTCGCGATTAAATTGAACGAAAGCGACCGGTCGACGAACGAAAAATGAAACACCACGTCCTGGAATATTAAACGTTTCGGCCGTTCGTGAACTCTCAACGATATTTGATGTCCTATAATTCCGTTCACAAACATTCGGCTACAATTGTTCGTAAGTTAAATGTTCGACTCGTTCGACGTCCGAATATTTGCTTGCGACCCAAGAGTCGGCCGCCTCCGCCGTTCATTCAAAGGGCAGACCGCGTACACGAAATAACGGAAATGATCATTTTCATCATAGCGTATTAACGCTCACACTAACGATCAACGTGCAAGTGTTATCGGTGCACACGTGCGTGGATATCGGTCGTTAATCCTGCATAATCATGCATAATAATCGCGTGTCATCGCGCGCGAAAGGAGCGACCGCCGTTTCTCGAACTTCGTCGCGAATTACGGGCACGCTGCATACGAAATTATAGTTACATATGTAGTCGCTGTACGCCCGGATACCGGCATCGAAATTACCTGGAGATAGTGTTCACGAAATCAATGTGTATCGCTAATTTCCAAAATTCTCTCGTGCATAAAGTACCTGCATGTCGGCCCCATACCCCCGGGCCGCTTGCTACCCTTTATTAATTCCGTCTATGCGCGATCTTTACGTGATCAACTGAACACATCGTGATCGATGAGGAACGTCAGGCTTCCGGTTGGGATCCCGCTTGATGACTTGCACCGTGAATTATGCACGGTCGCCTAACTTGACGATGCGAAATTACTCGCGAACTATTGGCCCTATCCGTGAATATTTGAGCCAGCGGGCTTAGACGAAAAGGGTCGCGCGATGAAATGATGAATTCACGGTGAAATTGAAATACGCGTTATCTTTACAAAAATTTGTTTGCTCTTTGTATTCTTCTACTTGCAAATCTGTAAAACTTATACACTATGTGCCTTCATAATTGCAATGACTCAGATTTTTCTCAAAATTTTGTATGCGCTATAATGGGAGATACTGAGCAAAAACTATAATCTGGTTTTTTCTCTGTAACTACATTCCCAGTCGAGCTACATGGTTGAAACTTGGCACTAATTGGTTTTTCTTGATAAGCTATCGAATGGTACCTCACAAGTCGAATTTGGTTTAGGGGAACATTTCACCCCCTTATCCTACATATGTAAGCTATAGCCCTTATGGGGACAATATTTGTCAGAATATTTAATATTCTTAAATAGTAGAGTTTTGTTCGCCACAATTACGACGCTCGTACTGTGCCGTTCACGTCTTTTGATATTCTCATTGAGTCACTGGATTGATATTATTTATATCTCAGGTCGTAATAGATTGCGCAAACAAATTTATTATCCTCCCCCCGAAATACATGTTTTATACATTCCCGGTAATGTTATACACGTGATACATGTAATATACTTTTGGGACAATAATTTATATTATACCAAGAACACAGTCTATGTCATATTGCGGTGAAACGTTTCGACAGCGTTGACTAGAGTAAAACCCTGTCAAATGTATCACAAATTCAATAACTATGTCACTGCTTTGGCAGATATTACAGTTTCGTCCAGCCCAATGCTCTGCAGTGTTCGGCGGACAAAATATTAATACTATACGAGATTCCAAGTAGTACGGTTTTTTGCAGTACCTGCATACATTTCGTTGCATTATCGTGATCCCAAGTATTAGTGTTAAAATTCGATAACACACTCCGTGATGTCGGTTTCCGCAACAGTTCGCGTGATCCAACGTAAAACGTCGAACGTTAAATCGCGAGCCCCCGCGACGGATTAATATTTGTTCGCCATCGCGATAAATCCAAGCTTCGCCGTAATTGATAGCGAATAATTTGGTAATCCGACGATAACAACCGAACCAACCTCGTGTCTGTGCGCCAGCCTGCATAATTAATTCCAGCGTTATCTTTCTGTTTCAGGTGAGTCTAAGCCGTCGAGGAAACGAACGAGCTCTCTCATGGGGGTCCCCCTTCGTCCCTGGACACGTAACACACGAGTGTGCTGCGCTCGCGCGCACTCCTTTCCCATAATTCTTATACATAATGCGTAGGTGTCCAAATAGCTCGTGAAAGAAGAAACTGGCTGATGCTCAGTTTAAATATTCGGGTGAAATCGAGGAAGCGTGACAAAAATTTCATTTCCTAGGACAATTGGGACGGTATGAATGCTTGCACGGTTCGTGTGCATCGCAAAGTTCTTGCAACAAAATTAATAAGACATACAAATACGTAACACATGAAAATTACTGCATTCATCGCGGAAGATTTTATAGCTTAAATATGAATTATATAGGAGACGTGGGAAAGTAAACTTAGAACATTTATTGGCGAAAAAAAATCTGTAGATTTCATTTGCTACGCGGAGTACGTAATTACATGACAGGTATGATTTAAATATAGTTGCTTCAAATTTTCAAATAAATGACGCGTTATTTGTAGTTTTATTTTTTACTTTAAAAATCATTTTTATTCCGTTTTATCAATAAACGTTATGTTAAATTCGATTATCTACTAAACATCAATGGGATAATATTGTAGCTCAGTTATAAAGTTTCATGAAATTTGATTTAAAAATTGAGTCCTTAGAAAGAGCACACTCAACGCGAGCAATGCCATTTCTTTGGCACCTCCCCTCGTCTCTACCAAGAAAATTTATTGGAAGAAAGCCACCGAAATTGGATGTAAATACGACCACATTTTTTCTTCTTCCGTGGTGATTGATGATATTAGTGCGACAAATACAAGTATTGATACAATTTACTACCGCTGCAAGCGCATGGAATTGCGTATTATTACCCGGGCGAGTGTCCGAGCTTTCCGTTGTTTCGTGCTGAATAATAAAATGAAATAGCTTAATTTATACCTGTAATATGGGGGGATATTACAATTTGGCGCATAAATTTATCTTTCCGTGATAAAGGGTTCGAGATAGAAATAATTGTGAGATTTTAAGAGGGAGAGATATGTTTGATATTACGGAATGATATGATGCGGAAAATTGGATTACCGACTTGGAAATCGAGCATACAGCGGACACATGTATATCTTATGGTGGCGCAGCAATTATATTTTATTCATTTGATATGTCAGAATGCACTCTGCCACGGTTATAAAGACTCTCGATGGAATTTAATGAAATCGATCACTTGTACTGCACGCCAGGAATGGCGAATGCTTGTCCCGGGTGGGATGCCAGTAAAATAATACACGGAGAGCGACTGTTTGTATCGTTCATTGAAATTTAACTCGTTAACAGGACGCTCCGTTACAATCAACGTTTGCGCTGATGCAATTCGCGTACAATATTATTGTAATGGTTATTGCACTCGCGGAGACTGTTCGTCAAACTGATTGACTTTTATCTGTCGTATTCTTCTTTCCACGCACTGCGTGCTTCGATTGCCCGCAATTTATTTCGGTAGCTTTCTCGTATTGTTTTCTCTGCTGTTGAATAAAGAATCGAATCGTTCCAGCTTCGATAGAGAAATTGATTGCCGGCATAGGAACAAGAATTCGTCAATTTGATTAAGATAACGACGCGTGAGGAGCTCCGCACGAAACCAACGATTGCTATTGTTTATTATAAATCAAATGGTATTGTGCAGGTGAGCTCGTGCTTTCTCTCAACGGAGAACGGCGGCTCGAGGCTGCAACTCGTTGCAGATCGATTGCTCGTAACGCGCGCAACGTGCGTGTTCGCGTAATACCAAACGAAAGAGAATTCGCGATTAAATGAAAATCCGCTTCGTTGGAATAATAGTTCGGTGTAAAATAAGCGAAAAAAGGAGGGCAGGAAAGCCCTTCCCCGCTACGTCCCCCGTATATCCTCGAGATAACGAACGCAAGTAGAGGAGGAACGAGAATAACGGCGATATCTCGCGAGATTTTCTTACGCCTACGGGTTAGCTGGCACGTTGCACCGCCGAATAAGCCGCACTATAATACCAAACTTTCTTCCTTTCTTGCCTGAAAGTTTTCACCGGAACGCTAGGGCTCTGAACTCGCGTTTTGGCAAAGCTTGTCGGACCATTCGACGTTAGAGTGGCTCGTTCGCGGAACACGATGAGCCGATTCTGGCCGGGATCCACGCGGGTTTGCGCCACCTCTCTGCTCCTTCGCCCCGATCCAGGAAGAAGCTTCTTCGATGCCCCGTCGGCTTCCGTCCAACGTTCGAGGGGGCCAGACGAAAACGTTCGTGGTAGGAGCTTTAAAACGAGCGGGGTCGCGTCTGGGTACAGTTGCTCGGAGGATAATCGTCCATAGCGCGTGCAGTACAACGGAGTCGGGCGAGAACCGGCCGAGTGAAATTTACGAGGTAGCCGGTTCTCCCGTCGTTGAATGGATCCGCGCTGATAAATCGCCTGTACGTTTCCAATTTTTCTGTCGTTCGCTATCGACGGAATTCGTTAAATTACCGCCGCTTTAATTAAAACCTTCCCCCGTTCTTCTTGTTTCTCTGGCTCCACGGTCACGTTCTTGTTTCTCTTCTTTCTCCCCCCCCCCCCCTTGCCCCTTTCTCCTGCTCCCGCTTTTCCATTATGATCGAACGTTTTCTTCGGTGGTCCCGCGTCGCCGGATCGACGTTGCTCCCGCGTCGACCGGTGACGACCGAATAATGAGTTGTCCCCCCCTTTCTGTCCCCGTAATCGACGTGGGCCCCCCGATAAAAACAATTCCCCCAGCGCAACGCGGATGGTACAGGCGACGCGCGTTCAGTGGAATCGGCTCGCGCCCGGTCAGACCGGGCAATTAGAGGCGAATAATAAATCCGCGTGTCGTGAACGGACCGCGATAATTCCCCGCTGGATGGCCCAACAAATCAGCCGCTGATCATTTTTGGTAACACGCTAATTGGATATCGATTCGTCGGCCAACGGGGTCAACGTTCCGCGTTGAATTTGCCGACGATTCTGAACAGAACGTTAATCTACCGATAACTGTGCGAACCCCGGTAATTTCGTGTCACATCCACGGGCCACGCGCGTCCGCCAGGGTGAGGAATTTCGCGTCGGCCAGTCGGCATTCTATGGCGGTTGTCTGACGTGCTGGGATATCGCGTGTAACGTAATTGATCGCGATTCTGATAGGAGAATGGGCAAAGTTCAATATGCACTGGCCGATCGAACCGTTGGCGGATCACTTTCCCCAGTTTGAGGCGTATCGGTGGGAAATTAGGTGACCGAAGTCTCCGCAACGGGACTGCCACGCGAATCGCGGAGAATGAGTCTGGACCGGCGGTGAAAACTGAACGGTTGTGCAATGTTTAAGTGTTTAAGTGTTAATTGTTCCTCGACGAAAACATTGCGCGCACTTTGTTCCCTCGATAAGATTTGATCGAAGATTGTAATATGTTATTAAGGTTTTCTTTAAATATAATTAAAACTTGCAGGTGAAACTCGCGAGTTCACGTATTTTTGAATATTAAATTGAACGAGTATAATAATAATAATTATATCGTCCATGGGACATTCTTTATACTGTATCTACTTAATCATCGTTTTCATAGTACGTCTCCAAAACGCATAGGTTAAAATAGCAATAAATAAATAATCCGCTGCAGAATTTCTGCATAGCGCCTTCGTGCACTTCGTCCTGGACACGTAGTGCACGAAATATCAAATACCTCAATCAGAACAACGAGTAACGTTTTTCTAAACGAGTATTCATACCTGGAAACTAGACAAAATCTGTTTTCTATTAAAAAATTAACAATTTCGTTCCAGTTTCAAACGCCTGTCCGATTGCAGATTTCATTCGTTTCGTTATGAAACATCCTTCGCCATCTCGTCCCACTTTCGTCGTGCTTGAAAGCTAATTGTTCGTCACTTTTGCTTTCTCAAATCGAATCGAGCGGAACCAATAGCCGAAATTGCATCTTTGCTACTTTCCCCTTCGCGGTTTCCCCTCCTCTACCTTCTCGCCGCCAACTCCACTTCGTATCTTTCGATTCCGGTTTTTATCTACCTGCGGAATTCTCCCTCGGCTTCCAGCCGGCTCCTCTACCGTGTTCCTTTATCTTTCCGTAACAACGCCAGGAGGCATTGCAAGTGTTTCCGGGGGCCGCCCGTCTATCGTGTTCGAATAACTAGCAGAGATAACGCGTGTCCATCAGGCACGACCTACTTCACGCAACGGAGAACAGCCTAATCCTTGCAAGACTTCCTATCGGTCAAGGATCCGCACACTCGAACGTATCGGCCGAGACTTGCGCAAGAGTCGTTCCGATTACACGGGAATCAGCGTGTTCGACTATTTTCACGGGTGTTTCGCCCGTTACTTGGAAAATAGAAACCGCCGGATCGACGATGCGGCCGGTAATGAAATTATAACTTTCCATTGAATCGATGTCGCGGTGCAACGGTGTCGCTACGAAGCGCGTTACTTTTTCATTTCATTTATCGTGTTTGCAGGCAGAACGTTCGCTGAATAATGCAGAGAGCCGTCGTGGACGGCTGTGAGTTAATTTCGAATCTGGAAAAGAAACAGCGCAGATGAGACACACGGATAGAGCAATTTCAATTTGTTTAATGTCTCGTTCGGCTTTCTTTCGCGAAAGTGTCGTTGCATCGTCGTCACGCGAGATTAAATACAATTAACGGCGCTCGCGTAACGTTACACAATGCGCTGTTCGAGAATATCCTACGCCGAGTTAGCGGATCCAGTAATTCATAGATACCGAGGCGCGCGTTTTACGTCAGGTCCGTTCGCATGTATCGTTATCAGCGGTGCCGCTCGAAAACGCGATATCAATCTGCAAAACGGAACTTACTTGCCCCGCCATATATCGAAAGTTAATGGAGTTCTCGTCGCAGGCTTCCCGCTCTTCTAGCCCGAACTTTCCTCTCGGCGTTAAATCACGCACGAAGTTCGCGTTTATCAACGTTTCGGTCGACATGTAGGATAATTTTTTGTTGCCACCTGGACGATGCGTGGCCCGCTCCATCCGCGCCACCGCGGGTTATTCTTCTTCGTTAAATTACAGTATCGTATCAGGGAAAAGTACCATTGGATAAATTCATCATTTTCGGATACGCTCTTCGACCTCGTTTCCCTTCTATATATTAACATATGTAAATAAAACTGTATCGATTTACCTGCTGCATATATTGTGTACGTACATTCAATTTTAGCGCGCGATTGTTTTATCTAGCATTAGTCGTAAAATCATTGGCATAATAGCATATTTATTTATTTATTTATTTATTTATATGGGAAATGGCACATTAGTATAATATACGATAATAGTGACATAATGAGGCGGGGATTTTATATAAAACAAATATAACTAAAAATCAAGTTAAGCTAAGTGGTGATCGTTTAACTGAAGTAGGTGTTGAATTATTTAATTCAAACATCGATCAATATTTAGATCGATACATAAGATGGCATTATTAACATTAATAATCATTCGGTTGATATCAGTACGGTATCCTAATATCGTGGTGTGGTATTGGAGATGGAGGATGTCGCGTGTTCTTAATCTCATACCCGGGGCATTTAAAAAGAATTTCTCCAGAAGGGAGGAACAATTTAAATGGCCATTGAACAACTGATAAACGAATGAAATATCTTGCGATTTCCTTCTATGGTTCGAGAGTGTGTGGTTCCATGAATGATAATACTGTTACATAGGTATGACAAGTGATGCCATACCGTGGGTCTCCATAATATGCCATCTTTCTAAGGATACACGATACACTTATTGAAATATCATGCTCAAATAATACGACCATACTCTAAAATCTCATCTCGCCGCGGTTGCAGTAGAGAGTCCTTAGGGTCCTTGTCTGTCGGAAATACTTGTCGACCCTATAGAATTTTCCAATGTCCTCGACGCGTTCGGCAGAAGCTAAGTCAGCGAGGACAGCGATGCCCCAGTCGACTAATAGGGACCCCCCCCCCCCCCTCGACACCGTTGTTCAACGTAATCGACGAATCTGCCGTTCCACCCCCCACGAAATCTCGGCGACACCAATTAGGGGAATCATTACCAACGGATTCGTCCAGCGACGGAAAACAATCGACGGGACGAGAACGAGATCGTACGTCATTTTCTAGCATCGCTTTATCAATCAGCCGGGGTCGAGGCCGATGCCAAAGGGACGAAGTCGAACTTCGAATTGCATCTCGCGACAATTTCTCACCGCGCGTCGACAAGACGCAAGGAAGCGATCGACAGGCGGCAGTTCGCGCTATTTGCCACGGTCACGGAAACGCGTCGCTCCAGATGGATGGCGGCGTTTAATTGGAACTCCGATACGGCCCGACGTATTACGCGGAACGGAGGCGAGTGAACGGAAACGGGACGACGGCTCGTCCTTTTTTCGTTGCGTCACGACGCGCCGCAATTCGCGTCCGCACGATTTTCTCAAGGCAGATGCGGCCGAGCGGGGGTGGCACCCGGGTGCGGATAAAATCAATGAAATAATTCTCTGACCGGACGAGCGGCTCGCGGTGTTGTTCGATGGCCCGGCAAAATGCTGGCGAATGTCCCGAGCGAGAGTTTGGGGGGGAACGTGGTGTGAGTGGTATCCCGTTCGAGAATCGGCTGGTAGATATTATGAGGGAATTATTGGAACGTCTGACCGTGCGCTGCCGGTTAATGGATCGTATAATAACTGTGAATTGGATAGCATTTTCAAGTTACCGTTTGATTGCTGATATTCGCCGCGCGTTTTGTCCCGGCTTGTTTTGTAACAGCGCGTTCGAGTATTGTAGGCAGCGTTGACAATTCAGTTGAGCGCACGAGAAAAATCGTACGGCTCCGTTGCTGCCTATTATGCATAACGTGTCTTCAATTTATCGATGCCAGGCGGAATTATCGCGACGAATTTCGCGACATTTTCCGGCGGGTGAGTTTTCATTTCGATCTGGTTCATCCTTGATAATTGAAAAATTCCAGTAGGAAACGATATGAAACGAGTGAATGACTCAATTGAGGAAATGTTGGCAAATTAGCCGAGCCATTGTTCAATTCGGCATTCCCGTTTTCCCTGAATTAATTAATCCGCGAATTTGACAATTGAATAAGCGAGGCAGCGCCGCAGGAAATACGCATGCCACTCGCGCGATAAACGCTCCACGAATCGTGCGTTAAAAAATTCGCTACCCGAAACGTTCCCCGTTCCACTCCACATTCTCGTGCCACTCACAAAAGGACCGCTCTGCCGTGCCATAGGGCTCTTGCAAAAAAGTATCGCTCCTTTCCAACTCTCCCCCCGCCCCGCCGATAACCGCAACTTCAAACTTCCGGTTCCGCGGACGCGAGTCCCGTTCCCGACATTCCGATGCCGGCGCGCAAATTTCCCGCGATACTCGTCCGGAGCGCGCCCTTACGAAAAAAGTAATTCTGTTAAAAGTTCTCGAAAGGGACGCCATTCATCAGCCGACGAGCGAGCCGGAAAAATGTGCTTTCCCCGCGAGCACGCCCCTCCTCGACAATCCCTTTATGCGACGAATAAAAGTCCGCGCCCCCGTGTCGATAAGGGGCGACGAGTTTTCAACGAAACGGTCCGGTTCTGCCCTTCGATACGTTTCAGGTATCCAACCGGCCGAAATTACGACCGGCGGAGACGCGAGGAAGACGGTTCTGTACAGTGGTATGCGAAGCGGAAACTTTGTCAGCCGGTGGCCGAGCAAGGCGGAGGGTGAAAAGTTTTTAGCCATTCCGCGAGCAAACTGCTCCGGGCCACAGCCCCCTCGCACCGACTCGTTTCTTCTTCGATTTGCAACTTCATTACCCGGGCACGATCTTCGCCGGCCGCGGGTCCCCGCGGTGAAACTTGTCCCCGTCCTCCTCGCGATTCCCCGATTAAACTTGCTACGCTTTGTCAACTTGCCGCGGCGAGAGGACGTCCGGCGTGTGGATAATTTAAGAGTGACCAACGGCGTGCTCGGACGAGACGTTGATACCCCTTCGTTCGCGTTTTCAATGCGTGCGATTGAGATTCGTTCAATCGAGAAAGTAGGAGGGATGGAAATTGTCAAATCTTTCGATCCACGGGTATTCTGAAGCGCTTCGCTGAAACTTTGCATGAACGTACTCTACCGCAATTCGTCGGTATCGAATTTTATTTATTGAGATTGTTGGAGAAATTCTACGTCGGATAATTAAACAGAGTACCTAAGTATTTATACGTAACGCTCTTCGATATTAATTAGAACCGTAGCGTTCCGTGCGCCGGCGATATTCTCGTTTTCGCGTGTACCGGAGCGAATGGATTGACGGCACTCTTTGTTTTTTATTATACACAGAGCTTAGTGGAGATAAAAATATGTCGGAACGTGCGTGTCCGATATTATGTTGAAATGAAACGACTGCGTCGAGAAACATCAAGGGCCGTTAATTGAAATCCCTTTCGCCGTTCAAAGTCGTAAAAAGTATGTACGCACCTGTCTCTCCGCTTTTGAAATTTTAGAAGTTTTGCTCGTCCAATTCTCCCGTTACGAAAACCACAAAAATTGCGCCGTCGCACAGCGGAATAAAGGAAATTGCATAAGTTCCGGCGATTTCGCGCAGCGAAGAAAGGACAGGAATTTAATTAAATTAGCGTAAGAACGTTATTCCGCGAAAAAGTGTGTTACCGCTAAAAATATCCTTGGACAATTAATTACAATTGCAGTCGTTCGCGCGGTAGATTCCATCGAAGGCGAATGATTTGACGAAAATTATTCCATATGAATGCCATTTTTCTCGCCGCTCGCGAACATGATACGTCCACGATTCGCTCGTTTCTACGCGATCGAGTAAAGACGAATCGTAATAAACCACCGAGTCCGACGGCAGCTGCCATTATTATCCGCCCTTTTCGTGGAACAATGCACGATCGATCGCGATCCAGACAAAAAACGCTGATTTCCTAGAAAATTGCGCCTACGCTTTGGTGGCCCTCGAATAATAGAGATTGGAATAATCCCTTATGAGGAAATCGTCGATTCCTGGTGCCGTATTTGTTGATCAGACCTCGCCAGCCGGATGAATGTAACAAGCGAGGGAAACGAGACTTTCCGGAAACTCTGTGCGGGAAATAATGTAATCGAAAGTACACCCAAATCATCGACGGAGACATATTCCAAAGGGAGCTAAGGAAACCTTTTAGGTTCGAAAAGGAGTTTATTCGTAAATATCGAGAGCAACTTCTGTCAGTGCCCTGGGAACGCACATATTGGATTGATGTTCGTATTGGGACTTACACGTGTACATATATCTGCTTACGGATAAGGGAACAAAAATTGTTGAGTAAATATTCGTGTCCAAAGGTTGCTTGTTTTATTCGTGGACAGTCACTTCATTCGTTAGTGACTTATTTCGCGGGGATATTTCATCTTTCGTGGTTGTACTATATTACAATAATTGTTGTTGAGAGTTAATGCGAGGCAATTGCTCTTTAATAAACGAAGTTTGATTAGCAAGTATCTACTAAAGTTAAAGACTGGAATGGGAGCGTTTTAATTCTACGATTTCGCGAGGGTTCTCGTGGAAAAGGAAATTAAGTTAAAGTTAATTCCGCTTTGTCCTGAGAGTAAGTGCGCAGCAATTTCGTCGCGGTGTTCCTACTCTTTTTATCGTCATATTTTCGCAGCTACTGTTACAGATCGATGAGAATTTAATTAATGTGCATATTCGTTAACGTCCCATACAATTTTTCTTCTCTATCGTCCGTTTGATCTTAAGCCTTTGCCATACCTTTCGTGAGCCTAACGATCTATTAACTTCCTCTGTTTCACGTGTTTTATATTCGTCACAGAATTTCTCTAATGAATCTTTCGCCTGACCCGACGATATATCGGCTTCGATTTCCTTTGTCGCGCGTCGTTTGCATTTTCCATAGCGCATTCAGTAACACTCTTTGATCCGATACATCAAGTGATCTTCATATACCTGGGATAACACGTTAAAGATTTTTAATTAAAAAAGCACTTTGCAGAAGCGGCTTAGCAGCCTTCTTGTACGTTTCGTTATTAGCGTAATCCACGATACATATACCATTTTTACATTCTACTTGTCTCGACGTTTAATTCTTGCTCGCCCGTCTTTTAATTACTCGTTGCGAAATGTGTTCACGTAGAAATTACATAATGAATAATTGTCTCATGCCTTCTGCGACTCTGGGTGTATTTTATCTTTCGTTTGATATTTTTAATAAGTTAAATGTTACTCGACTGAAATAGTACACTCTTTGTACTCTCGCGTTACAACCTACTTCTAACCTGCAACCTACTAATATTACGAGAGAGGAACAATTTCTTCATCCGTCCAGAGATGAGATTCTTCCAACCCCTTGCTCATGGTGCCCTTTTTAAAGCAGGAAACTAATGGACTGTTTAATCTCTCGCGGTCCAATGTTGCTTTTAATACAATGCCATGTCGGGTTGAACAAAAATGTTGAGTATCCATTTAAAACTAGAACGAACATGAACAAGGAGGACGATCAATTGTAAGTAAACGTTTGTTAGAAGCATAAAAGTCTGATACTTCGTCCAATAATATATTTCATATACATCCGAATACAAGACGAACAACGCAAGCGATCCATAGGACCGTAAACGACGGAAACAGAAATATTTCGACGCGAAGAATTGGTTGTTACTAATTTCGAACGGATAAAAATCGAAGCACCGCAGTAAAAAAAACTCGAGCACATCGAACAATCCGGAGATTCCGCCGATATCGTATGAATAAAATCCGTGTAACGTGGCTTTAAAAAAAAAAGTCGCTACTTAGACCGTAGTAAACACGAAGCGGGACAATTCTTCCGGTGAAAAATTCAACGATAAAAAGGAAAAACGCCTATCGTGTTTCCACGTAACTGCGAGCATCTACATATTTCATAGGATACTGAAATCGGTGCCATCCTCCGATCCGTACAACCGCACACGCACATGCATCCACCCACACCGCATTTGCACACGTACGCGATAAACAGACAACCGGTTCACGATAGATAGATACGCAGCCAAAAGCTGATTTAGTGATCTCCACGGCGACACTGTGAACTCGGCTAGCTGTGTGCGCCGCTCGGTTTAAATTCGCGGATCCGAATATAACATATTACAGGAATCTCTCACGGAATAAGGATGGAACCAAGGAGATTGGGTCGCGAGAGTGGAACGGATCGCAGCATTTTCTAACCTGCCAAATTTTCTCCTTCCCACTGTTGGCTTTTTTCTTGCAAAGAAACGACGAACAAAAGTACGGGTCCGAACGCAAAAACCACAAATTGTTTCGTCGTAATTGGATATTCGTTCGCTGTTCAATTCGACAAGCACTGTTGCCGGGTGGTCCCGTCGTTCAGGATTTATTCTCGCGGATCGTTTTCTTTGGCGACGAATAAACTAAACGTCGGGTTGCCCGTTCGACGAGCTGTATCGGCTGGACACTGAGGAGTTATGCCCGTGAGAAATATATTTCGGCCGCACGATAAGGGGGAATCGAATGCTGAAAGACGATTAATTCTGGCCGCGCCAGAAGACTCGATGGTGGTAAGATCGATTCCCAAACGGATTTGCGGTTTTTATTTATGACTGTGTGCCTGCGTGCTCGTTCGATACGCGTCGCACTTTCGAACGATCTTTTGCCGATTCCGTGGAGCCGCGCCGGGACGCCGCGGTAGAATTAACGATCGAAATTCGGCGCAATGGATTGAGAATTAAACGAAGCTTATGATGACAGATTTATGAACGTTGCCTGTACGAGTAACGATCGATGAACTTGCAGGATTTTTAGTGCGGCCTCGTGGTATTTCAGCAAACACCTCCGTGGAATTGTAAACGAAGGTGTCAAAGGTATGCGCAAGCGAGGAGAGCTTGCGATGCTGTTACCGCGAGGAATTTTTTAAAATACCAATGGACCTCTTCGAATCTACGAATGGATCGCGCAATTGAACCCGTTGTATTATTATTATTATACGTAGTTCGTGTTGGAAGAAATAATTTGTGCTGCCTGCAATCGATCGCCCGTTTAACAAGCCTTCCAATTGCTCAAGCGGTTAAACGTGTGGTCGATTATAAATAATATTCGACAACATATGAAGTCCATATGTAATTGCCGAATCGCACACAAGCAAAACGAAACATAAACACTTGAACTTGCCTGCCCAGTTTCCGTGCGATCGATACAGACATAGTCAATAGATTGGTTTCGTGGCTCCAATACAAATTTATCTATCTATATGTCATGCTGTAGCTAGAGATCGTAACGAGCAGGCGCTTCGCGATACTGTTCGAATGGACGATCGATTGATTTACATTAATCTTATCTTTCTATTGACGTATTCTATAGACGTGTACAAGGCCAACGGTAATAAATTCTGCCATCAACAGACGTATCCTTTAATTAACTTCCTTTCGCGTGATACTGCTGTGCGTGCTCCGCTAATTCTTCCTAGAACTTGCACTATGAATTACAACTGATTGTAAACGTGTAAAGATGAATTCTGGATTACGATGCGATAATAGTCGTAAGCGCGTTATGTAAAACTTGAAAAAATATTAGTAAGTTGTACATACGTGATTTTTTACGGGGCCGTTCTGAAGGTAAAGTAAAGTACGCCTCCCTCTGTTGTAATTGGCACATTAAGAGGTAAGTGTTTAATTAGCGTGGATATGTTGTCGAGAAGAATTTCGTGCAAAATTGTTTCTGCCTTTGCTGCTCGCAGCTGCAAAGAGCAAATCTTTGCATCGCGAAAACTCTAACAAGGGATACGTAGTTTTTTGTAACACCCTCGCTCGTTGAAATAGGGTGCTCAGATTTGTTTCGTTGTGCACGTTTCGCACAGGACGACCAGGGCGGACATTAATTCGTTGATTTAAACATTCGCCAAATTGGCGTTGAAATAATTTGAGAAGAAACGATTCGGTGTGAAATTAAGCGATCCATTTATTATAGTTCGACTGTGCTAATTTCTGTGTTTCGTTAATCTGAACGAAGATAACGTTAAGAGTGTTCGAATGGTAATTTTATTATTCGGGACGAACGCTGCGCTTTAAAACAACCATCACGTCCTACGAACTTTAGCAAATGGCGATGTCGCCGTTTCGAGATAAGTATCGCGATGTCTTAAGACTCATTTGACGGTAATTCTGATTTTAATTACGACACAAAGGAAGGTTTGTTGCAACGTTTAAGGAGCCCCGGCTTTCCTTATATCGCCATTTCTCTCCTTTATTTTCCCTGCACTACCGAGGACTGGGCTTGTCCATGGCCCTAGGGGTAGGGGGTAGGTTTCTTTTTCACTTAATCGATATAAATAGCAATAAATGGGAATAAATGGGAATAAATGGAAATAAATAGAAATAAATAGAAATAAATAGAAATAAATAGAAATAAATAGAAATGATCAGAAGCCAATTTATATTTTCTTCATAATTTTTTTATCCTTTTCGTATATTGTATCTGGTAATTTAATTCATTTCTACTAGATCGTTGTTAATATTTATTGACTTCCAATGATGTCTATTGATTTCGACCGGCTGCTATTTATGTATTTCTATGCAGTTTCTACCATACTATAAAGTTTATAGATTTCCACTCACTTCGTGTACACTTTCAACTATTTTAAGAGCCTATTATTCCAACCTACTTTGTGTTTCATTCTTGTCGTCCTCCATTGGGAGTGCGCATCGTTCACGCGTGTCTGCAAATATCCACAGTGAACACTTTTTGTTTTAATGAACAATAGCAACAATGGTCCAATTCATTTATAAATGGATACGAGAAACGTGGGACACTCTCACGACACGATTTCGTCATACGAAGTCTCGGTTTTTCTGAATAGCAACTGATTGCATTAGAGCGCAATGCGTTTTGCATGACAGAAGGAGAACGTCTGTATCAGCTCATGAAAGGATTTATGCTGGTATTGCTTGCGCCTCGGTTTTACGCTAAAAAAATGTCAAACATACTATTGCACGGTTTGGACGCACAAACGTCCGCTGTGCGCAATGCATTTATTATGAGTCAGAGCCAACACAATGGTAAAAGAGTGGCAAAACATTGAAATGATTCAATGAGATTTGTACGTTACTTCTTAGTAACGTTAAACGAGCAGGCGTTTCAACACTGAGGTTCTTGCTTGTGTCGTTTTTGCCCAGCGCACCTCTCTGCCTTTGCACAATCAACCTTATCACCTTTCCGCCGTTATCTTCTTCACTTTTGCCTGACGGACTGATTAGCAAACAAGATATTTACCCGACAAGATAGTTAGCATACTTGCTGCATTGTATTTATGATTGCAGAACTTAAACAATAATTTGCTTCATATATATCTCGTACTCGTTTTTTTTGTATGTAATAATGTAAAGGAATACACTCTGTTCTATAATTTTTAGTCTTAACTATACCAATATTCCGTTGGAGTGCGGACATGTTTCGCATGAAAAAATTATACCTTGAAAAGTGCGTTCATTTTCCAGAAGCGAGTGGTAGTTGAACAAAGTTCTATGTTTTTTTAGTTCAATATTCGGAAGTACACTCGCGAAGAATAATTTACTGACTTTTTCATTATTTTCGACGTGTTCTAAAGAGCCAGCGTGCTATGTGGCATGGAATTCGTGATAAACTTCCTTTACAGTTCAGGGGTCAAATAAATTCACACGAACCTGCTCAAATTAATGAATTTCTTTTCAAGCGACATCGTTCGTCAATTCGAGAAAAGAGTATTTTCAAAAACCAATTATACTTCGTCCCAACCTAAACCAGCTTTACAGACTCTTTTGCACACACTTTTCTACCGTGGAATATATAAAACAGCCATGCTGCCAACAAGATGAATGAAACGAAAATTCCATCCCCCAATAACTTCCCTTAAATTGCCATTCTGCAATTCTTCACCAGACATATTACATGCATGTTTGCGTGGGCGGTGTGTTCCACGAGACAATAGGTTCCAGTACTGCCAGTTTGCGTTCAAAACGGGACCCATTACCAAGAACAGGCGCTCACGGTTTTCAGGCATTCAACCTTCGCCACCGAGAATCGTGCAAACAGGTGCTACCACCATACACTACCCCCTTGTTTGGTCGACATACTTTGGTGTCATCAGCCGGAAGATAAGGCCCGAACTTTACGCTTCGATGTACGCAGAGGGGGTTCGTCGCTAAAATTTCACGGTTGTGAATGAACGATCTTGCGCGCCGGTTAATTTACGAGACCGGAACCAAGCTAAAGCGGTTCCAAGACTTATCGCTACCATCGAAGAACTCCCATAGAGCTTTGCACGGTGATCGAAGCTACGAACAGAGCTTTGGCCCGCCGTAAAGCTGCCCGTAATCGAATGGATTCCTCGTTCCCCCTTCGAATCCCCGTCGTTAGGCTCCTCTTTTTCCGCGCACCTTCTTAGTTCTGGAATCTCGCGAATTCGTAGATAGAAAGGGAAGACCGTTCGACGATGCCCGAACGACTGATGAAGTGGATCGTGCAATGATTTCCTTTTAAGATTGCTAATTACGATTCACATGAAACAAATGCCAAATGTCTTAGCAAAGTATCGGTTTCTGCTGGTGTTTTGTTTGATTTATAGAATGTGGTGTATGTTTTAATAGTTTGTTGCTGAGGTTAAACTAAGGCATAGGCGCGCATCGCGATAATCGTGAGCCAATTTTTGTTGGGAAACGAGGTGAAAATTCGTGACCTGCGCTTTTCATCGGACTTTTTTCTATTTCATCAAGTGAATATACACTTGCAATGGGTATACGTTATGAATTTATTTCGGGAATTCGAACAACTGTTTCGACCGATCAATGAAATTTACTTTTATCGAAACGGTTCGAGAACGGTCCTCACTGTTTTCTCCGTTGTATATTTTGTGCTTGAGAAAGTGTTCCGACCATTGCTAAGGGAATACAATCAATATTTGCGCACAACCGAGTAATCATATTCCCGCAATGTGTTGCTAAATGTTTTCGCAGATTTTAATCATTGTCCAGCAATCGGCGCTTCCAAAATTCATTAAGGCACCTAATAAATATTTAAATAGATTTCATAAATATTACCGCGTCCGTGCAGGCGTGATAAAACCTCACACTTCGTACGAATTCCGATAATAACAGGTGAAAAGCCTAAAAATATTCGTGCCGTTTATTATATCGTCAGCAGTGTATTGTAATGCAAATTTAATAAAAAAAAAAAAACAAGAAATTGGACAAGCTTAATCGACATCCGATAAATACCGATCTCCCCCCCCCCCCCCATTACCATTAGTATTCTGGGATTTAATTCGGAAACCATGCGCCTACGATCATAATAACCCTATTTACGATTTTTTGTTCGGTTTTCAAGTGAACTCACCATTTTCTCTCTAGAGGTCCGTCCCATTTCTATGCAAATTTATTTAATCCCGGAATATCACGTTTGAATTTTTCTGCTCCTTTTTTTCTCCCCCCCCCCTTTTTTTCTTTTGCTAAATGTCCGGCGTATTCGGCTTATCCGTTCGAGGTACGGAGAAAAATCCTCTCATACAGCGGTTCGGCGATGAAATTGCTTAATAAGAAGCCAATTATGTTAACGATAAGTACATTCACGGTATGCCGCAGGGTTGATTTTATTGCGGCGATATCCTGAACTTGCCTAGCTTTTATTCAGACGACGAAATTTAAGGAACTGGAAGCGCCTGCATTCTTATTCGACCCCGAGAAAAATTCGCGAGTACGTTCTGAATATTTCTTACGTTTTCGGGATATAAAATATCATTTTGATTTGTGATATAGATAGACGATTTCGAAAGATCTTTCTTTAACAGTGGAATTAATAAAATTTTGGGCACATATTGTGTTCTTTTTGTAGGCACAATAAAAAGTGTGTTGTTAAAAATATAGAGTAATATAGCTGCCTGAAGTTTTTTGTGACGCCGCTAATTTTATTACTTACACCTTTGTTACGTCGAGAAGACTGCCTTACCGAAATTATTGAACGAGAGTCCAATTTCATTCGCTGCGATGACTTCATAACTGAGTAACGATTAATTCCATACTTGAAACCGTATAAGGCGCCAGTACATTTACATTCTAAGTTTTAGCGTTACGTTCTTTCGCGCTTTTCCCTCACGATCATCTGTTAATTGAGTTAGTTCCAATTACCTGCCACTGCTTTGACCTGAAAAGCCTTGAAATAGACCGGAGCAACTAAAGTTAATTAAAAACTTCCTACGAATGTAAATGCCCTGCCCTCCTTCATGGTGTTACCGATGTACACGCCGTATATTACGGAGAGTACGTAAGAATACAAATAGAAAAATGTACTCGAACGCTTTGCCGGGGGAATTAGTTAAAATATTTAACACACTGAATAACAAGCACACCAGAAACATATTTCTAATTAAGACATAAAAAGTAGCGAATATATTTGTTCGTTACGCTACAGCTGACGTTATGACAGACTGTTAAATATTATTGAATGAAAGTGCAATACGATTGGAGAAATACAAACATAAATAACAAGATGAAAATGAAAATAATAACCTACGCTTGACGAGATAAATAATGCTGTGCACCAGCAGGCGTAGACATTGATTTATTTATGTTCAAAACGTATCAATCTATTTTGCAAATTTTCAATTAACATTAATCCTGTGGATTTTAAATATTCAAGTGTATCGTTATTTATTTCTGGGTTTCTCGTGAAAAGTAAATCGAAAATTTTCTAGCTATATCTCCAATCTTTTCTATTTTTGATAACTAGTTATAAATGTACGTATTTTATGGACAAAATATGTTGAACCGTGGTGTTTTCAATTTCAACCGCAAATCTATTAAATTTCATATGAATTAGTGAAATGTAAAAATAAAGCGAGGAGAAATATAGCAGAATAAAATTTAATATATTTTAGCGTATCGTGATTTAATCATTTTTTAAATACCTCGTTAATGTTACGATAGTTATTACTTATTATACGCGATAACGATAAACGTGACAGGTCAATTTAAAATTGTGCAACAACATATGTATAGGGCACAGTATTGTACCAGATAAAACGTAATTGGAATAATCCGTGATGTCAATATATTAACTACCTTTAATCATGGTACAACACGCTGCTCTGCTAGCGCGTAATTGCGGTACCCTATAATTTTAATTTTCCATTAATACGCGATCTGAAGAGAATAATTGTTACCTTAATGAAAACGCGGCAGAAATCAATTACAATCAAACAATACCGCCGCGCAGGATTTTGGAATGAAACAATAATTATTATTCGTATTATTATTCAATATATTTTTCAAATTGTTGCACAGTTGTATAATTTTGTTCATGTTTTATATATTTGTTTTATGCACGACGAATAAACAACGTGTCTTGAGTATATTACGGAAAAACCGTGCCCGTTTATCGCCTATGAAAATTTTGAATTGCAATTTCACCCACATTATTATTCGAAAGTAGAACATTTATTTTCCTGTCGCTTTTAATGGTATAAATTCATCGGCACAATAGGATAGCCCGTATAATCAGAAGGAATAACTTTCATGATTGTTCCTACTTTATTTACTTATTTGTTTTTACTTAGTTTTAGTGTAATGAAAATAACTGAAACATGAAACTGTACGGTATGACAGTGTAACCAATTGAGTTACATTTACGTACATATTCCTGGCACTAATTTCTGTTATCGTTGTAAAAATGACACGCTCTAGAATCGGTCCACTTCAACTTCGCAAACAATTCGCAGAATATTCTACTTGTTTATCAGACATTGCACCCAAAACTGGTCGTTCGAGGAACGCCAAATTTTCGAGCAATCAGCAATTCGATTCATTCGCGCGAGACTTTCGCGAGAGATTTAATTTGGTCCCGCCCTGAACAAAAATTTCCAACGCCCGGTTCCACCAATCCGTGACACCTATTTTCTTGCACGCAATCTCGCACGACGACCTAATTTCTTGTGTGTACACGAGCCCTGGTACCTTTCGACGCGTCTCGATGCTTACCGAGCAACAGCAACCGTTCCGCCCAGACGATCGTTCGGGTAACGAATTTCCACGGAATTTCCTGAAAATTTCGACCAACTCCAACGTTTCTTTAGGATCCACTTCATCGAATCGTTGGCGCGGACAAGAGGAAAATAAGCGCGCCGGATAACCTATTGATTTTCCATTGGAGGATGTGCTGACGACTCGATTAAATTACAAAGCTCGAGGTGTTGAATTCTCAACAGAATGTGGGAAATTAATTCTCGTGCGTGTAAAGAGGTGGTCGTGTCTCGGGGGGCGGCATTGTCCCGCGATAACTTCTAATAATTTTCCACCGCCAAGGGTTTTCCCGATAATATCATCCAGTGGTTCTGTTAACGTTAGTTGCGCGGTTACACGTGGAATATCCTTGGCTTTCTATTTGCTTTCAGCAACGCACACTCGCGATTACCTTGTACTTCACCTGTGAAAGGATATTCTCATGGACCACTGTCAAAGGTGTACTTTCGAATCTATCTTTAGTACAGCCTGTAGGTTGTTGCCTGAACTGCCCTCGATCGGAGAAAATGTGTTCGTTTATTGTCTTAGGTAGCAGAATGCGAGGAGAAACTACTGTTTCGGTGAATTATTTCTGTTATCAGAGCGACGGAGAATTCTGTTCTTATTTATGAGCAAAAATATCGACGAAAATTTTTCAATTTTCAGTTTTCTTTCGTACGTCTGTTATCTCTTATCTGAAACTTCGAAACTGAGTGGCTCACGCGATATCGTTAAAGTCACACTTTGATCGGTTCCGAACATTCTGTATAAATGAACCGTTCAATATCTTGACGTTCTGTTACATTTCATTTCTCCTCAAATACAATAATTTCGATGATATGTTATAAGTAAAGAAAGAAAGTATTCTGGTCTCTGCTTTGGGTCAGGTTAATTCAAATGTCAGTACGAGATTTACGGATGGATATTTTAATACAAATGTATTTATTCCCATTCGAAATCTGTGCTTCGATCGACAAATAAATGCTTCACAAGGAATAATTAATATGCTATTGCAAACTGGCAACTAATCTTATTAAGCTGCTCGAAGTGAAAGAATCAATGTCATAGATTGTCTTTGTATGCATTTAATCCTGTCCGGCACAATCTGTCGAATATCGTGCACGCTTAATTCGTTCCTTTTTCGACACACGTCGTTTCATTTCAAGGAACGAACAGAAATAAGGGTCGTCGAAGGAAATATAAATGGTATTGCGCTCTTACGTCCTATGAAATTCATTGTCCGCGTTATGTATCCTGGTACTAGATCGCGTATAAACATTAGTCGTTAATGAATTTCATTTATACAACTGTTTGTCAATCACCTTAAAACAGCAGGGTCTTCCCATTAACATTTATGTAGGCATCTATGTTACATATTCATTACCTTGTCAAGTAGTATTGGAATCAGTACAGCCGAATTAATTGCGATGAAGTCATTTTAATACCCGAGTGGGTTCGAACTAAATGAAAATATCACATTTTAATTCGAACCGTGTAATGCTTTTAACTCGGCGCTGAACGCAGAGACAGCTGCGGCTTACTTATTTCTCTATGTCTATAATTGCACAATCTTCAAAGTGTCTTTCTTAATTGATTCTGCCTTTGGAACAAACTTAACCCTCTAGCATCGCAGCTAAACGAATTCGTCCAACAAGAATTCTCATCTGTCCATTTCGAAACGCTCGCCAACAGAATCGCGAATAGGATAAATTCATACGAATCGCCGCACTGCGAATCGTTTCCCGTCTCCGTGTTCCATCGGAGACCCACTATTTATCGCACGAACATCCTCCAGAATCTTCGGTGAATGGGTTAAGCAACACATTCGATTCGCCGCGCAACCTTCGCCGCGCTAACCGAGTTGATCCACGTGATGCTGGATAATTGCCTTCGAACCTCGAAGGTAACACGTTCGCGCCGTCATCTTCGCTCGTTCTAATGGCTCCTCGGGAAACACTCAGCTTCCGCGTTTCCGAATATCGTCGCGCCGTGACACCTGATCCGCGGCCAGAGGTCTCGAAACACGGCAACACCTCTTCAACAAGCCGTACACACAGTCGCCCCCCCCCCCCTTTTTCCCCGTTCGTCGTCAACCAGCGTTCTACAAGGAAGTGCACTTCGTGCCTGGACTTCCGTGCCCGTTCTCGTGGGGCTTTCGACCCCCGTTCCATTTCCTCGTACGGCCGCGAAACGCATAGGTACTTCTACCTGGCGATTCGCGCGTATCCGTCGGGCGAAAAACGTTATTGTTCCACGTTTTATTGCGGCGTCAGCAGTATCCGCGGGGCCGTTTGATGGCTCGCTTCGATCTTGCCGGGGGAAACGAGACGCCACGTTGACCGATCGACAACGAATCCGAGCTGAGAAACGGTCGTTCGCCGAGGTATCGCGAGGAAAATTTCAATACCGCGTCACCCGTTCGAAGGGATCGTTGCTTCTTTTATTGTAACTTTTCCTTCCATCCCTGTCTGTCTGTGTGTTTTTTTTTTGTTTTTTTTTTTACGGTCGTAGCCTGGGAGATTGCTGTCAGGGGTCGGGCAACGCGACGCTGTACTTTCCTCCTTCACGGTTTAGATCCTCGTCTTTGAAGCCCGAAGCGGTGATTCGACGGGGCTCGCAGGCTGCACTTGGCCGCGTTATTGATTTTACTTTGGTTCGTCGGTGGTATTGTGGTTGAATAGAAACGGTGTAACGAGGCTTTAGGTGGTTCTTTGGTATCGCAATTATCGCCCATTTGGCGGATCGTTCGGGTCTGCGCAAGCGGGAATGGAAACGATTGAAAATCGGTATATTATCGGGGTGTTAGTAATTCCTGGCAGGAATGCTTCGCTTTTTATGATGCCGCGATTATCCGTTGAATTATACTTGTAGCTTCGACGTTGCGATCGAAAGTTTACTGTACGCAATCTTTCGCGTCGACGCGCGTCGCGTTTGGGACAATCACGAATGCAGTGGAACATTTGAGTAATACTAAGTAAGAATTTTCCTCGCAAGATATTCGACGGCGTATAACCGAGAATTATCGTTGCAATTATATTTATTCGCGCTTCCCGCCTTCGAGCGACGCCGATCGAAGACGCAGAAAAACGTCAGACGCGGAAAAAGGACGAAGCTATAGCTTTGAATGCCGGGGAACAGCCAACAGGCTGCCGGCAGATAAGAAGAATAACTTCGTAAGAGGATAGGAAAACACTTCGGATCGGAATGAAATCGAGCGTAGGCGGGGCCGGTGTTCGCGCGGAATTCAATTTGGACCGACGAATTCAACGTTTGGATTCAATTTCATTAAGTCAAAGCAGAACGAGGAACTACAGCCGCGGGCCCCGCAGTTCCCTGGCCGTTTTAATTCGACCCGGGGCACACGCGGGTTTAATTGTCGGAATTCGCGACCGACGGCTGCATAATTCGGCGTGCTTCCGCGAGAACCGGCGAGCAAAAGAAGTTCACGGTGAAAATTCACGGAGACGCGGGCGAAGTTCCGCGAAAGTTCCTGTTAAACGGCCTCGTACGCTCGCGGAACTTAAGCGCGGATTTTCGGAAGCTTGCGACGAGAATTTGCATATCTTGAGCCCCCCGGATGAAGACGATAGCGAAATAGCGCTTTATGTGTGCAAATAGGACGATAAGCCGCCTTGTCTCCGTGCGTTCAGCAACGTTGACGTCTCTCTGTTGCTTATCCCTCCGTCGCGACGACTGACGCGTCCACGATTTCCTTGCTACCGCGTGCTGGATCCTTCAGACACCGGTTACCATTGGCATCGATTTGCCGATTGTTCGGCAGGATTTCTCTCTCACTCTCTCTCTCTCTCTTTGTACGAACGAAACGTTGCGATAAACATTGGTGGAAAAGCTGTGCCGATTACCGATGAAACTCCAGTATCGTGTACGTATATGTACGTTCCTGGGTGAATGTGTTGAATTTGTTTGGCATCCTTTTTGCGGAACGAATGTTGCGCGGTTTCAATATGCATTACTAATTGGTTGGCAAACACGAGGTCCACTAATTATCGGAGAGTTAATAATATCAGTTTTTGCCCGCGTAGCACGCGCAGAAGCGGCTATAACCGAAGTTCCAACCGCGTTCAATTATTTTACGAATCAAAATAAAATATGAACGCACACAACAGACTTATCAATGATTTCATAGTTGTACGAGTTTGCGGAGGTTCGGGACCAACCGCGAAAGTTCCCTCGGCAAGAGGCCGCTGTGGTCTTCAAAGTCCAATTGGTATTCCGCTACTATATATATTATGAGTTTTAGGGGGGAGGGAGGATGACCTTAGCCCTTGTTGCGTCGCCTTAGCCAACGCGGAGTCTGACCCTTGGCAGTAGTCATATCGCTGACTACTACCTTGATGCATAATATCGACTCTGACTAGGCCAGGATCCGCGGGCCTTACATATTATCGGTGACTCGAGGGCTGGTCATCCAACACTAGCAATTGAATGATCCGGATAAGAACTCGATACTTGAAACGTTGCGCACACGCCGCGCATGCACATAAAAGTTTGACAAACCGGGTGGAAAGTGTTGTCGAACGCGACGACTGGGGAGACCTGCGCGGAAAGCATGGAAAGTCCATTTCGTTACGCGACACCGAAAGATCATCGTCCGTTGATTTATCAGCGAATTCTCACCGGCACCTGTGTGCCCGGTCTTAATTATTAATCCCCGGAAACGTATTTGGCCCAGCTCGGTAACGGTCGTCCGAAAACCCAGTGAAACAGACTGGCGAGCTGGGTGTTTGCTGTCCGCCGACAAATTATCTTCCCGACGAGATTCGGCATCGGATCCGCGTGCTCGTCGAAGTTGCGGTTCGTTTGAATATTTCAGCTGTCGCACAGTCGCGCGTCAAGCCTCGTGGTAATGGCGCTTTCATTTGCTGTTCGCTGATTTATTCAGCCTGTCTCGCTGTAAAGTTTAAGCGCTCGCGTCCCCGTTTCTTTGAACACGTGGATTATGCGGCGCAAAGCGGGTGGGTGAGGTAAAAAAAAAAAGGTATGAAAAAATTCGAGTGACTGGGATTTAAGTTTGCGGTGGTTGCGTAGTTGTTTGATCGCGAGTAGATCGTTGCGGTGGGATAATTGGTTTAGTATTTCACGTTCCAGTGAACCGTCCGGGGTATGAATTTAAAAGCGTCTTCTTGACGGTCGAAGTGCGGACAGTGTTATTTATCTGTCTCGTTCAGAATAAACCTAGCCGGCTTGACGGAATTTCTTTTCATCTGAATTGCAGTTCGAAACGATCAGTTTGTTGTGAAGGCCTCAATACATTACAGCGGCGCGTTAATTTGGATCTTTGTATGCTTTTTCATTCCGCTGCCCTCGCGACGATAAAGTAATTACTTTAATTACTTCAATTCTTTGCCGGGAACACTAATTGGTATTACCGTGGCTGCGTTACACGCTGCGTTAATGTAACGAGTAGAATAATTAATCTGACGCGACGAATCTTTTAGTTAAATCACGTCGAACAATTGAACAAAATAAACTGGCCTTCTTTTGTGGCTCGAGTTTGTCAATTGAAAAACCCTCCTTGTTAAGTGAGCCAACATTTTTCCCCAAAAGAACATTAACTAAATAGTTTATTTCAAAAACGTTTTCATAAATCGAATACTAGAATATCTTGCCTCGTTTCTTGCATTCCGAACCGTTTCCTTCTAAACAAATCCAATGAACAAACCAATTAATACAGGGTTCGAACACTTCTGTAATTGAGCAAACGCCTGTCGGAACTTAACAAAATTTGTTGCGAAAGCACGAGTGCAAACAGCACCGCTGTAAATTTCGCTCGCCGCTTGCGCTTTTGTTCGTTAAACCGCAAGCGACTGTAATCTTTCTGTAACCATAAGTACAACTAATTGCTCCGTAACCGCAATGGGCGGTAATTTTTCAGCGAACGCAAGCAGCACCAATTTTCTGTAACCGCGAGCACCGCCGATTTCCTCTGACCGCAAGTCGAACGAAGCCGCGAATAGCGGCACGCCGTTTTGCTCGAGACAACTGTTTTCCATTTACGTTTTTAACATCATTCGTCCGTCGTGTCGTTCGAAACTTTCACCATTTCCGATCTTCTCGTTAGTTTCATTACTTTCCGCGCAGCGTTTTGCCATCGACCGATGTTACTGCACAATTCCGCGATTAGCTTCGCTTCGACGTTGTTTTCTATTTCCTCGAGTTTTCTTCTTTATCGCAGAGCCGGTTCAAATTGAACCGAGGTAGAAAGCTGCGTTACGGAATGTTTCTTGCGAACGAATTTTATGCATCCGAGAAAGCACCGATTGCTAACATCACAGTGAGAGATGACTTTTTTCTTTTAAGATACTTTCCTATATTTCGTTTGCACACGCGCTGCCATTGCGCGAATCACGGTAAGCACTCCGATACACGAAAACTGTAGTACGTTCATTCGTACTGTCGCGAATGCATAAAGCAACAATATTAATACAGTCGTCAAAACTGCAGCCGGTGCTTCGCATCGATTTGCCACGTTCGCCCCCATAAAATATATCTCACTTCGTAACGAAACTTTAACGTGTGCATGTTTTGTTAGATCCCGTAACTACCATTCCAATTATCGCCCAAGTCCCGCCGCTAACAGTAACCGTAATCCTATAAACGGGACCGTCTTCCTCCAGGGCGTCCTGTACAATTTGCAATTCATCCCGCGGGAAACTTCCTGCGCGAAGGGCACAATAAAAATCGTCCACGGCGATGCCTCCGCCGGCGTTAATGCCGACGTTATTCGACGAGAGTTCTTTTTCCCTCCCCGTTACGAAACGAGACTTTCCATCGTGCACCCGTTCCCCTCTTCCGCTCGGCGAAAAATATACCGTCCGCATAGAACGGGCCGACCATTTTCGGTGCCACGTACCAATTATCGCAACTGCCTAACGAAGTCCCTTTAATTTGCATCCTGTTCGCCCTCGCTGTTCCGTCTTTCTACAACCACCCCATTTTCCTTTCCATTCCTGGAAGCGGCGCGTCTCGTGCCGCGTCTCCGGTCCACGCCGTCGCGTTGTCCGCCACCTCGTCCATCATGCACACCTTGAAGATCGTCGACTCGGTTTTCCCGACCGTGTCGCCGCGTGAAAACGTTGGCGAGGAGAACGAACCGACCGCCGGGGCCCTTAGTTCCGGCGACGCGTCCCGACGTCGATGACGACACGCCCGGCGTCGGATGAAAATGAGATTTCGTTGCTTGGCTCGTCAGCCGACTTGCTCCCGGCGAATAATTATCAGCCTGTCGCCCACGGGATCGTGCGTTCGAGCTGCTCGAGAGAATGAACCCAGGGGCGAATGGTTCGCGCACGTAGATAGGCGGATGGACGGACGGATGAATGAACGAATGGATGGAAATGACGGATTTCGGTGTCGCGCGAAGGGCCGCCTGTGAATGAGGCCGTGACTGGCGGATCGTGGAATTCGACTGTGTGGAAAAACGATGAATCGCGAGGGAAAAGGGTTGCGGCGCGCCGTAACCGGCGCTGGCTTGGCCTGTCTGTTGCTTTTCCAACGTGCGCGCGTGTACGCGTCCGTACGCGCGTGTCTGTGTAAACGGGCGAGGTACAGTTACTGGTGTGTACATTTTTTAATTAGACGGCGCTCGGTTTTTGACGGCCTAGCTTTGTGTTTTATGCGGATGGCGTCGCCGGCGAGGGAATATCGCGAGCCGAGAGGCTTGTTAAGTTTAATGGTAATAAATTGGTGGCACGGGGGGTTCAATCACCGTGGATGGATGTATTGATTTGGGAGCAGCTGTAGTTGGATAGTCTGGTTTTTAGTATGAGAAGGCGGGGTGGTTCCTTGATCCCTTGTTAGGTTACCGTGATTGCTTTAAATTAATTATCTGTATTTAGTTGTATTCGCGTTTCGTATCACTCCCCCCCCCCCCCGAATCAAAAATTTAGTTGAACAGTATTAAACGAAGAATCAGCGTATCTGCTGTTATATAATATGCACGGAAATGTCCCCGAGTCAATTTACAACTGTAAGCTGAAGTTTACGTAATGTTGAGTAATTCGAGAGCACAGATTCGTATATATCGGATCTCAGAATAACAACCAATTACATTCGATCGATGTATCGTGGTATCGACATGAAGCTGCCGCGGAGGCGGACACGACGCCACAAAGTATTTTCTTATTTTTATTTTCCTGTCGTTTCCCTTGGATCTAGCGTCGCCGTCGTTGCCTCGGGGGCAACTTTATCGATTCGGTTCTCCCGCGGATGCAACACCGCCACGAGAAAACGATATTCGGCATCGATTTAGATGTATCAGATATGCGAGAACAGCCGCAGAAAATTACTTAGGGGCAAATACGTACGATACGTTTCTAAATAAATGTTTCCATTTCGGTGACGATCTGATACGTCAAATATGACGGCGGCTGAACTTCGAAATCAGGGTTTATTTTCTTCCTGCGCCATCAATGACACTCGTGTAGCCAAAGTAATTACTGCAAGTATAAAATTGTAAAATTGGAAACGCACATGAAGGCACGACAGATGAAGGCGTAAAATTCATCGAGGATAGTTCAGTATTGAGAACAAAGAACGAATTTTTATTGATATGCTATTTATTGTATAATATGCATACGACTTTTTAGCCAGATTATAGATTACAGCACGCGAGTGTACACCAGGGAACAAGTGAAATATAGATATTTGGTATTGATTAATTTGATAATGATTCATTTGCGAAAAGAGATACAAGGTATGTAGAATAATTTGATAATGAAGAACGATTTATATATTTTGATTATACCAAATAGATTATACCATTAATACTACAAAAACATTTATGACCTACTATACATTAATTAATTGACTTAATTATTTATACACTTTATTCGATGAATAATTCAGAACGACTTTATATTATAATTATACATTGTTGAGCTCGTGTTAACAATTGGCACCATCATTTAATATAAATTGGAATGGGAATTCTATTCTACGGTACTTACACACGCCAGTTAATTACTGGAGCCGTACGATCTATTCAGTCATAAGTGACTCATGGTACACTCTGACATAACGGGGAAACTAATTTCAAACTACCCTACTTCCAATGCGACAATGCCTACTATCTGAATCTCAAAGCTGAAGGAATTGACAGATTTGGAGCATGATTGCTTCCGATAATACCGATACCACATAATTCCATTTGATATTTAAATGGATATCGAACGATACTGCGAATGTTGATCGCTTGCTAGATTGAGAATAAGGAGGCCAATTCAGCGCAGAGTCACGAGTGACTGACAATTGATGGATTGCTGACTAATTGACAGTTAAATGTCCGATTAACTTTGAGATTAAATGAAAATTGATCACGGTAAATGATACTCGATGGTTTAATTGTTTTCAGGACTGAATGGCTCGCTACTTGAACATAACGAAGCCTCCAGGTTTGCTGCATTGAATGGCGATTAATTGCTCTGAAGATTAAACAGCCGGTTGACCAGCTTCATTTTTTCCAAGATTGCGTGCTTACTAATTACCTACATGCAAGACCGCAAGATAATTTATCCCTCGCAGACATAGAGGCCTAATTATTTTTCGGTCCGTGCAATCAATGATGCATTTGTGTCTCAATTATTTACGAAATTAGCGACGAATAATTCTGTCGAATATAGTGGAACTAATGATCAGTGATAGGAAACTTGGCTGGTGATTTTTTTTTTCAAGTACAGATATTGTCAAGACGGACTTGTTGAAATAACAACTGGCTTTCGTCGTTTTCCCGAAGTAGCTTTCTTCGCTCCCCTACTTCGCTTTTGACAGCGAAAGGCTGCAACGATATCCTTTCTGTACACGATACCAAAGATCGAAACTTCGGGAGAAGGTTTTGAATTCTCGCGTCAGTTCTTGAGAACTGTTAAAAACTATTCTTGCCTTCTGCCTGCGAAAACTTCGGGGTTTACAACACATCGGTTTACCATGGAGCAAATCCTGAACTCCAAGGTGGGAACAATTTTTCCTACTTTACTATTGAACTTTCGACACGAATTTGCACGCAGGTTGCAGTAATCTCCGCGATTATTTATGTATATTAATTTCAATTTAATTTTACCAAGCCACTTTCGATTCCGCATTTCAAGCACTTAAACAATTATTTAAGAAGTTCGACGAATCACGAATGGAAGAATGCTGGGCGGTCTTCGCAAACAAAAATGAGATACCATTTTTCTCCCCTATATGGAGCAGAAGGTCTAAAATCCAGCGGCGAACATCGAGAGATAGCTGCGTTTCAACAAGCGACCGCCGAAATCCTGCGGTTACTTTAACCGCGAACACGATTAATCCTAGTGAAACTAATTCACGCGGCCGAGTTCGCTTTATCCGGCAGTAAACGCTGGAAGAGGTGTGGTAGAAAACAATTAATTAACGTGTCGCTATTGTCCCCGGACGTTTTTGAAACGCGCGCGAAGAAAATTTGCCTTTTGCGTGCGAATTCTCGCGAACACAGAAAGCAATACTTACCGTCGCAAGGGAAAGTAGAAAATTATTTTTTCGCAGCATTTTACATTTCCAGCACGCGCGTAACCAGAACAGAGAATCTGTGTGCGATTGTCTGGATATTGGCAAACTCAGGGTATATTTCATATTGTGACGCGCTAGAGAAGAATGTTAAGGCACAGAGTGTCAAAAGTAAAAAATGAGGAATACGAGAGCGGAACGGAGTACAAAGAGCTCCAAGTAAGAAGTTTCCCACGGCCGTGTCTTTTCAAGTCCATTTCGAGATGCGACGGTGCACCGAGGGGCAGAATTAGAATTTAGTCCCCGGCTTTCAGTTTCTTCGACTCTGCCCCCTCCCTTCCGTTGGGGAGGAAAAAAGAAATCTCTCCGTCGTGAAACGCGGGCCGTTGACGAAAAGCGATTTTTCACCCTTCCGCCCGCTCAATGAAATTATCTATTATCCGATATTACACGCTCGAACAGCGAGAGCTTTTGGGGGGCGTAATTTAAAAGTTCGACGGTAATTTCATGGTTCGCGTTTTAAAATTGCGCGGCGACCGGATTTTTCTCTCATTTTTCGTTCCGCGAGTCCGGCATATTTTGCAAGCGATATGAATACCCCGGGCGAATCCAGTTAGCGAGTTACTTAATTAGGTTGAAACGGATTAAAAGATAATACGGGAAATCTTTCTTTACGCTCCGTCCCGATGAATAATGGTGGTGTCATTTTTCGAAAGATTCCGGCGGAAGAAAGGGGGAGATATTTCGTTTTGTTCCTGTAGAAAACGCAATTTCCTCTGTTTCTAATGGGCACGAACTGCAAAGGAATCGGGACTGTAAATTACTGGTTGGACGTGAATTTCACGTGAACTCGTGAAATTTTTGAATGGATTATGCGGTAATATTTTATTTTATTTTTGTATTTATGTATTAAATTTAATTTATTGTATTAAAACATTATATTATTGAAATTCGTTGTAATCTATTATTCTTGGTGTCTCTTCGTTAATTTATTTCTGGCGTATCGTATCGCAGCGTAAATTGATGACGAAAGCAATTATTTGGCACATACTATATATCATTTAAAAAGCAATCCCTAGTTATTCTGATGTACGATGAAAGTTTATCAAATCGTTTGACTGCAACTTTCTCATGCTTCTTTTCCCCTCATTACGATGTATTCGAATTACCTGTTTCCAATTAATATTTTATTCTCTTTTGTACAAAATATAACTGTGATATAGATCAGATATATTAATACACTTATGAACATTTGATTCCGTAAAAGGGTTTCCTTGGAAGTTGCGAGGGAAACTGTAAGCTCGCATTTTTTAAAAATAGGATTAATTTAATTTTATGTATCAGCAAGATGAGAAATTAATCGGAGGCCACACATTCGAAAATTAAATTGCACAAGTTAATTTGTCAGCACAGCGGCAGCATCGTCGCGAAATAGAATATACGCGAAGACCGAAGTTCAAAGCAAAGTTGTTATTTAACATTAATCTGATTAGTTAATCCAAACTAACTTTACTTAAGCTCTATTAACCCTGTTCAACCCCAGCCAAGCCTTGTGCTGATGGCAAACTCTATAAAATCTCTATTATGTGCGCAGGATCCAAAGTCTTGTTCAATTTTCTTACTATTCTTGTCAACGGAATTGTTTATATATCGCGAAAGCAAATGTTCCGCGCGGATTTCAATTGAAGATACAGCACAACGAAACCCTCTAAACGAATGGTAATATTAACCTAACCGATACGATCGCAAAAGTATGCTAAAGTCAAAAAATGAATATAAGAAAATATATTGTAATTCATAATATTTAATATAACGTGACTCAATATTGTGTAAGAGACAACATTGTCTGGACAAACACCGTACGTGTCTGGAAAGGCACCCCTGACTTTCGGCCCAGTTGGGTGATTTACAAGTCCTTCCCTAGGATGCCAGAGGATATGCAGAATCCTCCAAAGCGACACAGTAAATTTCTATCTCGAGTACTGGTGGGCAGCACATATATCACGTTCTAATACACCGAACATTATAATAGTTTGCAATATCAGCAGACTGTAAGAGTAATAAAGCATCAAAATACACTCTTCTGCTATCACAAAACTAGTTTTCATTAGTTAGCTAATTTCTGCGTTTCTCTATTGAAGACTCGCAACTTTTTTTGATACTGAAAAAAAAAAATGTTTTCCTTGAAATACTGTTTAAATAGAATGGTTTCTGTTTAAATATTTTCTTTAAATATCTCTTTCATCGAATAGTCATCGGCACAAGAAAAAAAGTATTGCAACTATCGAAACGAACAGTAATTCTGCAATCTTCGTCAAAGTACATCTTTCAAACTCAACGGAATATCTGTAATACAAAAGTAATACATAATTCTTGCATGATAAACAACGCTTGCTCCAACGATTTACAATAATTTGGCCCAGCGCCGTATATCAACAATTAATTAGTATCTTTGACACATGCACCCTCCATTTTCCATCACGCTACCGCGGGAACGAACATAAATCGACCAGTCGAGTGTTGAATCATTAGAGATACCTCTCCACGTCGCCAAGAAGATTTATCGTGAATCGTGTCTATTCTTTGCAAGAAGACACGCACACGATTTTAGGCGGCCTACATAAATAAGCAAACACAAGGGTATTCTTGCGAATACTTTTCCCTTCTCGAACGGAGGTAGAATATTCACGTCGGATAAAGGGAGAAATGAATCGTCGCCGGCGCGGCGTCCCGGAGATTCTCTCGAAGCAGTCAGGTCGGGGCAAACATCGCTGGAACAACTGCGCCGATTCGGGCATTCATACCCGGTAGGCTGGGTACCGAAGCGCGGGTTTGTCGCGGAAACAGTCGAAATCTGTTTCGCGGAAATCCATTCTTCCCGCTGATTACGATCGCCATTACAGCGCGGTTCGTTTATCGTGTTTCGTTTCGAGGACAAATCAGTTTCTCGGTAGAGGGAAGACGAACTGGTTCATTTCTATGCGGGATCGAGTAGCGAATTTTTCCGGTGTGCACGCATACCTTGTGGCAAATTGAATACTCGTCGAAACGTAATCGCAGCTGCGATAATTTACTGACGAGACATCGAGATCCGAGGCTTTCTCGCGCTCGCGAGCTTCAACGCAGGAAGTCGGATTAATTCAATGCCCGCATGGTGTTGTAACTGTCAATCCGTGAACCAGAAATAAACGAAAGCACGATAGAGTAATAGAAATTCGTTCTTTCAAATTGCAGGAGTTAATTCGGGAACACAATTCTCACTGGAATCCGGGCCACCGTTTAGTATTATAACCGGCGAATCTTAAGCTGCGATGTACGAGTCCGAATAGAGCGATTCCTCGATCTCGCCGCGCCAATCCTCGTCCGCAACCCCTGTTGGACGTTGCGAACGGTCGCCGCATAGTTGTCGAAGTATTTTCTAACTATCCTATCGGGAGCGGAACTGTTTTCGTTCCTGTTCCATCGAACAGGTCCCTCGCACGCCTTGTTCCCTTTCGAGACTTGGCAAATTTTCGATGGAATTCAGCGCGGCGCTGCCGGGAGGATCGACGGCCGCGCGCAATGACACGGGGCGAAAGTTTCTTGGATGTTGGTAAAACGCAGTAGGCGATTAATTTTTCAACGCGCCTCGTTCAACGGGCGAAACTTTCACGCGATTCCAACTTATTTCCGCCGGATAATCGCACGGTAGAACGTGCCCGCGTTCGTTGTGAATTTGTTAGTGAAGTTGAAGGTGCGGTCGTCGACGTGCCGGTGTTTCGTTCAATTTTCGTGTGCAAGATTGATCGTGGCAATGGTGACAGTGTTTTGGGCCCAATGTTGTTGATGATTTTGTTTCCTTACAGTTCTTGACACAATTTTTATATTAATCAATTAATTAGTCTTCTCTCTCCTTTGAAGTGAAAATTACAGAAACTGAGAGTGAATTACTCAACGTGCATTTTCCTCGAAGGAATGTTCGTGCCCCTCTGGTCATGCTTGGTCATTCCGAATCTCGTGTAGCGTATATAAAGTGTATATTAGTGCATAATGAGTAAGAAAATTGTATTCTTGAATATTCGTTAGATGTAAACACGTGGTTTGGCTTGGCCATGTACGTTTCGTTCGAGGTACAGTTGTGCGACATTTGTAATTATTATTTTAATTATTCATTTTTCATTAAGCTTCGGCCCCTTTGTGCGCGACGCATTATGGTATGAACGTCTTCGTTACGGGCCGATTGTGAAACTGAAACCCTCGAATACATGAGAATTACCCTGGTGGGTGCATTTCAGATAAATGCACACTTAGAATCGGCACAGTTATATCTGGATTTGCTTTCATAACTTTCAGTTAGAAGCTTCCTATTATGAACTGCTAGAAAGCTTTGTGCCACAGTTAACCCACGTTTCTATAGTTTATGAATAATTGGTAGCGTTTTGCGTTTGTAGGTAAAATGGGCGCTAGTTACTTCATAGTTCTGAGAAGCAGGGCACGAACGGCGCAAAGCACGGGTTTCGTTTCATTAACTTCGCGTTAAACGAAACGAACTCCACCGTAATTAAAACCAATCGGTTACATGTTCCCTGCTTTTGATAATTTTTCGGCGGTTGGTCGCACTACATGTTCCTTAACAATTTGCATTAGCACACAGAAATCTAATATTTAACTAAGAAATCGTTTCTTATCTTTTTCAGGTATGTTTTATCCAAGATGCCAGGGGAGGTACACGTGTCCCGCTGAATAGGTGACATCTGTTTCATTTATTCCTTCGATTCGACAAGAATGCTTCGGCCGTAAGGTATCGAACATTTATGTTCAATTATTTATATTTCACTCTTGGCGATGAACTGGAATTCAAAGTCAAAGGAATTCGACGGCCCTTCGACTTGCAATGTTAATACCTTCACCTGTGATAATACTTGTCTGTATGTGCAGAATAATTAACCAAATTACGTATCCCTCGTTGCCAAAAGAGAATTTATTTCGCCTACGGTTCTCTAGAATGTTATTCTGACATGTTAACATTTGTGTCTGAAAGTTTTATGTGTAATTCGTTCCGTTGGCGTGCAAGAATCGGTGACAAAATTATCGATCAGTTTAATCAATTTTACTCGCTGTAAAATTTACTCGGCTGTAGTCCGATTGCCGGTACAAATAGAAAGTCTATTGGAAAATATACTATTCACGAAACGTTAATACCGTTCGATGTAGAGACGCATGTTCTATATTTCCCCTTGAATTTGGTTTCGACAGGATGGCACAATTTTTTCGAACATCAACCATGTTTATAGAAACAATTACCCACTCTACAGCTGTTATCCGACAAAAAGTTGCGAACGTAAATTCGTAAAACGACTAACTGTTTGCCACCGAGAATGTACACAGTGGTCACTTTTGGTTCGTCAGGCATATAGTGGCATCAAAATAAACTAATATTTGTTCTACGTACTTGCGGAAATATTATTTTGCATACTGTTGCTTTGTGTAACTGGGACAATGATTATCGATTTTAACAAGTGTTTGTAGTTCGCATATAGAGGTCCATTACATTAATAACATTATTTCCCCTGACCCATTGTTACTGGATTCTGAAAAGAGATTTTCCAAACCACTGTAACTTCGTACATTTCATCACCAGGAAAATTTGGAAATATTAAATGAAAGAGGATTATGCAGGTGTCAAAATATATTTATGCGCGATTTTTCAACGAAATTTCGATATGTTATCCGACTGCTAAAGAATGGATTGATCGATCCCGCTTCGCAGTTTAATTTTAACAAAACCGGACGGTTAATTTCCAACCGAATAAAAAATAATTCCTCGAATAACCCATTCACCCATCATGTATTCCGCCCATTTCTTACGCCACCCCGGTGCAACAATTTCCTCCACTAGGAAGAGTTTCGCTACTATTAAGCAGTACTTGTCTCATCGACTCCGCTGCGTTTCTAGCTTTCTCCAAGCCCTCGACTGCTTCATCTTCTCACGGCACGGCGGAACGCTGAAAAGAGTTCTGCCCGACCGCCCGTTGGAGAAAGACCTACGTCCTCCTAGCCACCGTCCTGGTCGAGACATTCGACGCAACATCTAGCGAACTTCGAGTGCGGGACCGTTCCTTTTTCACGCCCTCCGACATTTTAATTAATGCAGCCGTGCCGTTCTCGAAAAAATGTCGCGAGGTCCGCGGCGGTACAAAAACGCAGCGCTGGCCCACGAACGAGGGGGAAACGCAAGGTCGCGCAATATTACGCGCGTTTAACGAAGTGTCGACGCGAGGAAACAGGCGGAAACTGTTACGTCGCGGTTTCGAGCGGGTGGTAGCCGAGGCCGAAAAGTGGTGCGGCTCGTTATCTCGAGAAACGACCCGTGCTTGTTCGCCTGCCTCGTCCACGGGGTGAAGAATGTCAACGACATCTTGGTAGCCGGGCGTAAAAACGTTGCAGGAGACTGGAGAAAGGGGACGAAGGAATCTCGCGGGCTTCGAAGGAAACGAAACGAACGTACATTTAACGAGGGGGCGGGCCCGGCGATGCGGATGAAGTTGAAGGACTGCGAGAACCGTGGAAGTTACGAAAGAATTTAATTGTTCCATGTACTTGGGCGGAAAACGTTTCGCGTGTACGCGAAGGAAAGTTTCCTCGTCGAACAATCTGTTATACAAATTGTGGTACCGTTGTTCCCTCCCCAACGACTGTGAAATGGGCGAGCCGTTTTTTGGTTGCAGTTTACGGGGGCGCGCGAGTTGTTGTTTCGCGCGAGTGAGAGACGGCGTTTATGAAAGCGAGCGCGACACTTTGGAAAATTAATGAATTATTTATTTCGCGTTCCATCGACGTAAATCGGCGCGATTAGGACGGATGCCCGCGAAACAATTGGACATTGAATCGGGAAATGAAGTTGGCGGTTGCGTCGTTGAACAGAATTCGGTTCGTGCCTACTTTCGAAAGGGGATGGCGAACATAAAAATATATTCGAGTATTCAATTACTTCCACTAAGGGTTAGTAAGATGTAAAGATGGGATCGCACATCGCGTCAAATTCAACGGGGATGTATTAAAGCCGGTGCATGGATCAAACTTAATCGATCACAGTTGTAATTATCGAACGTAGATCAGTATGTTCTTTGACCTGTTTTATGCAAACGGAAAGTGCGGAGAAAGAAATCTCGGTGGACTGGACGCAACGCAAAGAAATTACGGGAAATGGTAGTTTAATCTAATAATTGAAACGTCGTTCCGCAATTAAGTAAACGTCATAACTTCGAGGGCGCACGAAGGGAACGTCCAGAGCAAAGTTACACCTACATCTGTATCAACGTTGCCGGACAGAATACTTCAGTTAATTATAGAAATTTCCCTGGAACATTTGTTACCTGTATATTTCGGTCTCGCCGCGCCTCCCGTATCATTTGATCAAATCGAGAGCTAAAATTACGAACCGAATTTTCCTTCCAAGTTCCACAAGTTCAACGATATTTCTGTACGCGCGGAGAATTATAACCCAGCCTTCGTTCCCGATAGAGGGCTATAAACGAAGAAAAAGCGTGGACCTAATAAAGACGATGGGCACGATGATAAATAAGATTACTAATACGATAGGAGAAAGAAGAAATTGCGTCCGGTGGCGAGGCAAAATTAAATGCGGCGGTTAATTAGGAACCGGGGCAAAAAAACGAAGAACACGCCGGGGAAATGCGGGAGAAAATATGAAACGAGGGTGGTGGATACTCGAAACGAAGGAAATAACGACGAAGAAGTGAGAAAATAAGCGGAATAAAGAGACCAGTATGAAGAATGTAGAGAGCGAAAAGGTGGGTTGGAATAAAAAGGCGAGCAAATTCCAGGGGAGGGAGACAAAACGAATGAAAAGCGAAGAGATTTCGTGCAGGAAAACAGCGGGGTGTCGCGGGGTTTGGGGTGTCCGGGGGAGCGAAAATTAAAGGAAAACAGTCAACAAAGTAGCAAAACCGGAAAAATAGGACGCGAACGGCGGAACGATGGCGGAGAAACGGGGACGGCGTGCAGAGATGCGAAAAAAGAAAAGGAAAGTTAATCTGCCGGGGGTGTGGGCGTTGTTGTGCCACGGTAGACTCGTAAACACGAGTCCCGACATTTTTATTGGCATTATTCGCCAGTATCTTCTCGCGTTAGAGTCAACTATCCCGCAGCTTGGTGCCTGCTTACCTGCACTATGAGGTGTGCAATTGAATTTCGAGGTATGAAGTATAATTGGTGCTAGTTGAGAATGGACGATAGATGGAAGCGGGAGAATAGTCAAATTATGAGTTTTGTGATGTATTCTACTTATTTCGTCGTAGTACGTGCCCTACTGATATTATATAACATAAAATATTCGTCCGTTTGGTTGCACAGCTGCGAGTTTGTTTCTCGAAATTCTGCTAAAACCCTTGTTCAGAAATAGCACGCGCGCGTATTTGGTCTTTGTGTTTATAAATGCTGCATAGAATAAAGGGCGCTAAAACGAGAACCGCAACAATATTCGGGAGCTTGTTAATCGGTACAATGGGAATTTCCGGAAACTCTGTAGCAGAAAAAACACCGCATCCTGTTTCAAGCATCTTAATCGAGTAATATCGCGTGTTCGTAATCCAACGGAGGAAATGTGTGGGAATAATAAACCGAGAAGGTTTTATTCTTTTTGAACACGGTGGAGAATCAATGGAATCTAGCGCGGGTGAAACAATCCCAAACAATTTTGTCTAGTTGCACGTTCTGCTGACTTTTGTAGCACGATTCACTAATAACACCAAGTATTCCTTTTTCGTTGCACTAGTAACTACCGATATAAAGCAAAGATTTGTTTCTCAAATGCAACTCGCGGGCCTCGTTAACAAATCTACCTCGCGATTAAGATAATTAATAACTGAACCGCAATCGACGGGCAGCTGGCGCGTCTGCAACTTCGACTACCGGGCCAAACAATCTTTACGTAAATTGCACAGTTCTTATTTGCACCACACGCGCCCCCAGTCATCATCCTTAACTATCAGCCTCGACCCGAGCGTACGTAAAAGCGTACCAGTCAAATAAATCGCTCGGAGGGGACTCGGTCACCGAAGGCGGACGAAAACCTTCGTTCCGACTAATAAAACAGGAACGGGCATCCGAATCGTTGGATGGGAACACGCGTTTAAACGCGCCCGTCCCGCTAGAATTTACCTCCGCGCCGCTGCTACACCGAAAACCGCTTTATAGCGCGGTCGGGTATCGCTGTCGGATCCAAGAACGCTTTTACTACTTGCAGTAGAGGATGTCGCCGGTGAGGCCACTCCGGCAGGAGAGTTGCCGAATCTACATCGAGGGCGGCGCGTTTTACGTGATCGGGACGCGGCGCGAAAACGTCGGTTCGCCGATTGAAAGCGCGACCTCGGTGGTTCGCACGACGCGATTTAGGGAAGATAAAGCGAGGCGGTTGTCCAGAATTATGCTAAGCCGGGCGGGCGGAACGATTCCAGTCACGAACAGTGTGCGTTCGCGGTCCCCGGGCACACCGACACCCAGGATACCGTACGGCCAGGTTTCCCGCCGCGAAAATTGAGTTTACGCGAAACTTACTTCGAGTTTCTAAGGATTTCTGAGCTTCCCGGCGCCGCGGGGAGAGGCGGGAATGGTTAGACGTAACCGCGTCGACTGCGACGCTTCGACGGCGATGAAGTAGACATCGGGAGCGCTGAGGGGGACACTGAAATGAAACTTTGTCAGGCCACGAATACGGACCGCCTTGTTCTTAGCCTGTCGAACGAACGATATAATTTCGATTCTTTTTACATTTTTGTTCGTGGAGAAGGGGGAGAGAGAGAGAGAGAAAGAGAGTCGCGGGGTCGAACGGGAGGTAAGCTTAGGCGAAACGCCTATGGTTCACAGTCGATCAGCACGATCCTGCTTGTCTTCGAAGCTCAGGAACGTCTACGTTTTTATTGCGTCCGCCAGGTCCGCGACGACGGACCGAGAACGTCCCTTGGTTGCTGGACAAAATTTCCACCGCGATTCTGGACGAGTCAGTTTGGTTTTGCGGGCCGACTTTGCTTATACAGCGCCGCTGTTATTCGAAATACAGATAACATTTAGCCTTACCTTTAGGTACTGATGTTTCACTGGAAATTTCATTTGTACTTGGCACGCGGTAAATACGTGATTACCGTACACGGAAAAAATACCAAATTTTTCAACGCAATTTATGTTACTTCACACAGCACCGTTGCATCTTCGAATAAATCAATCGTTGCTCGTTCGTGCGTTTCACGCGTTACGCAATCGACAGGCACAGAGGTCAGTTTTTCGGTCGAGTTCGAATTTCTAGTTCATTGGAAGGACGCGGAAAGCGTTCTCGTGTCCACAAAGATTAACTTGACGAATGAACAGAACGACCTCCCCGACACATTCTTCAGGTGTAAACCACCATACGCATCGAACACCATAGGAAATGTTAACACGCTGAAAGGTCGTATTCATTCGCGCCGCAGGTTGACCAATCGAATACAGACGAAATTCGACGTGCCTCGCAGCATTCGAATCGATTAATCGCGTCGCTTCGCCAGACGAGATTGGTTTCCGATGCACGTTTCTCCTCGGGGTTCGGCCTCCCCGAAAGGCGTCGCGATTATATGCCCATCGAGGGGCCACGAGTGGCATATCGGGGGGATAAACAACGCGCGGCACTGACAACCCGCTTGAATAAAAGCAAATCCCTTCCCCCGAGCCGATCGGAAATTTCGGGCACGCACCGCGCTACCCGGCTCTCCCCTTCCGCCAAACGGACGCGCGTAATCGTGCGAAATTTGCAATTACATCGTCTATGACGCGCAGCTACGTTACAATATCACGTAACGCGCAACGATACGATTATGCTCCCGCGTCTGCCACGTCCCGCGGGCATTTTTGGTCCGTTACCTAACACCGTTGCGGCCATGCATTACCGGCCCATGACTCGAAACCTCGATGGAGAGACGCGTCCGTGCCCCTGTGACCCCGTCGAGGGAACAGATTCAACGGAGGGCCGACTATCGGGCAGGGGCGGGTATCGATTTGAATAGCATCGAGAATCATTAAGCGGGTTAAATCTGTGCGTCTCGTCGACCGACGGCACAGCTTGGCGGAACTTCATTTCGTTGGTTCCGCGCCGTTTCGACGACAACGGCGAAGAGGCCGGGAAACGGTCGGTCGACCGTTAGGGATTTTTATCGCGAGTCGTTCATCGCGGGTATCGTTTTCGTCGTTATCCTTATCCGCTACTCGACCGTCCTGTCTCGCGAAGCCGACAGAAGTCGGCAGATCGTTGATGCCGGCGGTTTAAAAGCGTCGCCCGCCGTTGTGGCGCTGACGAAACGACGGGAATCGCTGATGAGATTTCGCGCGAGAGGCAAGGGAAACGGGAGGCAACTTCGCCACGCTGTTTTGCTGGGTAATAGTGAAGTGACGCGTGCTTGTCCGGACGACTTTGGTGCGCGTGTGGTACGCACGCGTTGCTCCAGTTTTTTTTGTTTTTAGTACGCGTGTTGGTTCATTGGGAAAATTCTTGTGATCCGCGGGGCGAAAGTGATGCTTCGCATGCGGGTGGGTCGAGAAACGTCGGTTTGCGTTCGGAGTTTTGTTTTCGCTTTAATTGTACGCGCGCTCTTTTTTTTGGTTACCGCTATAGTAGACTACATATTCCAATTTGATAACGCAATGTAAGCGTTCCGCGTCTCGAAAAAGGTTCGGAGCTTGATGCTCCGTGTCAAGTTATTATTTCACATAAAAGTAAATCACTCCGCATATTCCCCAATGCAGTCTGTATCCCGAAATATCGTACGCTGAATCATTCACCGGTCTTAAACCGCGATCAAAAATTATTAATCGCGTTCAAAAGCACCTCCCTGCGAATAAAGAGCACGACGTATCGCAGTGTTCAAATTCTATGTAAACGTCTCTGTTATCGTTTACCCGTACTACTGTGCCGGCGACACGAACACCGTATTATCACTAGCACCGCGACGCAAAATCAGCCGCAGCCCCATCAAACCACCGCGTGATCGCGAGACTCTCCACAAGGGTCCACGGACCGTCACAATAAATATCAATGAGAATCTCGAATATCCATTCGACGGAGGAGCCGCGTGGATTCCCCCACGAAACGATCGCTGTTTGCGTTCCTGTTACCGACCCGCGTGCACCCTAGCCGTCGAGCGCCACGCGAACAAACGTACCACGAACACCCCGACGACACTCGGGGGCAAGCACCGTCGCAGTTCTGGCGGTTTCGAACGTGTCCGAAATGCACGTCTCACGAATTCGCGGCGGCGAACACGGGCGAAAAGGAGGACAGCGGTTGGAGTCGCGTCTACTGTAGCAAAATACCGTATGCATTATGCATGGGGGCAACTCAGTGCTCGTGCCAAGTGTGCCCTCGTGACTGCGTGGCGACTGCATGTAATTTAATTTAACAGCATCGTAAGAAACCCCAGCCCCGGGACCGGGCCCGTTTGTTTCCGGTAGCACGCGTCCCCGCCGTCGGTCTGTCTTGATATTTCGATCCTCGAACACCTCCGGCTCGCTTTACGCCAGCTTTTCCTTTTTATTCAACGATCTTCGATCAAACTTGCTCCCACCTCCACGGTGAACATCGTGAATTACAGCGACAGAAGGGTTCGAGGGGATGGGGGGGGGAGCAAGTAGGACAGGGTTGTACCGGAGGTTTTGAATTCGCAATTGGAATCGGAACGGCTGTTTTGATTTAGTGACTGGGCGCAGGGTTCAGTCGTGTAGCGAGTAATTGGTCGGGGGTGTTTAAAGAGGATTTTCCGGGCGTTCGCCGGTTCTCAGACGCTTGAAATTCGGATGGGATGGGAAATGGGGGCGTTGAATTGTAAACAGAGCTGCCAGCTATGATTTTCGCCGTCGTCGGATTGAAACGTCGTGACAGTTTTAAGGGAATTGCAGGAGAAGGGGCTGCACTGAAGGTCAGGGGGGTAGTTGAAAGAATTTGTATGTTTTGAGGCTAACGGTGGTTGCAGGATCGTATAGAAAATATTGAGTCGTGTGAGTTATTTTATAAGTTGGTGTAGCGACTTTGTATGGAGTTTGTACGAAAAATTTTAAGCCTGATTTTTAAAGTGTAACTCATTGATTACAGTTGACTGTTGAAGAACAAGAATAGCTGCTACGTTTCAGTTTTAGTGACGCAAAGTGATCGAATTATAACAGAGAGAGTAACGGGTTACTGTCACGTTTGCAAAAATAATGAAAAGGCTGTACTCGTCCCAAAATGTGTATAGCTTTGCGTCAACTTGAGAATGAAAATTGATTTCTGAATCTTTAGTCCGTTCTTATGGAAATTAATGAAATTCCGTTCATTATCGGCGATCACGCTGACGTGATTACTTCCTAAATGAACATTTCATTCGTAATTTCGTTCTTAATTAAGAATTTAATTTCAATCCTCGAGGAAGAAAGAAGTCCTTCATATAAAACTACTTCTTACGGACGAAATCCACAATTCTTGTTTAACATTTTGAATATATTCCCCTCGCCTCAGATCACGTCCTGGGACAATAAATTGATAAACTATGACTTTGATATTGATATTTTAATATAAAGTATACTTACAAGAGGCTGCAGCATATATTTGATATCCTAAGCAGTCCGTCATTACAATTGTTGTAAATAATAGACTACATTAACGCAATAAAAGTCGATCCAAGCCAGTCCAATACACATACATACCTACGAAGAAAGGAAATTTCTAAATTCTGAGTCAGTGCCTTCGGTTTAACGTCTATGTAACGTGCTTTCCTACCCAGGACTTTCCACGCACTGTAAAATAGCCTGAAGAATTGTCCTGGTGAAGTTTGTACCTCGATCCATTTTTGTTTAATGTTAACCGTAAGGAGACGGCAAGAGACTCGAACTTAAGACGAACAGCAAGAGAGAAACAACGGGAAGGCGTAACAAAAAAAAAACTGCAGGACAACGTAGCTCGGTGTTAACGACATGCCAGCGCCGAAGTCTATTGAATTTGCAAACTTGCCGGAGCTTTCGTACGCGTCGCCATGTGCTCCAAATCTCTTCATACCTTGCTTCCTCGAGAACGAGATTTCGATGAAGTGTTTGGGGGGCGGTGGGGGCTTGAAGTTGGAGGACTGTAAGAGATTCCTGAGCACAATAAGCCGTCCTTCTATCGCGAGAAAGTAGGTTTCGTCTTTCTTCTCGCGTCTGCTTCGTAAATCCGTCCGTCGATTATCGCGGCATGCTTGTGCTTTAGTTAGTACGCTGTATTCGCGCTTACGATCAAGTATAAGAAAAAACTGTATCGATTTTTTACGAAAATTTTTGAGAAATCGTTACATCAGCTGGCCGCGTTTTATTATAGATAGAGAACGTTTTGCACGACTGTGGCGTGTCGTTGTCATTCGAAGCCAAATATTTTTGTGAATCAACCTGTTCAGTGATTTAGATCAATTAATACAGACTTTCCATTTGTAGTTACATTTACGCCCAGGATGCGTGCGAATTTCATTCGCCGGTGTGTATTTGAAATTAATTAACGAGTTTATGAGCCGAAGTTAGTTGCGCTTTAAATCAAATCTCTTGCACTTAGTTACGCGTTTCATTTATTTTGTTTATTAACGTACGCGCTTTTCGGAAAAGCATTTCCGCCCGGCTATTGTATTCAGTTTAATCCTCGATTTATTCATCCGTTCAGTGTGGTTGGAATAATTATGCCACAGCTATTATTCACTGCCGTGATTTAACCGTAAATAAACTCACGAAATATCAATTCGTTAAAGCTTGGAAAGTATTTTCGTTGCGGGGCAGCTTGTACACTTTCAAAGGATGCGAAATAAGATAATGGCCATTGGAACATCGAAATTTGATAATGGTCATTGGAATATTACCACTCGTTTATTAAGTGTATTCACGATGGAGCCATTTCGCAATTGAGATTGTGTGTTTCATGCTCTAAGCCGTAAAAAAAGAAGTTTCGTGAAGTTGGAAGCAAAATACTGAAAGTTCGGTCAGACTATGAATAAGAAACTCTTTCTCCGGGAAAGCACGAAAAGGGATACATCTTCTGTATTTACTTCGAAAGACGATGATGACTTTTCCCGTTTTGTAATTCCATTCAAGTTTACTGATGTAACATTATTCTGCTTTTTAACATTTAATTGACTTGGTACTTCGTTATCAAGCTTTAATTGCGTTTCTGTTGTACAATATACTGTTCATTATTGATTATTACTCGTGACGTCTAAAGTAAACTGTTATTTCCGACATTTTGCAGTTTAATTCCCCCCTGCTATCTGCAATTAACTTCGATTTCAAAATTGCTTGACTGCAGTTGACAGTTTTACATTACACTGTTCCTAAAAGAATATACATGGAACTCACCAATTTGCAGATCCATTTGCTTACGTCGCTGTGCTTGGTTAACTGGTCAGATTTCCGTACGAATTCCGTATTTAACTAAAAATAAACTATTTTCCAAAGAACAATCAATCGCATAATTTCCTGTCCCTATATCATTCTGTCTTCCTCTCGTTAACCAACTACAGCCGCGTTCAATCAAATTCGATTAATTCATACATCTGTTACAATAATAATCAACAATTTGCTCCACACTGTCGAACATCTTCATCGTATGCACGCGAAGCAAATAAGATTTTCCGCAGCACGAGTAGCGCAAGGATTAAAATACAATTACAAATTCCTCGCCGGTAACAATACCGCATAACAAATACGTTTCAACCGTGTTCCACAAAACCAGCGTTACTACCGCCCCCCGCGTTCCCGGTCCACCCCTCCCGACAATTCTTCTCCGCTCTCCGCCCCCTTGAACCACGACTTCCGCATCCCCGTTGTCGCAACAGCATCGCATAATTAGACCCAAACAGACGGTATTTTCGACGGCGCAACCGTCCCGATTATTATTCCTCGCATGACAGGACGTCTGTTACACTGCCGGATCCTTAATTAAATTCCAACAGCGAAGAAACACTCGGGGGAGTACCTTTCGTCGTGGAAACGCGAAGTTCTAACGCGCCGGTGATCGAGGGAGAACGATTCGCGCGACGTCGTGCGTCACCTTCCTAGCGAACTCTCAGGATCGGGCTACAATGGATCCGGGGGATCATTTGAACGAATAGTCACGCTCTCCCGTTCACGCTTCGCGTCTCGAACCGTTGACGGATAAGCGGGCGCGGATTTTCCATTCGCATCGACAGCGGACGGCGGCCGCATCTCCGTTCACCCGTTTCGCTGGCGGCTGGCCATTGTTCGCGTCGAGATCGGTGTCGTTTCCACGATCTTTAATTTTCAACCGTTCGCAATGACCTGGGGGGCCCGCGAGAAACGGAGGAGGGAGCGAGTTGAACGGACGACACGCTTGACAGTTCGAGTGGTCCGCGTTTTAATTGCCGCCGTTCCATGGAATTTTCTTCGCGAAGGGAACTGCGAAGGAACCGTGTCCGTACCATCTTTGTCCTATCCAGCGGCTCCAAGGTGGCGTCGTTCTTTGCGCGGCATTCAATTGTGACCTTCTCGCCTCGATCGACGGACGCGTCGTGGTATCCTTTTAACGGCGATGAAAACGGGCTGCTCGGTTCGCGTTGAAAGCGAAACGGGACGTTGCTATTTTAAACGCGGTCCACGTTGTGTACGGCTGTGATTTTTCCAACCTCTGGATAGTCTCTAGCGAAACCTGTTTGCTTATGGTTGGACCGATTTTTTATGCCGTGTCCTCGTTTTTGTACGGATGATTTGTAGAAATTGTTTCTTAGACGATTGTTAACAGCTGCGTGGCACATTCGTGGTATTCGTTTGTCACGCGTTCCTTTACCGCGTGCTTCCTTTGTTATCAGAAATACCAGGAATATTTTACTTTGCATTATAGTACGTTCTGATTGCTTGAGTTTCATGGACCTTTAAATACGGATCGAAAAGACAATAAGCACATTCTTCTTATTAGACTCCGTTATCGAGCACGACTAACCGCGACGGGAATAATCGCGAACAAGCCGCGGAAAACCGGCAGTATCGAAAGTTCCGTAGGAAAGTTTCCCGAAAGACGAGAAGTTGCTTCGAAAAAAATTCGTGGCGGCAGCATTTTCAGAAATGTTTCGCGTCTTCTTTGACTGTTTTTCTCCATCTGACCGTCGCGTCGCGTCCTATTTCTCGGCGCGAAGTGTTTCTCCGCTCGTAAATCCAGTCCTTTGGTCCACCCCGCGAGATTCCTTTCCGTTCCTGCGTCACAGAAAACGACGATACTTTATTTCCTCGCGCGTTCGTTGCTTTACAATTAATTGCCCGACACGCGGTCTCTGGTCCCTTTTTCAATTTCCTGGACGGGCGAATTTCCTCCCCTTTCGGACCTGCGGGACGCGAGTTGCAATAATGGTAATCGAAAAGTTGAAGCTGGTTTTTAATGCATCCTCGTTCTTAGTAAACGGCGTAATATTTCTCGGGTTTAAATTTTAATCTCCTAATGCTCGGTTGTTCCGTAGTTTCCTTGACGTCGACGAGATGCATGGGAAAGTTTTTCCAGCCGTCGCTTCCGCGCACGAAATATTATAAATAGCGTCGCGTTCGCACCGCCGAAACCGACGGAAAACGTGTAGCGCCCGTCAATACGTCACGATTCATTCGTTTCGAACGCGTCTCAAATAATTGATGTTTAACTTCGTCGCGCGTAGGGGCGCACTGCACCGTTTCAAACTGCCGCGAAGGAAAAAGCATGACGAGTAATCAAGCGGAATACATCCTGGCGAATGATGTTCACCGTAGGGAACCGTTCAATTATGGGTTGACAGCTCAGCTGTAGAAACTTTGAATAGATTTCAGACGCATTGATGATTTTCATCTACGCGGCTGCAATCGACTTGACAGGCGTCACACAGCGACGACAGACCGGAAGCGCATACGGATTCTCTCAGTGAATTGCGTCGCATTTACTTGGCGGAAGATTACACGGGGCCGCATCAATGGTAAAACGGAAGCAAGAGAATTGCTAATCGGCGTCATCTGACGGCGCTAAATAATTTACCTCGCTCGGCGACGGGCTTCCCCGGCTTCCTAAACGTCTCGGGGACTTTGTGAATCAGCGTGCGAGCACACACACCTGCTATCCAATTAATTACATGGATTCGTTGGGGAACAGTCGTTGAAATCACAGACGCGTACTGGCTATAGTTTGTTAAATAATATTCCAATACTGTGCCGTAAGGAAGCACGGTTGAAACGCTTTTGCTCTTGGTCGGGAAGCGAATATTGTGGCAACGAAAAAAGGGGTATGTACTTGGGTATGAAAGGATTTGAGGTATCGCGGGTGGCGGTATATGCATCGCGCGGTATTCCGTCGCTCGTGAATGCGTATTTCATTGATACTTTGGTGCTCGTTCGATTTCGTTGTTGGAATTCGTTGTACGAAGCTATCAACTCTTTTTCAACGAGTCGCGGCATTATTTCCGCAACGATTCGTGGAAGGGAAAAGATTTCGAAGAGACATCAAGAAATATTTTCAATACCCGTTAATGTTCGTTAGTCCGAATATCAGTATCGATATGGATTGAGATGTATGCGTTGTGTAAACACGAACAGTTGTCGACTATTATCAAGCTATCGATATTACACCCAGAGGATACTCCACGACACGTATTTCGAATAGAAATTAATTTAATTAATTTAGATTAATAATAATATAAGCTTCTGTTTTTACTGTGCTATACAAATTCGCGAACTACGCCCGCACTGTCTAATAGCAGCTATAGGAAAAAGCCCTGGCAATCAATTTCGGATATTCTGACACAATATTCCTATATTTTGATACCACGATGGGCATAATCGCCGCGCCTCATTTGCATTTGAACGGCAGATTTCAAATAATCTTATCCAATTCCGCCTAATACCCAGAGTCAGCCCCGTAACGTCGACCAAGATCCATCCTCATTCGAATCACGAAGCGAATCAAAACCGAAGGACGAGGAAAGAAAAATAATAATCCCGTTTCCAATTCTCCGAATGATTTCGCGAAGTGCGCTATTTGTCCAACGAATTCTCTATAACCAGCACGACGTACAGCAAACGGAGGGGGGGGGGGAGAAAAAGGAAAGGCAACAATTCGAAGCCACAGTTCGCAAGAGAAACTGAAAATAAGGTGAACAGCGGCGATGGGACGAAAGCAAGGAAGCACATACACTCTCCCTCAAAAGTTTCGAGCACCCTTTGCCTCTTGCACGAAAGAAATCTTTTCCTACCTAACCTTTCATCAAAAATATTGTACTTACGTATTAAAAGCTATAGCACCAGTCCAACATTTATCCGCTCAAGAAACTTATTATTTCCGTCGAAACTTCCGAACGGAGACCGTACATAACTTGCACGTGCCTGTACGCTTAACAGGAAGAGCGTAGTGCACGGGGGAAAAAAAGGTTGCAACGAAACAAAGTGACAACGATGGGAACGAACTAGACGGCCGGGCGAACCGAAACGAGAGAAACCGACACGAGGATCAACATTCACGAACGCTGGCTAGCATCGCGGCAGAAAAGCGGCGAGAACGCTCGGGCGAACAGGTAGCGCGAAACAGCGAAGAGGTGGAAGGAAGAGAAACGAGGCGAAAGGGGCGGGCGACACTCGAGGGTCGAGAGTTCCCTTAGCATTGCCGGCACCTTCGTAAACTCATTTTTCTCGCAACCCTTGCCGCGCCGCGGCGTCTTCATCATTCGGCAGGCTGGAAAAGCTTCGAAGGAGAAAAGGCTCTCGCGATCTTCTTTTATTAAGAGACCGCCGCCTTCGCCGCAACGATTTACAGTCCCTTCCCGCTTTTATCTATCCCTCCTCTTCGCCACTCTGCCGGATGAAGAGACCCGAGACTGTATTTCCTTCCTGTCTCCTCATCCGTCCCTCAAACCAGCCCCAGTCCCTTAGTTTCTCCGCGGCTTTACTCTCGCGTTGCTCTCGCGAGAAACCTTAATCATGCCTCGGAAAGCCGCGAAACACGGTGTACGTAATACACGTGGCGCGTTATGACGTATCGTTGTTGCCGTCGTCGCGTTCCTCATCGCCGTAGCTACCTCCTTTATCGCCTTGGTGTACCCGAGCACACCCCTAACCGTCTGACTGTAGGTTTCTGGAAGATGATAGAGAGAGAGAGAGAGAGAGAGAGAGAGATCTCGCGCGAATTGGAATCCCGTGCAATTGGACGCAGACGAGACGGGGCTGCGAGACGACTTTGAAAGACCGACGCGAGATAAATTGCTGGCGAGAATGAGGATTAAGCGTGGAAAAGCGATGGTTGGGGTGAATTCTAGAATACACCTGTGGATGGAATTTGAAATGTGGTTATTTCACGCTGGTTTAGATTATTATTGGAACTTTCGTGTCGGGGTTTTATTTTGTAGACAGTCTTTTAATCGATGGAATTGCGATTTGTCCGCTGACGGTGGTTGCGTGGCCGCCTGCGATCGTGTTTGCTTTAAGAAAATGGCGAGCAATACGGCGTCGGCTCGTTTTGCGGTAGAAATGAAAAAGGTGTATGGGGGTTTCGATGCGTCGACGACTGTACACCCTAGGGTAGCGAGCGAAAGTCGTCGTTAGTTAAGGTGGTACGCGTTGGCGAGTATTTAAAAGTAGACGTATCAAGAATCACCGATCCGACTGTAATGAAATTTTTTTCGGAATGATTTGCAATTAGCTAAATGAACTCGATGCACTGTGTGAAATGAATAAACGTTTTACAATAACTGTTGCAGGGTAGGCGTGAAATCGTTCAGAAATAAATGAATGCTCGAATTTCACTGCTATTTTCCAAACTTCTACGTCCGGCAGGTCCGCCAATTTGTCCGGTATTTCATATAAATTTCATGAAAAGAACATTTGTACACGGGCGCAATTATGTCGAAAAATGGGAACGGAATGTGACGCTCGACATAAATATTTACGCAATGTTCGATGCTGAAGGGCGAAAAATAGATCGTAGATTTTCAGAATTGACAAGAGGGAAAAGATTTTTCGATTAACCGACCCTCAGTCACTAACGTGCCCGTCGGTTTCTCTAACTAATCGATACCATCGCGACCAAGGGGCACGGCGCAGAAATTCCTCGCCACCGACGTGGCTGCTAACGTCTAGAAAAATTCGACCCCCTTTAAACGACATCGATGCGTACGCAGCGTTCCTAGTTTTAAAATGCACCCCGACGTTCTGCCCGGAACACCGCGTTACGCCACGTGTAACTTGTTTCGAGCACACTCGCCTCGCCATTCCAATTTCCAGCGCACGGAACAGCCAAACATGCAACGTGGCTCTATAGCCGCGGTTATCAATCCCCGAGTGGCGTACGCGTTATGCATCCGATTCTTCCGGGTATAAGAGATCGATGCGTGTTGCATGTGTCGCTCTTCTATTGCCGGCATCGTTGCAGTTAACACGAACTTCAACGTCAACGTTGCCGTCCTATTCCGGTCCCGTTCGCCTGTCTTCCTCGTTGCCCACCGATGACCGTGCCAAAACGATCAGCTAGAATTTCGACGCACCGCATACGTTTTGCATAAACGCTGATATCCGTTTGGGACGGCGCTTATCAATTTGACGCCGCGACACGGACGATGCTCGTCGACGACGGATCATCAACGATCAATTCTTTTTGTTCAACCCTCGATTCGGTGCTCGACGATCTGTGCGGCGCGGTGGTAGTACCTTTGGTATACTGGTTGATAATTTAAGATAAAGGCGTGGATATCGGGAAGATGGAAAGTCTTTGATTGTTGTTTTACTGCCAGGCAGAAGGAGTATGCGTGGTATCGTTGATTTATGTCAACGCTTTCGGTGCCCACGGGAATGACTGTACAGATTCTTGTGAAAAGGTGTGCAATCCCATTTGCGATGAATACATGGAGAACGTTGTTCTTTATTGGTATGTAAGTTAATTAGTTTAATGAAGGGGCTTTGTGCGCAGCATTAGATGGAACAGAGGACTCGTCTACTGAGAACTTGCGCCTTCGTTTTGCTGTTTTACGTGAAGGTCGATTGAAATGGATCGACAGGTAGAATTAATGGACTAAACGAGATCATGAATAATACTAAACTAGCTAATCCTATTATTTTAGTCGTGTTAAGCGTTTGAACGTTAATTCTATCGATGCAGACGCGGGATGCGACATAGCTTACGGCTATTTAATATATAAATTGTTTTTATCTAAACAAAAATATAAACATTTATTAATATAAAACATATTATAACAATATATAACATATTAATATAAAATAGTTGCATGTTTATAATTCATCATATAGCCGCGCGATCCGAAATATTTCGCATACGTTCCATGTACGCTATGTGTGAATGTGTGATGAAGGCAATTTAACGATCGCAATATCGCAGAGGCGTGGGAGCAGTTACGAATATTTAATATTAGTTGAATAACAAGGTACGCAGTGAGTTATAACAATTTCGTAAGAAGAAACTAGAAGCGAAATATGTATTATTAAATAGTAAGAGAATATTGTCATAAATTATGAACCTATTTCCCCCGGCATTATTTTAGAATGAAGTTGCTATTAAAATAGTATATTCGTGTTGAACAGTGAATTATTCGAATGAATTGGTCGAATCATATGAACTGATTTGGCGAGGTAGTTTCGTGCGAGTGTATTCGCTTGAAGAAGCTAACGCATTAAACCGCTTACAATTAAATATTTATATTTTAAATTCGGAGTCGAATAATTATTCTGAAAATCGAGTAACTCGTTGCGCTATGCACAATAGTTGGATCAACTTCAAATCCACCTGTAATTTATACATAAATCAATGGTAGCGTGCGATAAATTCTTTTGTACTCGCCTGGTTAGCTGGGGGGCACTAAATTTCAGTTTTATATTATTTTTCCGTTTTATAAAAGGAACTCGTCTTTTCCAATACATACTGGCAGTCCTCTCGGTAGTAAGTAGTGAGTGGAAAATCAATTGAAATCATGTATGCAAATTAGTTGTAACAAACAAATTATATGTCTGCAAGTATACTTCCGAGAAAAGTTCAAAACTTATTTTCCCAAAAATTCATCACAGTTTTCGTCGTGAAATGTACCAACTATATTTTCCTTGAATAGACTCGCTTGAAGTGTAGTACCAGAAAACCGTACGAATTTTCACAACAGAAGACACCAACTTATGTCTTATGCCGTAACACATATAAAACGTGACAGACCAGAACTGAAGAACTACGAAATGTTTTGCAAGTTCATAATTCTGAGGTTCGCGCTTGACACGCGTACAATATTATATTATTCGAAGGTGAACACTCTTCTCGAATGTCGGACACGAATGAACTTACTTACGAACAATGAACGCATGACAAGTACACGGGACGGTAAAAGACTAAATAGCTGTTTAGAGCATAAGGATTCAAGTGAAATACGTGCCCTGATGAATTCTGGGAATGCGCGGGGAATTTTGAGCGCGAGGGAACGCGTGATATGAATTTATGAAACACGAGATGAGTTTCGGAACACCGAGAGAACAAGGAACGAACTTGGCGTTAGAAAGTTGAAGAATCACAGAGCATTGAACACAATTAGTGTCAAAGGGTGAACTCTTTTCAATTCAATTCTTTTTCCCACCTGGAGACTCCTCGGGTCCAATTAATTTCTAGCTACCTCGACCCTTCAGGATTCTCGAGCTCTCAAGTCCAATTAATTTATTTTTAACGCTCTATGCGAACAACCGATCGACGTTTCTTCTAAAAGAAAAAGCGCCTGCCTGCGAAGGAGACGTTTATTAATACAGAGTGAACTACTTAATCCTATGTAGTAATATAAAAAATTTAGTAGCTGCGCGAAAATATTTTGTTCGCGCATGGCCTCTTCTTTAATAATACTGTCATCGTTTCTCAGTATACGTATTCGTTAAATATTTAGTAACATAATATAATGCGAGCATGGGTAGCGTTTAGTAGACGTATTAGAAGGATTATCAAAATTCATCTTAGGGAATGATTAATGCGCAACGAATACGGTTGAATAGCTGTGTTTAATCAGAGGAAAGCCTTTCATTATTCAACGACCCGTAATTGAAGACCCTTGAATTAAGAATCTGCGTATATCATATTCGTTTCCCTCGGTCTGCTTTGTAGCAACCATTTGTTCGAATAATACTGTTCAATACAAAGAATTTATATAAAGCATGAATTAAAACGCCCACGTTTACGCATAAAATTCATTATGGTGTATAATAATGAAACGAACAAGCATCATAAAGCACGGTAACGTGCAATACAACAGTTCAGGTACGAGTACGAGAGACTGCTTTATCAAAATTACAAGTGGATATATCAAGGTCTATCCTATCCCTACAATAAACGGAACTTCACTTCCACATATGTATGTATTTCCACTTGTGCTGGTTGAAAATGGTCCGCTCGACTTTTCAAGAAGCCAGCCAGTGACAAACAGTGCGATCATGTGGCGCATAATCCAAGAATTTGAGTGCCAATTGGAGGCAAGCTCTTGCCCCAAAAGAATGTACACGAAAGTAGATGAAATTGCATTGATTAAAATAGCGACATTTCCCTATTACAGCTATCAGCGTACCAATTACGATTTGGTAGGCGGCACAGAAGCCACATTACAGCGTGTATTACCGATCCAGGCGGTAGTTACGAAACAGGGCCGACGAGAATCCGCGTCTCTCTTTCTCCCTTTCATTCCTAACGAAACGTTTGATAGAAGTGGGACGGTCGCGTCGTACGTGGTACGCAAGGATAATAATAACAATCATTATCAGGAAACGAATCCCCAAGCGGTGCACGGCGCAGCTCGCGTGCAATGACAGCGAGGAGACAATCGTTTCGAAACTGTTTCCCAAGCGTGTGCGTCCTGAATCGCGGGTTTGCAGGGAAATCAGGAAAACAAAAGTGAAACAATGGTCGAGCATGGACTATGCGTTACGTATATGTGTACACGCATCTATCGTGTTCCTCAGTTATTCCAAACGTGTGCGTACGTTGCGCTTGAGCTAGTCAATTTCGAAGATCGGCGTCACACAATAACGAGGACACCTCCAGGAATGATCGATACGCGTACCTGGAGAATGCTTTCGACATACCGTTTGCCCGTACTGCTCCCATTCACCGGGAATAGTGCATCAATCAATGCAGATTGCGCCACTTCGCGATTCGCTTTTTCCACGCGCTTGTAAATGAACGCGCGATTGGAACGAAGGTCCGCGCGAGTTAGACTAGAGGCTAGAGGCTTTTGAATGGAAAGTACGTATTCAATTTTTCATTCGAGCATCGTGGGGGAAGTGTAGCCTTTGTTGGCCCGATTCGGCACACTTTATTCCCCCTTAGATCTGTTCACGTGAACGAGATATATGTTATTCGATCGCGGAATGTAATTCGCAAACTAATTGCCAGTCTTGCGAGGCAAATTTTGTTTATATATGCGATAATGGGTCAGATTTTTCGTAGGAATTTTTTAGAAATATCCGCACGTCTGCTGAAAGGAAAGAAAAATCTTTGGTGTTGGGAAATTGAATGAGCTGCTTGAATATTTTCGCAGAACTTGAATGAGTGTTAATTGCGAACGAGCGTATACGTGCGACAGTATTGTTCAATACAAGAATACCTGCGCGAAAATTTCTCATGCTAGCCTCCTATATCGTAATATTTATTTCTCATGTAAGAATGTGAACTATTTCATAAGCAGGGTGCACTTCTTCACTCGCAGTGGGGAAACATATTTCGCAAGAATTTTTAATCAATTCCAGTTTCGAATAAAAGGCAAGGTAGTATTTTTAAGCAGGCATATTCTTTAGAATTCTACGGTTCCTCGTTATTATTTCAATAACATCAGTATCTAAAAAGAAATCTCACTGGACTTCCATTATTCCTGGGACTAACGATACAACGTGTCCGGGAATTGAAGTTGCGTTAGCTTACTACACTCAGGTTCGATATTTCAACGATGCAATAACTGTGTAATATACGCGATGAAAGGTACAGAAATACAAATGCTTTTCTACCTCGTTATTGCCATATTTTGTCTAACCGAATCGGAATACGTTTTCATTGTCTTGCAACGTTTTCGCGGTACAAATATGTTTCACCGTACGTACGTCACGGCCCATAGCGATTCATCGATGGCGCCAGCCTGTTATTCAAATGATCACACCGTTCGACGTCCTGTTCACCCGTGGCGACCGTAATGCCTCTTCAATCCCTCACTTACTATTCATATTGTATCAGAATTACACCTGGACGATCTGGCAACCGTGGTTCGTGCGATTACGTGGCAGAGGCGGTGCACGCGCGAGCCAACAGAGATCACGGGCTTGCGTTTCTAATTGCGATTTCGAATATTCAGAAACTGCTCGACCATCGTCCGACGCTTTCAGTCACGGAACAAATTGGATTGTCACACCCCGTCTGGTCAAAGGAGGGGAACAGATCCGCCTGTGCTGGCGGTACGTTCGAAAAGTGGCCGTATGGAAAGCAGCAGTGCCGAGACGTCTGGCCGCGTACGACTGATTCCACTGTTCCGCACGCTGTGTACACAACGCGCGGACGCGTCACAGGACTCGCGTGGATTTTCAAATACGTCCGGGCGGAGTGGCCGCTGAATTTTTCAAAAGGGTGCCGTCGTCTCAACGAGGGCGAACTGTAGGATGGAATCACGGGGAACGTGACGGTTCAAGCCGCGTAACAAACACTTCGGCTTACAGAGAGATATTGTTAAATGGACAGCGGTGTGTGGGTCGAATTTGCTCGATTTGACGTGCTGGATGATCGATTGATAGATATATAGATACGAGGCGGGATGTGCCAGTATGCGACACGCGAATGGGAGAAACGGGAGATATTTTGTACATTTTATTTTTTGGAATAAGAAAAAGTGGAAGAGCCCTTTTTTGTGTACGCGAATTGTTAAGTACATAATAAGTACAAGCTGCAGCATTAGTTGAGAAACCGGGAGAAAATGTAATTCCAGTAAGTGTAGTAAGGTTGTATTATAATAATTAGTATTACATTTGTACAAAGGTATCAGTTATTGTAATTGCACAGCTATCATCGGGAAGTGAGAAAGGCTATTGCATTTTCTTAAATTGTGGGTGATTATGTTTCTTAAAGGTATATTGAAATACTCCGGTCGAGTTAAAAAATTACGTCCGGGCACGTAATCTTCGTTTCTTTTCCCCGAGCCGAAAATTTATAGAGCTCAGAAAATCTAATTTTCCTTCCAGTAACGCCAAGAACTGAATCCCCGAGTTCAATCCCAAATGTAATATAGATTTAGTGTAATAGTTTCGGACGAAGGTTTTACTGTTTTATTATAGGACCTTTATGGGGTATTCGCGCAAACGATAAACGATTTTGTTTTTAATACTTTATCGTCATGTGATATTGGAGCCTGTTGAGCTTTCCATTGGATCGACTGTAATTTTTATTTAATATTCTTCATTGCGGTGAGCTATCGAATTGCAAGGGCTCTGGTTTCTCTGAATTTAATTGCTCCGGACCTTAATTTATATGCATTAATGCGGTTGGTGCAGATTGCTCAGCGAGTGAACAGCAATTTCGAGGTGCGAAATCAAAGCTACAGGCGAATCCTCGCAAATACTTTTAACAAAGTCGGCGTCTGTTAAATTCCTTCCACGCGTTGTGCGATATATTCAACAACATAAACGTTAAATGACGTTACCGGTCATAGGTGAGAAAATCGTCGATCTCGCGAATATTCCTCCAGGCCAAACATTAGCACATTTCGGGCTAAGCCATTAAGCTAATCCTATTCATCACGAGTTTTTTATTTGCATCACAGTGTCATCCTTTTTACTTCACCTTTTGGTTATCTTATTTATGGTCGTCCAAAATGAATCCACGAGAAACCCGTAGTCTCGCGTTTTTAATGAGCTCGACGCTTTAATGAAATTTTCACAGAATTATTAAGCTTTCGATGAACAATCGTTTATTAGATGCTCAACGAAATAAAAAGTGATGTCCCGCAAGTAATTCATTTTGATTATTTCTGTCTCTGATTTTGATTGACGTTCATTTATATTTTATAATTTACCGCCCGCGTATACCGGGCGCATTCGCAGGATAGTTTATAACAGCGTCATCGAGCTGGCCAGTTTGCAGCTCACATTTCCCATAAATCACTGTCATTAGGAATTAATTAAGTGAAATAATTCTCCATTTTTAATAAAGGGGAGACAATTTTATTCAATACCCAATACGAATATTGTCAGAGATAATGCGTAATTTGTTTACTTCGTTATCCGTTGGTTGTGCGAACGAATCATGCCAATCCGCGCATTCCAATTCTCCGCATGACCTGTCAATACCGGTCGCATTTGATTTCGTTGCGTTTGTGTAATAAATAACTAACGGAACATTTGATTAATAACAATATATACATTGAATAGTATTACGGCAAATCTTACGCAAATAAAACGTTACACGTTACACGAACTACGTAAACGTGCATCCCGGTGCAGAATTCATCGCGTCGCAATCGAACTAACCAAAATTAACGGAATATTCCAAAATTATATCCCATTGCGACACGAAACCAATTACATTTTCTTTCAAGTATTCCAAGTGTCTAACTCGCGTCAATAAAAATTCTATCCAACCCCAATCCGACGTCCGCTGAACAAAAGATCGTGCATGCTTCTATCCGATACGTCCTCGGCAACACCAAAAAAAATGCAGCCACTAACCAAATGAACTTCGCGTCTTCCACTCAACAAACTTCAGCGCTCGTAATTTCTAAAATACAACCTGCCGGCGAAGATTACTTTCCGAACCCTCGCCGCACATATCGAACGCCAGGGCACGCTCCTCCCTCCTCGAAACTCCGCTCAACTCCGTTCTTCCCCCCTGCCAACTAACGGGCACGCAGTTCGGCAAGAGGCATGGAAAACTCCGTAACCCACCTATCATCCGAGCTGAGCCGAAGGGCAGAGAAAATCGCGGCTGCCTCTATCCTATTAAACTATCGCCCGGGAAAATCCGACGAGATCGGGCAAGGGAACGTAGACCAGCGGTAACTGACGTCAGGCGCTTGTGTGCGAAGCGGTGTCAAGCGTCAGAGGGTTGGCAGTGTACACACGGCGGAATAAAATATGTATAGACGTTTCTGGTTGCGGCGTAGACGCTTTAGCCGGCGGTTCCTGGAGGGGGGTGGAACTTTCGAGCCGTCTTACGCCACCAGTTCCAGCAGGCTTCCTTCGCGAAAGCCTCGCGATGTCGGTCGGGGCAACGCTTGGCTCGGCTGATGGCGGCGAGTTTCGAACTCTTAACTGAGAGAGGCCTGCGATCGAACGGCCGCCGAAAGGGGTTTCGTTACGCGGAAACTCGGTAGACCGGAAGCATCGATCGGTGCTGTTACGTCGCGCGAGAAAAACGCTTGCTGTAACCGGGTGCGTTGCGATTGCGCTTCGTGGCCGGCGAGTTTCGCGCAAAAGAAAGTTTCGACGAGCCATCGTTTCGGAGTACCGGTATCCGGTTTTAAGGGACGAACGTACGTCTGGGGGCGATTGAAAATGGTACTGGGGCGGGAAATTTTGTAACGAGGGAGGGCAAAGGTGTATTTGGCAGTGATCTGTCGGTGATGGAAAGAACGCGGCGGCTGTCGAACGGTTGGCAATTATTGGCACGGAAGTTTTAATAACAGATATCAATTTCAAATTTTCCCCTGCAATGAGAACCTACGATAAACTGCGGTTGGATGATTAAAGTGCGATCTTTACCGCTTGTTAATTGTCCGCGTGCCGCGTTCGATTGTACTGCGTTTTCCACCCACCGTGATGCTTATGAACGCACGGCTCGGCAAAGATTGCACAGTTTCGAAGCACCTGGATGCCGGGATCCGGTTGAGAACGATAACCGTTGTAAATGGATGGTTTAAACGTACCGGCATTCCTTCGTTGCGTCTGTACGAAATAGTCCAGATCGGAATGAATGCCGCGAGATGATTTGAAAAGCCGAAGGAGATTGCGACGCATAAAACGAGGAATTTACACGATTTCACACTTGGCTTCTTTTCGCCGTCGAAACTTAATTCGAACGAAACGAAGCTTCGCTATTTAATAAATTGACACCGCTGAGTTAGTTGAATACCTTCTTGTTCGTACTTGATACTTAAACGAACCACAACTTCCTCGCGAAAGAAACGATCTTCGTAATATCGAATAAACGTAACAATAAAGACAATAGGTACCGACAGTTTTTGCGAAAGTTGCAACAAAATTTTGTAAAATCTTCCAACCATGGAAGAACCCCTCGAAAAGCAACTCACTTCCCGGCACAATAAAAATTCTGTGTTCAGGGTGCACAACGAACTCGGGATTAAAATATCTAGTACCACTAAACCAGCTCAGCTTCCGATGTACTTCAACCGTTGAACGGGCGCATTAACAATTTCGCGAATAACTTCCAGTCGCCAAGGTCCATTCGCCGATCCCGTTCAACCGGGGCGCAGTGCCCGAAGAAGCCGCTACGCACGGCGAACAGAAAAAGCGAAGAATTATAATTAAATTCTAACGCGTCATTGGAACGCGTCACGGTCCTCCGATCCCGCCGAACCAATTCGAGAAACTCGTTTCGAGTACATCGGTGCCCGCCTATGCATTTCCCCCGATGATACCCGTTCGAGCGCGAGCCAACGATTATCCTGTTCGCCGGGACACGACGCGACCCGACGTTCCTCCACCCTCTTGGTTTCTTTCACGTCGACTTGACGCCGGTCGATCCGCGCAACCGGTCCCCCGCTGCAATTCAATTATCCACTCGGCGATGGGTTCGCGTCTCTCTGGTCGACGAGCAACCTTAACGACGGCCGTCGCTTCGAGACCGGAGGAAACGAGGCAACGGACAAAACTTATTTCCGGCGAAAATCTCTCGTTCCGTGAGCACCGTGTGGAATCGAGTGGTCGTGCGTGCTCGAAACGAGACGGCCCGAGAGGTGCGCGGGGTGGAGAACTGTCCGGGACAAAAAGGAGCAGAATAAAAACCGGGGGAAAAGGTGAATCCATTACGCGAGGGATCCCCTCGGAGAGAGGAAAACTGCAAGGAAGCCAATTAACACGGAGACGGACGTTTCCACTCGTTCGCTGCACGCTTGTACTTTGCATTCGACGCGTGTCCGATGTGCAACCTCCCCCATGAACGCACTCTGTCCGCGTCCTCCGTTTTGCGGAACCCTTCTTACGCTCGTCCCTTTCTCATCCTTTTCGCCCTCCTATTCTCCCTCGTTATCCGTGCTTCCGTCTCTTTTACTCGCCTCGCCCGTAGCCGGTATCCTCTTAGCACGAATCCCTCCGCCCTCGCAGTGGCTCGTCTCGCGGTTTTTCCCTGCGCGTTTCTAGCCGGCGGACCGGTAAGTTCTTCCACATACGTAAGCAGTTGCCGGCGGCCGCGTAAACAGGAAGACGACGGAAACGAGGGTGTCTCGCGGGTGTCGCGTTACGGTCGTAAATCACGTCGAATATCAGGAGCGACAGGGTTTCAACTTCGCCTCGCGAAAAGGGATCGTCCCGGTCAAATTGGCAGAACACCGGACCGTATCCACGGCCACGTAATTCAAGCCCTTTTGTTTTCCTTCGTCTGCTGTCCCTTTCGCGGAGGGTGTCGCGAAGTTGCTCGTCCAATTTACGTATTTGCGACGAAAGATCTGTAACTCTACCGCAGCTACGGCAGACGTTGCCTGTCGTCTGTGTAGATGGAATTTCTTTCGTTCGAAGTGCACTTCTTCGACCGATGTGCTACGTTCGTCAACATTAACACCGGCGAAAGTGTTGGTTTTAAGTCTATCATTCAGGTACACGTTGGACGGATAACGAGAATGAAAGCGTGTCCAAGATATAGGTGTACAAGTGTTGTTGCGTTTTATTCAAAGTTATCCCAACTTCATTGCTGTATCACCTACGCCCTGTTAATCATTTCAAAGCAAAGAGTGCGAACTATAATTTCAACGGGCTTGGTAGTTATAGTGTTAAACATCTGAATATTAATTGTCGACTGTCCTCGCCCAGTCATCTTGATTGTACCGAGACTGAAGCTATTTTTATTCTCACTTCGTCACGTTACGACCCTAAAATCGTTACAAGTTCGATCATCGATGCAAGATACCCGAGACCACCTCGTGTAAACGTAGCGTAAATATGCACACTTATGCAATGTCCGCTTTTCATCTTTCGGTCGCTGGATCGCGTAAACACGAACTACAATCCGTCGACGATTTTCCTTACAGCGTGGCCCGTTTCCCAGCAAAGCTTGCCGCGCGCCGCAAATTTATCGTCCCTTCGCACATAGGGCGTCAACGTAAATCGTTGCTGAATGACCTAAAATAAACTTGGCTGGGAAACGGCAGTGCGCTTGGTGTCTACCGCATTGGGGCCATAATTTAACGCTAACCAATATCGTCCAACCAAGATGCGGCCGAGAATTGCGTTCCAAAGATGACGCTGAAATTCGGAAGCTCTATCGGGATTCCCCCATAATTATCAACCCGGACGCGTTGTGTCGCGCGTTATCGTTCTTCTCGATGCAGCGTCTAGTTGAAGAGGCGAATGCTCAGCGCATTGTTATTTATTCGTGTATCGAAAGGTCTTTGGGCGCATCGTATCACGCATACCACGGCCCGGTTGCGTTTCGTAAACGTTTCAAAGGTAATTGACGGTATTATTTTTAGGCGAACCGTGTTCGAGGATTAGAGAGTTCTGCGGTGCATCAGCGATGCAAGGGAATTGGGACAAGGGGGATTGTGGAGCGCGTGTATCATTTTGATGGTTTTATTTACGGTGCGCAAGGTTTGCTTATGGCGGCTATTCGCTTGGTTAATGTGATAGTTTGTGTGCAATTGGTGGTCGTATAATATATCTGTCTGGTACAATTTCCGGTGGAACGATAGATCGACGATGTTCGATTACACATCGATTTTGTAATCCGCGGATAGCTTCTGACCGTTAGATGATAATATGATGATGAGTAACGAGTAACAGAATCCCAAGAGGATTTTGAATCACATGCGTATCTTGAAAGAACGTTGTTGTACGGAATATTAGTCATCTGTTTCAATCGATTTGACTGCGCAGCATTACGGCTCGTGTCGAGACGAACAAGTGAACCCTCGCAATGACATCCAGTTCGCTAGACCAATTTGTCGTTCGCCTCGCTTCCTTCAGATTCCCCAGGTTTGATGAGTTATCGTCAACAATAGACGTGGCAAGAATTCTTGCCACTCGAAATTTGCATCGAAATCCACGGTGCCATTCGCGTTCGTCGCATTGCCGAGGCCAATACTAACGGTCCGACGGTGCCACCGGTACAAAGGTGTTCGCTGGTGGCGGGCCGAAGAACACGGTAAAGAATACACCATAGAAGGTGTACTTCCGCGGAAGTTTCCCAAGGGACGGAGACGCGAGGTCGCCATTACATGTTCCAGACGTAACATCGTTTCCCCTTTGCCGTTTCTTCTTCTCTCTCGCCGTGCATTTTCTTGTTCCGGTCACGGTATACAATTTTCCGCATCCGTCGGAATTCTACGATCTCAGGTTACGAGGGTAATACAATGTTTTTTTTTCTTATTTCACTATTTTTTTCTTCTTTACATATATATGTATATATATATCTCTCTCTGAATATAATTCTCCCTCTTCGTTTTATCCATCCCCCTTTGTTCACTCCTGCTTCTCCTTTTGTAAGGATAAGAACGAGTGTGAGCAACGCAAGGCTGGCTCGTTGAAAATAGAGGCACGCGATAATTACGGTACTGCCTGGTGCGTGGGAGCGAGCGTTGAAGTATCATTCGTTGCCTGACGCCGGCTAATGCGCGTAGATACACTTTTATCCGAAAAAATTAAGGCGAGCTCGGCGTAACGAGCTCGTCTAAGCTCGTCGACGGCTCCTCGCGTTGCTGCCCCCTTTGTGTCGCGACGAGGGTGCTTCAATTCGCGGCGTTTAGGTCCCGTGTCTCGTGGCACGTGGTAGTGTGCGCCTTTGAATCCCGTTCACGGGACAAGTAGCTTCAATTTTCCGACGAGTTCGTTAGCTTAGGAGTACTTAGGGGTGGTCCGGCTGCTTTGATTTTGTGATTGTTGGAGATTTGCAATTGAATGCGGTTGATCTTCGTTTGGACGTTGCGCGGATTACGGTGCGGCAAGAATGTTGAAAGCGTTGTGCAAAATCTATTGCGCGTTCCCACGCCAAAGAATTTATTTCGTCGCGTTGGGTAAATGCCTTTCGGTGTTTATTGTAATGAAACTGATAATGAAACTTTCGCCTGATACAGGAGACACCGCTACTACTGTACATCGTCGGCTCGAAGGGTGCTGTGATTCATTCCCGGATATTTCTTCATTTCATCTCCCTAAGATCGATACCTATGATGATGATCAGTGTGCTGCCACGCTCCCTCGCACGATTCGTTCCGGTTATTTTTATTCGTTTCCAGCCTCGTTCGCGGCCGATGGTTCGAAAAACAAGGGACTTCTTGTCGCTTCGGAAACGCGTTGCTCGTTAAGTCCCCGGCACGTTGTTCCTCTATCCTCTTTTGGCCTTTTCCATCGTGGAATACGACATCCAGAAGAGCTTGTGGCCGTCGCCAAGTTGGCCTGTGCGAAAGTGTCCCGTTCAATCTTCCAGGATTTATCAGTTCTGAATAGAACAACAGCTAGAGCGCCATGGGCAATTTGTCGATGTTTGCCACGATTTGTGTCTTGAATTATTATAAAAATAATTTGCCAATGAATTATTGATTGCAGTACGGAGCAAGTGTGTTATATAAGACGGAATATAAGGACAGACGAACCATGCAAAATGTACTTTCTCCTTTCTCCGAATTCATGGGGCCCCATTACAAGTCCCGATGGGAACGTCTTTTGGGGCACACAGGGGATTCCATTACCATTTTTGACGAAAACACGATTGAAATGTGGACTCGTATATGCCAGCAACACGATTGAACCTGGCAACCAATAATCTCGTTTTGATAATAATTATTGCGTTAATATTGTTGACATTGGTCGAATCCGTTTCTTCGAGAAAAAAAAGTTATTCTTTAATTAATCAATTAATTAACAAACCCTTGTGTTTCCTTGTTTCAGGTGAGTTTCTGCTAGAATATTAGCGCACAACTTGCAGAGTACGTGAGTAACATACAGGTGTTACGTTTATTAGTTCCTACCTGACGGCTCGAGCCAAGAAATATCACAATGTCAGCTAGTAATTAAGCCGAGCGGTGAAGCCTGCAATACTCTAGTTCTGTTCCCATCAAACTATACACTTGTCCAATGTAATTCACTCTGTATTGAGTAACAAGTATATGTATGCAATGCTGGTTTTCGTAGATGCCAAGTACGCGACAACCTGATTATCACGTACACGATGCGTAATAATTCAAGTAAGGTTTCACCTTTGAATTATGCCATTTTCGTGATTGCATATTTACTTAACGATGCATTCAAAGTAACAAACATTTCTGTAATTTTTCGAAATACTCGTGCAATGCGTTTGCATTTTTGCAACACATATTAAGACGTTGAAACGCAGTTTTATAAACTGATTGAAATTGATATTCTTCAATATTCTTGGTATCGATAGATTCGAACGTTGCTGATATTAACTTCAGTCTTTCCTGACATTTATGTTTCAAATATAAAATGAAGATTAAGCAACGGTGGCATTAATTTGTATTATTTGCAAAATATTTCCCGTTGTTACGATACTTCTTCTTCGTATGAAATATTTGCGCCGAAATTATCGCGTATTCTGTCAATAATGTATTATTTATTTCCTATCTACGTTTACAAAGTTTCGCAGAAATTCAACGTCTGCAACTGTGATTTGTTTCTATTAATCATACAGATGAATGGTGTAACAGCCTTTGTTCCCTGGTTACAAATTCCTTCTGAATATATGTTTCGACAAATTAAACGTTACGACATAACTGTCCCGTGCACCTCCGAGGAAATGCTTGCATTTAATTAGTTGGTTGACGTAATCTCGTTAAAGTTATTCGCAACGTTAATTTCCCGCTTCATTTAACGTCCCTTCGATGGAACAGTTTTAAGGAAATCAGCATTAAAGCGTTCGCGTCATTGGCTACTCACGTAACTTTGGTTAAATCGTCCGTGCCTGTAATCATTCGTCGTTTCGTGTAAGCAGTGCGACTAAAAACTACAACAATTCATTCACTGCGTTAATCAACGGTGGTATTTTCCTTAATTTGCGACTCGAATTAAAAAAGCAATAATAATCTAAAAAAAGGTGGTCATCATAATTAATCAAAGTTTGAAACGATTGTAATCCAAATATCGTTGGATTGTAATCGATTTTTCGCTGAAATTGGTTCCCTGGAATAAGTATGTAAAAGCTTGTTTCGCCGTGAAATATTGGAGCCACTTTTATATCGGATTTACAGATAATCTATACCGCCTGTTTCGACGGTATAAACTCGATATACGGTATCGAGCAAAAATGTAACAACTTGATCGTAATAATTTTTTGGAGTTCAATTTATTTAGCATTTCATGTGTCAACTAACCAAGAATATCGTTTAATGAAGTCCAGAAAATGTCGTATCCATTTTGTTCAATACAGAACAATAATACTTTTTCATATTTCCTACCTTTCGAACACAAAGACATGGAACAGTTATTCTGGCCCAAAAATCACACGAAAATTCAGAAGCCGGGAAACGTAACAAAATGTAACGTAACAACTAGTACAGTAACAATATTAGCCCGGTTCAGCGGCAAGAAAGAGGATTGAAACAGTGAAGGGGTGAAAGCCAAACGCCGGCTACGGATGGGAGAAACAGCAAAGGGCAGCGGTAAAACAGAAAACGGACAATCCGGTGAAAAAATAAGAAAAGTAAATACAGCGGAAAGTAACGATTGCAGAACAGGCGAAGAAACAGGAACCCTATTTTTGTTAAATCGCAAACGTATTTATTTCAATTGTCCATCGGGAAAAATCTAAAACGGCCGATATTTCGTTCTATTTGCAGCTTTCCGATTCTGTCGTTGTTGTCCTTTCGTTGCCGCGACTTGGCGAATGTTTACAAAATACGAGAGAAATATCTAGAAATTTGTACGTTCCTTTCGCCTCTCCTCGAAATAATATCCCACCGTGGATTTCGTCAGTTTCAACGATATTCCGATCCTCTCGCGCACTTCAGAAAACGGAGAAAGAATCTTCCTAGCTGGAATACCAAAGGAATGGAAGAACAGCCAGTTCCGGGCTTCGAATAAAACACACACGGTGATGCGGGAAGATACAGGGAGGTCGGAAAAACGCGGCCACGAGGTTTTCTGATAAACGGTGGAGCCGCGGTTGATTAATCGTTCGACGTCGTAATGCATGAAGCCCCTTTCCTTTGTCTCTGTCCCCGCGCTCATTTCATCCTGTCTATCTCTGTTCCCGCACCTCCCTGTTTTCTCTCTCTTCCATGCCGATGCCAAGATAACGAGAAAACAAAGTGCGTTTTAATTTGGCCGAGGGAAAAAATTAATTTTTCGAGCTGTTGCCAAACGTTACGGCTATCTCGACGGCGGTACGGTGATTTATAAGGCTTCCTATTAAAATGATTTATCGCACGCGAGAATTGTCCGGCTCATCGTGGTTACGTCCAGCCGACCGGGATAGCTTGGAATTAATCTTAATTTTATGCGTCGGATTCCGCGATTGCTTACAGAGTTATCGCGAGACTCGCGTTAATCGCATGGGAACTGAATATCACGCGACAAATTCGTATTTTCCTCCCATGGCTATCCGTTGAAATACTGCTCCGCGATCCTCGTATAAGGACGCGTATACCGGAATGAGTCGTCCTTGATTTTCCAATCGCAGGCAGCGCGTTTTGTTCCGCGTTCCACGCGAATTACGTGGTTCAGTAAGATGTGATCAAACGACGTCAATTTGATCGCTATTCCTTTTCGCATTTAGGTTCGATTAGTGTAATTCGTTAACACGATGCACAGTGGTTATCTTGATCCTTATGGTTGAACGAGGCGTGAATTAGCGTAGAGCATCGCAATTAGGTTGATTACCAACCAATTGGTGGTAGTATTAATTGCTTGTGTGCCTTAAAATTATTCGTGCAAAGGTAATACGACTAGTCGTGTCGATTTGCTAAATTGTTTCAAGAAGCATAATAATCTTAAGCTACGAAGAGCGGTCAATTTTTACATGCTCTATAGGAAAACTATTGTTCCTAATAGACGAATAATTAAAAGCTGATTCCATGGAATACTTCGTAAACAATTTAATATTGAAATGACTATGCAAATGCTGTGAAACTTTTAATTGGCACTGCATATGAAAAACCAATTACACTACTATAACAAGAAAATTCTGTGTTAGAAGCCGAGTAGACGACCGCGTAATCAAAGTACAAGCAAAGTTCGTTTTACGAAACGATGCTCTCATCTCGATGGAAAGATTAATAGTGAATCTTACGGAGTCACTGGAATCTCGTCAGAATCTTGTTACTATAGCTCAATGTATTTCGCGGCTGGTTCAAATGTCAAGCTTGTGACTCAGTTGCAGGTTGCAGTTGGCCGAAATAAAGTAAAAATATAATGGAAAAATCCTGCATGTCCTGTTCTATCTCTGACAGTGCACCTTTCCTTTCGGCTTCTCTTTAAAAAACTATTAACCGAGCCAAAAACTGTTCTGCCTAATAAAATGGAAGTTACAAACTTTCGCAATGTACGGGAGAAGAAACGCGTAACCTGAATTCTTTTTATATTATTGGTTTTTCACCCGCTCGTCGAGAATAATTGAGAATTTAAAATTATTCAAAATATTATACCTGGTAATGCCGAGATTAACCCATTTCCGTAGTCGATGTTTCACTTGTAACTTCACTTCATTTATTGAAAACGTCACTTTTCGTTGAGGGGCAAAGTTACGCGCAAGGTTGCTCGTTAGTGAATACCCACCCTTTCAGGCGTCCATTAAATCATAACCTGCGTTCAAAAAAACGAAAAACTTGAGTCGTCGAAAAAAATGAGTTCGTGTGACTTTACTGAAAATTGTACCCTACTTGACCGTAGGTACGTAGTTCGCGAAATTTTATTGCATTTAAAAAGTACCTACCTACAGTTCCCGTGATTCTCAAGATTGAATTTTGTTCCGCTATTTGTGATATTGCAACTTGAATCAATTAAATCATCTTTCGAATAATTTTCGTTGCAATCTAATTATTTAATGCGCGTACCTTGTACCAATCTATAAGATTTTGTTCATTAACCGTTCGCATTGATTTTCAATATGAAATTTCATTAACCATAATGTCAGATTCACCTGATACACCTTTGTCTTTAGGACGATCCAGCAAATCGAGCAATACTGCTAATTCCCTCGCAACAGACTTTCTTCGATGCGTGTAATGCTTATAGTCCCTTCTCTCTCCCTCGTCCATAAAGTTAACTTTGTCGTCCCCTGTTCTCACTTCCGCAGAGATTTTCCGTGCAACGTTGTCAAATTCGTTCCACCGTCATCCCTTTCGAATTAAAGGCGAGTAATTAATGCTATCACGTTCTCGAAGGTTGCGTAACGCGATCGAGTTGGTTCGAGTTTTCCGTGCACCACTAGCAACAAGCTGGCTACCTCTGGAGGATTCGTTCCAAGAAATTCGATCTAATTTATCCCAATTTCGGTCGACGATTGCCGAGCGTCGCAGGGCCGTGCCGTCGCGAATTTTCTCGTTGCGCGACGGAAAATTTTCCGCGTGCCGGCAGCTCCCGTTCACGTCGGACCTCTCCGGACGGATTTATAGAATTTTCGGGCATAATTAACGCTTTTGTACGTGCGTTTCTAACCCCTTCACTGATAAATTGAAGATAAGCTGCAATATATACGTACGTAGCATTACTCTGTTTCCGTTTGCTTTCTATATCTACGTTGTAGGTGGCAGTTATTTTGAACACGATAGACAGAATCTCTTGGTCGAAACTTCTAAATCTAATCTCTGTACGGAGTTATCAGCAGAAGACTATTTATGACAATATAATAACGCGTATACATCCAAATAATTTGTACACAAGTGGGACTGCGAAGCGTCCAACTTCCGGGCACAGGATGTTTTTGACCGGGCTACCTGGGACACAGCTGTCTCCTGTGACCCCTGTTTTCTATGTTTTAAGGATATGAATGAGAGAGAGAGGGCGACGGGAATGACCGAGGACGAATGGATGCATGAATGGGAATGGGTAGAGTAGATTGAACAGCTGGGCAGTGTAGATCTAGAAGCAGCGTAGAGTGAAACAGTGTAGTACAGTGTAGAGGGAATAGCGTGGATTCAGTGTAGGCTAGAATAGAATAACATAGTGTAGTATAGCGTACTATCTTGTTAATAAATATATAATAATCTTGTTACCAATGATATTACACTCACGCCGGCTTAATCTCTTCAAAACTTCCAATCCCACCATATACAGTATGTATAATACGTCTGTTCTATCTTATACTGTAATTCGTAGAATTTCGGTGTCTGTAAGTAGAGAAAAGGATGTATAATTTGAAAATAGTTAAGAAATATTTTGATTGCTGACGATCATTGAATATTCTGCAATGTGACGTTAGCTTAATCGCCTTGCACAAACATATCGTTAATTTCTTTAGTACGAGTAACGCGACGCTGACTGGTTTTCTCACAATTTTTTAACATGCTTACATTTTCAAACTCTTTTGCAAGCACGATGCGTAACATGTTGTTTTTTCCGAAGCAAACAATGGAGTAATGCCGCATGCGAAATAGAATGCTAATTATTGCGGTCGATTCACGGAATTTATCCACAATTCCGCGAATTCCTGACACGTTCTCCTTACAGGGGCATGATTCTACCATTTAATGCAGATAAGCCGAAATCCTCCTGCGCTCAATAATAGCAGATACCACAATCTATTCAAACATGGACATATCACGCTAATTCGATTGCACATATAATACAAATTTGCAATTCGATATTTAATACGCCGATGGTATTAAGAGCATTAGCCCCATCGTTATAGAAAATTATTACGCTACTACATATACCTCTTGATCCCGTAGATCTAGAGTTCGATATTAAATTACAAACTGTTTCATTGGCGCACAAATAGTCGCGAAAAATTATTTATCGTCGCCCCACAACTTCGAGCTTAATATTTAAAAATTTTCACCGCTGCGGGCAAGAAATTCCGCGCTCGTTATGCCGTTTTATTATTTATTCGGAACTTGAACGACATAGCAGATAAGTGGGTTGGGTTGAATGCGAATCCTGAAGGGGGACCACGGAGTATGAATTTCGAACAAAAGGGTACAAGACTTGGCTTGGCCGTGTAGAAATGAATAGCACTTGGACCATCGAGAGCGTGTAAATTGGTTGGTGTCCAGAACACGACTTGGGGTTGAATAAACATTACATGGGCCGTTGAGGGAATGTTCGTTGGTTAATGTTCGGAATAATACTGACTCCTCGGAGAGAAAGAAGCCAGTGTACTTTTTGCAGAAATTCGGGGAAGGAAAGGGAATTCGATTACCGGCTTTAGAAAGAATTTTAATTAAATGTTAAGGGAACGATGAATGGTGGGAAAGGTAGCAAAATGACAAGTCACTCGAGGAAAAGAATATAGCGAGGGCAAGGGAACTAATGGAAAGTTAGAACTATAAGGTCGGATAAATCGATCGCAGTGCGAAACCAAATTGTTTCCTGGGCTGGTGGATTTATATGTCTATGGGACACAACGTGATTCGTGACATCCGAAATATCTGTATTGCAGAACTGATTGCCAAAATACCATCTTAACACGAAGCACTGCGACACCTTTGAAGGAACAATTAAAATATATCTACCGTGCACAGAATTGCGTGCAAAAAAAATTGTCTCCTGACAAACTTTCCGTTAAATATTTTTACGGCTTGTCAATCGACAGCCGCGTATTCAAAGCAATCGTACAGCTTTCTAAAAACAACCGAAGCTCGACTACCTCCACGGAATCTGCACAAACTTATTGCTCGACCTCCCTAAATAGAACCGGCAGTTACACGAATTCTCTTTACGTTCGAACGCGGGTCAGCCAGAATAACGAACGAATGCAAGTTTTAAACGCGGCGAAATAAATTACAAAAATAAACGCCGCGCGAACGGCAAGACTTGCGTCGATCACACCATTGCGAACGAAACGTGTTTCGTTAAAAATGAAAGCGCGCTTCTGGAGCGGAACCGTCAAGAAGTTATTCCATACGGCGGCTTCCAGCAAATTGTTTGGCACAGAAGAACTGAAAAGAGGTCAGCGAAATAGTAGAAAAGTCCTGCGTTCTACATCTTAAGGTCCCGTGCTACTTACATCAGCCGGTACTCAACTCGTAATAAAAATTCTACTTACCATCCCCCCCCCCCATCCTCAGTACCGCGATTACCGGGCGGGGATCCCGCGGGATTTCAACTCGACCCCGATCCGATAGTTTTCCGCGGTTTCACGTATTGAAACGCTCCACTCGCGAACCCATTAGATGTTAATGGCCGCGGTGGCGGAAAGGGTGGCCATTGTGAGAAAATAGACGTGTCAATCGAATGGCACCGATAATGCTGAACCGCAAGAACGATCGGCACTGTTTCGAAGTTTTGTCCTGCGTCCTTTTTTAACCCACCTTAGAATTGAGGAGAATTAAATTACCGAGAACTAAAACGGGCCGGGGACGGAGTTTTCCGTTAAATCGATTTCTATTCTTCACTTTTCAGCGAGAATGCCGATGCTCGACAACGATCGGTAGAGAGCTGATACAGTTTTGTGCGTTACAATTACGAGCTCGACGATCTTAACGTTATAATCTGAGACACTGCGAATTACGTATTGTATTCGTGAAGGGAAAACTATTTGGATGTTCGCGTTGCAGAGTTCTGGTTAATAACGCCTTATTAGACGCTCGGCAATTTTGATCAGTCGTGCAAGTCGGTACCCGTATGATGTACCGTTTACCTGATTCTTTGCCCCTGCCGCGATACTTTCTTCAACCTTTGAACCGAATTTCAGTTCCTTTTGCGTCGGGTTTTAGTATTTTCTGCTGCATCGTGCGACCAGTGTAAATTCTGTTTTTGCTCAGCAGTGCTGCTCTGCTGCCTGGCCTGATTCCCACGAAATATACGGACAGAGTACACGGTCATTATTAGATAGTACTATTGCCACGCGTGCAACCAGCACTACTTCGAGTAATTTTCGAATAAGGATCGGAAATCCTGAAGGGAGATCGAGCTTTCAAGCTTTATCAACATTATCAATTACTATCGGAACGGCGTGCAAGAGTTTATCGCTGCCGTGGCCCTTCGCGTCTATAAATATCTTCACTTTGAGTGGCTTAACCTTTCGGTTAATGAATTTATGAATCGGGACCGTTTTAATAAAAGAGCGATACCTGGATCGCAACTTACCCTTTGTTACTTTAGCGTTTGTCTTGTTTTAATCCGCCCTTTGTTGCAGCACAACAATCGGTCTTTGTCATTATGATAAAGCTTCGTAGCGTTTGTATGGAATTATGCCAACTGCATTAAATTATGCAGATGCCATTTTTGTACGCGCCATTTCGCATTTAATTATTCGTCCGCCGGTTTCTCGTGTTCATTCTCGATCGCACGAGTTGCGTGTATTTTCAACCGATCGTTTGTTAAACGCTTATATCTATCTGTTTCAATGTTGCGTCGTGCGAATATTTCACGCGCAGTTCACGCACCACTCTGTTTACCATGCTCAGTACTCGTTCACGACTGTCGAAGATAACGCGATATTGGAAACGTCATGACGGCAACGATTAATACTCACGATAAGAAAAGAAATGTCGAATGTACTAATCAGCGGTGTCGATCGAAATTGCTGCAGAATTATAACAGCACATTCGTGCGGTGGCAGCAAAAACGGCAACCTCGTTTCTTCCATTCGCTGACAGGCACACGTATTCTCGGAAAGGCTAGGAAACGCCGAGGAATTCAATAGCTGCAACGAGAACACACCACCTGAAGTGTCATTGTCTTTTATAGAAACCGCGTACATAGGACAAAGAACGGTACCAAGATCCTGTCGCCTTTGACGGCGTGGTATGTTTCGTACCCGTGCAATAACTGCAAGCACCTTTGTTACGTAACTCTGAAACCAGATCTATACCCTGCACAGGATGATCAATTAAATTAGCTTCGCCTGTGAACCCGAATCTTCGTGTTCCTTAGTATACATGTGTAGTGCATATATTTCTGGGAATACTTACATCGTGGCTACACACATAGTGTATACAATTTTCGATAACGATTATCACAGAATTTAATCAATTTCTTCCAATTGTGACCACGTTGATCGGAACCAAGCGTCCACCGAGAAACGGGGGCCCGTAGTGACAATTATCGTGGGAATTACATGACGCGTCGGCGTTGCACAGAAAACTAGAGCTCTTCTTATGTAATTGTCCATCCTTATGTATGAAGAAAATTATATTTCTTTTCACATTCACCTGGAAACGTAGTATGTAATAAGGCGTCTTCTAAAAGTAACTGAATTCGATACAGAGATGGCCAAGCTGGATTGAATTAACCACTGTACACAACCGTTTCGTACGAGCTTACGCACGCAACAAAAGAAACGCGTTAACCTTGCAGGAAGCACGACACGATGGGAACGTTCGATGGAAAACATTTACTGCGCAAGGGAGTTTTTGCCCGTTTCCATTTACCCCTCCCCCATTCGTAACAAGAATGTCGTGTGCACAGAGGTAACAACAAAGAAAAAAATTCGTGGAACCATTAGTAGCAGAGATTTGGCCGCACCGCAAACACGTATTCCGCGCGTAATCAACAGTAAACAGTCGAGGCCGGGGCGATGCGTGCACGTTGAATCGGCGACGACACAATGGCCCGTCATCCGTTTGGGTTTCACGCTCGCGAGAACGCGTACAGTGATTTCGAAGCTGGCCCCGATGATTGTGTGTACACCGGCAGGAGGAAATGGCGGAGCATCGTAGAGTCAATTAAGGTGAAAACCATAGATCTCGATGGAGCGTCACAGAATGAACCGCCGACGACGCGACGCGGTTCGGTTGAACGAACGGAACGGGGTACAGGGACAAAGGAAGAGAGGGTGAGGGTTAGCAGTGCTTGTGACACGTCGTATGACACACTTAACGCGTGTGCAATAAACCGCCACGGGATCCTTTGTCGCGTCTCGATCGGAGCAGCGAACAGCCGAGTCGCTAGTTGTTCAACTATATTCGAGCAATTGAGCAGATGAACGAGCACGCAGCGAGTAGCGGGGTGACTCGCGACTCGTCTAGCCCGTAGGAGCAACAGGTATGTATGTCTCACGCGAACCACAGGTACGCTCGAACGCATATTCCTTTCGATTAATCGAGAACTCGTGCCCGTATATCACTAGTGTGTAATAGATTGATTGATATACGGGAGCCATTGTATTCGTTGATCGTTGCTGATCCGTTTAGTGGATATTTCGTGGAAGCGTATGGATGACCAGATTCAATTTTTATTTGTCGTAGATATGTCGGTGCAAATATTGTTAATGCCACTTTGATTATATACGTTCAATATCGATGCTCCTTTCTACTATTGTTTACTAATTGCTCGCTATCCGTTTTGGATGGGATAATAGAACGGGGATATGTTATCTGGCCCAGTAGTACATGTATATTATTCATCGTGTTTAATAATTATTCTGACACTCGCCTCCGCGTTAATGTCCTCCTTTGCAGCCCGATCTCAGTGTTCGTTTCTTCGATAATATCGGTCCAACGCGGTATCCGGGACCTTTACGAAAATGCGCGACATTTGTAAAACGGCAATAAATGAATTGAAACCTCGCAGCTCCTTACTCTGCTTAACATCAATACTAACGCAACGTCGTCGACTGTACATTCCGTAAATCAAATTACACTGTCGCGCGTAAGCGCGCGCGGCAATATATTCATTTGCAGAGATACGAGTCGGGTGAAATTATCCTGTCAAGATAAAAACGCGGCCCATCGGGGAAATGAAATTACACGTACACACGCGTACCCCGCGAGCATGTTTGCCAAAGTGTCAACCGACGACTTCGTTGAACGGCGTCAATTCGAGCCGTTTTCCTCAGACGCGGCCCCGTTTCACACTTGATCGATTCAATCCATCTAATTGGATTAACGTTTGCAGAATTGTCTGACGGTGTCGTCGAGGACACCCTGCGAATTATCGCGGCACGAAACAATTTCGTAATGGAAGCTTGTGATGCTTTCTGCGGTCCGCATTGACGAGGGCTAATTACATTTCGCGTCGACCGCGGTGCGGTTCGACGAAGCTGTTGTCGCCGTTATTTTCGCGCTGGATTCGCCGGCCGATTTAATTTAACATTGCCGTCGAGTGGATACCATTTCTCGGCTGACGAGAACGCTTTTCACGGACGTCTTCGTTGATTTCGTGCGCAGAAGTTCTGTTATTTGTTACTGTGCAATGTTACCGCATCGTGATGCCAAATCTGCGGTCCAGCTTCTGACAGCAATGCGATGAAAGTTTTTATCGCTGTAGCTTTTGAAAGACGAACTTCAGATTCTCCTTGATCTATTAGAGAGCATGTTATGTAAACCGAAAACTAAGCTGCGTATAGATTTTTTAAGCGCATCGTCGGTCCCTTTTGCTCTTTCCTTCGTGTACAATAATAATAATTTTGCCTTAATCGTGACACGGTTTGCCCTTCGTTTATTCGTCAGCGAAACTCTGCGGTTGTGCGTGATGGATGTTTTTTCGAGGGGGAACGTCGCCCTCTGAGGCAGAAGAGCAACAGGTTTGCTCGTTTGTGCCCAAAAGAAGGTACATCCCTTAACGAAAAACTATTACCCAGATATACGTTTTCCCTCCGTCTGTGAAGGGTCTTGAGGTTCTGGGTCAAAAATCTTTACTGCGCAGAGAGTTAAAATATAACTGAAAACTGCTTCAATTGCCGACGAGCTATTATTGTTCACTCCGATTTCATTTCGGTTTGTTGCGCACTCGCGAAAAGCAATCTTACAAAATTCTAGATCAGAGGTTTGTCAATTTGATTCTTAGATAGTGCAATTTGAATCGTAGTTACGAACGTTCTATATAATTAATAACAGTTGGACGCGTTATTCAGAACAGGTATTTATAATATCGCGGGAATACAAGTTTGTGCTCATAACAATAATTACGCATTAATTCTGAAAAATTACCAGACAGACCTCCAAAGTCAACCGATGTAATAAATTGCAAAACGAAAGGCGTTGACCTATAAAAATTTCGATTAAGTCCCTTTTTGTATTAAATAATTCGCAACCGGATATACGTATGTCTACATCACGAATTCGATAAAGGTGAGATCAATAGAAATACCGAAGAATTTCAGAATACGACGAATGCTTTACTTATTCTTTACTCTTTTCCAGTACCACATTCCCCAATAACAAGCCACCAATTTCAACGAAACACGATGGGCTCGTTCAATCCATACCCATCCGTGTCCAACGAGTGCCCTTTCCTCCCCTTTCGCCTTTACTTTTGACGGCGATTATCCCTTTCCCCCAAAAGTCAGACCCTCTATATCTCGCCACTCACGGAAGTCGATATCTACAGCCTGTTGCTCCATCTTCTTTCGTTTCCCCTCGGTGGAAATCGTGGCGGGGTCACGACAAACACGGGGACAGGCTTTCCTCGTAAAACATGATTCTACGGGTCAGGGATTCCAGCTGGATTGGTAGGGCAATTCCGCAATTTTCGCCCGCTTGGCCTAGACCCTTCGCGGTAGGTTTAGAAATCGGTATAAATCTCGGAGAAAATAATAATTTTACAAGCACAGCTGGCAACTTTTTAATCGACCCGAAATACTGAGGAATATTGAAACGTGTTGAATGGAAATAAATTGCTATTTGTGTATGCAATTTCAGCGGAGTAAAAGTATCGGCCGTTTCTACCACTATGATCTGCACCTTCTGTTGGCAGAATTTTTTATTCTGTAGACACTATATAATTAACGTTTGTTCTAAATCTAAGTAATTAAATGGTAGAGTTGTTGAGTTTTAGCAATGATTGCTGCAATTTCATTTGAAAGACGTGAATCTTTGTCTCACGATTTCTTGCATTATGTCGCGGGACAGAGTTGTCTGTTTAATTCCTGTATTGAGCAGCTGCTACAATTCATATTCACAAGTCTTATATAATGCGAAAAATTACCGCAAGACACACTCGTGTTTATTGCATTCAGGTCTTATCATTTGCTACAAGCAGCACTTGTGTTTTCCAATTTTTACTGCGTAATCGTTTTCACCCAAAAATCACTTGTTTGTTGATTATTTACAATTTTTAGACAAATATCAACAAGGTTCATCATCGTCGTCGTAAACTTTTAGTCAGCAGTGTATCGTTCGACCACTCACAGACGATCAATGTTTTCTTGGAACGTCGCTCTATTAGTTTGGCTCAATTTTGTCGGCCAGCAGCTTATTAGCGGGACCGCTTAACCCTTCGTTCGGTGTTTTCCGGCCTGCCCTGTTTGCTGTTCGGCCTGCTCTTGGACGGAACTTCAATTACAACGAGCATGTAACCTAGTGTTGTTTAAGTGGTATGAATCGAGTATTGGATGTGGTATAATGGTGGTTCGGATTGCAGGGGAATCACTTTTTATTTAATACTTGACAGGAGAATTTCGAGGTAGATAGTAGCGAGATATTATCATTTGCGTGATCAGGAACAAATGAAAACGAACAAATATTTCCGTATTATTTTTTACTTTAACGAACATTAATGCTCCAGTCATGAGCGCAGAGTTTCTTAAAAATATTGTTTAGTGCGTACATGTTTCTAGTTATTGCTTAATGATCTTTGTTGTTGCAAGTATTCTTTGGCCTCCGGTATCGTTGCGGAAATTTCAGTAGAACATGAATTGTTAGCCAAGATTAAATGAAGTAACAACATATTTGTTTGTGCAGGTTGTTGATACCATGGTTAGCATAGCCGAAGTGGAATTATTCATGGTGTTCTCGACGCTTCTATCGAACCATGAATTGACCCGCTAAGATTACACTTGTATCTTTAACTATCTTCTAGGTCGAAAAATCATACACGATTTCTTAAAACTTTGCAACGAAATATGGTATCTATATAGTATCTACTAACATGAAATTATCGACACTCTACGACAAGAAAATTTCAATTTAAGCTGTATTTACGCCCATAATGCTAGGAATCACAGTGACTAATTGTTGAATTCACAATTGCACCCCCATTGGCAACAAAATTTTCGCCACCCATTGAGCTTATTCTAGTAGCATGATTGAATTCGTGTCATTCGTTATCCAAAACGCTTCAATGGTGTTCTCCTGATGGACAAATGTTATGGAAGTATCGTTCGGAATGTTTGATTTATGCACGTTTCAATTATTCATGTAACAAATGTTACTTGTGCGCGAAGAATATTCTGACAAATTCTCGTGTTTCACTGTGCTTTAAAACGTAAGCGATGGAAACAATGAATTGCATTATTCTATAAAAAAGTGGCAAATAACAAATGGCGAGAAACTATTGTGAAATTGTTCTCCAAACTCGCAATGTGAAAGACAGCCGCAACAATCTTACGTGTGTGTAAATTTTTCTAACGAAATATCGAATGCCGAAATTATATCCCTATCGTGGTCCACGATAATCGAACGATCTTTCTTTTGAAGCGCTATAACTAATAACGTTAAAAAAGGGGCCATGATAAAACTGGAAAGCTGGGAGAAGCATGATTTTTACTGGTTATGCTGCAAGCAAGGGGTATTCTTCTTCATAACGAAATGCTTTGCATCGGGAATTTTCCGTGCGGAGAAATTTTGATTTATTCCAGCTGAGAATGGAACAGCGGCAAAACACGGTTCGCTCACGGAACGTAGATGGAAAGGTTAGACGAAGGAACGGGGCGATGATACCTTTTTATTCCCAGCGATGGTATTGCAGCGACCTCTTCTAGATTAATAATGAAAACGCGTTAGTCTGTCTGCGCGCACCGGCGTTTTTACAAGTGAAATCATTCGGTCGTGTAACAAGATTACGGGTCATGTGCCAGAGCGTTTCCGTAACTCGATTAAGTATACTCGCAAAGAGCCGGCAAAAATGTCGGGCACGCGAGGTTGTCCGCATCCCAGGGATCCATGGGATATTTCAGCGCAGCGTTCGGCATAAAAGGGGACATAGTTGCAGAAATAAGCGTGATGCTCAGTGGAAAAGTGCACGAACGCCGTTTCTAATGGAAGCATAGTTTATGTTCTGTCGCGTATTTCGCAACTCGTCGGAATTCTCCGAGAATGCACCGGTCTTGAAAATTGCTAGGTACGCGCTAGAAAATTATTTGTTGTAACAGACTCGTTTTACGGCCGCGCGCATCGAACAGTTTAGAATGTAATAGAATAGGCGGCGACTGTAACATATATCTGGTGGCGAACTAATAGGATCTGTTATTACAGTTCTGGAGCATAATGCAAGATATGCTAGTGCGGATATCAATCATTCGAAATAACTTTTCCTATTTTATACATGAATAATTCACGATTGTAGCCGAGTGCAAAACCTTTCTTGAATACTTATTAGCCCAAGTCTGCTAGGATGAAGTACCTGGCTGAAATTAGTTCGTTCTTTTTTATTCCCCGCCGGGAGAAATACGTTAATCCAAGTAAATCCTCGAACAGTTTTATGCCGGCAAAAATCTCGTTCAAAGCGATAATAAAACTATCGATAACCCCATATACGGGGCGATAAAATGTACCCGAATGTTCTTTGCAACGCGGACGTATTTAATTCAATCAATATACGTTAATTCAGGCGCACGGTAAAAGGATTTTCGGGTACGTAGTTTGCGCACAATTTGAAAATGTGAAATAATCTATTCGCTACACGAACTTGGCGCTTACTTATGAAATATGTGCCGTGAGTCTTATCTCGAGGGCGTAACGCGTGAACGGCACGGGCACAGTAAAGGGTGGTAATCGTTATTCGCGGGATAGGGGACCATAAAGTGTCATCGGGGTGTAGATTAGGTTCGAAAGGTTTTAATTTGCACGGGCCGCAGGGTTTTTATCGGTCGCGCGAATTATTCGTTTAAATTGAACGCCGTACATTCGTGGCGAATCGATAGTGTCCACTTAGCAGTATGCATCGATGCATCAACGATGGTCGTTTTCAGTGCAACGTACCGCTTAAACTGGTAATTATCGTAATGGTCATTAAGCGTGCGAACAAATGACGTTCGTTATCGGGATTTCAGGACACGTGTATCAGTGAACGTGATACAACATTAGACTGGTTTGACAATTTCCGTATTCGGTTTACGTAATGCTCGAGTCGACTCGTATCTGTGGTTGCATTAACGTTATGAAACAACAGCTCTTTGTGCCGACGTGTTCATTGCAAATATCGCGATACACCCTACCTTCCTCGCCCTCGCTCACTCTCTCTCTCTCTCTCTCTCGCCCTTTATCTCTCTATTCCCAAAGCGGGAAGAATTCTAACGAAATAGCTTGCCTTTGTTGAAACGCAGTTTGTCAGTTTAGCTAACGTTATAATAGAAATGGCCAAAGCAATTATTTTGAACGCAAATTGTTGTGTGCTTTGGAGTTGCGCGCTGTTTGAACTGCAATATTGACAACTCTTTAAAATTACGTACTTTGTTCATTTCATTCGTTTTATTTGTCTTCGACCCGATTCAATTATGATCCCGTTTATTCGTTGCAGATTGAAATCACATTGGGCACTGTTACACTTCCGAATCGGGCTCTACATAATAAAACGATTTGCTAAAGTTTTTTTGTTGGAATTTCGCTAGTGCATCGCAGAATTTGCACAGAATTTTCGCAGCGCAGGTGATTAATTTTAAACAGCATATTCGCCGCCAGTTGTTACCGCTTCGTTTTTTTCATTAAAATCGTCAAAGATGAAAGCGACCGCTAATTGACAAATAGAATACGCATTCAAAAGCTAAACGAGTGGCGACTTCTGTCGTCACTCGTCGTTCCTCGTTACCCGTCGATCTGTCCAGCGCGTATAAATTAATACGTCCGGCGTGGAAATATTTTTAATCGAACTTCCCGTGCAAATGTCCTGTCCTATTTTCATTTACAACAACTCAAATCGTCGTCGGTGCTTAACTTCGCAACGGCGCCGTCCTCAATTTCCGAAAGCGCCCAATTAACTTGTTCAACAATTACAAAAAAAAAAAAGCGATACACTGAATCTCTCCCCTGACGTCGTGTCACAGATTGAACGGGACAGTCTCGTTTGTGCGTTCGCGGCGAGCGCAATAACGACGGACAACCCGAGACAGTTTGTTCTCGCGTGTTACGTAAGTTTCGAGGGGGTGGCGCAATAGCCGGTGGTGAATTTTCCCCGTGACCGATTCGACGAGGACCGACGACGATTAATACGCGTCGCGTGCGCCCCGCTGCGTTTAAATTCCAGCCGAATTTCGTAATTTTCCTCCGTCAGCGTTACGTGTACGTACGCTAACCGACGTCCGGCAATTTGCCGGACGTGTAACGCGAGCCGCGGACCTGTATGGAAGCGCGATGAGAAATTGCGATGCTCCTCGATTTATGAAATGCCAACGCCCGGAGAACTGACAACGTTCTCGGGCAGCGGAGAAACGCGGACGCGAATGCCTCCACGGCGACGCGACGACGTTTGTTCTGGACGGATCTCCGCGTGTCACGGATAGTTTTGAACGCAATTCGGGAACGAGATAAGCGCGGGTTGGTCAGACTTTTCGTGTCCACTGTTTCGTGGAGACTGCACTTTCGGGAAGCAGGGATCGCGGATCGAGCGTATCGTTCGGTCTGTGCGAACGTGAGAAAAGTTTGCGGACAACGAGGGAAACAGGTAGTGTCTAGCGTCGAGTAAATTGTGAGGAGTCTAAGGCATCGAAAGTTTTGTATGTATTTAACGTCACTAATAAATAACCCGGAGAACAAGAATTTTCCGGCAGTTTCATCGTGGCCTCTAATCCCTTCAGAGTGCATAAGCAAAAGGTAGACTCGCACTGACAGGCAGAAGTTTCCTCCCGTGTCAGAGCCACGAAGAGGGAAAAAGAGCGGAGACGCGAAAAGTGGAAGTGTCGCGCACCCGTTGGATTCTCCTCCTGTCAATGCAAACTGCGCCCCTTTCTCGACACGCGACCGACCAACTTTTCGCCGACGAAATTTTGTATCAGCGTAACGCGGCGATGCAAATGTCGCACGCGGTGTTCCGAAATTATGAAATTTAGCAATCTTCGTGGTTGTCATCGCGACGTTCGTGATTCATGGACAAACGGAAAAATTTCTACAACTTTAGATTACATTTCTGTCACGGGGTCGTTTTGTTCCTTACGGAGCCGTTCCCAGAGCTTGTTTTGGTTAGTCGGACAGTTGGTTCCGAGCAATCTGTAGTGTTTCGTGTATTTTTAAATATTTGCTACGTACGCGTTGCAGCCTGCGCTTATGGGTTGCGATACATATTTCGATCGCATAGCGACAAACGGAGCGACAATTAATATTTTGCGCCGTCCAGAATAGAAATTCCGGCCTGGACTATTTTATGCTCAGAATTGAGAACAGTTTTAACATTTCCAGCCGGTTGAAAAGAAGCGTGACAAATTTTTTCTAAATTCTCTCGCAGCTGCATTTCGCGCCACGACGCTGCAGTTGCCAGTAAACGACCAATAATGTAATAAACTTTTTCCGCCTCGTAAAAATAAATTTCCACGAGCCTCCCTTCCAGCCGCGCTCAACGGTTTCACGCAACGTGACTCGAAAAGGACTGTCCCTCTGATCTCGGCTCGAGCAGGTTAATCTAACGGAAGGCTCTCGAAAGGAATCGCAGTCGGCGTGTAGTCGGTCTTACCGTGAGGAGTGAGCGGAGTAAAAGTAAAATCGTTGCACGGTTTTCCAGTCCGTTTGCGGCACAAAAGAAACTGCCGTCCTCGGGTTGGAGCATTTCGCGAAAAGACGACGTAGCCTCCACGAATTGGTTACGTTGCTTTACGTAAATCTGACGGCGAACAAAAGGCACGCACCGAGCCCGATGCATCGACGTCCGCCGTGTCTCTCCCTTATTCCCTTTCTGGCCCCATCTGTTCTGCGCTCTCACCAGATAGCCCGACGACAAACGAAAAATTTCAATGGCTCTGCGTGCACTTGACGGGGGCGGTGTCGATCGAGTGAAACGCCGCTGACAAATTCTCAAAGTATATCCATCGATTTTCAAACTAGTCGCTTTGCGCGCGGTGTGAACCCGGGAACCGATGAATTCCTTTCCCAATTTGCGGAACAGTTTCGATTGAAATTGACTGCCGACGAAATAACGAGATTAAATCGCTTTTGTTCCTTGTATAGGATTTTTGGCAGCTGCGGTCGGAGATTTAATTGACTCCGGAAGATTGCTACCAGAACGATCGATTTCGATAACGAACTTCGCGAACGGTACTTTCAACTGGGACCGCGAATGAATTGTGCTTCTTTTATTTTCTAAGCAAGATTGCATATATAGTATAATACACATGGATTATATTAGATCAGACGCGTTGAATCTGTGTAGTGTCTGTTAATTGTTACCGTTTGCGTATAATTGTGCACGTTATATTACTATTACACACCATTATTGCTACCATTAACTAAATCGGCACACACTAGTTAGCAGACAATTATGCGATCAACTGGTTATACTATTACGGCAATAATATATCCGCTGTGTGTATTCACGAGGAAATTACCACCTTTACGACTCAACGCCGCTTCGAATAATAATACTTTCGTGTACCAAATAACGTTTATCTCAACGAACCTACCCTCAGTTAATTACTTCCAACCCTTTTAATTTCATCCGCCCCATATTTTTACCATAATGGTTCGTTATTGATCCTATGCAAATTACGCCCTTATTGCATCAAACCCTGAAGCGTTTAAAATAAAACCTTTCCGTAATCAGTTTCGCTTAATAGCTAGATAGTTGGCCACAAAAAAAAGTCACCGTACACGTTTTATTCCGCGGCGGTAGCTACGGTTTTGTACGTACGAAGTAAAAATATGTTTAATAAAATTCTAAGCTGATATTCCCTCGCATAATAGGCAATATAACTTCACCGCGAAACGCGGTGTTGAATTCTTAAATGAAGAACAAAAGTTTGCCGCAGGCGTGCGCATATGTAAACTGTAAATTTCGTACATGAAGGTATATTTCACGAATGGAACAAAGGTCGGGTGTTAAAACCTTTCCTATGCCAGTTAAGATAACAGTCTCGGTGGACAAAGGAAAATAAAATCGCGTTGTACAAGTTTGTGTAAATTCAAAATAAAAGTAATCGCCTCGGACACCGCTGTCAGGTACACGTTGCCTTTACACGTATATTTGTTCCCACGGTCGCCTTTCTCTTTCTGAATGAAATCTTCCGAGGAACGTCATCGTGCCGCGATTCGTTTGCACAAAATTCCCTAACTCGAGCCGTGCCGTCCAGTTTGATGTGATGGAAACGGCAAGCGAAACTTCGCCGTGCTGTATTCCGATACGCGGGCCGAATTCGTGCGCACGTGAGAATTACTGTTTCTGCGACTTCAATCGCTCCCGCGATTCAATCGAGAACGCGAACGCGCGTGTAAATCTCGCAAAGAGGTGGCTCGAGTCGTACATTTTCTCGTTATCGGTAAAAGGATTAGTCGTATACGAAAAATTCCACGCTGGGAATTTATTTTTTGCTTGTTAAAAATTAAGAATTGCGCCGGGGGAAAAGGTGCACGGCGAATGATTGATGAGAGGCGTCGGAAATGCATTTCAGCAGTTGTTAAATTGTTAGTTGCGAGGTTTTTCAAAGTCGGGTTCTAGAAACGGGAAAACAATTCGAGACATGGTTGCTGTTTACAATCGACTGCGATGCTTTGTTTTATGCATACGTTGTATCGCGTATGAACGGTATCGTGAAAATAAAAATTTGTCGTTATTCCGTCCATACGTGTTTTTTAAATAGGGTGTTTACAGTGTGTATTTAATGTTTAAAGTGTCTAACTTAACATGTACTCAGCTCTGAATGGCATATCAGTTAGTAACATTGTGTAACAATGGGACTGCAATGTGGAAAAATATACACCAATATTTATTGTGGCGTAACGGTATAGCCGTTTGTTTTTTTCTTCGTTCCAATGGAACGCTAATAATTAATCGTGATCGAATAAAATTTATATCGCAAACACAGAAACGAATTAATCGATTCCTCTTTAAACATTCTACAACAGTTAAGGCCTGCAATTGCCATTATTACGTTGGTATGCGTTTTAGTTCGCGCGCAATACTATTTTCTGGCATTTGGAAACAAATGATGTTCCATTTGATGCTTTTACCACGGTATTCCGCGATTCCTTTGCGAAATTGTTTTACGGCGACCGAAATAGCACCTAATTAATTTCTTTAATTACGCGGTGCATTTGACAAGGACTTAACGACTTCTGTATTATAAAGCCGATACCGTTGGCAAAGGGCCGTTAGCACTTTTCGACGTGGCAAATTCTGCGATTTTTAAGGCCTTCCAAGTCAAGTGAATGGTTCCGCGAATGGAATAATGGTTTCGCAGAAATGGAAGATTCCAAAATAACGTCAATACTTGTATTTAATTGTATTGGTGCAGACTGCTGTTGTATTATTCATCGCACGACGTACGTTAGGAAGTGAAATATTTCGTCGAACGGCTCGAGGCTTTCCAAAGGATTATAAATTAAATAATAGTACGTCTTTGCTACACGCTCCAAAAAGACGTTCAAGCGTTTATTATTAAGCGTATTCCTTTCAACCGTATTTCGTTGTGCGGAATACTGCTGGTTAGAAAAATTGAAACACATTAGAATTTCGTAACAATCAAAAGGAACACGATATTACAATATTATGGTAAACATTATTCGTAAATATTAAACAATTTATACACTGTTACGGTAAAAAAAAAACCTTTAAAGTTTTTCCATAATTCTTTAAATTCACGATTCACCTGCAGCGAACTACGTCAAATTAAAATTTGACGCCTGCGGAACGAAAAACGCACGGAGTTAACAATTTTGCCGAACCACCCCGCTATATTTTAACCGCGTCTGCAACGTCTCTTTCGCGTTTCAATGAGAAAAAAAAAGCTAAGAGCGGACTCGTTAGAAAAAAAAAACAAACCATCTCGATTACTATTCATGAAGATACGATCGCAGATCAGACCCCATAAACAACGGGTGCGCGATTCGTTTGCGAATCGACGCGTCCCTCCGCGTTGTCCATTTTTCATGCGACATTCCAATCCGCGTCTCGCCTCCTCCTTCTCGCAGGTACCTGTCCACGAGCTGTAGAAGCAGCCGTGCTCTGTTACGCTTGCGAGCAATTTGCAGCTATGAAATACGACTCGGTTTCCTATAACTTACTGGCTGCGAGCGCGGCGGTCTTATTGCTCGGTTGGTTTGTCGCGATGCCCAGTATTTCCAGCCGGTCTTCACGCCCGGCTACGAAGCGGAACACGCACGACACTTGGGGGATCATTGCGATATTTCCGTGGAAAACACGCGAGCGGGAACAACGCCAGCGCGGGCGCAAACTCGTGCGTTACGGGGCGATTCTGAACGGGACGATGCCGATAAGTGTGATGGGTTACGTATCGGGGAAATATGGTTAGCCGGTATTTATTGAATGCCGGGGTGGCCGTTGAGATTGCTACCATTTTGAATTGTAGCTGTGTACGTGATTGGTTTGAAAAAAGAACTATCGAAAGGAGATTTGTTACTTTCGACGAGATTTTCGCCGCGAATGTTTGTTGTTTTTTTAAAGTTGAAAGTTTTTTGTTTGTTTGTTTTGGATGGGAGGGTTGTGGAATATGAATGTGGCACGTGAGGGATGTATCTGGGGGAATGTATACGCTTGTATTGCGGGATTGTTTATCAAATTCATTTCCCGTTTTTGGATATAGCGAACGGTCTAGTATAATGTTTTATTAGCGGCGCTACGTTACAGATACAGATATCATATATTTGAAAAAAAGTTATTACGAGAGGCAGTGAACTTTTAAATAGCGGGATGCGATCGCAGTGTGATATGATATTATGTACAATTTCCATTGGTAAAAGCGGAAACCCTATCGCTTAATTGACTGTTCGTGCTTTCGCCATACTGAACGTGTTAATTTCCATCGGCAGTTTCATAGTGTCTTCGCCAAAATACATTTAGGTCTCTATTTGCCCGAAATAAAACGTGTGTGTGTGTGTGTGCGTGTACCCACCGAACGTTAGTCGAAAATTTAATATTGAAGTTGCAGTTAATTTAGCTTCGCAATTAAACAGCCCGTTAAATGCTTCCTTTCTGTCTTTGACGATGCGAATATACCTGAAACAACTTGAATCGTGCGCGATAGGCGAGGGTTGAAAATAAACGGAAGCTACTCGCCGCAAGTTTTTATATACATGCTCGCATAAAGAAATTGCATTTGCCAAATCCTTGCCAATAAATGGTGCACTCTATTGAAATTGGAGGAGGGTGGAGGCTGAAGATGCGGCGGGGGTTGCATCTAATGATGGTGGGAACGCAGCTCGCATGCAAATGCAGGAAATAAATAAGCTTCCGCCTCAATCCAAAGCATCTTTCCGTCTATAGCATGTCGAATCGTTAAACCATCGAACCCATTTCTACCTGTTTGCTAGCTCGAAACACGTATCTCTGGGTTTATATTCGCGGTTCTGTAACAGTCTAATTCCCCCTGGCTGTGCTCCTTCAAATCACGACCAGAATCGATCACGATTCTTCAAATATTAATACCGATCTCGTAGAAAATAATTGAAGCTGTCTTTCGCGAGGAAATTATTATACGGTCGCAGAAAAGATGTACGTCGACTTTTCAATAAGACGCTCTTGTTCTACGGGTATACAAGTATTGCATCTCTCAATGCAATTATAGAAATTGAAATACTTTTCCTAATCGGCAGACAGAGGACTGTCACAATTGGAGTAGTAGCTTAAAGTTTCAGCAAAAAATTACTTCAGCTTCGTAGTTGCGAGAGTTAAAGAAAAGAAGCTGCTCAACCACAAATCAAGTATTTTTTTTTCCTGACCTAGTTCCTTTACAGTCTTCTCTAGCACAGTAGTCTTTACGCTGTAATATCTTTACCCTTCATTCTATGCGCGGGGCAAGCTGAAATTTTCAAAAAGGGCAACGTTCCATTTAAAGTATCGCAGGTATAACGGTCATAAGTACGATGTTCTTAATTTTTCAAAGTCGCCCGGATATTCTGTAAAGGGTACGCTCCACGGCCGAGGGGACTCCTCCCGGCTGCCAAAACAATTTAATTTAGTTTAACGTGCTTTGAATTTCGCCGTACTTACTCAGAGTTTCATTGTCGACGTTGGGCGCGGTCAAAAGTCCCGCGGAACAGAATTTACAGGATAAGGTGGTTAGTTTGTGAGCGGAGGCCACTACTTCCATCAAAAACTGCTGCACCTCGAGGGCAGAATATCCGAACGAGCACGTGCGAACCACTTTTGTAGAAAGTCGCGCGCATCCGCGATACATTAGGAGTTCGCTGAAAGATGATTACGCGAGCGTTCAATCGCGAAAACTCACGGACTGCTTTCGACAAAGATTTATCCTTTAACGTCAGCTACTTTGTCAAGCCTGTCCACTTCGGTTGTATATCAGCGCGCGGCTCCTTCGTACTTCAGGCGTAATGAAACAGCAGCAAAATATTTGTGAAATAAACAAAAAAAGACCAGCATCAAAAGAAACATTTCATTTAAACGGTTTCTCTCATTGCCCAATTATGTACAAACGTATCATCGTTCGGACCAGCTCGCACAAATACGAATGTTCCTGAAAGCTCGTTAACACTCCTCGACATTTCATCGTGAAATCTTCTTTAGTCTTCCAGTGCTAAGAATTCCACGGTACAATTTACCAAACGCGATGCAACTGTCGCTCTTATCTTAACAATTGTTCCCATACAATTTTGATCAACGTCACCCCGACTAAATATAACTCAACGCCTCGACTTCATCGGTCTAATGAAAAGATTCGTGACGGAGGTAATGGAAAGGAGATGGATTACACGAAGCATGTGGGAAGAGCGTACGTACAGGACACGTTTTCGCGTATCCCGTATCTCCATTGTTGGTAGCCACGAGAACACGAATTCCGATCCAAGCGAAAGAATGGTATCGTCGCGACGTACAGATACGAAGACGCGCGTAATAATAAGGTATCATCCGTGTCGAAGCTTTTGATGTAAGGAGCTTCTACGGTACTCGGGAAACTTTTAGCGCGAGGTTTCGTGTTCTTCGTAGCTTCTAGCCCTTTAGTGGCGGCCAGGTGACCCTTTTCTCGCAGACTCATTCGTAGGCGGGCTTTTCAAGAGAAATGACGAACGAACGAAACATCGACGGCCCGTTTCCCTCGTTTGTTACCTGCGGTTTTCGTACGCCTCGTTTCCCGTGCAAGTGGAGCCCACTTGTTACTGCCCGTTTCGCGCATTGGCACTCAAAATACGTCGAATCAAGGCCTTTAAACTGGTATCTTTCTTTTCGTGTCTCGCGTCCCTTTTTTCTGATGAATGGCGGTGAATGAGAATTACCCGTTGCACTGTAACACTGGGTTTCTGAACGTATACTAAACTCAGATAGCTTCTGTTTCCATTGGAACGTGCGGTTCGTTGACTTTTCAGTTAAAACCGGCGGCGACGTGTAGCTACACTTACATTTTCCTTTCACGACGTCGCCCGTTTTTGTGCAAACACAGGATCCTTCTTTATTTGTGATATAAAGGGAAACAGGGGAGTGTGTTAAATAATGTTCGTTTCGAATTGTCCCGTTGCAAAGGTACGAGTGAATGTCAAACGTTTAGCAATCGTGCAACATTTACACCTGCGTGCTTTTTTCGTATTTCTTTTTTATTGTGCACAATAAAATCGCGCGAATCACGAAGAAAGACCTGCCCCCTGCTAAACGTACTAACGATTCCGATGATTCCCTTCATGTGCCAATTTCTGATACGTACGTGTCTCGTGACGTTTGACTAAATGTGGATATCTAAAAGCAGGAGCAACGTAGCACCATTTTTATCACTTTTTAAAACGTTCATTACACGCTACGTTTACACGAACATTTCATCCAGTTTTGATGCTCGCGGGCTTTCGAAGTGCATAAAAGTTCCTGTAAAACTTGCTGGCCATGTTGAAAGTTTCGCCGATAATGAAATTCCGTGTTCTGAGAGGCTGAACTCTGCTGGTCGTCGATCAGTTTCGCTTTTCGCATTGACGTACCTTATGCTCCCCTGAAAGCGTCAACCATTTGCACTTCACGCACCGGCATGAGGGATGGAATGCAGGAGAAACCCGTGTGATCGACGACGTGACAGGTTGTTGTTCCGTGCAACGGAAATAGTCCGTCTTTTATAGTACCGTAACACGTTAGACGCATATGACTGAGTCAGCGGCGAGAGGATAGGAAATTGGACATTTGGAAAATAGGTTTACATAGTGCTTTTGTTTTAATGGGGGTAGAGCACAAGCCGCGGGCGGAATTTCTTGCGATGCATTAAGTCTTGATAGAGAAAGCTGTAAAGTAAATAGATCGAGTAAGGAAGATACATTGTAGAATATGTTGACACGTGCTACATTGAGGTAGTGCATTAATGTGCAGATGATAGTTTTTCAACCGTGAACTGTATAATACATATTGTAACTGTATACATTTTTAATACATTTGTAGCGCTTATTAAATAATACTTTTCACATACGAAATTGTGATGGAAAATATTGAATAAAACGGACTCCATTATTATTTTGATGTTGAAAGCATTGAAGTCAAAGTTAGAATCTATTCGTAGTATAGAAAATATAAAATAAAAGTTAACTTTTGTTTCATTTTTGTTTCAGGTGAGTACATTTTTCTGCGGTACTTCTAGAACGAATGTGTGCGGTGTACATACATGTGAGTAAATCTTATGTCATTACCATTCTTAGTTTTTACCAGAAAAAGAAAAGTCAGAAAATGTCGGGCGGCGTATCAAAAGGAAAAAACAAGTTGCTGATTTCGTGGTGGTAATTTTCGTTTTCTTAAAGTATTGCTCTCCTTCTCTCTTGGCGTTTCTGCGTAAACTTACGGTAGAATGAACAAAAAAAACTCCGCAATAATCCGACGGTATTGTAAGAAAAGAAGCCTAAGCGTGTTCGAAGCTAATACCTTCAGTTCCCGTAGTCGATACAATTTTTACTGAGAAGCCTCAGGTGTTTTTAAACTTTAATATATGCAGTTCTACAATAAGCCTTTTCCTTTTTATACCACTCTCGTTTTAACTATAACTTTGCAGATTTGTGGAAAATCTGCATAGGAGTATTACACAATTCTCTTTCTGTTACTTTATAAAATTCATACGTGTATCTTCTGATTTTATTGTACGCCTTGAGAAGTGTATTCCAGAAAGGGCTTCGTTTTTGCACGCGTCTTCCATATGACTTTTACTGTCAGTACGCTAAAACCGCCTTCAATTTCGTCCATTTTTTTTTGCGATTCTCAGTCGTGGTGCGAACGCGTTAACACGTTCGTTGCCAGTGTCACATTTGCGTGACGCACCGATTTTATTTAGAGAATCCAACGTCACACGTAGGTCGCGGCGAAAAAATGTCAAACTACAATTTCTTGGTTAAATAATGTGTAGTCCCAAAAATGTATGATACATTCATGCGAAAATACAAAAATTAAGACTCGCTCCGTGGTGGACGTTTTTCTTCAACGCATCGTCGTAGCAAACGTCTCAAATAACGAAAGTTCACCCACCATGAATCATTGTTTCGGACGACCGTTACCTTCATGTGAAATAATAATTTGTTTTCTATGCACATCTGCTATCATGTTTAACATATAATATCTGCATATTATCGTATTAACATATAATAGGCGTCTTCACTCTGTGGAACAGAAAAGCAATTATAAGCAATAAATTAATTGCAACTTTCCATCGCGCCAATCAACTTTCCATCCCCTTCCTATCTTTCGAAAGTCTCAACCCGGATTCCCGAACTAGAGGTCGATCGAAAATCGTCGTCGATCGCGTCTCGATCTTACTTATCAAGCTTCTTCAAACGGCGGAGCTCAAATTGGCGCCCGCTTAAATAGTTGACTGGCTACCGAGCCAGTGGCCGGGGTAGCTGAATAATTTTACGATCGCGGCGACGACGACGAATTTTCATGAAAATCGCGGGTGCGCGTGCACGATCTCGAGCGTGTGCGAGTTTCGGCGAGTGTTCGTGTTCGCGTCGCTGGTGCTACCTGTAAACGGTACTTCGCGGCTTCCACATTTAAAATGAGCCGCACTTTGCATAATTGCACGTTGATCTTCGCATATGCGCGCATCGCTAATACGTTACGGCGACAGGATTCTTCTTCGATTCTGCGCTTCCCTATCGTTCGAGATATTCGCGGAGATCAAGGAAGGATGAGGTTTAGCTCGAGCAATTTTCTTTGCTGATTTTCTCTGCGGTCCGCTTTTTTTTTCTAATTTCCGGGTTATTTTTTTTGTCAATTTTCTCGCACCATTGAAATATCCATAGATATTGTTGTCGGTGATGTCGACAGAGGTGGATGACAATTTTGGTTGCGTCTGCCGATTTGAAGAGCGAATGCGAAATGTTTGGGGGAATTTGTTTTGTCCCGTTTCGGTGGTACGCTTCGACGAAATGTTATTTGTAGCCGGCTTGGAAAAAATTCTGTGCAGTTCTGCGCCCCGCGCATTATTTTTTTGTTCCCTCCTCCCGTTGTTTGCGTTTTCGCGAATGTTTTTCGTTTTGATCCTTTGACTCGCGGTGAATTTCAGCCACGCGCCGCCCTGGATTATGAATTACAATTGGTGCGAGTTGAGCTCCGAGCGGAGTAATAATTTAAATTGTAAATACGAAACGCCGCAACGGACAGTGCATTGTCCGTGTGCGACGCGTCGTGCAAATGAGCGCGATGCGCGATGGTCGTAGCCGACTTTGGTCGAACTCATCCTATCCGGATTTTTCTGTACGCCTTCTTGAAAATTGCTTTGCTGTTTCGGGTCATTGCCGTCGTTAGACGGTATCCGTTACACGTGTACGCAATTCAGCGATTCGGACACACACTCAGATACACCGAAGTGCCAGCAATTCGTCGACACTGTAATTACTGTTAACGAAAACCGGAATGCATATTAATATGCGCTGATTATTTTTGTGTTTGACGAATTACTGGCCCCCGTAAAACAAAGATTACAATCGACACTCTCAGTATCGCATTCGTGTTAACCGTCAAGCAACCGAGGCATCTGATTAAACCGAATTTGTATGGATTACTTGCATCGGTAGCCCCTCAAAGAATGTGAAACTGCATTCCAATGCCCGTCATCCAAATTGTACATTAAGCGCTGAACCAATTTTTCCACGAAAATAATTCGTCGCGAATATCTCTCGCGTTTCGAGCATTCGTGCCCCATAAAATAATGGATGCTACAATGCACTCGACTGTGCGCATATCCGCCATCAAATCAATCGTGCAATATTAATTACACGCGGTTCGGCGAGAAGCTCGCGCTTTTTCCATCGGTCGACCTGTGCACCGTTCGCGGTGCGCAAGCCAGATGGAAAAAGTTCACGCTTTCCACGGTAACGAACCGAGCCTGAACATTTCGTCCGTGCAGACGTACACAGGAAGCGCGATAGTTGGAAAATCACGTGGCTGAAAAAGATACAAGCCGCAAAAGGTTCCCCGACAGAGGAAACGGGAGCAAAAAAGTCAGGAGGAAAAAAGCGAGAGAAAAAGAGAAGGAAGAGGTCTGAAAGAGTTCCTTGCTGCGACTCCGACGCTGCTTGCGTTTCATTTTGTTCTGCGTGCACGCGACGGCAAAAGAACGCGCGTCTGGTGGCAGACGTTATTAAATACGGATGCGTTCCATCGCGTGAAACGTTAATTGAACGAGGTTTTCCGTTCACAATAATATCTCCCGCCGACGGTATAGGAATTGAGCCACGGCGAAGAAAGGATCGGGCCGCGAAGAGAGCGTTTGAAATTCTCCACCCGAATAACAAGCAGGGGACAGGTGGGGAATTGAACGGGTGGCGCGATAGGTGTACACGGCGAGGTGCGCGGGCTGTCGCGACGCGGTCATATTATCAAAGTTGCGAGCCACGATCGTGTGTCGCGCTTTAATTACGCAGATCAAAGAACGCTACTTTTTTCTTCCTTTATTATTTTTATCGAAGGAAAAGCGATCGTAACCGGAACGACGGTAAGCGTTCAGCGCTGCCGACTGTGAAATTGGATACCGAATGATTGCTTTTATTATGTGCACGTATGTTTGCCTCTTTTTATAATTGCGATCGATTGCCGATGTGATTCGTATAGAAATGCATGCATTTCTAGAAGTCGAGTTGCACCTCGGCTGAAGTCTTGCGTCGTCTTCCTCAGATCTATCACAGTTTGTAGGAATTAGTTAATCGTTGGTGGGTTAGAAAAATAACTTTCCGAAGTTGAAAAATGATGCACTCGTCGGTCGATAATTAAGCTGAATTCCATCCTAATTGTTGCTCTTTGAAATACAGGCAGAAAAGAAATTGACAGGAATTATAAATGAATTGAACGGAGAGGCGGTGGATATTTGTTTGAATAATCCACAGAGCATCTGGAACTGCGGTATTAATTTCGATTTTCCACGTTATTTTTCGTACAGTGTTCGATACGCTACGATAATATGCGCATAATGGAAAAGATATGATCGAAATTCATACCGTCGGCGCTTCATTAATGAGAACGCGCACGACCATTATTTTCACTACAACGCGCGCTTCACTTTTTTCCACCTGTTCGACATTTAGAAATATTTTGCGAAGTAATTAACCACTGCCATTTCAATTGACTATCACACGTGACAGTGCATTTCTTAAACCATCATTTAAGTTACTTCTGATGGTTGTCCCGTTACGACGGGAAAGGACAGAACAATCAAGAATTCAAAGATAAACCGCACTGGCACGGAAAGGACGGAATTACGTAAGCCTAGAACGTACTCCGCTTCGCATAAAAATTACAAGCAGAAAAACAAATCCCGAGTAAAGGTATCCTTGAGATAGGATAATTAAACGCGCAAGAAGTCTCGCGAGGACGGCAAGAGTCATCTGCTAGAATGTACTTATCGTTAGCGCGATGTTACGAAATCGGCAAGCTGCAAATTTTCCGAGTACACGCGTACACCTTTTTCGCCTCGTTCACCGATTTTCTTCGTACGTCCCCCTGCGTAATGGATTCAGTTACGCTCCGAATATTGCGCCCTATCGATTCGGGATCCACGCACGACCGAACGTAATTCATTATCGGTTTAACTATAATCGGATCGATAGTGACGGAAAATTATGTGCTACTCGCAATGCATTTATACATATATGTTCTTAGGCGTAAGATAGCTGTGTTGAATGACTTTAATTCATTTCGTGTGAATAATTAAAATTTAAAGTGACGGGAATAACACGTAGATGGTGTGAAATGCATTAAGTCGAGTGTGAGTCGTGGTAATCGTTAACTTTATAATTAACTCTCGAGAAAGTGAATATTTTTGAACGGAAAGGAACATTATTTTCAATCATTTTGATCTGACGTTGGGTTAGTTGTCGGCTATCTTCGAACCACGAATGGAACGAAACTTTGCAGCAGATGAAGTAAATTCAATGACTTTTCGATTACTGAAAAGCAGTATCCTGTTGGACGAAGGGCGCTGCCGTTTGATTGAATGAATTCAAATGAACTCGACGTACATTTCCCATACAGCATTCTCGCATCGCGTTAGTGGCAACTCATTTAAAATACATTTGGAGGAGAAAATAAATTCTACAGGCAGGAAGATGAATAATGCCGATAACGTTCGTAACGTCAGTGATATCATATTCATAATTTATGATGCAATGCAATTAAATAATGTTTAATTCTTATTATCTGTTTTCAGTGATAGATATATCCAGCACACGTTGAAATTACGTTAATTCGTTGCGTGAATTTTCATATTTTACGCGTATTGCATTTTGACATAATTGATTTACACGCCCAACAAGTTGGCAATACTTGTACTGGAATTTATAGGTTTAGACGTGTATGGAAAATTAAATTTTTTCCGCGGATCCGCTACTTCTACTTATTGTTCATAAATTTATATTGGTAAATTAATTATTCTTAAAGGAACTGTTATCAATGCTTCATATGGCGAGGAACCCGATTCGAAGTGAAACATAAATATTTAAACGAGATATCGATTTCATGAAATTATTAATCAAGCTTCTACGGAAATGCTATCCATCCATCGAATTTAAAATATCCATTTCAATTAGCTTCATGCCCATCTTCGCTAGAATGCCTCTGTGCCGTTGTTCATAGAAACTGGTACCAGTACCGCATTGTAATCCGTAAGGTTTTCAATTATGTATAATTGCATACACATATTTTCACGAGCAAGATTATTCATTGCAATTCTAAATATAAATTATTCTAAGGTATTCTAGAAATTGTAGTCTGCGGTGACTAAACATCATAATCGTTCTCTACAAAACGTATTGCACAATTGGTTGTGCGCAGCCGACTACAATCTGCTGAATTGAATTCATATGATCGTCGAGAGTAAAAAGATATTGTTGTAGGCAAGTCTTTATTTTGCGGCGGACGTTTCGGAATCGTTTAGCTAGCTACATAATAAGTTAGACACAATAAATTTCAAACTTTGAATACGTGGCTTACCATAGGAACGCGCGTGGCACATATTTCGTTAAACTGGTTGCTCGCATGCCTTCAATTACTTGTTACGGAGCAGCTCGAAATGATTCGCGATTTGTGTGGCAAACGTCACGAACTCGAGATTGTCTCTTGGCACGGTCGAGCGTGTCGTCCATAGTCTTCATTATCGTTTCACGTTTGCTTCGATCGCACGCACAGCTTACTTACCCTCCTCAACACTTTCGAACGTGCACCGCGCTCCAACAATGCTTTCACGAAGTATAAAGAATTGAGCCGCGTAACTTTTGACTCGTTGCTTCGTGGTGCTTTCTAACTTTAAAGAGCATTAGTAACTTCTTAAATCGTTCTTTGAGAATGATATATACGGAAACTTTGGCTACACGACTGCAGTATATGCCGGGGGAAGGTGAAACGATATTGCAAGGGGCGAGGAAGGGTTAAAGCATTGATAAAAGCATGTTGGCAAGTTTTCACCGTCACGTTGCATCGATTGTCGAATAATTTTTACTTCCGTTTCGATCTTTGTAACCTCGAGTAATTAATGTTTGCGACTACTTTCCATTTGCATCAGTCGCTTTTATCGTTCCATTTATACGATTCTCGATTGAAATAAGAACTCACGAGGTAACGGTGGAAAAGCAATTGTTATTTACAAATTTGACCAGTTTTTATATGTTAATACAAGATATTCGAGGGTAGGTATGAAATGAAATGCTTTTATCTCGTGCCGAGATATTTTAATTTAGACATATCCTAAGTAATTCGAAAGTAATTCTTTTTCCACTGAAATTTTCATTGAACATCTCGAGATTAATCTCGAATATAGAACCAAAAAGACGAATAAAAAAATCGCCCCCTTATCCTACCCTCCTTTCGATTGCCAAATTTTCAATGGAACAAAATTAAGCGATCTGTTCCAATGTTGAACCCTCGAAACTGTTGTCATTTATTATGTTGCACCAAAAAGGCGTGCGATCGAAACCAGACCAGCATTCGGCAAAGAAACGACTAACCTTGCACTAGAAAATTTGAAACGAACGAGAATCCGTCCTTCTCGACTCATTAGTTACCAATATCGATTGCAAACGTCATCTTTTTGCCGCGGCAGATTATTAACAAGAAACGATACTTCTTCTACGGTTTCTGAGCCGTCTTCTTCATCGAGCAGAAATTGCTTCGCCTTTCTTTGCTGCCCTGGCACGGTCAACCGGAGAAAGCAATCAGGATAAAACAATGATCGCTGGGTAGGATTTTTCCGTTCATCGATTCCCCAGTGGGAATCATTAACCACCGTTGCGGCCCCCAGTTCCTTTTCTCGCTCAAGGGACGATGGTTTTATATTCCCCGGAAACGTCATCGCGTACATCAATCTCCTCCTTAACGACCCTCGTTTTCCCGGTGATCGGGTCCCTGACGTTGTCCCAGGAAAAAGGGAGAATTCTCGTTCGATCCGCGAATTAAGGGCGAATGCCAGTTGTACGAACACCAGATGCAATGGTGTTAAAGTATTTGATTGCGTCGGTCCAAGATTGATTTTGTAGAGGCACGAAATGTAAGTAATGGCGAAGGAATTTGTGTCAGCATTGCATTTTTCTTTGAGCGAGAGTGATAAGGAATCGGGGAATATATATAGAACGATGTAAAATAATTTAACATTCGTCAATAATTATTTGCAGTTCGATTGGATAAATCTTTCAGTTACACAGTGGTCTGATAAGTTGGTTTAAATCATTTTTGGTTCGGTTTGATTTGGGCGAAATTGTGTTCGGATTTTATATCCATTTTTTAGTATTATATTTGCTTACCGAATTCGCGCAGTGAAAAGTTCATTTTAAATGTGTTATGTTGAAATCAGAGCAGATGCACTCGTCGTTGTACCTCCTTTTTTTAAATAACTAAATTCCTCGAATTCCGGTGATATAATATTTCATGATATATAATATTTTATAGCAAAATCGCGTTTGTACTCAAAATACCTACCTTGCAATGGTAATCGATGGAAGTTTCCGTGAGAATTACGGTAATTAAATTTTACGAAAATCACGACAGATTTAGTTTTCGTCAAAATGACATGCAATTATCACTGTAGATCGTGTTTCAAATATTTCTCGCGCGAATCAACGGGGCTGGCGAAGTCGCAAATCCATTGAGTAGCCTGAAATTCTTCCCAACGCACGTGAATCATTCACTCCCCAACAATTTGGCTCCGCGTGTTTATCTTCAATCTACAGACGCAAACAGTCCGTGGCATAAAGAATGCAAGGCATTTCTTGCAAGGGTGATTCGCATAAAAAAGAACCGGTTGACGTAAAATCGATGCAGAGCCCTGTATCAGACAAAAGATATCGAATTGAGGACACGGGGTCTTTCATTTCGAATCCGATAAAATGCCACTTTCGTTGTGAAACATAAAGAACTCTGTAACGTCACGTGTCACCAGCTACAAATGTGCCTACCGTAAAAGATTGGATCTTGAGCAATATTTAGCGCGTATCGTGTAATAGAACATTTGTCTTCGCAAACATCTAAACACACATTGACTGGTATACACTGTCGAATAAAAGTTTCCCATGGCCAGATGTATCTACTTCGAGGACCACCGAATTCTGCAGTGATTTCTTTGGAACTTCAAGTCAAGGATTGACGAACTTCCAAAATCAGAAATTTAAATATTGCACGAATAGGTTTAGAACAACCAATATAGACCGTAAGATACACGACTCGGAATTATTTGCGTTCGGCGGCAGGCAAAATTGAAAATTTATAGCCGGTTGGTCGAAGACGACCGCGGTCCATTTCTGTGTTCAAAACTTCATCCAAGATAAATAGATTGGACGAAACTAGGAAATTTGGTTGTATTGACCCGTAGAACTTCTCGTTCAATTTCCAGAAGCGACGTTGAGCTGCCCCTAGCAACATAGTAACGTTCTTTTCCATATAAACTTCTAGATGAAACGGGCCAACCAAAAGGAATGCTTGATAAGCACGTGTAAAGTGTTCGAAAATCAAGTTACATTGTTTAACTTCAACGGTAGAATTGTTATTAACAGTAAAAAAATCGTAATTATTGTTCTTGACGAAGTACATATCGGAGAATTTTTCAGACATTTCGATTCCAAACTTGAAATATTTTTTAGAAATACAAATCCCCTGGATTTTCGTTATACAAAAAATTGAAGCCTGTAATTTCCTCGTCCTTTCGAATTACTCTTTTGTATATTTTACTATCTGCAAGCCACGTCGTAACTATTAGACTTCGATTTTATCGCATCGTTTAAGGGGTGCACCACTGTTTAAGTATCCATCGACATACCGACAAACCGTGCCGCCGCATTTGCCGAATTAATCGCTCGAGTTGGTTAAACGTATACATCTGCGGCTTGTTTGCATTCCCTGATCCGACATTGTCTTTTCCGTAATATCCGCCAAGTTTCTGGAACATGGATTCCCGCGCAATGTACTCGAAACTTTCTTGTCATTAATCTGTTTCGACGTGACAGGCCAGCAGGGTTCTTACTGTACCACGACTTTATTGTCTATCATTAATAATGCCGATGAAAAACGCTTGATTACCGTATATCTTATCGGTCGAACGAAGAATTATTACCGCTCTTCATGCTGCTGCCAGGAATCTTCTTGCGATACCGTCGTGCATATCAAGCCACTTCTTTTTACCTCCGTCTTGATGTATTTCCCGTTGAGGAGGAAGGAAACCTTCAACCGCAGACGCCTCCGTATCATTACTTGTTATTATCGCTGCATAATAAAGTTAAGAGCTGAGATAATATTCGAGGAAAGTAATGTTTTCTATCTCGCGAGCAAAATACAGAAACCTGGTAATCAAAAAGCCGTGGTAATCCTCGAGATGAACAGAGGCCAACTTTTGTTCGCTGATATCCGCGCAAGTATCGCGTTTATACAAATAATGCGTTTACTCAGCTGTCTATGTGACCAGGTAAATTGTACGGGCGGTGACCCACTCGCAGGAAAATATTAAACGTTACGCACAACGTTCTACTAGTTCTCCTGCAAACTCTTCGTAATTCGAATGTTTAAAATGTTTTGGAACAGGAACTTTATGCATTGGTAGAAATGTTTAAAGAAAATTAATTTTAATTTTAGTATCGACACAATCAGTAGTTTCTCCTAACATTTTTATTTTCTAATATCCTCATTTTTTTTTCCTAATCCGTTATAATATATATAATAATAATATTTAATAATAATTTTATAGTAATATAAAAACAGTCACGCGTATCAGTAGATAGTGTACACACATTGGCACAATTTTACAAACATTATATACATTCACAGAATGGAATGTAGCATTATCTCAGTCGATGTAATCGTATGACGACAAGTATTCGCACGAATTGAAATGACGTGTGTACTCAAGAATGGCTCGAATCGGTTAAGGAGAATCGGCACTGCGATAAGAAAAATATATTGTGTAGTGAGCCACGCGTTCGATCACGTCCACCGTTTGTAATTCAAAAGAATTTCAATTTTCGGATTCGCGTCTCTCAGAACCGTTTCGGTTGCGTCGCGGTTTCAAATTGATCAAACTGTGTGACGCTTTTAGAACCCGTAGCCCCGTATATATCACCGCGTAAGCGTTAACACTTCCGCTGCTACGAATTTAGTTGCAACTACGCTTTATCTACACGCGACAATGAGTAGCAATCGTCTATTTCGATCTTACATTGCACCGTTCCCTTTGCAATCAATCATCTTACAAATAAAGTCTGAGCAAAACGGATGCAACATAATTTACAATTAGAACAGTTGCACAGTTGAAAGAAAAATTGCGCAGACGCAGCGCGAGTAATACAAAAATGTTCTCCGCGAATTAACACGGTTTCCCAACTATTTGTACCGTGTTACGAACGTTCTGTTACGGAGATACAATTTTCAAACGTAATACATGCCTTCGCGCTGTCCAGAAGCATTGTGGCCAATTTCAATTTGAATACGTAAAGCGAGCCAGTGAAACGCGCCTACTCTAGTTCTTCAACGGCGAAAGGGTTAAGAAGCGAATCGCGCGATTGACAAGCCGCCGTCAGGGATCGCGGGATGTCGATTTCATATTTCATTCTGTCCTGTGCAACGTCGCGTAGGAAATCAACGTTCGGCAGATTTCTCCGGATGGAGGTTACGTCGCGTCGCGGCGCGTCGCGTCGGCGTCGTTCCGTTGGCACTCGGGGCGACAGTGCAGTATACACGTTACGTCGACGACATCCGTCGGGGTCAAAAAAGGGAAAACGCAGACAGCGCGGATGCGCTATTCGCACGAAGTGCTTCGGGCTGTCTCGCGCAACGTGCACGGGGCCAAAGATACGTGTTCGAGCGGCAAAGTGCGTTCTGAACGGTTCTTTGGGCCGCAGCCTTTTCGCTCGAGCGGCACTCATCCAAAGCGATATGTCGGCGTCTAGAAGCCGGGCCGAGGAGTAGAAATGCTCTCCCCGTGATACGATCGATGAAAAGGAAAGCGATGAAAGCGATGAGGAGACGTGCACGGCGGGCAGGAATAAATGCCGGGGGAGAGGAGCAAGAAAAGAACGGAAGAAAGGGAGCAATGAATGGAAAGTGATCAGCGGGGGAATGCTCCGCTCTGAATTGTGTACTTGCTTCCAGCTGTGCTCCGTGAGTGCGTGGACATTTTTCAAACCTTTTCGGATGCGCATACGTAGATGGGTCGGATGCTGCTGCGAATTGTGAAAGATTAGAACAATGTTGAAGGGGGACACAGTATGCAGAATTAGATGGAGTGGTTGGTTGGCGACAAATCCGATTAACTGACGAACAGATGAATATCGTTGGAGGAGTATTTTGATTTTGTTAAAGAAGCAGCGTTGTTGCGAATTTCGTAAAATATAGGGGCGTCGATTGTTCATTTTGTTAGTTGCAGAAGGACACGAGTCAAAGTAACGATGGCGCATTGAAGGATAGTTTTATTACTGAACGACATGAGCCATTAATTGAACGCCATTCGACGTTGCACTCCTGTTCTTGCGTTTCAATGTAACACGGCATTCTTCGAATCCAAATTGAATCCACAAAGATCCTAGGGTAGAGAAGAAGACGAACAGGGCAATAATACGAAACTATCCATAATCCGCGTACACCCTCGTCCTCATGTATTGCTAGTTCCAGAAGAATTTTGAACTGATAAAATGAAATCCGTTGGGTTAACACTTTGTACAATAACAGCGGTATCATAACGTTCGATTTCGATACAGCGCCCTCTAAATCAATGTGGGAAACGATCGATCGACATATTCCATCGCTATTGCTCTATCCACCTGAGCTACTCTTGATAGATTGCACCTCTCGAACCCTGCGCCAGTTATTCCAATTGAATTCCATCTACGTTTCGACTGTACTGGTATGTGATACCATCTCTACTGGATACGATAGCTGTACGTCTGTATTAAGAAATATTCCATACCCAATATCCATTCGTACATTGTCACGCAGAACGCCTGCCACTTTTTACGACCACCCCGGATGGTACAAAATTAAGCATTTAAATCCGTGAACCACTCGCCGAATCTAATCGACAACGACAAGATGCGTTCGATTCGCTCGACAAGATCCAATGAACCTAACTATCGCGTCAGCTCGTGAAACGAAACGTAAGATCAAACTAAATGGGAGCCTTGGCGAGATTAAAGAATTGAAAGTCCCATAAGGGATGACGCAGGGGTGTGTTCCAAATCACAATAATATGATGCCGATCAATGCTGTGCAACGATAACGGTATCTGTGCTCCGATAATTTAAGACGTTTCGGTTCCTCCTTTTAATCCTCCAGGAAGATTGCCAAAGTAGCGGTAAACCGAAATGTTCCAGCTCCTTTTTTGTAAGGTCGTTCTGGCTTGCACCGCGAACGGTGCGCATCCTTGAACGGCGAGAGGTTCGCCTCTGTAGCGGCAACTTTTTGCGACAGGATCCCGTTTCGAAGGGCATTGTATCGGGCGACGTGGTGTGCACGTCCGTCGGACGGACCGAAATATTTTCTCGAGTCTCCAGTCGCGATACAGAACGACCGCGGGTAAAGGCGGCTGATTCGACCACTCCTCGATGAATTTACGAGTTACAGAGAGCCACGGCAGCTCCAATAATTCAACGCGCAGCTTCTGTTCTCGATAAATGGATCGAAGCGTCCGTTTGTTAAGAGACAATACTTTGCTCTTGGTAGCAACGTTTCCTATTGTTTTCCCTTAACTCTTTGTTCGCAAGCATATTCTGTCGGCCCTGTCCGTTCCCTCGTTCCTTCGTCCCTCCTTTACCCGTATCCAGTCCCCTTTGAGATGCCCGTGTACTGTTAAAAAGTTTATCGAAGCGTGTGAAGACGATCCGTAAGCGATGCTACGTGTGTGACGCGGCACACGCGCGTAGGGACACACATAGGTACACGGGTCCATACACAAAGACGGGTGGAGATGGTACTTTCTTTTACCTGGACACTTAAGAGTCAGCTCGAGCAACGTGGAACGTGGTGGACCTTCGAAATGCTAGGTCCAGAGACGTTTCATCTGATCTATGCAAAGTGGATCCTGTCTAGAAGGTACGAGCTTCGCTTTCTGCATTAAACTTTTTCTGCCCTTTACTGCTCGTCCTATTAACGGCAGTAGGAGGTTTGCCTGAACGTGTTGTTTGAATTTAAATAGCTCTGTTTTGCAATCAGTTCATTTCGCCGGATATTTCACGGGATGAATGTAGAACTTGCGGCTGCGAATGCGACGGAAGCAAACGAACGAAATATCGGAGAGGAGCTCAAAGTTCCGTGGTTAAGGAAATAAGAGTTGGAATGTATTTTCGTCAAGTCGCGGCATTAGAATAAAACTAGTCTAAAGATATAACGAACGGGAGGTCTAAATGTGTGTAACTTATATTTCCGAGAAATAATATCACGATAAGACTGTTTACGGCTAATAATATTTCCAACGAAGTATCGCATAATTCCATAAGAATACCGATTCAATCGTTCTCACTTTCGAAGACACGAAAATTCTTCTTCGTTTCCCTCGCACGAGTACTCGTTTGGTCGATTCTATGAAAATCAAGTAAAACTTCAGCGTTCCGAATTAAACTTGGGGAAACTTGAAATTGCTTCCGTCTCCCGGAATAACATATTAAACCGACAGTGATGTCGAATTTTGAAAACGGGTAAACAGGCGGACTGCGCGGTAGCTCGCCGAAATTAAAGATGCAGTATTCCTGCATTGCGCGTTTACGCCTCCCGCGCAACAGACTTGTGCAAGCAGTATGCAAAACTTAGCTAACCGCCTAGAAAATCTTCATCGACGTTCCGGCGCTTCTATCTCTACCAATGACCCGCTGACATCGCGTTAAAGTGAGAACCTAGACGCACCGTTTCACGTTAGATTACTTTTCGCAGACAATTTCGCGGCAGCTGTTTGTCGCGCAATACTGAGCTAAACTTATTCGATAGAACCTTTAATGCCGCGCCACATTTAAAATATTTCGTTCTGCAAGATCGGGCTCGAGCTTTGGAAATAAATCGTTAGTTTTCAATAGTATATCTTCTCCAAACTTTTGCCCACATCCACAAAGATTTAATCAAAATTTGTTCAAACAACCTCGACAAACTTACCTGTACCGTTACCTGTATCTGAAGAAATATTTTCCCAACTCGAGGAATATTCTTCGCGCGATCTTCCCTGACGTAATAGAGAGAACGGCGGAGAGGCAGATAAGAGTGAGGGAAAAAGAATCTGCTGAGCTAATTAAAAAGATTATATTACGTAATTCCGCGAAATTGTGCAATTACTCAGAAGCGTAATGAGATTTGGTTAATTGGAAGGTCACGACCGTTGCGTCGCGTTCTATGATCTGCTATTAGAACTTAGCTGATCGCGTTTCTGTCGGGCAAAGTGTGAACGCAAACTTGCTGCTTCGTTTCCAGGTAGCCGACCAATCTTAACGTTAACAAGAACACGTGTTCTTGCACCTCTTCTGGCCAGCTGTTTCCCCGAAACGCACACATGTAGTTAACGAGATCGTGCCATAGTTAAACTTCGCGTACTTTGCCACTCAACTGGGAGCATTGATCATGCAGTTCGTTGGTAACTACTAATTGCTCTTTGTTAATACCCGCTTAAGCTCGAAGACGGATACTAATTAAAGTTACAGAGATTTATGTCGTGCCTCTGTCGCGACGCGAGGCGACGCGACGCGTTTGTTGTTTTATTTTCAACATCTGTCGTCCGTCACCCCTTGAGGCCGTGAAATAGAAAGTTTTCGGCGTTAGCCCGTTCATTCTTGGTGGACAGTCTATTCGGTAAAATCTTGCGGAATCGAAGAATTAAAAATACGATAGATGTATCGGAAATAGAAGAGTAAAACGCAGTAAAACGATTCCGTTGAGATATGAATGAAATATTTGTACAATTTAAAGGTAAAGGACGTGAGAACGTCAAATTTGAACTCAAATATTCTAGAAAATCTTCTGTAATCTTCGATTTTATGAAGGGCCATTTGTTGATAGCATCGTTGATGATAAATTCGAGAATCGAATCGTAGCATACCTCTGTCATAAAAGGGAACGGACTGCCTTAAACTGTATTCAACTCTCTTATTCATTTCGGCTGAACATGTTCCATCGTAAGAGGTCCTCGTCAACCTTCTTGTTTCTGTATGCCGCAATTGGAAACTCGTTCGTTTGGAATCTTAATTTACTATATCGTTGTTCGCCTCAAACTCGTACGGCGTAGCCCAATATTAAACCAGGGGAAATTATTTTCGGTTCAGTTAGATGTTAACGTATGCTAATTGAAACGTTCCGGTGCGGAAAATCTCGAAGTATTTCCAAGTTACATAATGCGATGCTGCATTTGCGTCAGCAACACGAAGGCGCAACGTTAATTACACCCACACGGTGATTCTCGAAGATGTAGTTTCGATTCAACCGCTAATCTCGCATCTCTCAAACGCTCTAGATACATCGCGAATTTTCGTTTCCCAAAGTTCGCATTGTTTCCGTCAATAACGGAAACGTTTTCCGCGCCCGTCTGGTCGGCGAACCGAACGAAAAACTTGTCGCAAACACCGTTGCCTATTTGCCCGGCCAAGTCTTGTCCAAGCCCGTCTCCTCGGTTCGCCCATTTCCGTTAAATTAACTCGCGACCCAGTTTGGACACGTTCATTAAGAGAAGCAAATCATCATTGGTTCGTCACGTCTCGTCGAACGTTGCCGCCACTGGAGGCACGATCCCAATTCTTCGACCGTTAATTCCGCGACGAGAACGACAATAACAACCCATATCCTTCGCTCTCTCTCTCTCTCTCTCTCTCTCTTTTTTTCAATTTTCGATTATTTTCCTACGCCACGTCGGGGCTTCTCACGCAGAGCGGTCGGTATGTTTGCACGATCCGTCGACGTCCACGCGAGCCATGCTACACAATGGTTGCTTAATCCCAACGTTCCATCAAACTCCAGCTTGCAAAGCTCGCGACCCAGCCGGCAAAGGTTAAAGCCTGCCGGGTTTACAGGTTACGGCCTGAGTTACGTAATCAATCGAACCTGGTGGCTGAGCTCTTAAGAGACAATGGTTCCTCGAACAATCTACCCGATCGATGGGGGATTGTCGCACGGGGTGGGCAAGCGACAGCGCGCTTTATATCCGAATCTCGTCTAGTTATTTGCTTACACGGGGCACGTGCTTGGATTCGGCCCGGGTTATGGATGAGTTACACGTAGTCGGATGGGATCGAACCGGGGGAGGCTATCTTCGATGAAGTTATCGTCCGCCACGGAGATATCGCGTGCCTCGCCGTGCTATCGTTCGATCCGGCCGGATCGTAACAAATGCGAGATCTTGAGGGAAATTTGTGGGAATCGTGTCCTGTCGGTACCCGCGGTGAAACAGTCGATTCGTGGATATTCGTGTTCTCGCGCGGGGAGCAGGTTAGAAAATTGTCGGGACCTCTTGGCGATTTTCGTGCGTTCCTTGGCATTGTTCGTTCTTCATTAACCGCGAAGTTGTATCGTGTCAGTTCGTGAATGGCGAACGATTCTCTTTTACACGAACCGTGTCCCATCGCCTTGCGCCCGGCGACATTTCCCTGGTGACTTTGAACGTTGCTTTGACACAACGATGTACGCTGTTTGGAAAGAAACGATCGGAACCACCAGTAATAGGGGTAATATACTGGAATAGGAACGACGCCCGGGTCGGGCTAGAAAGAGGGATAGCCAGACAGATTGGCGGGTATTCTTGGCATTACGATGTCACGGCGACGTCCAATTAGCGTTCGTTAGGCGGCTCCAGCCACGAAGTACGTTCTCAACGAGAGAGTAATTAACGGTATTAGTCGAACCGGGACGATCGGGAGAGGTCCCTCCCTTCCTGGAAGTCGAATAATAGAGCTTACGTTAGCAGTGCCGGTAAGTCACTTATAACTGGCCCCATGGCGTTTCATTTAAACGATCCACCCCGTTGAGAGGCGCAATCCCCATTGCGCGGTGCATACTTATTGTCGGGCTGCCTTTTTTCCTTACCCTGTTGACGCTGCCAAGTCCCTTGAAAATGTTCGCGCAGTGTCGAGAAGTCGTTGATCAGATAATTGCTGGATGTTTGTACGGTTTTATTCGAATTGTGACGAGCATTGCGGGCTAGAGGATTGGGTTGATTTTAGATGAGACTTTTGGGCGAAGGGGGTTGTTGATGTGGAATCGTGTGCAGACTTTTGTCGCGGTCGCCGTGCAAAATTTCGATAGTTTGCCGTATTTTGAAAAAAATTGAAAACCGTAAGCGTAATTGAGTAGCACAGTTTGTTAAGTTTTATGGCCCCACCTATACCTATGCATGTCAATATTTTGCGAGTCCCCGCCTCTCCTTTATTACAGGTCGTATCCTTTCCAGTGTGTTCTGTATACACGGCACTGTCGTATCCTTCATGTCTTCTTTAGTACTTTGTCAAATATTTTCGTTCCATCTTATGAACGGAGCATATGAAGTGCCATCAGAGTAGATTTCCACGATAATCGTAAATCAATTGCTGCGTGTGCACGGTTGTTCACGTATTTAGTATTAATCTGAAGAAGTGGAAATAGTTCGCCAATTTACGTCACAGCGGTCGAAAAGTGAAATTCTTGCTCGCGGTATTAATATGTACATGTTGCTGATGTAATATTGTATTTATGAGGCTCTGAAATTGAGCCGCAACATGCGTGTAACGAGAGGCTGGAACTGGATGTAATGCAACACCGTAATCGTTTATTAAGGAAAAAAGGATGCACCTCATAGTAATATGCAACACGTGTCTCATGGGTCCCGGCCTATCAGTGCATACACAGTGCAACTTCTCATAACATGCAAATTCTCAGGAGCGGAGCAGGAAAATTTCGTGTTACGGTCATGCGGGAATAATTTACGACGGGTAATACGAAAATAGATGATCTTCGTGCCATCGAGAGACAAAAAATATTCAAATGGTTTCGTGTTTACAAATGATCGCACAATCCCTTCGCGAACCGCGCTCATATTTTACTTGTGCTGAAACGTTAATCATTTCGAACTATCGATCTTTCTTACCTTTGCTGTAATACTCGAGCGTTCCAGAGCTTGCACGTGCCCGATACTATTCGTTAAAAAAAAAAATTATTCGCGGTAACAAAATAATGCGTGCAAAGGGCAATTTTATTTCCTTGATCTCGCCGTTCTTAATCTAACTTGTATCGCAAGTTTTTCCGAAACACTTAGCGAGCGAAGTGCTCATAACTATGCCTCGTAGTCACACCGCTGCAAGATCTATTTTGTTTTGAATATAGAGCTCCGGCTTAAACTACTTTAGACGCAGACTACGTACATGTAGTCGCGGGAGGAACATTATTGCTGGCAAGCGAAGGAAATAATCGGCAATGGAATACTTTAAATTCGCGGCCGGAAGATTGCATCGGCCGAAACTTTTCGAAAACGAAACGCGAGCTGCACGTGAAAGGCGGGCAAGAAGAAAAGGAGCAAAGCGTATGAAGTTGCGGTGCCCGCTATCGAGGTCAATGAGGCGCGTGATAGTGTTTCCTCGGAAGTGTATTGTTATTAAGTTTTTTCGTTTTACGTTCGGGGGATTCTAACGCGGCCTCAGACCAATCGATGTTACCGTTCCTCAATTGCCTTTTCTCAGATTGAATTCGTTTGTTTCATTAGATGCGCGTGTTGTCCCGGCGAGAATATTGCGTTCAGACCCGCGCGAAGGGAAAGACAAAATGAAAATGAAACAGAAACGACCCTCCTTTTTATCGTCGCGCTCGCTGGAACATAACTTGACGCGCGTACGCTCGCACTACGTTATTTCAGGTCACATTTTAATTTATCGACATTTTACAAAATAATTGAAGCTTTGTTCATGAGATCGTGCACAAATCTTAACTCTATGACGTTGCCAACACAACCAATACTAGTATTCATAACCATTGCTAGGCTCATCAACCTGAAATAACGAAATAAATGCTGTGCAAACTGTCGGCAGTAAAACTACGCGAAACCAATGTGATCCAATTGATATTATTTGTGCTTTTGTCAGTGACTACCAAACTAAAAATAGTGGACATAATAACTCTAGGTTAGTATATAAATAACAACCTATTTGTTTGAATTTCATTTTTGAATTTGTTACTGTTTTTGCAAAGTTTATAGGCCGGTGTGACTTGAAAGTCACATAGTGAATATATCGCAATAAAATTGTTTAAACGCAAAAATTTGTTTTCATTTGCATATATAGGTTTATAATTTCTGATTTTTCGTTCCCACAATTTTTTTGAAGTTAAAACAAAAATTCGACCCGTAGAGGGTTAAAGGGAATGGAACAAGTTACACTATAAAAAATACTGCCTTGCTGTAACTGCAAGCAGTTGTTCGGAATAACAATTTCAAATGTTTAATTGTTTATAACAAACTAACTGCACTTCGATTAATGTTCACACCTATTGGAGCAGGTAGCTTATGCCTCTGGCTTTAATTCATGTCCTCTGGTCATTGATGTATCTTGCCAGGAAGTGGCTGAAATCGCATTTGTTTAAAATTTTTTTAAAAGCCTTTTTTCCGGGTTTCGGTCAGGTTTGGCTCTCTTTCTTTCCGCCTAATGCGAATGACACAGCGATCGTAGGAGCATGTATTCGGGGATTACATAAAGATGGTGGTTATTGCGGGCTGAAGCCTCAATCCCGCAGGGGGGGCTGCAAGGGCACAGGTCGTCATTGGGCGGATGTACACCAGCAGTCCTTTGGGTTTGGCGAACCCACGGACCCGAGCTTTTTTTTAGCTTTGTCTCTGTCCTCTGTCTTTGCTGGATTTTTGGTCAGGTTTGGCCGTCTGTCTTTGTTCGGTTTTTGGTCTGGTTTGGCTCTCTTTCTTTCCGCCTTTCTTCGGGTCTGGGTTCTGCCGCGGATCTGGGTACATCCTGTACCTTCACTTTGAGCACTCGACCATTGATCCAGCGCCTCCAGAAGCTGAGATAATTGCTGTCACCTGGTGTTCATTTATGCCGATTTTTCAATTGTTAATAACTTTTGAACTACAGATGGCTATTCTTTCCGCCTTTCTTCCGATCCGGATCCAGATTCTGTCGCGGATCTGGGTCCAGATTCTGCTGCGGATCTAGCTGCAGGTTCTGCTGCGGGTCCAGGTTTATTAGATCGGTCCTCGAGTATAATTTCGATGAAATTTCTCGAGGATTCTACGGAACGCTCCGTGCAAAGTATGCTCGTACCATGAAGGAAGATTGAACTTCTAAATACCGCCATAAAAATATGCAGGGAAACTTCGCCCCTGCCGTTTCTATATTAACAAATTTAAGTGACAAACGCGCAGTTGATATCATTCGGCGCGCGCTTGTCCGATCAGTCTTCTAATCGTTCCACCGGTACTCCAGAATTCATGCAGGTGGAATGGCAAGAAAATTTCGTTTCCATTTTGGACCCGCTAACTGCCTCCACATACATCTCGTTTTGCTTAATTTTCCACGGCGATACGAATGGCTGTGGCGGAGAACTTGCAAACGCGTGGTTATAAAAAAACAGATATGCAGAGCTGGAGCAAGCGTGAACCGACTTGTTACGCGCTCAGCTAAATGGCACATGGACCGTTTAATTTCCTTTGCAAATGACGACGAAGAGATAGAAACTGGACTGTTCTTTGGACGTTACGATCCCGTTCTCGAGGATCTTCTGTCCATTCGGTGATCGCGTCGGAAACGGGAATGCACCCCTGCTTGCGAAGTACTGTTTTATCGTCGGCTAGAGAGAACGCGCGGTGGCTGCGGTGAAAACCTTGAATTGCAAACCCGGGCGAGGTGTCATTAATTTGCATTTGCTTTCGAGTGCGACGCGTTTAAGCGGCAACAATTAATCCTTTAATTTATTTAATAATCCGGCAGGGTATTGTTGTCCGTTGCGCGCAGGTGAATTCAGAGTCACGATTTTTCTTTTTCGCTTGTATCGAAGTATTTCGAATCTTTTCGAGCGCGAATTTAAATTAGGGTGTAGAGGGTTTATTTTAGAGGACTCGAGCGATATGAAAAGAGTTTATCAATCGTTTTGCGATTCGAAAAAGGGATTGGTATTTGGTTATGTTATACAGGGTTAACTGTAGAAGGATCAATGACAACTTTTGTCGTGTATGCACGTATACGCTTCAATAGATATCGCTGACATGAAATTATAAAGAGGGTCGTACCGGTAGAATAATATTCAATGTAATAAAGTGTTACTGGAACGAAGTAAAATGCGTATTGTCCGCCGTGAATTGTAGAAGAAACCACTAATGTCCTGAATATCTTGTATCGAAAAAATATTTAAGAACAAAGATAATCCTTGTCGCCTTCAGAATTTCCCGAATCATTTATTTCCCGCGTTTGCACATTTCGTGAAGAAGTCGTTTGAGTAATTTTCTTTTCATCCCGGCACCGTCGTCTAGCATCTTGCACCATATCGATCCAAATATCGCGAAATCATCTTCACGGTTCGGTACGCAGCACAGTTCACAGGGCAACAATACTTTCATCAATGCTGAAGTTTATCACCGTCGATCAATAGACAAAACGGGTTTCATCGAAAATCGGTTGATTAACCATTGCTAATCTCGATCGGAGGCTACAATGCACGTTGTGCTAGATGAATGTTTTGGTTACAATAGGGACAGGGACTTATTATGCATTGTACCGTGCGTTTAATTATACGGCTGCTCGTACACCGTTGATCCCAGGCTCAGCGTGAAGACAATCGGGCCAAGGCTCGCTTTACTTCTCTTTGTAGCTGCACATTCGCGCAATTCGCGTCGTTTCCATGCGAATTTCTATATTGGAATAAAACTACCCGTTCGGCATTGTGCGCAGCACGGTTGGCAGCTTCGTCGTTGAACGGCCGATAACAGCAACAAAAGTTGTTGAAATCGATACGACTCGAATGCTGCTCTGTCTTTATATACCACCGCAAATCGATAGGCAAGTGCATTGCTGTTGCTGAATAGACGCCGGCTTGGTGCGTGAATGTTAGTCCGTGCTGCTGTTGCGATCGGTACACGCCTGAACGATCAATTGGATCGGCGTGGCGGAAATTATTTTTCTGGAAACGCCGAGCCCGGGCGGCAAAATATCGCCGATCATTTCGTAGTTACCGCGTCGCAGGATTTTTCTCCGTCTTTTTCCATTCTTTCGTTCGTTCGCTGTTCTCGTTGCTTCTGTCTGTCACTGTTTTCATCGTGGTATTGATTTATCAAACGATCATTGCCCTGTCAGATGTTTGCGCGGCTTAATTCGAATGCAGAACTTTCCCCTTTACTCGTAACAAATAAACTCGTCCGTTGAAGGTTTCGCGCGAATAGACCTGCCGTATAAATTAATAATTTCCCATCCATTCTGAAAGTTCGCTGCACTCCCGATCGATGCGTTCATTGGCTTTTGTGACAATAGCGCGACGCAGGAAAATATGTACGCACCTAAATTTCCAAATATTTTGCACGCACGCAAATTACGATAGTCAACTTCGGTTAGAAGTTTCGACGTTGTGCCGGTTCGCGTTTGGATTTTCCTAACGGAGTTTCTATTGTCGCGGATGACTATTGTTATCGATGTGACCACCGTAGAGGGTTAACAGGATTCCGAGTTTACCACGGCAGTGTAATATCAAGTGTTCAACGGTGCACGTCACTCTTGTGTAGTACCGCTGTTTCAACAGCGTCTCTACGTATCCAGTTTCCGTGTCCGTGTCAAGATTTCAACAACGGGATCGCATTAACGCGCAGGGGGCGTATATTCGCTTTCGGGGCGTAGCGTTTTAAAACGACGATCAGTTTGTAACACAGTTGGAGAAGCGGAAGGCAATGGATCGGTCGCAATGGTGAAGCTTCGTGAAAATAGCGAATAAATAATCCGATCTTAATCCTATGTTACTAATAGTCGCTGGGTTTCGGCGATTCTATTTTCCACCCTCTAATTGCACGTTGTCCCATGAAATTGGCACATGGTTTTCCTATGCTGCTATAAACCCGACAATACCATCGGTATAATGTGACACGAACATAATCTCGTAATCCGAACTCAGCATTCGGTTTGCTTCGCGCGAGAAATGCTACGATCTGCACGTAACGTGCTAGTTACTACAATTAGGGAATTCGCGCGTGGCAAACTAGCCCATGCATGCGACATTACATATTTATATGACCGTCCACATGAGCAGTCCGCACCGGTTTCCTCGAGATCCAAAAAAACACGTTTCGCAGATCGCCATAAAAGAAGCGTGCAAAACCGGCGTCTTTCCATCCGCAGGCCGTGCCCGCGTAAACCCTACCCACACTAAAGTTCCAGCAAATTTTACCTATACGTGCCGGATAATTGTTAACGCGGCTACACGCGTACACGTTTACCAAACGTTGAGGCAACAGCTCTCCCAACAATTGCCAACGGGGTCTTCTCGTCACCGAGAAATCCGCGTTTCCCCTGGAAGGCTTGCCTACATATTAAAGCGACGGAACGAGGGGCGGCGACGGTTGGGTAAACGACGGTGACTCGCGCCTGGGTGCGCGCTGGTTCACGAAAATTCAGCAGTCGCGGACAGACTTACGGCGGGCGACCGGATTCGGTAGAATTCGAGGCGTGAACGTGCAAAGCGCGTTTCGCAAATTCGCCACCGCTCGAGATAATAAATCAGTCGCCCTAATGCCTGGCCCCGTATATACCACCGCGGCCGACGCAGCTTGGCCTTGCTTTAGCGAGCCCGACGGCCGTGTGCCGCGGCTCGTCGCCGGTCACGCGTGTGCGTGCGGATCCGGTACTCCCGTGTACACGCGTGTTCGTGGGAAGAGTAAACGCGTGTACACGGACGGGCACGTTATGCAGTCGAGTGAATTATGCGCCCGGCCCCCGTGTCCAGCGTCACACCGTAAATTTACAGTACGGACTGCAGAACGGCGCGCAGCCGGTTTGCCCTACTGCACTCTCGATCTTGCAGCCGGTGTGCGGGCGCGTGCATCTCGTCGGCAAGCGGAAGAGGCACGACGCGTCGTAGACGGTCCGACGTGTAGGCGGTGTCGGGTCACCTATCGGCCCCTCTCGATGGGACTACAGGTGATCGGGGCTGGGTCGACGCGACCGTATAGGAACTCCTTGAAATATTGTCGAACGGTATTTCGACCGGAGAGCGAATCCGGCGGAGATTCGGTCGAGTTGTGACCGGCGCGTGGTTTCGTGCTCGACCGGGGTGGGATTTTTATTTTCGTTCGAGGAACTAGGGGCGAGGTGGATTAATGGACGGTGTGTTCGGTGGGGCGTTTGTTTAATGAGTGAGCAATCGTGGAGAATCGGTAGAGCTCGGGGCGATGCGGAAAATGAAATTGATTATTTCGGTACTGGCTTTTTTTCTTTTTTTTTTTTAGAAGATTTGGGCACTTCGATTTAGCTCGATAGGTTTATAGTCCTGGAAACGGTAATTATATTAATTTCTGAGTATTATTGTTGCGGGACAGTAATTTGAATTGCGGTCACGAAATACTTTGTGCTGTGAATAAAATATTTTTAATGTTAATTCGATGATAAATTATATTTTTTATCAGAACCAAGCCAGCTATATGAATACAATATGAATATAAATTGTTCCAGAGGTTTTACATACGAAAGTAAAACTTGGGGCAGAAATGTATATTAAATTGGAGGATCAGTAGAGCAATCGTAAATGGGTCGGTGCGCTTCAATAACGGGTACTCCGTGTACTGCAGTTGTAATATCGCATGATCTTGTAACGCTCTTGCTATATCAATTAAGATCATAATAATGATAATATCAACGTGCCCCGTTGATACAATAACTGTCCCATGAATTGTTACAGCAGTGCCTATCGTAAACTATATCTATTATGATAACGGTCGGAAACTCCGCTTAAGTACTTCCCGTGAATATTCCAATGATGAAACGCCTGCCTTAACCGTTCATTAAAGTCTCCTTAGCGAATATCTGTATGGCGTGGTTTGCTGAAAATTTGAATGCCAAGTAACCGCAGGATTCCTGTAAAATTTTGTTCGTTTCTCGTCAACCGTAACAGAAATATAAAACGTCTGAACAATTAAACACTTTCTTCATTTATTATGAACAATACCCAATTGCTTGCATCTATATTTTTCTAAGATCGATGACAATATTATATAATAACAGAACTTTATATCAACGTGTACGAAACACGTTGGAAAATCTCAGATTAAACGCACACGTACCGTTACATATTGATAGCTCGTAAATTTCTGCCGTTCCAAAGGGGCAACGTGGACATGCGGTTTCTGGCAAGCTAAGGTTGATGGGTACATCTATCTATAGGTGGTTAGGGGAGCTACATCAATCCATATCCGTTTACAGGAGCGCCCCGAAATCTGGCAAGAACGGCCGTGTACGTCGAAAGATGCAAAGATCGTCGAAATCCGATGGATCTGAACGCCTCTTCCGTTCTGTTATGACGAAACCTTGAACAGACGGACAGACAGACGAGGGTCAATCTTTGTGATGAATGTGTGCTTCTATATATCGTCTAAATTGGATTCGTCATCGGTCGTTTTCAGAACAACGTAGACTGAAAAACACGCATTCTGTATTGTTCCGCTTGTGTGATTTGTTCGTTTGCTAACGTATCTTTAGAATGAATCGATACAGATTTTGGCTACGATGAAATCGTACGAATCTCAATAGGAATAGAACAAACTGTATACAAGAACGTCTATAACGTATCGAAATGACCGTGTTCGTTATATAGCTAGGTGTGTAATCTGGTCCCATGCAGATGTCGAAAGTTAGCCAGCGAAACTTCGAATCAAGATCAAAGTGCCGGGGTCTGAGTGTTTCATTGAACGTTACATGATTGACTCCCGGCTGTACTTCGATCACCGAAGTCTTGATCGTATTGAGATCTAATCACTCAACTTGCTGTCCTGATCCTTCAAATCCAATTAAGTAAGTAAATATGAACGCAGGTACTTACAATCTGAATGTATTTATTGCAATATCGTCTCTGTAAAAATTCTGAACTTCTGATTACGTGATAAGCTTCTTCCAACTGCAAATACGTCTGCATGAAGACACCACGATAGAACAGAGGAAAAGGTGCCGGTAAACGTAAAACGTTGACAACACGTTGAAAAGCGTTACGTACGATTTGCTTTAACTGTCGTCCAGATTCTTGTAACCGTTAGAAGAATGTGGCGCATAAACGAAACGCGCATGGCTTGCAAAGGTGTTGCGTTCGCCTTGGATCATCGGATAAATTGAAGCTTATCCTTTTGGGAATTAGCTCGGGTTTTCTTCACCGAGACTTCAAGCTGCCTGGCAACCTGGAACGACGTTTCCGGGAGGAACCGTGCGGGAATGGAACAGTCAGTGTAAAGCTTGGTCTCAGCAGGTTGCCTAGTTGAGGCCATTATCGCCTGCACCGCGACAATTTCCATCGGTGGTCACTGCCTTCGGGGGTTGTCAGAAGCTAGTTCCCTTAGACAGTAATCTGCGAAGGGAGAGAGAACAGGGATCGCGTTGCAATTATGTAGTTCTGGCTTCTGGCCAATGTTTGATCGCGCTTCTCGTGGTTGGTTTCGTATATTTGTACTTTATCAGAATTTTTTAAACCTCGAATTTTTGCCCATTCGTTATTCCTATTTGCCTTTGCGTTCGTTCCTACGATTCTGTTCGCTTATTCTTTCGATTTGCATTCGTTTATACTCGCTTGCGATATTACTGCGAAGGTGAATTTGACATTGCCTGACGGAGTATTATTATTAAAAATCGAGAGAAGTATTCTGCTTCGTCGTTCGGAGCGTTCCACTCTTGTTAAGGATCCTCGCTTCGTTGTTCGTTTTTGCACGTTTTGCGAGGAGAACAGTATACATGGTTGAAAGAATGACACGTATCTCGCCGTTTTTGATTTGTGCGCCTTTCAGTCGGCGTGTCCGATATATCAGCGCTTTTTTGAATCGACAAGTACAAGGGAAACACGATGAACTGCAACTCAACGCCAATTCCAGGATACATCCATCCCTGCCTTTTGTATACATCTGAGGGGGGTTGCGGTAGTCGACGGACCGTCGTACAGATGGTGGGAGGAGGTACGACGGGAAAAGAAAGAGGAAGGGGGAGAAGTTGCGTTTCGTCCTAGGCCTGCTAGCGGACTCATCAGTAAGGCGTACTAGCAGGCCCTGCCTTAGACACAGGGATAGAAGGGAATGGTCGGAGGTTGTATATATGGTCCCGCGGACCTATACAACCACTTTCGGGAGCTGGATCGTCGTGCTCATCGTGCTTGTCCCCTAGCGGTGTATGTGGGAAGTGCCCCCACATCACTCCCCCACCAGTGATAACGAGATATCTCGAAGTTATCCCCAAGGTCTGCTGGCCGTTCCTCGATTCGCGACGTCGATGCACACTACCGGCTTCGCCCTGGAACCCGCTTGCCGCGGGGAGCGCGTGCCTGCTCTAGGGTAATGAACGTTGATCGAAGTCGGTAGCCATCGCGCGTTAAGTCGCTTCGAACGTCTTTTCCGCTCGGCGTCGTCCACCATCCAAAGTCGTGCGCTGCTGCTGCGTGATCACATCACGTCGGGGTCACCAATTGAGGGGGGTTGCGGTAGTCGACGGACCGTCGTACAGATGGTGGGAGGAGGTACGACGGGAAAAGAAAGAGGAAGGGGGAGAAGTTGCGTTTCGTCCTAGGCCTGCTAGCGGACTCATCAGTAAGGCGTACTAGCAGGCCCTGCCTTAGACACAGGGATAGAAGGGAATGGTCGGAGGTTGTATATATGGTCCCGCGGACCTATACAACCACTTTCGGGAGCTGGATCGTCGTGCTCATCGTGCTTGTCCCCTAGCGGTGTATGTGGGAAGTGCCCCCACACATCCATCACTCAAGTGGCTTGATATTTGAAGCAGCTATAGACGACGCAGCAGACAGTGCGCTTAATACTAATGATTATTCGGCGTCCCTAGAATAAAATGTCTTTCGTCTATCAGCGTACTGGAGATACTCGTGTATTCATTCTCCTCTTTTCTTGTTATTAATATCCATTCCTATCCTACGCCATTATTCCAGCCAGTTCTCGTATGAAGCACGTCGGAGAAACGCGTACGCGAAAAAGAACAGCTCGTCGCGATAGTCGAGCAACGCCAAAGGAATATTAATGGTACTCGAGACTCCTTTCGTCCTGGGGTCGCGAACGTGTACGCGTACCGAGGACCGTAAATAAGGTTTTTACGCGGCCTCTCGCGCCATCAGCGAAATTTCGTCCAAAGGTATCGCCAACGCGGAGTCAGATATCCCGGGGAAGTGAAAATCGGATCCGTTGGGGGGCGGCTCTTCGACGCGCGATTCAATTGTGGTCCCCGTGCTCGAAGGGAATCCATAAAGTTTCCGGCCTCGGCGAAACCCGAGCACAACGCGAGCACAACGCGAGCACAACGCGAGCACAACGCGAGCACAACGTCTGCACGTTTGCACGTCGACCAAGATCCGTGCAAGCTGCCGCCGCGAGACGTGGAACTTTCGTTTCCGCCGGCTCGGAACAGACACACGGGCCGAAAGGCGAAATGCGTGCGTATGCGTGTGCGCGCAGGGGCGTAAGACGCGCGAAGGAGAGAGAAAATTACAACGATAGCACGGGAGAATTTCGTGTGTCGAAAGCCTGGCTGTATTCGGCGCCTTGCCTCCGGTAACACGTTTTGAAGTTATATCAGTGTTGATTTACGTGCTCCCCGAGAACGCCGCGGTTCCGGCCCGCTTCGACTTAGCGGTTTAATCGTTCCTGCGAGCGGAAAAACGCCACACCGTGCGTCGGAGTGCGGGCGGAAAATGCTTCGCAGTTAGATGTACAAACGTATGCGCATTGAACGAGCAATTTCGTTCATCGGCTCGTGGTGTAGCAATTTTTGCCACGAGTATCGTCGGACTGCGCATGTTTTCGCCCGGATGGTAAATCGAAACGCGCGTCGCGTACGGAAAAATGCTATTTAAAGCTGCACGATAATACGTATTCGCAATACTGCGCGCGTATCCTTGCACATTTCTTTTGTTTGCGCAATTCCACATATTTTTACATACGTTCAACGTCTTTTAATACCTCGTGCTTGCGTGCGCATCAGTATCCTGCGCGTATACCCGGCGGCTCGCATTTTTTCCTGTAAATAAACGCCCCTCTATTATTCGTACCCCCGGCCGTCTTCTATCCGGCGATATTGTCCGAATCAATCGAAAGTCTTCAAGCTAGACTTCCTTTAATACCCTCGCCCATAAATACCCGCGCTCCTAAAAATTCGAATAAAATCGGACGGATCGAATTGAAGCCGTTATTGTGTGTTATCGCAGACAGGGGGTTTAATAAGCATATCGTTATAATGGCGAGGCATCCGTCGGCCGTAAAACGCGACCGATCAAATCCTCAGAATCATTGGCTGTGAAACGTTTCGCGATGAAATACGGAAACAGCGTTTCGAGGATCCTCCCGGCTCTTATTTGCGTGCGAGTCTTTATTGGGCATAAAAGGAATGTAGACGACAGCATATTTCCGAACTGCCGGTAATTCGAAGAGCAGGAAAGACGATATTACCATTCCCGTTTCGCCCCATTCGGATTGACTTCCGTCGACAATGACACCGTAGACCGACGTTCTTGGGAAACGCAATAATCCAACGGGCCGTATAGCGAACCGGCAGGAAATTCGCGTGAGCAGTGCAATAGATGCGTCACGATTTGTATTTGCATACGTTGTCTCGCGGGGCATAACAGGTACTTTCCGTTACGCGAGCCACGTTCTCGCGATTGTTATCGATACACCCGGATGGTATCGCGAAGAATTATGGCCCATTATGGAGTCATTTGCCGAAACGCTCGTATGTTTAGGCAACAAATTGTGCTTATTTCCGAGAACGTGCAACGCCGAACGAAGTACCCGCTCGGAACGGTTTGTCCCGTTTGGATTTCAGATCTCTCTTGTACTGTGTTCTTTTTATTATGCCGTCAGTATACTATCGAGGAGAAAGTGGAAACGGGTAAGCAATAATTGTACGGGTAATCATTGATCGGTATGTTATATCAGCCGTTCGCAGAAACGTCTGCGAACCCCACTCTTTGAATTATTAAAAAGTACGAATTAAGCTGCAAAGCCGTACATGGCAGTGGATTAATAAATAATTTGCTCCAGCGGCCAATGTGATTAAATACCTCGATTAAATGGACCGCATTAGAAAATCCTGATCAAGTATATATTTTATGTGAAATTTTGAAAGGACGAAATGACCGTGTGTATTGTTAATTGTTAATTTTTTGTTTGGTGGAGTTAATTACTTTAATAAATGACGTGGCTCGTATCTAGAAAAGATTTGACAATTGTAAGTAGTTCAGCCATTGTGGTCGAATGTTGAAGGATATTGAACTATCTTTGCTAATCGATTTGGAATCGTGTATATCATCGTGTGCGTTACTATTGAACGCGTTCGTTCATCGCCCATACCGTGACGCATCAGGTGGCAGTATCGCGGATTTAAATTCCAATGGATATTTCCCAGTTCATCGTGGTCGCCAGAGACGAAGGTATTTTTACGAGGAGCTTCTTAAAATTGCAGAAATTCAAGTAGCTGAGAGTTGTTCTCTCTGAAGGGTGCTTCAGTCCGCAACATGGGTAAGTCAGTCTATACTCCGCGAATAAATTAGAGCAATTCCCGGTGCCGGGAGACAAAGAATAAACTGAAGTGGAAACGAAATTGGTAAAAAGGCAACGAGAATGCTGGATTGGCGTTCTGGCGAATAATCAAGGCGAAAGAGACTTTCGTTTCATTATAATTTCCATCGACTTTGGATTGTCGCAAGTAGCCATAAAGTGTGCCCTATTGCAAAACGTGTGATCGATATTACATTTAATGAATAACGGATCTGAAACTTCCGAATCTTGTTATACTCCGTCTTTTTATTTGGTCAATTTTTATCTAATAATTTTTATATATAATTTTGTCCCAAAAATGACGGCAAAGGAAACTCGTTGCACATGTTGATGTTACTGTGCTCATATCTGAATCATTTAACTGTTAACGTGGTTCATAATTCTATGTACACGAGAAACGTGTCAACTAAGCCAATTATTTCAACTCCATTTTGGAAAAAGTAAAGTGTGCAGTCCAGCCCTCGAACAATTGTGGATTCTGTATAGTGATCCTTTTTAATCGAGGTGAACTAGAACTGGATGACAACCGGCAAAAAAAAAACAAAAGACAAACAAATACATTACTTTTTAATCAAGCAAGATACAGGTGTTCACAATCATTGATGGATCCATACATGAAACGGCTGTCAATAAAGCATTGAACAATGTACGTGAAAACGGGGAACGGAAACGATTGGTCGATCGAAACACAGTAGCAACAGGATCGCGGGGAATTGCTCGGTAATCCACGAGGAACAGAACTTAATCGAACGCAGTAAACACTGGCCGAGCGTAATTCGTGGGCTATCCGGTTGGTTGATATGCGAATTCGCGGGGGAACGACGTTCGTTTTTAACGCGAACGATATTCCAGTTACGTTGAAAGTCGTTTACCTGCAATAGCGATAGAGCAGTCGTATGCGTGTTAAATGGGGGTAAATTTCACGCGCGCCGGTACCGATACCGGCCGTATTATTGTTATTAATATCGGACCGTTTGGGATTACTTGGTGTTGGTGTAATGAAATTTTCCCCGCGTTCCGTCGTTTAGCGCGAAATCCACGCGCAGCCATGATTCTTGCGTCCTGCATGTGCGCGATCTAGACCGGGTTTGTAATCTTTTTTAAATGGCGGAGAAAAGCGTGAGGAGAATACGTGTTAAAGTAAAGGGTGAGACGAATTAATGAGGTTTTTTAGAATGTTTGAGAATCGTACAGGACGAGGTAATAAGAAGTTATTTTAAACAACTCATGATAAATTTCATTTTATTGAGAACGAAAATATGCTTTTAATATGTACCACAGCATTTTTCGATCATTTGAGGGATTGAGTGTAGCAAAATACGTTCGAAAAATGTAGTTAATCCGAAGCTTTTATGTCTTGGAACGAGCAATCAAGTATTTCAGATTTATTTTAATCCGTGCCTTGTATAGGCTGCGAAAATAAATTTTCAATATTATATACTTTGAAATCGATTTTATTTATCACACAAATAATCTACCATGATATACCGAAGATAATAACATTATAACGTTTATTATCTTTAATACCCAGAAAAACGATGAATATAATCGTATGTGCATAATGGAAATAAATAAAGTATTTCAAATATTTCGAATTTCCACTGCAGTGCATAATTAAACACCTGAAACGTAATTAACGTCGTATTGTATTTATCAACGATTTCGACGTTAATTAAGATCGGCTAAAATCGAAGTTTCGCATAGTTTCTACGATGAAATTCTTTTGCATTTTCAGTGGTCTCGTGGCTTTTAATCTATCAACAAGTGAACTCTCTGTATAAATTCAAATGCTTCCCCACAAATGCCCCTTTTAATACTGAAATGTTCAATAACAATACCTAGCATCGTCGCGAACACTCGCGACTCAACATCTCCGTACACCATGCAATCTGTTCCATCCTCAAGCATATGCGTACGTAGAAACTCGATGCAAAAAATCTGGAAACGATCCGGTTGGGTTCGAACACCGCGCTCGGCACTATCGATTCAGCATTGAACACGACTTCGACTCCCTTCCCGCAGAATAATTTAATCCCGTCGAATAACGCGGCATAAAATCAACAATGGAGCACGCAAAAAGCATGCGCGCAGCCGGATAATTCGCGGGCGCTATCTCGTGCTCGTACCGAACGAATCATGATTTGTTTGCCGTGAACGCGAGCACGACGATCCTTTCGTATTTAGGTCACGAAACATGGAGAATAACCGTGGTCGTGTCGGGCATGTCATCATAATCGCACAGGTGAATAACATCGGGGAAAAAACGAGTCCATAATTCACGCCGGTGCGTGACTCGACCGTGGCTGACGGACCGTTGCCGGTTTTCGTCCAATTTATGCACCGCACCAATCCGTCGCGTCGATTGACGCGTGCACATTCACGCACATACACGCGGGGGGCGGGAATTCTGCGAGGAAACGGCCGTCTAATATATCTGTCGCGAATAATCGATCGCCATATCGCCGTAGCGAAAGACGCGCGAGTACCCTTTTTTTTTCTATCGAAATCGCGCGACACCCTGACGAAAGAGAGCGTAGAGGAAAATAAAGGAACGGACCCCTGCGAAAGGTATCAATTCTTCGTCGATCGGGGATGGGGGATGGGGGAGAGGAGAGGAGATTGTCACCAGCGATCGAAATTATTTCGTTTCGAATGACGGATCGTCTCGGTCTGAAGATTTTTGGACCCATTGGAGAGAATATAGCAGCGTTGCGTCTGGCACGCAGTTGTTCACCACTCTAGCAGTGAAATATTACCGCCGCTGCGTTTGCCACAGCCGATTTCATTTTGCAACGATAATGAAGTGTTCAAGTTCGTCTTGCTATTCGACGACGGGAATATTTTCTCGCATGAAGCTTGCCTCGGTTAATTAGGACTTCGAATATTGTTCATACATGCGACCGCATCCAGTATATTCGATTATATTATACGTATGTTCGGTACAACTTTTAAACAACGTGTCAAATACGAGTAGAATGTCTGCACAAACCAGGGAACGGTTTAACATATATGTTGTGCTAACTTGGTAGTGGTTATTATTCTGTATTCGTGTTCAAATTAATTAGTTGAAAAGAAAAATGTAATTAGGAAAATAGAATGCCTCAATGAAAACTTAAAAAATAAAATATCGATCAGCGGGCCGATAGTGTTATTATTGGTGTAAAATCTGGGATTACGTACAGTCCATTACACGTAATCATGCAGAATAATCGTTTTGCACAACCATGTGTGGTAAATTCACTTCGAAATTTCAGTTATGCTCACTCAGTACAGGTTATCCGATTTGGACTTCTTATTGCAAAAATTCGCTTTTCAATTATACGTTACATATTTCTTTTCATTGGCAAGAATAAATGATTAGTTTTGTTCAACAAATTAAATGCTATAATATGTTATGCCATTTGGACGGCGATAAACTTCCTATGCTACTTTCAGTAGCTTCGCAGTAGAACAAGTAAAGCATAAGTCAGACCTAGGCTAGTCTGAAAAGTGACGCCTAAACGAATGCTGTTTGCTAACTCGAATATTCTTTATATATAATGTTTATACTTTATACATATTTTAAATAATCTGTATAACTAATTTTCTGTTTCAGGTCAGTCAAAACTACGAGTACTTAACCTACCAATGAACTTGTCTATCCCACTTGTAATACAGAGATTCCACCGCAAGAGGTAACCACAACTTCAACAAGTTATTGTTAATTTTTAAGTAATTATAAAAATTCAACACAAAATATACAAATGTATACAACATTTTTATTAGCGCCATCCCGCAAATTCAATTTCGCCGAATGCTTTTAGGTAGAAATCTGGTGTTCTATTCGCGCTACGTCGTTCAAAATATGAATATTCCTTCGGAACGAATTTCTACAACCGAATTGATACGAGTTTAAATTAATTAGCATAGCTGCCTGTTATTATTGAGGCACGCCGTATATTTCTAATTAAAGGATATTACGATGGAATTTAATTTGCTCGATATTACCTTATCAATCGTGATATACATTAATAAAATGTCGTACTTCTCTTGCGAATTTCAATATTATAGACTTTCGACAAATTCGTTGGTTAGTTTCAGCAACAGAGGTCTCAAGAAATACTGTAAAATACAGTACACCTTCTGTGTAGTTCTCAGCATAATAGGAGACAAACTTTTGACACAATGTCTGGTGTTATCGCGTTCCAAATCGTGGATGGGTTGTAATCCCACTTTGAGTGGACCGTAGACTCTGTTAGATGCCACACAACAGTGGTGTGTACTTTGTCCTTTGAACCATTCCGAATCTCCAGAAACTAATTTCTTTTGTACTCCTTGAACTGCGAGCGAAAGCAACAATTCCTGTCTACGGCGAAAATCACGGGAATCCTTGATATCAAAACGGATAAAGCGATTCAATGTGAAACGCGAAATAATTGCGAAACGTGTGTACGGTTTGGGTTAGGTATATACTGATCTGCATACCGTTTACGCTTGGCTCACTAGAATCAAGCATTACTTAACGATTTTAAAGTTAGTTGCGCTGGCGCAACCCTTACCCGTGGAGCTTGCTGCAAAACTTCGTCAAACTTTTCCACGATTGTCTCGGGAAAGAAACTGGTTCCCTCAGTTTCGTTCGGTAGACGGTTACAATTTTGTTCAGAGGTGTAGGTCAACGATTGGGACAACAAATAGATCACCAATGTGATGTACACTTCAAATCGGAACATATCGAAACAAATTTTAACCCAAATACTTATTACAATATATATTACATTATATAGTGCTAATATGTTTTCAATATTTATAACAAACAATCAACCCATCCGATCTCTACGAATAGCTACCGCAATTCTTATCATCCTCAATCCCAAATAATAATTCTCTCACTGGACACGCAGCTTCACCCTCAAACGGTATTTTTATCCGTGTGAAAATCTCGTAGAATAATAAGCGTGCGAATGAAATTTCGAGAAAATACGCAGTCCCGTACGAACCACCCTCTAGATTATCAATTGTCGAATGTCGCTCTGTACACTGAATCGTGCTGCGACCAGAACACAGGTCTCGAGTCCGATACTGAACCGGTGTAAAGAGGAACGAAGGTGTATAGTAGCGGATAGGGTGTAAATCCATTCGTTTGATCCGCGAAGCTCGGTTCCATCGGGGATAAAAATTTTGTTCAGAATGCCGGTTACGTAGAGGCTATAAAGTTCGATGAAAGACGGGCCCCAATCGTGTCTCCCGTGGATTATTCGATCTTAATTCCTCGCGTTGAAAGCGCTTTCGACGTAGAAACTGGAGAGGTCGCTCCCCCCCACGCTACACGTCCCCACCCTCTTCCTTAGCCGCGTTGAATTTTCCTCCGAACCTTCCTCCGAGCCTCACAATAAAACTCGCGGATTTATTTATCGCTTTGAGCCGACCTGAAAACTAAGAGCGTTCCTTTGAAATCGAAGAACACCGTGGCCTCCCGGGGATGTGCTCCCTTGACAGCTGAAAAGATAGACACGTAAATCCCATTCCATTAGGAGGGAGCCGAGACGTTGCTCGGCGTCGGATAGCATCGAGGAGGAAAAGAGGGAATAGACAAAATGGAAGAACGGAATAAAAAGATAGAGCTTGAAGGGCGTCGCTGACCGACGACACGTGGGTGGTTTTAGATGGCGGCGGCGAGGGATTGCAATAAAATGCACGCCTCATCGTCAGGGAAACGAGAATTTTCCCCGCTGCATTTCTGTCGTTTTCCTTTTCGACCAACCGCGAAGATTCGTCGCGCGACGATCGACGCTACGGATTACGATGACGCGATACGGAGCGTATTGGAACGGGTTGCGTCGTGTGCACCTCCTCCCTCGCTCGTTAATATGTTTACCGGAGTCGAAATTAACAAGCGCTTATTCGGCAACCGTTTCCTAATTAAAATACGCAACTCGACCCACCGCGAGACGGAAGGGATCACGCGTTGATACATATTTGTGACCCAATTACGTCCACGATGTACTGTTCGTCCGTGAACCGACGGGATTCTGCCGCCGCGCCCACGCTCCCCGCTGCAACGGAGAGTTTATTTCGGGAAAAAAAAACGGCTCGTTCGCCATGGAAGAAACAGAGCGGCAAATTACTCCTTGCTGCCGTTTAATTCGCGGTGTGTCGCTGGAGAAACTGTAGAGAAAGGCGGCGAGAGATCGGGGTGGCTGGTTCGCAGTCCGCAGAAGTTTGAGTAGGATTTTTGGTTGAAAGTAGATTTTCGTATCGGATGGGAAGCTGGTTATAGTTTTCGGTGATCTATCGCGGTGGAATTATGAATGGTCCGCGAATGTGATCAACGAATCGAAATGTGATATGGAGAAATTATTAGAATTATTCAACGAAATGAGAAAATCAAATGGAACAAATCAATATAATTCGTTGTTTAATACAAAATGATATCTTCCCTCAATTATATAATAAATTACACAGTGTAGTGATCAAAAAGAATATTTTATTAACTTTTTAAATACATGTCGAGTTATATGGAAACCGTAAAAGGAACATCTATGCCTGGTAAGCAAGTTTACGTTCAATGAGACCAGACAACAAATATTTTAACGAATGCATGAAAGTTAAAACTTCAGATACTGTTTTTTTATGTGGCAAAGATATTTTCAAGAGACACACACTCTCAACATGAATGGGCAGTGATGATTTTTATCGTGGAACAATTATAATTGAACGAACACTTTCGCCGAGTCATGTACCCAGAACTTCTCTTCGATCAGCAGCGCATCGAAATCATCGGGTGCACCGGGTCTTCGTAATACCGTTGCATATTTAATACCGCGATTACATTTTCGATTTACGGCCGAATAAACCCCATACAGAAAATTTTCAAGAAGCACGCCCTCGCTCTTTACCTTCGAATGATCGATCATAACCGCGAGCTACGTAATACTTCCGTAAAATGGCGAAACGGTTGATAGAGTTTTTAAAGTAAATAACCTTTTTCGACCGTAAAGCCGTAAGTCATTCATAGAGTGCTATTTCGTTTATCTCGGGGAAGGCGAACATTTCAGATTGCATAGCGGTGAAACGGTCGTGGCATGTAAAATGAAGAAATTCTCCGTCGAGTTGAAAAGGGTTATAATTGCAAATTGCAATATCCTCTGCATTGTAGAAATTTCAGATTTGCGCATTAATATCGTGTAACCGTGCGAATTGTTCATCATTGCAACGAGACGCCAGAAATAGTACGGTACTGCACATATCGTGACGAGTGAAGATCGGTAGCCCCACGAAAATTCAACGTTACGAGACCCAGGCAAAAGGGGAAATATAAAAGGAAGAATTAAGACTCTCGGTTCTCTGTTTCGCGGCAATGTTTTTCAAGCTATCCCTAAGACACTAAATCCTCGTATCCCGGATCCGGCGGATAACGACGTTCCTCACCATTTCCTTATTCCGCCCACTTACTTAGAAGAAATCAATAATTCATCGAAACCTTTGAAACGCTTTAGTCCCTTACCTGCCCCGGGTGGATAGGAGAAATACAAGCCCCGCAACCTGAAAGGAAAATCAGGCACGGAGAGGCGATAAGGATGGAAAAGGCCATTCAGATTCGATCATTATCAGCCGGTAGACGGCGGATAGATAGCAGAATAGACGGAAACAAAGAGGTAGCCGGCGTGAAAAGACAGGACCGAGTGGAAGCGGGACCGGCGATGAGAAAGGGACGGCCACGCTGAGGAAAACAGTACTTTCAAGCAGCCGTGATCCCGAAGGAGCCGGGCTCGATTAGCAGAACCGTTACTTCCGTAGAACGAGCTTCATTCCCTAGAAAGCGGAAGTTACGATGACAGAGACGACGTCGCGGCGACACCGTCTCCCTTGTGCTATCATCCTTTTCGTTCCAGTCTTCCATTCCGTTTCTCTATTTCCCTCTGCCCGTGTAACGAACGGAAGGTGCCCGCCAGACGTGGTCGCAGGGAACAGGGTTGACGTTGAACGACTGGAGAACGCCAGGCGGCACGAAATAACGAGCCTCAGGAGCGATCTCGTTACGTCGAAAAGTCGATTCGAAACGTTGCACTCGGCGGCGGAGGCGGCGGCGGCGGCGGTGGTTCACGGGACAGAAAGTATTGTACATACGGTATGTATGCGCGTATGTATAACCTGGCTGGTAGCCTGTTCCAGATCGGACCGATGCGTGCGATACGCAACGACCCTCCATGGATTTCTCTCGCTCTCGTGCTTTAAACGGAACTGTACTCGCTTCCGTTACGATACGCGGCACAATGGGCCCATTACGTGACACCAGAAACACGTTCCGTTTCGCTCGGTCCATTATCGGGGATTGTCTCGTACGAGCGGCGTGTGCGTAACCCGGGCCCGGGTGCACGCGTGTTTTTTCCACGCATCTCTGTGACGCGTCGGATTGACCGGGTATGAATATGCCGCGTACATATAACGCGGGCAGCTTTTTCAGGTATACCGAAAGAATACCCTGGACGCTCTGATGGACGGCGGTTAAATTCGGTAACGGTTAAACACGGCCGTCGCGTGCCGAGGGGCATGGACTTTCGACGGACGCGGTCGTTTCGGCGACGCGGGTTCAAACTGACTTATAAGCTTCCGAAGCGTTGAAAATTTATTATACGCGCCGGATAATGGTTGTTTATTTGTTTGTTTGCGGCGCCACGCCACTCGTGCACCGGCGAGGCACCCTTGTTAACCCGTGCACGGAAATTGTGAACGCGTGTCGAATAATATCGGTTCGATCTCGCATTTTCACAGGAAGACGAGTATAAGATGGGAAATATACTTTATATGACACTTGCGGTTTGATATCCTGGTGTTTGTTAAATTAGTAAACAGTGGCAGCAATATGATAAGATCCTTAGTTTCTCCATGGATGCAATAGTTTAAACAAACGATACCCCAGAAATAAGAAAGCAGTATCCCATTTCGATTTTGGTTCAGATTGTTTCAAATTTCCGTACGTGGGTTAAGACTGATTCATACTATCTGTTGAGGCACAGATCGGCTCCGGTCAGGCAGAGTTTCTCGCGAGCAATTAGATAGGGATTCTTGTATAGAGGGTAGTGTTGAAAATGATATTCTCCTATAATGATTCGTCGTCCAAAACGAGCAACAAGAGATTGCAGTGATGATTGTTCGCCTGTCATGTATCGGTAGAATTGAATGTCCTGTTCACGTTTATTTAGAAGTAAATAGGGAGGGGTTTGCTAAGTACATGTATTTACCTGAAACGCCTTTTGTGTATCAAACAATCAAGATAAATGAAGCTACAGGTGTTAACGGTTTCCAAAGGCCGGTAATACAGCGGTAACAATTTTATCCTAAGTGGGCATAAGGTTACACTCATTTTCGTTTCGTTTTAAGTAGAAATCGTCAGAACGGTCTGTCGCGATGCTGTCAATCCCTTGCGGCTATAAACTCGAACGTAAACTCGATTCAGCGGCGCTCAAAGGGAGCTGAGTGGCGAACCAGTCTCCCCTTTATTTAAGTTTTTAGCTTCGTTGATTTTGAAAGATGGACGTAAGCGTCGAATAAGCTCGGGTACTCGACGCAGCTCGACGCAAATCGTCAATATACACGTAAGCCAGAAACGAACGGCGAGTGGAAATCAATTTCGAGCAAGCGGGAATGCGTCGCTTTTTCATTTAATCTCGATCTCAGGCTGTTAATTAACGGCACAACAGAAGGTATCGAGTTCGCCCTTCGTTTGCCTCCGTCGGCCGACGGCGACTTCCTCGTTATCGGTTTCCCTTTTTTCTTTCCATTTGAACTGGAACTCGCGGTTCACGAAACGCGTGCGGATCCTCGAAACTCAACGCTTGGTTGTTCCCTAGAACGTCGAGTGGATATCAAATATTTCAGTGGGCCCATTCAAACGGAACGGGTTAGAAATTAATGGTCGGCGTATGATTCTTATTCCTGGGTTCGTTTAACTTGCAGTGTCATTCATACGGGCCAGGTGAAACAGAACCCAACGAGCCTGAACTCTTGACGGCGAGTGTAATAGCTTCCGGCAAACAATGTGAATGAACGTTTCGAGGTGGAGTACTTTCCGTTCGTTAAACGGACCCCTTCGTTCGCCGCGTTTCAAAGTTAGATTGGAGATGAATAAATTGTATGAATATGGGAGAACGTTGATTAGTCATTAGTCTGACAATAACGTACAGTGATGTGCGCGTAATTAGGATCAAATCAGAGCCGCCTACACTTGTCAGAAACAAGTTGCATCCCATTTTACATTTTGATGATAAATTTGGTACCCGTAATTTTCCACAGTGTGCGTTCACCTTATATTTCAAGCATCGCGAAGGTTCACATTCGGACATTCCTCGCAACGTTTGTTTCATTTCAGTAAAACGGAATGGATGACGACAAAAGCGTTCTAGATTAAAATAGAAACGCATTCACTTAGGCGAATGTAACGAAATATTTCAAAGCTCGTACAAAGAAGCGAGCAACGCAAATAATAATGATCCAATATCGTTTAACATTTAAATACGGTAAGCTGCAATAATTAGAAGAAAATAATGTTTTTCAAAGTGACGCATTTCCCTGTTATTTTGACGAACAAGTCCAACCTGCTTTATTCACATTAAGTAATTAGAATGCACATAACTCCAGAATGATAAACTGCGATCTGTTAAACAAGCTGGTTAAACTTTATAAAAATTTGAACCAGATCGTCCCTATCGAACTCGTTAATCTCGCCGGCGATAATATTTCAGCCGTATCTTGTGGAACATCTGCTCCGGCAAAGATTGTAAATGTTCCTTAAACGCCCCCTTAATTAATCACGCCTCACCCGAAGGAAGATGATAAACCGATTTAGCCACTCGTAGCGACTAGTTGCCGAAACTTTCGAGCTCGGAAGAATGTCGAAGTTCTTTATCGCGGTCACCGCCGATCCAAGACTCCGGCCTAGATTGATAACTTTCCTCATAAAAATGCTCGCCCGGATCCAAATATTTCGGAAACGTGTAAGAATCCGCCCGCAACTTTTGCCCCTTTCTCCTTTTTCACTCGATTGCTCGCCGGCGACGCGCGCTCCATTCCTGAATATGGACACGCGTGAATTGCTCCGCGAATACGTGGCGGAAAGCAAATGGGAATTTGATCGCGGTGTCGCGTTCACTTGCCGCCCGACGGAACTGGTGGCACGCGACGAAAGGAAATCCATTGACGCCGGAGTGGGCAACACTTTTCGTTTGCGCTCTGCATACGTTCCGCGACGTTCGGCTTCACGGCCACGCGCCGCGATCAATTGCCCGCGACAACAAGTGATTCTTCTCTTGATTCCCTGCTTGAAACCTGCGGTTTTTCCTCAATTCGCCCGTGCATAAGCCGCGAAGTAAGTTCTTCATTCGCCGTGGTACCTGGACATAAAGTGTTTTGCTTCCACTACCGATTCATTTGGCGCGATTAATATATAGTAGCCCGCTGGCGAGAACGAAAATTATAGGATACAAGTGGACGAAATTTTGCATCATTTACGTGTCTAGTGCATTGTTGTAAATATTGTGTACATGCATATCTATTTGTTTCAATGTTGCCTCCCTGTCGCACAGATGTACGCATAAGCTTTCTGGTAGAAAACAGTTCGTTTTACGATAAATACCGTTAGAAACGTCCCTTTCGTAACAGCAGTTCAATTCTCAATGGAAAATGCGAGATATTAGGCGAACGTCGAATTTTTTCCAATAGTGTATGCGTATGCATTTTAACATGAAAATCTGCACATGGTACCCAGGACGCATTTCGCGAAACACAATATCATTTGAACTTTCCATACGATTTTTCTTCCTCTGTTAGTTAACGGGTTCATGGTGAAATGGGACAAAATACTCGTATAAAGGGGAAGTCCGCGAGCCACCGTCTACCGTATGTAATCTGCATTGACAATATCTTTAACGCGAGCGTCGCTGTTCCGCAGATAAGCGAATTAACGTGTCCTGGTAATTCTGGTAATTACATTTAATGGGCGACGTTGCAGCTCCTTATCTCGCAGATACCCGAAGTTCACATTGCGAGGAGTTAAAACAGAAGGTATTGTTTAAATCCATCAAACCCTCGATACATTCCTCGTATCGGTGTGTATAACCGTGATCTATGGCCAGGAATTATTGGCTTTCCATGCTTCAAAGGTTTCACGAAGCAATGAATTCTTTTCAGCGGCGCGGCGTGGTGCAACGCGTTGAAATTAATTTAAATCTCATTGACGACGTTTCCGGCCACCTCTTCGAACTCTCCGTCTTCCTCGTCTAATCTTTCTTTTCCTCTATTTCTCTGACCGTCCCTTTCCCTCGTGTCCCCGAATGGCGAACTGTTGACACACCTGTCTCGCTCTGGGCAGGATCGAAGGTCGTTGCCCTACGTACTTTTCCTTAATCAGCCATTGCCACTTTTTACTCGTCGAGTCCGTAACGTAACAAAGCGAAATCTATTATTTCCCCTCTGTCTTTCAATTCCCGCCTCACTGTTTGTCCGTTCATTGGTCTTCCTATCTATTCCCCATTCTCCGCTTTCCCGTCTGCCTCGTTCTGTCTTTGTTTCAGACGACGTCACCGTGCAATCTCTATAGACGGACTACGATTTCGTCGTTGATCGGAGTGAATTGCTCTGGATAATTTAGTTTTCTCCCTTTGACAATGCGCCGACGTGACTGCCAGGATCCTCTGGTCCATGTTCATTGTCCGCCGTAGATAACGTTTGGAATCTTTGCGAACGATAATCGTGCGAACACTTTCAAATTAGGCAACTGCTTGCGCTCGATAATCATCAGGTTCGTCGATCAAGTGGTTTAACCCTCGGTCGGGTCAGACATTACCAGAAGTCAATAATATTCCATTCATTGTGTCGTGTTTGACTACATTGTACACGAACGATAATCTTGCGAGGGCCGAGTGGTTGAGTGCTAATGGCTCTATTATCCTTTGCCGGGTAGATTACCTAATATTTAGTCCTGTAAATGAACTAGAAAGTACAGTGATCTACGAAGTGGCGTATTTCACCCGTAAAAGATGCAGTAGATAAAATGTATTAATGAAAAAGATCGAATAATCCTTATCATCGATTGTTTAATTAATACTCTGATATGTGCATTGATAATGCATCGATAAAGTGCGTCAAAATCATCAGTGAATTCACGCATTTATTCGCTTGTCTTTATTGAACAATATAATATTAGAATCAACATGCAGACTACTGTACTGATAAAACGCACTCGTCTCTCCTCCATTGACTTTTTTCTGCTGTAATTGCGTTTAAGGACGCGACTGTAACTACGTCCAAGTCAAAGTTTTAACATGGGACTACTCGAGAAAAGGGCTTATGTGGCCTGCAATGTGGCTGTTTCAAGGTGGTGAGAAATTAAACTGAAGGAGCATCACCGTTCCAAGGAAACTAAATTAATGTCCGCTCGCTCTATCTCTCGCTTGGGCATTAAAAAGTTCCGACCTGCGATCCGCAACTTTTATTTTATATTAACACAATGGAACGAAGTTCAATGAAAGGAAAGAGAATAAAAAAAAAAAATGAAAATGTGCCCAAGGCAAAATGGAATTGTTGTAATTTCACGACGTCCTGCATCGGAAGTAAGGTAATTTTTGAATAGCGCGAAAGATAATAAAGCAATGAATAATGAATAAATCGAAGCTTGATGCTGACTTACAATTAGCTGAAGCATTTCCATACCTTCCAGTTTTCAACAAATATGCTAAATTGTTTGGAATCGTGTTCCTATTTTTAGTAAAAAATACCTATAATTTTATTGGTAGTGTTTTTTAAAACTGAATTCTAAATGTTCGAAGCATGGCGTCCTTTCTTATTTTTGTCGTCAATTATCGAAGTCTCCATTCCTTATGACAAACACAACGATGTTCCCCCAACATCAGTGGAATTAATTAATTTTTACTTATAGGTGCTAATTTGAGAATTTTTCGTAACTAAACCAGTTGAATGCTGGTTTATTCATTTATTCCATTACTTGATAAATGGATAATTAAGTTAACGACTATTTGCACCTTATTCGACACGGATCGATTTGTATGATCGATAATGTATTTTTGTTACGCCTGTGCAATAAAAATACAAACATAGAATCTTCACACGAATAGAACTTCGCGAAATATTCATCGGAACTCTAAAACAAATTTAACAATTGCAATGCCAACCGAATTAACGCAGATTTTAACGTTTCGATAACTTGCACCGATAAATGTATTTGAGATATAATCTATTGTATACTTAATTGAATATAATCTCGCGTTTAAAACCAAAAGTACACTGTCCCAGTTTTCTGGAGAATTAACGCGCGCCGATCAGTAACAGCGAACGATAGTAACGATGTCGATCAATGCTGAAAATGTTCCTTGAACGTTTCAAATATTTCTTCTGTGTCAGTGTACGTGACACGTGGACATAAAATTGGAAAATGTCGAATCGATACATGGTATAGAAAACCGATCCGTCAGCCTGCAAAACTATATCAGGCCTCTCAATTCCAGGTGTATTACTTTATACTAATAACGAAAGCAGAACAGCCTGAATGAGTTCCACGACCACAACCATCTTTGGGACCATTTGAATTGACACAGTTTCGTACAATAACGAGCGAGAAACATCCCTCATTCGTTTTACGGTCCGGTTAAAATTCTGATTTTCACGGAAACGCACCATAGACTGTGCTATACGATTAATTGGCTTGGCCGGCCGCCCTACGTGACTGCGTCACTCAAAATTCCATTAAATTAGAATTCAAGCGATTATATATTTCGAGACAATTGAAAAGCTGTTAAGTTGATGACCATAGTTCGTTCAAGCAACGATATTTAACCGCGAGTGGCAATGCATTATTGATCATTGTTATCGCAGTTACTCATTTTTAGATTATAATTTTGTATCCCATAAGAAAGTGATAGGGACTCCTTTTTGTGGCAATTATACCCTGAATACATTTCAGTGACATTTAGCGTAACGAAGTGTAGGCGAATTCAGTACCAAAATTTTCAGTACGCCACCGAATGATCGTTTCGAAAATATCGATCGTTTCTATCTTCAAGCAGCTCCGTAACGAAAAATATGTCGGACGCATGTTGCACGTATTCATGTGTAACACATGCACGCTTGACTTTAAACGGTCGTTAATTAAAATCGTGGTGAGCGTACACCGAATCTGGCGTGATTGAAATTCGTGGAAAAACAAAGTTCTCGTTACACCGGATCGGCCAGAGTCTGGTTTGATCGATCGAAACATTCAATTTAGAAATCCTGCTCTTTAAACCTCTCCGTATGAATCAAGTGACACCGGTTCTTTCTAAATTCGCTTAGGCGCCGAAAAGGTAGTCTGGTTCCTTCCTTTTTCTTTTTACCTATCTTTTTGTCGCATTCAGCATTTGGAGCATAATGCTTGAAATAATTAATGTTTAGTGAAATAATTTTTATTCGTCCTAGGTGTAACCATTGCAATGATTTTCGTTATAATTGTTACATCATTGTAGACGACTCTTTGTTATTCCTTTTTTATTTCTTCTCTGCAGTGGCTCGTTTTTTTCTTTCGTCGTTGCACAATCACTCGAGGAAATGAAGCTATTAGTATTCCGTGGTACTTGAGGGTTTCATAAGATGAGCAGGTAATTTTATTTACCTTAAGTGTCTTTTGCATTTTTAATGACGCGCATTAATGGGTTAGGAAAAAGTTGTACGGTTTCAAGTCCGGGGGAACGTTATAGCAGTCGCCTTGATCTCCTTAAGTGAAATTGCTGTACCCTCTTTTCTGCTGATGGGCTGCAGGGAACACGCGTCTCATTTGTGGATTTATTCGGCATTATCTTGTACATGTTGTGTACACACTAATATTGGGAAACACAGAGATATTTCTGTTTCTGAATGTTTTTTATTTTTGAGAAATAAAATGCGATACGTGACAACAAACACCGGTATAAATTTATCATCGTAAATTTGTTGCAACACAGATGAAAATGGAAAATGTGAAAATCTGTAAAAATTTAATGACTTTCATACCGAGCTGTTTTGCTTGTAGTATGCAGTATGTTCGGGTTTTTCACGTTGGTAGGATCACTTCCTGATGCATAACAAACTACTCGTAGTTCACATCTCAATCATGTTTTCGTCAAAAATGGTAATTATGTCCCCGGAGCCCCGAAAGACGTTTCCATCGGAGCTTGTAATGGGGCCCTCGGGGTCCCCATGATTTCGGGGAAAGGAGAAAATACATTTGGCATGGTTAGTCCGTCCTTACATCTAGTCTGTGATGTAATCACGCTTGCCCTGTACTGCAATTAATAATTCATTGGCAAATATACAGTTTTGTAATGCGCATTTCTGTTGCATCCACGGTATACCTTGTATTTTAGCGTCGTACAATATTCATTACAATATTTTTAACGTCAGAGTAGCAGCAGTGGAAATTTGAACATCAGCCCGTAGCATAAGTATACAAGTGGTACGCGTGTCTGGCCACGCGCGCGGTTATACTACTTACACCGGAGTTCAGGACTTCATCGACTTTACAACATTTACTTTCGATTATAATTTTATTTCGCTAATCTGCCAAGCGCTTCGTGCATCGATTTTGTTCCAAACGAAGCAAAATTATTCCCAACGACAATCCGTTCAACCGAAGATAAGGAAAATTATCGGCGATCTTTCTTTCCTAAAGTAAAATCAAAGGTTTTCGTTACATTCTCAATACCGAAATCGCCAACAGGGTGAAGGGATGAAACTCGTAACAAAGAAGGTGTAATTGGCTTAAGCCACATTTATTTGGGTAGTTTTTCGCGAGCACGACTTTCTACACGGGCGACGGCGGAAAAAGGTCGGAGGCGAAGAAGGGACGATGTTTTGAAGAGTGTAAAAGCGACCTCGAAGAACTTTTGTCTCGTTCGTCGTTTTTCCAGTAACCAAACGAAAAATAAAACCGATCAACGTCGATAGCATCCATCCCGACAGGACGGATAAATCTTTCCCGTCTTGCCCCATTCAGAAACGTGAAAGCCGCCGAGTGTGCGCGATGAATCGGCCACATTTTCGAGATCGGTACCTCGTTTCACCGAAAATATTGCGACACGACGATCAACGTTTCCTACGGCGTTATTTTCTTGCTACCGTCGTCGTTGAATGAATGATTAGCTGTTCCAAAATAATATTTGTGCGGCACTCAACGAAGAAACAAAACTGGCAATGTAATAAGTATATAACAAAACAAATAATCTTCAGAAATATGTGGGAACTTTCTATCCTACTTCTAATTCGCGAGTCTTCTGATATTTCATCAATCTCAAGTTCTACTCAACGTTCAATCTTATTGCTTACATTACTATGGAATAACACGAATGTGCTGTAAAAATTAAATTATTCTACGATGCGTTGAATGATAAACGAAGCTACAAATTAAATTCTTCGCTCAATTGAGCAACGAATATTACCCGTATCGCGGTCGCGAATATTTTTGCACCGACGAAATTCTTGTAACCCTTGCGAACTGTATATCGACACGGTCGGAGCAATTATCGGTATGTAGAGATAAGTCGTGAATACCGAGACCCTTTATTTCCCACCCTATTTAAAGATATTCAGAGATTTATTATTCCGTTCTTGCGGGGCAAACTTTTTGTCCATCCGCAATGTGATTTGTGGACCATTACCCTTACCTCCGATCTATCTCACTGTCCCGCTCTTTCGCCTCTGTGTCTTTCTGTCGCGCGATCGTTCAAAAAGAACGGACGGTCCGCTTTTGAGGAAAGAGAGTCCGATCTCGGTCGAAGCCCGAAGGCTCTTCCGGGTTATTCATTACGAGGTCAGCGACTAAAACTACCCTTTCTTTTTGTTCTTTCTTTTTTACGACCCGCTCACTATTCGAAGGAGGCATCATCCGCTTCGCTTTTCAACGGCCTGGACATTTCGAAGGGACTCGATATCATGTTTTCGCTTCTCGTTCCCCGCGTCTCGTCTAAGGGGAACAATTTAAAAAGTTAAGCCATGCGGTATAATTTGCGTACCGCGAAAGAACTTCATTCGACAGAAACGTAACAGTTTGTGCATCAATGACAGCACTTCGATGCTGGTCCGCAGAAGAATTATGAACGTACGGGCTAGATAATTAGGCGATGCAACGTTTCAGGGAATGGAAGACTATCGTATACCTTTATCAATAAACGAATCCATAAAGATGTTTGGATCAAATTCGTCCGTACCGAAAAATGTACTGTATTATTCAACCAGATTTGATCCCCATTCGCGACCAAGCCGCCCAATTATACGAAATTTTCATAGGTATTATGCTTACGTGACAGGCAAATAATTCCTTTACATTATGCATCGGCTTGCTGTTACGTGCACTTGTTGTTATACCGAAAATTGTAAACATTAGTCTGACATGATTCAACCTTATTCCTTGCACGAAACAACGACAGGAACGGTATCGGTATCACGAGTACCGTCTCGCCCGTCGCATCGTTCACAGAGAACGTTTTGTGCTCCAGTTCTTCGGCTGGCCGGGTCGCATTTAAACGGTGCTGAACGCGGGCACAAAACTTCGTCCCCCAGAAGGGCCTTCTTATTTGAATTTCTAACGCCGCCGTTACGGATCATTTGCCATTTCACCGGCGGAAAATTCTTGAATCTCCCTTTTCCGCTACCAACTCTCTTCCTAACACTCGCACACCCTGTCGAAGCAATGAAGGTTCCGGATAAAGGTAGTATCAACTTCGTTCGGGGCCGCGACGAAGTAATCCCGTCGAGATTGCAGTTAAATTTCATTTGTTTCGCTGCCGGCACGGATCCGACTTGTGCTGGTCGCAGGAAATTTTTTTCGCCCACAACGAACACAGCGACCAGAGGTGCTCGTGATTTTATGTGGGACTTCAATAGCGAATTGGACGGGGTATGCTTGGTTCTCCACTTTGTGTCGCTTGTTGTCGCGGACATATAATTTGGAGAAAATTGATTCTGAATGTTGCACAGCTCGCTCACGACTTCAATGATAGTTTGTCGTGCATACATGTGCTTGATCGATTTTCCTGTGCAAACCGTGTAGCACAGTCGCCACCGTTTGATCGATATAGCAATTACGGAGGGACTCGATATTATTATTATACCGTGTAATAATGTTAATAGTATTACTACGATATTCTTGCAATGTTGTTATTACGATGCAAAGAGTAAAAGGATTCTTATATTCGAAGAAAATGTACAACATATAAATTTCACTGTAGGTGTGTAAACTTTTAGAGAATAATGGATTCGCTTTGACGTCGGAAAACAATCGAAGGCCCTCCGCATTTCGCGGAGACTTTTGTTGGATGTGACGCGCTAACAACCAGACAATTATTCCCACTGGACGATTAGAAAATGCGTTCACGCAAATGATCGCGCCCCACCTTATTAGTGGGGAATGTATCAGGTATCAGAGGGAGGCTTGTCAAACCGTATCAAGGATTCGTTCGTTAAATCCCATGGGTTGCGTGCGCCAACAGAACGACGTTGAGCACGATTCAGGAAGGTAAAACGATTCGACAAACGCGCTTGTTACTGTCAATTCCTCGACACCCTCCTCTGGGCTTCCGGTTGCCTTTTTCCGCGTCACCGACATTGCAAACCGCATTACGATTTCGCTCCTCAGCGAATTCTTGCGGTTTTCTGTTGGGAAATATTGTGCTTCGGTGAATACGTATTGTCCGTATACCGATTTCAATACCGTCCACGATTAACGAGGACGAGTTGTTGTTAGAAATGCTCAACCCAAATGGATCTCATTTCTTGAAGTGTATATTACGGGGAACAGCGGGCTGGTGGTACATCAAATAAATATTCTAGATAGCGGCTTTTGCATAAATTTGCCAATCATTTTTATGGAAATTACGTTTATTCCTGAGTCTTGTTGAAATCCGAAGTATTAAATATGTATCTGATTTGTTTAAATATACGCAATGTTAGAACCGCCGCACTTCTTGCAATCTCTTGATCTAAAATGTTAATATCTGTGGCATAATAATTTTATAGAATCCTGTTGGCATTACGATCTTTATCCGCTTAGATTTGCGGTTTTGAAAAGTAAACGTGAAGAAAATAGCCGCGAATGTTTGTCAAAGTGAAAAATAAAAAATATATGGAATAGTGGCGCGTGTATGGATACCAGTACTTTGCAACTAATTGAAAATACGCATTCCGCCCTAATTAATTGCATTTCGAAATACCCGATACATTGTACAATTTTATGGTATGACACGAGCATCGATTACGCTTCGCAATTCATTAAATTAATTAAAGTGCGCCTGTATTTATTCTGCTTGACAGGATGAAAACTTGGTCGATGTCTTTGTACGAGTAACTAGCACGAAAGTATACATCGAATATTGTTTCGAAGGCGGCTTAAAGAAAATCGATGTCAATTAGTTTAATAAAATTTCGTATGGATAATAATAGAAGCGTGGTACAATAACGGATTTTGTTATGTTTCGCTTTTGTATAATCAGTCGATTCTCAAGCGGCAACTGTTGAATTGCCTATATTTTCTTGTAGCCCGATTGTCAGTTATTTCGCTGCGTTCGCTGCCATGACTTCAGAATTTCCTTGGGAAATCTTGTATTTACAAAGATATATCAATCTATTCGCAAAGTAGTGTAAATAGAAAAGCAGACGGTGCCTGGTATGACGGAAAATATTTGCAAATGTATGTATGTCCGTTGCAAATATTCGGATTCTATATGTATAACTTCGTACGAATTATGGATGTTATTTGTTCAAAAATAAAAGGAACAACATTTCATAGATATTTAAAAATATACTCAAAATATGCATTATTTATAGGACGTATCGATAATTGTATTGTCCTGTATTAAACATAATTTCTACGTTCTAAATTTTACAAGTAGTAGACGTTTCCTCGAAATTTGTGAGATCCATCAAATTTAAGGTAATTTCGTTTCACGTCTAAATACCGCGCACATATATTTAATCGTAAGATGTTGATATTTTAAAGTTTATCGCTTTCGATCTAACACTTCATTAATTGCCAAAATTTTCCCACGAATTTCCGTCGTGTATCCCTCGCAAGTACCGCTTCAACATTTGCACCTCCTCGTTCGAATTACCTAATTTCATATCGCCGTGCAAACTCATCGACTGCCGGAATACTTCGCGTTCGATTTACATTTCGACTATTTCGCCGGAAAAGAAAATAACGATAATTGCTAGATTTGACCCACGTAAGTATATTTTCCTTATTATGAAGAGTTAGTTGTTGCCAATTGCGTTTCATTTTATCTCATCGATGATACGGCTATCAATACAATAAAACAGAAAAACAACGGAGAATCTGCTTCGAACGTGACGTTGCGTCAAATTGTCTTGCGATCGCCTTTCTTGAAACCCTTCAAATTTTGAACATCTCAAACATTTTAACTGGTAAAACGAGGAAAAGATGTATGTGTATGCATCGTTCCTCCCGCGTCTGTTAGCGTTCGATTCGAACGCCGCGCGTGAAAGGTGTCCGTACCGATTTGATTGCATTAGTGGCAATTGTTGGCGCGACGTTAGAACGGCAGCTCATTTCCATCGACGGCCGGCGACCGTCACACCCTTAACCAGGCGTCAATGTGCAATTTTCCGAAAATACAATCGATTAGGCCGGGGCAGAAACGCGGCTCACATCCATCAACGAAGGTTAGCAGCCGTGACAAGGTCCACGCGCACGGAGATACAGCCCAATTCCGTGATAGGAAGTCGGACGTTAATAATAGCGCTCGTTAATATTCGATCGGCGGCGGCGCCGTTTACACGCGTCGTGTCTGTCGTTAATCGTGAGCCCATTATCAAGGTAGCCTGAAGCATCTCCGGCGTGTCTCCACCTTCTGACTGTCGTCGAGCCATTCACTGACTCCGTTTCACTGCCGTTCCGCCAGCCTCGAAGGGAAGCACAGAGGCCTGTTTACCCCGGTTCAGCTTGCTTATCGCGTTTGCGCGACGTTCCAGGCCGATTTAATCGGAACACGAAAACTTCCGGTTGTCTGGCGGCTCGCTTTGTTGCGGTGCGCAATTCTCTATTTATTCTAACCCGTTGTACTTTTTTCGCGCGAAAGTTTTGCGTGTATGTGTTGAATAATTTCGACGCGGTTTCGCCCGGACTATCGTTCTCGAGTAGCGTGCATCTTTTATTTTCGGTCAGTTGAACGTTAATATTTGAATCGCTGAACGCACGTATTGCAGCCGTACGCGTGCATGTGGACGGTCGTAGAAGTAATTAGACTGGTTATTTTATAACGCCGTCATGGAAACGCGGGCAAAAGGCAAATGCGATGCTATGTTGTGCATAGTCTGTTAAAATATCCGGGTTATATGCGTGTCTTAATCAGACTAGTTGCTGGAGTATAATTATCAGGTAAAATGCAGCGTGCCTGGTAAGCTCGGTGCGAGAATGAAACGCACTGCTTTTCCGCGATGCATGTGTTTGCGAATGAATGTTCAATTTGGGAACAAAATTATTGCTATAACTCAGTCCCCCTAATTTCTGAATATAGGAACCGTCTTATTGAAATAATACGTCAATTTGACATAGGTGAAACTATTTGTAGAGACGGTCATTGGATTTTCCAAAATTCACTTGTCTTGATATCAGAATTGTTTCAAACACCTTCTCCGAACAATGAAAGTATTAAAAAATGTCAAGGCGATACTGCTGTTCATTTAATAACAATTGAGTGTACCAGACTAACCAGTCAGATTTCTTTTCATTAACAACGCAATCGAAGTGAACTTTCAATAGAAAGTATCAGAATGCTGTTTACTCGAGTACAAACGTGACAAGTAAATGCAGGAGCGTGAGTTTCATTGCAATTTTCTCGTGGAATAATTAGTAAGCAGAACTTACGTCACTATTTGATGACTCTTATATTAGACGGGCGTGTATTCTAGTAGCATTACATCAATCATAGTACCTCGTTGTGAACAGAATTAGTTTGCGTCGTTTAACATTCGGTTGAACCGGGAACGAGGTTTCATATTTTATCAACACTGGCCATAGTAGCTAGCGCTAAATGAAGCTGCTCATGTAAAGCAAAATGAATTGTCGATGTGAAAGCACTAAAACAACCACTCGACATTACTTAATTTGCTTTTATTTTCGTGCTTCCCCTTTTCATTTCTAGACTAATTAGTTTCCCCTGTCCGACGTTATTATGCGAAGATTCGCGTAGTCAAAAACTCTCCAATAATAGAAATCTACTTATATTCGTGGGTCTGAAACCGTAATTATCTTTTGCTACTTCTCTATTGTTTTCTTTCATATAACTAAACGAGCCAATCTCGAGAGCCCCTTTAAAGCGCCAATGTTATTGCAGCAAAGCTAATGACATTCTCGAAAATATGGAAAGATTATGAATCTTAATGAAAAGGAAAATTACTTTGCGCAGAAGAAGAGCGTCGTCGTTATTATGTGGTTACATACTACTTGACCGATTCGCAAAGCACAAATAGATTCTTTAGGGTTACGATTACATTGATATAATTTATAATATTTGATAATAATTTAAATATTAAGTATTATATTCAAGGATCGAGCACGTAACACGCGTATAGATAGACGCGACATTAATGAAATTACTTTCATTCAAGCCATTGATGTGTGTTGTGCGTCACAGCGTCGACGATAATATTCTCGACGATTAAATGACTTCAGACTGGAATACATAATTTCAACTTCCTGTTCCTAATTGCACCATTTCCTACGATTGTGTCCTTAACTTCCACATATTTTACAAAACTGTAGATGTCTGTGTCTACAATTAGAAAATCCTCCAATTTCCTAAACAACTTGCCCAAACTTGTATTAATTTTCAAAATGCACGATCGCGTTCTCCCTGAAAAATTCTTCTGCCTCGTGTTGAGGCAGGTAGAAGAAGCATGTAATTAACGAGAGTTCTGTCAAATATCAATTCTGTCTGAACAGCGTATTGCTTTTATGTCTGGCTGTGACTCGCCGTATCCCCTGTACGGCTTATACCACTCTTTGCGATTGTTGCGCAGCATACCTGTTTCGTTTATTGTGCCCCGTCTTTGTGCCATAGGTCATTATACTTTCTTGCTGGGATGTGCAGTTATTTCCCCGATCCAAAACCATCTAAAGCCACATTCGTTCTACTTTACCCTTCGCGGCACGGATACTGCATCGCTGCCAACCACACGGCTGCACCTAAATCTCCGTACGCCTAGGCGAATGAAATTTGAATAGCGCGTATGATAGTTTCACATATTCCATTGTTTCGAATTACCATATTGGACCCATTGCCGTGTATTTATTATGCAAGCCTGTATCGAATGCTTATTGCGAGCGTTGAGATAGTACTTGGCCCTCGATTCAGGTTCTAATTCTTCCGAATATATTCTCTTGTTGAAGTCACTTGTTCCCCCGCGAGAACGAACTATCGTACAGCTGGCCTGCGATATTTATTGCTGAAACAAAGAATAATTCGGAAAAGTGTGCAGGCTTGCACGGAATTGTTTCTGCATTGAACCGACGTACAATGAGTTATTAAAAAATCAGGATCTACTAAAAAAATTAGTCCTTTATATCATCCAGCAGTGAAGAACTATTTCCCGTGGATAAATATTAGCAACGTTTCATACTTCGTTTCTCTGTGACTTTCTTGAATACCGAGTGTCGAGTTAACGCGTTCCCCGACAAGATGTGGTGCAGCGTACATGAGGGAACTGATGATTTTATAATTTAAGTTTCACATGTTTGGGGCATATCTTGGAAACTGTTTACGTACTCTGTACACTCGGCTACGTCCAACTTCTACTATTTTAAGATCATCTTTCCCGTGAACTCTGCTCCCGTTTCTTGGGCCGTCCAACGTAACATTCGTTAGGGGATCGTCCGGGGTGTGTTATCTTTCGCTGAATGCAAGAAACAGGGAAAACCAAATAGAACGAGCACGTGATACTGTTGAAGCATACGATTTCGAACTGACCGAAAATCCATTCGGAAATTATGTTCTTGCAATGGGGAATACATGTGCGTTAAACACTTTTGAAACATTGCGAAAGCTACGCAGAAAAGTTATACACGTTTCAATGCTGTGAATAACATGTTTCCCTGAAATCCATTTTAACGTCTCCCTCATTTTAATGCCACCGGGCTCTTTTCTACGACTCCGGTTAAGAATAACGGAGTTCCGCGAGAACAACTAGCGAAACAAAAGTAGCCCCATTTCATACGGGTCTTGCGTTTGTTGATTGTGTGAAAATGCTTCTAACATACGAACAATGGGATCGGGATGGTTTTCTTGTCGCCTCGCCGCTCGCCATGTGGGGGGGCCTTGAATAAACTTAGCCATCTGTCACTAACGCAGAAAGAATGAAGGTTAACACGCTCCCAATTCTAGAGAAACGAACGGAGACTGACACGGAGAAGAAAGGGTTTTCTTGCCCAGATAGTTCCTGTTCCCGGTTCGAAAATGGACGATCTTCCTAGTCGCGAGACTCCGAAAGATTTTCGTGCGCTCGCCCGTTGCTGTCCGCACTTTCAACGATAACTGACGCTTCTTATTGTCAGAACGAGGAGCCTCGAAATCACCGGGACAACAAAGCCGTGCCATGGTTTTCTCTTTCAATGGGGAGTATGCTCGAAAAAATTCGGCCAAACAAATCGCCGCATTGTTCTCGTGAAAATTCGAAAATACTCCGCGATGAAGGCACGCGCTTTACGAATTCAAAGTTCGAAGGGGCTTTCGTTCCTTTTTTCTTTCGTTTTTTTTTTTGTCACTCCGGCAGAATCGGTTGGTGTATTTTCAATTTTTATTTGATCGATTCAACGGGTTAGATCACTCCGAGTTTGCTGATCAATCGGACTATTTTATTAGCATTTCTATATTGATAAATATAAATACCTATTTCAGTTTGACATTAGATTTTTCCAAACGGTGTAATAAATGATCGTTGCATCTCGATGTTTACACAAGTCTAACAATCAATATGATATATTAATATATCGCCTATGTTTTTAATCTTGGGCAATCGTTCTGACCCCTTCGCCAGGTCGGCCACGTTTACGTCAACGGCATGAATCCATTTGTACAAACAATAATTAATTCCATTGCATTATATTCGAAGAATATCCATCGTGCAGCCTGGCCGACTGAGCAACTCGAGGTCACATATGCCCGTTCAGACGATATCGATCGATTCCAATTTCGCGAGCACGTTGTATGCGGTTAAATTTCCGTGATACGTACCTTCAAAGAATTTTCGTACAAACGTGATTCAAAAGGTAACGGGATGAACGCTCGTAAAACAAGTTTTGCGGCAAGATTCCACTTGGTTCCGTTGGGATTCCTCGTAGATCGGGGCGAGCTTCCCATCCAGAGCTACCTTCGTAGTATTCCTGCCTTGAACCGCTTAAGCTGCGTCTATCTCCTTGCTCGGATATTAAATGCCAAGCTAAATAATATTGAATTCGGGTTGAGAACGAAAAGTGATGCGCAGACATTCCTTTGTTCGCGGGGAACATGGTTTCCCGATATATTTAACGTCGACATACTTTTGTCGAATATTTCCGTAATTGGTTCGGCTCCGATTCTTGTCGCGCCGCATCCTCGCGACATAGATATGGTCGGGTCAAAAATAATTCGAACGGTCACGTGGACGTGAGGGGAAAAAAAATCCAGAATTATCGAAGCAACACATTTCGCGCAGCACACGTCCATCGGTCCGTGACGCACTCCCGTCGCGGGCAGCCTTTCAATGAAAAAGATCAGATTGGCGAGACCAGCGCAAAGCCGTCACGCGATCCTCAAAGGGTACTTTAATCTGATCCGGGTTAATGAAACGCAGCTGAGGAGTGTCGCTCGTGATGAATCTTATCACCGCTCAAAGGCGGTGGTCGTCGCGTCTTTCACGAAACAACTGGAGGCAAACATCCTGGACCTCTGCGCCATATCTAGATTGTTACTCGTGCATCAGAGTTATTTAGGAACTCCGAGCGTCGTCTTGGACTGTCGTCTCGGACTGTTCTCGATGTCAATTCGACAACGCCCCACCCTAAATTTCGTCCGTCGTATCGGTCGATTTCGCCGCCTCGAACCCGTAATCCCGTTTACACGTCGCGCACCATCGGCGAAATAACCGAGCAATTATCGCGTCGAGTAATTACTGTAACGCTGCAATACGTCCCGTCCTTTTCCCATTTTCAATTCCCTCCGACAGTCCGCCATCCCAATCTATCCCGTCCCCTTCCGTTCCACCTTTTTCATTTTACTTTGTTGAAACGTCGTTTCGAGCCGCCTTTCTCAAACGTCACCGGCTAATTATCGGCTTGATCGAGCGGCGCCAACTTCGCGTCTGCCATTCAGCCCGTTTAGCGTCGCGACGCGGCGCGACGCGACGGTGCGATCCCCCTAACCGGTGTTACGTAGCTGTCCAGGCCTGGTGCGCCGATACGTTTCACGCACCAACGGAACGGGAACGTCGAATGAATGAAATGAGACGATAATGAATAAAAGGCAGGGGAGCCTTGCCGTCTAGCTGGCATAATTAAAATCTCTAATTACCGATACGCCCCGACTCCGGTGCCGTGTGACCGTGTGACCCGGCCGGGGAAACATAAAGATAGTAAGTGAATAATGGAGGAACGGAAGATAGAAACGGGTGGGACGGGTGGGGAAAAAATGGCTCGAAACGTAATGGTACACCTGGAACGGGAAGGGAGAAGGGAAGAGAGAGAGAGAGAGGGGGGGGTGGGCGAGAAATTAACGCAAATTACCGGGAATTATTGCGCAATGGAATTCGTTTCCGTCGTACGGCCACGAACCGATTGGCGGAGGCGCAACCTCTTTCGGTACATTCGTTTCGGTTCGACGGTTGCTCATCGAGCATTTTTTACGCGTGCGTGCTCAATTACGTCGATACAAACGATTCACGTGAACGAAAACTATGCTTGACAGAGGAGGAATGGTGGAGAAAGAGCGGAGGGAAAAACGGGCAAACCGCTGGTGCGATCCGTTTCAACGAGCAGACCAGGGCGCCGTATCAGTGGAAAACAAGCTCTTCCTGGTTGACGAATCGGTATGTGATAACTGTCCATGCCGGTCCCAGTCTATTGTAACCTCAAACGCGAAAGGTGAGAGCCGAGAATCCGCAAATTCATGCATAACTTGCTCGATACAGGATGTATTCGGTGCGGTTGCGGTGCTGGAAATGTTTCCTGTAGCGTACTGGTCTCGAGTGCGACACCGCATCGATGAAAATCTCGCCCGATTCCACAAAGCAAATGCAACGCGAGGGAGAATCTTTCGTGAATAATACGGCCAATACAATTTGTTCGTACGTTTGGACATTTGCTCTTGCGATTCTCTACGTATTTTGGAAATTTCGGGTGGTCGTTTATGGGATGTAATACTTTTTTTCTTTTTAAAGCAAAAGTCGAATTAGAAGTGTCTATAGTGTATAGGTATGACAAAATAGGTCAAGCACGAATGAATATCGCGTGTTTCAAGAAAGGATCAATTTTGTTAGCAGAAGGGGGTCGGTTTAATGATCGGCCTGAAGCAGAACGGTCGACGAGCGGTACAATTTTCTTTGCGTCGACAATATGAATACAAGTTACTGAATATCAGCAAAAGGCTGATGGATACGAAAGCTGTCGACAGGTGTTTCAACATACGTTCGGTTAACCGTCAAGCTACAGTTTTCAGCGAAAAATAAATAAATTGGCAGGGAAGAAAAGATGCTCCCGACAGAGTATCGGTAGTACCTTGAATTCTGTGCTAGATGGAAAATGCATAAAGCTCGAGATCCTCGCTGTGGTGAAATAACAGAGTGGAAAATGACTGGGCGTGATAATGGGTAGTTTGTTTAGAAGGTGAATGAAAGTGCTGTATCGCTAACTGGATCTTTATCATTGCAAGTAGTATAACAAATCCAATTAAAGCATAATTCAAATGTCGCTGGGAAGCGGCCTGTTTGCGCCTCACGGCTGTTAATACTCGAGAAGGCAGACCGAAATGTCATTACAATTTTGCGGAAACCTGGCTGCGTAACAGGAAACGTGGTACAGTGGCAGTGCTATTAAAATTACGATAGAAATACTACTCGCCGCTACCTATATTCGTTTCACAAACCAATCGGGCGGTTCCGCAGATCCAGCCAAATTTCCACCTCCAGCCTGTCATCCTCCCCGTCCATTGTTCTTCTACGCGAAAAACGTCTTTAAGTGGTTCGACGAGCATCGAGCCGCGTAAAGTCCACTTGTTACTCGTAGCTCGTCGCACGAAAATTTCACGCCACCGACATCGCGACACGCGTTTCGAATAAACGATAAATTTTCAGAGGACAATCCGCAAACTCCGCTCACCGCATCATGCTAATTGTGTCTACGTTAAAATATACACGACGCCAAATATGCATTCGGTGCATCCACGGCCTCCGCTCTTCGTCCAGGAATCCGGCCGCAAAACAAGCGCGCGTTCGTTAGTCGATTTTCTCAGGAAACCCAGCCGTGGGATTGCGCCGAGAGTTTCCCAATTAGGTCGCGCCGTTTCGCGCCCTCGTGAACATTAACGTCGCGACACAAGCTGGCGAACTCGCGGAAGCAAATATGTTGACCGATTCTCTGGACGGAAAGGCAGAATTCACCGAATCCGTTCGAACGATCCACCCAACGGAGACACCGTCGACTATTGACTGTCGACTGTCAACGGGGGATACATTCTCGCTAGTTCCAGTTCGATTTCGGGAGCTGAACACCCTGAAGCTCTGAACGTCCGCCGCGTGTTGAATCGGCACACGCGTAAATCGGGCGAACCTGGTAACAGTTTCGCGGCGGTACACGCGGCCCTGTTACATCGTTATAGAATTAAGCCAGTTAACGAATGGAAACTAATGGGGGCACGTAACCAGCAGCCAGTTTCATCGTTAGGAACTGCGGAATAGTAATCAGAATGGATAGAAGCTTGGGGCACTGCGCTCTGGCAATGGCGAGCCAAGATATAACATCGCGACAGTCTCAGTCGTTTCACGTGTCCGCGGACGCGTTTGCTTTGGGCCGATGGTTACGCTCAGAATGGATTTCGTGGTAATTTTCAACAGTTGAACGTGGCTCGCTATGCTGTACTGCGAATTTGTTTGCGAAACAACTTTGGGGTGATTCAGCAGAAGTCATTCGCAAAAATGTGGCGCGTAGCGGGTGGTATTTAAATTGAAGGGTGCGATTGATCCTTCGTATGCACGCGACAAATACAGCCGTGTCCAAATTATTATCTTCCATGGATCCGCAGTGATCCGTGCAATATAATGTCAAACGTTCGGATAATTTCAAATCGTGGCGCTGTTTCTGTTTTGCACGATGAAAGAATTTCTTTCTTTCCCAGCATTTTCTTGAAACGAAGGGTGAAATTCAGAAACACTTCAACCATCGTATCCAATCAATCCGTAATAAAACAATCTCGCAAGCAAGCAAGCACCCCTAGCTCGATCTAATAAATGAAAACTCCCAACGAGCCTTACCAATATGCGCATTTCAACCGTTCCACCCTTTCCCGTACCACCCTCTCACCGTTGAACTAAAGAACCAAGCGCTTGTAAGCATCTATGGCTTTTATTGCCCCATTATCCTCTTTGCTCCCCCTCCCCCCTCCCCATCCCCGGCCATCCAGTTAACTTCCTGCGGTGCACACTCGAAACATACATATCTGTAAACACACGCCAGGAAACCCTTCTAATTTTTTCCGCTGGATTTAGACTTCCCTCTTCGTGGCTGTCGCCACTTGGCCTTCCAATGGTTCGCATTACCGTAATACAGCAGTAACGGCCGTTGAAAACGGGATCTTACCGCATCATTTTCATTGTTCGGGGATCGGCGGTCCCTGGCAGGAAACCGAGCATAGATTCCTGTGGCAGCCGGCCTGCCTCGTTTCTTCTCCCATTCTTTCATTTTTATCTCATTCCATTCCATACTCCCCCTGCCCCGCACCGCCATCTCCCCGGCTGTCTTCCTTTCGATTTTATTCCCTTCCACATTTCAACGACGCTCGACGAACTATTCTGCGCCCGATTTCGCGAAAGTTAATGCCCTCTTCCTTCCGCCACGCTCTCCCCTAACCAGCCCCCGATTTATAATCCCCTCGCCCCTGATCCTTTCCTATGCCGGTCCGCGTTTCGACTACGGAAGCGATATTATACAAGAACAGCCGACGAGGCCGCGTTATTCCAAGTTGGCCGAAAGTTAAACGGAACCGGTGGCCCGGTTCGGATCTACCTAACAAACAGCAGTATCCCGGGCCGCTGCTACAACCGACGCCGCTTCTAACGGCGAACAGCGCAAAAACATTAATCCTCGGTTAATGTAAGAGCGGGCAAAATCCGGCCTGGCAGTTGGAGCACATTAAAAGTCGCCAGGTCTGGGTTTGAACCGGCTCTAATTTCCGACGAGTAAGCCAGGCCAGATCAACTCTTATTACGGTCGAATTCGCCTGGATATCTGGATCTTTCTGCCTCACTGTTGCCCGCTTATCGATGTCCCATTAGATCCCCGGGACCGGGTTCCCGACTTTTTTTCCGCTCTGCTCTTTTTCTAATCTTAATCCCTTGCAAATTTTTTCACCGTACCGAGACATTTGTTGGCGCCGGACGGTTAGGGATTCTGTTTTACTTACATTTTTTCGCGGCAACCAGCTCCCCAGTTCGGTTTGGTTACTTGGTGTGGAAATTTGCTGGATCTATATTCATTTTTCTTAAGCGCGTGCCCTGACAAATTGGGAAGACTTTATATATATTTGGATACATGAATTTCTTAATTCACGGAAATATTAGTAAATGAAAATCCTTTGTATATTTGTGCTACAATTCGTCGATAATTATGTTACGCGATAAAGAATGTTTTGGAGACATTTGAAAACGATGCGTGAGGATATTATAGATTTGCACAGAGGCGAAAGTCTTGTACATTTTTCTAAAGCTGCGTAAATGACAATGAAAAGAACTATAGCTCATTGTTCGTGCAACCACTGCCTTGCGATACTTCTGCGACGTACTAACGATTTCATCAATTCGGCAGACGATTGAAAATGTACCGCTCCACCTGACAATGTTATCCTTTGTTACGATTCTCTCTTGAAATGAAAAAGTTTCATTTCACTGCGTGCGTACGTCCATGAACGATTTAAATATAATATTTGGCCAAAAATTTGTTCGAAACGCGGGCCACGCTTCTGTTGAGCTTTCTCCGAAGGACAAGCTAAAAAACCGCACGTTATTTTCAATTAAGCTCGTTATCAGTTATCAATGTTTCCCAACTTCTATATTGAACAGAAATATCTGCGGCAAGAATAATATTCCATTCACGATTGTATCGACTGTATAATGGGTAAATGTCATCGGGGGTCCGTGTGGACGTTCCAGACTAAATTAGTAAAGTACAACCTACATTGAATTGGATCGAAAACGTGAATAGCTTTGGTACCCGGGCAGGACTTACAAGAGTGTCCGAATGTGAAGCGCCCTGGACAGGATCCAAGTTCCCCGCTCGTCGGCGAAAAGTTTGTTGTAAGTTGTGCGAACGTGGAACGCGTTGCGATTTTCCGAAAAACTGATTGCTCCTCTCCCTAAGTGCATCCGATTGAATTGTATGTGAAAGCAGTTCCTTGAGATAAGAAACCTGTCCGTCTAGTTTGTATTTCGGATCGGTTCGTTACAACGGTTTGTTTTGCCAAATAATTTGATAAATCGCGAGAACTCTTGCATATTATGTTTGGTAATAAGTACGCATTTTGCCAGAACTTTTGAATAACTGTATCACAAAAACGGTAGACGGCAATTCTTGCAATACATTTATAATATACATTGCTCGATACTCCCAGCAAGATAAATAACATGATACAAACAAGAAAAGAATCTATTCGTTAATTATTTATTCCTAATCACGATCATCATACTGTGATCATTCAGATGGCAGTAATTCTCTGTTGATTAAGACAATCCTTAAACTAGCTTCGTTATTCGTTAAAATTCCTCGCTGCCTACGTTTCCCTGCAACTTTACAGTTCGCTAAGGACTTGCGAAAGGGGTCATAATAGTTCATTAATATTCCCCACAAGCGCATACCGCGATTGCAAAGTAGCTCCTTCGATCAATCAGATTCTTTTCAAATATCAGTGCAGTTCGTAAAACGTTGTGCACATATTTCGCGACACTCTTTCGACAAAATAACCGCATATTTAAAGGGCACCAATTCTTCACCGGTCACCACATGCAGTCCTACGAAGCTCAGCTTTTGCCACGATCTATCGGCGCTAATTAACTAGCTATGCGTATGTTCTGTCCCAAGCTGTTCTAACCAGTCCCCGTAGTAGCCAGGATAATGGTGGTCGCCGTGCAATCCCGATTCTGCATAAATCCCATTGGCGCATCCTGAATTTCGTTTCTTCTATCCCCTAGGCAGGCAGCACTCCAAAATAGGGAGAACCTGAATATCCAGATCAGGATCGAATTTCGATTGGTGGACTGGCGTACGTATGAACGCCGGTCGCATATTTATTGACCGTTTGATGAGACAGTTGTCTCCCGTTCAATTGTATCCCGGCACAATCATGTCGGCGATACCCTTCTCGTGTGCATGTAAATTATTATTATATTCATGGACCTTTGACGAAGTATCGAATATTTTATTCAAACTGTTTCACTGTCGCGTCGATGATTCATCGCTAAATATATGTGAATATGCCTGAGATTTTCATGGATCATCGTTTGAAACGATTATTTAATCAACGTTAAAATTATTAATATCCGTTGGGCAACTTATGAATGGCAATAAATAATGAGCAATCATAATTTGATTTGAATGAATGAAATACGCGCGGCTTACGAACGCGGGAGATTTTAATTTCGAGAAATAAATACGCGATTGATTCCAACAGCGTACTTATTAATAATGTGCCAATAATTTGCAGATATCGTCATTTTTGTCGACGGTAAACGATTCGTGTAATTTACCGCGATTCGCTTTTGGCAAGTGTTATTCGTTCCGCCTTTGCTGGCATAATTAAGCAATATTCATTTTGAAACATTCTTCAATAATACGTTGCAATGTAACATTTTTTCATTCGCACAGTTATTTATTGAAAACCACCCGAAATACTTTCGCGCGTGGTGTTTGCCGTTTGAAATTATATAATTGGTATCACGACCTCCCGATTAGTGAATCAAATTGTCCAATTTGACAAATCTGTCGATGTGACTAATAGCACCATTGAAAACAACCATAATGTTATCTGCTGTGTTGTCAGCGATGTAATCCCCTTCGTGCTTCAAATCGTCTCGTATCCAAATGTTATATTCTATACAGTTCGTCCGATCGACACGATTAATCCTGATGACGTATGTATATAATTCATTCACTCGCGTATGCGTGATTTGTTCACGTCATAATAAGCGTCCGTAATAGTTTGCGAATCAGGCATGCCGTGGGGCACCGTGGGACGTTGCTAACAATCCAAATTGCATTACGATTCCGTTTAATTTCCGCATTCATATTTCTAAACGCCTATGGCTCTGGCCGTCGCAGAATATGCAAACGTGGCAAATATTGCATTGCAGGCGACGTAATACGGAGAAATAGGAAGGTACAGGCAACGAACTGGCAAGCGGGATGATTTACTTCTTTACTTAGAATTGGGTAGTGCGCGATAATATTGGATGCACTCCAACTGTCGGTCAAAAGCATTTCGAAATTGTTGAAAATCCTTTTTGTTGATGTTTTTCGCGCGGATTCAGATCGTAGAATGTCATTTCACGTGTCGCGGAAAATATACTTTCATCATTCGTTTCGACGAATTGTAATGCCTTGCGTATAACTCGGTTGTGAAATCGGTCGTATATAGTTATTTATTATTGTATTCACGAAACAAGAAGCAAAATGTTTCCCACAATATAATCAACCACATAAAAGTTCACAGAAACAGGCAAGCACAAGTTTCCAATCCGCCAGTCACTGATAATAAATTATATTGTTTCGTTGGAAACGAACGGCGATATTTTCGCGCAGCAAATCGTAGTACCACAACGACATGAACGGGGTGCGGAGTTTAATCAAAGTGCACCGTATTTTCAAACGTCACGTCCATAAAAGGCGTTCTTTAGTGGACGAAACGTAACGCGTTAGCTCAATATTTCATTCCTCTTATTAAATATGCTTCGTTTACGATACGAACAATCGCGCGACGGGCAGCGATCAGAAGCATCGAGCGCGCGGAAGAAATTTGTCTTGTTGTTTCATATTTGAAGGAACGCGAGTGTCATAATTCTTCCGCGCGACGGAAAAAAAATTCATACCAAGAGATATTAACTGGGCGACATGCAACGACCACCCTATCCACGATCCACAGGAAGAACGCGTCTGTGTGTAGGTCTCGCGAGGTCCACAAATGTTCGAGCAATACGCTCATATGAAATTGCTCCTTCTTTCAGGGTGACGTGCACACGGGCTTAAGGCTTTTAATGCGACTGTCGTGAAAGAAAACGTCTCTCACGGTGGCCCGTGCAATGGAATATTGCGTTGCCCCGCGCGGCAGCCAATCGCGCGATATAACGAGACTAACGCGTGATTCTGAAAGGTGAACCAATCTACTACGTTGAAAGGAGTGATTTTCATTATTGGGTGTCTCGCTATTGACTGCGACATCGAGGAAGGATATTAGAAGTGGGCGCGCGAAGGTGCCGATCGTTGTATAAATTTCGCCCTCCATTTTCCAGCGACTCGCGGAAATATGAAGTTACTCGTTTCTGGTCTGTCCCGTAAGGCAAACATTGTTTCGTCATTCCTCTTGGTCATTAAATGTTTCATTAAATCTTTTATAGACATTAAATGTCAAAGTGCCAAAATTCATTAAGTGCCTTGGATAAATCGCCGTGCAGTGAATTACGTACGGTATCGTCACGTTAGGTTTCGACTGGATCAATTGAACTCCATGTACGGGGTCGCTAGTAATTTCCAATTGTCCATTTTAGCAAGGATAACCATGCATCGAGGAGCTCAATAATCACTCAATCCACGCGGAATTTGCCGGGCAGTGATCACTTAATCAACCATGTTATGGTACCGCATAATTCTGTTACAAGTTTCAAATATCTTTGCCATTGCATGCTATTGCATGCTATTGCAATACGTATATCCGTGGACAGGTTGTTGATGCCTGCAGCACAAGTTGGAGACTTCAGCAGATTAAGGAAGAAAGTTAAAAAGTTTCGAATATATAATATAGATAATAAGAAGTATGATACCGAACCATTATCCCTCCTCTTATTTTTAATTCAACCGCAGATTTCCTGCAAAGTCAATTGTCTCGCACTAATAAAATTTCCCAGTTTCCCTTCGACATCCTACTTAAACGCAACACGCACTGGAATAAAAGGATCAAACGTAACTTTCACGAATCTATTCCTTCTCCGCTGTTAAGGCGCCCCATTAATAACGTTACACGCAGGAATACATTCCGTATATAACTGCTTAATTCCTTCGTGAGAGCCATTGAAACTCGGCGTATTATGGTCGCCTGACTGTATCGGTTCCCAACGGGACCGTACCTTTTCCTGCCAGGATATTAATAGTTTCTCTGCTCAATTAGAACCTGCCGGTCCCTAAATTAAAACGAACAGACTCACCGCTACCTCATTCCGTTCGGTGTTTCGTTTGTCTTTCGGCCGGCGGCCGCGTTACGGCAGTTACTTCCGTTGTAACCGTTGTAACCGTTGTAACGACTCGAGAAGAAAAGGGCGGCGAGAATGGGCCGGAAAATCGGAAAACGAGAACGAGGACGAAAGAAACGAAGGGCGAAATATATCAAACTCGGCCACGTGGAAACTGGCTCGATATGTCCCTGTCCGGGAGAGCCACGTCGAGCTTTGCAGCTGCGCCCCGACTCTCCGGGCAATCATATGAAAATGAATTTAATTATTAGAGTAGTTGGACCGTTGGCCCTCGGTTCTTGGGACACAGGGTACCTATTAAATTCCGCGTCCAAAATCCAGTACGTCGGCCGGGACTGGCATTTCTCTCTATTTCACCCTGTCTCTGGGGTGCCCCCAAATATGAGGGGGCCGCCGGGAAATCTTCCGCCGTCTCGATGGTTGCATATGACCGAGCATGCGCCCTCGCGTTCTTCAACCCCCACGGGTCACAGATACAACGGGATAACAAGGGCGGGACGGAGATTGCTTCATTAGCCGAAACGCGTAATTGCCCCGTCTATTTACCTGCACGTTTATCGGCGAGAAAATGTTTGCACGAAGGACGTTCATAATTCGTTTGTCGAACGGCGCACGAACGCCACCCCCTCCGCGTTTTTCAATAGAGTCGGAATGGGGCAAGAGGGGGCGTGGGTGCGGGGTACGGCGAATTTTCTAACGCTTTCATCTGCCGACAGGAAGGGAACTTTTGCGTCGACGACGGCCGGCCGTTGATTTCGTCGGGGAAAATGAATATTTTTGCGCGCGTTGTGTGTATGCGCGTGTCCCCGCCGAAGTTACCAAAAAGCGCGAAGGGATGGAAGACAAATGGGGGTCGCGAATGGCGAATCAGTCTTTCAGGAACGCGAAGTCGATTTTGCGGAGGCTTCGATGTTTCCCGCACATCACAACGGACGAACGATTGGAGTAACGTTGTGCGCGTTTCGGTTCGCAACGATGCCACGATTGAACCGTTCGCGGCGCTATTATTTCACAGAAAACGGCGGACGTCGGGTTTCAAGTTGGAAAACGTTGCCCCGTTTCTAGACGTTCGCGCGTGTTACCGGGCTTTCCGCGCTTTCAGTCTGATTCGTGAATGTTGCTCGCCGATGTCAGAACAATTGATTCCACTGTACTCGATGATTCGCAATAGACAAATTAGTATTCTCGTAAATTGTCATCGATGAAAATGCCAGATGAACAGTGAGCAAGAAGTAGCACCCTCGAACAGACAAAGTTTAGCATTAAACTTCGAGACATTGTGGTTCTCTTATTGCGACCGTGAGGTAAAACAGTCTGATAAGTCTGTAGAGAAGTAAGAAATGATAACAGGAATGTGTAGCTGCAAAATTTGCAGCTGCATGCATAATATAAGGTCCTTTAAAGTATCAAATGTCGCACAAAGGAAATCATGCAAACTTCGAATCTTCGTCCACTATCGGTGCTGTACTGCTTTCAAGAGGGGTGCATTGCTTAACGTGTGCGTCGTTGAAAGAAACAAGGGAAAATATGTGCCTTGCAATTGTTTACAGCTCGCACCATTCCGCGTACACTGTATCTTATCGTCGTGGTTCGGGCAATTAAAATTGCAGATCAATTTTATCAAAGAATCATGGTTCAGTTGTTGCGACGATTGGAAAGGAGGAAAGACAGGAGAACGAAGGGAGCGTAACGCCGGTCTTATTCTCCTCGAAGAATTCCGTGCGACCGCGAGTCGTTAGACCACAAAGCAAAAGGAATTCGTAAGAAAGTTTCTGGAATTTTCTTACGATCCTTGCAAGAAACTTCTTGCGCCCTAGCGAGAAAAACTCCAGGGTAGAGGCAGCAGCCTCTTTCGCGTCTCAAAGGATTCTCTAATTAGAATCGAATGGTTCGGTAAGCTGCTACGGATGAATTTCATTATACACAGTTCCGTGTCGATGATTTTGTTAACGTCCCTTGAAGACCGATGCTTTTCACTGTTTATTGCTTTCCGCCCATTAATGCCTGACTCGGCTGGATCCTTTAGGAAATGAATGCAACTGAAACGACGTAATTTATTCGTCGGAATATTATCAATAGTACACAGTATCGATGACGTTCTATTCTACTCATCCACGTTTTCGCGAACGAAAAATTAGCAGTTGTCATCCCGCTTGCTTAATTGTGTATATTTCTATCATTTACATATGCCAGAAGGATTGAATTGCAGAGGACATTAATGTACTAGGTGGTCCGCTCTCGACGATTTGTACGTTCCAGCATTAGAATGATTAGTACGCACGCTGACGCGGTGTTCGCTTTGCGTTGATTTAGAGTATCGGTTAAACAATTTTAATAGGGAAACGTTCTGCCCCCCCCCCCATTGATGGACGCAATGCGACCGCGGCACAATCTAACAATATAGTGATAAGAACTATACGGTGTTATTATTGGAGAGCCCCTGCAATTGAACGCCCACCTTCGTTAAACGTAAATCTGAGGGCAAAGTGAAGGACTTCGCCGAGCTGGAAATAATTAATCAATGACGTGCAGCACCGTTGATAATTCCTTACGCGAAATAAAACGTTACCGTAGCCTGCTAGAATGGGATCAGGCTGACAATAATGCGCGTTAAGCTGCTTCCTGGTGATACGGCGTGGCGCATATTTCTATTCGCGTCGCGCAACAAATGCTTCTTTTGTGAAATGGTGATAGTCGCGAGTCGACCAAGCTGGCCGCCAATGCAGCGGGTCACCCAGCCGATGTGGTTTCGTTGATATTTTTAGAGCAAATGTTCATTTCGACCCGCTAATCGCCATCTGGCGCGAACGTGCCACCGTTGCGTTGTTGGTGCGTTTCGTTCGGTGTTGTCACGTAATCAATATGATGAATTGTTCACGCGGTAACGGGAAGAATTTACGAGGGATACGTGATTTATTGGTGTGGTTAAGTGTCATTCGGAAACAGCTTGAAATTCTAATTAGAATGGTTTGAAAGTAACACGATCGATTACCCATTAAGCGATGAATTCGAAGAACATAAAATAAAGCAAAAATGTGAATATCTTTCGAACGATGTTCCCGTAGTGCCCTTTATGAAGTGCGTATTCCTTCAACCAATTAAAGCCGGGGAAGTTATCGTAACATTATTTCTACGAAATGTTTAATTAGTTAGTTCGGAATGCTGCATTTTCATTGCAATTGCTATTCCAGAAACATAGCTCAGAACTGAACAAACTACGCGTATATTGCGTAGAAGCTTTGCCCATTTGCACTCCATTTATTCTGACCAGTTAATGCTCGGCTGTAAATGTTTGGTGGAACAACCGAATGCTACAAGGGCAAAATGCACAAACCTACTCGCCTTCAGTTTTCCAACCTTCGCCTCCATTTATCGAAGCTCAATAATACAGGTGGCGGGCATGGCTGCCCAGCACCTATTGTCAGAAATATTCGTTGAGCAGAATTGTCGTGGACCCCGAGATGTTCGGACTAACGGAGTTCTATTTTACCAGTAGATACAGCACGATACCCGATTCAACAGCAATGAAAGTGAATTGTATGATGCATCGATTTATTCCGTGGCAGGTCGCATTCCAGTTTCAGAGTAAACAGAATACTACATACTATTCTGATTTTATAATATCACTAATGACTACTTTAAATCCCCATAGGATTTGTATAACTCCGGAAAAAAATTGTATGCACTTCCTATTGTGCAACACGAAAACGATAATAGTCCCAGCGAGGCATCCTTCGAGCGTTCAAAGCGAACAGATTAGCAAAAGCTTTTCCAAAGTAAAAGCAGCACGAAAAATATTCGCAGAAAAAATCATACGTTCTGAATAAGCAGCTACACTATGGAGTTAATCGTAGTAATATACATAGTGAAAAGTTGCAGCACTCGCGACTAATTAATTACTCGTCCCCGTCTACAGCCGGAAAATAAATCTTGCTGAGCAGTGCACGACCTCGCAGATCCGTCCAATTTAATTAAAAATGTATCACTCGGTCGCGTATTATTACTCAAAGCACAAGTACGCTCGCGATATCCCGCGGACATTTTTATCCACACGGTTGCATGTTCATCGTGGTAACAGATACCAAATAATTAGCCCGCTGAAATTCAACGCACGTACCTCGAAGATTTTTGTCCGTAAGCCCAGAAACTAAATATCGAGCCTGAAGGTAATCCGCGAAAATCAGTTTCTATTATTGATACTAATTTGAACAGAGGTAAATGTCATCTAACCTACTGAAAATCAAACAAGTACTCGTGCATTCCTGAAAGTGTAATTCAATTTATAAGTAACTAATAATTATCCAACATTACCATGTATGTATATGTATGTACACGCATACGTGATCCATTATATTTTCTCCTAGAAGTGAGAAGAATTAAAAAAAAATCGCAGCTCCTATGCTCAGATTGATCCACAGAATTTGCCAGCAGCGCCATGCCGTCGGTATGCAAAAATTCACGAATCCGGCAAAACATATTCCACTTTTGATCCGTTTTCATGTGACTCGGACGAGTCAACGGGAAGTGTCATAAATCAGACGAACGCGCCACTGGAACTCCGTGCAACGAAATTGCAACCGTTTCTACGCTGTCCCAAAATCGTCCACTCCTCCGGACGAGTCTCCCGGAGCGAACACGTTGAAAAGTGATGCGAGAAAGTTAGACAGTTTCGTTCCAGCTACGTAGCTAACCTTCCTTCATGGCTTTCTTCCTTTCATTCGATCGTGAGCCAGGCTATCCTCCTTTTGCCTCCGCGGTTATTCCTCAACGTTGACTTATTTCGCTGCCACTCGATTCCGCGGCTAATGCTTCGCTGCTTTTACTGGAAAAACCACAGTAATCGAGGCTGCGTTTCCTGCCTAGTCACCATTTTCTTCAGCTTACCGCGTTCGAGCTTTCCGACGATGCATACTTGCCAAAATTCCTTATGCTTTTAATACTTACATGGCCCGCCGCTATGAGCTTCCCTGTACCGACCAATTGAACGTTTCGAGTGAAAATCTCGGGCGAATTGCTACAGTGCTTGAGGAATAAGAAGAAAGGATTAAGTTACTTTTTGTTTCCACGTTCGTGTAGGTATTTACAGTATTCGGATGTAATAATTGTTTGTCCGTCAGACGTGTGAAATTCTAAGTTATACTGATTTTATTTCTTATTGAATATGTATTATAGCCAATACTCCCGTTACTTATCCGTAGTATCCGAAAGTTATTCACGCTGAGCATTCTGGTGGATAAAGGTGTTACGAGTAAATTTGACGTACATAACACCTTTGTCCACAAAGGAAATTAATTGCCTATATACATAAATCATCCATGTATTCCTTTATTCATCGAGTAAACGACGTGTAACGAGGTGTTTGATTGAAAAGCACGTCGCACCTCGGTCGTAGCAATAATTAAAATGTTCCCGTCGAAAATTATATAACACCTATCTCCCCTAAACCCTTTAATCAAAAAGTAATGAAACGAAGGCATTAATGTAGCCAACTTGGGATCATGTTACGATACACGGCGGTTCTTATTCAGCGACGCGGATTTTAGCTGCTTCAATTCAATATCACCACTATTTTCGTTCCATTTCTGTAACATTAGCGCACGTGCCTGTAGATTTATTCGAATCCGTATTACTAGAAAATATCAGCTGTGAATTGTGAAGGATCCGCAAGTTCCTCAGGGATGAACCCACGTTGCTGGCGTCAATTTTTTTTATTCACAATATTTCGTGCGATTTCGCCCTTATGTAGCGTAGGTACGTATCCATCCGCTTTTCAATTTTGATCGTCACGACACGGTATTGTTCAAGAAATGTTATGCTCAAGTGTTCCGCCTTAAAATCGATCTTGCCAATTGGAGAGGAAATTGCACGAGGTGCCTGATCCCTGTGCACGAGCTGCGCATAATAATACGCCTGTGTGTATCATCTAGTTGGCTACGATGTTATGCAGAGCATGACTTTGACCTGTATTTTAGATCACGACACTTGCGGTCTTTAATGACGTGATGCTTGATTTGTACGGCAATGTTCGATATATCGAGCAGCAACGACGAATGACCGAGTTTGTAGAAAGAAGAATCACCGGGGGAAAAATGTGGAACGGGGGAAATGTAGAATCAGTGTTTAATTTTAGCCGTAATCAGCTGTCGTGTGTAGCTCGTATTTGGATCGCACGACATTCCATTTTTGCAAGTGTCATAATTGCGTTGTTAAAGAGATATCATTGACGATACGCATTTGAACCTCTAATTTTCACTCTGACACTTCTGCAATATAAGAACAGCGTGGATACAGGTACGAAAAAATGATACCGAAATATTCAAAGAAGCAATCGAACGATAATCGAATCCCCGCGAGAAAAAGTGCTATAGCTTTCAATAGCAACCTCGTTCTTTCGATCTTAACATCTCTCGGATACCCGGTAAGAACAGCGCTGCATTCGTGCACTGCTCCGGTTCGCGAAAACAATTTAAATGCGGCTTCGTTCGTCGAAATCGGGTTCGTTCACATTCAGCTGGATTTTCCCTCGTTTCCCGAACCAATCAGCGAAGAATTTGTGAAAAAACTCGTAACAAGAAGCGTCTCGAATATTTAGTCGACCGACGAATAATAACTTTCCACGATTAGTTGTAAACTTGGATATTGTCGCAAACGGGTACACGCAGACCGTGGCATTAATGGAAGGACACTTTACTTCCCTCTGTTCTTTGCAACGAGTTCGTAGATATTTTTTCCACCCTGTAATCCGATTTCAGCCGGATGCATCCCAAGAAGTAAAATCGACTTGCTGATCTGCCCGCCGTGAATCCGTGTACTGTATGGGAATCGATGCTCGCGCGAAAGCTGTACATCTTGTCGAAAGTCGACGAGAGTTACTGAAGAGAAGCAGTGGGCCGAGAGTGTGCCAGACGTCGCGCGGATGTTTCAGGCCCACGGGCATTCGATTGAAACTCTCTGATATCGTGCAAATATTAGCTTTGTCCGTCCTTTGACCGATGCTTACCTGACGGTTCATTGTATGTGTCACGACAGACAAAAGTATGGACGTCGGCATCCGAAAGGAAATGCTAAAAATGCGAGAAGAGAATATAGAGCAACGATTCGATGATTCAATGATACGCAGACAGAGAACATGTAACGATAGAAGCGTATGGTATCTGTATTTCAATTTAGAAAATTTATTAGATAACAGTATGTGCAAACCTGATTTATTTCTCGCTCTACGGTAAGCGTAACAATTTCTACTTCGCACCATTGCTATTATTTTCTCCCTTGGAGGAACGTCGTACACGTGTCCCTTCAATGCAATACATCTGTGAACGAGCACGACACGAAATTACAATGCTATCCGTGTTCGAACGACGAGCAACAATGATCCATAATTGGGGGACGCGTGGCAGAACCGCGCTCTATTTTGCGCCCTTAAATATTTCACCGTTTCCCTTTTCCGTTGATGAATATTCGATGCGCCGCGTCACTTCGTATCCCATAAAAAATTCAAAACAATGACCCGCGTACGCCGAGGGGGCGAAGTTAAAAGCTTCGATAAACGCAGGACGATACCGTCCGATAGAGGATCGTTCGGGGAGGGGAGAAAAAAAAAAGTTTCAAAATCAAAGTGCTGCCGTCAGCGATGAGCGAGAAGGTTTGGAATAAGAAGAGACGTATGGCCGCGTAGTGTGCACCGGCGAGGTTGCGGAGCATGTAAATCCATGCAAATAGAAATGCTCGTGGCGCTCGCGGGATGGCAAAGGGACCGGAAGGATAGATAGTTCGACGGTCCGTGCCTGGAAGCACTCTTTTCCTGAAGCGTCTTCGGGGATTCCGAATCACTTGGAACGATTACTTTGGCAGTTACACGAGGGGCAGCTGGATTGAACGTGTATCGCCCGCGATGGCTACAGTCGGACAGAATATTCAGGATTCGCTTAATGCGAGGCTTCTGCCACGAGCAGCGTGCATCGTGGAATATCGTGTATGATTTGTACGGCGAGTTTCAGTGCGGGGGCGGTTAATTGAAAAGAAATAGCGGGGAAACGATTTCGTGCCGTTCGAAGTTATTTCGACGAGCGTTCCCGGGCTGTTCGAGAAATGATTAACATCGGAATGTTCCGTGGGAAGATACGATAATGTGAAGATACGACAAGCCCTAGGTGAAATAATTACCTAGTTTTATACCCACAGTGCATATAATTGCGTTCGAATATGAACAAGTGTCACTGCACCTCGCTTCCCGTTCACATTTTACGATTATATACGCTTTGGGAGAACAGTGGGCATGAGGTTCAGCTATTATTAAATGTAACTGGAATTAAATTATCGCACAATTGTAGACCCAAAGTGGTGTCCCCGAGACGTGCACGCTGTTCGCTGTAAAATTTTCAGAATCCTTCAGCTGTACACGTAACTGAAATAGTACGACCGGGCGTCTGCATATACATATACACCGTCAAAATCCACGTATGTACACTGTAACCATGACCCTGGAACACATCACTTTGAGATCCACCACACCGGAGTGATCTATTTCGATACCCACAGCCCTGAAGTGATGCAATTCGAGACATATTACCCCGGAATAATCCAATTCGGCAGCTATTACGCAAAATTATCGAATTCAGCACCTTCTAATTTGCTGATATAAACCGTGATCAAAGTAGACATTGCCAAAACTACGTGATATAATTCAATTCAACTATATATTACCAACATCGAAGTTTTTTCGGCAGGCTCCACGAGGTGCATGATTATCTAAAGCGTCGGTATTATAGCAGAGACTGAAAATAAGGAAGAAAGTAAGATAATGGGAAATGCGTTCAGTTAATAATCAATTTTATAGATGTAATCGATTTGGTGCTGAATCTTGATATAGGTAATAGTGTTCAAACGGTACTATGAATCTCTATTGAATGTGTGGTTGACAATGAAAAGGTATTTTCTCTGAATGATGACAATACTATGACATATAGTACTTACCTGTAATAAGCAGATTATTCTGCATTGGATGAATAATTGGTTGCTCGCCAGATTTATTTCAGTCCTCATTTCAAGTATAATATAATAAATATTATATCGATATATCTAATGGAATGGAACTCAAATTAATTTAATAGAAAGTTCGAAATAGCTCATCTAACTATCTAGTACTAGTATAATTTACCAAATGAGCAACAATTTTAGACCTACGTAAATTTACATTATTACGCGCTGAAATGCAAAATGAATTATTTATTGTTTTAAAACCGAACGTAGACAATCGCAAATAATTGTATACATTGCAGCTTACGACATTCCGACGGAATTTGCGATATACCTCTACGGAAACCTGAATTTATTTTCCCTCTCTTTTAAAAACATTCTAAACTCCTGGTGCAGCCACCCTTCCACAACATTATTCGTCATTACAATTCTACGTGATACCTTGCGAGGGACCATTTTATCATATCCTTGTCACTATTGTTCTAACAGGATCCAAATATATTATATGAATAGTCCAAAGCGCGAACGCAATCGTTCATTGATCGTTATGGGGAAAGCATAGAGATTTTTTACACCGCCTAACAAAATGAACCACCTACTTCAATTTATGTAAATACCCGCTTTCTTCTCTGCCTCTTGATCGTCCTCCTTTCTCTTCGTACGTGTCTCGTGGAGAACGATCGTAGCGAAGCTGAAAATTGCCGTAATACTCGAGCCTGAACGTCCATTCCCTTGGCAGACACATCGATATACAGATACGCTTCTTTCTTCCTCTCTCTCCCTCTCTCTCTCTCTCCATCTCCTATTTATGCGTGATGGCCGTGTGTCAAATCCTTGTTTTCCGTTTCGTTCACCGGAAATTGATTTTCGATCTGGCATTCTGAAAGTGACACGCATCGTGAGCATCGGTTCGTCTCGAGGACGTCTCTTGAAGGAAATTGTCTGCCATGCACCCGGAGCTATGTGTTTTATATCGTTTTGTCTAGTATGCTCACCGCAAACATACGCGTGCCATCTCGTTTTTCAAGAAATCACGAACGCGTTGCAGGGTTTAGAGATCGGTGATGGGAATAGGGAGGATAATGGAGCTAGGAAATTGGATGCGAGACGAAGATCTTCACACTTTGTGCAGAATTGTCGGCCCGTATTATTATTATTATTATAAATATGATTATTATAATTTGGGGCTTACAAATTTCGACCAGGCGCTCTTTCCGGTGATTGTGTAAAATTCTATAAAAGTGTACAAAAAGTATTTTAAACGAAAATCGCATTGCATCAAGGACGACACAATGACGATATCAAATTTATTGTTTTCCCATTAAGATATGAAAGCTGGATTGAATTTTTGTAAACGGAATGGGGAATATTGTGTACTGCATTCGAAAAAAAGTACTGTGTACTGAAGAAATAGCTGTAAGATATATGAGTTCAGAAACCAATAATTATTGACCTATACTACTTACAGCTACGTTCCCTGGCACCCAAGAACAGATTAAAGAATGTTCTATCTATGTATGCACATCGCTGAATTCGCCTGTCTCCGTTCATCTTCAGATTAAAGTAGTTACAGTTTTAAAGAACATCGATTTCGAAGACATGAAAACATTGACGCAATAAATACCTCGCTTGACGTTAATATACACATCGCTCGGTTTCTGAGGATGTATTTTTCAAGCTGATCCGATAGCTGAGTGAACTCTGAGGTCATCTGTATGACAGATCGGGCAACTTTGCTCGCCAGGTAATATAATGTGCACCCCTAAAAGTAACTGGCTAGATGTTTGACCCCCAATCCATCTATGTACATACTTATTTCTCAACCCCTTGAAGGGGTATCTCGTATTTAAGTGCAAAAGTTTGCGAGTATCGTGTCACTCTACCACGGTACACTTCGTAACAAGTGTCAAAGGGTGCTTTCAAAGCCAGTGTTACACGTCCACTTTTAACAACCACTGTAGGCGAAAGTATATGTGCTTACGTTTTATTAAAACCAATCTTTGGACATCTTCGGCTATCGACGAAGCCAAACGTTTTTCAACGTGGTGAAGTAGTCATAGGGGGAAAGTCTTCCTTATTCCTGTAAAATTATTAGCCCTTCCGGCTTTCGAGCTTGAATCCATAGTAAACGTTGGACTTATCTGAACGTAAAAGGAATGTAAAAAATGTCGACATGAATGTGTGAACATTCGGAAAGGAAGAAAATTCACGTTACGACATCAAAGTCCATTGATATACATTAAAGGACTTAATATACCTACTCATATTTACTTCTGCGCGTACGTTTCACGACCGACACGCGTATTTCATATTTGCACAACTATTTATAATAATTTGCGCCCGCAGACACATTGGTCCGCTTGCATCGAAATGAATGGAAAACATTTTCAGTCCATGGTCGCATTTAATGACCGGCGCCCTCTTTTCGCAATCCCTTGAATTTTTTCCCCATTTATTCGGAAAATAAGTTCTTCGCGTTCGTGTCGCGGCACGTTGCATGCCCCGGGCGGGACGACGCGGCGATGAGTAAAACACCAATGTCGAAGAAAACCGGCTCGGAATAAGAATCAGACGCGCGTCTTGCAACGGTGAAAAGCGTGTTTTTCCGATCATTAGATCTCGCTCGTGCGATGAAAGGGGACGGGCACAGATCGTTAGCGGATCGTACATTCGTCGAGGGATTGTTAAAAGATCGCGGGAAAGAACAGCGCAACGTTCTTGAGACAGCTTGTTCTCCCGCGTTGCTTTTAAAACCGCGTTGGGTAAAACAGCTCAACGGTGGCTCGACATTTTTCGTTCTATCGGTTGGCTGGAAGGGACGCTGATGCGCGAGTAAAAGCGGCGACACTGTGGAATTGAAGAGGTCCTAGTTTGTTGCGTGCAAGTCCGACATGATAAATGCTTTCTGTTAATCAAATCGATTTATTGCGCACAACGTCGATGCGGCTTCAAATGTGGAGGTACGGGTTTCTTTGAACTCCGCATACGCTGCGCCATGCGTGCTACGCGTTTCTGAAATAGCCACACGCAATGATACAAATTGAATAAATTTAGTAAAATTAAGTGCATGGTCGAATATAGAAGATCCTTCGACTAATTTCTCGTGAAACATTCGTTGAATGGAAGCAATATAAACGGAATACCATCCGTAAAAATCACACGAAAGCTGAACGAAAATTTCAAACTTCGCTAAACATAATCCAATCATGGTCCGTCTTTTACTCGCTGAGTGCTCGACGCACGGTATCGGGGCATTGGTGCCAACGACGTCGTTCCTTGCAATTATGTTGGCGATCGAGCGCCTTCGGCAGGACAAAATAAAACAGAGTGGCGCGTGTAGGAAGAAAAGAAATCGTTCTTTCCCGTGTACAGTAGCCGAGGAAAGGCTGAGGAATATTCGCAGCGTTACGATTTCGTCGATATCTCGGCAGCGCGTTAAGTAGACAATCATTGGCACGAAAGTAGCACGAAGTCCCGTGTACCAGCCCGAATTCTAGAACCGCAATTTCCTCCTCCCATCCTTTTTCCCTGCCCATCCGACTTTTTTCCTACTTTTTCTAACCGTTTCCTCGTATATATACTGCTTATCTGGTCCCTTCGTGCGGTTTGAGTTTCTTCGATTCGATGCAGGACTCATAGTCAGCTTATTTGGTCCGGTCCCGTCCACTGATCGATATTTCCCGTTCGTTCATTCGTTTCGAAGGTTGGGAAAAAGAAAGAATTGATCACGGTTCGATGGCTTCCGCCGTGTTCACCACCCCGTCTCGCCGATCGCGTCCTTTCCGTTTATTAGAAATTAGATGGGTCAATTCACGAACGATACCGAGTCCATTTCGTAATCGAACAGACCGATACAACGGAACGTGGCCGATACGTGTAGGCTCTCGTGCATGAGCTGAAACAGAAAGGCTTCACTTACTTTTGTATAATTTCTCAGTGGAACGTACTCGGCCCGGGTATATCCCGTCCTCGGGCTGTATGAAACACTTTGGACTGTAAAAATTTCCTCGATACGTTGCTCGAACTACCTCTGAAAGGATTATCGAATAAAATGAAGTCCTTCGTAGCTGGCTCGTTTCGAACTAGGATCGGGATAAACGTTCTTTTGTAATACAGGCGATTGATTTCCCTGAATACCTCCATCGGTTCGTTCATTTTCTCTTTTTTTTTTATTTTTTACTTTCTCGTTTCACTCGACTGAATCGACTGTTTACCCTATTTATTGAGCCGCTTCCGTTCCTTCTTATTTGAATTTTAATTTCTAGTGAGAACGAATCGTATATAGATAAGACGGCGAGCTTTCCTTGCGCCATCCTTATCGCGAAGAAATAATGATACCAAATCGCGGCTATACCGTGAATATTTTATTTGTCCGTGCCTTTCATTTAGCTTGACGATTCTCTCGATGAAAAGCTGCATTGAACTGAGTGAATGCTTTTCAATCTTTTCAGCCGCACGTTAGAATGCGAAAAGATCATTTCGTTGTTACGATCCGCAGGCAGTGGAAATAATAATACCAAACAACAATTTGGTATCAGAGCTTATTACAGGAATACCTTTCAGCGGTTTATCACAATGTCCATGAATGAACTTGCTTAAATAGAAATATACGTACGTCATTAACGAGCGCATTTTTGTCAGAAATATGACATTTAGCATTAAATAAATCGAGACATTCCCTTGTACGGAAATAATTATCGGATTTCCCCTCGATGTTCTCTACTTTTGTCCACGTTAAGCGTACTTTTTCATTTCGAATAAAAAAACATTGCACATTAGAGGCGCGATCTGAATACTTAAATTTACAAACACCCAACAACTTTTCGTCGATGTATCTAATAATATACGTTATATAGTTTTACTTTTTCGTTGCTCCTAAATATTTGTCTTTCAATGAATTGACTTAGAATCGAACGCTTTTACGCGAATATCGCGTGTCCAATTTTCTATTCGCAGTTTCAGTTTGTTTGTCAAGTAACTAGTTCGAGTTTCGTTTAAACTTCGTGTTTGCAGGAAAATTGCGGTGGAGATGTTTTTCAACGCGTAGCACGCGCCGCTTACTGTAAAAAAATGTTGCATTTGAGTTTCGTCAGCGGTATGTCAACGGTTCGAAATATATAATAAAATTCCGTTCACTGGTAGAATGTATACCATTTGTATACTTTACTGTACACTCTTCGTTCTATATCTGCCGAATGATTTTATTGAAGATTTTTCAAGTCGAACCCAGTGTTGTATTTAGTTTTAGTTCTATCTCAAGTAAATGTTTCTTTATCGCCTTTCGCGCATTCGGATGTTTACAATATATTTCCAATAATTGTCATTAACGAAAAGTGCGTTTTCCGATGGAAGCTGTATTCTCGATAATTCCGCGTGTAAATGAGAAAATGAAGTGAAACGAAACGAAATCTATTTTTCGTGTTATCTCACGAATGGCGACGCGATTTCGAAATGTCACGTACGTGTACAACAGTATTTTCACTTTACATATTGCAAGCAAAGCATGTTTCTATTGTACTATGCGATCACATTTTCTTAATACCAATCCCGGTATTCCGCTTTGCCGTTTTACGTTATCTTGGCTTGAATGTGATCATATGGAACAGTATCACGTTTCTAATTTAGCGCTTTGTTTTATTTAGGTTTAGATCATGGAATACTGTAGAAGTAGTGTTTTATCAGAATACCGAAACGCAATATAGATAGAGGCGTTTAATAATTAAAGGCTCGCGCGAGAACTAATTCGTATTGAAAGGACTATTATTTTTTCAGTAGCTCCAATATACGAAACGGCAGTGACTTTTCTTATTTACAACCTCGCATCACTGACACTTCTGGCTGTCAGTAAAGTACGAGTGACGTTTGTCTTTATATTTTCAAACCACTTCAAGCCACAGCGTGATATAAAGTGGAGTTGAACAATAACTCTGACTTGAGCTGTCCTTTTTGTATCAAATTTCAGTTTGACGTAATCCCAGGAGCAATGTTGTGCACCCTTCATATCGAAATGTTCAATTTTTAAGTGCTCTGTCGAAATCGCAGGTCCGACAGTGAAATAGGGCGAATGTCGACGAAATTGATGTTGCAAAAGTACAAATTCTCCAACTGGATGATTATGGGGAAATTTCTTGCGAGCGTAGAATATTGTACACTTTCAAGTGCAAATATTTGTTAACGATAATTGTTCATCAACTCCTCCGATAATGTCGCGCCTCGTATAATGTGCAACGATGCGCGTAAATTATATTTAGCATGAGTTACTCTTTGTGCAAAAATGTTCTTATTAGGCGTGTTAATTTCCTTACGGGCATGACATGCCATAAAGCCATCGCCATTAAGAAGCGCCGCGAAAAATGCATTAACTCGTTACAAACTAAGCCACTGTCTTTGCGCCGCGTTTAACGTTTTTAGTATCGTTACTTTCATCGTTCCCACTGCTACAATCTGCTACAGTAACGAACATGAACGAACTAGATGATCTCACGCTGTCAATTACACTGCTAATCTGGTTATTATTAACTGCAGACACGGTGGTCGTATACGTCCAATAATCCACGGTCGAGAGACGAGATCGAGAATCGTGGCTAGAGACAAGCGAATTGATTAATTTCATTTCGATCTTGGTAAGATATTTATACGCGAATTTTCCCGTTCTTAATACCCCTAAAAATAAACTCCTCGAAATGATCGTAATAAATTATATAAATTGAAATTGTCGCTATTGCTACTAGATGACTAAAATCGATACTGCTGCGAGGGCTGATTCCCTTCTAAACCATGAAACATGAATATTGGAATACCAAGCCAAAAAAAATTGAATTACTGGCAATCAGTGACGGAATCCAATTTCTAAAAATACTGAGCCTCGCTTACGTACTTAACTTAATTAACAAGTTAAAATAAAAAAACGAAATATTGCATGTTTCAAACTAGGGAAACTTTCCAGCAAAATTCGTACCTTAATTTTAATTAGATAAATTTGACACAACTTTCTGTCCCCTCCCCAAGTGCAAGTCCGAGTCCCTTTAAACTCATTGCACCAACGCCCAGTCTGTTCTCCGTTGCCAAGTGTCTCATTGATTTAATAAAGACGCAGCATCTGAGAGAATAACATGTTACTGTCAAACGGAAACCGCGGTCGAACCGCTTTCGAACACTTGAATACATTCCGTTTTCGAAGCCAGCCACGCGTACCGCTCGTAATCAATATTGTGCACGTGCGCCGTGAGAAACAGAGAAATGTCAAAGGAAAAACAAAACGGAAAATAAAAAGGGGAAAAACGAAAATAGAAAAAGCGCAGAAAAATGAAACCACGCTCCGTATCTGCGGTTTCTCGTGGATGTTTGAAAGAGCGTTAACTACCGACTAGCCGTACGTCGCGGCCATTTAAAGGGATGACCACTGCGAGCGATACGCACATCGAATTTGTCACAGTAATATTTTTACTTTTGGCCGTGGCTGCCGTTCGTGAAGGGCCGTATCGACAAAAATGACCTGCCACAAGAGGCGCCGCAAAACAATACCACGACCAGTTGACGTTTGCGCCTCATCGCGACCATTGTTCCTGCTGGTGCACCATTTTTTATAAATCGAAAACTGTGAGCGAAAAAAGGATACGTGGACGGGATACTTTGAATTTCCAACTATCCTTCACGGTGATTGCTGTTTCGTTTCTGTGACGCCCGCATGTTGCGGATTGCGAACATTCGGACGTAATCCGACTATAGGAACTTAAAGATAGTTCATGCTTTCAACGTAATTGTGCAGATAGGTGTTGAATTGATGCCTGCAATAGTTGGACCGGATATCATTGTAGTCTTATCAATGATGGATGCATAAAACGAAAGGGCAGGATACTGGTTCACGCTAAGTGTTCAATTTTACGAATATTATTTAGATAAACAGTTTGCGACGTTCAAGTAATCTATTATGCGTTTGTAGTAAAAAGTTCGTCGGGCTTCAAAGCAGGTGGTCGGTTTTTAATGGGATATTATGTTAATATGAAAACTGTTGCCACTCCTCGTTGCAAGTGGAAACGTCTATACAAACTGATTGAAACTCGGTCAGTAAAGGAAAACCGTTTTTTTCTTTATCCAAGTAGCAATTATTTTTCAGGTAGCTGCTTAAGTTCACCTCATAAAGGAAACATTGGAAATGAAAAGCGCTATGAAGAAGTATGCATTATGTATTACTATAAAGAGGGTAGCCTCTGCTCTGAAGTATTGCTTACACTGAAACATATTTCAGGCGAAACTGTGTCACGTAACTGTGCCAACGTAACAACCAACTTTATATCATTATATGAAACCGCGTATTTTCTTTTGATGCATTAATCGACACAGCCCCACATTTCTCGCGACAGGATATTAAGCTGTTTATGCGAAACGTCGGGAGAATAAGGATGTCTGCACGGGTGTTCGGAAAAGAAGAACCATATCGTGAAGATTGGCATTATGGTAGCGTTGTTTGAAAATTCCTAAACGAACGATGGGAGCGGGGTGGTTCGTGGTTGAAAGCAGTGGTACGATTTTATTCTCGCCAGTCAGCTCTCGCTTCTCGTTCCTCGATGTATCGAGGGAGGGTAGATGGAGGATCGTGGCTGCACGGCATCCGCTGCCTATATCCGGTTTGGCAAAGAGGGTGAGGTCATATCGGTGCAACGTGTCCAGCGTCGCGAACAGGGAAACCAGCGATCATCGAGCCCTCGCGTTTTCACATTCGACAGAAGCCGATGACGAAGTTGGAAATGAAACGTGCGCTCTTCCCATTGTGGGCGTAATTGTTAACAGAAAGGTTAAACGTAATTTTCGACAGAGACTGTTTCTCGTTAACAAGAGAAACTAAGCAGATGAGATATGCGTCAACGATGCCGCAAGAAATATCTAAGGCGCGATATTGAAAGATATAATTAGACTTCACTTAAATAATTAGTTACGTTGACTTTAATAAAAGCTTGATTTAGACGCCCTGCTATATTCCGTCTTATTAATTGTCGGAAAATGGGAATATAAATTAACTATTTCACGTGGTCCTTCACGTTCGTATTTTAATAAATTCGGAATACTTGCTAAACAATGAAGAGTGCAAACGAAAGTTGCGAAAATTATGCTTCGTTGATTAAATATTGAACTCTTTTAAACGCTACTGTATAGAATAAATCATGCTCCCAATTGTAACATGAATAAACGTATCCGATCAATGTTAAGAAAGAGACATCGTAGATCCTCGGATACGTGATCCCTATATGAAACAGCTATCTAGATCGCAATCTTCGTTCTAAAAATCTACTCTTGGCTTGTCCCTCTTTGAAAGGTCACTGGTCATCCATGAATTTAACAGAGGCCATCCAGCCACTACGTTCTGGTGGTTGGCTTAAGTGTGCAACAGTGCTTAGGGCAAATTCCATTGCCACCCGCAACCCCTAAAGTCCTCGGTTCCCATGGACCCCGTGCGTTACCTTAATTCCTCACTATCCAAGAACGATAGCCTGGTCAAAGCGTCTCGACGAAGGACGGTCGCTAACCAACGGACCGATGACCCCCGGCATGCGGAGGTTATCGTAACGCATTCTTGGATGGTTTGATTTAGTGGCACTTCTCTGGTTGCTGTGGTGGGTCTGCTCCGTTGCTTGTATTTAGCTTTCAATGTGTGGACTCGTTTTCCACGTGTGAAATCGCGTTGCTTTATTATTATCGAATAGGGGACGGATGTATCAAGATGGTTGTAGCAAAGCTGCAGGAGTGCGAATCGTTTCAAATACACTACAGTGTATATCGTGAACCTTGTCTTTCCCTACCAGAGAAGATACGTTAACACTTTAATAATTTCCAACCCATAAAGTCTTCAAATTTCTTAGAAAAGCTCAACTAGTGCGAGAAATAATAAATTATATCGTGTAAATAGAGAAATGTCCACGGCGAATAAGAAGCGGTCGATGATAATCGAACGCTTCGTAATTTTCCTGTCCTTCCATCTCCGATTCCAACGTACCGCGCCACGCCTTCGACTTCCTCTGGTCACCAGGGGTATCCCTCCAGGATACACCCAATCATGATCGCATTGAGTGGTCATACGGACCGTACTGTTTGCCGCTAAGACTCCGCAAACGGAATCTGAAGATTTGGCGAAAGCTCTGCGCCAAAGCGCCTTAAATCAGCGCGCGGACCGCCGCGAAAACAATATCGGCATTTCTCAAAGCCGCTCCTCTGCCCGGTCGTGAAATGGATTTCCGAGCACGTTGGAAAATCAAGCCAGCAACTTGTGCAACGGTCGTGTGCACGCCACCCTATTGGCCGACGCGTTTTTATACTCACCCAGCCGTGGATCGATTGAGTCCTGCCAGTCGGGTGAAAAAGCGTAACGATTTCGCCCCGAAACTAGCCAAGAACACTGTCGAGGCGTCTGCGAGCGTATCTAGACGAACTGGGTGGATCTATCGAAACGACGGCCGCACAACGCTGCGTTGAATACGATACGAGCAGGTCGATAAACGTCTGACAATCCATTGATGCATGCCACTGCTGTCATACGTCCATACGTGATCCCTGACAAATCGACAGCTACGCCTTTCAGATTGTAAATTATTCTCTGATGCGGTGGCTTCGCGTATTCTATGAGACGAATGGGGGGTACTGTTAGATGAATATTAACCGTTTCGCCGCGGCCAAGCCCGATGCAAAGGACGCGTGTCAGACGGCGGACGTTCGATTTCTGCAAACGTTAAATCCATCGAGAAGTCGTCGAGGCACAAGAGTTGCATTGCGCGGAAGGAAGTTTGCATTAACAATTGAGAACATTGAACACCATTCAACTTTATTTACAAGAATAATAGATTTCACGACATCGTACACCGTGACAGCTAATGAATCGTTCGTTCTGTTTACGATAAGAAGCTTGTATCGGGCAACTGTTCTAAATTCGAAAGAATAGCACTGCCAGTTCTGGTTGATTCGGTATTGTAACTCAAGGGATACACGGTAACGAAATATTCTGTACTTTATGACGGAGTGGATCACAGTCAAATTAGATTCCTGACAATCCCTCAAGTGAACCCCCGATACAGGATGTCTGAGTGGACGTTACCATTCGAGCAAATACGGTACCCTTTAAAAGAGGTACATACTCGATCTATATACTCAAACGTGGAGCTTAAGAGGGAGATGCCTTCGGTCAACTGTACTTTAGGAAAGATAGACACTCGTCTGGAAGTACCAATGTTGATGCAAGACATTTTCATTGTTGCCTTTCGTAGCAAGAGCGGCCAATAATATCGGGTTATCAAACCATCAATTGAAGGAGAACAGATGTGTATACCTTTTAAAGTGCTTCTCCTTCCTCTGCCTCCCCTTTGGCATGTTCTTTATGGAAAACGCAAATAAATTTCAAAGTCCTTCCGAATGTACCATTAGAGCCCATTTAAACGCGCAATGCACACGCTACGGGGAAATTGTAATTTAAGTTCGAAGTCGGCTCATATAAGCGTGCGAAGAAAAGTACGTCACTTTTGTGAACGATTGGCAAAGATGTGTAATACGAACGATTGAAATATACATCGGTACTGCGTGATTCAAATAAACTTGCTTTAAAAGCCCGCTTTAACTCGCTTAAGCGTTCTCGGAGTCATAAAGGGACAACTGTTATCTCCGATAGCGAAATTTCAGAACTGTCCAACACGTTTCACCGCAGCGTAATAGTACGTGAAAATGGTGTGTCCTTTGTGAAGAAGAAACGTTTCGAAGGTATCTTTTGGTATCGTGAAGGAAAGGTAATGTTCTGTCATAAATCCAACGTGAATAGATACTATATGATCGTTTAAGCAAGCATACACAACCAACTGGAACTGCAGATAGAAGCAAGCTCTATGGTTGGCAAGCTCTGTACTGATGTCGCGAAGCTTGTATACATTACCAAGATGTCATCAAACAGCCTGGATTTTCGCCACGGTTGTACAGAGAGCTTGCTTAGTATCTATGTATTCAGATTTAATGAGGAGGTACAAGTATCATTGAAATTACGATATGTACATATAATGTGCCCGATCAAGATAGCCTGCTTGACTCTTTCGAGTATAGAGCCATACTTGAAAGTGTGGAGCGTTTTAGCACTACTGGCACAAAAAAATTAGTTAAACTTAATTTTACGTTTTCAGGTATTTTATTTTATACCTTTTAGCAATAAAAAATCACTACTTTTCTTACAGGTATATTTGAAATTGTACAATTTTAACACCGAATTCGAAAGGGTTAATCGAAAGCGTGGAGGTAATCAGATATAATGAAAAAAGTGTAAAGCGAATAAAACAAAATACGATAGTGCAACCTAAGTCGCATAAACGTGATGCCGAAAATTGATATTTGACTACCTAAATTGTAGTTCGAACCCGAAGAAATTTATTAAACATTTTAACGACAACACGACTAATTAAGTTGGTCTGTTTGCTTGTAGATTGGATCGTTGAAGGAATACTTCCTGTTCGCTGACAAACGGCTTCACAAGAGATCTCTCTCCAGCAGCGAGTCGCATCATAAGACGCTAAGGGATGAGCCGAGGGTAAGTGATTCCATCGTTGTCGCGTCAGAGAGAGCAAAGCGTATATGCTCATCAAACTTCAGCAATGAATGCAAACACGGGCACAGGTGCAAAATGTGGAGGTCGCGTAATTTCATCGTTCACGTGACGCCCATGGTTTCCCCTAACATTCTAATTTTGTCCGAGTATAGTGAAGTTGCTTAGACACATGATGCTTATAATTGCATTATAATATATTATGGGCAGGTTTGGCCTGTGCCGTTTAAGTTTGTTTAACCTCTGGTACGACGGGTATTTGCCGTGTGCTGCTACTCACCTGCCCGGTCGAGAACGATGCAGCACTCGAGGTACATTTTTTTCTATCTCCGAATTACAATCTGCAACACGTTTGAGTAAAAACATTTGGCAAATTGAAATAGCACGCGCGTATTTAGTCGACGCGTGTGTTCTAATAAATGATTATTTAAATAAAATAAATAATTCAAAATGTTCGAGAAGAAATTTGAATATTCGCATACAAAATGGCGTGTGCATTGAGTACTATTTAACAAAAAAAATGTCGATGTTCATACCGAAGAAGTTAAAGTTGGTACGTTCTACTTTTACAACAAAAAGCATTAATGTGTTCACGAGTATTGATTGGCACTGGTGCTTGAAGAAATTTTACCCCGTTGTAAATACACAGAAACTTGTTCCTTTTTAACACCGCGTGCTTGGCCCATACATCCAGAAGGGAAACTATCGTTGCCTGTAGTCCAAGTCTATGAAAGAGTATATAAGGCACACGAAAAATCTAAAATCTAAAAATTATAATCATATATAAATCAAGATTTATATATGATTATAATAATTAATAATTGACGATAACGAATGTTTTCCTATCTCTCTCTCCCCCTCTCTATCACTCATACCTGCGTCCCCGTTCACCCGTCTGCCTTCAAAAACGCAGTGGAATATCAGCGTGTTTTCAAAGATAATATTGTACCTCCGCCATCTTCCTAGCCACAGGCACTGTCTTTTCCTCACCTATGAAGCACTTAAGCGTGAGATAAAGCGGCACTGAAAAGGTTTATTCGACAAATACGGAAGATGAACCGTTACGACGCATATAATGTGTATTTACAGCGAAGCACCAGTAACAATTACTTAAGTGTCCATAAAGTAACCAGATAATACCGCAAGGCGTTTAATTGAACCGTTTCTTCGCGATCAATTGATATCCGATCAGCCTGTATTGGTAATGGAACTTCTTCTTCCGTGGATGTAGGAAAGGGACTAATTTATAGGGGAATAATGGGCTTAAGAGTTATCTGCTTGGAATAAAGCCAAACTGGCAATGCAGCTTCCTAAATTAAAATTTGATTGCCAGGGAGACGACAAACGTGTACTATTTGATTCGTGGCTTGCAGTTTCGCGAGCGCGTAAACCAAGTGCTTCAGTTATTCATTTCGAGAATGAGAATACAGGTTTCGTTGATATTTACAGGTCAGAAGTGTTATCTTTCCCTGATCGCCGAGATACCGCAGTGCTGTGAACATGCATAATGCAAGGGCGGTTTAAAGTGATCGTAGACCAAAAGGGATGGGGGTGCGCAATAGATACAGGATCATTAATATACAGAAAATTATTGAATATCATTGCACACCTAGCGTGTAATAATTATCACACATGTTGGCAAGCTTCCTGACGTGCACACGTCACATTGATATACAATGGGTGGTCAGATTATTACGGCCAGGGTATGAACGCGTTTACTTTTTTGTTGTTCGTGTAGAAGTCGAGGTTATTGCGTTGGATAATTTTTAATCAATAATGAGCCATTAAATGTGCAGAATAAAATTAAACGTAGCTTATGTAATTATACGAAACTAATTATTTTCATATGAAAGTATTAATTTGTGTAGGTGGCTATGATTTATTTAATATTTTGAATAATTAATCGATAGAACCCAGTTGAATCAGTGAGGCGAGAAGCGATATAAATTACTTAACTTCTCAACGATCCGAATTTTCCAAACAACATTTTACAGTCGATATTTAGAACATCTCGTCTTAATGTTATTTTACTGAATATCGTTTACGATTGAAACATAAACAAGATACACAGGTACATATATTCGCATTTAGTTTCTTTATTTCTCGTTTACGGAGCGTGCATGTACACACGTTTGTAAAGGAAACAACCATTAATCAGCAATCGGAGCTACTGGAATCGGATTAACACATCCTTCCATCTATTTGTAACTTCTAAATGCATCAAGTATAACGTTCTCCGATAACTGTTACTTTTTTTTTGATCGGCCAATCCCTCACGTAGTATCATTTTTATTGGATATCTTGTGTACACGTATCGAACAACGTTTCCAACTCCGAGAAGAAAAAAGATTACCCGTGCCATGTTCTTTCGTTCGACATATTCGCAACTACCTGCGTTCAAGGCGAGTTACGCTTACATTGTCCAACAAACTGACCAAACTACAGACACTGCTGATGATTTTGCATGGCAAAGAACCGCGTCCAATTGATTGTATTTGTAGGAACGGGGACTCCTTTACGATACTTTACAAACATGTTTGCCAATCAAGTATAATACAATTAGTTCGATAAAACACGGCTCAATAATTACATTATAAGACTCGTGGGGCGAACCTAATCGAAGATTCACATTATTCCCGAAATCGTTAAATATTTGATGTAGCTTCTTCCAAACATTGGGAACCCACGTGGACGCTACGACCGTGACACTTATCGAGGCGGAACGTCAACGAGCCTAGGGTTCTGGAGGCTTGCCAAAATTCAGGGGCCGTGAATTTCAGCGTCGCGGCTTTAACGTCGAATCGTCTAGCGATATGAATGAACCGATGGCCAGGGAGTTGCACGTTTCACGCTCCGCTGACATGAAGCTCGACCGCGAAAACGTTGCCCGTTGATGGTCCCGTTTACAAGGCGCCATACGGACGAATTTGTATATATTTGGGGAACTTTCATACGGTCCGGCGCCGTCCGCGCATTTTTCACGCTAAATCGAAACGCACTGGCGTGGTTAAAAATGCAGCGCGTGATTCGCGAGCACGAACGATTTTTAATAGCTCGGATGCCAATACTCGCATCGGAACGTGACGATGCATTATAAACCGGGAGAATTGGAAAGAATGCCATGCTTATCTGCCGCAATCGAGTCGCTGGTTAATGTACAGAACGTTCAGACGTTAAGGGTGTAGCTTACTGAATAAATGACAAACTTTTGCGCACCCCGAGAACACGAGTTATTCGTTTCTCGAAGCACCCCTTCATCGACGCTATACGTCCTCCAAGTTTCGACATGATCTCTTTCGAACACCTTGTACGAATTATTGAACGCTCAATTTCCTTTCCCAGTTTTGGGAAATATGGTAAATCTTCTTTGCGAACCACTGCACGCACCATTGCCACATTTAGTTAACAGACTGATAAAATTATAACGTCGAACTCCAACCAATCTGTTTAATCTAAACAATTTCGCTGGCCTCGAGCCAACATTTCAATCAGGACGGAAGGAAATAGAAAGTTGAAGTAAACGAATTTTTGCTGGTTTTTGTTGATTAGAAAGCACACTAAGCTTCATTAATCAGTAACGGTTCAATTCGCCTGAATTCATATACGAATCTCAACAGAAAAATCTCTCCATGCTTTTTCTAGGTACGGTGGTTCCAGCAGCAGCATGAGAAAAAACGCAAAAAGAGGGACTTCGTACCCACGTCGTTCGCATTCTCCAATTATCCGTCGTTTTTCGATGAGTTCGGTCCACGTTCTAGGCAGACCACGTACCATCGACAAAGAAACAGAGGCGTGTCTCTTCAAAACCTGTTCACGGATCCGCTCTTTAAGGAACAGTGGTACCTGGTAAGTGGGCCCTTCGATTTTACTTCCCTCGAACCTCGACCAATCCCAACTACGTGACGAGACTATGTCCCCGGTGGTGGCAGGCTTAACGACGTCCCACGCCACTTACAACATTATTTCAGATCCAGATCATCGTTCCGCTTTACCCTGCTTCTATTCGTCTTTCGTCAGTTTGCGTTGACTCGGAGAAATCACATTTTTAAACTGACCAGTACACGATATGATTAATTCTACATTTTGTTCCTTTTTCTGAATTTATCAGTTGAACTTCTTAGTGGGTTTACCATTGCTTAAATCGTTGCGCGATATTTTTGTTGCCACATTTGTATGCATTTGAGTGCCGCACACATTTGATTAATTTCTTCAAAAATATGTTTATGTTCGATCAGTGTTTGTAAGACCCAGCAGATGCATTTTTAATCGAACAGCAAACTGAGAATAAAATTTCAATTAAATAAAAAATAACTTTAAACTTAAAATTCGAAATGTGTGAAATGTGTGAAGGAATTGTATAAATATCATTAAAAGGAACAAAGAGAGACGTATAAAATTGGTATTGCACGATGACCCACCAAGTATTGCATAATCAATAACGCATCTATAGAGACAACATAAAGTGACCCACTTTTCAATCCCACGAAACTCGTATGCAGTCGTCGAAGACAAAAATAATCAATATCGTCTGAATTTCGATAATGAAGCAAGTTTTCAAAGGTTTGCTTCTGCGCGAGCAAACAAAATCGATTGTTATCGTGAGTGCCTAATCATATTCAATTGCTCGTTCGTCGCACGATCATTCGGTTCATTAAATATCGAAATCACCATGTTAAATGGTTCAATCACTTGACCACATTTGGAGCCGCTGTTTATACGGCAGACCGGTTTATTCGAAACTCCGTTTCCGAATAAATACAGAAAAAACATCTAGCCTATAGTACTTCGCTTGCATGATACAATATTATATTATTAAAATATTGTAAGAAACACCAGAAGCGAAAGATTATTTATTTGAGACATTTTTCCTGTAATTTATAGTCGAATCATTTAGGACGATTTTGCTGATCTGTTTCGGGCTGTTCCGCGGCAAACCCTCGGAACCAACACGCGAAATGAATTGCCCACCCAATAAAAAGTCGGCTAACAATCTGCAGAAAGAACAACCTTCGACATGCAGATGGTTAAGGCGTTTATGACGCGCCAGCAATAAAACTGTTTTTGATGAAGCCATTTTTGTCCATAATCCGTCAGGATACAAGATATTAAGCATATACAGCCTCAGCAGTCAATTGCATGCGTCATAAACGTGAATTTCCAAGCTGTGTCCCAGCAGGCGAGACCAGGTCAAACTCTGAGATCCTGGCAGAAATCCGCGTGGGTTGGCAGGTCAGCTGAGACGGCCAGGGTGCACCCCCTCCTTTGGAAGACGCGCTTCGAGGACAAAGAAGGATGGGTGTGTCCCCGTCTTAAAAACACGCTCATTGGCATTTGGTCCTTTTTTTCTAATATCCAATAAGCGTGCCAAAAAGTTAGTTCCGAGTCGACGTGACACGATACGCTTGACGAGGAAGTCAGTCGTTAATCAGACGTCCAACAGTTTACCAAGAACTCATACAGTCGTCACAGAACTCCGTCGGTCGTTACACAGAACTACGTCGGTTATCTTTCAGAACCTAGAGTCGTGAGTTAGAGTTCGAACGGTCCATAATACACTCTCTGTTACGAAACTGTCACTTGCATTCAAAATCTACTACACTCCATTACTATTTACATCTACACTCTCCATTCAGAGTTTTGACTTACTACATTCAGAGTCCATGACTCAGTTCCATTCAAAGTCTAACACTCTCCATTCAGAGTTTTGACTTGCTACATTCAGTGTCCATGACTCAGTTCCATTCAAAGTCTAACACTCTCCATTCAGCGTTTTGAATGGTCAGTACATTAGAAAAGGAGAAACAGTATCCTCTCCTTCTTCTTCTGTCAGTCTTTGACTCTGAAGTGCGAGAAACAGTATCCCCTCCCACTGCAAGACACACGGTGACGACTTTGACTGAGATGTAAGAGAAACAGCATAATCTCTTACCTCAAGACATACGGGAAAAATTATCTTCCCCCAACATTATTTCACTAGATATTACACACTCAATAGATCCGTTTCATTATTACGTTTTCCTTTATTATCAGTCAATTTATATTCAGTCAAAGATAAGATTCATTATTTAAATCAACAGTCAAATCAATTTTTCACCCCTATCTCTGTAAAAGGTCGTAGGGTCATACGCGTGCAACGGTGTCGATAGAAATCGAAACGGGGATTTACAACCTCCGTATGCTGGGCCCTCAACGCAATCCTGTAGTATCATCCAAGCCGCGCATTGCGTAAAAAGCCGGGCTATAAACTATTATTATTTATAGCGTTTATTTATAACACAGACGTGAAGAATTATGAACAGCAGTGGATGAGAAAGGAATGGCCTCTGGCAGCGTTCAAATTTTTCCTCAATATCGGCAACGAATAAATCGTTCGGCCCAACGTAATTTAAATTTCCCATAGCGTGATAATAAATTGAGAACAATTTGAAATATTAAAGACGGGCAGGGGAAAAGATATTAGTATCATTAGAATGTTCATGGTTCATTTATTGCGTCTTCGTTATACTTTTTACAGTGCGCGGAACTTTTATTTTAAGCTAGCTAATTTGAGGTATCCAGTTTCGTGATAACCTTATTAAATATTCTCTACACTCTGTTCGTAACGTTCCAGTTTCTTGTGTAGCTCGCCTCGTTCAATTATCGTCTGTTTGGTTAGCAGGCCATTTTTTACGCTTTTCCTCGTGAACAATTCGTATCGAAAGTTTCGTTTTCTCGTGTTCTCGTTTTCAACCGTGGGCGAGTCCACACCACACTCTACGTAATTCAAACATTTACTCTTTATTCGTGTAAATATTATCTTCCCTTAACTTCTAGGTATGTTATGTCATTCTGGGTACAATTTTGCGGACACTATTTCAAAATTGCACCATTCATCACTATCGCAACGATATTTTTCGTTTATCCGTGTAGAATTAAGTTATCACGAAACTAGGCACTGCAATAGAATTTATTTTATTACAATTTTATTTGTTACAAGAGCATCACATGAGAAGTAGATGCAGCGATCTGTATTAAAGCACTCGACAGTTACTTCATAGTGCATTGACCAATTATTCGTGTCGCATTCTCGATTCGATGGAATTATTGAAAAAAAAAATAGAAAAGGAAAGGGGAAGAGAAAAGAGGGAGGACCAGAAAATATTCCGGCCAGCGTTAGAATATTATCTGTATACGAAATGTCCGCGGTAAACCTCGTATTTCACGACTGGGTTTTATGCTGTTGCACTTATAATCGATTAATGGGTCGATTAATTTAATGTTGACATCCGGTCTATAAATTTTCGAAGAACAACACAGTAGCACAGTAATATAACATACGAAGATCGATGAATCGTGTCGTCTCTACGTTCAATAGCAATTGATCGTGTAAACAAAAATTGTATTAGAATTATACTGAAAAGTGTTGACGGTGTTCTGCAATAAATTTATTCATTTGGATGCGTACGAAGTAGGATTTATCGTTATTACGGTGCTCGGTATACGAAAGAACTGGTCGATATTTGTGCTCGTACATTAGAAGGGTTAATTAATATCAAGCATTGCGAGCGTAGTATTTCATTTCTGACAAAATGCGTTATTACCGAATTGCGTTCATTCGTTTCGCCACAGTATCAGATATGTAGCCCGAAACTGGTTGAGCTCTTTTTGCAACGAGAATATTTAGTAGCTTCTATCATTTTTATATTAACTTAATTCTGATCGTGATCAATCTGTTACACATCAAACGAGTTTTTTTACAATAATTGAAGTACCTCTTCTGTTTTCCTCGAAATGACTCACCAGCCAACAGCTTTCATCGTATTAAATTTCGCTCATACCGGAAGCAATTATCAAACGAGCCGCTCACAGGGCAAAGCGACTAACACTCCACTTTTCTGATTTTCTTTAATTTTTCCTGCCAAAGCGTTCGACAGATGCTTATGCTTTTCACGCGTAAAATAAACTTCCGTGACGACTACGTTCGTCGCCACTAAATGGCGAAACTTTCATATGGCCGTTGTTAAATAAATAATTTACTACGGAAGCCAATGCGATTAACTCCCACTGAATTGAATTAGAAAATTTCGGCCGTACCATATCCGCAATAATGCACACCACGATGTACCTTTGACTATTATATTTTACAACAGATTTAAAGGATACAATATCTACAAATTTATGAATAATCCCTGCTCTTTGTTTCGCGTTGCCCGTCATTCCGACAAACGAACGGCTCCGAATGTTACTAATAATTCCCCGAATCGAAATTCGTAATTTCAGAACGGCGGTGCCAAGGACGGCTACGATATGAATCTTGGCCCGGCGTGGCAGAAGGGTTACACTGGCAAGGGTGTCGTCGTTTCTATCCTCGATGATGGTATACAGACAAATCATCCGGACCTGGCGCTAAATTACGACCACCATGCCAGCACGGATATCAATGACAATGACGACGATCCGATGCCAAGGGACAATGGTGACAACAAACACGGAACACGATGCGCCGGCGAGGTGGCCGCTGTCGCTTTTAACCAATACTGCGGCGTCGGTGTCGCCTACAACGCCAGCATCGGGGGTAAGAGATTGGGAATTTTTCTTTGCGAAACAGGAGAACCGTTGGAGAATGCGAGGGAACTTCTCCACCGTTTCATCCTATAAATAACTGGCCGACATTCTGCGAGCCCTGTTCCTAAATGAAAACGCAACTGCAGCGAATTAAATTTCATTCGAATACAGGGTCCCCTTTATTAGACGTGACGTCTCCGTTTTCCTGTAATATGAATTACGATCTCGCTCTTTCCACCGCTTTTCCTTCATCCCCCGGTTCCCAGGATGAGAAGCTTGCCTGAAGTTTCACTTGAAACGAAGACAATGGCCGTGGGGATACTTCTAAGGAATTGTCATATTTGCGAGAATTCTTTGGCCAACGAAGCCGAGGGTCGTTGAGTTCGACTTGTTTCACGTGTTTTGGGGACGCGACAGATACGATTGAATTAGTTAACGGAAAATAATCGAACGGAATGGTGCTTCTTTTGAAAGCTTCATTTTCTTGCTGCGAAACCTTGTGCTCGCTGTTTGTTTTAATTAATCAATTAATCGATAATATTGCAGTGGCAAAAGTTGCGGGAATATCTAAATTGAAATTTTAATATTTGCAAGATGCTCTATTTAAGGTTTCTTTGTGAATCGCATTTATTTAATTGGAATAGAAATTATTTCGTATCGGATGAATTCTAGACGGAACATTCACCCGAGTATCGTGGTATTTCCACTGTGAAACGAAGCCCAGATATACTGTCTATGTAGGCTAACTCTTGAAACTATCATCTGCCCAGAAACTCTGAACAATGGGTCAATTTCAAAATTAACAGCTCGCATCTTCGCGGACACTTCCTGCACATAAATCCCCTACCTCTGCAGTATTGGGGAGCGCGTCATCAACAAACTTTTCATTCAATGGGATCGCAATGCTCCGACAGCAGTTACCTAATCACGCTTACCTCTGATAATACGAATTTTAAACGACGCCGTATCTGTGTGAATGTTTACGCATCTGACGTGTCGCAAGAACGTGATCATGAACAACTATCCCAATTATTAATACTTCGCTAATTATTCCACTTTTACCAAAAATATTTTACTCCGCCGATTCGAAGCGAAAGCTTCCGTTTCCCTCAAAATCGTATTCCCCGCACAAATTCAACTGGATTGAAATGTTAGCGAGCATACACGCAGTGTGATGTCTCGTGAACGTGTTTTCCATTAATGGATTCGATCGTTCGACAACAACGAACGGAGAGAGAGAATGAAAGGGAGATACACGGAATAATAATTAGAATTCTATTTCTTATCGAGTCTCTTGCGAATTGTTCCTCTCCTGTCGGATACGTCACGAATTCCACGGGAATCTGAAAACTTCGGAACGTGAGCAACGAGAAGGAAAGCTATCTAACGTACATACCATCCGTGTTCTCAGGCGTGCGAATGCTCGATGGCCCGGTAAACGATGCCGTCGAAGCCAGAGCGCTGGGATTGAATCCTGATCACATCGATATATACAGTGCTTCTTGGGGCCCGGAGGACGATGGGAAAACCGTCGACGGTCCCGGCCCTCTTGCCAGAAGGGCGTTCATCTACGGTGTAACCAGCGTAAGTTACATATAAGTTACGAGTGGCTTCTATGGTTCTTCGCCTGCTTGCCCCTCTGTTCTCTTCCTTTCCTATCACGTGATACATTAAGCCTTACCTACAGGCGTGTAACAATAAAATTACCAAGAGTGTACAAGAGAGATTAAATGAATCTGTTTAACGTACGTAACGTGGAGTGGGGCTGAAACAATTCCCCCTTTGACACTGAAGCTTTCAGCCAAAAATTTCTACTCAATATTTCAAGTACACGGCTAACCAAATTCTCAACCTAACTACAGGGTCGCAAAGGCAAGGGTTCGATCTTCGTGTGGGCGTCTGGTAACGGCGGTCGCCACACGGACTCGTGCAACTGCGACGGCTACACGAACAGTATCTTCACCCTGTCTATATCCAGCGCGACGCAAGGTGGTTACAAACCCTGGTACCTGGAGGAATGCAGCTCGACGCTGGCCACAACGTACTCGTCGGGTACGCCAGGTAACGACAAGAGTGTCGCGACGGTGGACATGGACGCAAAACTGAGACCGGATCATATTTGCACGGTCGAACACACCGGAACTTCAGCGTCAGCCCCGTTGGCTGCCGGCATAGCAGCCCTGGCACTTGAGGCGAATCCAAGCCTCACGTGGAGGGACATGCAATACCTGGTGGTACTCACCTCGAGGTCCGGCCCACTCGAGAAAGAGCCCGGCTGGATTCTAAACGGCGTGAAGAGAAAGGTATCCCACAAATTCGGTTATGGACTCATGGACGCTGGCGCTATGGTGAACCTGGCCGAACAGTGGACCAACGTGCCACCTCAACACATTTGCAAGTCGGACGAGATCAATGAGGAGAGGCCTATCGATCCAACCTATGGTTACACCCTCAGCGTGTACATGGACGTCACCGGTTGCGCCGGATCCTTGAACGAGGTTCGGTTCCTCGAGCACGTGCAGTGCAAGGTAAGAAAATCAGGTGCGGGGTGTAAATCGAAGGTGTCCGACTTATTTAGTCCCGATACAACAAGGAGGCCGAATCCTTATGAAAAAATTAACAAACATTGTGGGGGATAGTTCTTGCATATGGGACTTTGGTTTTCAAAAGGTCGCGATCAGTTAACCCTTTCATTGCTAATTCTATAAAAAGCACCAAGATTTCGTACAAACGTACCAGATATTATTATAATAATATCAATAGGCCGGTCCATTCTCTTTTCACGTTTCTCCAGTAAATTCTGATTAGCTTAATCACCAAAGAGTACATTGTTTCTCTTTTAATCAGATCTCGTTAAGATTCTTCCCGCGTGGAAACTTGAGACTGTTATTGACTTCTCCGATGGGGACTACGTCCACATTGTTATTCGAGAGACCGCGAGACGTTCTTAGCTCGACATTCGACGATTGGCCCTTCCTCAGCGTTCACTTCTGGGGTGAAAAGGCAGACGGTCGTTGGACGTTGCAGATCATTAACGCAGGGAATCGGCACGTGAACTCCCCAGGCAAGTAATCGTTGCATACCATTATAAAATAATAGACTTGCGTTTACATTAGATACAATACATTGCACGGCTAATATTTTTTATAGCAATCTTTCTTTATAAGCAATCTTTCAAAAGCTCAGGCCACTGAATCGGTGCTTTGAATTGGGTGCATGCATAAATGGGCACAGACTCAGGCTATTGCTTGATTAGTTCAAGAGAAATTAAAGGATTGACAAAACTTCAGTAGAACAGAGTATCGATGCTTGAAAAGCGAAATAAAAGAATCAAGTCATATAGGAAATTCATCGTATTAACGCACAGAGCAGTAAATATTAGCCACCGAAGCTTCCCTTTGAGCTTTGGGGGTTTCAATCAAAGTACATAGACACCACGATGTCTAACAATGTGTGTCGCACATTTCTGAGAAATCAGTTTATGATCGAATAATTAATTCGATGATTCTATGCTTTCAATGTATTTAATAAATCGCAAAGATGTACATGCTGCGGCATTTTTTTTACTTAAGAATTGAAACAGATGTGCAACGTGCTCTTATTGAATTTTATGTTTATTTTACAGGAAACAGGTGTTTATTTGTACGTAGATTATGGAGGAATTCATGTAAGGCAAAATTTGACAAACGATTGGGCAATCAAAACTCTTCCTGCTGAAGAGATATATCGAAACGATAATTATTATTCTCGAAAACATTAAGCAATATTTATGCACTATGTCCGATTCTCTTGCATTCGCAAATCACATTGCAAAGAAAAACTTTCACTTACGTCTCATGCACAGAACTAATATTAATGTTATTAATAACGTTGTTCATTCAATCATTGATACTTCTTAAATAATGTACCAAATAGTACTTGCACACGCGCAAGACTAAACAAAGAATACGCCATGCTTTCAGTCAAACAAATAATTGCAAAGAAACCGGCGAAACCGGCGAAATAAATCTTTCTGCAATCGCATCTCTTCCGTACAATTTAAACCTTTAAATCTTTATAATTCCCATAATACATTGCAACATTCTTGCTCCTCTATTAATCTGATTAAAAAACCAGTATATTTCGCTACTCAATCGTACAATGTGTTACAAATATTAAACGAATATCGCGGTCGAAATCAATTCTTCGTCATAGGAACATTCCGACCCATCATTGCTATATTCGGACGTTACATTTACTGTTACAGGGATCCTGAAGAAGTGGCAGCTGATCTTCTACGGTACCGCGACCAATCCAATCAGGATACGAACGCGTCAATTTAACCCGGTACAAGCGCCTTCCTCGCACGCCTCTGTGCAATATCCATTCCCCGTAGACGATTATCTCCTAGCACTGGGTCATCACGGCCACGCCGACTTCTTGCCTCCGTCTGGCTTTCAGGGCTACCAGGGGCCCTATGTCGGTGCCGCGTCCAACGTGCAGGCGTCGGTGGCGACTTTAGACGGCTCCTCGGCTCCCATCATGACCAATCGACTACCTGGGGACACATCCTCTTCCTTTGACACTCCCTCATCCTCGTCTCAAGTCGGAGACGATTCGCTGGACACCACTAGAAAAATCCTTCATGACTGTGATCCCCAGTGCGATTCTCAAGGCTGCTACGGCAAAGGACCAACCCAGTGCATCGCTTGCAAGAATTACCGCCTGGATAAGTAAGCGATCCTTTCTTTTTCACTGGAAATACTGCATGGTTTGGGTATTAATTATTGCATACGGAGAAGTTGTATGTACACACTATTTCACCCATTCCGCGATCCAGGACCGTACGCCAGACATATAACTGAAAAGTCCCAGTTATTAATAACGCTTAATACATTCGTTATATTAGAAAACTGCAACGTAACTAAATGTATTGTTCCTTATTATTGCAACGACTACGAGTAACAATGTTTAGCACATCTATAGTATTGGATTTGCAGCTTTTCTTCGTCCTGACGAATCCAAGTAAGCGCGAGGGTGCAATTAACATGGTAAACGCTTGTTCACTTGTTAATCTGTCAGATTGGCTTGAAAAGGATTGATAGAGCGAAACTAATGCAGTTAGAGGGCTTAGTGCGGTAAGGTGACCGTGTGAAGGAATTTTTATTAAATGAATTGTAATTGCAGCACGTGCGTGAGTCGATGTCCACCAAGGAGCTTCCCAAATCAAGGTGGCGTGTGTTGGCCTTGCCATGAATCATGCGAAATCTGTGCTGGAGCTGGCCAGGATTCTTGCCTCTCCTGCGCACCTGCTCACCTACGAGTCACTGATCTCGCCGTGTGCTTGCAACAGTGTCCAGAAGGATATTACGAAAGTAAGTGTGATAAATTTACTAAAAGACGTCATTGATCTGTACAAAATTTGTTTAACTTGATAAATTGCCTAGATCGACGAATGAAATAATCGAAATCGCAGTCTGAAGAATGGAATAATATTCCTGCATTTTCAGATTCCGAAAATAGTACGTGTGTGCCATGTGAGGCGAATTGTGCCAGTTGTCAAGACAGGCCGGATAAATGCACTAGTTGCGAGCATCACCTGGTAATGTACGAAAACAAGTGCTATGCGGCGTGTCCCCTGTACACGTATGAAACTCAAGATTACAACTGCGCGAAGTGTCATTCCACATGCGAGACTTGTAACGGCACCTTCGAGAGCCAGTGTATCTCCTGTCGACTCGGATTGTTTTCTCTGAACGGTACGTACACGTCCAGGCGTTAATCCTTAAAAACAACCCACTGAAACGGCTGATAACCCAGAAACCTAATTCTGGGAATATACCTTATATACATGGGAATAAGTTGGATTGGAGAGATACGACGGAAATAGTTACGCGGTGGCAAATAGGAACTATTATTAAAAAATAAAATGCGGGGGGAAGATAAATAAAAGGAGTTTCGCAATCGTGAAAATTGCAGATAAGCTAGAAGCACAAAAACTATACTCGCGACTGCACTTACAATTTCTTCTTATTCGCATTTCTGCGAACACAAACTGCTCAATAATTTAATTAATATTTCAAACATACTTGATCCTGGACTCGCTACCTAGCAAGCATAATCTACTACCTTCTATTTTATATTTAAAAAGAAGGCAGAACGTTCGCAGCGTCAATCACGCCTTATGTACATATACCAGGAACTTGTCGAGCATCCTGCCCAGTTGGATATAGCGCTGATAAAAAACGACGGGAATGCATGTCCTGTCCACCTGGTTGTGCCACCTGTGCCATGACGACTTGCACGAGTTGCGACGAAGGTTGGAGCCTAAACGGGGAGAGTCTGTGTGCCCCTGAGCAGCGGGACCGTTGCGACACGTCCGAGTATTACGAAAACGGTCACTGTAAACCGTGTCATACATCGTGCAAGACCTGCGCTGGTCCCGCGGATAACAATTGTATTTCCTGTCAAAATTCACTACTGCTGCAAGGAAAACGGTGCGTGTACCAATGCGACGACGGCTATTATTCAGTGGCCCAGCGATCTAGGCCAGTGTGTATACCTTGCTTGCACACCTGCAAGACGTGCGTGTCTCGACTGAATTGCACCGCCTGTCAAGATGGATTGCAACTGCAAAGCGGAGAATGCAGGTCTTCTTGTGCCCAAGGGTAAGTTTATTTTTGTGAAATTCAATAGGTCTATCTGTTGGAATTGATTGGATCTTCGTTTCTTTGGTCTATCCTGAATGTTTCTGTTTTTACGGGTTCAACTTTAACTCCGTAATTTTATCATGTATGTGCAACGTTGTGCAGGCGCAGGCTTTTTATATTTAATGTTATTCTTATTTTTTATTACATTTTAAGCTCTCACTTTACGATTTTTTGAATTTACTGAGCTCTCCTCTATTGGACGACTGCGCAGTCTTATATACTGCCAAAAACTACGATACACGTTCGTATTTTTAGCATTTGGATTTTATTCTGCTCTACGAGGTACACCGGTATTTTTGAAATTGCCCATGTAACTTGTAACAGAAGTGTCACTCGTTATTTTATAGCAAGAGGATCAATGTTGTCCGCTGAAAGATGAACAGAAATATCTGGGTAACTTCCCGCTAATAAAATATTCTCTAATACCTACATTCCTTAAATAACAGACACCAAATAATATCAGAATTATCGATGTGCCATTCATTTCGAATTAAATACAACATTTAAATTTGTCTACTAAAACTTGAAGAATCTTGCTCGAACAATTGCTACCCCTTTGGACAAAGAACGTATTACGTTAAATGGGCGTACGTTTATTTAGAAATGCATGAAGGAACATTTTTCCACGCAGATATTACAGCGATAGAGGTCAGTGCGCCAAATGCTACCTGTCGTGCAAAACGTGTTCCGGCCCCAGAAGAGATCAATGCGTAACCTGTCCTCGTGGGTGGCAACTGGCAGCAGGAGAGTGTCATCCGGAGTGTCCCGAAGGATTCTTCAAATCCAACTTCGGTTGCCAGAAGTGTCACCACTACTGTCGCACGTGCAAAGGTATACTAGAGGCACGAACGTGCCCTGGACTCTTCCGACTCAGTAATATGCAAGTAACACGCGTATGCATTACAGGAGAAGGACCGATGGAATGCACTTCTTGTCCACCACATTCGATGCTAGAGGGTGGCCTGTGTATGGAGTGTCTTGGAGCGCAGTACTACGACCCGCTGACACAGCTCTGCAAGAATTGCCATTCTGATTGTCGAAGATGCACGGGTCCTGGGAAATTTAGTTGCGCGGCCTGTTCGCCGCCGTTACATTTGGATAAATTGAACAATCAATGCGTACCCTGCTGCACGGGCAACGAGAAAGGTGCACAGGCCGAGGAATGCTGTCTTTGTGATCCGGAAACTGGTGAGAATGATTCTGATTTTATTACTCGTATCAATGAGTAATCCACTGTTTCTTTATTATTTTCATTATTTAATGGTTGCGATATTTTCACCACAAGAATCGCCGTCATTGCATTCGAGTTTAGTCGATATCTTTGGTAACTCATTAAAGACCAACGTATATGTTAAAAATGTTGTATCATTACATAAAAGGTAGAGAAAACCTTGAAAAAAGTGTCGACAGTTTTCCGAATGAATTGCTTTACATTAAGTGAAAGAAATATTGAGAAGTAAATGCTTATGTACATTTTAAGCGGCTAAAAAATAAGGGTAGACAAATTATTTTTTAAAGTTGAAAGCGTGTGAAATGCAGCCTGAGCAAAGGGGAGAAATTTACTTAATTACTCGTATAATTATCCTCGCAGTGTGACACTATTATTACATCGATGGGAGAGATAGTAATTTCTTGGATGTTATTGCAGGTGGCTGCAGGAACAGCTCACCAGCTGGTAAGAGGAGAGTGCCAGGAACAGAGTTTGCTTCAGCTGACACAGCTATCTCTGAAGTGTATGCAAGCTACGAAGGGGCAACTGATAAAAATGATTCGACTTCCCTTGCGATAACAGCGACAACAACTATAGCTGTAGCAATTTGCCTGGTATCGGTTGCCTTGTTTGCTACTATATTCATCGCGCTTCAGGTTGGTCCAGACTTTATATGATACCTCTACTGTAGGATTATTTTCCAGGGGAAATTATGATTGGCTCCACCCTCTCATAAAATTACTTTATTGTTCAACAATCATCAACCGCTCTCTCTCTCAACACAATACACACTCTCCCACCAACGCTCTCGCTACAATTCTCGCTCGACACCGCTTCAACTCTCACACGACTCCACCTCGACTCTGCCCTCGCACGCATCATCCACTGCATATATTCTTTCGTGCATTTTCCCTCTCATTCTATTCACCATTCGTTCTCACTCATTAAGACCCACACCGACACACACACTCTTACCACGTGTCACAGTTCGACCACGGGTCACCATACATCCTAGACTCCACGTGCATTCCCCGAAACCATCCACTCGATCCTCGAGATAAACATTCACTCGGTCCGCATTCGACGTTTCTACTAACACTCTTCATTCACACTTCGCGCAACACTCGATACTTCCTTCACACGATTCATACAAAGCCCTCATACCATTTCCACGAAATCTTGCATCCCACACTACTTTCACTTTCATTAACAAACCGCAAAATGGTATAATAATTTTGAAATAACTACGTAACCAAAAGAACCGATTAATTTTATCAACCTAGCCCGTTTTATACTAATTATTTGCATCTCCAAGGAATTCCTCATACATTTTTATAATAGCAGAATATTTAAAAATAACGGTTGGACGCGTCAGAGTACTGTAATATATTACTTCTTGCCCTTTTCCTTTTTATCTTGCCGAGAAATCGCAATTATTCTTCCGCCATGGTCTTTAACTAGCACAGCTTTCGTCGAAAGATCGAAATATTGTCTTCTGTTTGTCCGGTAATAAAACTGAACAATTTCGTTTCTATGTTCCAGGCAATGTCAGGAAGGAGAGAAACGAATAAAGGCTACACGCAGCTGACCGTGAGGGTGGAACCTCCGGACGACGTTGACGCAGACGACACGACGGAGTTGATGACCTAGAACTTTACTAAACTAATTAACAATTGGACCTGTCGTCAAAGAGTTTGATGAAGGTCGTCCAGTCTCTGGATCACAAATAGATCTAATGGTTGATCTAACCATGTGTTCGCGTGACGTCTACGGTAACGTAACGATCAAAGTTAGGAACGACTGCCTGTCAAGCAGAATCGTTTAAGTGGTCCGGGAGGCAATTAATGGAACACAGACATGAAAATGAAAAAAAATGTAAAACAGAAAAAATAAAATATGAAATATGTACTGATGGAAGAGGAGGAATGGCAGAACAAACAAGTGAAAGGATAAGAACAATAGAGACGGTTTCAGGACAGGAAGGAGGACAAACAAAGGAAAGGACGGAGAGGTTTAAAGGAGGGACAAAGAGGAACAAGAGAAATTCGTTCCAAACGTGATAGTAAAAACAGTTTTTTGGCGCACTGTACGAAGAAAGTGTGACTGTTGTTCACTATAATTGATAGTGCAGTTGCGGCTGTTGCGTCGTGTGAATGACGGTGAACGAGGTGTTTAGGTGTATTCTTTTTAACGGTCAGGCGCGTCGCTGATTCTGTCGAGTGCACAAGTACCAGTGTGTATATGGCGAATAACTTTTAACCGAAGTACGATTTGTAGGTGAGCGACAGGAAGAGGGTGACAGACATTATGAAGTGCCTGATTTACAACGTTCTTAATAGCACCGTTTCGTAAACTGCCCTTTTTATTACCGTCTATCCTGAACGTCATACTGCACCCTAGAAGAGACGATCGTTGAAACAAAAAGAAGAAAGAATAAAGAAAATAATAAAAGTTTGTACATTGAAAAGTAATGAACATTGACGAGACGCGTTTTAAATGCGTACAAGTGATTCATTGGTACATGTATTTATGACTCCCGTTGTTTTTACCATTTTATTTCGATTCTCTTTTCCCAATATTTCTAACTTTTTTTTATAAGTTCGTGTTAAATGGTGAAGGGCACTGCGTATTGTTTTAAATTACGGACCATTTAAGCGTATTCCAAAGTATGTATATTAAAATGTTACTATAAAGTATTTCTTCGTATAATACGATAGCGATAACTAAATAAAATCAGAAGGATAGCAGGTTGGCCAAAAGGGTATAGGCGAAAGACTTCAAATAGAAAAAGCTTAACGATGCAAGAGAAGAGAAACAAATTGAAATAAAAAGAAAATGGTAACTTCCTTTCTAAAGAAGATTTTGTACAGCTTCGTTTGCATGCAACGAACAGAATCTATAACCGTGGAAGAAGCACGCTAGTTAATCTGATTTTATCATCGTATAGCGTGCGTACAAGTCATTCCGTTGTGAACGAACAACTAATATCGTGTTTTCTTTTTTGGTATCTGTTGTTATTGCTGCATTGTCTATGTACTTTTTGTTTATATAATATTCTATTATTCTTTGCCCGCGTTGCTCCTGCTACGTTCATTTTATCCGTTATTACAAAAGGATGAGTGTAAGAGGAAAGGAAGAAACAATGAGAGAGAGCGCGAGAGCGAGAGAGATGAAAAGAGAAAATGTAATATGCAAAGAACATATGAAACAGTCCTCGGTAAATCGGTACCTTTAAAAACTACTGTCCGCGCCTACCGTGTGAATATTGAATTTCTCCTCGTGATTTGATATAAAGCTATTATTGTACTTTTATGATGAACACAATTATAAATATATACATATACATATATATATATATACATATATCTATATCTATATACATACACATACTCAGGCGTTGAAATATATTCTGAGTTCGTGTTCCCATTGGAATATCATTACTGAGTAATCCTCTGATGTTTTTATCTTTAATTTCGTTTTACTTAATCAAAAATAATCTAAATTGCACCCTTGTCACTATATTATATTATATCCTTTCAATCAACATCGAAGGTAAGTGCTGCATTTGTCAAACTCATCAATAATAAGAATAAAGGATAGAGATGAATATGTTTAAGATTATTCCAACTTCTAAGAAAACCAAATCAATGATCGATGACTCAAATTAAAGCTAACAGACTCAACTACCAGCCCAAATAAGAGTTAGCTATATTGCGCGTGCCATTGATTTACTGTGAATGGGTAAACAATTTAACTAACAATTGCCGAAATCCGGTTAAAGTTACTGACGAGTAGCTATTTTTTTTACCTTTAATTTGAGTCTATTTACATTAAGAAACAATAACCACCAACAGACAAGATTATTCCAATTTTACATTTAAAAAACATGTTACGCTATTTTAAATTTGGTACTCCCCGAGCGCCGTCGAAACTAATTTTATTCATTGGGTTGTTAAATTGAAATAGTTGGAATTATTTTGACTTCGACTGGGTATTTGTTAATCATCATGGACTGCTGAACTAGATATTTTTTAATCATATCAAACTAGAGCACGAAAGTAAATTATTTTCAATGATGAAAAACTTAAATTTCTTAATTGCTTATTCGTGGTGTGTATTTGAGACTAAATATGTAAATAAATTGAATTCGTTACGGCTTTCTGCAATGGATAATATGTATTAAGAATTTGAGATAATATTTACAATTATTCTTAAATAAAACCAATTTCTACAGTCACAATTTCAAAATGTAGAGAGTACAACAATGATTTCGCTGGTTCGGAATTTCAGATACCCCTTGAGATGGGACTCCCCTGCGGTGATACAGTGTAGGGCGACGCAGTTATGAAACACCACTTTTTCGTCAAGCTTCAAAAATTGGTTTATTTGCATTTTTATTTATAAAATCAAGTTAGTACAGCTTGAAAATCAAATAGCTATATTTCTGTTACTTTTATCCGGACTGGTCTCAAAGTAAAGCTGAGAACCCTTAGCTTTTTTCTCCAACAGAATACAAAAATATAGTGTCTGTAGTTTAAAAGTTATTAATAATTAAAAAATCGGCGAAAATGCACTCCGGGTTTTGCAATTATCTCGGCATCTAGTACCGCTATATTGATGATCGAGTGCTTAAAATGAATGTAAAAAATGCTGCCACCGAACCATACATACAGAACCGAAAAGGGAAGAAGAAAAAGTCTCGTTAATCAGAACTTCTTTATCTCTCGTCGCAACCAGTAGTTTCTTCGCTGATTTACAGAATAAATAGTCGTTCTTTTTAACTTTACAACTTGTGTTTGATTTTTCCGCGCTACGCCACAAGCAGAGTGGTCAGCGCTCCACGGGCAACTGAACCTACGCAAACTCCCTGGAACGCTGAACCACTCTGCTTGTGGGGAATCTTCCAAGTGAAGTGTTCTTAGATCCGAATGCTCTGGATTTCCTTTTGTTCGACGACCTACAGCTGGTACTTAAATAATGTACAGCTTTATATATCGCCTATGCTCAGCCGGTGTCGAATTTCGCTCCTAGGTTATCATCGCTATCGATAGTTATAATTATATCGTCAACCTGAGATTCGATATCACAAGATATTAAGACCTGCTAACGCGATAGCGCAACAATGTAAACTCAGCATTCTAGAGAATTTTATGGCAAGAAAAATGTAGTCAAGTTACAAAGCAGGGCAAATTATTTTCAATGGTTGGTACTAACTGCGCTTCATCCGGTTAGGAATTGTATTAGTCTTTCGCTTCCGGTAAATCATGGTGAGTAAGAAGATGTTTTGAACTGAGCGATATAACACGTATAATTTACTCTATCCCCGTAAAAAAATTGTACTTAAGGGAATTAAATATTTTGTCTAATTACGTAGTTCATTTTAATTTATATATTTTTAACAATGTATACAAAATATATAATGTTATTCGATATAACCTTGCACTTACCTCAGTTTTCGAACACATGGTACGTTCAGACATGTATGGTAGACTGCTAAGTATTCTAATTAAAACTAACATACAAATTACTTCTAACCCAGCAGTTGTTATTGTGAAAATAATGCGGTTTTCCTTGCTATATTTGTAGCCGTTCCAAAGGTTCGTAGAATCTGGTCGCGTGGCTTATGTGAGCGGTGGGCCACATGAGGGCAAACTTGTTACTATTGTAGACATCATCGATCAAAACAGGGTAAATATGATTTTTGTTTTGAGTATTAAAGACAACTATTTTTTATAATTTGCATTATCAATCCTCCAGTTATGGACTAAATAAAATCATAGCAGTAGGTTTGTCTGCACACGAGTTAACGTTATCCAGTGAAACAGCGCTCAGGAATGAATCAATAGTTTTTTGTCAAATAATCCTTTGACATTGACTATCTTTACAATTGTAGTTATATTGAGAACTGAAGAGTTCAGTAATATATACTTTAGGGTGACTTATCAGTAAACTCGAAGTCAGTGTCCTTGCCAGATCATCCAGGCAAAAATCTCATGCTTGCCTGCAGGAATCTCAAGCAGTCTGCCAACACAAGCTGCATTGCAGTTATATCATTAGTCTAGACATAGAGTTTTCGCCACAGTGTTAAGACGGCTACAGTGCCTTTGAGTCCATTGATGAAGGATTACTCTATATTATGACTGTATAAACTATTAATAATGATGATCCAGTTCTTTGATAGGAATTGCCGGCTGATATTTAATTGATGCCAATATACTATAACTGATACCAAAATCTATAATTGTTATACATGGAAGGTACCATAAGCATTATATTAAGGAGAATTAACAATGTTCTTAGGTTTTGGTCGATGGACCTGCTTCAAATGTTCCTCGTTGTGAAATGAGGTTAAATGACCTTCATTTAACAAAATTCCGTATTCGCTTCCCTTATACCGGATCTACCCGTGTTGTACGCAAAGCATGGGAAACTGCAAATATCAATGACCTTTGGAAACAAACTATGTGGGCAAACAAGGTTGAAGCTAAGCAAAAGGTTAGTTAGCACGATAATAAGCAAAGAAATTATTTTTAATTTTTGTCATGATAATTTTCACAAAAGGTATTTATGTTTATATGTTTGATATATAATACATTAGGTATATTTAAATTTACTTTCAGCGTATTGAACTTAGCGACTTTGACCGCTTTAAGTTGAGGAAGGCAAGGCAGATCCGCAACAAATTGAGGACAAATCTATTTTATAAATTGAAGAAGGTGAAGAAAACAGGGGCAAACAAAAAAGTTGAGAAGTAATTTTTTATTGTATGAAATAAATACAAAATTCGGTTATAACAAGCAAATCAGGGGCCTTACTTTATATCTTTTCCATTTTTCTAATTAAGGACCAGTCTTAAATTTGCCAACAAATACTATTAGTGTTCATAGAAGCAACTATTTTTCAATTCTTTGTTTGTTGTTTGAAAAATACAATCGAAAATTTCCATTTGGAGAAAAGCCGTGCCTAAAAATACCAACAGCAGCGAAAGAGTAATGCGTATTACATTTCTATGACTCATAGCATTTTATTTATATTTTCATTATTATAAAGAAACTATGATACAATTAGAAAAACGGAGTATTAACATATATCACAATTGTATAGAACGAAGAAGTATCTGTAATTGCAGTTGAATGTATGTTTGTGAATGTCAAGAATCTGGTAAGATCCCTTAAGTTAAACACATTAAATAACACGCAGTAAACAGTAATATAAAGTATATTTTTTTCAATTCATCATTGTCATTTCTTTCAACTTTTTTACTTTCAATTGCAATAAGCTTACCATTTCTTTACAAAGATTTAATTTAACTTTTAGTAATTCAGCTGCATTAGGATATTTCTCACAGTAGTCAACTACAAATTTATAAGCATTCATACTATTTTGTGTATTTTCTAACTGGATTGCTTTATCAGAGGTTATTATCTTATTATACAATCTGCCAAGACGAAAGAATGAGAGCAAGGCAGTCTGAAGTACTTCATCAGGGAACTGTTCCATCGTGGAATTAGAATTACGCATATCGAAAGAATCAAGGAACGCTTGAAAATTATTTATAGAATTTTTTGCTAAGTGATTAATTTTTGTTAATATTTGTGGTGCAGTAGGGGTTTCATCATTAATTCGTAAACGATCAAGTTTTATATCAAGAATATCGGAATACGTTTCCCCTAGTTCAATCCAAATTTGTCGACAAGCGAATTTGTAATATTGTGGGCTTAATTCTTTAATGACACTCTCCAATATATCTATTCTCCTTTTATGCATTTTTGCTTGTCTGTCTTCGTGTTCTTCAAAGAACGACAGATATTTGTATGCCTGAGACATATCTTGTACGATTAAAATGTAATCAGAAGCATGATTTTCTAAAGTGTAATACATTTTAGCTTGCTGTAGCCATTTATTGGCGTTTAAAAAGGCTAATCTAGCATCGTCAAAATCTAGTAAATATTTGTCAGTTATCTGAATTGCGATAGGTTCTATTTCCTTCTCTAATGTCTCAAACTTCAACTCTTCTAGTAACTTGCTTTCGAAAGATTCCTTATTATCAGGCTGACTATCTTCCAGTTCTGATTCGCTTTGCCCTAGCAACCTTAGCTTTGACAAATTCAAAAGCAGTATTCCATATTTAGCCCAACATCTAGCAACATCTGCACTTCTATGTTTAAAACTTTCCCATTCGGCTGCAAGAGCTTCACTTTCTCCGTCACTTTCTGATTTCTGTTTTAATATATTGTCATACTTTTGTAATATATAAGTCGCAGCTGCTAAATGATGTCTTGCTTGGGAGAAGCCATTGATTTCCATAAAGTATTGCGACAATGTTGCTGCATTTAAGGCCCAATCAATATAATTCAAGCCTTGCATATTGTCCATATGATCCAATTGTCTACACAAAGTCATGTGAAAATATATCGCGGATTGACAATGATCTTTCAAGGAACTATATACTTGAGCTAAATAATATAGCGTTAAAGTATGGACGTTCTCTATTAGTTCTTTAGGACCTAATTCTTTGGCATTCTCGATGCTCATATACTGCACCATAATAATAGAAGCGTTACATCCATTGCCAATGTTAATGAAATCATGATAAATCTGTACAGCTTGATCTAAAAAGACTTTTGCTTTTGCTGGCTCATTCCATTGGGCCCATATAATACCTAATTGATTGAGAGCGCACAATATAGGGAAAATTCCTTCTGGTTCTAGCTCTTTGTTTTTTAATGTTGTTATACATTTCATAAATTGCTCTTCACCTGCCTTTAACTCTTCCGTACTGGTGTGCAATAAACCAAGGTTTACATGCACAATAGCAAGCATTTCATCTACCTCCCATTTCTTTTCCTCTGGTACATTTGCTAAAATGTTAGTTAGATCTGTTTCCACCACTTTCAGCATTTCGATTACCTGATATTCTATTTTATACGGTTCATTCTCAGTCCTGTGTTTTTCTTGGTTATCTAATAATTCTTGTGCATCTTTAAATTTTTCACGCACATTTACAAGTGTATCTTCTACAGAGTTCGATTCCATTGTATCTTGCATTTCGCAGAACGTTCCGTGTTAAATACCAATGCATATAGACTGGTCCGCTATTAAAAATATATCCCTAGGTTTACATCGATCAATGTACACCATTAAGGGTGGTTTAAAGTATGCATACTTAGCTAAATCGCTTGCAGTAGTATGATTTTACGGGCATTTTCTTGGATATCACCCTGTATCATTCGAGGGCTAGTCCTATGGTTCACGGCCGCTTGCAGTCAAGGCAGAAGTTTCTTTCACTCGAATGTTGACACGTCAATCAACGCACCACGGTGTTATGTACGTTCCAGGAAATCGTCTCTCCTTCTGTAAAAATTTTTCGGAGGGTTGAGACAGCCATTGAATTAATTCTTCTAAGTCGTGGTCACACGTGCGTTGAAGTTGTGGTCGTTACAACGCACGCTACCCGCCCATCGTTTCAAGGTTCGTGTGACTCGATCTTACCGGTCACTTGACGTTGACTTTTAGCAAAGCTGGGAATAAGACCAGTGCTGTGCCACGGTAGGGCGGCTCGGGCGCTTGATTCTCCCCCTTTGTTCGCCCTTTGCACTACGCATGTATTCCAAATAGATTTGAAAGAAGAGTTCATAAGTATTCGCTCGAAAGATTACATTATAACAATTGTTTAATCTGTGTTTATATACCTACATCTATTACTCATAAATTTAGTTTTATAATTATTATATTTAGTACATCTTGCATTAAAATTAATGGTAATGTTGCGTATCTATTGGTGGGATATAGGGAGTTCATGCAGGTTCGGTTGCCCGTGGAGCGCTGAACCGCTCTGCTTGTGGTGAAGCGCGGCGAAATTAAACACAAGTTATAATCTTTAACAAGAACGACTATTTATTCAGTAGATCAATGTAGACAGTACTGGTTGCAACGAGTTATAAAGAAGTTCTGATCAGCGAGGCTTTTTCTTCTTCCCTTACGGCTCTGTTTCCTCTTCCTGCATTCCTTGCTCCTCCTTTTGCCTTCGTCTTGTCCAATGGGGTAGAGTCATGCTGTGGCTGGGCCGTGGAGGTGGCAACGCTTCCGTTTCCGCGTGACGAGTCAGGGTGCGCACGAGCTAAGGGAAAAACGCGGGAAAGCCAGAATATTGCGTCGAGAGTAGGTGGGAGATATCAAAGGCTCCTTTGTTTCGGGTAGGCCATGTGGAGGCCGGTTCTGGGTATCGTAGTACTCGACATTCCGAGGGTTGTGTACATTCCTTTCCGGTTTCGAATTTCGCTCTTAAACTACTTATCGTTACAGTTTATATTGGCGGTATCTCATTTGGGATTTCTAGGGAATTGAAACTCGGTTCACGCGATAGCGTAACAGTAACAATAAGTAGAGCAGTCAACGCTCCACGAGCGCTCAACAGCCCAAATCCCTATACGCAACCGCCCTGAAAAGCCGCTAATCCTAGGGATATATTTGTAGTTCATGTGTAGCACTGAGAAACGACTGCAGCGACTGTGTATACATTGTATATGTGATGGGCGGGCATTACTTAACACGTGAGATTTTCATTTCTTCTGAAAGTTTCCTTGTTCATTTGAAATTGCCGTTCAACAAACGAATCGATCACCACTAACAATGGAAAGTTTGGATACAGGTAAAAATTTCGATTATTTATATGAATAAACATAATGAAGCATACAAAGAACATTTTCTAAGTGAATTTATGTAAGTAACATAAATGTTTAAAATGAAGTTTGAGCGATAATATATATTTGAAAAATAAGTTTTAACTTCAATCTTTTGTTATTTGCAACGTAAGTACACATCATAGACAATTATTTATAGACACAAATCTTTTATTTCTTTATTTATGAATTATTCTATAAAACATTTGTATTAAGTTTCATAAATATTTTACGGTTTGTTTCACCTTTACTTATTTCGTTTTAAAGTTATTATGTTCGAGTTACTTAAATATATTTTAAACTGTTTTCAATTGAAAATTTGAATAACATATTTATATTACAATCTGTTGTTGCCATTAAACAGGGAGTGAAGATTATACAAGCATTATAAGTAATATTAAATTTAATAATGGGCCCCTGAAGGAGGAAATATTAAAACAAAAGAAAAGAAAACGGGAGGAAGAATTTGAAAAAAAACGTTTAGCTGAAGAAAAGTACAATAATGAATTACAGGAACAACAGTATAAAAGATTAATGCACTTATTAAACAAAAGTAAATTCTATTCTACGTACCTTTGTAATAAAATCAATAATAATTTGGACAATACTACAAATAAAACATACAAAAGAATTACAAACAAAGTAACTGATAATAATGAAAATATACCACCACGGGCAAAAAGAAGTAGGAAACGTTATGACACCCAAAATTATATATCTGAGGATGTAAGTGACTATAATCTTTTAAATACGTCATCCTATAACTACATTATTCTTATGCATGTAATTCTTTATAGGTACAGAAAAAAATACAGTCAAATAAACTGAATTTAAATGAAGAAGAAATTGGAGACAAATTGTGCAATAATTCTGAAATTGACACAACTACTAAAACTGACGAAGCAGTGACTGAAACGCCCAAATATTTCAATGGGGAGTTAAGAGAATATCAGCTCAAAGGTTTGGAATGGTTAAAGGTCTTATACGAAAATGGTATAAATGGGATATTGGCCGATGAAATGGGTCTTGGAAAAACAATTCAAATTATCGCCTTATTATGTCACCTCCTTGAAAAACAGCAAGATGGCCCGTATCTATTAATTGCACCCCTTTCAACTATACCAAATTGGTTGTTGGAATTCGAGAGGTTTGCGCCAAACTTACCTGTAGTATTATTTCATGGACCAGTAACGGATAGAGCTGAATTAAAGAAAAAAATTACAAGGAAATGCAAGGTTACAGAAACTTATAGTACGCTACCCATTGTGCTTACTTCTTTCGAAGTGCCATTGTACGACAAAAAATTTATGCAATCTTTAAGCTGGAGATACATTATAATAGACGAAGGACATAGAATTAAAAATCATAAATGTCAACTTGTTGGGTATGTTTTCTGAAATTTAGATTGTGCATTTATACATTATTGTAAATATTGCAGCCTAGGTAATCTAATCTGTTACTGTTTCTTATAGCCTTCTGAAGAGCTGCAAATCTACGAATAGACTTCTACTAACGGGAACACCGTTACAAAATAATTTAGCAGAGCTATGGTCGTTATTAAATTTTTTACTGCCGGAAATTTTTAACGATTTAGCCCTGTTCGAGTCGTGGTTCAATGCGGAGGAATTTCAGGGCGATGATGGAACTAAAAAATTCTTGAAATTAGAAGAAGAGAAGAATATATTGTCATCTTTGCGTGAAATATTGAAACCATTTATGCTAAGACGTGAAAAAGCTGATGTTTGCTTAGAGATTCCACCGAAAAAGGAATTAGTCGTCTATGCCCCGCTCACAGAATTACAACATGATCTATACAAAGCGGCTTTGAATTACGATATAACTAGTTTAAGTAAGTTAAAAGAAAACCCAATTGTGTACACAGAGGATGGAAAAAGACCCAAAAGAAGATGTGTTTTAAAAAATTTGGATAACCTTATGAATGAAAAAGAGATACACTCAAATACGTCATTACAGGAAAATGATGTTAGTTTAACTAATGAGATTTGGATGCAAAATAAACCTGAAAGTACACAAGACATATCAATGTGGAAACAGTTTACCGATGTTACAGAACGTAACCGAGAGTTTTTAATCAATATTCAGCTTCGAAACAGATGTAAGTCAAATGTTACAATAATTATAATGATTATTCAAATATTTGGCAATTTTTTCACGGTACTTTTGTGCCCTTTATTATTTCAGATGTTCTGTATAAAAAAATTGTAAATCATCCGTACTTGATACATTGCCCATTGGGTCCAGATTATTTACCGAAAATAGATACAGATTTAATTCGAGCATCCGGCAAGCTTCTGGTATTAGACGCGATGCTCGCCAAACTTAAGAAGGATGGACACAAAGTTTTATTATTTTCCACTATGACATTGATACTGGATACGCTAGAAGATTATCTATCAATGCGTACTTACAAGTACGTCAGACTGGATGGTGGAACTGATCTCTTAGATCGAAAGAAGAATATTCAAACGTTCAATACAGATCCCGAAGTATTTTTGTTCCTTATATCTACAAGAGCGGGTGGTGTTGGATTAAATCTTACTGGAGCAGATACTGTTATTATATATGATTGTGACTGGGTACGTTAGACTACGATATTCTGTGTGCGTGTGTGTATGTATTTTATAGTGGTTAGTAATTGAAAAGAATTAATCAATATTATAGAATCCTCAAGCAGATATACAAGCTATGGCACGTTGCCATAGAATAGGCCAAACAAAGCCAGTGGTGATATACAAATTTTGTACCAAGGGAACCATCGATGAAAAAATTGTCAATCGTGCGGAAGCAAAACGTATTTTAGAGAAAGCTGTAATTTCAAAGTACACTCCGAATGTGAACTTAAATAATAAAGCAAATTTAATTGAACTACGAAAGCTCTTAGAGTCGAAAGACTGTCAAATAGTTAAATCTGAAAATGAAGGTAAATTTGAAACTTATATACCTAATTTCTAATCATTATTTTTTTTAATAACTTTTTTTTAATATAGTGTTCACAAAGGAAGAGCTTAACAAACTCTTAGACAGGAGTGACTTGTATCCAAGTCTGAAGACATCTTAGTACCTCAGCTTGTCCCTAAAAAGGGTTGAGCAAACATTATAAGAAGATATTTTTTTGCTTTACTTATTTTAATATTTATTTTTGTAACGTTTATCATCTAAGATTAAGATTTATTTAATTTTTTAACATGATCTAAAATACTAAAGAATATTTTACTGAATAAATGTACTGACTTGCAGAAATACAGTGTAGCTGTTAAACGGCTAAACGAGAAATAAAATGTTCTTAGTGTCGAAGTAGTAATTTCGTTAATTGACGTAACGGGTTCGATCATCGTCCATTTCCCAGCAAGGCTAATTTAGAATCAATTTGTCCGTTGCGATGTATTGCAATCCTTTTGTAATGTAATATGATAATTGAAGAGTTCGTAATACAATAGCGGGCATTAACTTAAGTCAACATTACATTTTTTTCAATTGGTATATTTAATTAGTGTTTGGTATTTTCTTCTTTACGTTAATTTCATCTATACAGTAAAGGAATATAAATAAGACCAGAAACTTGCTACCAAAATTTGAATTTAAAATAAGACTAACTCCTTTTTAATATATTTCCCCTAAAAAACAAATAAATCAATGTGGTAGTAGTAAAATTTCTTCTTTTCTCCTTAATCTGAACAATGTTTATAAAAAAAATGAGAGTAATCGTGTCTTGTAGGAAAAGAGTGACATAAATATTTAATATGTATTATTATACATTATAAGTCTGAATACATATAAATATTATAATTGTAAGGTATAGGTCTAAAAGGACACACTGATGGCAGTTTGCATAAAAATTTTTTATTAACAGCCGTACGAATGTTAAAATAATTCCTGATGAGTTGTACGATCTGTTTTATAGTTATAACAGTTCAATTAACGATAATTTATCATCGAAAATTTAGTGATCCTTTAACTTTGCACGCCAATGTAAGTAATTTCTCTTTCCTCTTTAGTCTCAAACATTTGTCTGCTACTGTAAATCATCTATACAGGTAACCGATAAATTAGTTGATAATCATTTGAATGTTATTATAATTGCGCTAAAAGCTACTGCTGCAAACCGCATTCGTACGGTCCTGACAATGAGTGCCGTCGTTCAATGCGTTGATTTACGACCATACTATATTTCTGCTACAACTATACAATTACAACAGTGTAGTACTATTCACAAGTGACCACCATGTTACACGTACGTAAAATGTTTGAAACCGTTTCCTTTGGAATAATTATAAGTGACGTCATGTAATATTTACGATAACGGTTATAAAAAAATCATGTGCGATACAAATAATTGAATGTACGCATATAAAGTTATAGTGGTTTGAACTTTGTGATTATGAGTTAGTCACATAAATGTCAAAAAACAAAGCATGGGTAGTACGGATAATGTCGACGGAGCTTTAGATCCTCGTATACAGGTAATTATTTGCAATGACATTTCTTATTTATGTACTTTTATGTTACATTCTTTGTGTAACATTATAATATAGGTTATACGCGTAAATAATTGTGATTGCCAAACACAATCGTAACGCCTAATACAGCCTGGTACGATGTTCCACTTTGCTTTCACTTTGTTTTTCTAATGTAAAATACGCAAATATATAATTTAGTTGCAACTTGTTATCTTACTTGTATTGTCAACGACTATTGTATTCTATATTGTACTTAATTTTATAAACAATGTATAACCTATAATCATCAATTTTAATTTCAGTAATGTTGTCTACTACTTCATTATTATGCATTCAAATGTAGTTAGTAATTTTTAGTTAAGCTATTTATACATTATTTTGTTTAACATAATCATTTATTAATAGTTCTTTGTCTAATTTCGATAGTTATACGAGTTGCAACGTACACATATACGTATGTATGAAAATATATTTACCGTTTCCGAGTATCAAACATTTGCATAATAACAAAATCCTGATCATATTAAAGATAAGGTTCTTTTCTTCTTTGGTTTAATATATTATTGACATTTACCGAAAACCAAACAGATGGAGTTAAGAAATTCAAGTTGCTTTTGCAAAACTAAAATATCTCACGAGATTATGTGTAAAGAATGACAACAATTTTTGTAGAACAATTTTACCCAAGATAAAAATATTATCTATTATTTTAAGCATTATTTATTTTTTGATACTTATAAATGCTCTAGAAACAAATAGCATTCTCCACATATTTATTTGAACAAACCAACTTGAATCTAAATTGTACACCAACATATTTAATTGTGATTCTGCCATTTTTAGATCGAGCTGGAGAATTTGAACGATGCAACAGATGATATAAACAAACTTGAAACTGAATTAGATGTAAGTTATCTTGTTAAATACACTCCATGAAAAGCACGTTGTAGAAATCCCAAATGGAGCCATAATCTTTGTTCTATTATGAGTGACCAATCTCGAGTATCAGAAGTTCTTATATGGGTGTAGGTTTTTGCAGACAATAACTTATGTATCTACAAGTATCTCTCTTTTTCATATTTTACATTTGATGTATCTTGTGTTACGACTTCCTTATGCTAGAAAAAGACATTTCACTGGAAAGGATAAATTTGTATAGCTATGTTTGCATATCCCTTCATCATATAAAATCTACAGTAGGACCTTGATTAACCGGCCCAATCGGGAGACAGACTGAAGAAATTGATACCTGTGGCTGAACAACATTTTGATCTGATTCTATTTATCGATACAATTTCTCAGTATTTAAACACATACATGTAGTGCAATTTGGTGAACTACAGAGTTTACTTGGTACATTTGGACAATATACCAGACAATAAAAGTCTGATTAGTCAAATCTGCACCCCTAATTAATCATGGCCCAGTTAATCGAAGTTCTACGTTGAATTATTTTCATGAGCCCTTGTTTTAAGCTGGTATGTAATAGAAGAGTCATCTGAAATATTAGTATTACAAAAAGTTTTTAATGATTTACGATCGTGTTAAATAGTTCAACTATATTTTTTAATTCTTTACGAGTGGTTCCTTTAAGAGTGATTATTAAATTAGTTTTTTTTGTCTTAAATCCGTGGTTGACATCACTATGTTATTTAAACCATCTTGGACACAAATAAGCATTTATTATGTAGCATTTAAATACGTAGTCATACAATTTTTTCACTGAATTGTTGCTTGAAATATTAAAATAAAATTTATGTTACTTAGGAAGCTCATGCCGCTTTTAGGCAATTGTTATCTGAAACTACCAGGAGATTGCAGGGAATATTAAATAAAGTAGGAAATAGTTGCGTTGAGAAGGCAAGATGTTATTACGATGCGCTGGAGGTAGCTCGACAAGCTCAGGTGAGAAACAATTAGAAAAGTTTCTGAAACTTCAAGCAATGATTAAATACAATTTAATGCAATACAATTTATTGTACAGATCAAATGTCAGCAACAGGCCCAACTATTTCAAAGGGCAAGCGAAATTCATGCTGCAGCAAAAGAAACTGTAGCTTTAGCTGAAAGTAGATTTATATCGCATCAACATGAATGGAATTTCGATCAAGCTTGGCAAGATATGCTCAATCATGCAACCCTTAAAGTAAGATAGTCACATAATAATTTATTACATGATACAATGAAATGTGCTATTGCACATTTGCATAAGACTGTAAGAGCCAGGTTTCACAGTATCTATGTAATAGATCTATCTAATAGAATTCAGTATCTATGTAATAGACACTGAATATGCATGGATTTTGAAGTGGAAAGTGCTGAAACATGCAGCTGATGGCTTACCTCGTTCATTGATTGAATCTCATGAATTTGCATGTATTTCCAATCCTGATGTTGTACACTATCAAGATTCAGCTATACATAGAGTACATGCATATCATTACATGCGTAGTGTGTGCGAAATTGGTCCGAGGCTATTAGGGATTAATATTAGCTATAATTTTAGCAAAGCAATGAAGAAAAATAGACAAGAATTGTGTTTAAATTATTTTCAATATAAATTGTGCCCCAGGTTATGGATGCTGAAAATCAAAAAGCAGAATGCGGTAGAGAACACTATAGAAGGGCAGTGTTGTTTCATGATGCTGAAAAAAGACTATTACAACTGGAAGAAAAACACCGTCGTGCCATAATAAAAGCACGACCATATTTCGAAGTTAAAGCACATTGTGATCAAATGTTATCAACGCAGAAACAACGCGTTGAATGTTTGCAGAAAGCAATACAAGATGCGAAGAGTAATTATGCCAATAGTTTACGTAGACTAGAGGAGATTAGTAATCAAATACATCAACAGCGGCGAGATTATGGTACTTTTCTAACTTAACATTAATATTCAATTTATATATTTGTAAACAAAATTTATTTGTATTCTCAGATTTTATAGCTAATGGACCTCGAGAACCTGGTGTTGGTGCAGAATTAGTTAGTCCACAAAGGACCTTAAGCCATGACCAGGAATTTAATCAATTAAATGGCAATAAAATAAAGGATATTATAAATAGTCAAATAAACAAATATAATAACATAGAAGAGTATGATGTTAGTAAACATTTCATAATTTTCGTATATTCGTAGGTTTGTGTAACGATGGAACTAGCTTTATCTTTCGTTATTTATTTTGTTGTAGATTGCTTGCAATTTACAGAACGACTCGGAACATCTGGATAAAAGATCAGTTGATGGAAGCGAAGCAACATCTTCCCAATGGGAGGTAGAGCTTGAGGCTACAATGGAAAGTTTGAACAATTTAATGCATGGGAGTTCTATAATTGATCGTGATAGTAAACATGAAAATATATCTCATTCTCGCTTTTATAAAGAGGATAATGCAGTACTGGATGCTATCTCGCAGGAATCGAATTATTATGTTTTACAAAGTAGAGATTATTCCATGCACAACTTAAACCAATCCAAACAATTGCCAACAAATTATCAAGTCCAGAGAAATTCATTTATAAATACCCCTTTACTGACACATTTTATCGAATCAAATACTACGATAAATGATATTACTGATTCGATAAATAAGCATACAATTAATCTTAAATCTAACGCGTCGAAGGCTCGACATAACAGTCCGACGGAGACGAATGTATCTAGCTTAGGATCGAGAATTATGCAAAAGGATATACGCAAAACTATAGCAAAATATGTGCCAAATACCGTTTTTAACTTTGGCTTTAATAATACAAAATCTCGAAGTAATAGCGATATTAATTCATTTTCGAGCTTTGATGTCACTTCTGTAGAAAAGTATCAAAGTTTGGATGATATTGTAGATGATAAGACTGATACTATTGGATTCAATAAGCAAGACGTGGATTTAACGGATAATAGGAAATTGTTTACGCTGAAAGAAACTCATGATAATGGCCTAAAATTGTATTGTGCACAATTAAATAATCCTATCGGTATAAATTTCAGATCTAACTCGAATGTATTGCCAGCGCATAAATTATTTAGGTCTACCTCTACACAATTTTTATCGTCTAGTGCTAGTACATCATCTACGAGAGTAAAAGAGATTGTGAGTTTATCGAATGAGAACGTTTTGAATAAGAAATTCGTAGGTGATTGTTATCAATCTTCTATTGTTCAAAAGCTGACAAAAAAACCCGCAAATATTAACGAATTACCATTGTTATCATTATTTGAAAAGTCTGACTCATTAGCAGATAGCAAAACTAAGAGTATTAGCATGATTAATTTAGGTGATAAAAGGAATTTCATGTCATTAGATGATCTGCGCATCAATAGCAAAAAAACTGTAAGTACAGGTCAATTGACAAATTTACAAAATAATTTAGTTTTAAGAACTGCGAGATAAATCATACAACTTTAAATCAAATTAAAAAATGTGATATATTATGAACTTCATATTTAGTTTTGGAAATAGAAGTATTCTTTTTTGTTCGTATTACATATTGATATTGTAAACTGTGCTCGATAAATACATATGAATAAGAACTATTATCCAGCAGAAGATATAAACACAAAAATTGTTGAATGTTAACACTGTTTCGAATATAATGTGTATGTATTATATACGTTTCATATATCTTACAAGTAATTAAGTTTTTCTGATTGTATAGCGCGTGTAATCTGTGGTTACGTGAGCAAAAAATTCTGGTTTGTCAGCCCTTGTCTTCAATTAAGTATATTGCATATTAGAAAAGAGAGAATCAATTAACTGGATTTTATTATTAGTTCTTTTCAGCATGCTTTCTCTTTTTATGCGGTTTTATTAAATTATACAAAGTTTCTATCATAACTTCAGCATTATAAAAACTTTGATACTTGTTTACGGTAATAATATTTCGGAGATGTCTATCACATTATTGGAGGTTTTTCCTGTAGTAAAGTGGAATTACTAACTAGTTATGCTAATGAATTTATTTTTACTTATTTTTCATTAGTCAGTGTTAGGGTGTTGCGCTAGCCTGGTACTGACACGATCTACGAAGTTGTTTTACAAAATTTTTCGATGCTTTCTACGGTTATTTAATTTCGTTTACACAAACTTTAGAAACGTTATACGATGAACAAATTTTTGCATAAGGGTTTAATGATTTTGTAAGACTATCTTTTTTCAAACGTGTTGTTCATTCACTTATAGATATGCAAATTTAATTAAAAAATTTTATTGATGTGGGCAGAAATAACAAATTCATATTTTGAATTGTTTTTATTAAATTATATTTCTAAGTACTGACAGGTGAATGGATATTATACACTGCCGAGCAATATGATAAATTATAAGATTTTTTTGTCTTTTTCCTAAGTGATGACAATACGAATAAAATTCATGTAGACCACGCGAGTCAAACAATCTTTTGTTCCTCCATTAATAATCTAAAAAATAAAATGCATGAGTATGGGTGTAAATTAATTCACTACATATATCCCAATGCTCTTATGAACAAATTCCAGACTTTGCCTAAAGAATGCGGGTTCTATTTTTTCCAATTGATAACCACAGGTAAAGCTACCCTAATAGCCATCTGCCTGCATATTGACAGCGATTGGCTTGGGTTCTGCAAGCAAAACCTGCTAAACAGAAGGCAGATTGGTAGCAGAAACCGAACAGGACCTGCAACTTGAGCCATTCAAATGGGTTTATATGGCTCAAGTTCCAGGTTCTGTTATAGTTTTTTCCAATGAAAAAACTTTATCTTTAAAAAACAGTATCGTATACGCAGATATTTTATTATAATAGCTTAGTTTTTCTCATTGTAATTACGCTTATTTTATATAAATATGAGTAATTTTAACTTAAAGGCATCCAATTTCCAAGGGGTGTATAGATTTTCATGGTACTAAAGTACCTATGAACCTGCAGTGTTTTATTGCTGATGCACCAGCATGATCTTACATATTGAATCACCGTGGCCATACATCCAGCCGGGCTTGCTCTAAGTGCAAAGTCTCTGGTGTACAGAGCAATCGTAGGTATGTCTTCAATGGCATAAATCATCCGCTTCGGACTGATCGGGAGTATTCTCAATGTGTGGATGAGGACCACCATAAAGAAGGCAGCAGTCTTAAGGAATTGGAGTTTGGTCTTTTCAAGGATTGTTATCATGTTAAAATAAAAAGAAAAGTAGAAATTCTTTCATTGAAGATTTATTCAAATTAATTAATGAAGATACAAGTTACAAAAAGGTTGCAATTCAAACTTACAATCTGATACTTATGAGCTATTATTTTATATTTATTTACAACAACAAAGTTATAGATAAAACTTACATTGCGAATTTACATAGTTTGTATGTAGATTTATAAAAATAAATTACAGCAATTGTGTAACTTAATTAACTAATATGTAAATTGTTTATTGTATCTTTCATTTTATATTTAGCACATTCAGTAGCACTTGTAATAGTAATAAAAGTAATATTACAGTTTATACACAATCTACCAAATAATCTGAATATAAAATAAAGGATATAATACATATACATAACAGTTAATTACACAATTATTCTAAATTAATCTTATGCGCTAATAGTTACAAAGTATTTTTGTAAATCAATTTACTATAACTGAAGTACGTGGCAAAAGTTATTCTTTCTTCTCTCTTGCTTTTATGCACCATGAGAAGAAGTGACGGTCAATGTTCTATACTTTTTGCCTGCGAAACCTGCACACACAAAAAATATATTAATAAGTATGTAACACGTGAAAGAAACATTGTTAAGAGATAGTTAGAAGAAAACGAAATAGAGAAAGACCACACTAGAAGTATAAGGAAAAGGGAGGATTATTTAAGAAGGAATGGAATTTGATGAGAAAAGAAGTAAAGCTTATGGAGAGCTTTAAAGACTAAATGTATAATCGAAATGAATTAAAGGGATAAGTAACGGGATAATGTATAAAGTAGAGAAGGTATGCAAGAAAAAGTGGAAGAGAAGAATGCATAAGCTAAGAAAGTAATTTAAAGTTAAGCTATATGTACACTAAGTTGAAAGTTTATGGCTACAAGGCTGAAATAAAAAGGAATACAAAATTTATTGAAAGAAAAAGAATAGACGTAGAGTAAGAATAATAAGAATAGATGGTCAATGCGCCTTATCCCTTGCCTATGAAACTTGCGTACACAAAAAATATATTAGAAAGTATGTTACAGCAGAGAGGAAGATTATTAAAGAATATTTAGTCGAAAAAGAAAGAAGGGAGGGCCAAACTAAAAGCATAATACAAACAGGGGATTCTATTAAAAGAAATGGAACAAGTCTGGCAATATTGAATTTGATGAGAACGGAAGTAGAGAAATTAACGGAGAACCTTAAAAGAAAAATAAAAGAAGCTAAATATATTGAAACAAGAACAGAACCACAGTACCAAAGTAAAAAGGGACAGGAAAGAGTCAGCAATTAATAGCACAAAAATGACTTGGGAATTTGAAATCAAACAGAGGGGAAATGAAAAGATGTACAACAGATGTGAGATAAAGAGAGAAGAAACAGTGTGATGCACATGTAGAGAACGTATGAAAAGGTAGAGCGAAACAGAAAATGAGATTGCAAGAGTTAAGATAGTATTCTAAAGATAGGTTATATGTACACTAACCCCACTTTTATTGCTGCGAGACCGAAATAAGGAATAATGCCGCTATTAATATGTAATTATTGCAAGCTGGAAAATTTGTTGAAACAAAAAAATATTCACAAATGTATTTACCTTTGCAAAAGAGCTTGATTGTTGTAGAATAAAACGAACAGTGGAAGAGGCAATGTTATTGCACATATTAACTTTAATGTAGATTGTAATATCGTGTTTGCTCACACCTTCCTAATATGTAAATGACAGTGTGAAAGGATTTGCAAAAATTATTAACTTAATTTTATAAATGAGAACATAAATAACCAAATTATATTACATATATCGAACCCCTATTCATAAAACACTGCTCGACATTACGTACCACTCGTATCCCTGTCTTTCCTACACCCAAAGTGAGCTTTAATTCTGCCATCTATACAGATATCAATGAAACTACAGGGGCCTCTGCAATATCTACACTTAAGGTAAATAAGAAGCGTGAGTAGTTGCGCGCACTCAACACCTTGGCGCTGCTCTCGCCCAATGGATTTGGAGAGACATCCGGCGCTCCCTCAACGATTGGCTGGGATGCTCTCGGCCAATCAAGAGCGGCAGAATCAAAAAAGAAGAAGGAAGAACGTTTTCTGTTTTTTGAAAGCGTCTTGGGTAGCCATTCCTTGAAAAGGCGTCCATCTGACTTCGTCCTAATATATTTGTTCGTTTATACGTTGCTTTTGTCTCTAAAGACTATTTGTTAATTTATAAATAAATTCTATTTGTTTTTTCACGTTCTTTAAATATTTATATGTGAGGTTTAACTACGGAGTTCCCCACACACTTGTGGCGATTCGCTTGCGCGCCATTGGCAGTGGAGTCGCGGATTTGTCTTACCGTGATTCCCGCCATGGGGTTTCATACTTGCACCGCACTCGACACCTTGGCGCTGCTCTCGCCCAATGGATTTGGAGAGACATCCGGCACTCTCTCAATGATTGGCTGGGATGCTCTCGGCCAATCAAGAGCGGCAGAATCAAAAAAGAAGAAGGAAGAACGTTTCCTGTTTTTGAAAGCGTCTCTTGGGAAGCCATTCCTTGTAAAAGCGCCCTTTCGACTTCGTCCTAATATATTTGTTCTTTTATACGTTGGTTTTGTCTCTGAAGGCTATTTGTTAATTTATAAATATTTATATGTGAGGTTTAATTACGGAGTTTCCCCACACACTGTGGATATGGTATAGACCGCGTAGTTTCAAACATATCTCTCCAGATATTACTTAATTTATAAAATGGACTTCTGCTGCTTCTGACCAACTTTTAGCCCGGACCTACGACCCGAGGGTCGTGCCGCCTGGACTTCGTCTGTTTCTGACCAAATTTTAGCCGGATCTACGACTGTCACGTTGGGCCACGAAAGTCCATAAAATGTCTTGTCTACTCCTATATCTCGTCTAATCCTACATCTCATGTGAAGATGAATGTGTAACTTGTATTAATTATTAAAATAGCAAATATAACACTGACTTTATCGTCACGTTGTTCAGAAAGGATATGAAAATATGAAAATACACATTCAAACAAAAAAATAATAAAAATAATTATAACAGAAATTCATTGATCATTCTATATTGCAATTTACACAGACATTTTGAATTTTAGATAATTGCTCTGTAGGTTCTTTTCAAAGAAGATACTACGCTACTGAAATAAAATAAATTTGATTCGACCAAAATGTAAGATATTTATATTTAAATTTTTAATACAATAATCTCAGAGTTGTTATCTATTTTAGTATATACAGTGTGTACGATGAAACATTAAGAAGTTGTATTCAGACGATACTTCAGTCTATTTAGCGGCTCCATTTATCGTATAATACTTCGAGTTAAAGTTCGCGGTGCTTGCAAATAATTTTATGAACAATCTAATGCTCCATATGTAACTGTTCACAAAAACGTTGCAATTTGTCAGTGTTCAATGATTATTTATCTTGTACATCAAATCCAATGTACGCAAATGGACTAATTGATCAAAAAAAATGTGTCTTATTTATTATTGAGATACTGTTAGAATCTACTTGACAATATCAATTTTCGTATTACTTAAATTATTTTTCTGACAAAACTTGTAGTCCAAGCACGAAACGAAGAACAATTGAAATAAAATTATGGAAAAATTCGGAAAAAATTAACTCATAAGCATGAATTAAACGTTGAAAGATACATAGAACAATTCCAAAATATTTGAAACTATCGAAATGTAACAAAGGAGACATATGTCAAAATGGTTCAGCACATCTAATCGACAAATCATACGTATCGAAGTTTACATTGCCAATGTATGTAAAACATTTTTAAATAATAAATTGTAGCGAAACGGGGTCAGAAGAACTTTTGCTTAATATCAAACAATTTATACATGAATTCAAACTGCCGATGTGTTCAGAAATTTTATTAAAAGTATTGAGCCGAAAGATATGTGTAAAAGTGTCCAGAACGACGAAGTTAGAAAATTCTATATAATTCGGCACCACTTTTGTATCTGGTAATTACATTCTTTCTCCTGCGAGAATCTCCCATTATTATTCGAAGTGAATTATATTCATATAATAAATTATCTGCGTGCATTAAATACTTTTCGATAGACATTAACTTCTTCATTTCATTTACCAATAACCAAATAATTAAAATGAAAACGCACATAAATAAGTGATATAGCCATTATTAAATGTAATGGAATTAATTTATGAAAGTACCGAATTTTCGAGAACTGTTATTACATTTTGCAGTAACGGGAACGTGCTTCGAGAAAATACGTTAGAAGAACATAAAACGGGTTATCATTCAAAGTGATATACGAGCTGACCTACGGTTTCAGAAAAAGAAATGGAAAAAGAAAATTATCGACTTAACAAAGCCAACTGCTGTCCGATAAATAATCAGAACGAGGCACGTGACTTATTATACAGGGGAGAGCTGATTCGAAATTGTGAATAGATAGATTAAATTCCATTTTAATTCACTACCGTTAAAAGTTTAATTAATCTGAAATGAAACATGATCCGAATATTTACATTTGTAATAATATATCATTTCTTATACCGTCTTTCGAGAACAGGGTTTCTATCAATAAATATGTTTTATGATTAATAATTAATAATTATATTCAAAATTATAGAGAAATACAGATTTTTGAATCGTTCACTTGAATATAAAATTTATGAAATTAGTAGCACAAAATTAACTTAGGTAATTACCTTTACTATCACTTTAACGTAAAACATAAAACCAAAGAAATGAAAAATTATACTTCAAAGACAGTATTGACTTCATTTTAGGGTGTAATATAAATTGTCTTGAGTGAAAAAACTTGCAACGATTTTTAAACGTAATAATTGCATGAAAGAATTCTTTCAGCGTGCAGAACCGAAAGAGCAATATGACGAAAAGAGGATACAAGATGAACAACATTTTATGATTGGTGCTACCAGTGGAAAAGAGATGAAATCTGAAGAAGACAGGAGAGAAGACGAAGAATTACTTGCCCCGCACGCGAATTCAATATTTGGACTCTGTGCCATTTGTCATCTTACTCTTGGAAATATAAATTCTAATCTCAATACTAATCTCGCTTGTTCCAAAGCGCATACACTGTGCCAACGTTGTATTCAGAATTTTACAGTTCAACCAGGTTAAATTTTCCGCAGCTTTTTCAAACGCCTACTTACGCACATATAACGTAGACATGATATACAGCACTGGTCAAAAGTTTGGGTACACGTACCAGTCTGTGAAATACTCTTCAATTTTTATTATTAAAATAATGTGAATACTTAATTTCTCTTTGTTTACATATATACGTCCGACAATTATGGAAATAACATTCTCACTGTTGTGACATGTGTCACTCACAATGAAAATCGGACAGATATTGTCATAAGAAGTATTGTAGCATTGTAATATTGAGTATAGTTGTAATAGTTGGGCACTGTAATATTGTTTTTTCTTGTTTCATTCACAAAGAATAATGTTAATTCTTGCATTTTAAGTAATGACCAAGTATTAAGCTATGTGTTAAACTATAAAGCTATAATATCTTATACTTATACCGAGTCAATACTATTTATTGTACAACTTGTACAATTTCCACTGTGAGTGATTGTATAATAGTTCAAATATCTTCTGAAACTCTTTTCTAGAAGTTTTCGAGGTCTTCTTCAGTTTTTAAATGCGAGAAATAAACTATAATCAGTTTACAGCTCTAATTAAAATATGTTATGGTAAATAATAAAATTTTCGATCGGCCCACCAGCAGAATAATCTGAGTTGATCACGTCTACTCTCTATATTGATAAACGTTCAGGTAGTCAAAGTAACCGCCTTCTTCCTCCCTTAATACGTTGCGCAATTTTGGCTGCACCTTCTGGTCTGAAATCAACAATTCGATTCGTAGAAGATCCCAAATTAATAAGTAACGGCAAAGCAGAACGTCCAATTTAAAAGTTTATTATCCGCAGTTAAATTGGATGCTGTATATCTTCATAACAACAAAATCAAACAAAAAATGTATTAAGATGAAGGTATGTGGAAGTATTACACCCTGCAGTTAGTATGTAAAGCGTGGAACGCCAATGTAGTAAGTGTAGACGAACTTTTGACCCGCTACTGTATGCATGTATAATTATATGCTTCAATTGATCGATACAAATTAATTAATACATCGTTATTTAAAATTATGGCGTTAAATATTCAAGTTATGTAAATTATTCTAAATTCAGCACTTATACATTACAGATCGAGGCTGTATTCTTTGTCACGCAGAGTACCAACAATCGAGTACGAATTTATCGCGAGAGAGCAAAGCCAGCATAAATTCTATACACGCCTATTTAAAAAGAGCACAAAATCCGCGACATCAATCGGAATACTATTATCCAAGAAATCAACCACAATTACAGCAATATATACCCATTACCGTCGAACAGTTGCCCGCAAAGCCTTCAAATAAAACTTACCCATCTATGGCGCATAATGTGGAAAGAAATACGTTGGGATATTATACTGACGATATTATAGGAACTTCAGACTATGAACAATTAAGGGATCAAAATAATTTTCGCGAAGAACGAATGAAAGATGCTGGCAAACAAAGGCCTCAGCTAAGTTCTTATAATTTATTGAAAAAAGGGAACGGCGATACGTATATATACGAAACAAAAGTTAATGGACAAATTACAGCGGAATGTTCTCGTAGACCGATCCGTTGCCCGCGAATTGATTGCGCTATAAACGTAGCTTTTTCAGCGTTGACGCATCATTTCATCTTCGATCACCCGGAAGTGCCTATTTTAAATGTGGAACCGGGTATTAAGAGCACACTCATCGTTAGTTTCAATGCCTTATCGTCAAATTCCAGCCGCTGTTTGGCTCTTTTGTTAGTTTCCGGTAAACTTTCGTGAGTATAAACAAATACATTAAGTTGTTTTGCAAAATTCAAAAATATATTATAGTTATTATGTAAATTTAATTTCTTTTTGTATAAACATAAAATTAATCGATGCATATCTTATTTTCAATTTGAAAGTTGTTACTAACGAAAAATCGTAAAATGTTATAATAACAAGTATCATAATTATACAAAAATTAATATTATTCCGTGTCATACAGTTCACGATATTATTGTAATTATTGCGATATAAACAATTTCACGCAATAATCACGCACACATATATATCAATAGTTTCTTTACGCATTATAGACGATGAGATGTTTTAGATTCGGTTAGAAAAAACATTTTTGTATACCGGATAAAAAATGAGAACGATTAAAAATCACAATTATATTAACATCAATATAATTATAATTAATTAATATGAATTGTTGCATTAAGCGATCCTGTCGCAAGATTATTTAATGGTAGTCAGATCAACCCAAAATATCGAAATCGCTTACCATTACCAGTATTAGCTGCTCGGCTGCAATGTACAGATCAATATATATCTAACGAAAAGATTAATAAGAAGACAAATTTTCAAGATAGGGACATAATTATTGCCTGGGTTGCTGGGTTGGACATTGGAAGTACAACGGAGAAACTTTTATGTAGTATACAGGTATATTATGTAATTAAAATATATTTTAATTAAACAAATGATTAATATCTATTTACATGGTGAATGATAATGCATATAATAATAAATGGACTACTTCCACCACAGGCTGTGGACAGGATTGATAACGAAGGCAGCTTACGTTCCCTTACATACACAGGTCCTGTGAATTCATTAAGAACAACTCAATGTCCTCGAGACATTTTTTCAACAGGCGATTGTATAATTTTGCATGACGGTCTCCTCAGTCACATCACATCAGATTGTGCTACACTCAATGTTAACGTTATTGTACATTAAATATATTACAAAAATGTATAGGTATATATCAATTTGATTTCCAATAGTACCACTAATAGATTTAATAATAATACTTACACACAGTAAGTCATTCTGTTTTATATATATGGCGGAACTCTCGTATGCTATGTGTAATAGTATGTAAAAGTATATTATTATTTGAATATATGCACTAAATGCAAAAAAGGTGCAGCGCTATATCTCGTATATTATAAGCTCGTCATTGCTGGAGAACGGGCATATGCTTTTGGAATATAGCCATATTTGTGTGTTTTAGGGGCATATGCCCACAACCAACCATCTATAGTTTGATTCCCCAAATCTGCATATATCCGATCGGCTCTCCTTACCGATAAATCATATGGCGCCTGCGCCTTGTAGTCATAAAGTACGACTAAGTCCGTAGCATTCGTTTTATCCCGAAAATCTCGTAAACCTTTCTGTTGTAATGACTCATTTCCTGGCACGCTGTTACCTCCTTTTCCTATAAATGAAATATTAAAATAGCAAATGCGGAATTTCGAGTAACACCACAATTTATATATACACATATATATATATTTTTAGAAATAGTTGGAATAGTGTCAAGACTAGGACTTAAGTACAGTTGAACTTGACCCATACTAATTCCAATATCCATGATGAGATATGAAGACCAACCTAAGCTATGCGTTTCCGCAGATGTTGTAGCTGCAGTAGTAGTAGTAGTGGTAGTTGTAGTAGCTGTTGTTGCATACGAATGAAGAACATGTCCTGGATAAACAAACCCAGATGGAACAAATCCTTCGTTACCATCACCATGCCTAATTACCCAAAACCAATCTGGATCATCTCGATTAAGTACAGTGACAAACTCTCCTTTCTCTACGCTAACATCATTTTCATCTCTAGCCACGAAAGTATAAAGTACTATATACCTTCCAGCTGATGGATCCTATAATATGCATTGTACTTTGTCTTTATCTCTAACTTGCACCTTTTGTTCATACAGGTATCTTTTTAAATGGAAATGTTTCATGTAGCGCATTCAAGCCCGGCAACGAACATGGTAGTGGATTATACATTTCTGACCTTAAGTTAATAGCAGTGGCTGTTATATGGCTTTGGACACCATATTGTGCAGTTTACAACACGAAACAAATGACGTGGACCCCAACCAATTACTAATGCACAGGTTCATTGGCCGATGGGGAACTGCATTGTGTGATCTAATGTATGAATCGCCGGACTTGAATGCGTTGGTTCACGTACGTTTTAAAATGACACCTTTGAATATAAAAATATATTCGTACGTCTACCTTAAAAAAGGGGTGTACGTCTGGCTGGGAGGAAATAGTTTGTATAGAATTTTGAGACTGTGTGATATTAGATCGATTAACATTTACGTCAGCAGTGGTGACATTGCGACCGTAACTGTCACAATCTGATGCTGATACAGTATCAGTCTGTTGCGCATCTACTGTTTGTGAACGACCTGTACCAGCAAAGTCACAATCAGTCTCATTTGACCTTGGCAATTTTTTTTTCACATTGTTCATAACAGTCCCAAGTATTACTTCAGCAAGCTGAGATGCGTAAGGTGCACAATATGAATGCGGTACAAAACCTTCCATATGTGTGTCAGCTACTATTACATAAGCCCAATCATTCTCTCTATATAAAACACTTACAACCTAGAACATGCAAAGAGTAAAACAAAATAACACTGATAAAGATGCATTTTACATTTTGAGTTAAAGAAAATCAAAGTATGATTGACAACCACTATGCTTTTTTTTGCACAACATCATTGACAAGAAAAAGCAAACAAGGGGGCATTACATTAGACTAAGTACATATAAAGTTGATTCTCATACAAAGTGTTAAAAAAAAGTGTTACTTGTTAGGTACTATAATGTCTACAAAGTTTTGGACCCTTCTTTTTTTTAACATCATGTATGTTAAAAGTCTTTCTCCAAGGAAAAATCTGAAAGTTGCTAACCTGGCCTTGTTTTACTTGAAGTTCATCATCAACGCATGGTGTAAAGTCATGAGTAATGACCCCTTTACTATCAGGTGACAGTCCATTTTCTTTTTCTATACCGACTCTGACTAATGTCTCAATACTAGCACTTCCTGTTATACGACCAGGAGGTAATGGTACTTTTGTTCCTAAACCAAGTCCTGTGCCTCCTGCTCCAGCACAGTCCTTCTCCAAGTTAAAATTGTGCACACCAGCTGCGATCATATAAAATTTTAATTGTAATTCTATCTTTTCCTTTGTATACAATTCATATAATAATTTATTATTAATTTAATGAAATAATACTTCAAGCACATACTACATTTTTAGAGACCAAAATATTTAAAATGACCAATTACTTTCAAACAACAAATTATTCTATCCACTCCTTAAAATAAATATCTTACAAGCTTTAAATGGGACCCCTTTCTTAGATACCTGAATTTTCTTTTTAAATACTTCGATTTAATTTATTCGCAAAGGTACGAAATATCGTATAATGTTTAACACTAATGGCAAAAACTTAACAATATATTGTTGTAAAATTTAAAACGTAAATAATTGATATCATCCATACAAATATATGAAAGCAATCACAACTTGAAATATAATCATTGAAGTATTTTAATTCACAACAGTTTCATGAACTCTATAATGAATGAAATAAGTACATATAACAGAAAATCTGTTAAAAATAAAATGCTTAATGATGCTTTTGAAAATAACTGTCTATAAAACAATATCTGTTTGTTTTTACTCAATGTACTTATAACATGAGGATAAATGTCAAACTATGTATGTTATTAGAATCAATGTTAAGAACATAACAGGTATTTTAATACCATATTTTTTAAATTAAGAGAAGCTAGTGGGCATTAAGAATCTAAGAAACTGAGCATAAAGATATTTTTTTAGTAAAAAAATACACCGCACAACAGAATGCAAACAATGTGTAACTATAAAAAAAAGCTAAGCTTGAAAAAGTGTGCCCTCAATACATTAATTCGATCTTTAATTACTTACGTTTCTTTTTCTTTCCTCGACGTATACGAACTGGACACAAAAAAGCCATTCTGCTTTTTTTTTTAAACTTACTCAGAAGCACATTTCCAGAACGTGAAACGTTAAGTGCCACAATGTTACCAGCGCAGAATATATGTACAATAGGGGTAAGAATGCCTGCAAAAAAGAATAAAAACTTGTTCAGAATAGCAAGCGTAATCAATAGTGCGAAAAAAACACTTGGTATTCACAAATGTGAATACGATAAGCATATAACGGTAAAGTCTCGAACCAGAAATGTAATTAGTCCTTCGTTCTCCTGAAGGATTTTGGATGAAACTGAAATTTATAGATACTTGTAGTCGTGAAAGCAACAGGTAGACGGCGCTTCAGCAACCCGGTGTTGCATATCTATTGGTGGGATATGGGTAGGTTGGGTAGCCCGTGGAGCGCTGAACCGCTCTGGTTGTGGAGAAGCGCGGAATATTCAAAGACAACTTGCACTTTTATAAAGATTTATGTTTATTCACTGCTCGAGTTAAAAGATACTGTTTATTTGAAGAAATAGTGTTGATTTGTACAAGTCATTTGCCGAAGTAGCTCTATTCAAGGCTAACGTTGATCTACGGTGAGTTTATATTAATCTATCCCAACCTGTTTTGCGAGGCTTCTTCCTCTTTCCATTACAGCTCTGGTTCCTCTTCCTGAGTTCCATGGTCCTCCTTCGTTTAATTGTTTTAGAATGATTAATGAAGAAATATATATATATATATATTTAAACAAGCTTTCCTATATCATATTATATTGGGCACTGTTTAATACTGTACTTTTGTCTTATAAATCAAAAATATAATATTTAAAATCTATTTAATATCATAAACAAAAATGGATCCGTACTTTAAGATACGTATATATGACCAATATAATATTTATTTAGTAAATAGTTTTAGATTACTGCGGAGTATTATAAGGATGCGTCGAATTCCGCATGTACAGCTCTTTATGTCAAATTTCGATTTAAACAAAACGTCTTTATATTTCGGGAACGAAGAGTTCCCGAGCGTATGTTTATCACCTTTTTAATCTACATACTTCAATTACATCCAGTATAAAAGTGGTTCAATTAACTTGGACAACCCGCGTATGTTCTAAAATTATAGGTTTTCGAAAAAATTGTTATAAATATATAAACCTTACATCGCTTCGAAAGGATAGGGCATATCACATATATGTGACATGCCCTTTTTCGTAGATCGAAAGGTGTTAAAGATTTAAAGGTCAGCTTCATTTTTCTAAACGAAATGCTATATTTCTTATGCTAATATACAAAAAAGTCCCGTACTGTAAGTGAAAAATTCATTTATCGTGATTCGAATATTTTTCTACATTCCCTAAAAACTTACACAATAAGGAGGGCTATGAAGCTGAAGTCTATTATTTGAACTGTCTTTTTATCTAAAACAGGAATGTAAGATTCCGTTTGAAAGTATTAAACTGATCTACAAATCTCCAAAACATCATCTGCAAGAAGAATCTCTATTACCTGGTTTGCCCGTCGGTACCATATAAATGTTTGTATCTAATAAATAACGGCTTTCTTTATTTTTGATACAGTTTAAAAATGATAAAAGTATAATTTAGAATTCTAATAATAACTCAAGTTATTCAGGATGTACAAGTTGCATGTAGATATTTGCGCTACATTTCGATTACAAACAAATACCATGATATGTACATACTTAAGTAAAATAAATGAGCTGAGGTAAAATGATATCGCTGTATGGCAGAGAAAAATGATACAAAAGAAATAATTAACACGAAAAAATCATATTTAATCGAAACTTCGTTTATTATCTCAATTAATATAAATGACGATAATAGCCTTATCTATAACAGTATCCCCTCATATACATTTAACAATGAGTATTTTTTTTTGTTGAAAATAGTTGTATGTACAATTACCCTAGAATTATGCCAGAAATAAACAACTACTGGAGCCTACTTAATATTCATCAATCCATAAGAATATGGAATTCGTCGTTCGAATATAGAAATTCGATTATACAAAATTCAAAATAACTTCAAAGTGATTAGAAAATTGTATAACGTTAAATCGTTCTAAATCGCTTCTCCCTTTTTTTCGTATTAATAAGATAATATTATTCAAAAGTTCAACGCTATGTAAGTACATTATCAGGGACATGGTCTTATACATAGTAAGGGTTTCAATAGTAAAACATTTTCGAAATTTTCATAGTCAAGAAAATTCAGCATACTGGAAAAGTCATTCGTGTATTCTCTCCTTTTCCCATTTTTTTGCCCTGTCGTTTTTGTAAAATATTCACAATTCAATGAAACGCCAAGTTTTGTACTTTCATATTGCACTTGTTTTATGTATTTAATGAGACACCGTTTTGTTTCTTAAGAGTATCTATTAATTACGTAATGTACAACACACATTTACTCTAAACTTATTATGCCATCTATCGAGGTGTAAGAATAAATTAAGAAACTAAACTATTGACACCGTGCCCGAATCAATTTGCGTTTGAATCTCGATATATTTATTTTACTGGCATAATACACATACCACGTCCCCGGTAAATACAAACCTTTTCATACGACACCACGAAACAATTGAAATAGCCAACAATTTATTTATATTTGATCTAGTCGATGAAACAAATTCGGGAGATATCCTTTTTCAAGTTATTCCGTAAACAAATTCAATCTAAAATAAAACATTCTACTGCGCTGAAGAAACGCGAATATTACTTATTACATACTCATCAAGACTAATAAGCATGATAGCTATTACCACTACATTCACTCATAAAGCAATATTTTCTGTATACTAAATCTTATAACAATTATCTAAAATAATTTTCATCCAATGATCTTTTGTTGAGTATTAACATTGAGCATAATGAACTTTATCTATCACTCAGTAGTTTATTTTCTTGAATTCTGATTCATTAGAAACACACAAAGAGGGAACAAAGATTTGAAACTCATTCGATTAGTATTTCACGTTTCTACATCTAACATGAGCACAGAATCCTATTATAGCCTAATATTTGAAATGAAAATCGAACGAGTTCTTAAATATTATTAATGCATACGTATATACATACATATGGAATACGCGTACATCATTGAGATTACGTGTAAAATAATGTTATACTCGTTTCTGTTCGCCATTCACTTTTTTTCTTTTCCGTTTCTATCAAAGTAGAACTAAATATATCCTGACAAGAACTATATCTCTTATTTTAGAAACACTCGATAATATTTCCTTTTTATAAGTTACCTTAATCAAATAAAAGCCGACTGGCAGAATATTTATTCGAACGAACGAAATCCACATTAACGCATCGTGTAAATGTGCACAAATGTTAATAAGGTCAGGCGTCGCATATTATGTGTTTATTGTGATTCCCCATTTCAACTTAAAATACATCACCCATTCAAAATTAAAATACATCTTTAGTCATGGCAGTTACATGATTGATCGAAACTCTATATGCAGATCTCAAATATACTCATAAAACCGACTTGTATGCAATCTATACATGTACTATTTACGATACAGTCTAAATATCTATAATAAACTGAGTGTATGAAAATCATAAATTATTACATCTTTCACCTTAGGTGGCATGTTTATAATATTATTACAACAATATGATGTAACATACATATGTCATATATATATATATATGCATATATATATAGTGTGTGTGTGTGTATATATATATTGGCCAAATGTTATATGGAGTATAATAATGAATGCATTTACCCTACATATAATCAATTATATCATACATCTTTATCAATTTCTTCCCTATCAGATTGCTTTGAAAATTCACGATTTACTTCGTTTAAAAAGCGAGTGTTATGACTAATAAAATTGAAAATGGAAATCGTATGTCTTGTGCTTTAATGTGATGCAAGAATTACTGGCACCTTTGTTATGTTAGAAAAATGTATATGATAAGAGATCTTCGAAGCAGTCTCGAAATATCTGTACATGTATATTTCAAATACACGAATGTATAATTACTTTTGTCTGCTACATCATACGCAAATATGTGTAAGATTTATACCATACTTTCTAATATATATCCAATACAAAAAGCATTCGAAGTCTATAAAACATCCTTCCCAATGTATCGTTTTTAAATATTTTATACATTTGAAATTTCTAATGAATTTTTAAAGAAAGAAAATCATGTCTTGACAGTATAAGCATGTATACTGAATTCCTGAAATTTCAATTCAAATGAAAAGAATTTATATGAAAGTTATGCTAAATTTCATATATTGCAAGATAATATAAGCAAACCAATGACACAAAATTTAAGAAAATAAAAGAGTATTCATACTACAAGAAAAGATCAATAAAATGAAGATTTATGTTGGAGTATATACAAATATAAATATATATTACATAAATATTTATATCTTTATATTTCTATGCTGATTCCTATTCTTAGGTGTCTAGTTCTGTATCTAGGTATATCTCTAAATCAATGTTGATTTTATAAGGGTACCTCGAAAACCGTACTTTTTATGGCATGTGAATGCTGTAATGATACACGAAAATAAAAATAATATGCAATAAAAGAGAGTTGTGCTTATTAATTCAATTTAGAATCCCCTATAAATATACAACATATTATCTCCATAAAAATTAACATTTCATCCAGTAAAAATATTTTTTGTGAATCACATTTAATGTTCGAAAACTCACAGGGTTGAATTTTGTTAATTTTAAATATAACTAAAATGATATGTAGATATAAATTCACAAATAAATATCAATATAAAAAATTGTTGCAGCAGCTTTACTTGCTCTATATGCTTACGAAATATATAAAATGTCATTAAGAATATACTTATTATCAGGGGATATTGTACAATATTGCGAAACAAAGAAAATAGTACACATAATGCAATTTCATAGATTTCATTTCCTGATAAAATTCATTTCATTCTCAATTTATCCTTTCACAACAGAATAATCCTATATTTAAGAAATTGGAATTAGTTCTCTGTTATACAGTAATACACAAAATTACTCAACATACAAAAAGTTAATAATTTTTTTTAGATAAATTAAATAAAATTTCTGGGACTCACTATAATATCACTTGAATAATAACTTTACAATATCGAAATGTTTAAATAATTATCTTATTTTATTTGCAATCACTCAGATTAAATTTATTAGCGAAAAATAAAATTTCATTGTTATTTAACGCTATAAGGACGATAATTAAAACATAACCATCATATCCAATATTATGGTATAGTACGAACTGTTGAAATACACCTAGATTTATGCTTAGAACACTCCTAATATAATAATGTAGCACCTAACGATTTTTTGTACTTTAGCAATATTTTGCATGGTAATATTATTAATATAAACATACATCTATGATACTTGAATATATTTACATTATGCAATCATGACTATAAAAAGTAAATGGAAAGCATTTCTTCTAATCTCTTATTTTCTGATATCTGTTTAGTCTTATAATTAAACAAACGATCATAAGAATCTTTGTGGTGTATGCATATTTAATATGCACGAAAAAACTTATTTAATGATCATTAAGTATAATTATTAAATGGCATGGTAAATTTTGGTTAACTTATGTTGCTTTTCCATATATTACAATATCTACATTCGATTTTAATTAAACCCGACATAATGAAGTATGGTTACAATAAAAATTTCAAATGAATTGTTACAACGTTAGAGGCTTTTCTATATATCACATAACCTAAACAGTTCTCATTCATTTAGAATTTATTATTATCGTTATATATAACTAGTACTAAATTTAATGCACGCTTATCCGGCGAAAGATGAGCGTAGCAAAAAATTACTGAGCAGTTTTGTATTAAATAATTTAAAAAACTCTAACCACTGATTTTTTACTCTTTACTAACAGCTAGAACAACAGGTTCAGATTCTTTATTATTTGATGGTAGTATAGCTTCCGTTTCCTCACTACCTTCTGTACTGTCCGCTGCACTTGCGTTTGCTGGTTCCTCTTTTTTATCATCACCATTAGATGATTGTGTTGTCTGCTGCATTTGTAATTGATTACGCAATCGAGATATTTCACGAGCGTCCGAACGCCGATGACGTCGTAATTGTGCATTTTCCGAAACTATGCGTCGTGCTAGTTCCAGAACATCTTGCGGCACTTCCAACGCTGACAATCTTTCTTCCAAATCTATTGCTGCCGTTCCTTCCGAATCGGAATCACTTTCTAGCGAAGAAGTACCAATTTCAGCTGTAGGTGGTTCTATGTTTATTGTAGAAGATGTTACGGCAGCAGAACTTTCTTCCTGTTCGCCCATTTCCTGTTTACTTTTCTGTGGCTGTTCTTTCTCATTGCTACCAGGTGCATAAGAAGGAAATGCAGAATAAGCGGTAACTATAGGTGCAGTGGTAGGAGATGTTTTCTCCGATTTCACATTATCCGACGGGGTTTCTTTATTCTCGTTGGGACTCGATAAGTGGTGATTATAACGTTTATGTTCATGTTGATGACGTCGTGGATGATGAGCAGATGGTGGAAGTACTAGAGGCACTGATGGTGCAGGTATAGGTGCTAAGGCTACATTTGGCTGAAAGTGTGGTTCGAAACGTTTGCACTCAGAAAGAGGAATCACACGCTCTGGATGTTGCAGTACAGGTGGACCTCGACTAAGGAATGCAGGCACCAACGATGAACTGTTCACAAAAAATTATATACTTGTTTACATGAATAAGAAATTTGCTAGTTTCATTGCATTCGTTTAATACACTTACTTATCCTTGTGCTTGCAAGCACTTGTTGTATTCCAAGGCCTAAAAGCTGAAGCCCCTCTAGCTGCTAATTCAAAGACTGCCCATTGCATGTGTAGATATGGATCGGTTGCATTAGCAATCTGAGATACAGGATGATATATGCTTAAGCCATTTCCATTATAAAGTCCTGGACAATCATCTCTTCCTACATCCTTTTTAATTCGCTTTACTTTTTCCGAATCATGCCGCAACTGGAAAAGGGTCCTTTATTTTCTCTTTTCTTTTTCGTGCATGTTTTTGGTATACAATCATTCTTGTTATATTACGATATTGAATTCTTTACAATATCTCATGAAAAAAAAAAAAGAAATATAAGAGTATTCTTTTCTTCACTTAAATTAATTATTGGTCGGTTTTTAAAAATCTATAGATCTAAAGTCTAAAGATTAGGAGTTTTAAAAGGAGAACTTTGTGATACAGTACCTCTGATTTTCGTTTAGAACCCAACATCAGATGCTTTTCTTTCAATTCACGAAATAAAGTAAGCGATTTATTATAATGATCTTGATCCCGTGAAAGCAATAGATACGATCTCCAATTTGCTGAGTCAAAGCCCCAATGACAGGTACGATTTTCAAGAGATCTATGAGCATGTCTAACAAAACGTTGAGGTGAAAACTGGCAACCACATTCGATACACTCTATGCACACAGAATCGTCGGACTCAAATAAATTTGCAGCAAAAATGCCTTTACATTTCCCGAAACACTCATGGTACACTTTAAAATTGACAATACATTCATCGTCATTATCATCTTTAGTACACACTTTCTTTTCAATACTATCTTGGTTTTGACCAATGCGAGAGGGATCGCACGATTCTGTCCGTAAAAGTAAAGCACTGACAAGCCTTTCGGCGTCTGTTTGCGTGATAAGGCCACAGGAAGGAGCATTTCGCGGCAATATTCCTGAATGCTTAAGTTCCTCTAACTGATCTCGTGTACAACGTGAGCAATAGATTTGTAATTCATCACAAACTTGATTGATCTGTTGAAGGGAAAACTCTTGTAAGACCGTGTTTAAAATTTGTGGTAAACATAACCTCCTTTCACCTCCCACAACAAAACATGATATTCTTTCACCCTCTAACACTGTTTCGCATCTTTCAGAGCAACTTTGGTCCGGCGCAGTCAAGATAGGTATTTGAAATTCCAATTCTCGTTTCTCACAAATACTTTTCGTTCGCTCTAATTGTGGATCCTCGTCCGAATCTTCCAACGGTTGATCTGTTCTACGAACTTTACACGGAACAATAGGCGTTATCGGCGGATTATTATCCTTTTCAATGTCTTTCGTAGCTACTTGCTCCGATGCGGAATCAATGACACAATTACTCGTTCGGCTCGAAGGGGAGTAACAAGGTGGCTGTTCTTGCAGCAGACTTTTGCAGTCCATACCAAGTAGGGCCGAGCTCGGACCCTGTAAACTTTTCACAGCGGATAGCTGATATGTCTTTAATACGGTCTTCAATTGTGGACTATACGATTGACTGTTCGTATTGCCGGGCAATAGCGTCTCCATTATTTGTATCGTATGTGCAACGATCCAATATGATAACAGGTTCGATCGTTGTAGAAAATTTGCAATACAACTCGCGACATACCACACGCTATTTTCTACGATTCATAATAATAGTCGTGTATTTGCACATACATTACACGAAACATTACACAATGACGTTCACTTTTTGCACAATATTATTCGAACGTATTCGTTCATTTAGCTCACATAGTTATCATTGCATGAGGAAAAAAAGTAATAACATTAGAAAGCACAGCTACAATGTGTTCATTCGTGTCCGATGCGTTGTTACATCTCGTTGCTTCTCTCTTTTGGCACGCAAGGCGAGAGAACAAGCTTAACCCGTTCATGTGTCTTCTTCTAAATCTACTCCTCTTGTCGTAATATTATATTAAACACAACGATCTGGCTAACTATTATCCGCAGTCTATTGTCCATCGCAACGTCGCTTCCATGTACATGATAATTCGTTTTTGCCTGAACGAGTTTACACACAGATGTACTGTACCGACGTATGTATTATGCCGTCGCTGCGAACGAACCTACAATCGTGAAAACTTTGTTTCCATCAATTTTACATTAACTACACTCGATTTGTTTCTCTAGTTTTTTTTACAAACAAACACTTCAATGAGACACTATAACTTGCGATTGCTTCTCCTTCTTCTGTTCCCATCTCTTGCTGATTTTATTTCCATTGCTTTCCATTTTTTCTCTTCCTCTCTCCCCGTCTCTCTCTCTCTCCCTCCCTCTAACTCCCTTCTTCTTAATAAAAAGTATATTTCCTCGGATAATACATAGGCATTGTTTCACAGATTTCGTTATCCACCGCCGATGTTTCTACCGTCACTGTCTTTGATATTATCGTTTCTAGCGTAGCTATCACGATCGCGACCACGACCGCCATTCGACCGCCACCGCCACCGCCACAGCTATTTCTACCACCACTGTCGCTGCCGCCGCCGTCACAGTCACCGCCACCGTCGCCGCCACTGTCACTACCACCGACACCACTGACACTTAACTGTCTCGTGGTTACCGTCGTTTTCTTCGACGATTTACCAATAGACAAAGTAAATATGTTGTTATGCTATTCATTACAGTAATAAAATCGATGATACGTTCGATCGATGTATATTATCACCGTCATAAGTGACATCGTTAGACGACGGATCGACTTAGCACACCACGGACCAAGTGACGTATTGATCGCACACGGTACGAGAAACGAAGAACCACTCCAAAAGATACGCATATTTTTTTTGTGTCATCGCACGATAGTCAGCTGCAAACAAAAGTTACGCACTGATACGGAAATTATCCACATTGCGGTCATCCGTTGCCGATATACTTGATATTAATATGGTTCAATGCTGGTGCGTATACTCGCGCTTCTCGTGGCAAGACATTTCGTCGATTACATGCGTGTATTCTCCTTCCTTCCCTCCCTTCCTCCTACCCACCACCAGTATGTCTTTTTTGTGGTACAAATACTCCACCTTGCTCTTTTTTTATTTCTGTGTTCTCTTTGCGCACTATATACACGTACACTATAACCGAACTTGTATATAAACACCAGAAGATAGCACAGGGCCCTTACAGGGGCCTCATATTATTGTGTACCTTTGTAACCATACAGAGCATTGTACTTTTAATTACATACAATTTCATATGTATACGCGTGTGTTATGATTATCTTGGACTTGGCACTCATGCTTGCATACGGGCGACACAGAATTACCATAAACTTTGCACATCTTCGATACTCCCTTCACAAGTATCACGTCGTCGAGTGAAGTTCACTATACCCCTTATTAACACCGCTTTTCCACCAAGCCAGCATAACGTTTGGCCTCCAACCGCGCTATATGTTTACCACGTTAGCAGTTTCGAGCTTACTATCGTACTTTCGTATCGGTCAAGGGAGTGTATAGCGATCCGTACGTGTATATATATATATATATATATATATATGTGCTTATATGCACATTAAAGATCACTTCACTCAGCTGCGCTCGCTTCCAAAAGATGTGGAATGGTGAGCGAGCTGCGTATCTACGGGTTGTGGCATAGTGGTCGGTCGGTCTGGCTGGACAACAGCGTGTGGTGGCGGAGATGTGCGACGGCAAAGTATTTAATCACGTGATCCCCCCTTCCATCAAAATAGCCTACATGTTCTACACCCACATGGAAACGAGAGCATCAATTCATTGTTCATTGTCAGGACAAGCTTAAAACATTATGTTAACTCTTATGAGTATAATGGGAGTACATACTTATGTTCCATTTAATAATTAAATATCGAAGCAATTATTTATGGAGTTTTCTTTTATTCGTTTTATATCACAATTTTGCCTGAAAACATACGTGGCCCAGAGAGTTAAGCTATGCTTTCATTTTGACAGCAACGGTTTATGTTGATTCTATCCACGTATGTAATTGGAAACTTTCTAACATTTTAATATTTTTAAATAGCCCGGATTTGATATTTTGCCTACCATTCAATTGCCTTGATTCAATAAAATTTGATTTCGTATAAGAAACATTAGTATACAAATATTAGTCTTCCGTTAATTTGTAACTTCTTAGAACAAACTTGCATTATTTTAAGAACTGAAATATAGTATTGGGAAATAGTTTCGTAGAAGCTGTTAAACTGTTAATAACTTTCGAAAAGTTATTATAAAGTTACTGTACTTGCCAGAAATTCTCCTTTATTATCGCAAATTTTATAGTTGGCCGGAAATTATGAAAATTGCAAATTTCTTTATCTTCAATTTGTATACATATTTCTGTTTTAAAATAATAATATACATTAATCCTGTTAGGAGGTTTCCTAGTACACACTACGGTAATGTAATTAAGGATATAATACAGTCAATTTTATAAATAAGTAAGTACAATTTGATTATTATTATATTTTTATAAATAGAGAAAATATTGTTTTATCAAAATGATAAATGATTGTTGGTGAAAATTTATTTATTCAAATTAAAAAAATATTTTAATATATATATATATATATATATATATATATATATATATATATATATATATATGCGTATATGTACATGTCATTCAGCATTAGTGTACTTATTTTATTTTATATTTACATAAAGTATCGTTATTTATTTCTTAAAAGGTAATAACACCTACAAGACAAAAATATTTATGACCTCTCTTCATATTATGTTTCATTTGGCCTTCTTTAATTTTTTAAGCTTTTCTTTTTTCTTATGCTTTCTTTTGTTTTCTTTCATCAAGTGCATCTTCCTTCGTTCTTTCTTTGAATTTTTCTTCTTCTTTTTCAATTCTTCGTCTGAGGACAAATCGGAGTCATTTGAGCTTGTACTGCTCGACGAAGACGACGATGAACTTGAACTCGATGGTGATGAATCTGCAGACGATTCAGACGCGCTTCCATTTTTTTGTTCTAATATGGGTACTATTGTTGGTTTTGGATGAGATTTTAGGTGTTCTCTTAAATCATCTGTAAGTCCACCTAAACCAATGGAAGTGAAAAAATTGATAGCAAAACGAGTGTTCTTTGGATCATCTCTAGGAAACAATCCTTCAAATGCATTTTGCAATGTAACATCTTTGACGCGTTGATTAAGCTTAGAGAGTCCCATATATTCAGAAAGTTCTTGAAACAAGATTTTGATGAATATCCTGTTAGAACTTGTTGTATCTTCTTCAGTTAATTTTATACAAGATAATACTTCCCATGATATGGAGTCCGTAAATAATAAATGAGCAAAGAACTTTGAGACATTTCGTAACTTATTCGTATCTAAACGATGTATTGTATGGTACGAATCGCGAAAAATTTGTTCAAATGGTGTAACATACATTTTATTAATAGCACAAAACCGACCAGCTAGTAGTCCAAAGAATTTTTCATATGTTCTCATTTCTGCACAACAGTCTAGAAACATATGGCAAAGTTCAGTTTCTTGACCAGGCTTCAGTTGCATTTTCATCAATTTGTGTGCACACTCTTCGAAATCAAGAGACGAATGTATCGTTAAATATATTGTTCTTCGAAGAGCTGTTAAGTTCGTTTCTGTATTATCTACAATTATATCTTCTTTTCCTTCCGTTAATGCAGCACTATCATCGTCATTGGAACTTTCTTCCTCATCATCATCTTCGCTTTCTGAACCACTGATATCCGAGCCCAATATTTCTTTACACAATTGTTTGTATTTATCTTCATTATTTACATATTCCGCATCAAACTTGAAGACATTTAATATGTCTTGAGACTCGGTTGCTTCATCTAGTGTCACTAAATGAGTAAATTGATTTTCTTCCTCAACAAGATCCAACTCATCTGGAACTGCCTCATGATCTTTGAATCCATCCTTTCTTACTTGAAACATAACTTCAATCATATATTGAACTCTTTTATCTAATTGTCCTTCGTGTAGTATATTTCTTAGCATTTCAAATATAGCTTCTATACCCTTTCTAGAAACCTCAGTTAGCTTCATACCGCATTCTTTCAAGAATGCAATGGCTACTTCTACAGAATCATCTGTAGGTGTTTCAACTAATAAGGTTAATATCTCCAAAGCCAAAATTTCATGCGCTACTCTCTGATTAACTAAATGCGCTATAAACGTCCCTGAAGATATACAGAGGGGTTTATCATTTCTTCTAAAACCACGTTTGAATTGTATCACAAGACGTTTTAATATTAACTCGCCAATATTAGGGAACTTAGAATTAATGATGGCCGTAAGGGCTGCATAAACTGATGTAAAGGTTGGAGATGCTGCTTGTGCTTGAATAATAGATCTAGCAAGTAAACCTCTGCCTCTAACAATATTTTCTTTTAGAAGTTCTCTAGTTATAAGCCCAATATTACTAATGTTGACTTTATTAATGTAACCATGTATAGATTTTTTAAGAGCCTCCCATGCGATACGTTGATACGCAGCTCCAGATTTATCAGTAATTTCTGCTTGCATCATTCGCAACTTTGCAGGAGGAATGTAGGCACCACCGGTTCTGGATGTTAACAACTCGACAGTTCGATTTTGCCTTTCCGTTGTCTCATTGGTTGAACTTTTTTCCTGCTTCTTCTCCCTTCCTTCGTGTACAATTTTATCTTTTTCTATTTCCCGTCTGTTCTCTTTTTCGTGATCTTTTAATTTCCTGAAATCGTGTCGATCATATTCTGGTTCCTCCGAACCATAATACCTTTTGTAAGAAACATTCCTTTTACTATTCCTATCGTCATAATCATAACGATCGTGATCGCGTTCACGATTGCGATCTCGGTTTCTGTGGCGTTCCCGATCTCTATCCCTATTGCGATCACGATCTCGGTCTCGTTCCCCATCTCGCTCCCTGTATCGCCCACGATCACGATCTCTATCCCTGTGACGCTCGTAATCGTCACCGTCTCGTCTAGAATGTGATCTCTTCATTTTGTAGCTGCAAATAACCATTTTATGCATTTTTAATCACTTTCACTTTTATAGAAAACAATTTTATAACCTGTAGCATACGCTAGTAAAATATTAAGCATCTTATTCATGTACAAATCAAATATTTTTATGTAATCATAAGTCTTCTTGAAAATAAAAATAAGGTTATCTTACCTTAATCACACCAATAATGTTTTCACAAATTTATATTTAACCTCTCTTATACAAACGATACCTCCATAAGGAGTACTTTGCCGGAGAATTATCTACGTGTAGAGATAAAGTAGCGTTGAAGTGGGGAAAAAATGGCTGCGTAAGGACTCAGTATGGCTGCGTCAGTGACATATTAGAGAGTAATGGAGGGGGTATAGGCTACGGAATAACGGTGTGTATTTGCTTTAGGGTATGCATATATAAGGCGGCTCGTAACAAACTGAACATGGTAAAATGTGAGTTGCTGGGGTGACTCTGGACAACTTTTTCCTTTACGAAAATGCTGGTTGAAGCTTCGTTTTAGAATTATTAACAAGAACATTTTTAAGTTGAATTTTTGAACACTTGATTACTGACAGTTCAGCACGATGCGTCATTCTATAACAGTGGTTCCCAGTCTGTAGGTCGCGAAGTGTTTTCCGGGTGTTCGCCGCGGTTATTTTTAATAGTTGATTTTTAGCACTTATTTATTTTAACACGCTTGCATATTATCATATTCTATTAATAATGTAATGCTGATTATAAATGAAAGGAAAGAAATATAATAAAATAATACTACAATACAATATTCGTTGGAATCTTGAAATGGTCTTCCCATGTAGGTAGAATTAAAAGATCGCACACGGTAAGCCACTAAATTACTCGTTACTCGATTAAATTACTCGACGTGTCTGGACCAGCCTGTAGATTCTATAAGTTACTGATGCTGTGAGGGTAGCAAGTTACATATTTCAATTGTATTACAAAAAAGTGTCGCGATTCAAAGAAGGTTTGTGAAACACTGTTCTGTGGGGAATATGTATAGAGATATATACATGTATCTAATAAACATGGCGGCTGCCAAGTGACAACGCGTTTTGGTGTGTTAAGTGCTTCTTAGTTTTGTATTTATTACATGATTATTTTCTGGCCAGTAACTTCAAAAAGAAAAACACTATTTTGGTCTGTCAAATCAACACGACGAAGAGAGAAGAAGAAGATTCATCAACACGACGTACCAGTTGAATGATCTTTGGGAAATATTATTGTCGTGAATCAGAAATCGTACGTATATTAAAACTATGCTAGTTTCAAATTGAACTATCTATATTTCAAGGAATATATCAATCGTTAGATGTGTTCGAGAACAAACGAAACATTTTCTTATGTGTTACATACAAATTTCAATCAAATTAATTAAATTTGAAAGACCTCGAAAGCATGATATGTTTTACTTTAAAATATAGTTTCTATTTGTAGACTTCACTGTTATCATTATTATAATAATTAATTATATGTTTGATATTTAATTATATTTCTTAATATAAAATGTTTCATGTTTTAAAAAACATTTATGATAATATACCATAATATACGTTTATCAATGGTAATATTTATTGCGTATAATAGACCTTCTGGATTTAATATTGTAGATTGATTTAATAGAATAGCGTATCTTGCTAACCTAGTACTTTTCAAAATGATACTTTCTCATGTAATAGGTTAATCGGTTAATAACAATACACTTTTTTCAGCAGAGGACATTCGACACATACTGAATAAAGATGCCTACACAGACAACAGAGGGTGATGATATACGAGTGAAAATTGTTTACAATGGGTAATATATATAGCTTTGATCTAGTTACTAATATGTTTATAATATGTGTTAAAGTAATATATGTATATTGTATTATCTGTAGAAATTTGAATATATAGTCGAACCTCGGTAACTTGAATCTCTATTACACAAAAACCTCTATAGGACTAGAATTTTATTCAATCCCTTCCGTTCCGCTGGATAAACCTCTGCATCGCGAAACATAAACCTGAAACTGAACATAAACCCCTATAACTGAAATTATTTGTCCAATGTTTAGATGCATTATTTTCACCCTATAACCCCCTATAACTACATATTATGCTGGATCTATAAATCACAGTCTGGTCTCAGTTGCCTTTATAATTTGAAGTACCGTGTTTAATTCATTTGTATTGTAAGAGAAAAAGGAGTGCTAAATTTTCTGCTGTTGAGAAGTATTTATTAGAATGGTTTGGACAGTGCAAAGATAATAATGTTAACATAGAGAAGTCCAATGTTAGATGAGAAAGATTAGCCATGTGTAAAGCCTCTGTAAATCTCTCCTACTTGAATACTATGGTAAGATGAAACCTCTATGATTCAGGGATTTTAGTTTGTCCCTTCAACTTCGAGTTACCAAAGTTCAACAGTATTTAGTTATGATTTTTTACAATTGTTCATGCAAGATTTACTGTTATGTTATTTTGTGCAATCATTGGTATTATATTTAACTGTAGTAGTAATTATATTACTCCAAACAGAAATTGTAGGACTGCTTAATTTTTCGTTCAAAGACATCAAAACTTGTTAGAAATAAAATTATAACACATATTGGTGTGCTTACAAAATATTTTGCTATATGAATATATAGTATATTGCACTCCTTGACAAACATTCTTTATTTCGTCATAATTTATTTATTGTTCGTTAATAAAAGAGTTAGATACTTTCTACTATTGTTATTTATCCAACGAGAACTCTCACTTAAATAATTGTTTACCTAATTGATTGTTTTTGCAGTAACAGTGTTTTGTATTTCTAGTGAAGATTACTCAAATAAATTGTTATTGTGAATATTTATATAGTTGCACTTAAAACAGCTTTAACACAATTTATTTTTTCTCAATCTGTTGTATCGGAATTATGAATAATTAACTAAATAAATTTTAACTGATATTAATTCTATATTAGCATTCAGATATTGTACAAAATTGTGTCAGCTCCCTTTGAGTTAGAAAACAAAATGTAATCAAACTAAATGACTTAATGTTAGACAATTATGTCTAATGTTTGCTTCAATTATATTGATATATCAGTTTACTTTTTAGGCAATTTTTTTACAACGACCTGTACCGATATGTTTCTTTTTATTTCGTTATTCATTTTTATTCGTTTTATATTAATTTTGATAAACATTTTGAGATTTAAAATATATCCAGCGACATCCATATACAATTGCATAGAAATATCAAATGAGAATGAACAGTTTTTATTATGTCAAAGAGTTTTAAAGAATTAAAGTGCTTACTACTATTCGTATCTGTATTAGGGAAGTGCAGATTGCGTATATCACTCCTGGCATTTCGGTAGATACCCTGCGGGAAGAAATGCGTACAATATGTGGATTTGGTGCTGCAGGACCAGATCAGTTCACAATGAAATGGGTTGATGATGAAGGAGATCCATGTAGGATTGCTTCTCAACAGGAACTGAATGAAGCGCTACGTCTCTATGAACTGGAAAAGGATACTGAAATAACCATACACGGTAAGTATTTATTATGCACATATATGTATGTTAAGAATATGTGTTAATAGTTATTGCATAATTATTACACAATAATTATTTACGTTCATCCTGTTATAATATGTTAAAAAATATTGGAAACTTTTATACATACAAAATAAAATATGTATATTGAATAACATTTTCCAGAGCATATAAATATGTTAATTAATTATCTCACGACTATGTTATTTTTTTAACGAATGGATAGTTTAGTCTTAGATTAAATGTTACTACTTAACGAAAGTGCTGAACATACAAAAATACATACTGCGATTAAAATTTATTGTACGATTTTACTGATTGCAAATAATGATCAGATATTTTTTAAATTTATTATTCGTTTTAATTACTATTGAATGGTCGTATTATTAAATGAATTTCATTTGGTATATATCTTCGAATGATAAAAGTTGCACCCCTACTTTTCACAGTCTGAAAGCATACATTTAAGAAAAACTTTGTAATATAAAATGTGAATATTCTTAAAGCTTATTAATTGTCACACTGTATTAAAATATAGCTACTGTAGTTGGTGTTGAAACGATTTATATTTCATTTATATGTACATTGGTGTACAATTTTTGGGAGATACTCATGGTACAAAAGTAAAATGTCTAACATAAAAATAACTGCACACATAAGAGTATTTCTTCAATAATACAGTATTCAAATTTTACAATATGGCAAATAGCATGTTAAATGGTACAAAATTCGAATAACATGTAGAAAAACTCATATAAAAAAAGTAGAATTTACATGTGAACAATGTTTCATATTACAGTGCGCGGAAAAAAGTATTAAAAGAACAACGTTTTATTGCAAGATCGGGTTTCTAAATCTCTTTCGGATACTGTTATAGGTTTACGATCGTCTTTAAACGAAATTATGCTAATTCTGATAAACGCATCGTACAAGTTTAACAATATTTGCGTACACAAGGGCTATTTTTATTCAATGCTTTTTTGTGTAGCGTTAAAAACTAATCAAAGGTTTCGACTTTATCACGTCAATAGTAATAATTACTTTATAATACAATTAACTGCAAAAGATGTAAAACTGAAACAATTTTTTGAATTAAGATTTAAAAGAATTTGAATTTCGCTGTTTAATGCTGCTTTAATTTAAATATTACGACATTTGTACTATTATCATCTTCCTGATATGATATTATAATTTATTTCTGAAATTTGATAATAAATATTAATAAATAACAATAACTGATCGTTTAAATACATAATAAACTTGATTGAACAATGCAGTTGCTTTGCATGATCGAAAAGATGACTAAAAAGAATGCAAGTGAATAAATTATTTCGCACGATCAGTTACATTGACTTAATAAATTGGCCCGTAATTTACGTTCAATTTGTACGTACCTCCGAATAAATACGGAAAATAGAGAAAGAAAAGGAGAATAGAAAAGTGACAAGGTGGAACATACAAAGGGGGAGTGAAGAGAAAGCGTGAAAGAAAAAAAAAGATAGGTGATCGCGAAGAAAAGATAAAAACGATAAAAAGTATGTAAATGGTGGAGATGTGTTACAGAGAAACGATAATGGGTGAAGAATATTGGGGATGAGGCAGAGCGATAAGCAGATAAAGGGTAGGTGAAAAGGGGATATGAGCAAGTGGAAATGAGTGGTAAAGAAGGGAAAAGGGTCGGGTAGTTTGTTAAAGAGAAATCAGTTCTGTTTTCTAGTGTGCCTTTATTCTAGCGTTTGCGCATTTCGTAGAGTAAAGCGTGTCGGGCGGCGGCAGTAGTTAACGAATCCCGCGGCAGCAGTCGATATTCTTACGCTGACCGATTAGCAACGAAGTTTTCTCACGAAATACATCCACCGATTGTCGAAAGTGATTCAGACACAAGAAGATAATTCAAGGAATATCTGCGCGAAAGAAAAAGGTAAAGAGAAAACGAAGAACCCCTTCAAGAAGAGAAAGTAAAAATCGGAACAAGGAAAAGGGAAGAGAGGTTCGCGCGCAGGTAAAATAAGTGGCAGTAGGGTGACTAACTGAAACGTTGCCGAACAATAACAGCACTCGGTGGAGGTCCCCCAGTAGATGATTTCACTGGTCGCGTTTCATGTCGAGAGGTTGTGACAGCATACCTCTAACAATCGCTGTTGTCACTGAAGAGGTTGCAAAAGTGGCGATAAACCAGCATCGATCGCGCTGACTCGTCGCATTCTCAGCCGGGTTCCTGCAAGAGGTCGGGCTACGGTAAAAGACGAGGACAGAGAACGCCAGTGGCACAAGAAGGAGAGACTAGGGAAAGATAGACGAACCGAGAGAGATAGGCTGACAGAGTGTGCGCACATTCCGTAGTAAGGAAAGTAGGGAAAACTTGTAGGGTGGGAGTTGAAGGGTAATACCGAGCAAAAGACGGGAACCAGTGGTGTACGATTGTCGGTGGACGATATTAGGCAGCCAGGATAATAGAAGAAAAGGCTGTCAATAAATACGGCTAAATTATTTGCGAAATGGCGTGGGGTTATTGGAGCGCAACATCAGTCAGCGATCGGGGTCGGTCACCCCGTCGTGAAAAGGATAAACAGCATCAAAGTTTGCATCAGCAACAGCAACAGCAGCAGCAACAACAGTATCATCAGGCTGAAACAGGAGTTTCACAGGGGATGTATGGTGTTCAGCAAGTGCAAGGTGAGCTCGCCGGTGTTAGCTCTTCTTCTGCTGTCTCTGCTGGGCCTAGTACTGGTGTCGGTGCCGCAGTGGAGGAACCACCCTGCAGTATGATGATACAGGGTGGTTCCTTCTACTCTTATTCTGCGGCTACGGCAGCTGCGGCTGCGGCTGCGGCTGCGGCTGCTGTTGGGCGTAGGATACCTCCTGCTGTTGAAGGAGGACCTTCTACTTCCTCTACTGGTATTCAAATATTACCAAGAGAACGACCGATTAAATCGAGTACCAGTACTTATCCACCATCGCCGAGCAGCGATTCAGCTGAGTACGAGCAGCCTATGGCTAGTCTTCGAAGTGAATGTTCACCCCATAATAGTCCGCATGATGATATATTCGCGCAACCTGGCTCCACCTCGTCTAGGATGAAATTACTCTGCGACAAAGGGATCGACGACACATCTGAGGTCGATATTGACGAAATCACGGCGACAGAGATGATGTACGCCACTGCTAATCGAGCTATTGGGACTAGTACGTGTCGTGTTCATGGACCGTGTAACCCACCGTCGGATTCTGCAGTTCCTATGCCATCTTTGATCGACGATACCACCGGATCTTCGCAATTTTGGTTCAACGATATTACCTGGGGTAGGTCCTGGCCTGGCTCTGGCCTAGCTAAAACGAAAGGAATTTTACTGATTTCTTTGAAAGAAGCACGATATTAGCGATTACCTTTGTTTTTATTGCTTGTATATATTTTCTTTTTTTGTCTTTCCTCTTTTTGGGGGGTTTCTTGGACTGCCCTGATTTTCTTTTGATATTGCACGTGCCTCGTGTAGTTATCGATTTGGGCGAGCTGGTTCTTATCGTTACGGAACGAGCATAATCTTGTTTCACCTGGTCGATTGTCTTGTGCTGGAATGAATATGCTGAATATCGATCGCGACGGATCGTGTATATTACAGAGGTGTGTTAACATGTGCGCTTATCTAATCTTTCATCGTATTCCTCTGCGTCTGTTCCTTTATATTCCATGGATTCTCACGTATCCATTATCGTTTTGTTGTTTTATATGTCTCTTCGTTTGAACAACCAGAACGAATAGATATGTAATAGGTTTAAAATTGGTTTCACTATTTTCCTTTTGTGCTTTCTACAATAACTACTCCGTGAGAAATGGTGCATCTTCTAATTGTGGGACTGATGTAATTGGAAAAAAGAAAAGGACAACTTCCAATAAAAAAGGAGTATTTGAAAAAACGGAACTAATGATTGAATAACTCGATCATAAAGACTGAAAACAAATAAGTTATTTCTATATTTATCGCATATTAATGAATTCTATAACAATTTAGAAAGTTATAATAAATAGTTATATTAACAAGAGAAATTGCATAAAACTTGCAATAATTCTGCACAATAAGCATTCTTGTTTATTTTCGGTTGCTTACAGCCGACAGTAGATAGTAACAATTAGCTCTTCTTAATTGCATTAACTCGTGATAATTAATACGTACTATTTTACTTGTAGCAGCAATACTCTAGAAGATACTCTATGATCCGAATGAGTCATGCTAACATATATAAATAATAAATCTAAATCTAAATCTTTTCATGCACATGTAAAATACCCTAACATTAATAATTGCAGAAAGTATGAATTATTGATTATAAATTGGAATACCAGGGGTTTGTAGCATCTTAAATATACATATACGTTTCAGTATACATTTTGAATTTTGTTTAAAACAATTCATTATTATAAAGTCTTTCACCGTTGAATAACAATCATTTAATTTTAATCTTCTTACAAGTATTCTGCAACTAATTTATATTTATCTTCCAAAAAAGGCAAGAAAAAGAGTTGCAAGCATATGAGAAAGTAATATATAATTGGGCTTTTAAAACATGTAATAAATACTCCTTCCATGAATTTTTTATTTTTTCGGATGTATTTATATGGTATTTTAAAAAGATATAATTGTCCCTTGATATATGTTCCTCTTTTATCTTGTAAGGACAAGGAGGACATAGTACAAAGATATTCAGTTCTAAAGGATGCTGGGGGGTATTATACAAGACTCAAACAATGAAACAGCCGAGTTGAGGAAACAAAGATGGCCTTAAAATTGTATCCACCAACGTCAAGTATTTTTATCCTTTGAATTCAGATAACCTTTCAACTTCTTTACATTCTTGCCGTTACTTCCCACGGCACAAATTTAAAAGACATTCTCAGTTCTTATTCAAGATAAATAAGGGTATCTCAGATGAATATAATTGGCACTTCATTGCACGCGATTCTACGAATTTTAGCGAAGTGGTAATTAGATATTTTTAGAGCCTTTCTTTTTTTACCTCTATTTCTTTTATTTGGTAATCACAGCTTCTTTCCAAATACGTAGAAGATATTAAATATGCAATCTAATTTAATATCAACGATGTTGTGGTGAAAGCAATGATAGCTATTCAATAGAACATATGTACAATGATTAAAAATGGACTTAAATGTGTTAAAACGTAATTCAACGGTCTTATCTTCTTCCAAGATGCGTGAGGAAAATAGAATAATATGCATTGCACGAAGGAAAGAATATTTTATTGACTTAGTTTATATACCATTATTTTGCGATTATTGCATCTCAATATGACATAATTATTATAACTCCTTTCGTTTCAATTGTTAATTTTCAGCTATGTATAATTTATATGATTTGTAAAATAAATTTTTCGACATTTTGTCAGATTTACTAACAAAAACTTTTATTTATAATTACCATTTAATGATTTTACGTATAATAGCTAATTAATTTTGTATACTTACTGTTTTTCTGTAAATGTTAGAGCTGCCTGGGTACCTCGAATCGAACGTTCGAATATTTCGTAGATACAGTTCAAGTATTTAACATACTAATAAATTTCGATTTGTTCCGCGCCATTTAAATAAGACCACACCTATCCTATCGACTCGAATCGACAGAATAAAATTACCATCATACTTCCCAAGTTATCCTGTTTAATTGAACCAATCAAATACCTATTTGACCGAACAAATTTTCTTGTACCTGACGTTCGCACAAAAAACTGAATATCGTACTAGGAACACGTAAACATCGAAAATTATTATACAGACAATTTTTTCTAACAAAGCTCCTAAATAACTAAAATCAAATAAAAAGCAGCTCCTTGATTTCTGTACTACGGCAAATAATCCCCAAATGATCCGCCCTGTCAGTGACAAAATATTTAAACACGAGGGTAAATGGCACAGCTTGAAAGAAATTCGTTTAGTCTCGGCAGGAAGGTTCAGCGTGATAGTTCCATACGATTGATTACGAGTTTGCGAGCGTAATGTAAAGGTGGACATTGAAAATAACGTTGCAAACTACACTCGTGTCTATTGAACATACGCCGATAAAGGCGATAACAGTAACAATCGCATCAATCGAATTCAATGTTATCTGTTATCTGGCCACGTTTTATGGTCAAGTTACAAGAATAAAAGTAACAGTGTGGGATATACTTCGTGGCGGGCGACGGCTTTCGAAATATAATATAGATCGTTATCTTTGTAACGCGATTTGGTAGTCGTGAGTACTAAACGCGTTACGGATTGCGCTGTACACCTTCGTAACGTCGCAATCACTCTCTACACTCTACACCATTCATGTTGTGTATTAAAGGGAGTCTGACAGACAGCTAGAGAGATATAACGTTATGATGACGTTATACATAATGCATGAACTATGTTAGTGCCCAAGTTTATTTATATTCCTAGTGACTCTTATTAACGTTCGAACAACTTGGAACCAACGACGCAAGAATAATATAATTATATAGTGCACTATTTGCTGTACGAGGAACTAAATGTTTCACTTGAATGAAGTATTGTCTTTTTGTTAAAAAATGCGGATTTTTTAATGCCGTTGTTCACTGGGGATACCAGCTTATGCTGATATGAATTTTGTTTTTCCCGCAAATTCGATACACCGGTTGTATGTACAGTACGTAAATTATTTCATTCTGTAAATAACTTCATGACAAACTATAAAATCTAACGTTTCGTTTTATCAACAAAAAAAGCGGTTGTAATTTTTCTCCTTACCAAGTACGTTTATAATTATCGCGTTTGATGGAAAGAAACCGCGAAATTATTCCCGAGCGCAAGGGGGTACTAATTTGATCATACTAAAAGGAATAATAAGTTGGCTCGGGACAATTATTATGTTCGCCTGATATACAAAGTAATGATGCTTAAAGTGCCATTGTGTTCGAATGCTAATAGTAGTCAGTTTATATTAAATATTTTATTGTTTGCACTCTATGTCACAATAAATGTTTCGTTTAATTGAATCGATATTCATTGGGGTACTTCTTGACAGGAAACTTTATGCCAATTAACAGATAGAGGTACACACTTTCGTCGATGCCACTGAGGTGAATTGATAGTGAAATTATTAGGTGAAAGTGGATATGTGGTTATATTATTTTCAATCTTTGTATTATGCATACAATGAAATTTTATGATTTATAAAGGAAACAAAAAATCGAATTTCGTCAGCTTAGTGTGTTCCAAGTTTTTTTTGGGTAAATGTATCATAAATTATAGAATCATCAGTAAGTTCCACACTATTGTACTTTACTGTATAGATTAAATAGAACTGAATATACCCTGTGTGATAACGTATCAAGAAATGGTAAAAACATGCACTGCATCGTTTTTTATATATATATATATTAAAACTTTGAAATATGCAAGTGCAGTGTGCATTATACTTATACATACATTTATGCATATATATTTGCGATGATAAAACTTTCATTGCTAGAAGTTCTTATTGTACCAGAGGTGAAATATTAAAGAATATTGAAAAACGGAAGTTTTAAGAGAAGCAATCTATTTTCGACGATAAATTCATTTGTTATAATATGTATTTCGGCAAAGTAATTAAAAGGGTTTATTGAAAAGGAATAATTGGCATTACAATTAATCGAATTGAATAGGTCAGATAACTAGAAAAAATGTTAAGCACATTAAATTATACGCGTATGAGTCGTGTATTATCAATCGATTATATTACTGTACTTTTTCTGTTACACGTGCAATTAAACAAGTTAAAGCTACTAGAATTATAGGTTCGACATATTAATTCTGAATATTTCTCTGGGACATCAGTTTTCTTCATTTGTAAAATGATCAATGCTTCGATTGCATAATTTGGTGTAACGAAGGGCTAATAAGTATGTATTTGTAATTAGTATGCTTAACGTTTGCATATTTATATTTCTCCTGTTTGCAGAGAAACATTTTCCAATTACAAACGCAATGTGCTTGATATTCATATCAATTTTCGTTTTATTACTTTATTAACCCTTTGCACTCGGAGCCACCCCGAGCATTACCTACCACCCGATTACTGGGAATCGAGTGATATGCTAGACTAACGATATCCCTTCGGAGGGGACATCCGAGTGCTAAAGGGTTAACATTATTCAGCATGAAGTGTTCTAATATTGTTACAATTTACTGCAAAACAATTTACTGTATCAATACAATTAATTTTGAATTTTATTTGATTGCTTTTCCAGCATGTCCTGTTTAGATTTCTCGTAAATTAAGCTTAGCAGTTTTAAGAATTTTTCCTCTTATTGTTTGGAATGTGCAGTAGCGATATATAGCGTTTAGAAGATACTTTTTCTCTCCAACTAAAGTAGAAATATTTTTTCTTATAGATCATACAGAAATGACAAAGAAAGTCACGTTAACCATTGTAAATGTACGTAACGCAAGTGTATTAATTAAAAAAATACTGAGTTAATTATTAAAACATGCGGATCTCCGAACTAATTACAATGGCGATGCCTCTTTTGCATGACTGAATATTCATGACATATTATTTCTGTGCGTTACAGCTGGATCGCTGATTGTTCAGACTACGCTACAATAAATTAGATACTCTGTGTTCTGTCAGCAACCTACATTATTACATTTATATTTTTCATGCTGATCATGCTCCATTTATTGTAATTATCCATATCTAGGAAGCAGGTAAAACCATTTAGAACAAAACAAATCTGAATTTCAACAAATAGCTGTTCCTTTAGTGCCATGTTTAGTATTTCTATTGAACAATGTGTCTGTGTCCTTTGATTTTAGTTAAAACCCGGGAAATAATGTGAAAATGAACAATTACTTATTTCTGTTGCAGTTTTTCCAAACGTGCCGTCAGCGCCAGGGATGCCCTGTCAGGGAGAAGACAGTGAGTTTTTATTGTCAAATAATCAAATTTCTGATGTTTACACAGTTTTCGAAAATACAGCAATTTTCAACATTCTACAATACTAGCCAGCGAGTTGATTGATTAGTAATAAGTCTAAGTTTCTATTATGAAAGGGTATTGATAGTCTGGCTCTAGTCAATGCAGATTAAGGAGGAGGAAGAAACGTTAAGAGGGATCGTTTCTTGTTTTATTTTACTCTATCGTCGCTTCTTTCTCTTGATTGTTATATTGCTCCATTTCGAATCAAACAAATTCGTTTTTAGTTTTCATCAAACATTGGCTATCTCAAAGCGCTCATTAAAATTTTCATCTTTTACATGAATGTATACGTGCACCTGATATTAGTCTTATATGGTTGCCAATTTTTTTTTTTGTTATTAAAAATTAACAATCAAGTTCCAAAGTTTGAATTTAAGGCCAGTAAGAAAATAATAACTACGTTCAACATTTATATATTTAATTCTCTCCTTTACTATATGCTTTGGAACACCGTGAGGATTTAATATTAGGTCGCAAACAATAATGTCAATATTCTAAGGCATTATAAAAGACTATAAACTGCTACTAGCACTATTACTACTACCTAACGTTTAAGCACGTTGCTGAAACGAGGCCATATAAATCAATGCTCAGGTGCAATATGCTACATTGATGAATCTACAAAATCAAAATCGAAACATCCGTTTATACTCGATATCATTTTACGAATTTGCAAAATGCTGGCCATTCTCTACCTTGAATACCGCGGGTTCACGGCGGCCGAGATGTTCTGATCGTGTTTACAAATTCTACAGCTACTATTGTTTCGCCCTTGTCAAGATTATTCGACAGTTTTCACGGTCGATAGCATGGAGGGACTTAACCCGATTGCAGTTTTGCTGCAGATCTTTCAGTGCGGTATTCCAACGGGGATATATACTCATACTTTAGATTTAGACGAGGCATACACCTGTTTTTTTTTATCTCAATTAATACGAAAATAGCATACAAATTTAACACGGTTCATTTGTCTCGATTAATGTAGAATTTATATTTTCCGGAAGAACTAAAAAGAAAAAGAAGAAATTTGGCCAGATTTTTTGAAGATCGATTCTCTGATCCACCGTGATATTTATGCTTTTTCATTTTTCAAAGGAAGCATCTACAGACGCGGCGCACGTAGATGGAGGAAGCTGTACCGAGTGAATGGTCATATATTTCAAGCGAAACGTTTCAATCGGGTAAGCATCGTTTCATTCAACTTACTGCTCCACTGTTATGTTTCCTCGTTTTGCTCATACTTTGATATAATTTTACACACATCGGCGCCAATCATGCACGATATTGCCACACATCACCATTCCAGAAACAACATCACCATGGTGGATAGATTGTAATTCCTGATCAGAGGAACTTGCTGGCTAGTGAACGTCGACGATCACTTTCTATATTTGTCCGTTGATTCTTAATTCTGATGGTATTACTCCCCTTGAATGCTTAAGAATGAGAATGATGTAGGTCTGTATTGTGTCATTATGCGAGATGAATGAGAAATGTGTAACGTTTAGTGTAAAACGGATGAGGATGCGGAAGTTCCATTTCGGTAGAAATTGTCTAATGTTTTGATGTATAAGTAGCAACTACTAATTTCTTGTATTATAATCTACAATTATTTAGTGCAAGTAAGTGATGTATATGTAGAAAAGATAGATTGTTTGCAGGTAATTATCAACACACTTGGAAAATCCTAATGAAAGTCCAGTAAACTTTTATTTTCTCGAAGAATCTACCCCTATCTATCCCCTTTCAATCCGCAATTCTATTGCTTAACATTTACCAAAGTCTGAAAATTTCATTAAATGGAACAATAAGGAGCTAGAATTATCCGGAAAGGAAAGCACTATTTTTATTTCATTTAATAATTTACAGGCAAAGAAACAATCCTATTATACTTAAAAAATAATTTAGAAATATAGTTTCATTAATAAGTTTCATTAATTGAACCAGAAATGTATAAGTAACTTATAACTTTTTATTACGTTACCTTGCGTCCTTGTTATTCTCAATATTGCATATAGGATAATCGAGTTGTATTCAGTGAATTAAACGAAGAAATGTTGCAATTAAATTTGTTCTGTAACTTTCGTAGCGAGCGTTTTGCGCGTTCTGCCAGGATCGGATATGGGGACTAGGTCGGCAGGGGTTCAAGTGCATTCAATGCAAGCTGCTGGTACACAAGAAATGCCACAAGGTGGTACGCAAGCCATGCCTGAGTGTACAACAACAACAACAACAACAGATAACAAGCACAGAATCACAAACGATCGACAGAAACGGCGATCAACAACAGCTTGATTCCGTTCAATGCAGCCCGGTAGCTCATCTCGAAGATGAGACCTCAGAGTCGCCAATCGTCGTGGAGCATTCACGTAATCGTAAGAGCATTTTCATGTTCATTTAGATCGGTAGAAGAAATTACACCTTATTCGCCTGAAAAGACAGACGTAAAATTAAAAATATCAGTAACGGACATAATTGTCATTGCAGTTTAAATACGAACAACACTGTTGACAATCAAAATTCTAATTTTCTCGATCTAACATCGGTTAACTGAGTTCTTGAACAGATTTCAAACCTCTGTCCAAAAATGATTGCTATTAACTTAAGCTTTCGAATACAGGTATAATAGCAAGATGTTCAAGATATGTACTGGATACTGTGAATAATTATTTGGAGATGCCAAAGAAAACATCAGAGAGATTGCTAGCACAGAAGTTTGTGAGAATCTGATGTTAACTCTTTGTCTCTTATTAAACAGTCACAATAGAAGAGTATAAATAAGCTTCCATACAATTTTCAGAACATTCACTATTTGGAAAAATGCAATAAATATTTCCGATTGTATCATACTATTGATCATTTTTAATCGAATTTAATCTCGGGGGTAAACTGCCTATTATTTATAGTTAAACAGTAATCTTAATATTTCTTTACACACAAGCGGATGATTTTTGGTTGTTCGAAAGGTATATCGAAATAAGGCGAAATTAAATTCAGCATCGTTCTACAAATTCTTGTATGTTTTTTAGGAACCGGAAGTGAAGAGAGGGAGGAGTTACCGTTGGATACATTAAACGATGCGGATAATTCGAATGATATGCAGAGGCAGTACTCGTTAAACGATTTCGAACTAATTAGGGTAATCGGTCGTGGTTCCTACGCAAAAGTTTTGATGGTTGAATTAAAGCGTACGAAGAGGATTTATGCGATGAAAGTGATAAAAAAAGCCTTAGTAACTGACGATGAGGACATTGATTGGGTTCAAACGGAGAAGCACGTGTTTGAAACCGCCTCGAATCATCCTTTCCTCGTGGGACTTCACTCATGCTTTCAAACACCCTCTCGTCTGTTCTTCGTAATTGAGTTCGTGCGCGGTGGTGATCTGATGTTCCATATGCAGAGACAACGTCGTCTTCCTGAAGAGCATGCCCGATTTTATGCAGCTGAAATTAGTCTCGCCTTAAACTTTTTACACGAGAAAGGTAAAGAAAATTTTCTGCGCGCTTAGCGGAAAACTGGGAAGATCTGATACTTAGGGAGATTTGGTATAGTTTTATATTTCCTAACTGATGAACACAAAGCATATCGTATGGTAAATACAGAGTGAACAAACAGAGAATCCTAATCTATCGCAATTTCCTGGAAGCACTCAATACAAATATATATTGTAAGAAAATATGCAACTATATCAAGCCACACGTAGGTACTAAATACGAAAAATATAAAAATAGATTATGATGAAAATTAAATTCAATGTCACTATAAGTTCGAGTTTTGGTATTCCACATGGAAAGCAGTAAAGAAAATTTACTTATTTCAAATGGTATCAAGCTTATAAAACGCCCTTAGCGTCATGCTAAAGGTCATGCTTAGGTTGTCATGATCTGCATATATACGTATATATTTTAATTTACTATTTTCGTTTTTTACTCAGGTATAATATACAGAGATTTAAAGTTGGACAATGTACTACTCGATCATGAAGGGCACGTCAAATTGACTGATTATGGCATGTGCAAGGAAGGTGTCCGAGAGGGTGACACAACAGCAACGTTCTGTGGTACTCCGAATTACATTGCACCTGAAATATTGCGGGGAGAAGATTATAGTTTCTCTGTAGACTGGTGGGCACTTGGTGTGCTTCTATATGAAATGCTCGCAGGTCGCAGCCCGTTCGACATTGCGGGTGCTTCGGAAAATCCAGACCAGAACACCGAAGATTATCTATTTCAAGTTATTTTACAGAAAACAATTCGTATACCAAGATCATTATCAGTTAAAGCAGCTTCCGTGCTGAAAGGTTTCCTTTGCAAAGATCCTACTGAAAGATTAGGCTGCGGGAAAAGGCCAACCGCTTTCCTCGATATCGTTGCTCATCCATTCTTCAAGGCGATCGATTGGGAAATGGTAATACTTGTACCATATGTATATATCATTCGCAAAGTGTTAAAATATATTGGGACAATAACAGCAATGCAAAGTTAAAATAAGATTGTTGATTGCTTGGCGTTGGTGGATAGGGGAATATTAGTCCTTTTGAATTTGATTTTTGTTAGCTTGGTGACAAAACAAGTAAAGATGTGATTGATCTGAATTAGATTACAAGTTATTGTTCCATCTCAGCCTGTACACCTTTCATTTACCAAGCATATCGCTTTCGAGGCGTGTGTATTTCAAATGCCTCACAATATTTTTGCACTAATCGCATAAGAACATATTATTTATACAAATAATTTATATTACAATCTGATTATTCCCATGAAATATTTCAGCTGGAGCAAAAACAAGTAACACCACCTTATAAGCCACGCTTAGATTCCGACCGTGACTTAGCAAACTTCCCACCAGAGTTTACAGATGAACCAGTTCATTTAACACCCGATGATTCGTAAGTTCTATTAAAATAATAATAATAATAATAATCCAAAATATTTCATAAAAATCATGGCTACAAGAAGATAAATATTTTGCAGGAGAGTAATCGATAAGATTGATCAAAGTGAATTTGAAGGCTTCGAGTATGTGAATCCATTACTTATGTCTCTGGAAGACTGCGTGTGACAAGAACCGCTCGTTATTGTGCCACGTCACAGTCAAAATCAGCAACAATTACAGTCGTGTTACATGTATGAATTGCAAGATAAGCTTTCGAAGCTTCGAATCAATCCTCTATTGAACATCAGCTCAAAAAATCGAGGTTATCATAACAACGTTTTTTTAATGACATACTCTGAAGAGATGGAGAACGACAATAATTATAACGAATATCGGTTATCACCACCTTTTCCATTCCGATACGAGAGTCCGATATGCTCCAGTTCTCTAAGTATCACAGACGTTACGTACGGCTCTAGCAATAACAATGACATCATTAGTAACTATGACGAACACAATTACGACGATGAGGAAGATGAAAGTCCAAAGAAAGGGCTCTTAAAGCAAATGTTTTGCCTTCCATTAAATTAAGCTAAATAAGGCTTGTTTAATATTACGACATTGCCTCTAATCAATAGTTAATATAAATTTTGTAGATCGCAAGAGATTTGAAAACCTGTAACAATGTTGAAGTTTACAGAATCCTTGTGTTAAGTATTGGTAAAAGAAAATGTATTTAATTTGCGCCACATGTTATACAATCGTGTTGAATTCTTCTTTCATATGGTGCTGCAACTTAAACGTATTAATGGATATTGTTTCCAGCTATTTTTAGAAGAGAAATGTATTAAAACGGAAAATGTACCTGACTGCTTCGATTAATCTCGTAGATAATATGTCATTCCGTTGTGCAGTCGTTCTATTAATATTTACGAGCATTGTATGATCTACTATACCGCTTGCATGAACGTATTCTCTAAAACAATAGCAACAAAATATTTCTAACGAACTAACATCTATTTAAGACAAATACTGTATATTATAGATTAATTACGTTTGGCAAGAAATATAACGAACGTAGGTATAAAATTTCTAAAGAAACTAACTTTTCTTTCTACGTATACATATATATATTTTTTTCTTTTTTTTTTGTACGTACAGTTTAAAGCTATAATATGTTAGTGGACACTTCTAAAAGGAAACTGTTGATTGCGATGTATATTAAAAAGAAAAGAAGAATACTTAATCACATCACAATATAGTATTATAAACTTTTTCAAATGTTTCTGTTTGTGCTTTGACGACGTGAAAGTTATACAGTAATAATTTTGGTACAAAGCTCGTTTTGCGAATAAAATTATGTTAACGAATCTCTGTAAAATGATTTCTTTGGAGGGTAGGGAAAGTAAAAAATACTTCAAAACTTATGAAGTAGTAGGTTTATTTAAGTTCCGATATCCTAAAAGCTAAAATTGCACAAAGCATTAAAAACCTTTTTACGTATATTAAATCCTGTAATTTCATTACAGGCTTGATATTATATTCCCTATAAGTACTACTTCCATACTTTCATAGATTCAATTGTAGGTTTTAATAGTTTTTATTATCTAATAATAATTATTATAGAGGCGGAAAATAAAAGGTCTTCCACTGCCATATCCTTTGTAATTTGCAAAGTTTATATCCACCCACATATGATTAGGCATGTAATGAAATTTGATACGTATTATTATTTTATTAATACTTTTTCTGACAATAGAATTTAGCAAACCAAGTTGAAAATAGAGTTTCATTGATGAATCATTGAATATATTTCAAATACGTAATATAAACACTTAATTTTGGGCAATCTTGTAAAGAGATTCTTAATTTTAAAAAACCCTCTAATTATTTTCCAGCAAAACAATGATACAGTTACAATTATTTTGCAACTACTACAGTTTACCAAAATTATTCACTGTTGATAGTTGTTCGTTCCTGTGATTATTATAAGCATGGGAAGACGTTGAAAATTCCGGTTGAAAATAAAATAGAAAATTAATACAGGTTTGACATAAAATTAAGGATAACTTGAAAGGAATTTAGATTAAGGGCACACACGAAAATGAAATTGCCAAATCACCTTATATAAAAAGTTTTATACAGAATTAGTGACATTCCTTCAATTTTAACATGCCGAATATGTATAATATACTATGCAGAGTGAGACATTTTCATTTCTACAATTTTCAATTGCGATTTCTGAGACTAATCACTGTGAATCAAACTAAAACTCTTGTGTTAAACAATTCTAACCACTACTATGAGTATCATATTATTTACTTTCATTTAACTTTATTATATTGAGAAATAATATTGAGCTATACTGTTTTCTTTGTGTAACATCACCTGTAATATTGTTCACTTCCAACGTCTAATTAGGAAGTAACATTATATACCAAGTATACAAAATATTTTCACCATACCATTTACATAAGTTGTATTTATAAAATGAGTTGAATTACCATTTTGAAAATGGTAAGAAAATAGTACGTACTTTCGACATATCGTACATGCGGTACATTTATCATTGTTTTCATAGATATGTATTTAGTAGTATATTAAAATACTTGCTTATATCAGTATAACTTTTAATAGCTATTGACTATTTTGTCATACTCTAAACTTTGTTTTAAATTTTGTTAACAAAAGTCGAACTGTAAGACTGAATAAACGATTCAGATAATTGAAACGCATAAAAAGTATACGTTATAGATGAATTTTCAATAGAAAACCGTAATCACATATTTACATTTTCTAAATATAGAATTGCAATAATTATGGAGGTACCGAAACTTATTTTTTCACGATTATCATAATCATGATTAGGGATCAAATATTTACGACGATATAAAATACCTTATAATTTCTACTTACGAACTAATTAATTGTACCATTAGACTATCCTTAATGAAAAGAAAAATTATTAACAACTTCTTTTATTGAAGATTTTTAAATATTGTTTATATAGTACAGTAACAAAAGTGTAAATTCCAGAATAATTTCCAGTCTTATTGAAGGAAGATTTGTTTACCTGTCTATTTTGTATCATATTATAATAAGTTTTGTATTTAAAATAGCTTTTCAATATAAGTCTCATAACTCTATCCATAATATTTAACTTATTCTTTTTTGCTAAACTGTCTTGAAGAATTTTTTAAAGGGCAGTGAGGGTTTTTTTAAGGAAAAGTATTATCTCTGCCTATGTTTTGTTATTAATATACAAATCATGATTCTATTATTGAATAATAAAGAATTCCATTAAAAATAAGTATTCGTTTATGTACAAATAAAGCATACCAATGAACACTAAAATCAAAGTATAATTTCGGGACTACTAGCGTGAAAAATATAGCAAACGCCACACTAAATAGATATTCACATATTCCATGAACCTTAAAATATGCTTAACAATGATTCAGATTTTACGTAAAACAAACAATTTCATATAGTACTATAACTAACATAAATGTTACGAACAAATATTTAATTATTTAATCTTCCATAGTTAATTTATTACTTCCTAATGACTGCTTGATACATCAAAGTTTAGAAATACATCTTTTGCGAACAAAAACGATAATCATTATCATATAAATTTGTGTTTTTATGGTTTCATTTTAAATGCCTCGCCCTGCATAACTAAGTTTATATATATTTATGCATGTACGTAATTTAAAGATAAATGTAACTGTTTTTATTATTCCCATTATGCAAAGATATACATATGTTGAATATATATATATATATGTATAATTTTAATATTCCATATGTGTAACTAAATATTGTAATTATTTGACGATAATAGTAATGTTGTTATAAAATAATGCAATAATATTATTGTTATTAACATTAGTAATATCAGTATCATCATTATCGTCATGATTATTATTACTCCAGTGTACAGTTACCGTGTTGTTGTTAAAACAAAATTAAAATATCTTCTCATTATCTCATCGGTATTGCTTCGTAGAAAGCGAAAAGAATAATTTTCGTGTGTTGGAAAATATATGTTCCATACGGCAGTTCCAAGAATATTATTAAAGAAAGGATATATTTAAAAAAAATGGCTATTGATGCAATTAAAGACTATATGAAGTTAGAATTGTAGTACGCGCGATCTATATGTTATTTATTCTATTGTTAGCGCTCGAAATGAAAGCGCTTGTTATCATTTATATACATAAAAGAAATATATAAATATATAAAAGGAATTCTACAATTTAAGCCTTGTTCCAAATTCAGTTTTCTATCATGCTGAAATTATATACGGTCGAAGAACGAGTTTGTACACTGATGTAATTATTACTAATTTTAAGTAAAAAGATTTGAAAAGTATCCGTTATCGATAAAATATTAATTATATAGTCCAGAAAGTAGAATTTAGCTTTTTCGTAATGTGTATTTACCTTTTGTTTTATAAAAGTATAAACAAACAATTAATTATATAATTGAAGTCATAGATTTGTATAGCGTGCTTTGTTTGTTATGAAATATACAGAAGAAGATCAAACAGTATAAATGCAACTGAATTTATTTAATCGATTGTTCTATCGATTAACTAAAAAGGTAATTCGAAATTTCTTCATTTTTATGATAATGGAACATTAACTAGTAATACTAATAGTTAATAATTACATACATTAAGTTGTTGTAAAGTGTTATTATATATACCATAACATTATTAACATTTTTATAAATTTTAACTTATGTTTCATATCTGACAAGTATCATTTATCTGTAATATTCTGTATAAATAAATTTTAATGATAGCATTTTAAACTCAACGATGTCGAATATTTGAATAATATCGACGTGACACAGCTTTATTTTAACAATGTTTACTTCAAAAGTGAATATTCTTATTTTTATTATACCATTTCTATTATTTTTATTTTTACATTTCCTTATGTTTAGATGTTATATAATTATAGAACTTATTCATAGGGCTCCAATAATTTTAATATGGGAACGAATATATTGGATACCGATGATATTCCCCATAAGAAATCGTAATGACCAAACGACTCAATGGGCACTTTTGTATGGAACACAGTATTACTCAATTTTCTTTTCAAACGATCGACATCCTGGAAAAACAATGATAATGGCAGATTTATTAGTTTATATATAATTATGACTGTGTAATTTAATTTCCTTCTATAGTATAGAAATATATGAGATTTCATCTTAAACTTTATATTACTGTTCTAGTTAGAAAATATGATATCACTACCATTGTCGTTGAAAGTAAATCGTTGTCGCTGCTGAAGAGTGCAACTGGTACAGTTACTTTGTTTAGTTTATACTCAGGTGGCTCGTGGGAGTTGTAAAATCGATAATTTTTATTTGCATTCTCGTAGTCGAATTGTCTGAAGTGATCTGAAGATTAAAAAATTTATTAAAAAAACAAGGAAAACACACATTATTTTCTTCATTTTCAACGATATCCACATTTAATACTAATATATGCATGCTTACCAGGATGCACGTATCCCTGGCCGAAGTGAACTAACTGTTTCCAAGAAGCACCAGCGGGAATATGGTTCATAATTGTTGTCAGATTCATCTAGGTAAAAAATTTGCATGTTTCTAAACCAATTTTTTTGGAATGCTTCTTTTGTATAAGAAGCAGTACAGATAAGAAAAATGAATTTTATTTGAATGACTGTAAACGAGGAAACTGTAAAATTGAACCATTACTAAACTGATCAAAATTCGGGCGTATTAACTGAAAATAACCAGTTTTGTACAGGACAATGTTCTGTATGCGGATTTCAAAACGCAGTAAGTGCATTTTTTTTAAAAACGTCCTTTTCCTTAAAAAGGTTGTTTACATGCGGGGCCAATATCAATAAGTATTCGGGGAAGTGTTATATGGAATCAATGTTATTATGAACAATATAGTTTTGTGGAAGAGTAAACTTTTGTAAAAGACTGCGCATAAGCCGGCGAATACCATGCCAATGTGCCAAGCTTGAAACATTTACTTGCTTCCTTTCACTTTGATGCAGTAATAGGACGATTTAAAATAGCGATTCTGTAATTGAAGGCATTGGTGCAAAAACTAGACAAGTCTAATATTTAGTAAAATTGTGATATCTAAAGATTCGAAATTTTTGGAAAGCTAACGTTCGTGTTATCCTATCTGGATCACTGAGATATTTAATCGTGTTATAATATTCCGTAACCATTTTTTTTTTTAATCTAATTCGATATGGCATTTAATTGAATTATTACCGCACTCAAGTTCCTCTGTGTAAATCCACTGACGAGAAATAAGATATTATTGCAAAAGATCTGGGCTGTATCTTGACAAAGTATGTTGGATACGAACTTTTCCCAAGTATAACGCGTTCGTACTTCAGGATAACCGAATGTTTCTCCCACCAACTGTACGAACAAATATATTATTTAAGTGAAATATACAATCACGGTAACAGAGTTGAAAAAAGTAATAATTAAAAATAGTGCAAAATGTACACCAAATATGAAAATGCATAGAAATATGATTTCCAACGATATACATACATATTTCGTGTATTTGCTAATACACAGCAGTTTCAACCTAAACCTATTACAATACGTTTCTTCGATAGTTCCATTCGAATCACTTACGCAAAGATTTCCATGCAACTTACCACACCAAGATATGATAATTTAGCGAGTTTTGTAATTGGTCCACGTATATTGCTGGTAAAAGCTACAGGTGCAAGGCCGATCATTAATTTAACTTTTGCATTATAGTTAGGCTTTTGCGACATGGCTACCCAGAATTGTGTAGTTCCTTGTGAATGGCCGATATAGTAAAGTTTATCCCAATTAGTTCTATCGAGTATATAATCAATTATGGCCGGCATATCATAAATACCAAGCTCGTGGTAACTAAAATTAAAAATCAAAAGGAAGCAGGAAAAACGGAAAATGAAGAAAAATGATTGCTGAATGTATATGTACGTGAAATTCCAGAAACGCTTCTCTGATGGTAACATCGATGTATGATTTCTTGAATAAATGTTTCCTCTATTATTTCCAAGCCATACGTCGTACCCGGCATCAACTAGCATATATGCTAAAAATAATAACATTATAAACGAACACTGTTATTCTTTAAACCATTCGCCCTTTTATAAGTGGGATCGGATAAATAATTTCGAAAGATCGATAGCAATACAATAGCAAGAAAATTAGTCTAAAATATAAATAAAGGATTGCACTCAATTTACAGTATAAAGTTAATTACTGGCGTTCGAAGATAATAAAGGTGTTGCACGTGAGTTGTTGAACTAATTAGCAATGTAACTTTCAGTTACAAGCAATGGTTACATCATATATTACCGAAAAAATATTCGAGCTTTAAAGTGACTTTCACGACCTGCGGTCTTGACATAATAAAGAATTGCACAAGTATGTCACAAAAATGCAGGGGTCTTACACGGTAGTCCGATACATACCAACAAGGACCAATTATAAAATAAACAGATGCACAAAATAATCTTTCATTGTGCAGTGTGCTACTTTTATTTTAGCTTGCATATTCTTTTCAATTCGGTAAACAAATTTATTTATTTACTTACTCGTTTAATTATCTTTGAAATAGATGTGGTTTTCTTTAGATAAAGAAAATTAAAAAAATATGATCAAATACCTCATTGTATAGGTACAGACATTAAATATAAACATTTTTGTTATAAATATAATTACCTAATGATCTTCCTGGTCCCATAAGAATCCAATCAGCAGAACTGCCTAATAAACCATGCTGAATTAATACCGGTCGCTTTGCGTTTGCAAAATTCTTTTTACGTTCAATTCGTCCGCATGCAAGCCTATGAATTTCCAAAATGTAACCATCCTCTGTAATGACATTATGAATTTCTACCAGATAGCCGTGCTTGCGTACCACATCAGGCTGTATAATGAAGACAGAACAGAAAATCATTATATAAACATTAATACGTATAATTATTGATTTAATAAAAAAATTACAATTTTTAAATACATTTCATAGATTTACTTCCTTCAACTAAAAATCATAATTGAGTATCGATAATAGTGATAAGTATATATAGTTTCAAAAATTAACAATGACGTTAGAAAATAAAATTGTAATAAATCATGTAATTCTATGATATTCGATGCAATAATTTATAATTTATAAGTTATAATTTACGTATAAAGTGCAATAGTGATAAAATTACGATTATAAATTTAAACCTGCGATTTAATTACGTCATAAATTACGAAATCTGACAATGTTGAATTAAGTTGAATTAAGCAGTTACAATTAAATGTTAAGATCTAAAGATAAAGACATAATAAACTTACGGTTTTAAGCGCAATGTTTAGTTTAATGTCGGATTTGTTAAACGCTAATACCAAGAAGAAATTGAAGGTAAATAATTGGAATAGTTGAAGTCTGTAGAACGACGACATGACGCTATGTACGAAACAGATCACTGAAATTAAAAGCGTCAGTGTTTTATAGTAAACCGTTGCTTCAGGGTGGTTGATAAAATGCCCATAATGTATGTATCATTTATCCCGCGTTGTTTCCGACCTTTAGCGTTCGCGTTATACTATTGCTTTGGAAATCGAAAGTACGGTAAGAACAGATGATTTGTTCGAGGGAAATATGCGGAGAACGATTTTCCCACTTCAACTGGTACTCTTCTGATTAAGAATATCATTGCCACTGTAATGGAGACAGTGATAAGTACTACTGAACCTTATTTCCCTTAAAAGCTATCGATTCTTACCCTGCGAACTCATTAATTCGACATATTGATTCATTTAATTGTATTCACTTTTATTCTTTTAACATTATTCTTTTTCGTCTTCTGTAATATTTTTGTATTTTGTTTGATGTATCGTTATTTTCTTCCGGTTATTTTTCTTATTGCTATTTCCCACGAGACCGTTGTCTTGTCATTTTTATTTAGTAGGTAATAATGGTCGTTCGAAAGCGGACAAGTAAACAGAGAAAATTGCAAAATAAAACTAAAAAGAGTTTCAGTTTTTAAGGATTTGCATTTTAACGATGTCAGCGCGTACTGATACATCGTGTTACGTGAATACTTTTAAAATACAACAATTAATAATTACAACTATATTATTCCTTAAAAAATATGCTACAGTATTATTATTTTGAATTGTGCAGGACTTAATTAGTTTATTACAATAGCATGTAAAATTATTCATTTTTAGCACAAGCGCATATTTAAAGAATTTATATTTGAATGTATTTGGAAAATAAACATTGTCATCAAGGTCCTTCGAGTTTTCTGTACTTTTTCTTTGGGAAATATAAATTTCGTATAATCATTCTATTTCAAAATTCTTGCTTAAATCAAATTAAACTTTTTATAAAATCTATTTCATAATACGTGTCATTTTTTGTAATATATGGTCAACTTAATATCACCCTGTCATAGGTCGTTGCATTTGTCATTTTATCAGCTACAACATAAGTGTAACGAAATATGCATTGCCATTTATAAAACTGAACTTCACCTTCGTGTCTTAATAAATAAAAAGCGCAAAAGTAAAAATGCATATATCTAGTTAGCCCCCTCGAATACAACATAATTTATTGAAAACAGTTTTGGATGACGTCAATAATAACCGTGTTATTTTAGATAATAGTTCTCATTGCCTCACATTGCCTGTATATTTGGCGCGTAACATAATGATTCATTGTTACATAGATGCATTACAACCTTCTGCATACATTGTGAAAAACCTCATTATACGATAAGGTTGCTGTACACGAAACAAGGACGATTACAACATTCTGTTTCTTTTCTTTGTTCCAATTTAACTATGTTGAATGGCGAAGCAATGTTTACATACATACGTGTAAAATAAAAAATAATGAAATTGCTTTTTTCTATGGTATTTATCTTCCAAGTAATCGTTTTTTACAGCATAGATTACATCGTAATTTAACCATTAATATTTAAACATTAATACAGGGACAGTAAAATTAATTTTTGACTCATTATCATTTTCTTGCGAATGTAAAGGCAAATAACAGATTTGTGCACAATTATTAACATGAAATTCAAAATCTGTTTTTGTGATTTCCCTTTAACTCCTACTATTTTTGTCCAATCCATTTAGTTTTGCGTACTGCGTAATTATTTGTGGCGTAGGTTTATTTTTAAAAGTTTTCCGCTTTAGAACCTTGCGTAAAAAGTTCTGCCACGGTACTACTTGTTTAAGAAATTTAAGTATGACACTTGTGAATCAAAGAACTATTCTTAAAAACCAATTTAAATGCATCTTACAACTAAAACATATACAAAAATTTGATATACTTTGTAAGCATAAGATTTTCCAGCAAACCTGTACACACAACTAAATCTACATAATCTGGACGCAATAGCCACTGTATACGTACCTCAGTTGGTGTAATTATACTGTAATGAATCTGGTACCATTTATTGGGATCATAACTTGCTGCTGAAAATCGGCGCAAGTTAATAGGAACATAGGATCTGAGTGAAGGTCTTTGCTAAAAAGAGCAAGAAGACTGAGGGAGAAACACCGAAAACAGTTTCCTAACTCTGGTTATGCGGCTCCTGTTACACTCCCCGAATAAATTAAATTGGCGGGGAAAAATAGTTAATTACTCATTATCCATGATTAATATATGCAGTTTTGCAATCGTAAAATAAACAACTAAACATTTTATTTTCTTACACTAATAAATTGATATTGAACATATATTCGCAATATGTGCAGCAATAAATCTATATAATTATACAATAATTTACAGTTATATGACTGTATGATATGATTATATGAAGTTTTTAAAACATATAAATGTCTTATAATCTTTAAACATCCCCGTACATAGTATACTGTATAGTTGTGCAATTTTAATACAGACATTTCACATATTTGACATTTGCTGAATTTACATCAGTTTCAGAACGCAGATAGATAATTGTTATATTACGAATGCTTTTTCGAACTTATAGATATATGGTTCACGATGGCGGCATTGTTGATATCGTTTCCTTCTTTTTAAGGTGCAAACGAAACGTTTACCCAAATGTGAAGTTACAAGTGTAATATTTTTTGTCACGCGATCAGAATTGAAATTTCAAAACCATGTGGATCGGTATTCTGTATATACCAATTATATCAGCGATCTTTTATTGGAATAATATATTATGGTGTTATGTTTTCGGTGTATTAACCGTATCATGTTTCTTTTTGGGATGTTTAATTGTGATATTCATAAATATCGCTCTATCTCCGAAGCACCAAACTGGTGCAACCACTATAAAAACAGTTGCAGAATTGGATGCTTTTCATAATTTGTTAATGGTGCGGGATAATTAAACATTATTCAGCTATTTCAACCATTAATTGCTAAGTTTTATTTATTTCACTGAAAGTAATTCAATTGAAATGATAAGATTTAATATAAATGTTAAAACATTTAAACGATTATTTATGGTATTATTTTGTATACTTCTTTACTTCATGTACAGATAAGATAAGGGTTGTTTTTAAGAAGCTGCTTCCTTTTTTCTTGCATATCTATAGATCTACTTCTTATCAAAGTATTTCCCCTATCTGTGTTTTACTTTTATTGTTCCTTCATTATCTTGCAGTTTGTTAAACTCCAATGTTTCTAATACAATGATAAGAACTGTTCTATTGGTATAAATGTGGCAATTTTAGTTCCATAACTCTTACTATATTTAAAATATCTCTCTAGCATCTTTAAACACATTTTATGCAGAATCGATTATTTTATTTTCATACTTTTATAAGTGCAAATACAAATGTATATTGCGTGTTATCTTATAAGTACATTTACTGCTTGAAAATCTATCATTCATGTTATTTTCTGCACTATTATTTCAGAAAGGATATGCCGTTAAAACGTCAGACGCCAAGAAACATGCACGCTATCCATTGGTCTTTACACGTTTGGTTGATGGAGGGCTGCAAAACTTGTTGGACTTAATATTCCAGGATTTTGTTGGCCTTTGGCTAAATGAATTGGCTTTTAATTCTGAACAAATACTAGATAATATGAAGCAAGACATATGGGGGGCAATTCAAACTCTTCAGGATCGTTTATCAAAATTGGATCACACCAAACTTGTTGTTCGTAATATAGTAAATAAAATTACTTTTCATTTTGAAAAGATCAGACTCGCTCAAACTGCTTCGTAAGTTGAACTATATATTTTTTTTTACAATATTTTCTCTAGTGTGTGGATTAATTTTTCTCTAATTATAATTCTTGACAAATAATTACAAAACACAAATTACCACTATAAATAGATCAGAGGGAGAAGATCCTGTATTTATTTTATCAGCCCATTTAATGTCGCCTACAGCTGAATTAGAGTACTTAAGAAAAATCAGTGAACTGTATATTTTATACCTATTACCACCAAGTTATTCGCTTGTACCGATGAAATATTTATTAAGGGAAGTTCTTGCGTGTAAAAGTAAGTAAAACAGAGCACATTTATCTTAATTATGAATTTATATACTGAATGTTTATTTCACCCTATATCCCTTTATTTGTTTAGTACTAAAACCAGCAATAGATTTAATAACCAATCCAGATTACATTAATCTGAAAATTTTATCGTATATTGATCAGCAACAGCTCGCAGAAGCAATGCATAGAAAAACTTATGAGTATGCTGAATCGTTTGAAGATTTTATTCGTATGATTAAGAGTTCCAATGATCTGGAGGTTTTGAAACATATCAGATATAATATTGTTACTGAAATTATGCAAGCTACAACGGTGCAAAATGTTAAAAGAGCGCAAGGTTTAGATCCAGACAATAATGTCTTTGGAAAATCAGATGCCATTCAAGCTAGAAAATTGAAGAGGTACATCAGTCAACTAACATACGCTAAAAATACATGTGAATGTCACATGCAATCATTAGGATGGAATAGATGTCCTGTTCAGGTAACAAAAAAATAGTTAGTTTATTAAATAATAGAATAGCAATTCAGTATTTGACAATAATATTTTACAGGAGGGCGATGTTACTGACGCAACAATGATTGCAGATGAAAAAATCTTGCCATTGCAATATATTTTAGACAATGTAATAGGCAGACGATACCTTTCACAATTTCTTGAACAAGTCGCTAGTCAAGATTTGATTGGCTATTGGGCAGCTGTACAAAAATTACGTAGCGCAGATAAGTCAAATTGGCATCACTTAGGTGCCGAAATATTTTACACTTATATTACCTCCCCTACAGCTGAAATAAAAGTCGATAAAGCTATACGAAAAAAGATGGAAAGCTTTTTGCTAGGGGATATAGGGCCCAATGTATTTTACGAAGTTCAAGACAGCGTCGTCAAAACATTAGAAGAAAAGTATTATCCTTCGTTTGTTGTTAGCGAACAGTACAAGAGTATGCAAGAAGCATTGCTTAATGAAAGAACAGATGGCTAGTATACCAATTTTCGTAAAAAGACGTATAATATTAGAACTTTAACAAATAATAATTTATACAATTTTTACTTTTAGATTTAGTACAGGACCCTTGTTTGGGGAATGGAATGTTATCTGAAAATATGTCTTTGTTTGTTGGTGAACATTCGAACTATGCTCGTAGCAAGTTGGATCAATTGCAAGAGAAATTAAATAATAAAATGCAGGCATTTCAAGCACTGAGATCGTCTTTAAAACCAGAAAGCAAGGTTCTAAATTTCTTGGCTAAAGAAGTTGAATGGTTACAAAGCGAGAAAAGACAACTTGAGGCACATTTAACACATACAGAAATGTGGGCAGAACATTTGAGTCATTGGAGAGCAGAAGTACAAAGTGCAGAAGTAAATTATTATGATTTACCTAACAAATTGTGTCTAGTTAGCACAGCTTTATTAAACAAGTAATTATAAAAACAGATACCAGATAACGGAGAGTCTCCACAGTTTGTGTTAGTTGTTCACATGGTAGAAGATGAAGATAATACCGAAAGTATATGCAGTGGTTGGGTCGTTCTTAGAAAATTACAAGACTTTCAAGATCTTCACAGAAAACTACGTCAATTGTGTCCCAACGTCAAAAATCTAGATTTACCATCGCAGCCTTTAAAATTTTTTGGAAAATCCGATAAGAATACCTTGGACAAAGCTAAGACACAAATACAAAAATATTTAAATGTAAATTTCTTAAATATTCTATTAATATGATAAAATATTGTTCAATATGAATACTTTAACTGCTACATTCATTATTCTTAGTATGTTTTAGAAGATGAAAAATTGAATCAAAGCGAAGCTTTGTATACATTTCTCAGTCCAAGTTCGGAGCATTTAAAATATGCCACACCATCGCCTAAGAAATCACGATTTTCATTGTCAACGCTGTTTAAAACGTACGTGATACGTATTAATAATTTTCAAATAACCGTCAGCTTGTGTAGGAGGCTTACTAAGAAAATTGATTTCAGGTCTAACAACAGTAGTGAGATTCGTGATAAAGAAGAAGAAGAAGATGTCTCACTGTTATTAGATGATGCTGATAGCGGTCGATCAGTTACAGATGGGTATTTAAATATTAACAAAGATACGATAGCAGAACCTCTTTATACGCTTTTAGGTGAAATTTTCGACTTACGAGGAGGATCAAAGTGGCTTCGTCGTTCTTTAATCACTTTTGTTCAAATGACTTATGGTCGAACTATAAACAGGTATATCAATATAACTGCTTCTCACATTTCAACAATGCAATTAAAATACATGAGGTTAATCTTAATATTAGGCAGATCAGAGAAACTGTTACATGGATATTCTCGGAACCCATGCTTCATTACTATATCCAATTGTTTACAAAATCGTGGTGGCCAAACGGTCACTTGGTTTCTGTAGCGACTGCTCGTACGGACGAAGAAAAGTTGAAAACTCGAGGGGAAGCTCGAAGACAGTTTTTAAATAATGTACCAGTTGTTTTAACAAATTTAGTAGGAGCGCAGAGTGGTCAACGAGGTGCAATTAAGATTTTTGATTCCTTACAAAATGTGAATCTGAACAAACAGCTATGTTATGTAAGTTACCCTCATCTATGAAAATTTTATGCAACAACAATGTAATTGTGCACTTATTTTACAGGATATTTTTGAAGTCGTAATGTATGAAGTTTTTCCAGAGTTTAAGCGAGTACAAGAAGCTTTGCTTACAGTTTAGACAATTTTTAAACAGCTATTCCATGTACTTTGTATTATTACGTAAAGAATTATGTAAATTGTACGTGGTTCATTTAAAAGGAAGTCATTTTTTATCATGCGATATTATATTAGACCCTTTGATCGTGTAAGTACAAGTATGGTATTTTTATTAAGAATAATGTAAAATGAAATTTATTATTTACAATGATTTTTTAATTTAATTTATAATACGCTAGTATACTTTGTATTAAAAATGATTATTTCATCAAGCTTTCGAAATATTTTACAAATTGCAATAATTCTTGTTAAAATAAGACTTTCTGTAAAGAAAATCTGTTATACTATATTAATTAATAAATTCTATGAGAACAATACAATTTTAAAACATGTAAACTTTATACACGGTACAATGAATAAAATATATAACTAATTGCTAGATGCATCGAAGTTCATGGATTAACAAATATTCTTAGTTATACATATATCTTTATTTCAGTATGTTTTAAATATCTTCATAGAATGTATACACAATGTAAACAATTCTTTATGTTTAATTCTCTTCTATGTATTGAAAAATTCCAAAGATAATCTTAAGAAACATGATTAGATTATATTTAACATAAACGTATTTTCTTTTTTATAATTAAGTCGTCGCATGATTCATGTCATTCTAATGTTAACTATTGAAGACTATAATATTTCTTAAACAATGACAGTGATAAATGAGGAAAGGAGAGAACCAAAAACAGCTTGGATTCATGTTTGTAGAAAGCAGTTGCAATCTTTGTACAGCATTTCATTAAAATAAATAAAGTCTTCTGATAAAAACAAATATTTGTTAATTGATACTCAATAATATAACGAAGGAAAGCACAACCTTGTCAATATTTTTTACATGGAGAAGGAGAACTACGTCTATCGTTTCATCCTAACACGAATCTAAAGTTCTTAAATTACTTACTAATGGCTATATAATCATTAAAAATTTACCATCGATATAAAAATGATCACATAAACCGAACAATTTCAACAGGTTATTTGAGTTGCTGTAACTTTTTAATGGCAAATTTAATGAATGGTATTAGTAAGTTATGGAACAGAATGTTTAAGAATTTTACAATAAAGCTGTAGGTATTATTTGTACATGATCTGTTACACCTAAAAGCCTATAATTAGGATGCGAAAAACACCAGTTTAAAACAAAAAGTGTAAATCATTATTTTAATTACAGTATTAACATTTTCATTTTTCTGCTCTTAATTTTCCAATTTCAGAAGATGGCACTACTTATGCGACGACTTAATATCCGAGTGGACAGTACGGTAACCTTTGTAATTACCCAAAGTTTGATGTAAAAGTATGGACTACTTAAATGTAGCTGCAAAAAGGACTAGTTTTTATATTATTGTTATATATGAGAATATTAATCAGTAACTCTCCATCAACTATAAATTATTTAATATTTTTAAGTTGCGTATGTGCTGTATACAGCACATAATTATTTATCATTATTATTATTAATTTTTATCTCACTTGTCGTAATGAGTGGATAAATATACAAATATAGTTGTTGCCAATCATCACAGGCCAACATATATAATTTAAAAAAATGTACAATATAAATAGCTATTAATAGGAGAGACGAAAAATGTATTCTTAAATATTAACACTGCGCATACAAAGCTTGCAAAAAAAATGTTTAGGATACAAATACAAATAGGTATTCAGACAAAATCTCTGGGGAAGAATAATTCTATGATAAATTTGATAAAATTTTTATCACTATATATATGCAGCCTTACAAACATTCCAGCATAATAAATATTTATACGTGATCTCGCAATGCCGTTTGATATATTATCTGTAAAAAGTATACAAATTCCTAGCTAAAACATCAAATATTAACTAAAATTGTGTTACACACAAAGAAAAAGATATTTTAGATGTGCTCCAATCGCTAAAGTTTATGATTTGCGTCCAAGAATATTTTCTCTTTCCTTTTTTATCAAACTCCGTATGATGCATAGAAAATAAAAATCAGTGTAACGTAATGATATAAAAGTCGTAATATACCACGGCATATAATTACGTTGAAGAATAAGAGGAAATTATAGACGTACTATAAATATATAAATATACAGTGCTTAGTATTTAGACATGTAATATAAATACTGTTATGTCTTTAATGGCATCGACTAGAATTATTTATGAAGTAATATTAAAAATAACAAGGATTTTCATTACTCATGAGAACTGGCGGAAATAATGTAACTTTAGATCTATAAGAATTTAATCGAATATGACGACAGTTTATAAAATCTGTTTTACGTGTAGTTAATGGAACATTTAAATTTTATGTGTACAGAAAAATCACGATTGACTCAATAAATAATACCTAAGGTACAAAGAATATTTCCTAACGTTACACGAAATTAAAGATGCATCCTTAAGATTGTATAGAATTATTAAATGGCATATGATATTGTTGACTAGTTGGATCCCTTTTCCTATTGCAAAAAGTATACACATTACAAGGATGTATACGAAATTTCATTTACTTGGCAGTGAACTCGGGCCAATAATTTACATAATAACGATGTGTTAAACCTTCAAATAATCTATCCAGCCACATAGGTAAACCATCCAAAAGATTGTCCTGATATAAAATATTATTTGCACCCTGTAATTCGAAAAGTAATTTCGTTAATTTTGCACCGATTAGAAAACTTGTATCATGTTATGATAAAGTATCGTGAACACTATTTACAAAATTTAAATTAAATTAAACTAGAAGAACGAAAAGCTAGGTTTGTACATAGAAAACTAATTAGTATAAACTAATTTAATACTTGATATAAAAGAAAATTGAGGCAAATATATATAATATTCTTCACAAATTATGAATGGTCGTTAATTTACATATAATTTGAAATTTGATTATTATAAATGTTCCAAGGACTTGGATTAAACCGAAAAAAGTATCTACAATATAAATAGCAAGTTTACGTTTACCGTGCATGTAACAGCCATATATGTATAACAGACTATATGAAACATAAAAATATCATACCTCTTCTTCGGAAACATCCGATTCATTAGAACTGTCGAAACCTATAAATGCGCCAGCTTCTGCATCATCTGTTCTCCGAGTCAACTGTTTCGTCATTCGTTCAATTCTCTATGCAGAAAAATGTCACTGACATTGGTCAATTTTGTATTTAATAAGTATGCCATCGAATTCGATTTAATTCCTACCTTAGAACCCTTGCCTTTGGTGCATTCTGGATGTTTGGCATGGTACATGCAAAAATATTTACGATGCCCGTTCAGGGACAATACAGTGCCGACACAATTCTTTGCATTTATATTTAGTTCCTTTTGTTCTGGCAAAGTGAGGGATAACAATTTTTTATACCAATCTAACCCTCGCTCGAGAGACAAATGTCCAAACATAAGGGTTTTATTTTTTCTGTGATAACACGAATTGTTTTATTTTTTAGCTATAATTTAACTACGTACTACAAACAGTTTTAAGTACTTAAAGTTTGTAAACATCAAACCTACCTATAAGGCCACATAGCTTTATGAAAGGCTGGTAATAATTTTAATCTACTTTGAACGTCGACTAATAGTATAATGGTTCTACAACCCGGTTTTAATAGTCGTACTAAACCATTATATTTCTCTGCCCGTAATTCATGCAATCGTAATTGTGGTTGTGACGGTGTGGATTTACTGTTATCCTTACATTGAGCGCGTTCAGCTTGAATACTTGCTTCTTCTAATTTTCTGCAATGAATAACTTCAAATGAATACCACGCAATATTATCTAAACTTTAGTAATTGTTGGATTTATACTTAAATATCACAATGTCTGGTTTAAACAGAACTTTTACTTACACTAAATATGACATTCCATATCCCGCAGCACCAATTAGCATTAAAGTAGCAATTACCGATACTAAAGGCAATATCTGATCTTTAGTCAGACTGTCTGAAATATAATCTACAGCAAGTAATGCTTTCCCAATAAGTTTGTCTACAGTACCCTGTACAAAAAAAAATCATCGTGTTGCATGATCGACTTTGAATAAAATTAAATATCGAATTGTTTTTAATTCCATAAAATTTCGAGGAGATACCTGTGCATGTTCATCAGCCAATTCTCCTACAACTGCGGCATATGGTAAAGCTTCAGATGCACGTAACAATCTTTGTATGGTTTGCTCTAAGTTCCGACGCGTTTCATTCCATTGTGTTTCATCTTGAGCAGCTTCAATCCAGCCCGTAGGTAACCATTCATATTTCAAATGATTCGCATCCCTTCTCCAAATGATAACAATATGTAATAGTGGTTCTAAAGGACTACCCTCTCCTGTTGATAATGCTGATACAAACTCTGGTTGTGTATCTTTAAATACGTATGTATATCTCACTCTATCAGTACTGTAAAATGAAATGTCTTATAAATAAATACAGAATACCGAAAGTAGGTAAATGTACATTTACATGTTATTAACCCTTTTGCTCTGGTACTATAAAAAATGACAATGTTCTCAATGGACTAATTAATACCGATTTTATAAATATGAAAGAAATATATTTTATAAAGATTTAGATACTCCATTTAATTAGTATTTAAATGTATTAAATAATATTTAAGATACCTGTAGGATGACTCTAAAGCTGCTTGTCTAAATTTATGTCTAGCCATGACATGAAACGGACTATTTTGTTGCGATATTAAGACTGCACATAATCGTTTTTGTGGTCTTAGCCATTCAGGCGGGCAAACAGAGTCTAGCATTGCCTGATTTGAAAGTCTTGGCAGAGCGAGGAATTTATTATTCGAAATAACATTGTGCATTGTATCACTAGATATATCTTTCATGCTAACGGACGCCATAGGTTTCTCGGAATTTTCGTTAAATAATAACAAAGTATCCAAATCCACGGATATTTTATATTTTGTAACAATAGGTTCAGTTTCTGGTATTTCCGTCTATACGGGATAAATTAATATTAAAGTGTGCATCTAAGAAACCAATAATAAACTGAGTATCATTGTAAGAAAGATAAGATAAAATGCATACCTGAACAAAACCAAATGCAACACGATCTCTGTAATAAAATGCAATGAATAGATATCGTAATCGTACTGATTCTTTCTTATCAAATATTAAAGCTCGAATTCGATTATCTATCCATCCTGAGAGGAAATTGTCAATATTATTATTATTTATATTAGGTATTAATTTATATGGGAATTTGCTTCGTAAGAAGTCTGAAACAAAGATAACATATTTAATTCAGGCATATTGCGAGGTAAGATATTAACTACAATCAAGTATTAAGGGAAAATGTACGCACCAACAATTTTTTGAACACTAAAAAGAGATTCTTTATATACACTAGTACGACCATCTATTGTAACAACAAGGCATGGTAGCGAGTGAATTCCCAGCTTCCTTGCCAAGGCCGACTCTTTTTCAGCATGTGCAGTTGCTAAACCAAGACCCAATGGCTCTAACTCATCAATCAAACGTCGCCATGTTGGTTCTACTTGCAAACATGCAAAACACCAATCCGAATAAAACAATATTAGATAAGGTGTACGAAAAGTTTTTGGTACTATTACATTTTCAAATGATCTGTAAAAACCATACAGATGTTTCAAATGTCTAGTTATAATTATTTACACCAATGCTTATACATATAGACATAGTTTATTTCTAGTTTTAACAAAACCATACAAACCGATATGTGATGCTCATCTTATAGAAGAGTGAAATGTCTCTATTTTGATAATGAAATTTGAAATTTCTAGCAAACAATTCTTCCAATGGATCAAAGACATTATTAAAGTGACTATTATCCCTTCGTTGCCTAGGAATACTTTCTTCTGTAATTCCATGATTATCAAATTTCTTTCTCCTTTCTGGATCTGTCAAAATCTAAAAAAAATAAATTTTAAGTTGTACAAAAGACTATAGTTTGTATTATATGTTTTGTTGAAACATTAATTTTTACCTCATAAGCTTTTGTAATTTCAACAAATTTATTCTCCGCTGCTGGGTGGTCAGTTTTATCTGGATGCCTAAATGAAACAAAATTTAAGATTTATTTAAAAATATAAATATAGAATGAGTATCTATTATTATACAGAAAGTTTTATAACAGAGCCAGAATGAATAATAATAAAAATATTCACATTTATATTTCTAAACAATGATCTTTTACAATTTCTGTTAACTTCTGAATATGTAATTGATTTTGATAATTGAATATGAAATAATTTTAAATATACAACAATTTAATTCCGCCCTTTCGATTTATTTTTTTATAAGAAATATTGGTCCGAATCGTACTACGATTATACTGGGACGCACTGTGTAATAATATTGTATCTTACGAAGTAAGAAATTATTATTTTAATATTGTGTATAAAGTCAAAATAACGACTTATAAATTATTATGTACGTTCATCTAATTAAATAATTATAATATTCTCATTCTTCGTATAAAATATTACCGAACCATTTCGTGTACTTTAGGAAGATGTCAATGAAGTGTATAATTCTAAATATAAAATAGCTTATTTTCGTTAATAGCATGTACCTTGAATATGTTTAAATCGTTTGTGTAACACAGGAAAATAAATTAGACTAACCCAGAAAAAAAGAAAAAGGACCTCAGATTTGGAACAATAACGAATAATAATAAAAGTAAAGTAATATGGTCATTGATAACACTCACCATTCTTTCACAAGATTTTTATATGCTTTTCGAATTTCTTGTAAGGTTGCACGTTTGTGAACTCCTAATATTTTATACGGGTTTCCCAATGATTCGCTCGCACTAACCGACGACAATAGATGGGTCGTTATAATAAACACCACAATAAAGAATGAGAACCTCATTAATAATTCGATAATTTGCACTTTCTTCTTAATGTTATTTGATCGTTTGCTTATTGACTCGAGCGTTCTTAAAAAATCAATCGATAACATTATTTTCGACGCAGGTTTAACATGAATATGTATGTCTATCTATCGAATTTGTAGCACTTTTAACATGAAATCAGCATTGATTAAAAACTATCCTTTTTTCGTCTTATAATATTTAATGGACATGTTCAGCACAAATTTCGGCTCACTTTAGCGCCGGAAACCCTGTCATTGCAATTTTATAGTGATGTTTCTGAACAACCATGTTGTCAAATCAAGTTATATACAACGAACACCAAATCTTACAATGCTCCTAGTAAGATAGGATCGATTACAAGGGGGCGCTAGAACAGATTTTGTATCCTAGTGCGGAAAATACTGAAAAGATTGGAATAAAGTATGTTTTTTCTTTTTGTGCATAATGACAGATGAAATTTTTTTAATAAATTATTTTTAAATGTTTTTAAAACATTCTATTCGATAGCGAATAACATAAAATAACGTATATGTACATACTATTCAAAGACATTTATACGAATAAATAATCTTAGATACCTGTTTAATAATAAAGCTACTCTTTTCATATAGTTTAAGCTCGAGCTTATTAACAAAGTATAAGAGGTGTGATAGCAGTATGTTCTTTGTAATTATTCGTCAATATTTAATCTTTTACTTTTCGCGGAGTGAATTGAAGAATGTTTGTATACACTTATGAATTATTGCGAAGGTAGTATTTCTATGGACGCAATATTTTTTTTATTAGTTATATGTATGCATATAAATATATATATATACATATATGTATACGAAATTACCAAGGGTAGTTGGTGATTTCAGTTTTTGAATCGTACGCACAAAAAGGGTAACACTCTGACGTGGCGCCACAGTTTAAAAATTTATAAAGGTAGACCGAGCGGCTTGCAATGAAATTATCGAGTTTATAGAACAAAACAGTCGTTACCCGTTGCCTTACATATGGCATATTAAATAAATATCACTAATGCGAGAAATTATGACAGTATTTATCACCCATGCTTTTGTAACTTATGCCAATATGCAATAGCATGTATGCTTTATGTCCCTATACATACTCTCTTGTTTAAACGAAATGGGAACTACTTAATTACATTGATTTCGTTGTTATGTATCAATTACATTAAACATTTTGCACATATAAATCGAAGAAGAATATTATTAACCAAAGAAATACCGAATCCACTTGATTTTATTTTCGCAAACAATTTAAGTATCGGTCGCAATTTGAAAGACGGCCATGGACTGACGTATGACATAACATCCAATATTGCAGATCCACTTTGAATATAGAAAAATGGCTACTTGGGCTGAGGACGAAATTGGTCGAAAATGGGATCGCTGTTTTACAGATGCTTTGTTTAAATTTGGTAAATATTCTTCAATAATCACGACTGTGAATCGACTATGAAAATACATACACGAAATTTATTTCTTGCTGGTAATAATCATAACGACGTTTTCTCAGGCGGAGGAATCGTTCTTGGTGGAGTATTCTCGCTGTTTTTTTTCAAACGTAAGGTTTATATATGTATACATATATTTAATACTGCCCTTCGATATGAATTCTTATATGTTCCTTTAATACTAATAGCAATGTACATTTAATGTTGTAATATATTTAATTCATACTTTTTTTTTTTAAATCCTATGCAAAAGAGTCACGCTTTTCAATGCAATAATAAAGTAACTAACGGTTCAATGTTAGAAATAGATTTAAAGTTTCTTTTCTGTTTCACATAATTCACGATATTTTGATACAAAGCAACTGTTACAATCTTCTTTTTTTATAAATGAATATTATTTTTGTTAATTGTAAGACAGGTTAGGTACTTGATGTATACTTAAATCTGTTCATCTTATGTGTAACCCTTTTACGCATACAATCAGACTGATATGTACTAGATAGGTTTAGGACCAAAGAATCTGTTCTGGCCAAGTAGACTACATACACACACGTAACCAATCACTTGTTAAACTTTTGCTTAACGTGATTATATGTTCTATATTCCGTCTAACATACCTATACGCTAATATTAATGTTTAAACGCTAATTTTGTTGTTACCAAGTTGTTACCAAGAATGGATTATTTACATAATTCCGCTAAAACATCTGCAGAAATTATAGCTAGCTATAGTAGTATAGCTAAAAGTATTACCACATCTGAATTATGAATGCATTTTTGTTCCAACGAAAATGCTGTCATGTGATTTTTTTTCATTCCTGAAAAATGCTTTCACATGAAATGTGTAATTTATAAACAAAAATATGAATATTTAAACCATGTAATCAAATTATATATATTATTGCTATTAAATGTTAATTTTTTAAATAAATGTTCAAACTGATTTATATGACAAAATAACGCAAGTATTAATTTTTGTAGGAAGAAAATGGCCCATTATAACCGGAGGTGGTTTTGGACTAGGTATGGCGTATTCTAATTGTCAAGAAGATTTAAATTCCTCAATAAGCCAGCAAAAACCAAAAGACTGTAGCAAAGTGGATGATGAGAAAAGAAAGAAAACTTCGTAGCAAACTTATTATTAAAACAAATTATTATGCTGTTACTCAACAACATACCATATATAAATAAACTAGTTGATCTTGTATTATAGTGCCACAAAGAAATAAACACTTATATAATTTTAGATTAATATAACCAATTTAAAACGAAATGAATTTGTGTTGATATTATATACATATGTTTCTTATTTATTTCCATATCTTTAAATATTCAACCAATACTCGAATCAATACAAATAAAAAAATATGTTTACACATTTTAATATGCACATTTTTCGAAGATATTTACATTAACATATTTTTACAAAAAAATTTCATTGTATTTGCATAGAAGTCCGAAAATTATATTTATATTTATATATTATTATATAAATATCCAAAGAACATATAATTATTTAAATAGAAGAAAAGAATGTTAACAAATGATTGCAGGCAAATAATCCATAAGTATGTAAAATTTACTTTTAATTCATTGCACAAGTTTCCATTCTACAATAGTAATTCCAATTTGTATTTATCTTTTTTATGTAAAAATTGTTTTACTAAATTAATAATTGAAGACCCGATATAGAAGTTGGTAAATAAACTAATATATACAAATTAGTCACTCTTATCTATTGCTATAATATAGTATCTATCAAATGTTTCATTGTATATGATAAAATACTTCATGTAATAAATTGATTGCTCAGGTTTTTTCATTTCCAACAAATATTATTCTATTATGATAGAATAATATGTATTAGAATATTCAAGAATAATTATGTAATTAAATGTTAAGAAATGAGTGTAAATTTTATTTATCACCTTCCAACTCGCAATTATTGTGTTGTATGTCGTATTTACGATTGATGTTACCTAATATAATTAAAGACTGCGTTTAAATTTGAGATGGTTTTCTTGACCTTAATTTCTATCATACAATATTGTTTCCCCCGTCATACAGTGTTTTGTTAATAATATAATAAATAATAGTCTCGTCCAGTAAAGCAATTGCAGAACAGACTAGATTTATTATTATGCGCGTTACGTTCCATTATTCATGTTATTATTGTTTGAATTTTTTAACAATTTCGTTTAAATAAATGTGTGGGATAATAATACACAAACTTTTCGGAGTATTCATTTTCGAATCTGACTTTAGATGTATAACCTCTTATAGTTCTAGGAATAAAATTGCATACAATTATTCACGTTTATACAATAGAATAGCAACAAAGCAATACAATTAACAATAACTACAATCTCATTCCTTATCATAATTTAATATTCCCGCACTTGACTGAACGACTCTAGAAACATTTCTAACGCGTACCTGTTTCGCTTTAGCTTGTTGCGATTCTATTGGTGGGATATGGGGAGTTTACGTGGATTCAGGTGCCCGTGGAGCGCTCGACCGCTCTGTTTGTGGAGTAGCGCGGCAAAATCAAACATAAATTGTAAAGTTAAAAAGAACGACTGTTTATTCTGTAAATCAGCGCAGAAAGTACTGTTCGTAACGAGAGATGAAGAAGTTCTCCTGTGCGAGGCTTCTTCTTCTTTCCTTTTCGGCTCTGGCTCCTCTTCCTGAGTTCCTTGCTCCTCCGTTTGACTTCGTCTTGTCCAATAGGGTTGGGTCTTGCTGTGGCTGGGCCGTGGAGGTGGCAATGATTCCGTTTCCGCGTGACGAGTCAGGGTCCGCGCGGGCTAAGGGAAAAGTGCGAGAAAACCAGAGGAAAACGCGCGAAAGTCGGGGAGAGCGCATCGAAGAGCTGGTGGGGTTCTCAAGGGTTCCTTTGATTCGGGGTAGGCCATGTGGTGACCAGCCCCGGATATCGTGGGGTCGACTTTACAAGGGTTGTACATGACTTTTTAGACTTAGCTGCATTTTTACGGTTTGTAGTAAATAAGCTTTAGAAACTTTCAAGTGAAGTGTTCTAAGATATGTACTATAAATAATGTACAGCTTTATTTATCGTGTATCCCCCATCCGGTTTCGAATTTCGCTCCTAAGTTATTATCACTATCGATAGTTATAATTATATCGTCGACCGGCGATTCGATGTCACTAGATATTAAGGCCTACTAACGCGATAGCGTAACAAGCTCATTATTTATTCCATTATTTCGATAAATACCGTAATTATTAACATATTGTTTTAATTCCAATAGAACAAAATGAGCATTGTAAAAATATTTCCATGAATTTCATAAAGAACCTATATATATGTTTTTATATACTAAATTTTCTTTTTTGTTCAAGTTCCGATTCGATACATTTCGATATTTAAAACGAGTGTTCTTATCAAGTAGTGCTGGCTTGAAACTAAACAGGTCTATAAGCAAAATGGATATCTGTTAATCCATCAGTGAAGTCATCTTGTGATAAATTATTAAAGGATTTTGTGTATCGCAGTGTAGACTGCATAATCAGAAAAAAAGGAACAATTATTTTTGTTTCATCGACATTGAAGTAAAATGTTAACCGCGGCAGCAAATTCTTTATCAAACAACGGTGGATCTTACAGTAATGACAGACCGTCAAGTACAACGGATCCAGAACTTGCAACTGATCCGGCTTCGGGTGGATTTTTTCATTCTGATTATAAAAAGTGAATACCTTACCAATAAAAATTTGCGTATGCCACGGAGCATATAAATGTACTTTCATCTCACTGTCCTACCTTATATACAATGGACAGATTTAACATATTTAAACTTTGACACATTTTTTTTTGCATCTGATCCTTTATCGATTCGACTGTTACTGCATTTTTTAACATCTTTTATATTACATTCGAATAGAATTTCGAAGTAATTAAAAATTGTTAAGTTTACACACTTATACGTTTCAATATTTATTATTTTATAGAGTGTTAAAAAGTAAGTAGCGAAGAATGTTTAATCAACATAAGTTTCATAATAAATCCTTTCGCTATGATATTTAGTTTTCTATTTATCAGTCTTACACATGTAGAAGAAGTCATAACACGAGACACACGCATAAGATATTGAATATTGTTAAAACTCTTTGTGTGGGACTCTGCGTTGACTGTGAAATCACTGTGGAAGTTTCAGACCTATAAGAAACAGCCATATGGAGAAAGTTATCATTTGTTTTTTTACTACAGTCAACATCAAAGTTGTAGTCGATTAGGAGCTATTGATTCATTCTTATACTTTGTCCCACTTGAAATTTGTGAAGATAGGTTCAACGAGTTCTTTAAAACTTACTACTCAGAATGTTAACTCACATCAGGACAAAACTTGTACCTTGACTTGAAGTGGATCCGTAACCAAAGGGAATTAAATATGAAACTAGATGTTATAATGAAAAAATTAATTTTCAGACTTATGTTGATCAGACATTTCATTTATTCCCCTCAGTGTGTACTATCGACCTGCAAAATTTCAGGAGCCTTTTTATCACACTTTGTATATAAGTTTGATATATTGTTTCTTTTGTTTTATGCCCCTGTTTCATATATTAGATGTTTAATATATTCGATACATCCAAAATTATCGTAAAACTTATACCTTGAAACATAAATCAAAAGATAACAATTATTACGATATTTTTGTTATGATTTATTATAAAGTATTTGGTTAAATGTAATAAGAAATTATTATATACAGTTAATAGCAAATTCACTTTTAGACACGAAGACTTGAAGCAAATGTTGGATAGCAATAAAGATGGGCTGAAGTTGGAAGCTATGAAACGCATAATTGGAGTAATATAATTTTTTACTTTATAATAGAATTGTTGTCTGTACTTTCTTTTAGCAATAAATATTTATTTAAGTTATTGAGCTTAAACTCTATTGTTTGTGTTTTGTCTTTTTTTGCAGATGATAGCGAAAGGAAGGAATGCATCAGAATTATTTCCAGCTGTAGTAAAGAATGTTGTGTCAAAAAACATTGAAGTGAAAAAATTAGTTTATGTTTATTTGGTCCGTTATGCAGAAGATCAACAAGATCTTGCACTCTTGTCTATTTCTACATTCCAACGTGCATTGAAAGATCCTAATCAATTAATAAGAGCTAGTGCTTTAAGAGTACTTTCAAGCATAAGAGTTTCTATGATAGTGCCCATAGTAATGCTTGCCATTAAAGATTCGGCCAGTGATATGTCACCTTATGTCCGAAAAACTGCAGCACATGCTATTCCTAAGTTGTATTCATTAGATTCCGAGCAAAAGGAAGAATTAATAAGTGTTTTGGAAAAGTTACTATCTGATAAAACTACTCTTGTGGTGGGTTCTGCAGTAATGGCATTCGAAGAGGTTTGCCCCGAGAGAATAGATTTGATTCATAAAAATTACAGAAAACTTTGTAATTTATTAGTAGATGTCGATGAATGGGGCCAAGTTGTTATAGTCAACATGCTTACAAGATATGCAAGAACTCAGTTCGTTAATCCTAATGTTGATGTATGTGTAATCTTCTACAATTACAAATTATTCTGCACATATAATAACATAGAAATTGAATTTTTATAGAACATAGAAGAAGATGAAAATCGACCGTTTTATGATTCCGATTCCGATTCGTCTAATACGAAAAAACCGAAATTGACATTAGATCCTGATCATCGATTATTGTTACGCAATACAAAACCTCTTTTACAAAGCAGAAATGCTTCTGTGGTAATGGCGGTATCTCAATTGTATCACCACACTGCACCTCGAAGTGAAGTAATGTCTGCCGCCAAAGCGTTAATAAGATTATTAAGGGGACATAGAGAAGTTCAGAGTGTGGTCCTCCACTGTATTGCTAGCATATCGATTACCAGAAAGGTAATGTAAGTACTAATATATTCATAAAACGAATTGTAATTATTGAAAAAACCAATTTGTGCGTGTATGAGTGTGCATACACAATAATCAATACATGTGTGTGTGTATGTACACACACACACACACACAATTAATGCAGAAAGAAAAAGTAAATGTTTTCTTGGTGATTAAAAATTTTGTATGATGTATAATATTTACTATTTTTATATAGGGAATGTTCGAACCTTTTCTTAAGTCATTCTTTGTGAGAACTTCAGATCCTACACATATAAAGCTTTTAAAACTAGATATTTTGACCAATTTAGCGACTGAAACAAGTATTGGTGTTATACTAAGAGAATTCCAAACGTACATCTCCAGTAGTGATAAAGAATTTGTTGGAGCAAGTATTCAGGCGATTGGAAGATGCGCAAGTAATATAAAAGAAGTGACTGATACATGTTTGAATGGATTAGTCTCGTTATTGAGTAATAGGGACGGTAAGTTTATGTAAAGTATAGTGCAGTTGGACCTCGGCATCTTGAAGCTCAACGGAATAGCTAAAATTTTCAAGTTAAAAATGTTTCCTCCCATCGAAGTTTTCCTGTACGTGGGGTTAACGAATGAAAATTCGACTTACAGGGCCTCTGTATATGGATTAGGTTTATATTTCAAGTTGGAGAGGGTTTTATAGCCGAACGTAAGGAAATTAACAAATTTTAGTCATTATAGAGGTTTTCTAATTATGCGGATTCAAATTACCGAGGTTCGGCGATATAAGTCAAAGTAAATTAAAATACCATGCTAATATCTAATTCTTTATTCAGAGGCTGTTGTAGCGGAAAGTGTTGTTGTTATAAAGAAACTCTTGCAGACCCAACCAAATGAGCATAAAAATATTATTGCGCATATGGCAAAATTAATGGACTTTATAACTATACCACAGGCCAGAGCATCAATTTTATGGCTCTTAGGAGAATATTCAGATAGGGTACCTAAGATAGCTCCAGATGTGCTAAGGAAAATGGCAAAAAATTTTGTAAACGAACAAGACATTGTAAAGCTACAAATTTTAAATTTAGCCGTTAAATTATGCCTAAACAATCCTATGCAAACAAAACCGTTTTGTCAGTATGTCTTCCAACTTGCAAAATATGATCAAAACTATGATATTAGGGATCGCGCCCGTTTCTTAAGACGTTTTATTTTTGATGACGACGGACAAGAAAAGAAACTTTTGCAACTGGCAAAAAGAATATTTTTAGCTCCCAAACCTGCGCCAACATTAACATCTAGATTCAAAAATTCCGAATATCAGTTGGGCACGTTGTCACACTATTTAGATATGCCATGTGCTGGTTACCGTCCTTTGCCACCTTTCCCTGATTCAGCTCCTGATTCATCTTTAAGGGATGTTGCGAGTAGTAATACACGGGATGCAAGGGACGATTATCATCGAAAAGATAAAAAAGATAAAAAAGGAAAAGAGACAGAAAAAGCTTTTTACAGCGATGAAGAAAGTGTTCAGGAAGACGGTATGTACAAAATAATTGTAATACTGAAAAAAAACTTTTTCAATTGAGTTATTGTTTAAAACTTTAGAGTTGGGCAATGAAAATGAATCTTTGGATGCATCTACGAGCGATTCATCAGATGAAGAAAGTGATTCATCTGAATATACGTTGGACTCTGATAAATCTGAGAACGATAGCGAGAAAAAGAAATCCCTAAAAGCATCTGATGAGTCTAATAGCGAGTCTGAAAGTGAACAGACAGATTCTGAAATATCATCTGAAGATTCGAAAGACAGCGAAGAGGAAAAGTACAAGACTTTGAATGAAGGAGTAAAAGAAAAACCAAAAAGTAACATTGATTTACTATTAGATTTAGATGACGGTAAGGCATAACATTAAAAAGACAAGTAAATTGTTGTTTACAGATATCATATCCATTAAATTAATCGATTTTTGAATCTGTTATTTTCAGTGATTCCTATGACACCTGTTATGCCATTAAGCACAGGTGGTGTATTTACTCCTATTAATTCGGCTATGACAAACGATGTCAGAGAAGTATCAGCTTCATTTATTCCTATAAAGAAGTCTGAATTATTAAATAGTATTGCAGGACATGGTTTAAAAATTGAATACAGATTTACTAGATCGCAGCACTTAGTTAGTGCTCATTTTGTTACTATTGAATTGACATTTTCAAATGAGGGTGGTGAACCTATTAAAGATATACAAATGGGAGTAAAGGTAAATTAATTGGATATCAAATCTACGATATGTACAGTATCTGGCATAATTAATCGGCCGACATACAGTACTGGTTTTCTTTCTTGCTTTTCATAGTATCAGTTGTTTGAACAGAGTCGTTCTATTATCAGCTGTTAAGATAGTTTATGGTTATTTGTAAAATCAAACCATATTAGAACAGTTTGCAACGTTCACATTGGAAATGTACCTACATTCAACTCTTACAAGGAAATGTAAAACACAGATACACGAAAGAAAGAAAAAAACATTTCGATCGTCCGAATATTTACGGCGGTACTGTATCTTTAATGTTTGATGTGTAATAATGTCATGCTTTCTAACTGTAGAATTTACCGAAAGGCATGCTTATACATGACTTTACACGAATATCATTATTGGAAGTAAATTCCAATTTATCCTCTACATTGGGTATCAACTTTAATGACTCTACACAACCGGCGAATTTCAATATCGACTTTGTAATTGGTGAAGAAACGTATTCGTTCCCAATTACTATCAAAGCGCCGATTGGAGAAATAATAAGAGCTGTATTTTTACCGGAAGATATGTTCTCGGCTGAAAAAAATAAATTGAAGGGTATGAACGAACATGTTGCAAAAGTGCAATATACGAGCGATAATAAAGCTGTTTCGCAAAAAGTTTTTGATACAGCAAATGTAGCAGTCATACCTAATAGTGATGATGAAATGAGGTTTGCCAAATTTGATTTACAGTTACAGTGTAAACAAAGTTTCACAGACAACCTAATAATATCTTTTTTTTTTATTGACACAGATTTGCTGCTCATACTCTGGCATCAAAATCCTTGGTGCTAGTGACAATAAAAATGATAGCCAATGAATGTCTGGAAATTTGTGTAAATTGCGAGAAAATGGTAATAGGTTCTATCTTGTTGAATGAACTAAAAAGTAATTTAAAGATAAAATAAATATTTTATATGTATAGTTATAAATTTTATATTCACAATAAACTTATTATGCTTGTATAAATAAATATAAAACTTCTATGATGACCAAATACATACATATGTATAATGTAATATAATTTCACATGAATATGTACTAATCAAATATAAAAATTTCAGTACAATATATTTGTTATGAGGTTATGAAATGTTTATAATAAATTGAGATTATAGTTCTATAAAATAAATTTTAGTTATGTAAACTGCATTAAATAGTCATTATATTCAAATACTATGATCACCTGTCCAAGAAAATACCAGTGCTGCCCATGCATATATATGTACATGTATTGTATTATTGAAAAACCATTACATAATTATAACACGTTAATTTTGTCAAGTACTGTATATTCATATCTAATATCTAAACTTAATTTTAATTCTTGATGCGAATAGATTTTCATATGAAGGGAACTTTTTAATTAATTAAGTTAAATGAATCGTAAAAAGAATTATACTAATGGATAAAAAAAATCTTACAGTTAATAATTTACTAGTAAAATAATTTAGAGCTCGACACATACATATGATAAATATTTTTGTAACGTATTTATTCATTTTCTTACATCATAAATGAAATCAAATGCTTTTACCTTCATGCATTTAAATGGAAGCAGATAAAGAAGAGCATACTCTATCTATTACGATAGCATCGCAAAGTAAGTTCGCACTTCGTTGTCTGTATTAAATATTATATGTGTATTTTAAATGATAATATCATTCGAATATTTTTTTAACATAACATAAACATTTGATTTTATATTAAAAATGCATTCAAAAGAACATTTTTATGTGTTAGAAATAATAGAAATATCGGATTTAATTTTGTGTTTTCCATTCATCAATGAAGTGTACTTGTTTCATTTAATTCACACTTTCATGAACCTGCTTGCTAAGAGGAAACTAATTTGATCGAATATTAATTACTGCAGGTATGGGCACAATTAAAACAATGATAGTAAAAATAATGTTTTTCATTTTAGTACTTTTTCACTTACGCAAGTTTCAACTTTCGAAAATGTTTGAGTTTAAAATATCGATACAGTATAGTAATTCAAGATAATCGATATGAACATATATATTCGATAGTCGTATTATATCGATATTAGAGCATGGCCAATAGATGGAAACCTAACGTAGTCTCTTTTAACCATACGATTCACGGTAAGATGGCATGGGATTGATGGATCAAATATTATCCAAGTAATCTCTTATTATGATAAAAGAAATATAGCATATTTTATAAAATTTTATGCATTTTATACATCTACTTTAATTACAGTACTATATTTTTTTCTTAGCATTCTGATTTCTTGAAATTTTACAAATCCCACCTTTTTGAGGTTAGAGATTGACACTTCCTTGATGTTAAATACGTCTCATAAGAGGTTACGACAGCTATACAGAATCAAAAATGAGATTAAACAATATCCAGATTTTATATATGATAGCATTACATTATTGAATCTGTTAATTGTTTACAATCAATATTTAAATGATAGTTATATGCGTGACTATTTTCTACTTATATATGATTATATTACAAATATTCCGTCTTTATATTACAGATGACTAATCCAGAAGAACCGAAGGCGAAATCTGTGGAGACGAAGAATGTTTCTTCAAATAAAAAGGGTAGGATCAGGCCAAGAAACTACGACCTAGGGAACGGTGTTTATAGATTCAGTCGTACCCGTATGTTCCACAAGAAGGCCATTTATAAATTCTTGGACAAAAAAACACCAAAAACTGTATGTTCGATATTATATATATTATTCATGATATATTTTTATCTCCATATATTGGGTACATATATTATTGTATGTATAATGATAGGTCAAGCCGAAGAAACCGGTAACTGTTGAAAAAAAAATCAGTGGTGATAAGAATGGCGAAAAGCGTATTGTATTATTGAAGAAGAGGCGTGCAAGTTATCCTACTGCAGATCCAGTAACTGTACACCATGCTAAAAAGTGTTTCCGCGACCATGAGCGTTATCTAAGGCCTACTTTAAAACCGGGAACTATTTGCATTTTACTTGCCGGTGCACATAAAGGAAAGCGAGTTGTTTTCTTAAAGCAACTTGAAAGTGGTTTACTCTTAGTTACAGGTAATTTTCAGCATGAATGTAGTAATTAGGCCTCTGTCTACTAGGGTGTATGGTACACAAAGGGAAAGTCTACGAACAAAGATGTTAAAAAAGTGTTGCCATTGCTACTGCAAATGTTCCATTTAGAAAGTACACATGGAAATATATTGATTCGGTTCTAGTGTTAAGTGGTTAAGATGCACTGCAACCACTGATCAATTCTAACTGATTTCACTACTGAGTTGGTATTGGTTGGGGGTATACATAGTGAGGCACCTTGATCGCCTCAAACCTTGATGCCCCCCTCGATACCCTGCAGGATCTGTATCCTTAAATTGTTTATTGGACATAATTTAGAAGTTATTTGAGGTGATCAAGTTAGGTGGCTCACCCTACATGTAGCAGCAGCAACATCCATGGTATATATCTAAATTTGCAAACTTTCTAATGGTATGCCATACACACGAGTCTGTATTGACCTAAGTACGATAGTGCAGTCTAATTTTCATCGAAATATATACAAAACAGTGTACACAAGCGCAAAAACTAATATGTTTATGAAATATGTTTTGAAACAGGTCCTTTTATGATCAATGCTTGTCCTCTGCGAAGAGTCAGCCAAAATTACGTGATTGCCACTTCTACGCGTATTAATATTCCAAACAGGAAGGTCCCTACTCATATTAACGACGATTACTTTAAGCGGAAGCGCGAAAAACGCGCAAAGAAGGAAGAAGGTGATATTTTCACTAAGAAGAAGGATGAATACAAGCCAAGTGATCAAAGGAAAACTGATCAAAAAGTGGTTGACGAAATTGTCATTTGTGCTATCAAACGGAACAAAGAAAAGAAAATGCTATTTACGTACTTGTCTGCAATGTTTGGCTTGAGAAGCAGCCAATATCCACACAGACTAAAATTCTAATCTTTCGTGATTTGGATATAAATATATAATAAACACAGAAATATCAGTTTTTTTATTCCCCTAGCTTTAGAGTTACTTCTCTTATTTTACGTACCTTGACATTGTTTAGTTTTAATGAAGCACATGCTCTAAATAAGTTACATTAAGAAATTACCAAAATTACACTTAGGTAATTATCATCAAATATTTCTTATTGTATATTCACATAATGCAGGGAAAATGAAAAGTAATATTAGAAATTTCAAGTAAAAAAACAAGCCGGTATTATTATTTTATTACACATATAATTATGTCTCGTCGAACTAAGTAATAAGTATGTATGTATGTACTTATATATGATTCATTTAAAGCTACTTTGTCAGATGCGCATGCGCGTCATGAACTGGAACGTCAAATGCGAGAGTAGATCAAATAACATTACATTATGATACTGTAATATGTAAAGTATTGTTTACGTGAAAGTATGCATATATCTTCGAACATAATTTTCAGTCTAATACCAGTGTTCAGTTCCTGAGCGGTGACATCATTGCATAGGATTAAACGGGATAGTCGAATAAGTAACCGTTAACAAACAAAAGTATCGCTCGCTGTACTTATGTATATGACATGTGACACACCGTTCTCCAATGTCTTCCCCTAAAACCACCGGATATTCAAGCAATTATCAACGTTTTAACGATGATGCAAATGTATCACTGGATCAAGATATTTCACATCGATCATCCCGGAGTGAGTTACATTGATAATGTACATTGTCGTTTTAATTCATTCCTTCCTTCACGAATAGTAATGTAGAACGAAAGCTTCGCGTTTTGACAACTATGTTATAATTGTTCCATCGGTATAAGACGTTTTTCCATCGGCCCTTTGGTTCCTAATATTTTACATATCACATGCTGCTTTTTATTATTTTACGTATTTCTACAACAATGTAATTTATTTTAATAACTTCACAAAATTTCGTAAAATTCAGTGCCAGTGCACAGTGTCAATAATTATTAACACAAGAATAGCATTTATATTATATTATTCACTTGATTGTTTTCTTAATTTAATAATATTATCATGTTTTTTTACTTTTTAAAGATATAATTTGGTTTTTCTTTTGTTTATGTTTATTTTTTTATCGTAGAATATGGATCTATGTTATTGTGTGCGTCACCAGACAATCATTCAAATTCATCCGCTGAAAACACAAGAACGACTGATCAATTCATGCATAAATTTGACACAGATGATACACCCATAGAAAACATGTCAGAAAATGTGACTGTTCCACCACAAGATCCACTCATGGATCATGATTTGCATTGGGAAATGAATTATCACGAAGCTTCAATATTTTTAGAGGTATTTGTGTATACATGTACAGAATAATCCATTCGCTAGTGGACAATAAGACTGCCCATCAACTATGCAGTGTTGGGGATCTGCATGAACTAGGTCTCACTTTGCTATGACAAAGGAGAATCGAATCATGCCTGTAACTTATCGCATGTACTTTGTAGCAGTCTGTTTAAAAGCATTGCCTTTAGATCCACTAGCGAGGGGATCATGCTGTACACACTTATGTGTATATGCATTTATACCTATAAATATTTTTAAATATAAGATACAACTGATAAGAACTTGTATTACAGGAAGGTAGAAATAATGAGAAATTTGACTCGCACCCAAAACATCCAGAAGATTTACCAGCATATCTCTTAGTTCATAATAATTGGTATTATGGCTTAGATTTATTGACTTCTCTTATACTTTTGGCGTTGGCTCTTGTAGAAGAACCAGCCGTACCTTTATTTGGTGTAAGTCATTAATCAAAAATAATAATGTTGTCTCTATAATATCATCTGTTTAGTATGTATGTACTTCACACGTTAGATACCAGTGTGGGCCCATGGATCTATAGAACTTCTTGCTTTGATCATTATAGCCACAGAATTAGCTTTAAAATTAAGATGGATCGGATGGGTTACTATGTTGAAGCACAAACGAACAATGCTGAAGGTGAGGGCAACTATTTCTTTAAAGTCAGATATGTTAGAACTATAACATACCGAATTGAAATTTTAATTTCATAAAGCTTCATTCATGATCTTATATATTTCTGTTAGATAAATCTTATTTATTTAGTTTTCTTTATCATATAAATATTCATGTTTGTCTTAGGTATATTGTTAGTAAATTGAGTAGCGTTACAAGATTAGGGTATTGGTTTCTTCCACTTCTCCCTCAATATGGCTGAGAACAATATATGTGTAATACAATTGTAGTCTGCCTTGATATTGATACGATTAGTATGAGGGTACTAATGAGAAGATAAGTAACTCCACAAGTGCAGACATTTTAGATTATATTTTCAACAAAAGAAGACAATGATAATTCTCCTGTTTCTCCATTTTTTATATATAGTGTATACCATTGACTTTTTTTGGCCTTTGCATTATAAAACAAACTCAATCTTAATTAATGTATGTATGTTATATGAATGCTATCACTTGAACTGACTTATTATAACTGGCACTACACTCATTGATATTCATACCTATTACACAATGGCATAAAACTATTAGACACTGATGGCGTACTTACTAATCATAGATTAGAGCACTTAATGAATTTTTTACATAAAGTATCTGAACAGTTTGTACAGCTAGCAACTTCTACTAGTTATTGATATTAAGTGTGATATATAGGGTGTCTCATTTTAATCTATGAATAGAAATTACTCGTAAACAACCCGTTGTATGAAAAAATGATTCAGGAAGAAATTGAATGGTTTCAAGGGAAATATGATTACGATCTTGTGGAATTAGTTTTTCTGTAAAACAATCCAAAGGGGTCATACAAAGGTGACATGCGTTGTTTTAAATGGGATTAGTCCCTACAAATACTTTTGTATACGAAATAAATAGCTGAATCGCCTAGTGTATTAAAAATGATATGATTTCATTCAAAACAATGTATGTTACCTGTTACCTGTATGTATGTATCCTATGACTTCATATGTCCCCTATTTGTTCGTCCACAGATAATCTAATTATGTACACCAGATTATACAGAATAAGCAATTTCTCTCTGAACCATTTTTTCACACAGCAGGTAATGTATGAGTAATTCATGAGTAAAACATTTATAGACTAAAATGGGACACTCTGCATATAACTCTATTCAGTGTGTTAGAGTTATTATACAACAATAACAACAACATAATATCTTAAGAATTCATTCTACGATTTTTGTCTTAGGCGAATTTTGAGATTAAAATGTATTTTAGCTGACGACAGTTACAGAATTACTCCGCAACTTTCTCTAACTAGTATATTAGATATGCATGAATACGTTGAACCTAAAGACTTAACAGTATTTGTTTTTTTTGTATAATGACTTTCATTGCAATATAATGATCAGTTATATTATTTTTACAGTGTGCGACATTAGTCATCATGTTCTTAGAAGCAATGACGGTTTTGGTACGGCAGTCATCGCATTTCCGTGTAACACGTGCTCTGAGGCCTATTTTTTTAATTGATACTAAATGCTTCGGAAATGTTAGAAGATTTATAAGACAAATCCTTTTGACGCTACCTCCAATACTGGATATGTTAGGATTACTATTATTTTTTATAACTCTCTACACAGTACTGGGCTACTACATGTTTTCCGAAATGAATAGAAACTTTTCTTCGTTACAAGACAGTTTTGTCAGTCTCTTTGTCCTTCTCACTACTGCTAAGTAAGTATCGTTGCAGTGAAATATTGTACACAAATTTAATAGTAAAGTAGTTTTTAGTTTTCCAGATGTGATGATGCCATCGTATTCAAAAAATAAATGGTACGCAATATATTTTGTATCTTACTTATCCACAATGTTGTACGTGATGATGAATTTGATGTTGGCAGTAGTTAATGAAACATTTACAGCAGCTGAGCGTGAGAAATTTAAAAAATTATTTTTACATAAAAGAAAAGCATGTCAACATGCATTTAAGTTATTAGTTTCCAAACAAAACCCAGACAAAATGCAGTTTCGTCAATTTGAAGGATTAATACGACATTATGCACCAACTAAACGTATGCAAAATTTACGAACAAATATTTTACACGTTATTTACAAAAAAAAAACAGAAATAAATTTTTATTCTATAATACATAAAAAAGCTTTCTTTTTCAGACATAAGAGACGTTGTTTTAATGTTCCAACATTTAAATGCTTCGGGAAGTGGAGTTTTAAGTTCTGAAGAATTCTTAAATATTTACGATAATATTATACTTCAATGGGAATTGCAATACTCTTCTGTGCCTTGGTACCACAGTACATCACAACCTTTACAAATACTCTGCACAGGAGCACATGCTGCTATTAGATGGCCATATTACGAAACTCTAATGTGTAAGTTCAAGAACAGACATTATACTTATACAGTTTTATGTGGTATGATTTATTTTGACTTGGAAAAAAATGATAAATGTTTTAGATATAACAATAATTGCGAATGGTATAGCTATGATAATAAGAATATTAGAACCAAGCAATAATCTTCATAGCGCATTCCTGTTTGCTGCATCTTGGGATACCTTTCTTTTTGGAGGATGTAAGTCAAAATAAACTTACGATAACGTAATAAGTATCACAATAATTTGAATATTAATTTTGGTTACAGTATTTGTTGCCGAAGCTTTGATAAAAGTATTAGGTCTTGGTACAAGGGGATACCTTAGTTCTGGATGGAATCTTTTTGATTTAAGCACATCTATAATGACACTTGTTGCTGCTTGTATATTGCGTCTTTTTCCCACAGTAACATTTTTCGTCTTGTTCAGACCGCTACGACTCTTAAGATTATTTAAAATGAAAAAAAGATATCGGGACGTGTTCGGTACTCTCGTGATTTTAACTCCTTTAATGTCCTCAACAGCAGTGGTCATGCTTGTTTTATATTATTTCTTTGCGATCATTGGAATGGAATTGTTTGCTGGTTATAACATGCGTAATTGTTGCAAGTAGGTACAAGAGAAATTTTCTTCGAATTTTCTTATGGTAGTTGGAATATTAAACTATAGGATTATTTGGTAGAAATACAACAGTCGAAGATTTTTACAAATACTCCGCCAATGAAAGTACCGCACTAGGATATTATTATCTTAATACTTTTGACAATCTTATAGCCAGCGGTATGACTCTTTTTGAGTTAACAGTTGTTAATAATTGGTTTGTCCTAATGAATGCATATGCATTTACCGTTGGGATGTATACAAGAATATATTTCATGATATTTTATCTGGTGACAATGATTGTATTAACAATTGTGGTATCTAGTTTTTTGGAAGCATTTCGATTCAGAATACATTACAAAAAATCAACATCTAAACGGGATGGTAATTATATTTTCATATTTTATATCACAGTCCTCTTGAAGTTCCAGATCTGTCTTATTCACATTACGTGCATTTGCTTACAGAGGAGAAAATGCTTCACGAAGAAGTGGAATTAAAGTGGGATGAATTGCAATATATCGTAGAAGATTTTCAGTTATTAGAAAAATTACGATCTTCATTGCCTGCTGGTGTAAGTATTATACTTTGTGTTCTTTTTTTATTATACATGGTGTACTAGATTTTAGTAGCCAACGTTTAGCAATATGTTTCATAAATCAAAATGAGAAAAGAATGTTATACAAATGTTATACAAACGTATGTCGTTTTCTATGTTCACTATCTGAGTGGAAGGTAAATTTTAAAATTAAATCGGCGATTTAAGTAGTATAATGCTCGTAATTCTCCCGTATGAAAAATCACTTTGAGTTTGTTTAATAACGGTGGTTAAAATTTGAAGCTTCTGTTGGAAAAAGTGTTGAACGCTGAATGCAAAACTATTAGGGTCCAACTTTTGTATAAATCATTTTTTCATAGTATAAGAAACAGCTTACAAGTAATTTAAGTGGTACATTTAAACGAATCGCCCCGTGTGTATACTTATTTGTAAATATTACAGGGAGTTGTCGTTTTTATTGGATCGCGTCCTCGAACGCGAGAAGTTTTACAAAGAAAAATGTATACAAATGAAATTAATGAATGGATTGCTGAAGCGAAACAAGCAGAAAGGCAGGTATTATCGAATGCTACTCTTCATGTAGAAGACAATTATATAGAAGATACAGTTGCGGAGACAGATCATCTAGGATTAACAGACAATTTACGACAAACACATCGTGACACATCAAATGTTGTATAGATCTAAAAATACATCACATTTATTTAATAATTTTCATATTACATATGTGTATATTGCATTAGTATCAAGAAATCACAATTTGAAATTTTAAGAAACGACAGGAGATCGTGGGAAATTTTTATCTACAATAATGTAAAATAAAAGGGAGGAAAATTCATTATTACATTGAAAGAAAGTAAGAACACTTTCTTATTTTCAATTATGTTGCGATGTATGGATTTAATTTATGAATAATTTTACCAAGGCATAACTCAAACTAAGGAACCATTATATGACACATCATCATGAATAAAGCATTGTTAGTATTGAACTGACTTTCATTTGGGCATCCTACCAATAATTTTCTGTGGAAAGACAAACATTTATTTTTAATTTAATACTTATTTATTTCTTTTTTTTTACTGTATAACACGGCCTTATCCTTTGCAGTAAAAATCACCTAAACGAACTATTCATATACAATCGAACTTCGATTAACCAGGTCGTGATTAGCCGCGGTCTCTATCTTTAAAATTGTTGATAAAGGAAGAATTACAATTACGAACCAAACCTTTCGTCGTTCAACAAAATTTCTTCTCAATCGTTTCTTCTAAGATCTCGATTTATTTAGTCTACCCGCCTGCCGTTTAAGCCGGTTAATCGAGATTGTAATATACTTTGAGATTATAAATAGAATATAAATACTTATTACACGTCAAAATGTTGACTGTATTTTCTAATGGACGTGTAGACCCTTTTTAATTTTCAGCAGTTTATATCGCCAAAGAAAATATAAATAATTTAAATATTATAAGGAAATTAGTTTCCCTTAATTAATTATAGGATCATTTTCCAACAATTAATTTATGAAATAATCATTATTATATATTAATATTAGAATTGTAACTTGCAACTACATGGAAATAAGAGGATAAATCCTTTTTTTGCCAGGAATACACAAATATTAAACTGTATTGTTAAAGGAAAATTAATTAATTCTTATCAAGCTAGCGTTTACATAATGTATTATGGATGTACTTGCACACCTGGACCACCTAAAAATGTTAATTTAACAGTAAATCCGTCTGCGATTAATTTTCGCGAAAGACTTGATATTGTCTCAGGCTGAGTTTCTGGTAATAAAAGAATAAATGCATGTCCACCACCACCAGCTCCTGTAAGTTTTCCTGCCAAACCATAACTTTGTGCTTCTGCACAAATGCTATCCAAAGATGGATGAGAAACCTGACATGTGGCTAATAGTCCTTGATTCATGTTAATAAGTGTCTGTAATAATACGATAAGCAATAAGAAGATCTGAATAACATGTGGGTATTAATAATAATTTCTTATGATCAAGAACATCAAATGATTGTATAAACTAATTACCATCAATTGTTTATATTCTTCAGAAAAAGATCCATCATTGACCCGCAAAGTATTTTTAAGCTTTTGTATATTTCTGATAGCTTCGTTTGATATATTATCAATTGCGTCCATAATTATATCAATAATAACGGGATACCTGCTTTTCAATTCTAATAGTTTCTCCAAAATAGCTTTAGTGCTTCGACTAACTCTTGTATCAACCAACAAAATTTTCATGGGGTGTATATTGTTCATAGGTTTCATATATTCACCTTTTTTAAATTCTATTATTGATCCGTATGTACAGACTGCATTATCTATTCCAGACGGACTCCCATGCATAGTTCTTTCACAATTTAAAGCATATTTTGAGATATTTTCTAAATTAGACAAGTCGAACATCTTGGAAATGTTCTTTTGTAAATGTGACCAATGTAGGAAACATGCAGCAAGACAAACCGCAAAGGAACCAGAGCTCCCAAGTCCAGCACCGAGTGCCAGTTCGGTAGTTAATTGAATGCGAAATGGTCTCACATTAATTCCTTCCTTCAGTGTTATATAAAAAAGTAGATAAAAGAAAGCCTCTAAACTTAACTTTTGTTGCAAATTCCCACAATTAAACATAGCAACGAATTCTTTGACTTTGCTATAAAACATCTCATAATTTTCTAGAAATTGTGTATCTCTGTTAGCAAGAAAGAAATTGTGTATTTGTTGCAATGGTACGATCATAATTAAGTTTACGTGAGGGAAACATATGTTAACAGTTTGTTCAACTTCAGGTAGTTCTGCAAAATCCAGAGATGTGCGTAGATCTAAACTGCCTGCAACAGCTGTTTTCCCATATACAACAGCATGTTCCCCAAAAAGAATAACTTTTCCCGGTGCTGATACTTTAAATTGAATCATTTTTAATTTCTTCAATTTTCTTTACACAGCTGTTGGTTAAAATAAAATAGCATTTATTTTAAATCTAACAAAATAAAATCGGTTATAACAAATCATTGGAAAATACCTTTCTTTCATTTCTTATTTTTTCCACTCTCCAGGTGCTAACGTTTTTTGTGAAAATGCATGGATATCTTTAAGTTCCTTTTCCAACACCGAGTTTACCAATCTAAGATTTTATAGTACAGTATGAAACATGTAATATTATTCGTCAACAGATGAAAACATGTTATTTAGATTTTTTCATAAATATACAGTTATAATACCTATGTCGTTGTAGTAATGGTTTGCCTTCGAACAAAGTAGAAACAATTGTTACAGAAAACTTTGCACCACAACCATCGGATTCATCTACAACTTCCTGTAACATTTAGAATAATACAAAATTATTGAATAAGTTTTTATAGAACTTGTGATGTAACTAAGTGAAATAAATATTCACTGCAAATACATGTAATGTTTGCTGAATAAAACTCGGTTCCCTATTAAATAAATATCTGAATACAATTTTATATAAATATATAGATATAAAGTTATATAAAGCCCTTAAAAGAAATACTTTCCTCAGCTGGACATGGTAATCTCAAAGAGTGTTCACTATATATGTTTCACGATCGTAACTCTTATGTAGACACATTTCTAAGCGTTTCGACTGCCAACTTGTATAAGTAATATTATCATTATGTTAATTTATTGATGTGATATTGAATAGAGCAGAGTAAAGTTCAAATCCCGGTAGTGTGTTGTGTAATTTAAAAAAAAAAGAGAAAACTGCATCTATTTAACATTTTCCAGATAACGTACAAAAATATACAGTTATCTAATGCTTTAAAGTAAAAATGATAATATAAACTATATCTCTGCCAATGTCAATGTTAAAAAACTATGAATAATTTGAACGCGTTACAATTATATTATGTAATATACATTCTGTGTATATCTCTGTAAATCGTAATTCCATTTTGATCTTAATAAGTGTGCGTTTATATGATCTTACTACATTCAGGAAAGTGGTAATAACATAACATAAATTATTTTCATTTTGTTTAGTTTATTCTTGACTTATATTATTTTATATAAAAATTGTTTATAATTGAAATATACAAAAAAGGCAATGAAATGTCCACACGAGTAGATGGAAACTAACAACGCAAAGAGATCTGGATACTTATTTGGAGGTGCTAAGAAACCGCTAATAAGAGAAAGTATCACTACTCCTAAGATTGAACAGTAAAATATAATCATTATCCAAAAAGATAAATTATAATTTGATAAACGGAAATTGTTCTTGTAAAAATTTAATATATCTTGTTTGAATTTTATAACGGTCGATCTGTTTCTATTGACCTTTAATTTTTTTTTATACTGCTTCTCATTGCTTGTAATATGTGCAGTGTTTTGAAGGTCAATATTATTCAATGATTTATTCTTATTAAATATATCAGGACGTGCCCACCATACAAAGAAGAAGTAGAAAGTTAATGTACTACAATATGCTGTATACAAATCATCTTTTATAAATAACGGTAGCATGCTAAAATGCGAGATTACTAAAAACCAAAAACAAGCGAATGGGTCATCTTGAAAGTGTAATAAAACTGGTATTGCAACCAGCAGAATTGATTTCTCATGAACTTGAAAAGAGAACAGAAAAAATGCTAATGAACAATTAATGAGAGAAGTTATGAACTTTTCTTTATGTGGATTTAAAAACAGATTTATACAACTTGGTAGAAGTGCGAATGTTGTCAGCGCTAAGCATACTTTAGCTAATGCTGCATTTGTTAAAGTATTACGTAACTTATAAGCTACATTTAGTGTACACCACATATTAGCAACTTTATCTTCGAATACACCCCTGGCAACTGGAAATAATCGAAAAACAACATTCCCAAATGCTTCAAAATTTTGTAGAAACGGCAACCATATAACAATAAATGTTAAAATTACTGTGATCGATACACACAACAGCATTAATATATTAAACGTCCAAAAATGTTTTTCTGTTGGTGAATATTTTCCAAGTATGTAAAAGAAAACAGGCAGAGAATGATAAAGTTCCATCTGTTTGTAATTTAGCGCTGCAACAAAGAGAATTGACCCAATAATGGATGAGTTTTTGAGTAAAGCTGTAACAGCGCTGATGAATAGTCCTAACGAGAAACAATTATATTGAAAATGTCCATGATCTATCAATATTAAACCTGGGTAAATTAACATTATTGAAAGATTAATGTGCTTCCTTTTCAAACCTAATATATTCCATTTTTTTCTGTCACCATTGTCAACTACTTTGTTATTTAATATGAAATATATTATCGATGGTACATACAACAGGACATCTATACAAAGAACGCTAAGCCTCATGAAATATTTGTGATCTTCTGTTGATATACCTCTGGATTCGTGTAATTTTACGTAGGAAGAATTAAGTTTATTAGCAATGTAGCCTAAAGCAAAACTATGATAAGCTGTTAAAGGTGGATAATCTAATCCCCAATATTGCAAATCATTATCCGTCGTATTTATGTACCATTTCTCGATCGGAATATTAAATGTTATTTCTTGCCAATGTCGTTGTGCTTCATAATCTCCAAACATTGGTGGCTTTCCTTGACCACTGTACGAATGGTACGCAACGCACCATCTTAAAAGGATAGCGAACAGGGAGATTAGCACAATCTGTGTACTTCCATGCATTTTTTATCACACATGTGATATTCTTTGGTAATTTATATGTCGAGCGTACACTCGATTGTAATTAATTACTATATTTCAGAAATAACCTCTAGTTACCTAGGTTTTATCGTGAAAAATAGATAATTAGAATAAAAATCGCATAAAGGAATATGATGAATATGGAAACGTAACGATTACGAATTATATGAAATACATACCACGTGTGTAGCTTTTAACCCTTCCATTAGTTTGTCTTTAATATAACTCTCAGTATATGACATATCTATGCTTATTATAATTAAAAGACTAACAAATATATTTTGTAAAGTTCAGGCCTAGTTGTAATAAAAGTACATGGTAATATAAGATTAGCTTTTTTATATAGTCTCTCTTCTGTAATTTGAATAATCTTCCAATAACTAGTGACGTTAAAGACAATGCACCTTTTGAACTCGTGGCATAATTCAACAGAAAATGTTAACAATCGATTTCCCAAATTTCGATTAATCGAATGAGTACACACTTTGAAAATAACTGTTTCAATCCACAACATTTTTCGCTTTTTTCTTAATATGATTTTCTTGTGTCTAGATGCGCATTAATGCTTATTACCTGGCGAATGTGAATATCAAAACTTCCTGCTAACAGTAACGCGTTGTTCCTAATGTAAGGAGATTCAGGTATTTATAACTATATATGTTTTATACGCACACACTCACGCACGCGCGCGCGCGTACAAGTGTGATACGTATACTTGTTAACGGTAAATATCCTGACACTTAAACAAATACTTCAATGCAACATTTATTTTTTTAAATACTATTCACTAAACAGAACGTAATATAAAACGGGCAAAAATGATAAATAAAACATATTATGAATACCAGTCAATTCATCTTATACAAAAATATCTTATACATATATATATGTATAAGAATAATATTCAAATTACAATATTTCTTTTTTTCTTTATCTTTATTTCAGCACTGCTACAAATAAATTTAAAATAAAAGCTTTAAAGAAGTATTACTGTATACTCTACAGTCTACAGTGTAGAAAATCCACTCATATTACAAATTATTATTGTGTAACATATTTCCGGTATGTTAATACCATTTAATGGATTTGTCCTCTACCATTATGTAAACCACTATAAACTAATTAATATTCAAATATAATTGCTTTTTTTTATCTTTCCTTAATACAGCGAAGTTGTCATAAAGTGTTGTCTTTTTAGAAAATTTGCATTGAAACGCAATAACAATAACATTCGATTTATAAAAAGCTACGCGAGAGAAAATTATATTATTTCTTTAACAAGCTGAATTATGTATGTACACGGCACATGAATATTGTCTAATACCAGATATCAGGTACAGAAACGATTGTTCTGGTTCGCAACAACAATAATAAATTATTTGTAACAATTGTAGGTATATAATACAATGAAAATTTTAGGAAGAACAGTTTATTGAATATTATGTTGATGTTATCATTTCTTTTCATTCAATTTGTTTATCTTGGGATTATAGTGAAGCAGCCATGCTTTTACTTTGAGGTGTATATATGTATACGTAGCATATTGATATGCAGTTAGAATTTAATAAGCCAACAATCAAAATAAATGTTTGTATTCTTAATATGTAACAGTACCATTGTACTTTCTCTCGGTCTGTCTCTCTCCTCCTCCCTGTCCCTCTAAACTCATATACGAGTTGATCAATCATTTTAATATTTTATTAATGTTTGTATATTATTTGTTATTCTATGATCTCTATTTTATTTCCTAGCAATACAAATTCCATTTCTTTTGTCAATGATGTATTGAGCTTGCATTGCGAACAGCGACAAAATATGTATTGAATCTGCTTGGAAGAGATCTGATAGCGTTCGAATAGGATACTACTTTTGTATATTAATAATTACTTCAAGAATTTTTTCATTTGCTTTGATTGATATTGCATGCTGTACTGAGCATTGTCTGCTTTAGTAATAAGCGAATCTAATTTATCTAAATGGGATCCCATCTTTTCGTTGATATCAATTTTCTTTCGCATCGCAGTGTTAGTCTCCGTGTCATTCATGTGTTCCTGATCATTAGATAATTCTACTGTCAAGTTCTCATCGTCTGTCTCAGGATCAACAGTTCTTGTTTCATTCTGATTTGGTTCAGTAAGTTTATGGTCCGGTGTATTGTTTTTAGAGCCCACCTTTACTTTCAGCAGAGTACCTAAACTGCCACAAACAGTCTGTAAAATACTATCATTTTATAAAGCTGTACATCAAGTTATTACCAAAAATACTTTTACATTCTACAATGATTAGCCAGATATAGTTGAAAGGATTGTTTTGGTTCAAAGAAAATGAACAAATTATGAACATATTATAAGTAGGAAAATTAATTGATTGACCTTGAACCTATTGATTTTCTTCTGCGTTGCACTTAAAATAGTGTTCAATTCGTCTAACCCACCCCCAATTCGTTGTGCAGCCTCGTCCGAAGAATCCAAATTCTAAAAAATTGTATTAAACATTATATAAAATACTATAATTACACGAAATACTTCCGTATATATAATTAACTTTTAATTTGAAACGAGGCGATTATATATAACATCACAAAAACTACAATTTCTAAAGACACAGCCAGAATGTCCTAAAGTATTAAATATTTTTACCTAGAAAATATAGAAAAATATTTTACACTATTCTGATTTTTCGTCGAATCTGATAACAATATATTTACTTGGATCACTGCTTCATCCTCATCGCCAGGAACATGATTTTGTGCTTCAGTTTTTTGCATTTCGTTCCATTCTTCTTCGTTGGGGACAGGCAGCCCCAATAGTTCCGCCCTTTCACAAGCATGATTATAGGCCTGAGACATTTTTTCTGATATCGATTATATTTTTTTTTGTCTACTAGTCGATTTTCAATAATATACAATAATAAAACTTCGTGATATCCCTTTTAATAATTTCCTCTAAAAATGTTAGAATTGACAAATCATCAGAGGAAGCCAATGGGGTGGCATGCACTACTTAAGGAATCCATGTTGCTGTAAACTGTGCGCAAACTCCGGGAGAAACCAGAGATTTTTTGCAAGAATGTTATGAAAATTGTTAGTAACAAAAGTATTGTATAAAAAGAATGAATAACATTATACGAATGATGTTATGTATTTTTAAAACAGATGGCTTATTAAGAATTTAATCTTTTCTACTATCGTTTCATAACGATACTCTGCTGATTAACTAAAATTTTAATACAATATTCAGTTTTTAACGTAACCATCCCAAGTACAAAATTGATTAGTACATTTGTAGTTTAATAGTTGAGTCATATGCGTATGTCTATTATTGAAATAATCACTTATTTTTATAGTTTTGTTAGTATTTCCGACTTAAGAGGAATTTTTTAATGCTTCTTCAGCAAAATGAATAAAGATTTAATAGCAACCTCCACGTGGTGAGACCTAGAAATTCGTATCCTCCTCGACGTAATTTGAAAGTCTATTATCGAAAGCAGTATATTACGCGAATTGGCTGCATTTCTTTATTATTAACTGTCAGTTACTTAAATTGTACTGTGCATATGTATACCGGTACACATTCATCTTAAATACATAATAACTAATTTCGTTCTCTATAATGATTACATTTAGCTCTATTACGAAATTCTCAATCACGCGACGTTGTGTTTAGTTGGCCGTGTCAGGTAAAGCGTTCATTCAATTAATTTAACTTAATTTGATTTAATTCTTCCATTAGAATGTTACCAAGAAATTGAAGCAACGCCACAAGTCAATATATTATATACTGAACGAAAATAAAAAAAGGCTACGCATGTTTCCGGGAAGGCTCTTCCCGTGTAAAACAACAAATGAATTTGATAGAATATGTAGAATATGTAGGTTTAGTTCTACATAATAATTTAATATTATTTAAAGTAAAGTATTAAAATGTAATTGAAATACATATTAACAGATGTGAAAGCTGCCTTTTATAGCTTGGGATTGAATAAAATGACAGTAAAATACTGTGATAGTAGTATCTTTACATTCTAAAATTACTTGCAAATAACGATGGTACTGTCTTAAATCAAGAAATGCAATATTTAAGATCATATTATCGAAAAATAACTATAGTAATATTTAGAATGAATTTATAAAAACAATATGTACATATTCGTATTTTCAAGATGTGCGATTTTCCGACATATTCATGATTAAATCAATTAATACCCACATATAAAAAGATTCATAATCGAATTCCGGACGTGTTGCGTAACGCCATCTCGTGTTTGGTACACACCGAGCATCCTTAAAACTCACTTTTCTGATTGCATCGTCCAATTTAAATAATTGCGATGCTTCTACCGGGTATTTTTTAATGATCCTAGGCTCAAATTAAAGATTGGACTTACAACTTCAATTTCCATACGGTTCTATACATATAGTTCTCGTAGTTTAAAAGTTTTTACAATGGGAAAGTATTCATTCCAGACCAACGTAATCATTTCGATGTCTTCTCGTGTTTCACTTTGTTTTCTAGGACTAAAGCCACCGACGAGATATAAGATTAGACAAATCACCTTATGGACTTTCGTGGCCCGACATGACATGATTTGAGCGTCCTCTGCTCATAGCTGATACTTCTCATTGTGCATAAGAGCAAGAAAGAATAAGATGGACGAACTTTTGCCACGTACTTTAGTTATCCTTTAGTTACAGTAAAGTTAGAACACATCTTACAGATAAAAATGATACTAAACTTTACATAGTTTGTACGTAGTAGATTTATAAAAATAAATTACATCTTTTGTGCAACTTATTTTACATTTATTACATTTTAGTAGAACTTGTAGTAGTAATACAAGTAATATTAAGGATCTATCGAATGAACTGAATATAAAATAGATATATATATATAACAATTAATTACACAACTGCCCTAAATTAATGTTATGCGCTAATAGTTACAAACTATATTTATAAACCATTTCACAATAACTAAAGAATAACTGAAACATATGGCAAAACTTCTTCTATCTTCTTTCTCGCTCTTATACGCAATGAGAAGTGCTGGTCAATATTCTTCGTCACTTTGGTTGCGAAACCTGCACACACAAAAAATATATTAGTAAGTATGTAACAGAAGAGAGAAAGATTGTTAAGGGATGTACAGAGGAAAAAGAAAGAATCGAGCGCCAAGCAAGGAGCATTACAGGAAGAGAGGTTTATTTGAAAAAGAGTCGAATAAGTGGTGGAGGCTCGTTCTAAAATAGGAGTAGATCGTTCCTCGAATCGAGACCTTTGATTTGAGAGATCGTTGATTAAAATCGGCCAAGTAGAACGCGAGATAATTGAATTTGTTTAACGAAATTATAAACAAATACGATTATATCGGCTTGCAAACCAGCTACACTAATGATCAGTGGACATAAATTAAAGATAGGAGCCCCAGCTACAATCTCCAATAGGCGTTAAGAATATTCCACGAGCGTTCATTTATTATAAACAATTAAAATATTTTTTGAAATTTTCACGGTACCTGCACACGAGGGTTATTCTAAACTAGAAACCGATCGTTCTTTGAGTTAAGGGCTTTAATTTAAGACATCGTTGATTAAAATTGGCAGTGTAGAACGCGAGATAACCAAATTCGTTTAAAGAAACTATAAACAAATGCGATTTCTTCGACTTGCCGGCGAGCTACAAGAATGATTAAACAGCATAAATTAAAGCCAGCAGTATATGCTACGATCTTCAATAGGTGTGACCAGTATTTCATGTGAAGTTCATTTGTTCTAAACAATTATACAATTAAAATTGTTATTACGGCCACCTGCATATAGTTACAGCAACGGGGTATTTTTTCGTGTAGCTAATTCATTTCCCTTTCATTTGACACCTCATTTATTAAAAAACAACAACATGGGGCCAAGATAACAAGTTTTTAAGAATATATCGGTAACGTTGCGAGTGACATGGAAATGATAATGGGACCCGAGGTCCCAGAAATGCTGGCCGAAAAAATACATTGTATGACTTGTCTATTCCTATATCTCATCTGTGCTAAAGCACCCACCCAAACTGAAAGAATTGTTCAATTAGGATGTGAAACTGAACACAGAAAAAATTTACATCACGTTAGCAAGAAAGCGCGTTACTGTTGTCCCCGTAATCAACGCGAATAAATATTTTTACAATAGAGGAATGGAACGGCACCAACTCCAATTTTGAATGCAAATTATCTAGCAAAACAATAATCAAGGTATCTAATGCCTATATCAAGAACTTCAGGGCGCAGTATCTATTAGCCTTTAAAAAATAATTACCGGGCGGGGGGATCAATAGGAACCTATTGGATCAATAGGATTGATAAGATCAATAGGAACCTATACCTGTGAATAAATTAAACGATATTATTGCTAGCTTAGCATTATCATGACTTTTTTTTTTAATACTAAGAATGAATCACTTAAGTAGTCCTTATTTAAATATATAAATTAGGAGATTATATATTAGCCTTGCAAAATAACATTTATTTAAAACCTGTGGAAGTTATTTAGAAATCGTTGCTTTTCATTTGTATAAAATTTCACGTATTCGTTTAAAAATATTCTTTATTAGAAATTATAAATGTCAAAGTGATACATAGAGAAAACGCATTCGTTATGACACTATAAACTGAATTACATTAGGTGGTGTGTTTCACACGTCATCACAAACGTGTAATTTAAAAAAGTTCCTAAGCACAATATACATTTCAATGTTATTAAAAATCGGAAATACGTATGTTTGTTAAAATATATTTACATTTATATTTCGAGCGAAATGGTTTTTGTTAGAACGTGGAAACATTCTATATCAACGTAAGCGTTTTTAATAAATTGTTATTTTATTTTTAACAAAACATAATAGAAATAAAATCTGGCGTTAAGTATGTACAAAAGAAAAAAAACGGTCTTAAATTATAAATATTGTAACGTTCGTCAAATTCAATTATCTACTTAATGTATCATAATTACGGGAGGGATGTTTATAAAAGAAAAGGAGCACATATTAACATAATTTAGCATTTTTCCATTGCATTTTATAAAATGTTTACACGGGGAAATATTTACAAAAATATGAGTTGGGTATGATGAAATGTAGAAGACAGGAAAAGGGGATGAACAATATAGTTCTATGAACGATTCAATTGAGAGTGCCCCGGCATTGAGGAGCTCCACATAGACAAGGAATTTTATCGTCCTCCAGTGGAAATTTATAATCATATGTAATTTCTTCGTTCACTCCTATCGGTTGCTTACTATAGATTACAATTTTCTTTTGGCTTTCAATTGTAATTACTTTTGCATAACAATTCGGCTGAAAGAATGGGAAGAGAAAAAAGGAACGTTAAAAAAATAGTTCGCGCTAAATTATTAAATTTTTCTCAATAAATAATATATTTAAAATGATTGCAATACTCACATTGCAGCTATGATTAATGAACCGTGCTAAATTTCCACATTTCGTTGCGTCAATAATTGTATCTAAATCAATGCGGAAGAGATAAGAACTACCAATACCGGTAGCTTCATATTGGGACTCTCGCAGGTCAGCAACAACTGGCCTAACCATTTGGCCAACATATTCGATAACCATTTCATCAGCTGCAATTGGTTCCATAGCAAAAAGACCCCAATCGTGTATACCAGATTTAGCGAATTTCAATTGCTTTTTCCTAAACTATAAAGCAGCAGAAAAAAAATGTAAGTATATAATGATAATTAAAAACGGTAAAATACTAATATTGTGTGTGTAAAATAATTTAGATCTTACTTTCAACTGATTAAATTTAAGAAGATCACTGTCGGTATCTATACCGAAGGCCGTTAATAATCGGCGTTGATTACTTCTTGCTTCACGAGACAGTGCCTGCATTTTGCCGGTTAAAGCTTTACTATTGTTCTTTGGACCATTCATTGTTCCATCCGCACCAGCATAAGGACCATTATTATCCTCAATGTCGTTAGTCCGCTGTATACTTTGTGCATAATGATGCTGTAACAAATAGATCAATTAAATATAGGTCGACTAGCAAACTATTGACATAAGTAATAGAAAAAAAATAAAAGATTATTATTATTAAAGAAAACAAAATATAATGATTATTTTTTTCACGATGAATTGAATTCATTATTTAAAGAAGTAAAAAGATACCTTATGCTTAGCTTTTTCTCGTATGTCGACTTTATAATACCCTTCTGTTCTTGCACTTCCACTTGCGTGAAGTCTGAGTTCATCTCTCTTTCTTCGTTTTGCTGGACTTGGTATATCTGTTGGTGGATGATCTACCCAATGTGTGTCATTTAACCAGTAACCTTGACTGTCATCAGCTAATAAAGCCTCGTAACTTCGTCTTAAATATTCCACGTCCTCTGCATCTATTCCCCTAGTTAAAAATTCATACAAAATAGCCATTTCCGACATAAGATCACGTTCTTTGTATGTGACTGCTGGCTCTTCCATCTTTTTCGGGAACTTTTCATAAACATATTCGTTTTCAATATTTTCTTTCTCTCCTTCATGATTCTGATGCGTATGAATTTTAGTATATTTATTATATTTTCGTTTTTCGACTTTATGCGTTTTGTCTTTACCCTTAGAAAATTTCATAACTTTGGGGGGTTTCATTTTTACAGGTTTTATTGGTGCCGGGGGTGCACGAAGTACAGCTTTTACAATTTCTGATTGTGCTGGTGGCAATGAATACGAATGTTCCATGAACACTTGCGAAGCTTGTGAATTTTTCGGACTCTGTTGACCGTTTAGTCGAAGTTCGGCTTCGGCTTGGTACCTAATTAACATAAAATAATGGAATCTATCATACTAATTCACACAATATAATATAATAAATATAGAAAAAGTTATATAAATTTCTGTAAATCATATGAGATATTACGAACCTCAATCTCCTAATTTCTAAGCTCTCTTCCTCAGAATCGGTAGTTGGTATCTCACTGAACATTTCAATCTTCTCCGACTCTTTTAATATAGGTTCATCGTTAATGTACTTAGCGGACATAGTTTGAAGAGTTCTAATAATATTTGGTTGTACAGGTCCCGGACTTCTATGTCTTATAATATTATCTTGGCCAGCTAATGTTATTAAAGCTTCTGCTGCAGAATTTTCCTTTCTTTGCATATCACACGTTTCTTGTTTACCTTGTATTATTGAGGTACCTTTTATTTTCATTTGTGCTTCATCCTCGACGATCTTTGCCTCTACATCTTCATTCGCTGTTTTAACATTTTCAAGGTATTCTTCATCGACAGATTTATCGTTCACGTTTTCACTTTCCTCTTTGTCGCTCTCGTATCTTAATGGAGATGGCATTGGGCTAGCTTCATTATCACATTGTGGGAATTCATTCGAAGTTGCATCCTTTATCTGAATATTAGGTGTTGGCGTCTCTCTTCCAGTTGGTGTCGGACAATCCAATGATCTTTGAATCGCAAGTTCTGTTAAAATATCAGGATCTTCGCTATTGCAAGCCAGGGGGCGATGATCTGACATACGGCTGTCTGTGTCCTGCTGAAAATAAGAATTATTTTTGTTAAAAAAGTGTAAGAGAAAATAACACAGACTATTATATAGTAATGGACCGCGTTCGAATATGTACACGAAAATAACTATGACTTAGATGTGCTTTTTGCAAATCATATACCTCATCTTCGAAGTTTCCAGAACATACTTCTTCATCGGAACTTTCACTTGAACTATTGGAAGATTCACTGCAACTCATTTCTTCGCTACTACTCTCGCTTGATGACGATGAAGAGGAAGATGAGGATGAAACACTTGGGAGAGAAGTAATTGGCCTCTTAACTTTCTGTACCGATGATAAGTCGAGATCGCTATCGCTTCCTATAAGTTCCGTGTCACCATGGTCAGACTGACGACTATCCTCATCTTGTGGTAACGGGCTTGGAGCTTTCATTTTGCGCTATAATATTTCGTTATATCGTTAATATATTTAGTATTACGAGGAGCAATTTATAATAGAAATAATAATTGTACCCTAAAAGACGGCATCTTTGGCATGCTAGCTCTAATGCCCAAACCAAAACCATCATAATTAAATCCAAGTGGGGTTGTTTGTTCTAAAAGTACTGATAATCCTTGAGGTTTCTGTACTTCTTCTTTAATACTGTTATGAACAACAATAGTATTATCACCTCCTTGAATTTGATTTTTCTCAGACTTCTTTTCATCCCACCACACTTCAAATAGTTTGAACGCAGTGTTTTCTATCATCTTTTTATTAAAATCCTTTTTTAAAATTTGTTTCAATTCATTTACAACTCTGTTCAATACTCCGTTTATGGTAGGAGCCTAAATTTTCAAATATTGTATTATAAAAGATACACTAATGTATTTCCTCTCGTACGTATTTTAAACCAAAACTTTACCTGTGGATTATCTTTTGTAATATTGTGATTGGCTATAGCATGAAGCCTTGATTGAAAAGTCGGGTAATAATTTGTTCCTTGATTTCCAACTGTTCCAGAAAATGATGTAGTATTTGGTTGATAATGACTTTGTAAATATGTTGTACCATAAGGATATGGATATTGTGCTGGTCTTGGCCAATGGTACATATCATTGGTAGGATAATGGGTTAAATGTCCAGGATAACCAGCTCCTGGATATAACTGATTCGCAGGTTCTGTTTGAGCTATAACCTGTGTATTGAAATTGTAAAATATATGAATAAATTATTTTATATTCATTCGATGTATAATTAACATTACAAGTACCTCTTCTATTTTCTCATCCCCTGAACTTAACGGACTTAATGACATTCTGTCATCGTCAGGTGGAGGTGGTGGTGGTGGTTCTTTTGGTGGTTCTGGTTCAATTTCATCCAGCGCAGGACTATAGCTTCCCAATAATGCTTCATCTTCGCTTGAACTTATAACACTACCTAAGTCTTCATCGACAGAAAATTGATTAATGCTATTCTCATGCACTTTCCACCTCTCTTTAGTCCTCTCCCTCATTTTTTCAAAGCACGTCTTATATACTTCATGAGAGAGGAAAGGACTCGGTGGTTCGGAAAGCATATCATTGTCTGCATTGGTCGATTTTTTGTCGTCTTCGGAATCGCTTCCAAATTGTAAGAACGGTGGAGCCATTCCACCTGCTTTGTCTTTTAACAGCATTGCAATTCTGGTATCCAAATCTAGTGTTTTACGAGTCTCAACTGGTGAATCTCGTGATGAATTTTTTATAACATTTTGATTTTCTTTTTCCTTTTTAGGTGTGTGATGTACTTTTGTATTAGAAACCTTGGAAATTGGAACTACGTTAGAATTAGGATTATCTAAACTTGTCCCATGAGGAACAGGCCACATAGAAGATGACGCATAACCAGTTGCCCCCGTATTATTTCCCCACCACATACTTGAATTTTGTTGCATCGAAAGATTCTGCGTTACATTTTGTGGCATATTTGGTAAATAATTATTTGGTGGCTGATGATGGTAGCCACTATAATAGAAATCATAATTGGTCGCTGGCGTGGAATTTTGAGAATAATTACTAGAATAATTTAATTCACTGGGTGCAGTGCCGTAGCCTAAATCACTTCCTGCGCTGCCACTTGGAGTAGGATAATCTCTATATTTGTTGTATCTTGAGTTTTCTATGTATGTATCCCTCGATTTATCTATACTTGACACTATTTTTTTGTTACTTCTGAAATCATCCCTTTCTTCACTAATAATTTTTTCGATCGGTGTTTGTTTCCCTTCACTTTCAGATTTGATTTCCTTCTCAATCTTTTTCTCTGGCTTTTTTTCTATGGTTAATTCGTCATAGATCTTTTTACACTCTTCCCCAAATGCGTCGAGGAATACTCTTAAAACTTTACCCATCACAGATGTATTATTTAACTTTTCAACACAAGCTTTTGAAGCTTTCGTACTTTCAAATACCACTCGCGCAATTCCAAGATGCTTGTTAGTTACAGGATGATAATAAACAACCAGTTCTTCTATAGCTCCAAACTTTTGAACCATATCGGATAAAAAAGTCCTATCGATATTGTCATTTAAATGGCAAAATGTCACTTCAAGCGGAGGAGGTTCACCGCAATAATTAGAGTCAATTTTAAATCTAGGTACAGGTAAGTCAAGTTGTTCTAAACGAGTCCAAATTCTAGTTAACTGTGACCTGGGGTCTCGAGGTTGAACTTCGGGATAAGTTGGATCTCCTGGAACCATGCCATCATATCTATACAACTTTGTTGCACCTTTCACCAAAAATGGATCAACTAATAACTTATAGTTCCTTGGCTTCTGGGGTGTTTGAATAACAGCTGTATCTTTTTGCGAATGTGCTGCATGGGTGTGACTATGTTTGGACAATTGACTTGAATTTTGGGATGCACTTTGTAAATTTCCATGTGAGTGACGGGGACGATGCGAGTGTGCATGTGAATGTCCATGTCCGTGCCCATGTCTCTCCATTCCGTTCATTGCCTCCAAGCATTATCCACACACATAAAGTGCTGCAAACAGATTAAAGAATGAAAGCTAATTCCTGCAACAATTGTATTATATGCAATAAAAAAATTATTGAACTATGAGAAAACAGAAATTAATATGTTAAAGTATTTAATATTTATACGTTACAGGAAAACAAAGTACATAAATCCAATTCAAACATGAAATGTCATTTTCCTATGTAAATTCAAATGTCATATTATTAATGTTCTAATATAAATTCTTACGAAAATATTACTATGTAAAACGCTTCAGATACTAATGCATAGTGCTAAAATAAAGCTATTTATACAGAATCATTAAAATCTATTCCTATACAGTAAAATATAAAAGACCTGTCCCAATATGAAGAGTATTATCTACCACTAAAAAAACTTAACAGATAATAAAGATTTATCCTTACTATTCACTTACATCCAGTTTGTTTTTGTTTTTCCAACGAGTTGCTTTCCTTGTTAATACAAGAAATAGATGTTTAATAAAACATAACCTCAAACATGACAAAGTTTCTAGGTTGGGCTTTAGTACCAAGAAACGATGTGACATTCATTTCGTAAATATAATTACTTGTATTACGTTCATAAATTGATTCTCTTCTATAAACACCAACAAAATGAAGTGGTTTTTTTTATACAAAACAGGCCTTTTAAATGCTGTTACCAGTACATTCCGGTTTTTTCAAAAACCTGTAATTTTTCAACTTGCCCTCCAATGTTGCATTTCCTATATATATATCATTTAGATATCAACCTTCATACTTGACTTCTCTTTATTCTTCGTTGATATTTCCTCGTGAAAAATATAGAGGTTTATTGATACTACCTCTACGACACACCAGCGCAAACTACCTCAATATTTGACTGTTAGTACAACGCACTGCGCCCAGGACTTTTCTAATTTTTCTCAACTAATAGTCAGCCGTATAAACAGTAGTATTCGAACTAACTAATTTAGTGAAACTTATTTCACTTTAACGTTGTATTGTAGAATACGTTTGCAGTACTCCAACGAATTCATAACTTTGATAAAACTAACGAGAACACAGATTTGGATGACGCCATCCTTGTTATAAAGAACATGAAGGTTCTTTTGACCATTTTACTAAACAAGACCGTGCAAACATTCTAAATTCAGAATATTTTTATTATCTTAAAACTGACATTTGTATTATTCTTCAGAAAAAATATTGTTACGCATAATGTGGCCGAAATGAATATACAAGTGGGGCAAACTGAGCCAAATATTCAACATTTTTTGTTCGTTTCCTATTATGTCTCGAGTCACAAATTTTTGTATTAGAAGAATAATGAAAAATTTCGCCTACCGCTGGCATTATGTATATTTACCAAAAATTATAAATGTAATTAATGCTTAACGACAGTATCTGCAAAATAATTGCTGAAAATCTTCGTCCCATACAATGAGGAGTAGCATTTAATCTACGTATTGGTCAGCTTAGTTCTAAGAGAATTTTGTGACGTCCTATTGGTAAATCAGCTTTCTACTTGTTAAGAAAATTATGAATTATATTTTATATTATAGTACATTTTTGTTTAAACCATTTATATTTAACAATGCTATAAATGTAAAATAAATATAATTAAAATAAAGGATATACATTTGTTTTGACATCGATTACTGCAATGCATTATCATTCGAACTTAAATTAAAGTAATCGTAAGTTAGTGGATTAAAATTTAATGAACTAATTTGTGTATTTTAAAATCAATTAGAATTAGTTTATTCTGATAAGATACAGATTATAATTGTTATCAATCTCTGTAGAATATTTATGCTTCTTTATAATTGGTTAAATGTATTAAGTTTAAAATATTAATAAGGATTGAATAGATATTACAATTATTATTATTATTATATATACATATACAGGGTGTACCGTAACTGCGGTACCATCCGGAAATGGGTGACTGAACAACTTTTTCCTTTACCAAAATGTTGGTTGAAGCTTCGTTTTTAAATGATAAACGAAAAACACTGGCCAATCAAAGCGTGGAACGCGCGCTCCCACGAAAGCGTCGGCTCTCAACCGCGCTCGGTCAACAGCTGATATTACCACGCTGTGCCAATGCGTTTGTTCACGACCAGGGCCCAACGCGGTTGAGAGCCAACGCTCACATGGTGAGCGCGTACTCTACGCGCGTTCTGATTGGCCAGTGTTTTCGTTAATAATTAAAAAACGAAGTTTCTACCAATATTTTGATAAAGGAAAAAGTTGTTCAGAGTCACCTCAGCAACCCCCATTTCCAGGTGATACCATAATTAGGCGACACCTTGTATAATATAGCAAGAATTATTACGAATGTAGTGGTTATAGAATGCAGCCCTAAGGTTTGAGCAAATTCACAAACTACTTTCCATCAAGACGAGAAACTCGAGCCAACATATTCTACCTATTAAATTCTGTATTATAAGGTAGAAACACGGTGCATGTTCTAAGTTAATTCCCAATAACCTTTGTAAAACTTAAAATAAAAATTATTAATTATTATAAAGAACATGCCTTTCTTGCAAGATTTTTTTAAACGGTACATCCCAATCGTAAAAGCAGAAGATGAAGAATTGATTGATCCTCAAAAAGTACTTCGAGTAAGCAAAAATTGTTATATAATACTTATATTACAAATATTGTAATTTTAATTTCTTCACTTTTTCTGCGCTTCTATAATTATTGTTTCTTAATGGAAGTACCTCTTAATTCTTTTTATACACAATGAAACAAATGTGTCAAGTTCAAGAATACATTGACAGTTAACTCTATCTTATTATTCTATATACAAATTATTTCTTATCTTTATATTGTATACAAATTTTCTACCAATTTTTGTATATACACTTCGTATTACAGAAAAATGTTCGATGCAAAAGTTTCACTTCGATCCACTTTATGTGTGCATTTATTTCATTAATCTTTCTTAGATGCAAATGCATAAAACTAGAAATGTTTATCTGCAAATAGCTGTTTCACAATTTTCTCCATTTGAAACAGAAACTTTGATAGTATATCTTTTTTCTAAATTAGAAGTTTAATGTCAGTAGCACGTACATATGTATATATGCCATAAGAATTGATATGATATGTATAAGAATTATAGTGGAATTAATTTTGTTTATAAATATTATTTGTGCTTTGAAAAATCCCTTTTGTTAATGTATAAACGAAGAACTGGATATATTATTTAAAAACTGTGATATTAATACATAGGTATTCTTTTCTTAGGAATATTGTACACAACAACAAAAATGTGCTGCCATGAAAGAAAAACTTGAAACATGCAATCAACGTGTCAATTCAAGATCTCACACTGAAGAAACATGTCTCGAGGAAATAATTGATTTGGTAGAATGTGTAGATCATTGCGTAGCAGAAAGACTTTTCAGTAAGCTTAAATAAGTTGATTGAAAATGCCGGATCTTTGTTATGGAACATGTTAATAATTAACTGAATACATTGTAGATGGTATAATTACTGCTAGGAATAAATAATTTATGAATAAATATTAACTACTACAGAGATTCCTGCATCTGTATTTAAAATTTAATTACTATAAATTTAACAAACTTTCAACAAGAATAATCATATTGTATATCAAAGTATATATAGTATGATTGACACAGAATTATACAAATTTTTGGTATAGTTTCTACGAAGAATGCATATGGAATGATACTTATTCTATTTACATATGAAAAGGTTTTTTCTTATTCAGCGCCTAGTTGCAATACATCAAAGCATACTGCGCAAACACGAACTGGCTTATTTAATCCAAATTTCACAATTGGAACATCTTGATCGGAACATTTGTTGCATAATATGCGACCACAATGGCGACTGAAAGAAAGAACAAAAATAGATATGATTAGCTTAACGTAAATCTAACAGTTTTCGTAAAATTGTGATACACAACTGAATGGCTCCAGTGGACAATCAGGATGAAACTATGTGGGTATCATGGGATAAGATAGTACAACTGAAAATCGCTTTAGTTTGTGGAAATCATGTGTTTGGAAGATACAGGTTCCTATATGTAATAAGTTCTTTGGGCTGGCATACCTATTTAAGGCTATGCTGCATGTATGGCACATTGTTGGGCAGCCCAATTGTTGGTCAAATGTGGGATATCTTTGTATGGTGGAAAACCAGTTAAGATTTTATATTTCAGATTTACTATCTCATTCAATAATACCCAATTAAATTTCGTCCCGGTCGCCCAGTGGTGCCTCTCAAAAGTACAGTTCAAATGATATATTTCATAGTTTCTTATTACCAGTGATGTTTTCGCATCGTGAGAGAAAACTTTGTACCACATTCCAGACAGAGATCCTTATCAGCCCATGGTGCCTCTTGTGTCAATGAATCTAGCAGTCTGTATAATAACTGTTTTGTTGCTACTTGATAATTAAAGATCGTAATACTCTCTTTGTTCATGGAACCTAAACATGCACCAGCCTTCACTAAAGTACGACAGAGCTGGCCGTTGCCTTTCATATAAGCTATTAGTAATGGTGTATTGCCATCCAAATCTTGAAGACAAAAAAATTCATTTTTTTTACGATATAATTAATGGCAAACTTTAGTATTTATCGGGTCCGCTTTTTCTACCTAAATGAGATACTTTGTGTCCTTACCAGCATTGTTTACCGGATACTGTGCCATACATTCCAAGAAGAGTTCGCATATTGTTGCAGCATTATCTTTCCCACACCTAGCTAATTCATGCAAAGGATTTCTGCCTTTAAGATTTACTGTTTCTGCGTCCAATGAACATTCAAATAAAAGTGTTCTCACCACTGATACATGACCCTCTCTTACAGCTACATGCAGGGCATTATCACCATCTGCATTTACTGCATCAAAATGAATATTGTTCTAAAATAAAGATGTGGATAAAGCATTTAGTTTTTGTTACGTTTTAATTACTTTAAAGACGATATATGTATTTGTTCCAAATACATGTGATTATTATATTCACCTGCAACAAAGCAGACACAATCGTTGCATGGCCTGCTTTAGCAGCAGCATGTAACGCTGTATTCCTATTTGCATCTGTATCATTAACACGTGCACCAGCCAAAATTAAACTCCTCACCAACATTTCGTTTCCAGAAATTGCAGCAAGATGTAAAGGTGGAGTTTGTGTAACATCATGAACTCTAGAATTTACGTCTACCTACAATATAAAAATTGCTTCGTTACATGTGTGTATGTGTGTGTATATAATGAAAAGGTGTATCCAAAATATATATATAATTGTACTCACTTGTATAGATAACAAGAATAGAATACTCTCCATGTCGTTCTTTTGAATAGCGGTGTGTAAAAAGTTTCTACCTTTATTATCATATTGTTCAGCGGCTTTGGGCAACCGTTCCAATATAGCTTGTGCAGCTTTATTGTTGCGAAATGTTAAAGCTGTTGCAAATGGTGTTAAGCCTTTTTTATCTCGTTTATTTAAATCTATGTTAGGATGACAAAGTAATAAAGAAATAATTTGCGAATGTTGATTTTGTATGGCTATATGAACTGGAGTTTTGCCCTCTACATCTCTTGCGTTTACATCAGCACCGTGTTCAATAAGCGTCTGTACAACTTGTTCTAAACCCCATTGACAACATAAATGTAATGGCGTACATTCATCCCTTGCTTCATCACCACCGGTACCACCCGGACCAACCCTTCTAGGTGCATTTAGATCGCAGCCACTACAATATATATAATTTTGTAATTGTAGCATATTTGTTCAATGGTAGTCTATACACACGTCGGCCAAAATTCTTGGTACATATGACGCCAGGGATGCAGTACAGCTCAAAATAAAAGGAAAATCAGGAATAACAAAGTCGCGTTGGAGACTACCTTTTCAAGATATATTTGAAATTTTAAAAAAATATGTTGTACGGTTGCATCTAACAGATTACTGGCGTTACAGATTTGACTAGAGATTGATATTATAATGGTTTTTATACAAGTGAGTTCTTTCCTCGGCACTATTAGGAATTTGTCAACCACGGTCACCAGCTTCATTCCGTGATTGATAAGAATCTAGTTCTTCACACGTATAAAAACCTCCAGTAATAATGTTTGCGCCGTTTACCGTAATAACCTGCTGCAGCAAATGCATTTCCATCACGAGCCCTCAATGCAAAATCATCAGCAACAGTCAGATAGTGCATTGTGTAACGCCAGCCATTCATTGCAATTTTACTATTCTTTATTTTCACCTTATTTTGAGTCATATGATATCCCTAGCCTTATTTGTACGACGTATTTTGGTCCCATCGTGTATATTCAAATGCATGGTGTACCTCCTTATAAGGAACTGTGCAATATCCTCTTTGTTGTGATTAATCGCTCTGTGTAATAATGTCTGTTGACAATCGTCTGGACCAGGGCACCAGCAATCCGTATCCGCTCCATATTTAACTAATATGGAAGCTACATCTTCTTGATCTGAATCCAATGCATCCCATAAAGGACATCCTATAGAAGTATCGACACCCCTTTTACAAAGAGCTTCTACAACTTCACCCAATCTACAGTGTATAGAAAGTTGCAACGGAGTCTCTCCATTTGCAGTTCTGTGGAAATTTGGATTTTCAGTAAAATCTTCATTTTTTATTAAATGAGAAGCTAAATTAAGTTCCTTTTAAAATACGAGAGTCAGCCAAAAAGTTAGATACTTCCCGTTGCTAACTTCCATTCTAAAAGAGATTGGCAGTTACCACTGGATGGATACACGATACATGGCTAAATTGCAACATTTATATATAATATTAGTCCATGTGTGATTTGAATGTATAATATAATTTTTATAACTTACTTATTGACTGACCGTCTTACTTAATATCACAATCACTACCAATTTACCTAGTATTCATATCTGCGCCATTTTCTAATAAAATGATCGCCGTTGCTGAATTTTCTTTTAATATTGCTTGATGCAATAATGTCAAACCTTCTTTATTGCATTCACTGATATTAGCTCCGGCTTTTATTAAAGCCAAAAAAATATCTTTACCTTTCTTAAATGGAGCTTTAATAACTAGACTCAGCGGCGTTTCGTTGGCGTTGTTCTTTAAATTTAATTGGGAACTCGAATTAGGTGCATGTAGTAATTCAATTACAACATCGTAATATAAGTTATAGGTGGCGATATGTATCGGCGCGTCGCCGGTAGAAAATGTAATTTCATCGACTGGAATGCCACTCTTTAATAAAGCTCGTGTTAAATCCTTCGAACCCACTTTGCAAGCTTCATGTAAAACCGTATACCCTTCGTCATTTGGCTGCATCAAATTATTCTTACAGTAATCGGTTAAAAACAATGCTGCTTCTTCCTTATACTCTCTTATCAGAACATGTAACAAAGTGTCCCCTGTTCTTTTATACACTGGATTAGGGGATGCACCTTTGTCTAAAAGTTTTTGAGCAAGAAGTTCGCTGAATGGAACTGCTTTCATCGCAATACATAACGGAGTATCCTCTTCGTTAGTAGTTGCATTCAAATTAATATCTCGACATTCTAATAAAATATCCAGTAGCGGTTCGTTTTTCTTTTGAACACAGTCGTGTAAGGCGGTCCTGAAACCATCATAAATAATAATTACAAAACCATGTGTGATTTTAGTTAGAAATTTAACATAATGAATTAGAAATAAAGAAATTCTGTACCATCCTCGGTGATTCTGCAAATTGGGATCAATGCCCGTCTGAAGTAATAGGGAGGCGACTGTTAACATATCACCCGAATTATGCCTTGTTATTAAATGTAAAGCAGTACATCCTTCGAGTTCCTCGGGATTTTGAATTTCCCGCGTATTTCCACCAATCTTTATCACCTCGGATAACTGTTTCGCATTTCCATTACTTTCTAACTGATCTATTAGAAATTCAGCAGCATACGAATCTCCTTTAAATATAGCCGCTTGGAGCAAAGAAAAACCTCTCGCGTCCTTCGCGTTCAAATCAGCGCCATGTTCGATCAAAGTGCGCGCCAGTGATGGCTGGCGTGATTTTAAAGCAACTTCTAATGGCATTTCTCCTTTACGATCGAGAACATTAACGGCCTTCGGTAACTAAAAAAGCACAAGAGAATAATAATTATTACAAAATTAAAAATATATGATTGTTAAATATTTTATATATATTCGTCAACTCGTTAAATCGATTAAATAATTCATTAAAAAAGAAAGGTCAATCCGCTGATCTTACACGTTTTTATTCATTTAATTTTCAAGCAATACGTACTGGAATTAGGACAATGAAATGAGTAATGTAATTTTAATCTGAAAATGATTAATAAATTTTGTATTAGAAAAACTTAAACAATTATTGAGAACCACTGTTTACCCTTCATACGAAAGATAAACAGTGCGTACGCCCAACGGAAGTGTTTCTCCTTGTTGGTATTTAACGATAGCTATAGCTATCAAGCAAGTATACTTGCTCATTGTTAGTTACTACTAAATGACACATAAACAGTCTATAAAGTTAAACGGAAAGGGATATATGAAGATTACAGCGTTGAAATGTTATAGTAGTGGTTTGTAAAGGATAGAAAAATCATGACGTGGCGTGTGATACGTCCATCTAGCACACAAGTCAGTTTCCGACCAAAGGAGTGCGTTTTTGGTCGCAGGACAAAAAAAAACAGTTAATAAAATCCTGCCTACGCTATGTGACGTTTTGTGAATATTAAATAAAGAGTGTCATAATTATGATCGGGTGAACGTGTTTGATTGAACATGCCTTAATAGAGTGATGGAATGCCACAGTAGACGTACGATTTAAATAATATACATATTCAGACATTTAAGTATGAATCATATAGATTTTTTTTTCGTTTATTGGATTCATTTGGAGTTACCACATTTCCTAGATTCATAATTAAGTATCTAAATTAAGGGAAATATTTTGTATCTTGTAATAATGTAATCAAAGAAGAAAGTCTATTTATAGTATACATATTCATAATATTTTGTTCTTTTCAAGATTCTTTTATTCTCTGGTTGCAATAGTAGTAATATATTGTTATCGTTATTGTACCAAATCTTGTTCCAATTTGGTTCAGTTAATGTAATTATTCTTCTATCTTTTATATTACATATAAAATTAAAAATAAAGGACAATGTAGACTTGATTCCTTCGCCTGTGGATCGAAAGGCATTGCTGCCTTCTAAACACTGTGAAAAAAGCTCCATGCTTGGCTACAGGGATCTCAACTGATCCACTGACAAACAGGCTGTATCTTTGTTCTGGCATCTGCACTCTTATGACAAAACCTGTGTGCATACATATACGAACCAAAAACGAGTGTCCCATAATTGAAATGTAAAAGGAAAATGATGTTCACACATATATATGCACACAATTGTCTAAAAAACACATGGTTTTTGCTGCAGTGGTTTTAGGCATCTGCATTGCATCTGAGTCCACTGGTGGGAGAATCACCATATATTATTGTACAATAGTAATGAAAATACTTGTTTTATATCAGGAAAAATATTTGTAGCATTTGGCAAATTTATATTTTTAACCATGAAATTGTTTCAGATTTTGATCCAAACAAAGTTGCGCTATCAAAGGTGTATACAATATTAAAATACCTTATTGATAATTGGCATTTACTCAATCATAGATAAAATGATTTTCCAAATACAATCAAAGAAAATCTTGATAATTGGTATAATTTCTCTATGTACGTTTACATTGAGATTATTTTTAATTTATATATATAGAAGAATATTAACTTTTCATTCTATAAGCATTTTCATTTTTGTTATCTCTTTAAAAATATTCAATACTTTTAGACACAGTAGTAATACCGGTAACTACAGAAGGTATTACGTGCTTCAAATGCTTCTCATCCCAACCAGGACATCAAGAAACTGATTTGTTATGTTCTCAATTTGATGGAAGTTCTCGTTTTCAAGTGCATTGTCCATCGTCAACGCTTTGTAGAAAAAAAACTGTTTATTCTAAATTTAAAAGTAAGTAGCTCTAATTTAGTGAAATATTACAAACTTTGAACTATCTGTTTTAATGAATATTTGTATTTATTACAACATTATCTTTGCCAGATTCTGTAATCACTGCTGTAGAAAGGGATTGTGCTCCACAAAAACGTGTATTAAAGGTTTATAGTAATAATGCGTGGCATGATAAAGAAGAAATTGTAACCACAGCTTATAAAGAAGGTTGTTTTATTGGTGAAGACAGGGGAGCACCAATGGGCCCACCAGAGTATTGTTTTTGTGGTCATAATTTTTGCAATTCATCAGAGTCAATTGAAATTGTCAATATATATATGTATTTATTAATGATTGTTGCGCTATTTGCGATACAACATTAAGATATTATCATTATATACTTATTATGATAAGAAAATGCTTTTAATTTTTATCTCTCACTATATATATTATAATTGTTTAAAAGAAGTATAAAAAAATGTTTCAATGAAATGATTACTTTATACCTCTTTATTAATTTTTTTTAGAAAATCATAGAATTGCAGTGATTTGACACTAAATGTCTGCTTTAAAAATTTTAATGTGAATAAATAATTTACATTTTATTAAAAACGATTACTAAATTGGACTTGATTTAATAATCAAATGTAAACTGCAGTCGTGAAAGTAACTAAACACTGACTTAATAAGATAACATATGTTATAGGCGTGAGTCATAACAAAATAAAGAAATGTTTATAAAACTAATTATACGTAATAAATCGAGCCCTAGAATGCATTTGAAGAGAGCAGTAAAAATTAAATGTTTCCATTTTACTGTTTTTAAATCAAAAAAGAATGGGGAAACTATTGTAATGTAATACAATCTGATGAGTATGCTACACTTTTATATATCTACCATACTCAAATAAATAAACATTTAATAGTAATTTAATATCTATATAACTTACCACTGAATTGTTCTCCACTAAATATAAAAAAACCACATCCTCTCTCATCAGCCGAACAGCAGCGTGTAATGGATATTTGCTTTTAGCCTGCAATAACTTGTACAGTAAAGAACCAGGCATTTCTTTGAAGTCTTCTCCTGTTAAATCTTCCTATACACATAAAATATTACCGAATTAATATTATAATTAAGTTTAAGAAAACTTCGAAGTTTTCTATTATTTATATACAATACAGTATTAAGTAAAACCCAAAAACTACTTTGCGTACTGTACAAAACTTTTGAACTGTTTCATAGTTATAATATTAAATGCACACATAAAGGAAAAACCGGAAGAAACTGTAGGCATATAAAAAATGGGTACCATCATTTAGTAATATCTAATAAGGAACAATAAAAATACTTTTCTAAAGGTAGTTCTGTGGTCACCCATAGCTAGTGATGGGTATTCGTATTTAAAGACCAAAAATATCCGAAATTTTTCGGATGTATAGATTTGAATCACTTCGAACAGAATTCGAAGAATAGAACTCTTGAAAGTCTAGAACATCTTGAACGTCCTGAAAGTCTGGAAAGTTAAGGGCCTTGTTTATGTCCTTTGGAGCTCTCTGATTATGTGCGCTATAAGGTCCTGGGGTGACATTGGTCAGATGTCCAGCTAGAACGCTCGGAATTCGTTCGTTCATTCGATTTTATGACTTCCAAGACTTGAGAGCTTCAAATTAGGTTCGAGGTGATTTAAATTTTTTGCTGTATGACAGATTTGAACCGATTCAAGGTCTTCGGATTCCATCACCACCTATAGCAATCGAACTGTTAATGTTTCTTGCTATATTTATCTTACCCAATGCACTGAAATCAATGAACTGCAATGTTCCTTTAATTTTTGAGCACCCAGCTCTTCGGCAGCTGCATACAGTTGTACACAATCTTTCAGTCCAACGATGCCAATTAAAAATTTCTCACAGTGTTCAACTAATTCTGTCAATTCAAAAATGGACGCTGCTTTCATTAAATCTAATGTCAAATTTCCTTGATTCACCTTCCCTGTATATATCCATTTTAATAACACTGTGCCAACACCGACGTCCAAATGTGTCCAATCTAAACGAATTTACATGATTTGTGCAGGTTTTCATGGTGTTCTTAATTTGGTAATATTACAAGGGTGCAAATGATGAAGAAAGAAGAAATAAATCAAAATAGACAATGGACAGCATTCTTCTACACTAACAATCACTTTCTATTTACTTATTAAAGTGCTTGAACTTACTGGCCAACCTAATAGTTTCTTTTCTATTTTACACATACTTATTAATATTGCACCCATTTACCTAAAACTGTTACTACAGCGAGTTTTGTATCATTGAAAAAGTCAGTCCGAGCGGACAAGATGAATTTATGCGCTGGTATTTCCTCATCCTTTAATTTGATAACAATATCACTAGAAAGTGAATAAATAATTCTTGGTAATTATGTTTTGGGCTGGATTATATAAAGGCATTGTAACTGAAAAATTATATACCTATAACGCTCCTGACTGTATAACGATGCCACAGTCGACAAGAGTCTGGCAATAAAACCAGTGTTTTGTTCATTTCCAGTAACAAGAGCGTATTGCTGTTGAAGTTCTGTATTTGTATTATATAAATTCACATACTGTTCCCTCAATAAAGATAAATGCTGCTGCCACTTTTGTGCTTCCGTTGATTCTCCTAAAATACATGAAAGACGAATATATTTTTGAAAATATAAATGAATAATGTGGACTTACCCATAATTTTAAGAACAAATTATTTTCACTATTTTAGAATGGTAGGGTAAAAATTATCGCATGTCCGGCTTTTCACGATAGTTTATATTGGTTCCACATAATCTACATCAAAGGAAAATAAGAATAATCAAGCGATAAGAATGACGACTTCTTGCAGGAAAGATTTAAAGATAATGTCGATGTTTCATTTACACGTAAAAAATGTATTAACGAGATCCTAACACATATCGTACGCCCACATACAGTATGCATTACAGTTGTCAGCCATACACGTAAGTATACGTATTTTGATTTCTAAAGAAACTGTGACCACACTTTCGAAAGACAGAAGAAATTCCTATACAATTAATAAAAAAAAAAGAAGGACAGGCAACACCGGTATTCCAAACGAAGAGATTCTATAATATTATTCCTTAGGCTCACTATTATAAAGTGTATTCAATAGACAGACTTGTATAAGTGTAATTCATTAAAAACGATAAACAATTTTCTTCGTAGTGTTACACTATCGCGTTAGTAGGTCTTAATATCTAGTGACATCGAATCGACGGTCGACAATATAATTATAACTATCGATAGTGATAATAACTTAGGAGCGAAATTCGAAACAGGATGGAAAATACACGATAAATAAAGCTGTACATTATTTATCGTACAGATTTTAAAACACTTCACTTGGAAGTTTCTAAAGCTTATTTACTACAGACCGTAAAAATGTAGCTAAGTCTAAAAAGTCATGTACAACCCTTGAAAAGTCGACCCCCCGATATCCGAGGCGGGTCACCACATGGCCTACCCCGAAACAAAGGAACCCTTGAGAACCCCACCAGCTCGCCGGCGCGCTCTCCCCGACTTTCCCGCGTTTTCTTCTAGTTTTCCCGCACTTTTCCCTTAACACGCGCGCACCCTGCCTTGGCACACGGAAACGGAAGCGTTGCCACCTCCACATGCCCAGCCACAACAACCCCATTGGACAAGACGAAGTCAAAAGGAGGAGCAAAGAACTCAGGAAGAGGAACCAGAGCCGAAAAGGAAAGAAGAAGAAGCCTCGCAGATCAGAACTCTTTTATTTCTCGTTACGAACAGTAGTTTCATCGCTGATTTACAGAATAAACAGTCGTTCTTTTTAACTTTACAATTTGTGTTTGTTTTTGCCGCGCTTCTCCACAAACAGAGCGGTCCAGCGCTCCACGGGCACCTGAATTCACGTAAACTCCCTATATCCCACCAATAGAATCGCAACAGTAGAAACAAATTTGTCAAACTACTAGCAACGTTTGACAGAGATTATTTTCCTAGCTTACAACTAGTTACATTATATGCGTGGAGACAATAATTTTTCAGACAATTTTTTTAAGCAAATTTTGAAAAGTATTACGTAGGAAAAAAACTTTAGACCTATGTTTATACCGTTGAACGTGATACGCAATACGATGTAGAAAGTGCTAATTTTTAATTAAAAAAAGAAATACCATACGATTGTCCCTTACCATTTTTAAAGACGATTGTGAGCGAACATAGATAAACGAAAGATAAAATAATGTATAAACTCAACTATTTTTTAAACTGTCCGTTCTGACAGTTAATCAATATTTACTTTTAAAAGAACTTTCTGCTCATTGCTCCGCTACACTGCTTTACAATTAGAATTTGCCGGTGGTTAATTCACACAGTATTCGGTAGAGGAAAGACAATTCTTACTTGCGGCAATTCCGATTATAGGGTACCTAGGGACGTATTTGTAATGCAGTTGTAGTTGTAGTACTGCTGATTTTATTATACCAGCTTAACAATGAATACTGAACATACATTTAATTCACAGTAAACTGGCTTTACATGATGAATCGTATTACATGAAACAAATAGTTCAGTTTATTAAATAAAAATGAGAAAAATGGAAAGAAATGGAATTAATGATCTTTCATTGAAAGAGAATGTAAGAAAATTATTGGAAATTTGTGGTTCAACCACAGCGAAAGGAGGTAATTATATATTGTACAACTTCAGATTACAGTGTTTAATATTTCTTACGTTTCATTTGTTGTTTATGCCTAATGTTTATGATAATTCTCAATGCAATGCTTATTTAAGTTTCTTCAAACAATTGCATCTATGCAGTTTACAAATTCTTTATGGCGATTTTCTAATGAAAAATAATTGGATCAATAAAATGACAAAGAATATGGTGTTTCAGACTTATCAAAGATACTTCGTAAGCTTGAAGATTATAATCAATCAAAGTTAACAATTGGTTTGTTTTTTGAATTCATGAAACTAACATGCCAAGTTAATGACAGCTGCGAAAGTATAGCTACAGTGTTAACTGTGGAAAATAAACTTGATTGGAGCAAGTTAGCGAAAATTGATTTGCATTTAGAAAATCGAAACCACAATACTGTTAATGAAAAACGTATTATTAGTGATGTCATGCAGAAGAATAAACTCGACAATACACCGGAACAAATTTTGTCTGAAACGTACAATGCTAATATTAACAGTCCTGTGGAACATATTCTATCTTCAGATGCGCCGTTTCAAGATGAACAGGCACACATTTATGACAGAAAATCGATAGCTAATTTTGAAAGATATAATGAACTCACACCGCAATTGTTACACGTAGAAGATACAAAGAGTTCACAGTCTGTGGATAAAACTGATAACTTTTTAATCACGTTAATGAAGGCAAATTTGAGTGATGTATTACACGAAGGTTTATTGGATACAGTATTACCTTATATGATTCCAAAGCCTACCATATCGCAGCCCATAATTAAAAAGTCTCTTACAAGTACTGAAACAAAGAAAAGTAATTCGGTGAGTCATAATATTGACACGAGAGCAATTACAAGTATAACGCGTAAAGAAAAAGAAAGGGATAAAAGTAAAGGGAGCAAGAGATCAACAGAGTAAGCATATTCATAAATACTGTCTTAATGCTTAAATGATGAAGAGCATTATTGATGATGAAAATAATTCTTTGTAGAATTAATAAAAGTTTATTCTACACTTGTACAGAAACGAAGTGGAAATTCATGTTTGCGATGAAGAGAAAAACATTAAAAAAAATTTCCATTGCCCTCAAAAACTTCTTATCCAAAAAATGCGTTATTTCGCTGACGTGACAGCAGGACAAAAACTGGAAGAGATAGATATTTCAGTTCACTGTGACATTGCAATTTTTGATTGGTTAATGAGATGGGTGAAAAAAGATATTATAAAGAGATCCGAATGGCCTGTTTTGGAAACTAATAATGTTATTCCCATAATGGTATCTGCGTCGTTTTTACAAATGGATGCACTATTAGAAAATTGCTTACAATACTGTCACGACCACATGGCGGATATATTAAGAACATCAACAGTTTTGACTGGTTTAGATGACAATATTTTGACAAGGTATTTTACTATTGAACATGTTGCAAAACGAGCTCAGGAATTAGCAAAATATAAAAGTATACAATAAAATACATAATATAATAATATGTTTCAGATTAATAGAACAATTTACAAATGAAGATGTTGAAGTATTAAAAGATAAAAAGGATAAAATTCAAAGTAAACTATTTTGTAAATTGATTATGTGTCTTGCTGAAGTATTGCCAGATAATAAAAAAGGACACTACAGTTCCTTAGCTACATTATTTAAATGCAGCAGATGCGGAAAAAATATTATCCAATCAGTTTCGAATTATGTACCATGTATTCCAAGTGCTATGAGAATTGATACTCATGGGAACATTCAGAGTAAACACATAAGGTGTGATTATAGTAGTCAAAACTAGTATTACAAGGTTTATAATTATAATAAGATCTGTGTTATTTAGAGATTTAACATGGACTTTGAATGATTATATTGTAACTCTCCGAACGGAGTTACGTTCTTGGCGTAAAGTTTACTGGAGGCTATGGGGTGACTGTCATTTTTTATTTTGTATGCAGTGTAATATATATTTTCCAATTCATCAGTTCGACTGGTGCTGCTATCATGCAGAACTTGCACAGTTTTTTATTAATGAACAACAGAGACCTATGCCGTTTCCGCTAGGCAGATATCCATGTTGTAGTCAACGAGCATACAAGTTCGAAATATTATCAAATCATGAGGGTTGTAGGTATAGGGTACGCATATGTCAATGCCATTCCCCTATTTTGAAAGTCTATAAGGAGGCAAAATCCTTTTTATTCTATTTTCATCTATTGTGTTTCTTGTCCTGTTAGGAGCATATTCCGGATATTAGGACAGAAAGAGACATAAGCGTATTAAACATCTTCACAGTGCATAGAGATGTAATAGCTATGGAACCACCGCAATTATTTTTTCCAGAAAAAATTACGAGGCTGGTAGCACGTGACGCGTCTCTTCAACCAGGAAAATTAATGTGCAAAGATATAATGTGGTGGCTTGGTATAGAACTTGTTCCACAACGATCAAAACTTGGATTGTTAGGTAGTTAATATGCTTTTAATGCATACATACCAAAGTCTAATAATAATGATAATACCAGCTTTCTTCAACATTTAGGAAAAATTTGGAGCGGATCAGGATGTCGACGGATATCGCAAATGCAAGATTTACAAAGAACATCGCAACGAATTCGGCAACAGGTTTCGGTTAATACCGATACATCATCATTTACATCTTCCGCAACAGACAGCGACGGAGATGATGGTATTACAATTTATGAAAATAGTAGTATTGGTGAGGAATCAAATCATAGCGGAGAATCTCATGCATGGTCTTCGTTACAATCCAAAAATAGAATGAAGAGAAAATATAGGGGTCAATTAATATGGAGGTATAGTGAAATTACATAATATAGCTATATATTCCTTTATATGCCATTGGTTTAAAATTAAATGGTTACTGATACAGAAACAGTTTCAGAAATAATGGGAGGTCTTGGAGTGGTAACTTAAATGTAAGACACAATCAAGATAATCAAAGGGATTTTGAAGAAAGTGCAGCTTTGCAAATGATAACATTACTAACGAAAAGAATATCTGCAGATACTTCTTCGTTATTGAAATCAGCTAATAAACACAATCGGCTAAAGAAGCAATCAAATGGTATTATTATCAAATAGTATATTTTCTTTATAATTTGTAAACTTTTATTACAATAATATTATTTTAAAACAGGTGGCACTTACGTAACATTAGAAGCAGAACTTCGTGATCAACTAAATCAGTCTTACAAAATCAAAAACATAAGTGGAAAGTACTTTGTACGAACGAAATTAAATAATCATAAATAACATTCTATTAGAATAATTATTATTGATTCAACTCAGATTTAACTAGTTCTTAATATATTGAATGAAAAAAGTTTCTAATATAAATACTTCTATGTAACCAAAGAATAATCCATTCTATTTTAAAGAAGTACTTATTGCACGTGTTGGATGTATCGCTTATTATAATTTATTAATAAAATTTCAACCACAAAAAAGCAGATATACATATATGTATGCAATACCATTGCATGCTACATTCTGTACCAATATGTTATACACATTTATATAAAATATACAAATAAAATAAAGTACATTTAATTAAAAAATATCTACGAAGTACAGATATGTATGACATATATTAACATTAACATTAAACAAAAGAATAGCGGCAATATTAAATACTTATCTGTTGCCTAAAATCTATCCATGACAACTTGGTTCATGAATTTAAATGTACTCAACTTAATATTTATCAAACAATTTCATATTTTCTTTAGCATCAAGTAATTGATAATGTCAAATCAAATTATAAGAGAAGATCGTATTGCAGTTGACGATCATAAGCTTCGGCAAAAATCAATTGTGGACGTTAAATCCTCAAATTTGTCGGAACGTATAATATCAGATGTTCAAACGACAGCTTTGCGGAAAATTCGTTCAGAAAATCGAATTGAATCGCATACAAATTATGACGATTTGTGTGGACCGTGGGCTTATCCAAAAAATCCATTTTATAGCCAATACTTTCATCCACCACGTCCAAGTTTGTGTATTTGGAAATATTTTACACAGGTGGACATAACTTATATAAAAAGATATCAAGAGAATCAGAATATAATACAGTCTTTTTTTGGTAATTAGATATAAACATTAGTTTTATAAATATTAATTGTAAACGTCAAATGAACTAATGTTTTACTTTGTAGAACATAAATTACCGAATAAGATTTTAGGAGAACCAAATTTCTTGAAAAAGTTGTTGTGGGAATGTTTCAAATTCACTAGGTACTTGCTTGTACTAATAATTTGTCAAATTATATTTGATTTTAAAAATGTGGCATTGATATTTAATGTAACATACAATACATACAATATTTATTTTACAATTCATTTATTTATTCCTATGTCTTTTTTATCACCCCTACATTTTAGAAATTAGTTGCAACCAATCTATAATAATTAATGTTAATACATTATATTTTAGGTTCAATTTATTCACTGAGAAAAGCATTTCTGCTTGTTTAGGAATAATGTATTTAACGCATTCATTTTTTCTTTCGTGTCCATGGGAGACAACTGAAGAAATTTATCAGTTTTTTTATAAAACAGTATTACTACACGTTGTTTCGGTGTGTACACTTTCTGTGGATAATATAATTACAATTCTGATTGTTTCTCACGGATGGTAATCAAATATGAAGTGATAATAGTAAGAAACATTTAATTTTCTAGATGCCACTTTCTACATAATTACAAAACTTTGTTGAGAGATTCTAACATATTTGTAGTCCACTAATCAGTTACTTAAATTATTATACGAGTTAATATTATATCAAAGAATTTTTAGAGAAAATCTATCGTAAAGTATAATGAATACAATTATAATTCTGTAGTTGAGCGAGTTGAAATTAAACAGATGTAAGTACCAATTTAGTATAGTGCTTTGTATCGAGTCTATTATTACTGTAATTAGTATCCACTATATTAAATATTATTATCCACTATATTTTGATTACTATTCACCCTGACAAATGTAATCTGAACAGTCTTAACTCTAATCTTAATTATATAATATTTCGAAATTTCGTAATAATGCAAATGCACCTACATTTTATTAATGAATAACAATATTGTAAGTGTTTGCATTAATTTTGATTATCAAATGCTTATTAAAATGCTATATAAATTTTTAGTATCCTCCTAGAAGTCTGGAAATATTTACTGTAAGTGAGTGCAGCCTTATGTTTGAATTATTTCAAAAAATATATATAGGAAATCTTGTATTGCTCCACGTTGTGTGTCATCCAAATTATTATTTTGCTTTAAAATTGCAAAAATATGGTGGAAAATTGAAATTCAAACATGCATAAGATTTCAATAAGTAAATCTACTCAAGATATGTTTATATTTTAGAACAGATTCCTTCATGTTAGTACAAAAAGATTCATTACGTAGAAAATAGAATGAGAGCTCGTAATTTAATGGTTTTCATCATAAAATACGATTACTTGGCAAATATAACAACACTCTACACATATTCATTTACTGGTAGACGATTGGTAACCACAATCGTGATTTTCTTTTAATCCTATGTTTTTGTTTACACCGTTGAAACAATTTTCACTACATTCTACATTGCTCTTCCGCAATTCATTTACTAAGTATTTCATTCTCGGAAACCACCAGGCACTACCACAAACTGATATGCGTCGTGCTGTCTTCATAAGATTTAATTTCTAAATGAATGGAAATGTATAAATTTTAGTTAATAATATTTATTTAAACGTCTTGTATAATTTGTGATACTGTTAATGTGCAAATTTCTGTATGAAAAGATATAGAAAATGTAAAACGTAATCATCTTTCTGCTATGTCATAATATAGTATGATGTAAGGATAGAAAACCGAAAGGCATTCCTAATAAAGACCTGTTTTGCTATTTTAAATTTCTTATTTGGAACGAATTATACATTTATAATTGTTAATTTAATGCAGAATAGTACAAAATAGTCTGTTACGGAATTGAAGGTATTTTTACTTTTATAGTAAAATTATATAATTATATAATATATAAATTATAAGTTATTCAATATCTTAAGTGTACCAAGATAGTAAAGAACAAATAATGAAAAATGCTAAGAAGATATGTTATACTTATAATGAAAAAGATCATGCTAAATCCAAATTGCAGCTGTATGGAATATATGAAAAGGAATTTTTTCGCTAAAAAAATTATTACATTTTTAGAAAATTAAAAATGCACAAAGGCGTATGTATATATTGGATGTACATTTTTTGTTTTTAATTTATCAATTCACTAATTATCTTTTTTCCTAACTGTATCACTAATTATGATATTCTATACTGTAGTCTTAAACAAAATTTCGTTTCAATCTTTCAATGTATCAAATAAATTCAAAGATTGGGAAAATAAACGAAGACATAAAGTGAATAGTCCAATTACCTTTTGTGATGTGTATTTGCAGTTTGTAGGAAGACGAATGTCAATATTTTGTGGCAAAATTTGACAACCAACACAAACATTCCTGACATTTCTACTACCGTGTCTGTGTATCCTTTTGAGTTTTTGCATTAGTGAATGATTAATGCGTCCTAACTTTTTCATTTCCTCTAACATGGCTCTATAAAGTTGTTTATTAAACATGTTTCAAATATATATGGATAATCAAATGTGTTTCAAAGAAGGTTGTAACAATTTTATAATTGCTTACTTTTTTTCAAATCCCAATTGAACTAGTTCTTGCTGTTGGGACTTTAATTTTGAACTAAGTTTGTTCACGTATTCTCGTTGTTCCTCCATCCAAATCCGAATACAGGAAACGACATATTGCGATTGATTACAAAGTTCAGACCTACTCATGGCAGTTTCTGTTAATTCTGCTGATATACAAGCCAACGATTTATTCTTTAATTGACATTTTCTTTTCAGTTCTAGTAATGATTTGTGTGTTTCCTGCAGCTGAGAAAAATTTAGTACAAAAATTTATTATTAATGTCAATCTTTAATTCTTTTTTTTTAAGCAAAAAATATCAATATTTACCTCCGAAATAATTTCACAATTATTCTGTTGAGTTACAGCTTTTTCTTTAACGAGGACACAATTTTGTTCCATGCATTCTTGTAACTGTTTTACGATACAACAATTCGACTCTTCCATATTTTTCACTTTCCCTCTTTCATTTTCCACCTATAAACGTAATAGACATGCAAAATTATTAGATAATTAGTATAACATACGTCTAACTTTCCAAAGCAAAAAATGTTAAATTAATCAACTTCACCTGCTGCTGCAAGAGTTCTAACTGTTCTGAACAAGACTTGCAATGCTCTCCATTTTTTGATGTATAATTTTGTTGAATTTCTTGCAATTCAGTTCTAAGTTTATCTAAACAACTTTCAAGCTTAGCTTTATCATTTTCGATACTCGATAGCTTTAAACAATAATCTTTTTCCTAAAATAGTTGTGGAGAAATACGTTTAAATGTATAGAAATGTTGTTAAATTTACAATAATTTTCGTGAAATAACAATTCAATGAATTTGTTTTAAATTGATACCTATATTTTTTTATTATACGATAACCACGACCTACTACTTAATGCATAAGAGAGGCAGAAATGAAGAAAATGAGTGTACGCCGATTCCACATTATTTCGTATGAAAAGCAGTAAAGCTTCGGCCTTTTCTACTTTTCCCCAAAATCTTTCATTTGCGAGATAAATGTATAATGTAACTAGAGAATGTTGACTTTCAGATAACGCAAAATTTAAAAATAATACACTATACCATATTTGTTAAACATTCTTGCAAACCAGCTTCCCGTTTAGACATTGTGATTAATTGTTCTTGTGTTTTATTAAAGTCTTCTGTAACTCTGTAGTAATTATTTTCAGTAGAGTATAATTGCCTCTGGACGTCTTTCATCTGAAACAAAATGATGTCAATATGGACCTAATATTATTTACAATCTGAGAATTAATTAGTACTATAAAATAAACCGAAATGTGAACCTTCATTTGCAAATGACAAAAATCTTCTTTTGTTCTATCTTCTAAAGTGTTACTCTCCATCTTCAATATAGAATAGTCGTTCTGTAATAGATATACAAAATAAATACAACATAGTAGGATAATTTATATAATAATTATTGATAAAAAGAGTTCACAATGTTTAACATATTAAAAGCATGTAGTTAAATATTTGCCCACACCTTTAATACTTCATAATCTGCTTGGAGCTTAGCCATGTCATCAGATTTTGTTTTTAGCAATACTTTTAAGGATTGTATTCGTTGATGTAAAGTCGACATTTCTTCTTCTGCTTCATTTAATTCCGATAAATATTCTTTAACTTGCTTATTTTTCATATTTAATTTCTTTTCAAGTTCGTCAATAATTTCAACTTGCTTCTTCATAACAGTTTCACTATTTGTAATTTGATTGCACAGGCCATTAATCTAAGCATAATGAAGAACATAACTAATGTTTCTCTGATTTGTCAGTTGCGTCAATTAAAAATTATAACGATTTTATTGAAGTATACCTGTATCTGTTTATCCTCTAATTTCTTTAGTAATTTCTCAAGTTTTATGTCATTTTCCTCAGTAAATTGCAACTTTTCCAACAAATCTTCCACTTTTTGTGTTTTCTTGCTTAAGTCAATTTTAAGCTGCTCATTTTCATACTGCAGACAACACTCAGTATCTCTTAATTTCTGTAACTCGAACGAAATCTGTTGAGTATAAGAATCATTTTCCTTTCCTACTTTCAATTCCTTATCGATAATGTCAAAATCCAATTTATATTTTTGTAATTGATTCTTCATATCTTCATTTTCTCTGGTCAAAATTTCTATTTCTGATTGCATGTCGTATTTGTACAATAAATTTTTATATTCACTATTATTACACGTCGGATCGTTCGAGTCGAATATATCTTGAGTAGAGCAGTCTTTCATTTCGACTTTACATTGGCATTCTTTATTTTCGTAAACCTCTGCTTTACATTCAGGCTTTAGTGTTTCTTTTCTAAATAAATTAATAGAACAATATTTTATCAAGGTACACTGTTGTGATTGAAAATCTATATATGCGTATGAATACCTTAATTCCTGCAATTTCTCTTCTGCTTCCTGCCATAGTTTCTTGACGTGTAAATATTTATTTTCTATGTGACACTTTGACTGGATCAAAATATCCATCTTTAATGAGATGAAAATGTTTTTAGTAGATTTGAGGGGAAACCATATGTATCGTATTTTTTCTCGAAATGCCTATCATACCTGATTCTTTAGAGCTTGAATATCATACACTCGAGTTCCCACTTGTTCCTAAAAAGTTTCAAATGATTTTAATACAATAATTATAATTGACCATTCTTTTTTCCGTTTTGAAAATTGATAGCAATTCATATTCGTTCTTAGATTTATAAATAAATCGCAAACTCTGACAGCAAGAGATACAATAACTTGTTTTTATTTTCATCATAAATATGTGAAACAATTTTATGCAATTGGTTATAAGATTATTCCAGTTCTCTCTACCTGTATTGTCTTTAAAATCGAATAATATGTGATATGAACAAACATTATGGTTAAACGATGATCATATTCCATACAACCGATTTTTTGTTGAAGCTCGCGTATTGCATCCCGTTGTAACTCTAGCCATTTATCTTGTTTAGCAGCCTATGAAAACACATAATTAATTGCTTTGTACTGTTGAAATTAATTTTACAGTACTCTGTATGTTTAATACATATGTAAATTTATTTTACAAGAAAAAAGAAAGGTCCTATACCTCTGAAAAACATTCGTTGTACTGACTTTGCGTTTCTTCTACGTACACTGTTAGTAATCGAAGAGCTTCAGTTTTTTTTTCAAGCTGTAACTTAGAAGCTACTTGCTTGCTTTCCTAAAAAGAATGCTTCAATATAAACTAAAAATAGTTTTACAAATAGCATGATTAAACTCGAATATTCTTTTCACGTACCACATCACATTAACAAATCGCACAATCCTGTACTAAACACTGTACTTGGAACCAAACGGGAATCATTAGATCGATGTTAATCTAAAACTATTGGTACAGTTAAAGTTCAACAAAACACATGCATGTTATTCGTTTAGTCTTTTATTGTATCAATAGATTGCTATGTTTTGTTATTAATTTACAAATTACTATTATTAATGGCTATCATATCTTATATAAATAAATATGAATTCCTTCAAATGAATTTCTAACAAACAATTCTAACAATCATCAACAACATTTACAAGAATATAGATTTAAATATTCATGATTGTATCATATAAAACATATAATATATCAAATTCTCTATATTATATAATATCAAACTTTTTAAAATACAAATATCATAAATATCTGTTAATATGTATATGCACCAAATAATGTACAATTATAGAATATAAATTAAAAAGGTGTGTTGGATCTATAAAACAAGATTATAATTTAAAATTATCCAACTTTGACTACCTGAATCTACTCATGAGACATTTAGTACTGCAAATTATCATCTTGCCTTCTGATGGAAGTGTACTCAATACCTATGCCATGCAAATAAACCAAATCTTATTTGCACACATTTAGTCATCGCATGTCAATGTTTAAACATCATGCACATTTCCCTGACTGTATATCGAAGACGAAATTGTAGACCATTGTTCACATGTGTCACTCACAGTTCTATGTCCCATTTGATCTATGCATCTTTTAGTCTCCACTACAGCGTTTTGTAAGTGACCGATAGTTTGAACCTGAAGTTCATTCTAAAAAAGCAATATATCTGTACATAAATCTATAAAAGGAAATCCGTTGACATATTATAAATTATGTATGCTTCGATAGAAGAAACTTCAACTTTATATAGAACACGAACGAAAAAATTATCTTTAATATTTATCTGATATTCATGTTTTAAAGTAAGTTGAAATTGATGAAGATAAAAGTTTCTTCCATGATGTAATCATACATAGTATCATACAATTAACACGAACCTGTCTGGATAACTCCTTCTTTTCTTTTTCATATTGGGAAATTATTCGATCTTGATTGTCGATCTAGAAATGTGTATATTAAATGTTTCATTAAAAATCTGCATTTGTAATTCACATACCTTTGGCAACATGTCTTCAAAAATTAGAGCTTTTGCTCATTTGTCACACATTCCATGAAACACTTTGCGTATATATATAATAGCAGTATTCTACTATTTAATGTGTTTATCGCATACAAAGTTTGAAATGTAAAAGATGGTTACAATAGTCAGTTTTTAAATTTTATAATTTGATAATATTCTAACTAATTAATGTAAATTCATTTTTATTGTTAGACATTCACTTTCAAGATAAAAAGTTCTTAGGTCCTTATCAGTATGTAATTTACCGTTATGTATGTATGATTGTATGGTTATGATCCACATATGTATTATATATTTTGAGAATTTTAGTTCTGGCCTACAGTAATGCAAATCATTTAAATATCAAAAGCTGAGCGCAAATCTCGTACCGTACAAAAAGACGTGTACGCATGATCAGCTTCTGATGTTTGTAATGTTTCCAAAGGAAAAGAATTATTTTGTACATACCTTTTCCTGAAGGTTTTGGTGAAGTTCTTTTAATTCAGCTTGTGTCATTAATATTGAATCCCTTTGAATTTTAAAAATTTTATCCATGTTTTCTATCTGTAAATATGTTTATAATTAAACACTTATAAATTGTTTCAGTAAATCCGCTGTGAAATGGCATTTCACAAAAAAGAACGGAACGCATAATACTTACTAATTTGTCCTTCGAATATAAAGCGTTTTTAAGTTCTTCAATTTCTTGGAAACAATTATCTATTTCTTCTTCGTATTTTTGTAAGTTTTCCATGAGATTAAGGAATGATTTCGTAGAAGAACAGAAATTAACATCATCTTCACAAATCTGTACAATTCATTATTTAAAGATAAGCAATATATCTTAATATGTATTCGCAATATGAAATTAATATGGGAATGTGGAATACAGAATATTGACACCAACCACGTTCTTAAATTCCGCTCTAACTTCCTGAAGACCAGTCTTTGTAGATCTTATCGTATTTTCTAGCGCCTTGAACAGTTGAGGCACAGTCTATAAATATGTTTGAGATTTATTATTCTTCATTTAATAATGACATTTGTTTTGAAAGAATAATAAATAGTTTTTACCGTTGTATCATGTCTAAATTGGTTACATCCACAACGTAGCAATGTTTCTTCCAGACTATGTTCTAAATGCTTTATATAAAACGTAAAAAAAATATAAACTGCAATGCAAGGCATACATAATAAAATAAAATTATGCTTTTGCTAATAGTATGTGGAAAATATTAATAAAACTTACGCAAGAATTTAATAGATCTTTGGATTTCTTTAATTCTACTTCATTATCACATAATTGTTGCCGGAGTGTACATTCAGTTTCCCTCTGAAATTTCAGCTAAAATGCAAACATATCACTCTTACTGATTTATAATATTGAACCTGTATTCAATATTGAGTGAGAAACTTACAGTATGTTCTAATTCTATGATTTTTTTCTTTAATTCCATATTGTCTACAAAATGAGATCTTCTATAACTATCAGCTTTAGCCTGTACAATATGGAGCTCCTGTTCTATCGATCCAAGGTTATTTCTTAAAAAGTTATTTGCTTCTTCGTTACACTTTGCCTAAAAACGGTTAAACAAGTAAAACAGTGATGAGTGATGAGTAATGAATTCAAATTTTGATTGTAAAAGGAACAATGTTATGCTCTTAGTCAAAATTGTACTTAATTGGGTATTGTTACTATACTCAGAGAATACAATATTACAATTGTAAGTATTTGTAACATAAATACCTCGTGTTGCAATATTTTTACTTGATCTTGTAAATCTGTTACTCTGGATTTCCATGAACAGCTTCTTTTGTCACACTCAGTATACAACGATTTCTATAAAATATTCGTTGTTAGTAAATAAATTAATTTTCTACGTGAGCATATCATTATCATTAAAGTAGTTGGTAACGTTTCTCACTTGCGATATATTGCATTTTATATCATCGTGTTCTTTTCTTAATTTATACACATCTTGCTTCACTTGTAATATCTCATTTAAAGTCTAAAATGATATAAAACTTGTATTAGTTTAACTGTAAAGGAACAATTCGTAACATTAATTAATTAATTAATTAATTATAATGAAACTTTACCTGCATATATAACTGAGCCTCCGTAATATTACAATCAGGCACCTATTGTAATTAATGGAATTAAAGTGGTTAAATAAAAATATGACTCAACTTTAATATAAATAACTAATACATACCTCTTCCTTAGAAGAGAAGAATGTTCCGACTATATTTTGTATTTTTCCATGAGTCGCGTCAACATCTCCTTCAAGCTTTTGTAGTTTTTGTTCTTTTTGTAAGAGTATTGTTTCGACCCTGTCATGATCCGATAACTACAAATAATACTTAATTAATTTAGCAAAACTGAAATAAGTGAATAATAATCTCATAATTAGGAATATACAGATATGCTATACTAACTGCTTCATCTATCTTCTCTTGTAACATTTTTATGGATGAGTCTACATCACAAAGTTGTTCATTCAATGTTTCAAGTTCTGTTGTTATACTACATCCCTAGAATTTTATATAAAATTACTACCTACTTACTAGTCATTTGTAATCATATTTATGCAATCAAATATTTGAAAGCTTTACCTGAGCTTGAAATATTTGTAGGCAGCACGATGTTTTTTCAACTTCATCAATTATTGAACACAGTAGATCATTTGAATCGCACATCGCAGTATAGGAAAATGGAATATTGTCCTATAATTTGGATAAAGTAACGAAAATAGATTATAACGATATGTACTTCTATTTTAATCGATCTTATAATGACAATATATACAAAAAATTAAATTTAACCTGTTCACTGTTCTGCGTTTCAGTAATACGAGCTGATAATCTACATTGAGCATGATTTATTTTATTTTTTATATCTTTCAACTTAATCTTTCCTAATGTAATTCTTTCATTTTGCCTCATTCCCTCCTCCTCCTAATGATAATATTTCAATTAATTGCAATATATTCTATTTAAATATAACTAAATTTCTGCTAAAACAAAGTACTTACGCGCAATTGTAATCTATTAATTGCTCCCGCCATTTTTTCACGACTTTTCAACAATTGATTTTGTACATTCAATACCTCCTTATTTAAATCAGTATACTGCAAAGATTTTGCTTCATAATATAAAATCCTTCATTAAATATATCATAAATTATAAGCTTACCTTCTGATGTCTGCATTTAAATGAAAAAACGATTGTGTTCATTTCATCTTTAATGTCGTCCATAGTAGTTTGGGCTTCAACGGCACAGGTTTTAAATATGTCTATTAACTTAAATTGCTGACCGATGTCTGTGCATGGCTAAAATACATAGTAGCTCTATTCAGTAACTTTCAATTCATTTTTAACTTTTGCCTACAACTCGTGATTTTTGGGTATTTTATACAGGTTGATTGTCTCGCCGGTGGATTCAAAGGCAGTGCCACTGCTTAAATACAGCTGTGAAAACCAGCTGTCGACACAGAACCAACTGTAACAGAGGCAACGTATATGTATGCGTATCTGTATAAACTGCATTTTCTCTGTCATTTCAAAGTCGCGATTCTTGTTTCCAGTTCAAACATATATGCATAAAGATAACTTGCCAGATCACTTAAGATCACTGCAGGCAAGTATGAGGTAGTCGCTGAAATACTTAGACGACGGCACTGCCCTTGTGTCCACTGACAAGTGAGTTACAGTGTACTTATATTCTACTTTAATTTTTTATAGCATGCATCATAATATTTAAGTCGAAATTTAAATTATTACAGTACTTACTATTATATTGAAATGTTCTATGTAAGAAGACTTATTGTTTTCCATTTGGAGCTAAAAAAGAATTTTAACAAAGTATCAAATTAATAAATTAGTAAAGTAAATGGTTTTTAAGTATAAAATTTGTTTATATCTGAAGTACATCATAAAGTAAAATATACGTACGAAAGAACTGATAATTCTTTTTGTATCCTCACTTTTTGAAATCATTTTATTTATATATTCAATGTTTTGAATTAATTTATACTCTATGGTATACTCGTTACATTCATTGCTGTTTAGGTCACATCCCTGTACGATTAGAAATAAACAACTTTATTCCTTAAAAAAAACTAATGGATTTTACAAATGTTATGATAATAATTCAACTTAATTGTATATCAATTATATTTATAAGCCCAGTTATAAATATAAGTTCAAGAATAAGTTTTGTTTACAACATAACTGTTTCAAATCGATATCAATAAACATTTTTCGATTATACAAGTATATACACTAGTAATATGAAGTTTTTATTTCTCTACATTTTCTGTTACATAAGATTATATTATATGCGTATGTTATGGAAACTGTTTAAGCTGTCTGTTTCTATAAATACTGGAATCCCTTATTAAACTCAATTAGTCTTCTTGCGATTTCTTTGTGATATTACAGACAACTGAAAAATGTTTATCAATAAGACTTCGAATTAAACAAAATTATTTAAGAAATATTTAAAGACAGGACTAATATTTCCTTCTAAGCATTGCTTCCTCAAAATATTTCGCATTATTCTATTCAACGCATAGAAAACGATACATAGTTGGTTTTAACTAAGCTAAAAAAAACGTAAAATATAAATTATATTAAAGTTACCAACCGCATTCTTCTCGTAGCATAACTTTTCTATTGTCTTTTCCAATTCCGTTTTTAACTTATAAAGATCTTCATTTTCCTGTTCCATCAATAACTTTACCTTGTTTAAATATGATACAACTTGGTTCTAAAAGTAAAATATTTAAAACGGGTATATCATCAACTCCTTATATTATCCTTAAAATATGTGAAACTTGGTACTTGATTTTTCTATATGTTACCTGTTCGTTCATTGGACCTTTTAGGTTTCTAACTTCCTGGAAGGAAAAAAAATTCACTTCAATATTCTATTAATGTAGAATGCTTAAAAATATTCATGGAAAGTTGTAGCAGCATATTTACGAAGGCAAACAAAAAAATAAGTTTAATTGAACGTTTTTAAATGCCGCTCATTATATGCATAATTTTCAAATATATATACAGTTCCTGATTTTACCAATCCCTTGAAATGTTTTTATATTAACGCAAACATTTTGCGTATCACGTGTTTGCTGAAATTGAATTTTGTAAATATAGAGAAAATGATTATAATTATTTTAATTCATTGATTCATTTTTCTATAAAATAAGAGGCAATCATGTTGATAAATATTAAAGCTCCTCAATTTACATATGATGTGTGATATACCGTTTATATCTTATGCGTCTAATATTAATACAACGATGTAACATTTTGTTCGACAAATCGACTGGTACAAATATGTAATCTATTAGTTTACAGATTTTCCTAAAGCGCAGGCTTCTTTGCTGGGCAAGAATTGTTTGTCGTTATTAAGAGTTGGCAATCTCTTCGTATGCTTTAAGATCTTTTTATCAAGATTGTGCAAATGTTTGTGCATATCAACGTTATTGTAATTAGTATTTTCACAATAATTTATCGTTTCATTTGTTAAATTAATGCCTTTCGTTTTAATTTTCGGTATATTTTCTGTCCGTTTATTGTGATTCATAGTATTCCCGACGTAGTGTTGTAAAAATGAAAGATCAATTTTATGCTCTGCAGGCGTATCAAATATTTCCGATGCAACGACTTTCTCACATAATTTACAAAAAAATTCCATCTCTTGATTCTCAATGGTAATATTATTATAACAATTATGAGCGCGAGAAGAAAAGCTAGAATACAGACACTGAAAATAAAAACATTATTGTTATTCAGTATGTATATATCTTTGTTTGTGCAAAGAAATTACAATTTATACCTTAGCTATTCCCTTTTTTAGCTTTTTTCGCATTACTTTAATGACGTCCTCTTTAAAACGAATTTGCATACTTGCATAACGACATTGCTCTTGTAATATAGCCGTTTGCTTTTGCAAAGACATTACTATTGTATTCTTTTCCATTACTTCAGCAGTTAAATGACCTTGCTTCTCTACTGAATCCTAACAGTCGATACAAGTAAAATTACAACTAAATCGTATAATGCAAAAATAGGAATGGACATGCAGACAATTGGCACAAACTTTTTGAAGATTAGACATCTGTTGCTTTACTTCTTCAATTATTTTGCATTTTTCATTCAATTGCATCTCTAAATTATTTATATTTCTATCACTATCGCAAGTTAATATAGCCAAGTTAGACTCCACGTATCGCAAACGTTCCTGTAAGTTTATCGTTTCTAGATCTTTTTCAATGATAAGATTTTCCACAATATCAGCCACTAATATAATCTAAATGGCATACAACAAATTTTTGAGATAATTCATGAACTGCATGACTTAAGACGTCGTCAACTTGATTGCCCCATTATTTTTTATTTAAGTAGATTTAATTGTCAACCTTTTAAACTTTGTTTAACTTTGTTTAAAATACAGTTACGCACATGTATGTGTATGTACGTATGTGTATATCTATATATGTATATGCATACATATATATAAACAACATAGTTTTGAAATTTCTGATTTAACAAAATATTAACTTACATCAAAAGTTTCTTGGCAATTTGTTCCATGAGAATTATTCCACTCATTCTGTTCTGCAAACTTAGCATGTTTTTTAATGCTATCACTAAAATTTTGAAACTGAGAAATGTAACTCTTTATGGTATCTTCTTTAGATTGTAATTTTGAGTTTAGCTGAATCACTTTATCTTCCAATTTTTTTTGATATCTACAAAATTAAAAAAACTTGTCATTAGTAGAAATACATTTTTAGCAGGAAACCATTACTAATCTTTTTTATTTTCACTTACTCAATCATTCTTGTTTCACTTTCTTGGAGATCTTTGATCTGCAAGTTTAAAGACTGCACCTTTTTGTGATTTATGTTCTCCTGATTTTTAAAAGTACAAAATTAATTCGAAAATTATTGCTCTCATTAAATATTATATGAAATTGACATGTAAGAAAAACGACAATCTCTACGTAATTGTGTTGCATACCCACCATTTATTTTACATAAAAATTATATAGTATAGTTGACAAACACCATATTAAAAAAGATGTATAGAAAATTAAAATATAAAATAAACAGTATCTACCAACAATAATCCAAAATATATGTATAATTCAAAAAATTGAAGCATAGCTATAGAGTAGTTGAATTGGAAGGATGTATAGTGCAAATAGTTCCATCTAATGGATAAACTGATTTATCCATACAATCATGACTGATTTGTATTGCAAGTTTGAATCTCTTATCAGCATCTAAATTTATATTTACCTGGTCACAAATACAACTGCAAAAATAAAAAGTATATTATGTTATTTAATCATATCAAGAAATACTCATATAATTTTTTGGTTTTAAAAGAGATTCAACGTCAGCTCCAAGTACATTGACAGTAAATACTTTAATATGCATATATTGTATGGCAGCTATAATTTTTTACCATTTATTTATTAATCATATAAATAAAATGCCTTACTCGTTGGGAACTGGTATATCGCTAGGTTGAATTTCAAAGAATTTTATGTCTTCCAAGCTCCAATGTTTTTCCTGCACTGCACGCCTTATTAATTCTAATAATCCTCTAATATCGCTTTGAAGAAACTCTATTTTTTGTCGCATATATTCTTCACCTTTCTCCAAATCACTTACCCGACTAGAAAGTGTATTTATTGTCTGAAACAACATAAGATGAATGACACACAGTCTTTTTGTCCTTTTTTATTGTATCACCTCTAAACAAAGTTAAAAAAACAAAGTATCATACCTTTCCTGTATGCACTGAGCTTGTTATATTTTCAGACACTAGCGTAGAAGACTGTTTTAATTTTTGTTCCAACAATTTGACTTTGCTACAAGCTGCTTGTTCTAAATCTTCTACTACCTGTACTAGCATAATATTTTGTTCCCTCAAATTTTTGACCCATTCTTTTGTTATTTCTAGTTTTGTCTAAATGTTAATAACCGGGCACATATTTTATATTAATTGATATATTTTTTTTTATTACATCAAGTAGTAGAGAATGATTTGCTTGCTAGCGTACCCATAGACAATATATAAACCAACTATGTTTATATGAACCTGTCCGTGAACAAGTACGTTCATATAACAAAGGTATAACTTTATTTGTCCTATTGATTGATTTTTTCGTTCAGTTAATGAGAATTCAAGTTCAGATGGAAGGATACCACAAAACATTTGATCTTCCATAACACTTGTCTTTGGGTTTACTAATGAGCAGATCATCTTATATACAGGAATTAAGTGCAACTCCTAAGATCACCTTTATTATGTATTAAAAGGTGAAGTTTCTTAAACACTGCAAATCAACAACATATGTAATGAATAATGCTAGTTCTTAATTCATGAACTACAGTTAAAGCTGCCACTAATTTTTGCTTCTAAAACATAATCTAAGCCTTGTAAGGATGGTAAAAGTAAAATATTAAAAATATGGGAAAGCAGTAGAAATTTACTAAATAATAAAAACTGTGAAGGGTGCATATGTAGCCCTAATTTATAGCTGCCAGTTTTCTTGTAAAAAGATTACATTTTTATATATTTATTGAATATCTATATCGAAATACTGTATATAAGTCACATAATCAAAATGACGTTAATGAAATATATTACAATCGATAAGGTAAAACTATTTAAGAATAGCATAAAGAATATCAATTAAATTAACTTTTTATCACAAAGAAACTTACACAAACTTGATCATATTCACTTTCAATTTCTCGATCGACATTTTCAATTCGTGTCTCGTACAATTTTTGAAACTGATCAATAATTTTTAAAGTTTCAGTTTCACCGCAAAGTTCTCTGGTAGTGTTATCAATGGCAGTACAATTACTGTCTTCGTCCAGAAGTTTAGAAATGTTTTCAATAGATCCATTCGTTGAATGAAACGAATTCATTGCATACAGATATGTTTGAATTAAATGATTAAATTAAAAAATATATTCCTACATTCACTTTAAAAACAATCTTAAAATAACCATCAACACTCTAGCTCGCCATCTTATCATTATACTTGGCAACGTGATTCTATATCCACGAGTAATAGTTATGCCAGAGATACGACCCTATTTTCTAAATTTCTACCATGTATATGTATACATATGTAACTCATGCGATGATAAATATTCATATGTATACATAAGTGATGTATATTTTAAATATGTATCAAAAGCCGATTTCAATTTTCAAATTGAATACCATAAATTGCATTGCAATTGTAATTCCATTTCTAAACAAAGGGAATTCTGCAACGTGATTTCTCAGCATTTTTATTCGTATGTATTGTACTCTTATACTGATATGTCAATATTATCATAAATCATGTTTTTATAAATCTACAAGGAAAACCGGAATTCTTCAATACATACAGGGTTTACCATTTATCTATCACTACTATCCATGTACATAATTTCACATGTACATAAAATGTACATAAAATCACATCACAATTTATAAATTGTTATTTAATTTCGTTAATTTCATTCGAAGGAAAGTTTATATACTTCTTAAATGGTTCAATTGCTTGAAACAATTCTTCTCAAAAACTTTATTTCGCTCATTTAAATTCCATCTATAAATACGAATAAAATTGCAGCCATTGCTTACATCGAACGCCATGTTCATGTAAATTCTTCGGTGTTTAAGGTTATGTTTGTTTTAGTATAGTATATGCACCGACCACGTGTATTTATATTTTTACGCGATAAGGAAAGTGGAAAAATGATTCTGTCAATTTAGACGACTAACGTTTATACTATTTATTCATACGAATAAATTATATATCATTATATATCAATAATAAGAAATCGCAGAGCAAATATTGGAAGGTTATATTTCCTAATACATATTTTGTTCGATACCTTTGTTATTGTTCAAATGTAATGTAATTATGATACCGAATATTGAACAGTATTGAAGATACATATAGAAAGAAGTATCATACTTTTACGCGTGGAAACATAATTTGATGAAGTTTTTTAATTATTTCAAGAAATAGCTAATAACTATACAGCACAAAATGAATGATAGCAAATTTGAAAGTGAAGACGAATCCAAACAAAATAATGAAAACTCCACGTCAGAAATGAAACGTGTCCTGTCACGTTTCAAGTCAGATAAGGGTGAAATATTACCTGGAGGCTTGCTGGATTTACCCATAAATATCACCATTGATAAGTTACAGGCAATTTGTAATGCGCTATTACAAAACGAAGAACCAGTACCATTTGCATTTTACATAAATGATACTGAGATCACAGATAGTTTGCAAAGTCATATAAATGAAAATATTAATATCAGTGAAGATGTCGTTGAAATTATATATCAGCCGCAAGCAATTTTCAAAGTGAAATCAGTTACACGATGCACAGGATCATTGGATGGTACGTTACATGTAATACAGACCCAGTCTAACCCGTGTAAATCTGCCGGCTCTTCTAAAACAATGAGCTCGTAGCATGTAGTGGTTACTTTAAATGAATTACTTTATTATGGTATGCACTATGAGCAAGGCTAGCTTTATCTGGAATACTTTGTATTCTAATCTCACAATCTTCAATGTTATTAATTTGAATATATTGGATAAAATGCAAGTAGTTGTTATTTTTAGGTCACAAGGAAGCTGTAATATCGGTTGCCTTTTCACCAAAAGGAACATGTTTAGCTAGCGGTTCAGGAGATACAACAGTTAGATTTTGGGATATATATACACAAACACCATGTTTTACGTGTGAAGGTCATAAGCATTGGGTATTATGTATATCATGGTCTCCATGCGGAACCAAGCTTGCGTCTGCATGCAAAAATGGAACAATATTATTATGGGATCCAAAAACAGGGAAGCAAATAGGTAACAGCTAGGACAAATTATTTGTATTAAAAATATAAAATGGTAATTTATTGTATTTACCCTTAGTTCTTATCGATTTTTAGGAAGACCGATGTTAGGTCACAGAATGTGGGTAACGTCTTTAAGTTGGGAGCCATTTCATAAAAATTCGCAATGCCAATATTTTGTTAGTGCTTCAAAAGATTGTGATTTAAGGATATGGGACACGGTACGAGCACAAACTGTTCGTACTCTTTCTGGTCATACAAAAAGTGTGACATGTGTAAAGTGGGGAGGTAGGGGATTAATCTATTCTGCTTCTCAAGATAGAACAATTAAAGTGTGGAGAGCTGAAGACGTAAGATTTGTAAAAGTTTATACATATAATTTACAGTTAGTTAAGATGTTATTTATCTTCTGATTAAAATAAATACAACATATTCAGGGAATATTGTGCAGAACTTTAGAAGGTCATGCGCACTGGGTGAACACATTAGCTCTGAATGTGGACTACGTACTTAGAAATGGTCCTTATCATCCTGGACAGAATCAAGAAAACGCCGAAAATCCAGTCGAATATGCAACGAAATGTTACGAGTCTGTAGGGGAAGAGATACTGGTTTCTGGTTCTGATGATTTTACATTATTTCTTTGGAAACCAGAGAAGGAAAAGAAATTTACTGGTACAATTTGCTATTAATATATACGTATTAAGAATTGTACGAGAAAGATATTTATTTTGATAATATGCATCTCAGCAAGGATGACAGGGCATCAGCAACTAATCAATGATGTAAAATTCTCTCCGAATGGGCGCATAATTGCGTCAGCGTCGTTTGACAAATCTATCAAATTATGGGAATCGAGTACAGGGAAGTATATAACTTCTTTAAGAGGACACGTGCAAGCTGTATACTCGATATCGTGGAGTGCAGATTCCCGTTTACTTGTTAGCGGCAGTGCAGATTCTACTTTAAAAGGTAGACTAATTACCTAACTCATAATCAGTATTATCCATGTTTTACTCACGAATAAACTACATGTAAGATACAATATTCTATTATGAGTGCGAGATAAACAAGAGGTACGTAATTTTCCATACTAATATGTTTCAATACAATGATTTTAATAATTTTTTTCAGTATGGAGTATGAAAACAAAAAAACTTTGTCAAGATTTGCCGGGTCATGCAGACGAAGTTTATGCTACAGATTGGTCTTCAGATGGGTTACGCGTTGCATCCGGCGGAAAAGATAAAGTTTTGCGACTTTGGCAGAACTAAATTATGTATAGGGCAATAATAAACATTTTTGCAATACGTAGCTTAAATTGTCTAAGCTGCAATTCATTAACACATTTACCAGGGAACAATGTAAAATATAACTCAACATTACGTCATTTATTGATACTATCATTGAAATAAGAATACTTGTTATAACTTGGTTATTGTACTTTTTATATTACGTAAATGTTATTTTAAAATTGATTAAGATTTAGTTGTAAAACATAATTAGCTTGTAAGTTTAAATTACAACATCTTCGTAACTAGTATCTTCATCATTGAAGTTAACTAAATCTTCAGTGAAGGGAATTCTACTGCTCTTTTCATTTTCACAGTTTGACAATCCTCGAAAAGAGAAATATCTATTTTAGTAGTACACCTTTTTTTTAAGTTTCTTGACAGGTACACATAACCTAATAACAATACTAATTGTAAGAGGTGACACTGCTGCGCAAAGATTGCATATATTCATTAATCAGTTTTGTCAATTATTCCACCATCTCCGTTAATACATGCTGCAGGAGCTAGGAGCAACATAGAACTGCATATACGATAAAAATTATCCATACATTAATAAACAAAAGCGAGCATCCGATATATATACATATGTAGAATCAAGACACAACATAACCTTGAACTCAATGTAATGATTTGTACTTTTGCTAGCGACAAGTTATTAATAAAGAAATCATGGATAAAATTTTAACAACCACATTACAAATTGGACGGCGATCAGTGCGTATATCCCCAAAATCTTATCGATACTCACAGTAAGCTTTAAAAATTCAATGTTACTTTATAAAAATATGATTGTAAAACGTAAACAAATAAATACACATGGGGCAAAAAAGTTGAATTATGTATACGCATAATGTTATTTGTATTACAGAATAGTAAGAAATTGCAATGTACGTATGTATACGAATTATAACAATAGTGCATTAAAACCATGCTTACTTTCTTCAACAAAATGGTGTAATGTTATACAAAGCCGTACAATGTTTATTCAAACTCAAGATACACCAAATCCCAATAGCTTAAAGTTTCTGCCTGGAGTTATGGTCTTAGAACAAGGACAAACTAAGGATTTCCCCAATGCTACTGATTCATATTGTTCTCCATTAGCAAAAATCTTATTCCGTATTGATGGTGTAAAGTCCGTATTCTTTGGGCCCGATTTTATTACAATAACAAAATTGGATGAAGATATCGAATGGAAATTACTGAAACCAGAAATATTTGCTGCCATTATGGACTTTTTTGCATCTGGTTTGCCTGTGTTAAACGATGAACAGCCTGCAGAAGACACACGTAAATTTATTCTCTACTATTCTACTTTACAACATAGTAATTTATACATAATAAAATGTACAGGATAAAAATTAGATTTCCTGCTACGTAATTCCTTTAAAATTTCTATTCTAAGACAAAATAACAAGTATTATTTTTTAAGGATGTTCAATTATTCATTACTTATTGCAGAAATTAATGAAGATGATAATGAAATAGTACAAATGATAAAAGAGTTATTGGACACAAGAATACGACCGACAGTGCAAGAAGATGGAGGTGATATTGTATTTGTGGTATGTAAAAATGTCATTGTGATATCTTATTATGCTGACGTATAATTAACATTGTACTGGAATTCTCTTTCTACAAAAGAATTTCGTAGGTGTCAGTTTGTTGGAGAAATCATGAACCGTAAAAGTATTTTTTGCTCAAAAACAAAAATTTTATATAGACGGAATAATGCACAATGCCCAATATAGAACCAAGGATTATTGAACATAATTACGCATACTTTGGTTAATTGTATTATTACATGTTTTTGAAAATTTATATTTCGTATTTAGACAAGGTTACGAATTATCCTACGAACCATTATATATTTGTAGTCCCCAAGAAATAAAATTGAAATTAATTTCTTTCATTTCTTTTTTTTTTTAATTGCAGGGTTTCGAAGAAGGCATACTGAAATTGAAGATGCAGGGTTCCTGTACAAGTTGCCCGAGTTCGGTGGTAACGTTGAAAAACGGGGTTCAAAATATGATGCAATTTTATATTCCAGAAGTTCTCGGAGTAGTGCAAGTAGAGGACGAAACTGATAAAATTGCAAAGAAAGAATTTGAAAAGTTTGAGGAGAAAATTAAAAAATCCAATACCACTGAAAAAGAATAGATCTTACATCATTACTTACAATTAGTAATAATATAATGTAACGTGTTGCGTGTAAATATAAATTAAATAAATAAAAAAAATATCTGGTCTTTTTATTTTTTTTATTGTTTTACATCTGTATAAAGTACCTAACGGCTAGATACAGAAACTTGCCAGACACGAATAGTGTTGTCAGAGTAACCGGCAAATAATGTTTGTCCATCAGTAGACCACGCTAAAGATAGACAAAGAGGAGGTTCTGTTTTGCTTGTCGCAGACACAACCTCTGGTTTCAATTCCTCAACCATCTCTTTGGTTTCGAGATCCCAAATCTTGATCCATGGCCCAAACGCAGCACATAGCCAATAACGATTAGGACTGAAGCACAGCGCTGTTATAATGTCATTATGGTCCAAGGTGTGCAAGTGCTTTCCATCGTTCAGATCCCACAACATAGCTTTGCAGTCCTATAAAACAATGAACACTTATTATTACATATTTTGATTACTTGTTTAAAAGTCCAAGGAAAGTGTTTTAACGATTTGCAACTCGAAAGGCGATTCTCTCACTCGCCATTTGGTTTATCACAAAAACTCGAACGGTAATTGAGCCGACGATAACTTTTTCTATTAACAGATATCTTTAACTCTTGGATTTTAAATATTTAGTCTATATGCAGTTGGTAGTACAGCGTTGGCTTTAACCCTTTTATTAGGGATGTCACCACGATTAAACACTGTGTCTGTGGTGAGCGGCTAGCAGTTGCGATGGCTGCGGACAGAATTACTTTTCTGCATACTTATATACCGTGCAGCTAAGTTACTATTGCAATTACTCAGTTATATCAAATTTAAGATAGAGACAACCGCAATATATGTTCATACTCTACCTCACCGATAGCTTTTGCTGGACGCATATATGCGTCTATAGTTTACATGGATAGCTTTCGTCGAACGCATATATGCGTCCACAGCAGCCTGGAGGTTAATATTAGTGGTTTAAATTTAGTCTTGAGTTGCCACATCCTTATGCCAGAAAAGGAGATCTTCAAGCCCACAGGATTAATATTGAAACAAAAGTTTTTCATTAAACCATAGCATATGTCATTTCGAAATATACCTTGCCACCAGAAGCACAAAGAGAACCATCAGGAGATACAGTAACTGTATTAAGGTATCCTGCGTGTCCACTGTGATTGATCTTTAGCCTGCAATTTGTCAGGTTCCACACCTATGAAAAGATTTATTCTTGAAATTAAATGTGTCTAACAATATGACCAAAACGTTTATAATAATGAAAGTCAGTCCCATATCCGCTTACACTCATGGATATATCATGTTAAATAAAAAATAATATACATCATATTATATTAATAAAATTAATATTATACTACTCATGTAAATAAGATACCTTGACCACTTTGTCCCAACCAGCAGAAACAATGATAGGGTTCGAATGATTTGGAGAAAAGCGCACACAACTGACCCAATCTGTGTGCCCATCTTCTTGAATAGTGTATTTACATTCCGCTAAAGTATTCCACAACTTAATTGTCTTGTCCCGTGATCCAGAGACAATTTGACGGTTATCCACGGAAAAGGCAACGCTTAATACATCCTGTTAACATATTATTTGTTTCGCTTTGTTTATAACAAAGTTGCTACGAATAGTAAACATTTGTGTACCAAGTACTGGCAATACTTACAATACCATTGATTTAATTGCCCACCTCTTCTATATATTAAATATAAAAAAAAATATATAAAAAAAAGCTTCAGTATTATTCCCCATCACTCACGTAGTTTTATCTTCTGCCATTGGCATTCAATTAAAAAAAAAGTGAAAAAAAAAGCTTCCATATGTTTAACGAAGATTGATGACTGTAGATCAGAAGGAAAATGTGTCACACCTTGGTATGATCTTCAAATCTTCTTGTTGTACGGCCTGCTGCTAAGTCCCAGAGACGGAGAGTTTTATCCCACGAACCGGACAGAGCGTAATTTCCATCAGATGATAGAACTACGTCGCTAATAAAATGTGAATGCCCGTACAAACGTTTTTGCGGAATACCATAATTGGCTTCGTCACGTGTCAACTTCCATACAATTAAAGTTTTGTCTGAAAACAAAGCGTGCAAACTAAGGAAATATCTTATGCTAAACGAGAACAATCGTAAGACATATTCCACGTGTGATCTTAGAATAAGACAGTGGTTCCCAATCTGTGCGCCTCAGCGGGCTAACAATTGCGCCCCGAATATTCCAATATTTTCACTGAAACGATAATAATTGATGAACCCTATCGTTGGGTAGGTCTATGTTCGAATTTTTGGGCACCGTGGAAAAATCCTAATGCACTAAGGGCACTGTAAATTAAAAGTTTGGGAACCACTGGTATAAGGGATACTTATCCAACATGTTACATGATGGAAAAATAATCGAGAATTTCGTTAAGAAATACATTACTACATCCAAATGTATAGACAAGTTAATCATATTAAACAACATGAAAATAATTTTGCACGTTTACAGAAAATGTGTATATTAGCGGCGCTGAACCACCGGTCTATGTATGTGTTGTTAAAAAATGGAATGTATGTCTATGGAATAAAAACATTAAAGAGACGTATAAATAGAATTTCATTGATGCGAAATAAGAAGTATACGACCCCGTTAATCTTTATTTATAATATAATACGATACATAAAAAATATATATGTAAAAAATGGTGATTGTGTATGTTAGTACACTTACCACGTGAAGAGGACAATATCATATCCGGATATTTCGGATTTGTGGCAATTTGGGTGACCCATCCATTGTGTCCCCGAAGCGTTCCTCTTAGTTGAAGAGTTTCAGACATTTTTTAATTATATTAAGATATATTGTAACGTGGATTGAAACAGATTTCGAACCACGACGTACGTTCAACAAAACGTTGAACGAAAAGAACGATTCCCCACCACCTTCGGAAAGTGCACGTAATCACAGATCATGAGAGGATAGATGTCCGACCTACATGGGTGGAAAGTGAACCAAAAGCTGTACATACAGAGTGTTCCGTAACTACCGGCAGATCCCGAAGTGAGGGGTTGCTCGGGTGACTCTGAATAACTTTTTCCTTTACCAAAATGTTGGTTGGAGCTTTGTTTTTTAATTATTAACGAAAACAATTGGAAAATCAGAGCGCGTTCGCCACGAATGCGTGCCTCTTAACCTTGTTCGGTCGCGGTGGTGAAGAAGCGTGTTATTTCAGCAACTAATCATACATAGATATATTACATGAATACAAGCCATAAGATCAGGTTTACTATTGAGGTTATGTTTCTCAGGGAGTGAAGAAAACTGAAGCAAATAAAACATTTTAAATGCATTAAAAATCACTATTATATAAAAGTATACAAAAATATAAGTGAATTACTCAAATCCATGTAATAATGGCTAGTAAACAGGGGAAAGATTTAGCGTTGGCAATGTTGCGAACATTGCCAAGGCTTTGTTTAAATAATATTCGAGATAATCCCGGTGCAAAAAAACCTGTAAGTTTTATTTACCATTCTATGTGTTAGCCCTTTAATTATACCGAAATTAAACTTTATTTCAAATAAAAAAATTATGTTTATTTTGTTACGCATATGATCTACTACAAAATAGTTGACAAATTTTGTATAATTATTACTTTAGAAATTAATTTTTAATAGTCAAAAAGAGGTAGAGGGCAACACGGAGGTGACAAACACGGTGCTGGTAATAAGGGTTCTGGTCAAAGACAAAATTTCATGCGTCCTGGATATGAAACTGGAAATAATCCCTTTTACCTCAGATTTGGTTGCGAGCCATATTACAAAGGACATCAGTGAGTTACCCAGTAGTTTTCGTTTATACTTATAACAACTAATAATTTCATATACAAGAGCAGTCTGAAAAGTTCTTGGCTTCACAATGAAAGAAAATATTTTTTACACGAAATAGATTGTATTTTTCAATATAATATCCATGTGTCATGCCAAGAACTTTTCAGACTGCCATCGTATATCGTTACAACGGACCTAGAAAAAAGTAGCTGCAATTGCAATTGAGTAGATTCAAAAGGAGCACAATGGAATAATATCATTTTTTTGGAGGTATAAGTTTTTACCTTTAGCTTTTAATTATATACAGTAATGATTATTTTTTAAATATTTTTCAATAGTACAGACTTACAAATATTAAATTGTAACAAAAATAAGTTCAATTACTTTTATTATATTTTTATGCTTGCAACCGAACTTATTTATATTGCAACCCAATACAATGGTTACAATTACATTGGAAAAGTATGTCTAAATAATGGATGAAAAATCAATACAATTTGATGCAGCATTGAATACTTATTCTAATTGAACGCTTCGATATATAGAAACGTTGCACAAGTTTCAGTGATTTTTCATATGATATTAGTTCACATCTTTTCAATGTAATTATGGTTGTTATATCTGTTATGATATGTATTAATACAAAAATATCAAACAGACCATACAGTTCCATTTAATAAACAAAAATTAAAATTCGTATCTCCGAAAAAACTGAAGATAAGAAAGTACAGATCAATAGTAGCTATGCCAACTTAAATACAGTTTAGGTTTCACACAATTTTTTGTAAAATAGAATAAAGAAAGCCCTGAAATTAAGTGGGGATAGTTGCATGGAACACTCTGTATATTTTTATGTGACCTAATTAGATAAATTTTCTATCCGTTATAGTTTAAGAAGACAATATCCACCTTTGTCTTTACAAGAACTTCAAATGTTCATTGATACAAACAGATTAGACACAAGTGTACCTATTGACCTTGTATCTATAATTAATACAGGATTATATGATTTTAAAGTAGAATGGAAACATGCAGGTGTTCATCTTACAGATGAGGTATACATACACATTCAATGTTATGTTACCTATAAAATATGATTTGTGAATTGCTTAAAATCATTTTTAAGGGCGCTGATGATTTTCAAGCAAAAATAAATATAGAAGTTCAATGGGCCAGCGAACATGTAATTGCAGCAATTGAAAAAAATGGCGGCACTATTACTACTGCATATTATGATCCGCATTGTTTATTTGCTATGCATGATGCAGACAAATTTTTTTCTACAGGTAACTTCTTTAAACATACTGGAGTTAAGTAGTGAATAGTAAAGTTTTATGTAAAATGTGTTTTTATTACATAGGAGAGCCAATACCACGTAGACTCTTGCCACCGACAGATTGCTTAGAATATTACACAAGTGCAAAAACAAGAGGATATTTAGCAAATCCTGAAGAAATTTCTCGAGAACGATTGCTTTTGTCACAAAAATATGGTTATGAACTACAAAAAATTGAAGAGGATCCTAATTACGCGATGCTTATAGAACGCAAAGATCCTAGACAAATATTTTATGGGCTTGCACCTGGATGGGTTGTCAGTCTCAAAGACAAAGTTATTCTGAAACCTAAAGCTGGATATCTTAAGGAATTTTATACCAGCTAAAGTTATTACGTTGTAAAATATACATTTAAAAAATAAAATAATCTGTTGCAATACTAAATAGATGAAACTGAAGAAATAGACAGCTATTATTTTGGAACATAAACCAGTTTTAGTATTTTGCTGTGGAATTTGTAATAAATTGCAATATTACGGATAAATTTTATTAAGTTCAATTATTGCAATTACTTGGATTTTTTTATATTAAAATTTTTTTCTGAATTTTTTGTTTTTTATAATAGCCACTGTGTTTATTTATTATTTTTTGGAGTCGTGTTTTTTTAAATTATTAAACTGTATAGTATAGACATACCACTGATCCGACGTAACATGTTTAGTAATATGATTTTAAAGCTTTACTTAATAAAAGTAAAGAGTAAAGTAAATATTTTATTTTGATATCCGTGCGAATTTAATGTCTTCTCGGACTTTGTTCCATGAATAATTCATACTCTTACGTGAAAGTGCATAATTCTGAGAGCATAACCTAAATACCTAACCCTCGTGACACCAATAAGAAAAATACAAGTTAGTGACTTTATTACCGGCAAGCACACGATGAATGGAACAGTACCGTTTCGGCAGTCTTCTCTGACAGTTTGAAAACTACTTATCTGTTCAATTTAATTTTTACGTTGAGAAAAGAGAAATGGCACTTCGCCTTGAGAACGAAAGGGATTATGGATTTTTTATAAAAAATTTATTCGCTGGTGGTAAGTGAAGCGTTTCATTGTACTTAGTACACAATTGCAAATTTATTATTAGTCCACAACAATTTATTGTCAGCTTCTGCAAATACTTTCATAATTTTGATTATTACAATAAGCATGGACTGATATGAAAAACCAAAATATTGTTTTTGTGTTAGTTAATAATGATTAAACATATTATTAGAAAGCTATATTTTTGTAGGGGTAGCTGGAATGTGTTCGAAAACAACGGTGGCACCATTGGATAGGATAAAAATATTATTACAAGCCCATAATGAACATTATAAACATTTGGGTAAGTAGAAATAAATAATGCAATAATGGTTTATATTTAAAAAATGTACAATGTATAATCGAAAAATTGTTGTATTAGGAGTTTTCTCTGGACTTAAAGAAGTTGTCCAACGTGAACAGTTCCTTGCACTTTACAAGGGAAATTTTGCTCAAATGATTAGGATTTTTCCATACGCTGCAGTACAGTTTACTACTTTTGAACTATATAAGAAGGTAATATATCAATTGATCCTTCATTTTTTTTTATGCATTTATGCATTTAAAAGAATAATGTTAATTTGTTCTGGGTAAGGGGTGAACATAGATAGAACAAAGTAACATTATTAATATAAGGACCTACTCATAATATAAAGGTGAGCCTTAAACACAATGGATTGAGTTTTGGATGTTTTCTATGCAGATACATATATTTACATATACATTTATGCATATATTTAAGTACGTTCATAAAAGTATTTTATAAATTAGTTTTAGAGATACAAATCATGGTACATAGTTTATAATCTCAGGAAAATGAATAATGATATTTGTATGTTGAAGAAATTTAATAGACCATAAACATTACAAGTATTTCAGTCACCTTTAATTTTTACTAGTATCTAGGAAACCTGTTGGGAAAGCATACGCATATAGATAAATTTCTGGCTGGGTCTGCAGCCGGAGTTACAGCAGTTACATTAACATATCCCCTTGATATCATCAGAGCAAGACTTGCTTTTCAAGTTACTGGAGAACACATTTATGGTGGTATTATACACACGGGTGCAACAATTTTTAAAAAGGTCAGTCGTATTAACCAATTAGCAGTTATATTCTAGCAAATGTTCTTGAATAAATTAGTATTTATATTGGTATTATTATACGAGTTGCTAATTGTACTAGTATAAAAAGTAGAGTGCAAAGTTCGAACAGCGTATTGTTTAACCTTGAATACCTTATACAAGAGATAAAAATGTTATGTAAATTGCACATACGTTATTATTTTGAAGGTGCAATTTGAAATGTTAACTTCAAAGGTAAATTGAAAGTATTTTTCTCGAGTACTAATCTTATTGAATCTTTCAGGAAGGCGGTATTCGAGCATTGTACAGAGGGTTTTGGCCAACTATTTTTGGCATGATTCCATATGCAGGATTTTCATTTTATTCATTTGAGAAGCTTAAATATTTATGCATGAAATATGCCCCAAGTTATTTTTGTGAAAAATGTGATAGAAATACTGGTATGATTAACTCCAAATTTTAATTGAAAAAAGCACACACGCATATACGTATAGATACATATATATACACACATATATATATATATATATAGGAGTTTATCAAAACTTATACAATAAGTACTGTTGTCCAAGATATTTACATAACTTTACATTGAAGCAAAGAACATTTGTAAAACATTTTTAAAAGCACATAATGGTACTATATAGTATGTAGCTTCCAATATATAATTATACAAATGCTCGGATTCGTTTATGCATTATAAATGCCTTGATAGATTATAAAAAAAGGTTTTTTTCCATCAAATTGTATTATTCGCGTTATTTAATATATATCATCTATGTACTTGAAATTATGAATTGATAAAAATATTGTACCAACATATTTACAGGTGGTTTAGTATTAACTATACCAGCAAGACTATTTTGTGGAGGTGTTGCAGGAGCTATCGCACAAAGCTTTTCTTACCCATTAGATGTGACTAGAAGACGTATGCAGTTAGCTATGATGAATGAAGCAACGCATAAGTATAGGTAAGAGTTTATGATTTACTATATAAATTAAAAATTATTTAACTCTGACTATCCTTCATTACATATTATTTAATTATATGTTTCTTGTAGTTCAAGTATGCTTCAGACTATAAAAATGATATATAAAGAAAATGGTATCTGTAAAGGTCTGTACCGTGGAATGAGCATCAATTATTTACGCGCTATTCCTATGACATCAGTCAGCTTCACGACATATGAGATGATGAAACAAGTACTTCAGTTAGATACTGGAATGAAAATATAATTTGTTTAAGACGGATGCAAATACTTTCAATGTTCCAACTTTTGTACTTTAACGTATAATAGAATAGATAAAATCAATTTTATATATATATATATATATATATATATATATATATATATATATCAATTATATACTGGAACAAACATTGCATTTTGCAAACATAGAAATGATTTATTTCATCGAGTTTAATTGACAATAATTGCACAATACCTGATAAACTTGATAAGACAGTTTTTAAATTGTAGTTAAAAATCTATACACAATTTATTTGATCTCGTATATAACTTGCAAGTAAATGATTGCATTTATTTATTTTAGTAATAAGCATCGAAATTTAAATTTGATAGATGCCTCGATACGCTTTATAAAAAGTACATTAGAACAATACTGTATGTAAAACCTGAAACCACAAACCTGAAACCACAAACCTGAAGATTGTGATATAATTCTATATTTTTATTAATAAGTATGTAAGGGTTTAATGGAACACCCTCATTCACTATACTTTTATATTGTATATAGTAAATAATATCCAGGGTGGATATTCTAGAAATATTTCCATAATATTATTGTAACAAAGACACTGTATCGTTACATTTATAGAAAGATTGGAAATAAATTATTTTTGCTTAGTTACCACGTTTATTGTAATTTTTAAAGAAAAACGTAAACTATCTGGAAATATGAGCTATTCAAGATTTTACCTCATTTTAAACCCAAATGTTTCAGTATCTAGCATTCATCTAGTTAGCATTCAAGTAATAAATTATGTATATGATGGCTAATAAATAATTTTTTTCCTTGACATATTAATTTCAAATGTTTATTTTGAATTAACTGTTTTTTAATAAATGTTTATTTTTATACATATCTTTAAAATATCACTAGAATGATGTAATTTATAAATACGACGTTAATCATAAAAATTTGCCTATTTCTATAGAAACTTACTTTATAATCTTTATATTAGAATACACGTGTATAATTATTTACTTATTATTGGCCTTAATATTAAGAAAATAATTTTGCCCATTATGTCTTGTAATTGAATGTGTAAAAATGATATAAGACTCTCTAAATATGACAATATTTCTTTATTTTTGTCTACTTTTACTTATAATGAGAACGACATAATATTCGTTCTGAACATATTATTTTTACCTTGTTTCTGGGTTGCAAGCTAATTTAGTGTTTGTAACTTAATTTTTTTCAAAATACGCAACGTCTAAAACCAAGGAAGCATGCTGAAACTTAAAAACCAATTGCCCATACATAACTCTGCAAATAATATTAGTTTCAAGTGAAATACACATTCTTCATTGTAACAGTATCCATTACTTTTTAACGTTTTAAAATATTGTGGCAGAAGGATGATACAGCTCAATTAGATAGTGTGGTAGAGCTTCTCGCATTCGAATACCCTAACATCCAAATCTTCTATTATTTGAACAAATTGTTGCTTACCAATAGAAGCCTTCTTTCGTGCCCAATAATTTAGTAAGTCAAAACGATGTACGAGTCTATAAATATATGAACACACTGCCCATGATCTTGATGTTTATTTAAATGAATTGGAGATTAAGAACACAAAAGTGATTTTTCTATTATGTGAAAATTTGGATTGGAGGTCCACAGTAGAATGACAACTATTCCACACCGTGCTATTTAATCAAGATATAATATTGTTGTTTTAATACGATTTATCACTGTGGAATATTAGCAAAAGTAATACGCCTCTGTCCTTTTTAATAAACCACAAATGTTTTTCAATTTTTTTTTTCAATCCTTGATGTTTGGTCCTTATCACAGATCAAATTAATGTAATTTTATATACAGAATATTTCTACTTGACTACTACGAACGTTAAAAAGTTGAAAATGTTGTTACAATGAAGACTCAATATACAATTTAGTACGTGTATATATGATAGAAAATAATTATATACAGCTCTAAATTGATCACGTTATTTTGAATTTATGTACATAATAAGTTTGATGCATTCAAAGTTCGACTTTTGAATTTATGTATGTGCATTGGTGATCAATCAACCAGTTTTTTAATAAAAGCATATTTCTCTCTTTTTTGTAGCTTAGTTTAGTGCACGATCATTTTGCGAAAATTGTCAAATGAATACGTAAAATTTGGCGTGCAAAAGCCAAAATTAAAATTAACGGAAAAAAACGAAGATTGATAATTGAACACGAAGGATGACATTACTTAAAGTAGAATGCGTCAAAATAATAGTTAATCAGCTTGCAAAGTATTGTATCGAATTTTTGAAAGAAGACAGTAAATAGAGCAAATATGAAATTAACTACACAAGTTCTAAGACCTATTATTTATCTTTTTTTAAAAGATGTTCATCTATATAACTCAGTTTCTGCTATAATACTATGATTATGTTCTTTCTCTATAAACAGGAAATTTTATTCTTATCATGTATAATTCAGGAAATATGCTTAATATATTATATGGTATACAAAAAAACGAAAAGAAAAAAAATGCTTAGCCCTGCGTCATGCAGAAATATTTGCTGTATCCACAATATTACGGTTCCTGTGCTATTTTCTTTTATATTACAGTCTTAGTAAATTGCTATAGTGTGCATCTATACATTTTTCATCTTATTTTTTTCAGTTTATTGCTACCCCACTGTATCGTTTCCCTGTTTCGTGTGTTCAAATTACATGCTTACGGCTACGAAATTATGTATTCCGCGAATACATCCAATGATCATGTATACAATGCTTGTGTATCGTTAATACACATTTTTGACAAAGTATGAATGATTTGAGACAACACATTAGGTTCGTTTAACTTGCATTACACATGTTTATTTACCAGAAGCATCATTTTATACTTATTAATTAGTAAAAAAGTCGTCGGTAGGTTCACAAGCAATTAACTTTCAATTTAATGATCATGAATGCATGAATTCATTCAGTATAAAGTGGGTGTTTCACTCAGGAAGTCTTTAATAGGATTGATGCAAAAGTTTGTTTTTTGGTTCACCTTAAATCATAAAACAGAAAGACGATCGTGCATTTGTATTTTATATAAACATTTTAAAAACTTTATATGCGTAGGCGGATGTGAAAAATAAAAAAAAGGCACTGTATACGACAGAAAGAAAATAAATGCTTAGGAATAGACATGATCGATTTATTTCAATATGGTTAAAAAAATATGACTTATACAAATATCATCTTGATCTACTTAATAAAATAACATCGATAATAAGAACGTAATTGTTGACCCTATGATTCTGATGAATTGTTATGTGTAATGCTATAGAATCATTAAAGAATTCTACTAAAGAATTTGTTAAATTGTTTATATGGCACAAATTACATATGCCGATTTTTACTGTTGCATCAACCCTCTTTCTGTTTCCCTCAAGTGGAACATTTCATGCTCCATTCACACTAATAATTATATGTGACACTCTCTTAAATATACAAACTATTATCATTTTGGTACACTTTTTGAAACCTTAAACAACATTATTTCTATTCAGTACACGCAAGAAATAATCTTGCTTGTATAAACAGTTTTCAATAAATTAATATCTGCTCAAGGTTTCAAAACAATACCATGCACATATTTTTTTTTTTCTTTATTCGCACTACTTGTTATGTTCAATCCATGTATTACGTTCATATTTTCCTTCCTTTTACGATAATAAAAATACAAGCAATACGATGAAAAGTTGTAGAACTCAATGCTATACGTGAATTTTAATTGGTACGTGTGTACATTATTGTTTGTTTGTTTCTTCTATTTGTATACAATTAATGTTGTGTCTACATGTATGGTGTGTGGGACACACGCAGCATATGCAGTTGTGTGTTCCGTCTCTCAACAAGACATCACAAAGTGAGTCATGATATAATACTTGAGACTATAATGTAATGTGTAAGGATAGCTGGAACCTCACACTTTTATTGATGTTCTATTATAAATTATGTTCAGTGGCATTGCTATAAAGCCTGAATTATTTTCGTACCCCTACCTTAATAGTTAACTCTGGGGTTTGACTCTTTACAAGAAATAGTCTGGTGTCCGCCTAGTAACATGTGGCTCTCCGCGTCTTGGAGCTGGGTCAAATTGAAGGCTAAAAAGATGAAATATAAAACGGTCGTTAAGCTCTGTAAACAATAGTTCTTGTTCTTTTCTGAAAATGCATTTTTTTAACCGTGTTATTGTGTACAAATTCAATAGACTTACAATGAATATTTTAAAGCGTCATCTAATTCCATGATTGCAGCTTGATTTCCACAACGATAGCAATAATTAGGTGCTGAGAATATAGTTACAACATTACGATCATGACACCTGCAATAATAAATATATGTACAGAATAAAATTTCCCTAATAATTTTAGAGTAGTAATGTAACAATACCGGATAACACGAGAATACAATGCAAACTAAGTTATAGATAAAAAAGAAGTCCAATAAATATACCAATTATAGCCCTCCATAACTAATTGATGTGCTCGTGACACTAATGTCAGGCCATTCGAATGATTAAAAGTTTCCGAAATATCCTGTCCAAAAGTATACCCTGCCCCGCGAGGAGAAATACCCCACCCTCCTCTATCATCTGGATCTGACCACAAGAGATCGCACATTGGACCCTAAAATAAATGATTTTTAATACATTTTCTGCTTTTTCCTTCCTTTTTTTTCTTCTTTCCAAGCATTAAGAAATGAATGCAACTGAACCTCATGTGGCACTTCTTGAAGACGATCTAGGGCTCGTATATGATCTAAAGTATCGATTGAAGGTGACAAACCACCATGTAAACAAAATATTTGACCATCCACCAGTGCGGTTAATGGTAAATAATCAAATAGGTCCGTAAAGAACTTCCAAACATTAGCGTTGCCATATTTACGTAAACATTCATCATAAAATCCATATACTTGTGTGATTTGTCTTGATTCATGGTTACCTCGTAAAATAGTTATTCTTTCTCTATATCTGACCTGTGGCAAATATGATTTCATGAACAAGTAAAGACATGCAAGAGAAGCAACTACATATATATTAACACATTAACGACAGATAAAGTTTTATTAGAATTGTACTGCGTAACAGATACTCCTCAATGATTTATAAGCATAGCAGTATATGGTCTACCCATCATTTCAGTTGCTATGCTATTATATAATATACTATTGTATTATAAAAAACTTCAAATACTTTTTGTTTATTTAATTTTTATAACAGTTTTCTTTGTGTTTAGGCTACTTTCCAATAAGTCAAAGTCTGCAAACGTGACTAGAACATCGGTAATGTGTTAAACATTGTGTGTTCGATAGTTTAGAAAATCTATGTATCACATTTATCTCTATGTAAACCTTACCTTGAGTGCGACAAGCAAGGTAACAGTTTCAACTGAATAATAACCACGATCGACATAGTCACCCATAAAAAGATAATTTGTATCTGGAGATTTGCCTCCTATTTTAAACAATTCCATTAAATCATGGAACTGTCCATGTACATCTCCGCACACCGTTACAGGACATTTTACTTCTTGTACATTGGATTCTTTAGCTAAGATTTCTTTTGCCTGAAAGATTATATTGTTTCTCATAATATTTGCAATAATATTGCACAATATGTTTTAATCAATATTTTACTACAATACATAATATATTTATCAAAATCTTTTAAGTAATAGAGAAATGTTTAAGATTAAGCAGCATATAAATAGATTTGAATGTATATTTTACACTTCATAAAAAAAAGTTATATCAATTGCTAAGGGATGAATCCATCTTCTACAAGTTTATATAAAAAGAATTATTCATTTATCTAATAAGACTTATCCGTATATCAGAAAATATATTTAGACTTCATAATGGGAACAATTGCAAAGATATATCTAACATCTTTGGCGCAGATAAGGTACTATATTAAAAGAGTAATTCATTGACAGGATTATTATAAATTTTTACTAATAAAAAGAAAATTCCAAACACTGTTGCTCTATGGATATGTAAAAGTAAATATTAATAATAGAGTACCAACACCAATTGACAGAATTTACATGAATTTTAAAATACAATATATATATTTTTTGTTTTGTGCAAACAAGAGTAATTTACCTTATAATTGTAAAACGAACAATTTTTCGTATTTTTATTTCAAATATATATTCAGGCCCAACAATTATCTTAATTTAGGAATTCATAGATAATATTAATACTTCTGTAGATAACAATTACATCCCTATCTTTATGACTAATACGTACATACTATCTATCCCAGTTTTAATTCTAATTGGCGGGTATTCTAATAAATACAGAATTGTTAAACACATTAATTAAATAACTTTTTGGTAAGAGTTTCCTTGCAAATGTTGTAAAATGTACAACCATCTCAACGGGGGGGGGGGGGGAGATAATTCCTATGTAACATCACAGGTGTTTCGAATGAGTGTAAAAATTGAAGTATGTATAATCAAAGTCAATAGATTTGTCAGTTGATTCAATGAATTAGGTAGGTTTTGCAAGCATGAAGAAGTTGCAGTGAAAATCTGAATAGTAACGAAATAGGATGGTATTCCTCAGCGGCTTGATCGTGATCCAATGGAGGTTTAGCTCGAGATCGCGTACTGAGAATTTGACGGAAACATCGATAGTTGCTTTTTACTTTGCTTTCTTTTGTTCTCTGCACATTGAAAATATTACAATGTATTTTATAATGAAAACTTATAATGACACGTCAAACCATGGTCGGTGATCTCGGTTCAATACGACTAAACGTTGGAGAAACAGCAGGGTGGGAATATATAATATACGGAACAAGGAAAAAAAAGTATAACCGCGGGCACGCGTAAAACTTAAGAAGGAAAGCGATAGCTAACGGATGCAGGTACCTTGTCGCACAAAGATTTGACATGGTTTTCTGTTAGTTGTTGGCAGTCATTTAATTGTTCTATCCACTGGTCGAGCTCCTTCAACGACGCTTTTTCCTCCATCGTACGAATCTACGTCGAAGTATACGGATATCCTCGCACTCTTAGCACATGTAATAAAAGTAAAGCGAGTCTGTCCCGCAAACTAAATCATTCGGTTTTGCTGGAAAAGTTTCTTTACACAAATATCCCGATCCAGTACACACTCACAAAATGGCGGATCGCGACTACTGACGGTGACGTCACACTCGATTCATGCGTGCTTCACTAGCTATAACCTGGATTTATCACATTGGCCAATCGTGGCTCGCGTTTATCCTATTCCAACGAATCGTCTGTCGATTTTACAGTTCTCGCATGTATACCATTGTATACTGTGCAACTATCTGCATCGTTTTAAGAATAATTATTATGTTCCCCACGGAACTATCAGAGACTCTCAATGATGTAAAAATGACAGGTCAACTTTGATAAAAATAAAAAATATGCGTTCGTTTACAATGTATGTGGTATTCGCAAGCTTTGCCGCATTCATCCAACCGTTTCCCACCGATTAAATATGTTTGTTCCCATGTCGACCACAGGAGCCCGCCGAATTTGATCTCCGTGTAATAAAACAAAATTTCATACGATCGTTACAAGAAGGGAAGCTATGAAGTTAAAACGATGTTTATCCAAATATATGGATGCTAGATTGGATAGTCGGAACGGAATTTTGTCTAAAATTACAAAACATCAGTTATAATGGTTTTTGAATTTCTAACGATGCAACTATGAATAAAGATAAAGAGGTGTCTAGCTTGTTGAAAACTATGCTTAAAGGTTAAATCATATTGCAAACAGTTTATTAGACAAAAAAATGAATAAATTGTGCTTATGGTGATCGATCAAAGATCACCATGTTGATAAAAACTATTACTTTACGTTGTAGTTATACATATATAAACAAAAATTGCGTAACAGATATATAGCTATATTTTTATTTTTTTACGTTTTACTAAATTTAAAGGGATAAGTATCACATATTTCAAAGTACATATATGCGAACATATTAAATAGTGGATAATTTTTTTTCATTCATCCAAATTTTCATTAAATTTCCTTAAGTTTATCGTTTGCCATTTGAGTTGTTTTCATGCAAAATCGTTTTTATTATTTTAATGGTTTATAGTTTATAAAGATATCCTAATCATTATTGCTTGAACATAGTAGCTTACTATTAATGCTACAGTGCTTTATTTTAGAGTTTTTCATATGAAAGCCGTGCAAGTGAAACTTTTGGTAGTTAAGAACTACAAATTTGAAGTATAAAACATTGTAAGAACATATATAAATATATTCATATAATGCCAATATGTCTCTCACAGCAAGCAAAAGATGCTGTTATTTATTGGAAGAGTGTATAGCATATAAATTTTATTGAATACAAATATTGTTGTTACTTATATTACTTTTCTTAGGTAGTAAACTTTTTGTAAGATTGTTACATTTTTGGGCAACAGTGAAATGTAAAATACATACATTGAGTATCCTATGCATGCATAGTAACCAATCTATTTATTGAGTAAAAAAGAATGACTCAGCTTGAATACCTTTGCATAATTATTAACGACTGTTCATATTGTTCTTTTGATTTTGGCAATTACAAAGTTATTTTATCAAGTATTCTTTAGAAATGTTACAACAACTGTTTTGGTACTCTATGTGATTAAATTAAAGCAAAATTTATCGCCTATAATCATAATACAAAATAGAGCACATCATCTTTGAGTTTAAAACCTGAAAAGTACTATTTGAAATGTTGAATATTCTCATATTTGTTTTTGAGATTTTCTCTGCTCTTAATTGTTAGTAATAGTAAGAAGATTTTGCTGTAACAATTATACTAACAAGATTTAATTAAAATTTAAACAATTAAATGTAACATGTAAAATGTAGAAAAGAGGAATGCACGCCTTACTAACAAAGAAGCAATTCTACCTTTAACTGACAACATTAGGGATATATTTCTTATCTCGTTTGGCTAAAAAGTAATCTTTCCAAATAATACTAAAATGGGATAAGCAACAAGGTCAATAGCTATAGTTCATAGAATGATCATAAGTGATCTATATAATACTTTGTAAAAATGTGTTATCTATCTACAAAGTGTTGCATCTAATTGGACAAGCCATGGTAACAGTAACTTGATTTTTCTTCTGTAATTGGGATCTTTGGCAACTGGATTGTGCTCTAAATAAACAGTTTGCAATTTCTTATTAACTGTTAAATTCTCCACAGTTGTCCACTCTTCGATCTGATTATTATTTATCTATGAAATAAAATGATTAAATGTTAAAAATAAATTAAGAGACAGTACAAGTTAAATTAAGATACAGTACCAATATCGACTGTAAATCACAATATATATTTCTTACCCAGAATTCTTCTAAATCTTCAAGGTGACTGATATTGTCAATCTTTTTTATTTTATTGTTGGCTATATCTAATGTTGTTAGTTTTGGACAGTTTGGTAGTCCTTCAATACATGTTATTCCATTCTCCGAGAGATACAACTGGTCCAGTTTTTTTAATTCTTCTAAGTTCTCTATTTTTATAATGCGATTGCTTTGAAGACTCAACAATTGAAGATTTTCCAAGCATCCTAAGTTTTCAATTTTTATTATTTTATTTTTGCCAAGATATAAACTAGTCAAGTTCTCAAGACCTTCAAAATTAACAATTTGTCTTATTTTGTTATCGCCTAATTCGAGAGTTAGAAGATTCCTCAGGTGCGATAGATTTTCTATGTTTTGAATTTTATTAGATGAGAGGAACAATTTTTCCAAGTTTATTAAATTTGCCAGTCCTTCTATTTTTTTAATACGGTTAAAAGATAAATCTAAAAGTCTGAAAGCAAAATATATATACTCATAAAGATGCATCCGTATCATAGAATTTCACTGATGTATTCTCCATACACTTATTGTAACAACGTAATTGTTTCTCCTACTTATGTTACGTACTCCAAATTTACAAGAGCATCCAAATTTTCTATTTGAGTAATCTGATTATCCCTTAACTCTAGCTCGACCAAAGTTGTGAGGGTGTCCAGATTCTCAATTTTCTTGATCAAATTCCATGTAAAACATAACGTACGTATTTTCGTCAATGGTTCTAAATTTTCTAATTTCGTTAATCTTGAATGATTGAAATCTAAGTCCTATAACACGAATAGAATGTTCTCATAATACTAAGTACTTCACAAGCTTTTCAAGTGTTGATGAAACAACAACAAAAAATTATAATAGAAAAGTAAAATAAAAACGAACTTCGCTGTCTGGATCTATGATAAGAATTTTTCCTGGTTCCTCATTCTCATCATTCTCAGTTTCTCCCTCGACTTCAGCCGAACTTTCGCTCTTATTGCCCTCTAAAACATATAAATATATTTTCGAATATAACCATGGTCATTCCATTCTCCATTAGATTTACAATGATCGGTTATTGTACCATTGTTTGCCATAATTGTAGGATACAATTTATAATATTTTCAATAATTTAATTAATACGCTCGCTTTAGAACTGTGTTGAAGATTTCATTTGATTCGCGTTAACTCATAAAAATACACCACTCAATACGAAAGCGAGCTGTATGGTGTTACTTTGAGTAATAATTTTAAATTCTATAAACTTTTAAATGCTTTACACTATTTCAAGTTCTCTACACCATTTCGTATACGAGTATAAATTGGTATGCTGGTACAGATGACAAATCATCTACTTTGCAAAACTTTCTGCCGGTTCGTTCCTAGTTCTTCCGATATTGGCAATGATACACAGTTTCAACGAAATTGTTTGAAGGCGTAATACGTTAAAAAGATTGAGAGATTAATGAGAAAAAAATTGTTACATAGATTGTGTTATTCAATAAAAAAAGCTTCTTCTTTTCTCATGAATCATTTAGAAACGACACTTTTCATGTGGGTTGCAGAAAAATTTAGAACCTTTTACAATGAGCGATAAAAGTGTTGCCTTTGCTTCATTTTCGCGGAGTGAAAACTGCTATAAGGTCGAGATTTTACGTATCGATTTATAAATCGTACAAGATTTAATTTATAGTTGTATATACAAATATATAACTGATGGAAAAATGATTTGGTACTTTTAAAAATACCTGGGAAAAATGTTCAGTATTTAAAATATCTAAAATAATGATTTGACATTAGAAATGCCGACAAAATTATTTGATGTTTATACTTAGGAATTATTATATGACAGGACATAGAATAGGCATTTAACAAACAAACCGAAAAGTGTCTTGTGATTATTACTCTTATAATTGATTTAGAGCACACAATTTTACATTAATTTAAACGATCAAACAAAAGAATTTTGCTACTGTTTGCTATGTTGATTTCTAAAAGAAATCTGGGGATGTTTAATGTACCGGCAATTAAGTACATGACCAATATATTTACTTATTTGCATAAAATATCTATTAAGATCACGGATGAAATCTTTCTTTATCCGATAATATTAAGATGAAATGTGATATTATAAAACATTTACAACAGGTCATATCTAGGAAAATCACATGGTTCATACTTTATCGATGAGTATGCCCTTTTATGTATCATTGCCGCGTCCGTGACTTTGATCAGTAGCCAGTCTAGTGAAGATGGCTGAAAACAATGGCAGTGGTTATTGAGCTAACTTTGTGTTCTCCTAATACTTGTCAACAAAGAAGTTATCTTTAATTAAAAAGTAACTGAAGCACATAATATAGTCACACGTGAGTACGGTTTCCGTTTTGTTTGTCGTAGTTACACAGATTTTTGATCTTCTCATTTAATACTACGGTCATTTAATGCTAGGAGACATAGTAATTGTGTTTTTCATCTTTTCTTACTGTCATCTCGGTTTATATTACAAAGTCACTTCGAACGTTTTTCAGTACGTTTGAAATATATTTTCCCGGTATCCTTCCTAGCCGTCTACTACGTACTCTCACGAATATCGTATCGCTTAAATGTTTCTCTGTACAACTGCGACTTTTTCGCTTCTATTAATTTAGAAAAGTATTTCGAATAAATTTTAATATAACATAGATCTAATATGGATTATGTTACTAAATTATTACACTGCTTAAAGAGTAGTTATTTATTTATCTCATATCGTATCTACAACGTGAAATCTGCAATAACGATTTTATACGGCGTTATTTTATAGAATATATTCAGTATTAATTATTGTAATTTTTGCATGCATTAACGTGAATCTTTATTTTATAATTTGCTTAGGATAATTTGGTTCAAGTATATTAGACTTTTTACTTGCTGGTTTTATGTAATCTTTGGATTCTTTATCCTTTGGATACATAAAATAGGTATGCACATATGTATATATATACACACAGCCACCTTATATATATAATGGACATACATTTATATACACATATATAAAGCATAGTTCTTAAGCATTAGAACATGTAAACAAAATATTTGAAAGATATGGAAGAAATGCAGTATTAAATAATAGTTTCCAAATTTAACGGTAATGTAAGGACGGTATAAATAAAATGATCAGTATTATCATTGTTGTTTTTTAGGTATATATTATGGCAACTGCTATTCAGAAGAATGGCATGAAACCTTTAACAAAGACATCGTTAAATCGCGTAGAAAATGTGAATAACTTAGGTAACGTAGACATATGTAAGGAAGAGAAAGATGGGAGGATATTTGATGGACAGATTCAACCCTATGTAGAGCCTGCAGAACAGGAACCTAGGGAACTGGATATCGTTATCAATAACGTAGTTTGCAGCTTCAGTGTTCGGTGTCATTTAAATTTAAGAGAAATTGCACTTAACGGATCTAATGTGGAATATAGGAGAGAGAATGGGGTATGTTTAAAAACTAATCATGTTTTCTTTTTTTTTTCCATTTTGTGGCAAGGGATTTGTATGTAATACATTTTAATCATACTATTGACCTAAAATATATTTATGTGTTTTAAGTTCTTTTAATCTTAATATAATTTCTAATTTTTATTTAAAAGCTTTTCATGTAGAAAATTAGATTACATTGCTTTCATAAAAATATTGAGAATGTACAGTGATTAAAGCAATGAATAAAAACTCACAGCAAATGTGTATACACACATTATTATGGAAAATGGGTAAATTTAATAAAAAGAGAAACGTGCAGTTATCTGTAAAGAGTGATTTATATATACGTATAATTAACTTTTAGTTTCTGATAAAATTAATAATAAAAAGTTATTGTCAATTGTTTATAAAATTTCCTAATTTCATCCCTTATTTTATCCTGGATCATTTGATATTTTATGATAATCCAAGACTGTTGATTCAACTATATTAGAATAATCTTGAGTTCAATAAAATTTTCATTTTGATTTGAAAGCATAAATAAAATATTAATGAACATAAAAATAGAAATATCAATTATTAAATAAATGTCACATGTATTATACGTTATTGGAAAGTTGCAAATTATTAGTAAGTTCCATTCTATATCCAGAATTTATTATATTTTAAACCTTGTTGTACCAAAGGCTTTGTTTAATATATTACCGACGGGAAATGACAAATATGGTTGAGAAATGAGTGACTGGACCTTAATTTACCGCAAAGTAGCTATACAGAAAGGAAGCTGCTTCAAAAATTAAATGAACAAAAAATGTTTAAGGTTTCTTAGAATATAGTAATATACAATTAGTTCGAATCATAAATAATATTCGTCCTTTTGAAAATACGTTGTAACGTCCAAAATGTAAACTATTTATAACTTGCCCTAATATACCATATACAGCCATTTTAATGCGTTAATGCGTTAAGAAGGATGTTTTGGACAAATATTAAGTAGCATTTGTAGGCTCTGTACTTAGTATATTTATACATATTATAGATGATAACTATGAAATTAAGGAGACCCTACACTACTGCTTCTATATGGTCTTCTGGTAAAGTAACATGTACTGGTGCAACCAGTGAGGTTCAAGCAAAAATTGCAGCCCGCCGCTTTGCTCGTTCGCTCCAGAAACTTGGATTTAAAGTACGTTTCAATAATTATAGAGTGGTCAATGTATTGGGTACATGCTGTATGCCGTTTGCAATAAAAATAACATCATTTTCATCGTTTCACAAAGAACACGCAGAGTAAGTATATTACCAAACATTATAGCAGATATTAATATGATTATAAAGATGGCAAACGTTTTTTATGATATCATTACCTACATTTCAAATATTAATCGTATATTAATTTGATTTAGTTATGAACCGGAACTGCATCCTGGCGTTACCTATAAATTAAAAGATCCAAAGGCTACATTGAAAATATTTTCGACTGGCAGCGTCACTGTAACAGGTATGAGTTTAAACTTTTAAACAATTAGTAAAGTTTTATTATCATTATTGTCATGTTCAATTTTATTCATTTCATTTATTAAATAACTTGTAAATGGATATTACAGCACCTAATGTTGCGGCTGTTCAAGCCGCGATTGAATATATTTATCCACTAATCTACGAGTTTCGTAAGGAAAGAACAGCAGAGGACGAACTTGCGTTAAGATCAAAGAAACGCAGAGTGGGAGTAAATAAGAGAAATCGTGAAGAATTCATACGCAATTCAGAATTTATATATGATACCATGTTTTCCGATGAAGAGGAAGAAGAGGAAGGTGAGAGTGATGCCAGTTGGGACTGAGCTATTTCCTTTGCCGCTCTTCTGTTAATTGTGAAACTGTTATACTTATATCTTGTTCTCGAAAAAAAAAATAGATACGTACTGCTTTGTGTACAAAAGTGTTATAAAGAGTGAAGTGAAGCATTCAATTTCTCTTAAGTGAAAAAAACTGTGTGAGTGCCGAAGACAATTATGCACGTAGAAGTGCTCTAATTATGGTTATAATAATATGGAATCGATTGAACTGAATTTCATCACAAAACAATACTGTCATAATTTACTTTCATTATTGATACATTTATGTACGTAGATACATCTATATGTACATCTATGCATCTATGTATCTAAGTACATATATATATGTTAACCATAAAAATAATGTCATACACGTATTCATTTTGTTTAGAAAATAATCTTTCAATGTCTGTTTGAAGATTTTCATCATTTCTTTTCCCTTCTTATTTTTTTGTTTTTGTTTGTTTTCACAACTTAGTATATTTAAGTAACTAGAAGCAGTTATGAAAAAAATGTTTATAAACTTATTTCCTCATAATTTAGGCAATGAGTTGATACATGCTTTATGTTTCTCAATACGTATTGACAAATGATGTACTGAAGTATTCTGGCAGTAACAAAAGTGTGTATATTCTTGCTGTCTTTTATTTTAATTCTTTCTACCGTAGGTGTAATCTATTTTCGCTTAATTAACATACTGTGCCAAAGATGGATGTTCAAAATTTGAGATGAAGTGATCAAAGCGACAACATCTAAGAAGCTGAAAATTTCCTTTATTGTAACAATTAGCTTTTCTATTTCAATGACATGTTGTAGTAGATATGAAAGTATTTTGAAAGATCTCTGTACAAGATAATGAAAAGTTATTGTTTAAGTTTCATTGAAAAATTTCGTGGTGATATAATTTGATTTGCAGATAGGCAAGCTATAAACATCGAAATCAAATAAAATTTTTGCACATTAAAATACACGAATGATTCGAAAATTAATGTTGCTTTCATGTCTATTCACATTGTCAGATGCTCTTGCTCTGAAAGACTATTTAGCTTGTTCTTTGCAGTCACAATAGAAAGATAATGTAAAATGAGTATTGACTTTTAATCGTTACTTACGTGAAAATTACGCAGGCCTGATTGCAGTGTTCTAAGATTTGGTTTCATTATTTATAATTAAAACTTTGTACAGACCAATTTCAAAATCGAATTCTAATATAGATCAATTTGTTGGTTGAATCTTCCGTTTTTGTTACTGCAAAATTTTTTTGAAGCGAGACGCAAGTTGGAGTTGAAAAAATGTTACGTTCTATCTTCTTGAGAAGTATGGCAAAGGTTTAGAAAATAGTATAGATTCTGATAACCATATTACTTATATCATTTCTTATGTTAATCACCAACATGTAAAATCTTTTTCATTTATTTATTTATCACTAGCAGTACCCTCGCGACTATAAGTGCATTTCAATTATCTCATTGTCATTACTATCATACATTGTAGTTCGATGAACAATAAATAGTATATTTGATTTGGAAATATTTAGTAGGCAAAATTTTATATTATCTTAAATATGAGAAAGCTTGACTGATCCAACATGATTTTTAAATTTTCTTTGATATTACATTATTGTGACTGTATAGGAAACAAAATTTTATATATATACGCGGTGTAATGTAAGAAAAGGGAAAGCTCTTCGACTACTACTCTTCAATTATTTAAGTACGGTAGGGTTGAATTCACGCAAAGCATACTGTAAATAAATCAATTTATCAGGATATACTAGTATGCCATCAGTTGTGCATGCTGTTCGAAGGTCACCAAGCGAAACGCGTACTTCGTAATTGTTGTTAATCTTATATACAGTTAATAATACTTTTACACATTATAAGTATGTATGTGTATAAGAACATATTGGCAATACTTCTCAATATCATCATAATGAAAATTAATCTGTACTTCGTGCCATACAAAATGCTATTCGTACACTAAGTTTAGTTGAGTTCTCATTAGTTTTGACCATTTACTGATTGTTCATTAAAATAGATTTTTTTACAAAGAAGCTATGGTCACTGCCCGTACATTCAGATGTAAAAATTCAAGACTTCAATTTGATCAAACACATAAAATAACATCGAGTGATGAAGCAAATTAATTTTGCAATATTTAATTGTCATGCACATCAAACATAATCGTACGAATGGAAATTGTTACTTTATAAATGGAAATAATGTCAGAACCTGTGCATAACTTATAACTGTGTTCAATTCAATATTTTCGTACGTTTTCCTTTCATCATTTTTTTAAATACAGTTTAAAGGCGTACAATATGTAAAATGCAACATACTATTGTAATTATTTCACAAATCCATCAAATTTTCAAATGAAGTATAAACTTCAAGCTTTTCATAGGAAAATTATTTAAGCAAATTTCCCAAATACCATTTAACTAGCGCTTATAAATATAATTCTTTTTTGTTACAAAATGATATTATTCTTCAGTTTTTATTTAGTGTCCTTCATTTTATATCTATCCTTCAATTAACACCAGTTGAATGATATTAAAACACGTGATGCTTCTAACATTGTTTTTTGTTTTATAAATGGATTTGCATTATAAATTTGAATGCTCTTTCACTTTGAAATATGATTTCTATTGTCATTTTAATAGTAGAGTAACGATAATGGTAATGTGTCTATAATGTGATATACATAATTCTCTTCGAGCTCAAAGCATATATTTTCTGATTTGTGAAAGAGGCTGCATAATTAAATCGTTCTAAAGAAATTTATTCATTCATAAAAAATAGTTGTTTTTCATTTTCATTATTGATATTAGCTGAAGCAAATATTTCTGGCATTGTTCCATACATTCTATATTACAATTCAATGAAATTGTGTAAATATTGCAGTATAAATCAATGTCTTTGCCAAATTACCGTTTGTTTGAAATAAATACATAAAGTCACTCAATACTTTTGTAAGCTCAATGCACACAGTGAATTTCAAACGTTACAACAAAAATATTACTCCAATACGATACTGTTACAGAAAACTGAACATTGTGGTAATAACATTCAATGCAGTGAATTACTCTCCCTCTTTTCACTATTTTTTCAAGTGTCGCTGATATGCATTTGTATGCATGGAGTACAGAAATATTTACTTTTTATATGGAAGAAAAGTTAATGTAACTATGACTAAAAATCATATCATTTTCAAATAGCAATCTTAAAATCGTATCTACTTTGTCTGGAATATTTCAAACAAGGTAAAACCATTTACAGCTATTTATTTACTAGCTTTTCCTTTCAATCATAACTGCCAGTATGCTACTTTCTACTCCCTTTTGAATGCGGTTATCAATATTATAGAAGAAATTATGTTCATACGTTTTTTGTCATTGTGCAGACTTTAATTATTTTTACTGAGAATATTTCCTATGTTGTGTACCGAAAGTCTGGAAAGAACTTTGTTCATTAAGTTGTATTAAGAAAAAAAAACGTGCTGTCAACACAGAACTGCAGTGATGTTATTAGTATTAAATGTACTTTAAATTAAGTTAAAAAATAAAAATTTCTTCATTACGATTGAATGCGTGACTGCCAATCACAGACTATAAGTACTACTGTTACGATAGTTTACTACAAATATAATTGTTTTAATCATTTTTCAAGATCATGACAATAAGATATTATCGTTATCATTTATTAGTATAATGTCGTATATCTTTAACGGATTTTGTTTAACAGGAATTTCTTTATAATTTTTATAAGCAAATGATAGGCTTTGTATCTGAGGTAGCAGATAGACGCAACATAAATATCGAACACAGCTGTAATGTTTCTATTTCTACTGATATCTTTACATGTGTATATTTTTCATATAGAATGTTATTTTGTGTTGCGGGTAGTAATTTCGAACGAAAGAATTAACAATTAACATATTGTAGTTGTGGAAACGGAACAAGAAAAAAAGGAATTCGATTATTTCACCATCATATGAAACAATGTGCACTTTTACCAAATTCGCTAAATTTAATGTATATTAATGTTTTGAAATAGAATTTTACATTCCAGGCCTCTTGATACTACTATTTTCTAGTCCGTCAATGTATGTACACCAAAGACAGTTCGTAAAAGCATGTTACAGTTAAAAATAGTATAGGTAACATGAATATATTGCTCAAGATTGATTAAATTTAACTTATTATTGAGTACAATGTTTTGTACAGGTATTAGCGGAACAAATAATTTAGATTCCTCCTGAAAAACATTTGCAGATCAAATTGTACACTATTATAGGCAAAAGAAATTTATTGAAAAATTTTGGTAGAGGTGAACATTCTCTGTCAATTCTTTTATGTACTCTGTAGTTACAATATCTATGAATAATAATATCTCGGTGATAAAATATAACTGTCTTGCGTAACACAGCATTAAAATATACGTTTATTAAGGATATAAACATGTTTAGGAGATACAAATATTACGTATATGATATTAAATGGAACTGCATGGATTCAATTAACGCATTAAAATGGGAGATCATTTGCAAACATTATTATTATACAAAAAGTATTCATTTCTGTGCATTACCATTACCCATCTAAACATTTCTACCAATGGTCGAATCGTTATTATTGATATAGTAACGCAGTATTGAATAACTACATCAGATTGTAGGGAATGGAAAAAGGGAAAAAAGAAAAATAGTAGAAAGATATTCTAATATGGCATTTACGTCAATTCAATAATCGCAACACATTCGTTACACTGATATTTATTGATGTGACATTTATAGCGAAATTTCGTTTGAATTTTTTCGCACAATTTATGAAACAAATTTTATTACTTTGCGTATAATTTGTGTACCGACGTAATATCCTATCAGTAGTAATAGCAATATATACGTGTATTATTTATAAAAAATAGTTTTAAGGTGTATTTAGTACATAGAGAAATGTTACTATCAATGGTATGACCGTTTCTAGAAGCAATGTGTATTTAGGTACGTTCAATGGAACATTTGTAAATTTTGAATTCAAGAGATGTTCACACTCACTGTTATCGAAAAAGATTTACTGCACGAAATATCATTGAGCAACTATTTTCAATTGAAAGTGTGTAACTTTCAATCTACTGCAATGTTTACGCTAACTATTAAGGCATGAGATAAGCGAGGTAATCCATGCGTTTATGGTAATTTATATGTAACTTTTCATTAGACAGATATGTATTAAAGACTGTTAAGTGAACTGTAAATGAAAATTTGTATGTAAATCGGAGAAAATAAAAGGTAATAATTAACTTCAGTTATCTTATTTCGCATATATGTTCCAATCGAACGAAATTTTATGAATTAAGATACATTACTCCGTCATTTTATAAATTAAAATACTTTACTTTATTATTTTATAAATTAAAATACCTTACTCTGTTATTTTATACAGTCTTTAAACGTGATCCTAGTTTCACACGCAATTACGGATATTATCTTAAATGTAAAAAGAGAAGAAAATATGCAAAGTGCAGCATTTATCAATGTAAAAAATTTAAAGGTAAATATGTTTGTCAATTAAATCTCAAGAATATTTGAAATAACATAAACGTGTATAAACCTGAGCTATAGCTAATTTCGAAATACCTCAAGAAATTCGCTCACCGCTGGGTAGTAATGCAAAGCTATACTCATAGCATCCTGCAAAAAGTTTCATTATCATTAAAACATATTGTATCATTTATTGCAGGCTGCTTTAGCTCCTCGGTTGCAAGTTTCATCATAAATGTAACATAAATACTATTTCTTACCTCTTTCGTGTCTATATTAAGCCCTGTCTTGCTTAATACACATTTATGAGGTAAAACTGCAAAATGATTGCTAATGTTTAAAAGAGAATCTAAATTGCAATGTCCTAAGTCTTCCACCACTCTCTCTGGGACGTTCCTTAAAAAGTACATCTTATTTCGTTCCTTAAATGGCTGTAAAAAAACGTTAATTAATAAACAAAAATCATGAATGAAAGCCTCGAATAAAAACAATAACGGTTAATAAGATTTTTTAAAGCAGTCGTTTGATTTAGTTATTTTATTATATTTGTGTCGGGCAATAAATATGTTTTGCTTGTAACTAATATTAATAGATTTACATTCACAAGAAAGTATTTATCTTATAACATTTACATACCACATCGTACAATAATGCTCCGATAATATTCTCAGAGTATACAAATATGGTGTGTAGTTTTTTCTTAAACATGTTCTGTACTTTGCGATTTTTTAATTTTAAACCCATTTCACGATACCTATGAATGAATACAGAAATTAAAAGGGTAATTTAAGCAAAATAAACAAATAAAATTGTTTAAAAATAAGTACCTTAATAATAGTTTACATATTCTTGATAGAAATGCACAATTTTTGGCAACAAAACTTCCATAAATTACTGCTGACGGTGCCAATGTAAAGGATAATAAAGAGCTCCGACTTTCTAGCATGGAAATCTAAACATTATAATCGAAAATATAGTTTATCAATGTTTAAGCAGTATTTTCATGTACATACTGATTGTAAGTCCAATATTTACTACTTCATAGAATGTTAAGGCTTCTGAAAGTAGCAGCTCATTATACACATGTATATTTAAACCAGACACAATAAGATCTTCACACATTTTTGAAAGAATAGGCATAATATCTTCTAAGTTATCCATAGGACCCTGGCCTAAAAATGGGGCAGGTGTTTTTTTGCAGCATTCTTGGAATCCTTGGTTAACAAACTACAAAAAAACGGGGTTTTAATTGCGCTTCAACTTCATATTCCTGTCAGTATGCTCACTTTTATATAAAACAATATGTTTAACTTTAGTTTGTCGACGCCCTAGTTCATAACTGTTTTACCTCTATTAAAAAAGGAAAAAGATGTAATTAACCAATTCATATATGGCTCATAAGTATGAAACACAAATTCATGGTGGCACAATGAAAATTGTACTTACAAAGCAACAAATATTCAATTCTTTTAAGTCTTAACTCCAGGACTTCGAAAAGCTTTTGCACTCAGTTCTCCCAGTTTACAAACTAGTGTAGATAGAACAGTTAAGAACTACAACGACGATATGTCTAATAAGCATAATTTACCATTATATGAGTAAGATCTTATCAAACAACGAAATAATACAATTTAATCGTTAACATACCAAATTTGTGATTAACATTTTCAATGCCCCAATGATTTCGCATTTCATAGTTAACGTTGATTCGTAATACATATTCTGTACATGCACTAGTATCTTTTCCTGTAAATCTACGCATATTTTGTCTTTATGATATGATATTCCTAATCCATCATTATTCAAAAATATTTGGTTATAGGTATGGTATATAAGAGAATGATTCTCTCGCCAGTGGACTCAAAAGTGATCCTATAAATGTGCCATAAGCCATTGTCTGAAAGCTTTTGTTTTCAACTGATATATATACAGTGTATATGCAAATTATACACGCAGCACACAGCTGTCATTGTCGACCTGCTGATGAACACAACGATATGGCTTTTTCGGCGACAAATGACTTTTCATCTCGGTAGGTAAGCATGCGGCTTTTGGTCACAGTGTCCAAATGACGATTTTATCTTCAACTTCACTGACGAGGGAATCACTGTCTATAATACGTACCGCCAATAGACACTGAGGTCATCCATTGTAATAACGTCAATAATTGTGACTGATACTCTCCAGTATTGAAATACAAATACTCATCAAGAAAGCGATTGACAACGAGTATACCTTGTTGCATGTATCGTGAGAACTCTGCAGTCATAATAAGCAGCTTATTAATTTGCTCAGCGGAAAATTTCTCGTTTTCCAATATAAATGCTGAAATGAGGTAACAGTAAATTTATTCTATAGAAAAATGATGTACCGAGCAAAGATCACACAATATATATACCTCTGATTAACGTGTTGTAAAGATTATAAGAGAATCTACTCTGGTATTGGAAATCAGAGAACGTGAGAAGGTGATATCCCGCTGTATTAGACAGAAGGGATACAGCATTGCATGGTAATTCTATGCTTAAATGCAACTTTCCCAGTTCCTCTGTGCTAAAATTCACTTTGTAAGAAATAGCACAACAGAACAATGTGTTACTGTAAAATGAATTATTTACTTGGAAATATCAAAGATCGAGTTTGTGTCATTCTCTTTAAAAATACTGGAGCCAATTTGGAAATATCCAACAGATGGTAACAGCGGTGACTCGGTTTTTTTCGTCTTGCGAAACTAGGAAAATTAAAAAAGTGTATAATCGAATGGGTTAAAATGCCTCAAATAGTTACCTGAAATGTGTTCCAATTGAAACCTTTTTCATGTAAGTCCTCTGTCTGTTGATTCTCCGAACGGATTTTAGCATCTTGAAGCATCACTCGCAAAACTTCAGGTACTGGTTTCCATACACTTTCTATATTTACGGATTGAATCTTTTCAGGCACTAACTCTGGTTTATAAGACTTGAATAATCTAAAATACATCTCATGTAATTTAATACAAGAACCATCGTGTAACTTATTTAAAGCTCTAATTACTTACGATAGTAGGACAGTGATATGTTTCTGAGGTTTCAAATACTTTTGATGAAGAGCTAATAATCTAGAAACTTCTCTGCGTGTTACATCTTCTGGTTTTGTTAACACATAAATAAGACGTGCTATATGTTTTTCCTATAAGTGCAATATTAAATAACGTAACTACTAACTAAACATATAATATAAATTTACTAATTATTCCGAAAATATAATTACCAATTTTTCTTTTTTTAACATCACATTGAAAAAGACATTGTAATAAGTATTTATAACTTTCTTGTCTATTAATTGGTGGTCCCATATACCTATAAGTACATTTGCAAATTTCATTTTAGCTTTTTACATATGTACAATGGGCCAAAGTTCATGGCACAAGTTAGGTCAGATGGATAGTACGATTAAGTATAAGACGAAAATTTAAAATAAAGAAATTGCATTGGAGGTCATAAACTAGTTGTTATGGATTTTACTACAGTATGATTGAATAGGTGCTACTAATGTATTAAACATTTTACTTTAAATATCGTTCAAAATATTGGGCTTTCTCTTGTAACAAAGTTGTATTCTACAAATTCAGTTACAATGAACTGCTCACAGCATATTCTCTACTTTATTTCTTTGACTGCCAGCATAATTCTTTGTTTTTATGTTTTTTCGTTTTTGGTCAAAACTATTGAGTAATTAACACCAGCTGTTAATTACGTGTGTACACTTACTAGATTAATTCTCCAATGCCATTTTCGATTTTGCTCAAAAACAAAGTCTTCGATGCAATATTGTATTACTCTTGCTTTTTGTCTTATTTTGAGCCATACAATCTCTGTGACCTCATTTGTACCATAATTTATGGCTCACTATGTATATTAATATGTGTTCCATGATGTTGTATATTTGTGTTATAAAAAAAAGGTATCTTACCAATTATCCATTGTATAGTAATAATCGATACAGTAATAGGCAGTACATTTATGGATGATAAGGACCAATTAATAATTGATTTAGCTAAGCGCTCAGGGACCATGCATTTTGGAACTAAGCACTTTACTAAAGATACCAGTCTTGTTGCACCTATTAATTTGTGTTTCTTAGATTATTTCGCGATAAAATATAATTGTTTGATTTTGTACAATGTTTTTTATACATGCTAACCTAAGTCAGCATTCATAATAACATTTCCTAAGAGATCGACATCTTCGTCCTCTAACCCCTTTGCACCTGCATACGTTTGTAATAGGCTGAGTGATTCTTCAAATCCAGAATAAACTTTTCCTTTTACTGAAAACGGTGTAACAGTAAGATACAATAAGTACTATTAGCAGTCTTTGAGGTTAGAAAATAATTTCACCGGTTATAATCAATTTTAACTAATACATGTATGAAATATTTATTCCGTAATTGTATACCTTTAACATCTTCCAGAAATTTTCTCAAAATGTTCCTTTCTTCGTCATCTGACATTTTTATATATTGATTAATTCCAATTATAAAAATATATCATAATATTGTTATAATTCTATATTTGTAACGGAAACCTCGAGCCATTTATAACATCATCTCGCCCAAAGGGAAGTACAATGGAACGTTCACTTTTATATTAAACAGCTGTTGTTTCACATGTCAAAGAAAATCACTGTTCATTTAAGAGTACTCTCTCAACCGCCAAAACATTATTAAAAATATACTAATATTATTAATAATATTATTAAAGGCATAACCTACAAACGCAACAACTCAAAATATGTAACTCTTAAACATCCTAAGTCCTAAACATTACGAACCTACGTTCTTTTATATTTAAACATCTTAAACATTGCTTAAATACACGTACGCATATCTGACATTTTATAGTCCAACGTTTTTAAAGCAACTGACGTAAAAACCTCTTTTTTTGTATAAGTAACTTTTATAAAACCAAACCGGTACGTTTGCCGGTACGTAAGTAAAGTGCTTACTATTTATTTATTTTCTCCGCTGTCGTCAAGGAAACGCGTCATAATGGCTGCTATTGAAATATTTTCATCTGCCGTTGATTATAAATATAAAAGCAAAATATGTTCCTTAAGCTTTTTACTCGCATTAATACTTATAGTGTCATCGCTGCTTACACCGTTTTTGGTTATATATAATGCAGGAGGCATGTATTTTCAACATTCTACTTTTTATATGCAATCAAACTCATTACAGTGTTCTCATTATAATCATTATAACATTATAAATTTTTGTTATTTTATGTTGTTGTTGATATTCTAATTTTCTAGGTTTCTCACTAAAAAATCGTGTATACACTGAGAGACCAGATGTATCATTTAATTATAAATATTTATTGCTAGTAAATAGGGACTATAACATTAACCCTATAGTGTGTTCAACTTTCAAAATATACAAAAATAATGAAATTGACGATAACTGCGTATTAGTAAAGGTATTATCATTTTATTCTTATAACATGAAACATAGAAATGACTAAATAAATATATGTACACCTGTGTTTTATGTAAATATTGATGTTTTTAAGTTTTAGGTTCGAGAGATAGATACAAATAGTGATGGTAGGAAGGACATTTTAAAGTTCGAGGCCCATTTTTATACAGACAAGCCTGTAAGATCCCTTAAACTTTTACTTTTCTTCAATTTTCAATTAAAGGTATAGTTTTTGTTCTTCATATACTTATTGTATTCTAACATACAAATATTAATCAATAATTTATCACAGCAGTTGTTTGAAAAATCAATAGAGTCCATTGCACTTTTTACGCATGTGTTAAACGAGGAGATTCAAACTGTACACTTTTATGGAGATTTAATGTTGCAACAAAAGGCGCTTTTGACTACTGAAGGCTTTTACGAAATATATAATCACAGTATTGTAATGAGTGATTATTCCTTGGAGGAGTTACTTATGGAAAATTCCAATCGAAAGTGTTTGTACCATTTTTTAATATCATCTTTGTACAACTAAAGAAACTAAGAATTAAAAATATATTGATTTCAGTTGCAGCAAAAATAAGTAATGAATATGTTTCGAAAGAAGCAGGACACTCAAGCGAAGAGGTGGTAGTTATCAAAGGGGAATTAATTTATCGGGAACATTTAATTTATTATCAACCTAGTATTTGGGAGGAGCTGAAATGGGCGTGGGTCCAGTACTTGTCGTGTTTTCTTGTGTTCTCCTATATAGCAAAACATATCTTAATTTTCATATTCACTAATCGATATTTAAATTGTTACGTTGTTGTACCATGGAAAAATAAGTAGTACGTGTACTTCATAAATGTCGTCGGATTTGGTGCTATATTTTTGAATAAGCTACTTTATCTGATTAAGTTCGAAATATTAAGGTTTTATTAAAATTCTAGTTGTTAACGATCATTAAAAAGTACTAGAATATAATAACGTTTACCATTTTTATGTTTTATAATATACAGATAATATGTATGTAATATGTATAGATAAAGTATTTAATTTAGATGCCATGTTGTAGATGTATTATAATGGCTGCCCATCAGTTATAATCTGTTCTATACGCGATCGAATATCACATACGTAATCCGGATTGATATTAAAATATGAAATCTGTTAAATACCATCAAGATTCAGAATGTAGACCCCTCAAATGTGTAACCCTTTCACATCTCTATTTTCTTATAAAATTTCGATGAAAATGCTTGTTTTGCTCGTCACGTTAAGACGGCCCTGGCGAATAAAGCTAGCAACCCTTTAGAACTACAAGCTTCGGTCAGTTCAATGAGGGTGGAGACTGCGCGGTGTTACCTCGTCTTCTTCGTTCGTGGTCACGATTCTTCCACGAATTATTTATTCCCTGAAACGACGAGTGTCATGCGTCAACGAGTGGTCCATTAAGATGATTAGCAAACAATTGAACACGTCTGAGCAGAGTAAGCTCTGATCGCGACGCAAGAAAGGGTGGGCGGTGAGTTAAAAGTTTAATATCTTTGACAACGATTGAGAAACAATTCACTGATACTTATTGTAAACCGATTTTTCTTGGGATACATTTATAAAGTTGATAAGTTTTGATTTTGATTTTCCATTGTTGCACCTGGTGGCTCCCTTTCGAGATCATTTTGCAACGTTCGTTTTACGGTGTTGTGGCAGTGTGTGGTGTTTTTCGGAGGCGTGGGTATTGTAATATTTAGCAATGATAACAATGAATCATACGTATGTGTGTTTATTAACCTTTGTTCGTAAGTTGCAACAATTTTCTGCTTTGTGTTAATTATAATATTTGATTCACAGTGGAAGTGTCCATAGTTCAAGTTTTAAAAACATTGTACAAAGATTCATTTCAATAGTTGTTTCGTTTAAAGGTGTCGATAGTACAATAACAGTCCGGTGACTTTTTGAAGGCTGTTTCTGTGTAAGTGGAATTGCTTGAACTGTGTTTGAACATATGATTGAAAAATAATGTAGCAAGGTAATAAAATGATCGCAATATTGGCGTTACTTTTAAACTTGTTCAAATGAAATATCTTGAAAGGACTTTTATTAAAGGAAAATTTATTAAGTGTCTGTATATTTCTGCTTTGTTATTACCTCTACATTTGCATGGTGCTGGCTATGAGAATTATTGCTGCAAAGTGATATTACAATTACACTTAACATATATTTTTTAAATTAATTTTTCGTCTAGACTAACATAAGAATGGTCAACAAAATTAGAATCTAATAGATATTACAAGCTTTTTTACTGAAAGTTATTACTGAAATTATAATTTATTAGGTAGAAATAAATGATAATTTCCGAAGAATCACATTGACAATATTGCACGATGAATTTACTGTGATTTTTCGAGAAATTGTCTCGCCCTTGAAAACGTGCTGTATTAAAAAAGCATAATCACAGTTGTACTGAATTAAAGAGGGCATCCTTTAACACAGAATTTTAATTAATTAGAATATTAAAAATATTGGAAGGACCATGTCCACGAGATCGAAGGAGAAGGTCGTAGCCGCTTTTCGAAAATTCTTTCGATCCTCAGAGAAGATTTCGGAACAAGATGGAGCAACCAGCTCCACAAGTTCACCGTCGAGGAGACTTCTTAGTCGACATCATCGTCCGGATACTGTTACCCCGTCTGATGGCGTATTACCCGATAATCCAGCAGGTGCCAGTAACTCCAATCACGGAAGTTGCTTCTTTAAGCCAAAGAAATCTACTGGCAATTCCACACAGGTAAGTTTGCGCGTCGATTACGCGCAACAATATATTATTAGACTAGTAAAATTTAATGAAAAAATAATAGATGAATAAAAATGAGACAAATAATGAAATAATAATTAAATAAAATACAACTAAATAACACTGTGTTAGAATATTCGAGGTACAGGAACGGCCGAGGCGGGCCATGTGCATTTCGTCGATGCACGCTGTCTTTGTCTAGCGTAGCTTTCTTTCGGGGCGAACCCTAAAATGGTTAAAAAGGGCCATGGTGACGTAGGCGTCCTCACGACCGACGCTTTTGCCAAAGGAAGGCATTCTTGTATAGACTACGGTCGAGAGAGCACAGTTTTAATAAACGGAATACCTTGTTAATATATACACGCCTACGCAATTATTCTAATACCTAATCGAGACTTCGATTCAAGTATCAGTATACATTCTCTTACAACTGATAATATTAAATAATAAATAATAAAAGTTATAATACCAAATCATGTTTTTCACACTTAAATGTATTTGATTAAATCACAATTTTTTACAGAAATAATTTATTTACATAGAGATATGGGGGGTACGCTCTTGCGAAACAGATTGTAAATGGTAATTCTTTCTAATTCTATTCGAATTAAGAGTAGAAAAAATTATCGAATGTAATTCTATTCGAATTACATAGTAGTAAGTCAAGGGTAAAATATACATATATGTATATTCTACAGAAATGAATCAGTTCATGAACCTAAACATCGGGTTACAACTACGACAAAGTTACTAATGAGGAGACTTCCAGCAGTGTTATTCTTTTTTTTTAACGGGGCTTTGTGAATACAGTAATGCCTTGATCGACGCGAAAGATTTCTACACCATGCAAGCGAAAAGTTTATCCCCACCACTGCGGGGTATACCCCTTGAGGCGTCCGAGTTCACTTGGCGATCAGTGTAACGCGATCCAGGCTCGGGTATATCGGTGAGCTAATACTAATTGAACGATGAAACTTTGCTATTTCTCATCCTTTTCTTATGAAACTTTTCCACAGCATAGCTGAAAATTTTCTGATTAAAATGACACCAAACACGATATAATTTGGACCATACTTACTGCCTTAATTGACAATAATAAGTTTCGACCGCAGAAAAGGATAGCTAGTGAAAAGAAAAGAGAAACTGCGATCATGGCAATCGGCAAAAATTAAAGGCCCAGTACACGGTTTAACATACCAACTTATTACCGTTAATTAAGGCAGTAAATATAGTCCAAATTATATCGCGTTTGGTGTCATTTTAATCAGAAAATTGTCAGCTATGCTATGTAAAAATTTCATAAGAAAAGGATGAGAAATAAAAAAGTTTTATCTTTGCATTAGTGTTATTTCACCGATGCGCTGGATATTATTTTTTGGCTTGGCCGCTCGATTCTCTTTCTTTACTCGCTGTCCTTTTCTACGTTCGACGCTGTCGGCAAATTTCAAACAATGTAGGAACTACTCGTTGGAAGCGAACGTTCAGACCCGAGGCTTTCGCATCGATCAAGGCATTACTGTATGTAGAATTCATTGAACCAAGTACGTAAATATATGCATCCATTTAAAACCAGGCTACGTAATAATTTAAGGACACAACATATATTGCCAAGTTAATATTGAAATACGTTTTACATATTGCAACATCACCTTATAGCAGATCGTCCACTGTATATTAGTTCGTTCACTTGTTTGTAAATGTAACTTTCTGTTTATACAAAGCCGAGTTACTATGCCTATACACATCTTGACTAATAATTTAACATTATTCAATAGATAATAAAATCGGCAGAACTAGAGAAATCTTATGCTGATAAAATATAATTTATCCTTTATACGATGATGCAAGTAAACAGAGTACCAGTATTAACTTATATACTTTTTTGCACCGGAACTCTATAATGTTTTAAATGTCCTCTTCCGTACAGATTATGTGGCAAGTGAAACATATACACGAAAGAAAGAAATTAATAGAATCGTCCTTCACTTCACTCCACCCGATAATTTGCAAACCATTTCAGGGGACAGTTGCGGTTCCAGATAAAAGGGTTTGTTTGCGACGGTTAATGAAAGAGCTGAGCGAGATCCAAAGGACCCAGCATCGACTCGAGTCGACCTTCACCGCGGAGCTGGTGAATGACAATTTGTTCGAGTGGCATGTGAGCCTGCATAAGATCGATCCCGAGAGTGAATTGGCTGCCGATATGAGAGAGCTCAATATACCTTACATACTTCTCCACGTGATTTTCCCGGAGAATTTCCCGTTCACGCCACCCTTTATGCGTGTTATTTCGCCGAGAATCGAGAAAGGATTCGTAATGGAGGGTGGTGCAATTTGTATGGAGCTCCTCACGCCAAGAGGATGGTCCAGCGCGTACACCATCGAGGCTGTTATCACGCAATTTGCAGCAAGCGTTGTTAAGGGACAGGTGAGCGGGTTTTAATTTATATTCACCCGTATTTCCGAATTTAACAAGCTTTTCTCTTATTTTCAATTGCAGTGTTGTAGAAAGTGTAGGAAGTCTCGAGATTAAATGTGCTTGATCTCTGTTTAATATTTCAAGCGCTGCGCCAAAGTGCAGTTCAAAGATTTCTTAATACATATTTTTTGTATATTTTGTTCTCTGATGCAAGTAATGTTTTATTCAAGAATTTTTTAATTTACTCAGCTCAGATGGAAATCTAATTTATGCTATAACTTTTTTTTATAATTTATAAACCAGATTCATACTTGTTTTACTTAAAAAAAAATCTTTTATGTATACATAAAAAAGAAGGGAAAGAAAAGTCAACAACTAAATAATTTCAATTTAATAATCGTTTTTAGGGACGTGTCGCAAGGAAACCAAAGCCTAACAAAACGTTTAACAGACGATCTGCGGAAGTATCATTCAGAAGTTTAGTGAAAAGTCATGAAAAATATGGCTGGGTTACACCACCGCTTGCAGAGGGTTGATAACAATTTTTTGCACGGTGCTAAAGATTTTGTTGTTACATATTTAAGAAAACGGGCAATACGCAGGTTTGGAGCGTGACTTTTGTCGGTATCATTATGTTTCCTTTTCGAGTAATGTAATTGCATTATAATTGCATTAAATGATGCGTTTATAAACGGCATAGGGATATTTATTGAGAAAGGAATAAAGGCGGTAGAAAACTTCCAAAGACGTTTCGAGTTTGTCGATTCAGTTGCAACGCTAGTGATCAAATTCGAATCTCTGATTATTGATGCTTTATTAGTTTGTTTACCAATTTCGTAATAAATAGATTATTGTAAAATTATTATAGGTAATGTTGGTATGAGCAGTAAACATACCGTGTTGATAAAACTTTTATAATTCTTAAGTAGTTACATGTAAGGAGTATCAGAGTGCTTCTGTTAATTAAATAGGGAAACGAAATGTCTTTCATCCGGTCGATTTTGTTCTTTACATTAAAGTATAGTGATAAGAATTAGTATTATAAAGAAATATGTGCTTTCAATATGGAAATCGAATACTTTATTGTTACTTTATAACATAATATTCGTAGAATGTAAGAATAACGATAGCGGATCTGATAAATGCGTAAGATACGAAATTTAATACAATGATGTATTTATAATAATTGCCGATCTTCGAAACAGATGTGGGTAAATGTAATCTGCCGATTTAGTATTCATTTAATTAAACTTCTATTTCCTTTGAGGTACAATGTAGTAGACAAAGCACGTATACATTTTTATATTGGAACGTTTGTAAACAAGGAAATAGGTAGACTTACGTTTATTCCTTATTATGCAGCTAATGTTCAATATGGTACAACTTAGTATAATAATTTTGAGTACTCTGAAATTAAGGTGAATATACTACAAATAAAAGGTAATTAAATAAAAAAAAGTGTTGTATTAATACATTGTTTATTATGCCTTATTGTTACACTAATCGCTGCCTACACTTTATCTTTATTTGATTTTCATTCAATGTGCTTCCACACCCTCTATATTTCATCCTTTTAAGTTATTCATTTTTCTACATAGCGTATAAAAATGACATTTTTCTACCAGAAGCTGGTACTTTGTACAAAATTCTTTTACAATACAAAGCACAGGGAATCATTACAAATTTGATTGACACAATGACATTGTCATTTCCATAATTGGGCTACAAATATAGTTTATTATACTGTCTTTAATTTAACGACGACAGTTGTGTCTGTTTTAATTTTGTATCAAATAATTAATTTAATTCCCCGTTACATTACCGTATAATGACGCAAACGTGCTCTGCTTAAACCATATATTTAAGCACGAATAAAATTTCAATGTAATTACATTTTAATTAAATTGTAAATCCTTGCTTGTATTCAGAATCTTGCAACATCAAATAGATCAGTCACGTGCTGTTTTACAGCGGTACATTTCATTAACAAAAAAAAGGAAAAGAAATGTATATATTTAACAATCTATTCTGGATACGAGCACAGTCGCCCAAAAAAATTGTCAGTATAGAATTTCTTATGTTTGCACGGTATACAAGGCACGTCATCAAGCGTTATTCTCTTGAACACATTTACTATCGTCTATTCATTGATTCGTTGAAATGTATCTAAGCATTAAAAGGTGCTTTCAGAAGAAACACTGTTCCCGTACAACTACAATTCGAAGCGTGACCAATTCTTTCTCGTTTCGTTCTTTAGAAAGTATTTATATCTAAAATCTTTTATACATCGCAATTAAAATGGAAACTCCTCTAGAAAAAAGCTAGAAAAGTGTAGTAATGATATAAGATTAACCTTGTTAATCTGCTTACGTATTTTTAAATGTAGAAATACGCAGTAAAAATTATCCATATTAAGATATTTGTCACATTCTGTTTCAACAGTTTTTGATGCAATGTGCCGTTTAATCCGTTAATTTTTCTACTATTTAAATGCATAGATTGACCAGACATGTCGTATGATAGCAGAAGTATCATAAACACATGACACTTTTTATAGTAAAAATTAACAATGGACTTTCACTGTTGTACTATAATATCATTCAAAATTATATTCTATGACAATTGATAGTATTAGTATAATTGTACCGCTTTTTCCTTCGATGTATTATAAATAATTTATCAATAAATACAACAAACAGAATGTGTGGTAAATCGAACAGATATATAAAAATGATTACCACTGGCTATCGACAACGGTAATAGCGTTAACGTATTGAACAAAGTATAGTTTACCAATACGTATATGTATCATGATAAATAATTTATAATTCTTCATTCTGTATGTACAATTAAATAGTTTAAACGCATACGGCTATGGTGTTTATGTTACAATTATTATGCATGCACACTTGATGCAAGTTATTGTAGTTATTGTACTCAAATACAATATTCACAATCATATCCAATATCAATTTATGTAAACACCTTTTTCTATGATCGAAAGGAAAACAAATAAACGTTTACTACTATTACAATATTCACAATCATTTACCAAAAACAAATGTTACTGTAAAAATTGTACAAAAAAACATTTCAAGCGAATTTCGACCGTGATTTAAACAGTTTCCTGCGCCTGAATGTTTTGAGTGTTACTAATTAATTTATACAATGTAAAGTAGTCTCACGTATTCACTTGCAAGGAATACTTCCTGCAGTCTTATGATTTTGCGCACACGCAATATGTATAAGATGCAATATAATAAACAAATGCATGACTGAAGGTATAAACTGTTTGCAAATTGTGGGCTCACTAACAATCTTCGGGTTGCATTTGTTCTCATTCTATGTAATCCCATATGGTTAGTTTATCAAAAGTTTTGTTTTATATATTTTGCGGTTTAGATTTACAATTTCAAAGCAATTTACACGAATGAAAACTTTAATGAATAAAGTTGAATGTGCATATCTTTGAATTTGTTATTCAATTATTGCGAGTATAGATTGACGTAGTACATGCAAATCACGGATGTCACTATGTATATAAAAATACAATTCACATATCCTTGGAAGATTCGTTCATCTATAAATTCTGAGACAAATCATACAGACTTCATTGGAATGTTCATCTCATTGTCAATTGCATTTGAAAGTTGGTTTTATGTTGTCTATAAATTCTTGCGTACAAGAAAGGCATTGTTGTGTAATTTATTACTAGGATTTACAAACGAACAAATCGATGTAGTACACATTCATCCTATAAAACGTTTCGTATAAAACTATACACTATAGTAAAAGGGCACTTGATAATCAATCGGTCTTTTCTTCTTGTACGCACATGAACAATTTCGCGCAAATCATGTTGAAGTTATCTGCAAAATACAACAAATTATTAACTAATGGAAGAATTTTCTTATGCGTAATTTTGTATACATAAAGCACATTACGCATTAAATTAACAACAGTCAAATATTAGCATTCAATGTTTATGTATCTAGTCATACGTGTATAATTCAATAGAATCTGTTTATAATTTGTCTTATACAAATTACTGTTATCTAATTTGTGCCGGTATTTTTTTTTTTTTTTTAAAAAACGAAAACAATTTCAATAACGGTGGTTATATTACAATAGACTGATCCTTTAAATAGTAAAGACTTATGGGACTTTTGTTGTCTGAAATATTAAACAACGATTACTTACGGGAAGACTTCACAAGCCATTTGGGCTTCTTATTCCATCCAATAAAGATCCAATATACAGGAATGCCAGACAAAATAATTATCACTCCGATACCAACTTCCCATGGCGATACGTAGCATGGGAAGGTCACTAGGAAGGTACAAATGACGAAAAATATGATGGGCAATATAATTGAAACCTGAAAAAAAAATCAAGCGAACACGTTTATCATTCATTTTTGCTCTTTAATCTATTTTGTATTTTTCTTTGTGTAAAACTTCGTTTATTAATATCTTTTAGAGATTAGATATATCGCGACATTTATATTGGCATTTTTCCATTTAAACTTGCATGGAAAAGTCACGAACGTCAGACTCCGATTTTAATAAAACTTTGCAGACTTGAAGAACAATCCAAAGTATTAGATATGTAACAATGCTAAAGAATTTTGCCTATCTCAAACGGTTTCGGAAATAGCACTTTAGGGGGTCAACTTTGCATGGTTTTACCACGTATGTAAAAACATAATAATAACATTATATTAATATTATATTATAATATTTTGGACTGTTCTTTAAGCCTGTAAAGTTTTATTAAATTCGGAGTCTGACGTTCGTGACATTTCCTTGTTAGCGTTTCTTTGGTATGTACTTCATCATACAGGTAAATGGTTTTTTGCGGTATACAAGAAAATACTGTGAAAATACGACATGCCATGAAATTAGTAAAGTTCATGGTACTTAGAAGAACTTTTAATCGAATTGAGAAAACAGTTCTTAAACGTAGTTTTCATTGATATATTTATAACGTTATCTTCGATTACAACATACATTAGCTAGTATAATTTCGTAATTACACTTTATTTATGGCATTATTTGAGAGTGTCTGTGAAAAAGCAATTTGATTTATCTTCGATACTTAGGAAAATTGAATATATTCTACTACTTTGTTTTTCATGGTGCTCACTTGGTTCTCCTTTTTCTCATGGACTTTATCATAGATAAAGTGATAGTACTGAGTGTTGGAGATTGTGAAAATATGAAAGATAAACCCTGATAGCGGTATGACGCCGTAATATGAAAAATATATGTCAGAAGTATGCTGTTTATTTGATTATTATGACAACAAGTCGCCATAAGTTTACAAAAATAACTAGGAACATTTACTCGTGTAAGAAATAAAGCGCTTTATTATAGAATGTTCTAAATAAGCAACAATTCTATGCAAATATGAGAATTTCCCTGTTGTTATATTTAATGCGCTTTTTATAATTTCCACCTCTTTTCACCTTTAACAAAGTTACATCTTGGTTTGAATTAATCGATTTCATCTTGATTTGAATTAATCGATTTCCAACAACGAAAGACAATATTGTGAACTTAATATTTGTAAGAATATATATAGGTATCTATCAGTATTTGTATCTTTTCAAGTTAGATAAATTAATCGAAACATAGTACATTACTCGCGAAAAATTAAAGACCAACATTATAGTTTCCTAAAAAATTGAATCAATGTTCAAAGAAGGCAATATATAGTATTGTATTTATAACATCCAATTCACAGTGCTGGAAATATTTATTGAACCGCTCAGAAATTTACGTAGAACGCACAAGTTTCACAAGAATATTATTGCTAAACGATTGTATAAGTATTCAACTTATTTCTGGCGGGCCGTGTATGCATCTAATTTTTTTGATAAAAGAAAATATGAAACAATATTTGTCCAATACAGATACTCGAATAAAAAATTAATACAATTAAAAATGGGAATTATGTTTATTGAGCTATGGAATATATGTATATTTTTAGTATTGTAATATATGTGTGTACAGTATGCCGAACATTTCGTAGACATTATAGTTGCGTTCTGAGTAAATAGATAATATTCTATCTCATTTGAGTAATATATCGCGCTATGACACAATTATATGAAATATATATAGTGTATAGAAGATAATATTGGAAGTCTCGACATACCTTTATCGGTCGATGACGATCGGGACTTTTGTAGCGAAGCCAGAGGAGGCCAGACACCGAGAGCGTGGTGAATAGTGCCTCAACGAAGCTGACATAATTGATTAGCACGTAGACATCCTCTGTGACCAGAAGTGCCAGGGTGATAATGCACTAGAAACGGAAATTATAGTTTAACGCCTGAGCCACAGTTCGGGCACAACAGTGAGAAATGAATTAATCACGTGTACTCCTATTATACCTATAATTATACAACATAGCATTGTATCCATTGATTTTATCGAACAAATTGGAATATTACGGCTTACAGTTTGTATTCCAAGTACGATAATGAAGGTGTAATGGCGAATAACAGAAGAGACATAGAGGATAAGGGGAATGACTCTTTACTTAAAGAATTAAAATGAAGAAACCGAAAAATATAACTTTTGGTACTTATGGAAGTTGTAAAAGAGTATCATGTAAATGATTATGACTTTCTTTTACAATCTATGGATTGTATTATGATTATTGATGATTTAAACAAAGTATTACGCAAAAACATTTAGCGATTATAAAAAGTACTTGTCAAACGGTAAATTAGAGTAGAAGCCTTTTAGCTATGTATTGTGGTTAACTAAATTTAAAATTTGTATAACTGAATTACTCTTGATTCAAAAGGCTGCTATTATCGATGATCAAAGAGACCGTTAACGGAATGAAAGCTTCAATTTATTGCTCTCAATTAGCAGACGTAAATCCAGATGATGGTTTATACAATGTAACGTGTATAGAATGCATATTTATATTGTTCTTCACATTTAACGCATAATAAACCCTTGTTCATTTGCTATTTATTAGTTAAACTTGCATTCTATCCAAAAGCAATAGAAATATTTCGACCGATCCTTGAGCATCATTCGTTTTATTATTCTACAGAACACTTCATACATGAAATATTGTACTTGTAGCAACAACATTATAAATGTAGAAACCGCCTGTTAATTACTGCATTGCTACTGTAAACATTATGTTAATATTTCTTGGACAATTACGCAGGCAGATAAATTCCAGCTAATTTCGCTTAACATTTTAAACACCAGAACGGAATTAACTCGTCACATTATCTAGAAATATTGTGACTGATAAATGCATTATCGTTCATTGGCTTGATCCACATGTGTCAATCAGTATATTAAAACAACTATATTCTACGTACTTTTAACTAAAACAAAGTTGTTTAAGATTTTCCTCAAATATATGAACAATTTGATTTCCTTTATACTGCCGTAATCTAATATTACCTTTCGGTCAGATCGATATTGCACGCAAGAATTTATCAATAATTATTCCAGAATTTGTATGAATATTTGTTTGTTTCGCTTCTGATGGCTCCTTTGTTTAAATCGTTTAACAATCTATGTATCGCTGAAAGAGCTGGCAGTGCGCGACATAATTCGAGCAATGCTTGCGTACACCTTTTCATGTTTGAGTCAACAGTATTTTTATCAAGGAGATGGTAACAAAGAAATATCAACAAAAGAAATGTGATCTACATGTAGAAGAAAAAAGAAACTTACGAGGAAGATGAGTGATGGCGTAGGCGTCAAGTTGCGTACATTGATGAGGGAAATGGCAGAAGGTAGATGCCCATTGCGTGCTCCAACAAAAAATAATCGCGATGATGCGAAAATTGCTCCGTTCAACGCTCCGAAAGTTGAGCAAGCGACGAAAAATGGCATTATCCAGGACATTACGCCTAACAGTTTATCACCAAAAGTCTGAAAGAGATCAAAGAACAAATTAAGTTAAGGATACTAATTACAAAGGATTTTCATTAAATAACTAGATGATATTTTTTAGTCTAGGTCTGAAAAAGGTTGTTTTGTACAAATGAATACAGTTGGTAATATATATATATATACGAAGTAATAATATAAATTGTATTGTCTGGAAGGCATGCTACATTTAATTGATAAATATATTAATTCCTATTTTCCTTGACTATTAATTATTGCAATAATTAGAAAAAATGCGACAGATATTTGCATTATTCATACAGTACATACAAAAAAATAAGTAAAATTCGTACACATTTATATGATTCAGTCGTTATTATCAAGGTTCAATCTTTTTGTAATATTAGCGAATATTAAAATGTAAACATGTTTGTATAAGAATCATTAAAACTGTCGATATAGTCGAAGTTTATAAGGAATTATTCCAATTAAATAAGATGCTTATCACGTTTCTCATTTGTACAATCTTTTATCTTTCCATATTTAATCTTATTTCAATAACAGATGACGAGAGTAATAAGGAGTACCAACCTATTCGGACAGATAAGCTTATTGTTATACGATTAAAATAAATTGGTATAAGTTCACTTCAATAATTCCCTCTCTTATCTAAACGAAAAACAATATCGTCATGAAGCATCAGTAAAAAAAATTACCGAAATTATAATAAATTTGCAGTTGCTTCGAGTGATTTATGTTGTTTTATAGGATTAACGTGCATAGAATGTTCAGTCTATATGAAAATGATAACAATTTTGATAGATTTATAATTGTCTTAAGCGATTTAGGCTGTTTCTGTTTGAATCGATAACACTGTACCTTTCTACGGAAAGCTTGAATCAAAATCGAGACGACAATTATCTTTTTTTATTTATTAATATGCAATTCGAAATGTTTTATTCGATCGAAACAACAAATTATTGGGGAATGATGCTAGAGATAGGTCAGCACAACGTTAATATATTAAATTCAAATTTTTTAACTGCGGTATTGTAATATACAGAGTATGTAGCATTAAATCACACTGACTCAAAATTATTAATCGTGGTATGTGAATTTATACATTTTGTACAAAGATTTAATTATAGGTTTCAAAGTGCCTAAAAAAGTTCAAGTAAGAAAAAGTAAGAAAGTTGAAGTATCCTGTAATTTTCTTGGAATCTGCTTTATTATTTCTATATCGAGAATATTCGAGAAAAACGATATATTAATAAATACTGTGACTGCATTGCACTTGTGTCTCCCTCACTTATGAATATTCTAAATCATACGCGAAATATAATACATACCGTGCGTACCAATGGTGTGACTCATCTAGTGTTTGTATTTTGTATAAATTAATACCACATTTTGTATTCTAACATACCAATATATTCAATTGTCTGATAATATCGTGAGATTTACATTCTGCATGGAATTTATTCATATACCATTTCATAGCTCTTTCGAATCTTTTTTTATGCTACTTTATTTTTTTAATATAGTTAATAAAATGAAATAAAATAAACATGTCATATATACTTCATATACTATATGTGTAGGTTTCATATATTGTTCCAAGCACCAAAGCTATTTTCAACTTCAAAATAGCCACTGTGAAAGGATTATTTAAGTACAGTTAAATTAAAAAAGAAAGACTTACAACAGCGACGGCATGCGATGCAAGGATCTCATCTTGAGTCAACACGACGAAGTAAGCTACATTCGCCAAGACATAAATTACCGTCACCAACGGCAAAGATATACAAATGGCCTTTGGAAGATTCCTGCAAGAATGATAATTAAACGTTGCATATAGTAACTCCTTGTGTTAGCTGTATCTCGTGTTAAGCTTTTCCATTTTCTTATCGTTGGTCATTTTAATATCAACAGGCATTTGTTTCCATTATACGAAGGAACTTTTATCTTGAACCTACGATTTTGTACTTGTTCAATTGATTATTTAATCGAAGAAAATTATAAATATCATTGTTGACAATATCCTCAAAACTAAATGTTTTTGTTATAAAGAAAATTGTGTATAGAATTTGCGAGATAAGTAATATTTTCCATGGTGGCACAAGTGAGAGCTCTTAATCCATGATGATTATACCATTAATATTTCTACATCAAAATTGAGTCCTTTCTTCATTTCTTTACCATGGTAATTCATGGAAAAAATTGGACAAATTAATTTCAATTAATTTTGAGTACTCTTATTCTCGTGATTCATATGATCGACGGGGAAAAATGAAAAATAATTAACGATTTATGAAAGTATAGATGATTGAAGAAGTGAAATGCGACGTTCAAGACAAAGTGCTCGTTCGTGAATACAATTTCATTCATGTTTCAAATATAAGTTGGCTCAAGATCATTCACCAGTGGGCCACTTTTACTCCGTTATAAATATAACTCTAAACTCTACAATGGTCTTTGTTTGCAACGACATTGGGCAGTACAATCCATCGTTTCTCTTTTTATATCATATTTCATCAGAAGTATTGTAATTGTGAAACTTATTATAGTATTAGCGAAAGCAATATTTGTACCGATCCCATTCCGCAAATAAAACAGACGAATAAGTATTTCCAATAATAAAGTAAATTCAGTCAATTCATTTCAGTCACGCCAGCGAGAGAAATGGGCAGTGGAAAATTTCGAATAAAATGAAAGAGGAGCTTCTTTGCATTAGGCTACCATTTCCGATTAATTTTTTTAAAATTAATTTATACTTTACTGACATTCCTAACGCAAGAAGCCATATGGTAAAATTTACTCAATTGTTCATCGGTTAGATAACATTTATAGTATTTAATCATTTCTCAACTCTTCAAATGTAAGCAAAAATATTGCATACGTAGAAAATGCCACCTATTTTTATACTGACTGTAAGTAACGCATAACATGAAAATAATATTAGATTTGTAATAGTGTATCGAAATTCAAAATGTTAATCGTAAGAAAATAACGTGAGACTGTCATATTCCAAAGATATCGTATGGATCATTGGAACAGCGCAACGATAAATGAAGGTATAAAAAGAAATGATAAATTACTTGTATGGATCTTTCAGTTCCTCGGTAACGAAATTCAGGTAATTCCATCCAGAATAGGAGAAGAGGCCTGAGTAAATGGCCAAGGCGATGTAGCCTGGCTCAGTGTTGGTTCCATTCATGGGATGCTGAAAATTTTCTGTGTGACCCATACATAGCCACCATAACCCAGCCACCATGATGATAATTAGTGCGAAAATTTTGGTCCCTGTGAAAATATCTTGCACCCTGGTGGCCCATTTCACGTTGTAGCAATTGATGGCGGTCAATAAACCTGCGAACAATGATTTCATCGTCTGAAATTGGATAATGTAGTGAATTTTTTTGTGGGTAGCAAAATATTTTCTATTTATTATTGTAAGTTTATAAATATTCACTTATATCCAACAGATTGGACCTCTCGATTTTTCTTCTTATACCTTCTATATCGTAGATCAGTTCCACAATTTCGAAGTACAAATTCATTATTGGTATCGTCCTATAAGTTAGGTTTATCATCAACTGCACAGTAAAAACTATTCCACACCTGTGTTCCCTGAGTTTGCGCAACAATTTAATCTCCAGATACGGAAAATCACTATGTAATTGGAACACCGTCAATTCTCACATGAACTAAGGACTCCGTGTGTCACAGCCTCTACCACTGATCGGAACGTTTTTACATTGGAAATGTTCTGTTTCTTTATTTCGCTGTTTCAACATAACAAAAGTCTTTGTCTGGAATACCACTGTTAACCATTGCGTGTAAGAATATTAATAAACAAGGAAAATATTATTATAGAATATAATATGAAATTGCATATATATTAGCAGAAAAGCGTTTACTGTGGAAGTACATATGAGAAATGTGGGATATTATGTATTTCAAAGACGGTTAAACATTTTTATTTGAAGACACTATTTTTTCACTTTCTTTTAATACAATAGACTGTAAACTATTATTTATTGCTAGTATAGACATTCTCTTGATAAACCCCAATCTCCACGTCTCTATTTGTAGCGATAAAGAAATATATATTGAACTTCTGTGTTCCCTTTTTTTACGAATTCTGAATCGATACAAACTTGAAGTTCCGAAAGAAGACATATGAACATTATTTTGCGAAAGAATTTTAATCTCTGTATCAAAATATTGAATTGAACTGCTTCACATGGTATATAAACTTTTTTTTTGTACTGTTACAATTGCACGTGCAGGTGCCAACAAAATTCTTGAACCTTTCTAGTGGTTTACATATCATTTTCTAAGAAATGTCCTTGTAAAATTGTGCGAACTCTTTGATCTACTCAACTATTTAAATTACTTGGAAAGGCAATCTTCAAAGTATACTGATATATCTTGAACAAGTTTAAAACAATTACATAATGAATGCACATTTTTCTTTAGAATGTGAAGAATCCTTTTCGCCGTTAATGATTTGTATGCTTACATGTAATAACAGCGGCAATTAGACGAACCGCTGTATACGGAGGTATACAACCGGGCCAAACTGGTTCAAGGATGTATTGTGCGAATGTTAGGGCTGTAATCGCGTTTCCAGTTGGGACCAGGATGAACAATCCTACCCAAAGGTACAGAAACGCTGGCATGGGCCCAAATGCATCGAGAATGTAGGCATAATCACCTCCCGACTTTGGGATCATGGTACCTGAAAATTTACACACTCTTTTAAAGACAAGTATTATGCAGTTAAGTAATTGCAATCTTATTTGAGATTTAAAGAGAATGGTAGATTGTTCAAATATATGTGATCATATTGAAAATGCAATATAATGATAAACATGCCGTTATTTATAACACTCCTGTTATTAATATACTTGGACAATATTATAAATGTAGTGCAATTATTATTTAACAAGGCAATACATAAAAGATCTTCAAACGCATGATATAGTGTAATATTATTCTGATTAACTCATTATACAGATAATTATTGTCAAACTTCACAGGTCATTATCTGGGCCAAAATAAATTAGATGTAAATATAATTAATAACATGATTTGCCACATTTTTAGGTGTGGTTTAGAAGAAGAAAGTGTAAATGTTGGTGGAAAAATGATTTGCTGTTTAGAATTTGGTTCGTAAATATGTTTTGTTATTAAGTGAACCTTAAGTAAAATCTCTGATAGAGGAAGTTAAAAATTCGTGTAGTGGTTTCTAAATATAATATATAATAATAATATACATACAATATCATATATCAAAAACTATCCAGGCGGTTTTATTATCCTAATCATACTTGTGTAGGCCACAGAAATTTAAAAAAATGTATTAGGAACTATTTTTACACATTCATCCCTTTGGAGCGATATTGTATATAATTGGACGAAATATAAATAAATGTTAAGAATGTGTTCTACTAACATGCATACATAAATTTATATAACGATCTCCTTTCTAATATTGCTTTTCACAATTTCACACGGGACTATTTCACGCTACATTCTTTTTCAAACATTCTTACGGCAGAAATGCATAACAGTGTTAACCTTTCTGTTTAATATATTTACGTTATGCGTACAAAAATAATTATGAAGGAAGATAAAGCAACATTCTATATCCTAACGTACTGTTTTTTTTGTAGCAAAAATCATTCACTTCTAATTTTATTAAACTTAAACTTATTTGTACACTTCAATAATGATTTTATTGTACAAACTTTCAAATAAAAGTAAGAAATGTTCTGAAAAAAATACATTCAGTTCTTTGATAAAATGTAAAAGTAAACTTATTAATAGTTTTCCAAAAATTGGCCTCAAAATGTTCTACGGACAAACCGTTGATGTTTAAACATCATAACGCCTCTAGCTAGTGTATAAGTCTCGATAACTTAATCCACAATGGTAATATATTAACTTGTCGTTACTGCTTAGTAATGGCACCTTTGTGACATAAAACAAGTTTCAATGTATTATAATAAATATAATTATTATAGAATATTTACGATTTCTCTAAATTCCTCGATATTCCGATCATATCAAAATATCTAAATATATTTATGTCGCCATGGTTCAGTTCGGAGACATTTTATTGAGCAACAAAACTATTAAAATGAAATTACTATCTTCCGATCAAATCATTTATTATCGTAAATATAATTATCTACAGACCAATTGAGATAAATTGATTGGATGATGGAGACTAGACAAGACTCAAACACTGATTATATGTTCATTTGCAATTGAATCATACTGAAGATACTGAACGAAATCAGCTGGATTATGTTACAATTAGCTTCACTGATATAATTCATTTAAGCATCGTTGACCTTTTTTGCAGAGTTCAGGGATCAGACCAGATTTGTCGCGTTCTATAATACATTTCAATTGCAGGGAATTCCTATCCTCAAGAACTGAATCACTCATTTATGAACTTTACGTTTACAACAGTAATGGTATTCTATATATACGTCCTCAATTAATTAACGTTTTATGGAGGATTATCGTAGTATCAAATTAGTAATTTTGCATCATAAAGTTGAACAATGTAAGCATAATTATTCGCAGGATTGTTTTATTTAAAACATAGCTGTTGAGAGATTATTGAATTGTTTATTTTTATGTACTAAGAGAATTGTTTAATTATCTGACATCCCAATTATGACTGTATGATTTACATCAAACATATTATAAGTAGTTATTGTCAAAAATCATGTGTGCATAACATTCTTTAAATAACATTTATTATTTTAGAAGTATTTAATCCAAATGATGTTCACATCTGTTGTAAACAAATGATAAATAATTTCTAAGAAAAAAAAATTATAAAACCCTTATTGATCAACATAATTTTGTTTATTAATATCCACCATGAAACAATGACTGAAAATATTCTAATATTTTCGATACAATTCTCTTGTCGTGGCATTACTTTGCCAGATTATTTTAAAATAAGATTGTTCATATATTTTCTTAAGTCGCACATATCTGAACATAATTTGGCGCATTAAATCTGTTCTGTGAATATTCCAAGCGTTTTTCTAAACGTGGGCCACGTGAACAAATTCCCTGAACTTGCCAGAGAGAACGATAAAGAAAATACGGTGCATCTACATTCTGATATCTATGTATAACTAATGACTCAACGCGTTGACTCGTCACAAACTGAAATTATCACCACATTTTTCCTACGAAAATTCAAATATGTACTTTGTACCTTTGCGTCCTTTTGTTAAAGCAATAACGCCTTCAATATTTTCAATTATGCCAAGACGCTACATTCTTCGATGGCATGTTCTTTTTATTTAGTTTTAACGGGTTTAATAACATTTGGGCAAATATTTCTTTAAATAAGAAATTATTAAGAGAAGCATTAAGAGAAATATGAAAAATTCAAGCAAGGCAAAAATTTACCTTTAGTGCAGCTAGAAATTGAAGCTATCACATTACGTACAAGTATACACACTTTTATTTTCCATTATAATGTGCTTCGTATAGTAGTGAACTACTGATACAATTATTTACATACGTATATAATTTTTTGTTTAGTACCAGGGTATAATGTTTCAAAGTAATAATTTTACTTGTTTCTAAATACAATAAAATTACATATTGTTTTCCCAATTCTATGCATATGCTTTCGTACTATAATTTTTCTATCGCTGAGATATACATATGTATACAGTATACACGATACATACAGTTAGTACACAGTTGGCTCTCGAACAACGCGGGAGTAGGCACATAGATACCCCGCACAGTCCAAAATCACGTATGTATAACTTTCGATACTTCAAAAACGTGACTATAATAACCTATTGTTGACAGAAAGCTTTATTTTGAATACATTATGTATGCCTCCTTACTGTATCTGTTCTTATAATAAAATTTCTTCGTCAGCTGTTTAGTGTGTTACAAAATCACGATATACTACAAGGACTAGGATCCTTTCATGGAAAATCTTACAATACTCATTAAAAATAATGTCGAACTAGTCGTCCTCTTACTAAACACGATTCAGAATAGACACAAGCCAACTAGACAAATTCAAAATCAACACAGCCGTCTCCAAAATTTGTCAGAAAGAATATCTATGTTGAAACGAATTCGTAGTGTCCGAACGATAAGACTCTTACACCGATGAACCAAAAGCGTAATTAACATGACCGTAATTGATCAAACGCTTGGAAACCGGTAACAATGAGCGTATGTGTTCTTACAGTTAGATCTACGCGAAATAAAGCTCTTTAATTGTAAGCTGAGCAAGCAGAGGTCATCAGATTATTTTGTCTCTTTCGAGACACATTTCCGGAAAGATAAAGATTTATTTATTCCGTTAAAATCCGTTAAGCACGTTAAGTACATATAGTAAATAATATACATCCTCCTATGATAATCTGGTCAAACTCAATGTCTGTTTAATTTTAGACAGACTTTCGTGTTACTTCTTTAAAAACGTTGTGGAATAGTGTGATTATTTTTTAAGATTTAATTTAGATTTTTTAAGATGAACGAAGGGGTCAATCTTATGTTTCGACTTTATTACTCTACGTTAAATTCTAAATATAAATAAGTTGTAATGAGGTATCGTGTTATGTATGAATATAAAAGTACATTATTGTAAAGAAGTAATATTAGTTACAAAATTTTTGTATAGTAAATAAGATATAATTCTATTTTAATCATATTTAATATATAAATATAATACGTTTTATGAAATAAAGCAATTAAAATACCTATGTATATGTTTCCCTTTCGAACATCCATTGTCGATTCCTTTTAGGAATTCAATACCTTTTTCATTCTAACTCACTTTACAATATAATTATTTCGTGTCTACCAGCAAAAAGAATTATAATAATTATTACTTCAAATATATTTCATTACAAGATCATAGAGGAGCGATTGTTCTACCTTGTATATTATTTACAACATGAATCTGTGCTCTATGTTAATAGGGATATTCATAATCTATTATGAAATTATTAATGGATAGCTATTCGCTTTCTCTTTTGCATGAAAAACAAATATTAGTTGCATACAAATATACGCATTCTCACAAGTTGCCTATTAATTTGGTAAAGGTCGCGTAAGTATTATTTAGTTTACTGCATCAATTAATTATATGCTGAATAGTAAATTTGGATTACTAATTGTAAGTTAAGTATGCATGCAGATTCCTTGTAAATGCGTTCGTTCGTGTCCTAAACGCAGACGTATGTCATACTAATAAATTTCACTTCGTGAGTATGTACATCACTTTTTTACGATGCCTACGAACATAATTTTTTTTTTACAACGGTACAAAGATATGTATTCAAAAAATACTAATATACCTATAACAAAGATTATCTTACATTGAAATAATATAAAAAACTGAAACAGATTAGAACAGACGATTTATACATTTTGTCCAACAATTATGTTAGTTCATGATGAAAGAAATAAGCAATACTATTTCCCTACTCTTGTACCGATTACTAAAAAAATGTAATTACATAATAGTTATTCGAAATAAAGTTATTATTTCGTTGATTTTTATTTTGCAACGCCTTGCACAGTCCAGTGAATTAGAAATGGGGATTCGTTACAATGGAAAACCAATGTGCACACATTTTTGCAGTCAATGTTTGCAACTATATACGTAGACACGCTTGATTTGCTATAATCAAAATGAACACGTTGAATGCCGTGGGGGTCAACGGTGACCGGCGGGCCGCGGCGATGCTGAGCTTAATAAAAACGTATAATTCAAATAAATAACAATGTTGAATGGTACAATGATATAAAGAAACTAATTCATCGTAGAACGCATGAAAATAGTTTTATTTGCAACTGCGAGCATGTATATTGTAATTGACAGTAACAACTGTGTTAAAACAGTGTAGTATGTATGTACTTCCTAAGCTGAGCAAGTAAGGAAAAAGGTGATGTAAGAGTTGAGAGGTCTATAGACGCATAGTATTCCGAGCATGTAAAAATACAAACAAAACGTAAATGCATACGATAAAAGAACGTACTCCGTATGTATACATTATTTAAAACTACGAGAAAAGATACGTATACGTACAGTCCCCAGCAAAAATAAGGATTAGTTTACTAAATGGTGTGCAAAAAAATGATAAAAATTTGATAAAAATTTTGGGCATGTATATACTTGACATCAATCTACAAAACGTATTTTTAAATGTTCATTACGGGCTTAGACAAGATAGTTGTAAAAAGCACCTTTACTATTTTTTTTGCAATTCCAACTAACTGCAATTTGAAATAAATTTGTTGTACATAATTTAGTAAACTGATGTTTCCAACTTCTCAAACAATTTGCTTATGTCGTTTCGGCCATTTTTTAAAAATTATTCTGTTTAAAGGGTGGACGAATACTTTTGCTGGGGACTGTAAAAGATCATGTAGCGCTTCAGAACAAATGATGAATAACAACATATTAATAATAAATCATTATTACATATACTATAAACTCATATACTCTAACTAACTCATATACAGAATAATTGAAATTTCACGAGATAATTTGTACTACTACAGCATTATACCACGCGTTTTACGTCAACATTCAAATTCTACTCCTAACCGATGGAGGCACTACCGCTATGATGCAATATACAGTTATACATACGTTTCCTGAAATTGACTGCTCCTTTTTATCAATATATAATTCCATTTTTTTACAAAATAAAAGAAATATGTATTTATTCCAGAAAACAATTCTACGTATATTATTTATACCACGGTATGATTTACTCATGACTTACCGACCACCTCACATAGATCATATGGCATGCACGATGCGAGTAACCACATGGTAATATAATAAATTAAACATTGGCAATATTATGTTGTGTGAAACGTGCTGATTTCTACACTTACCCAGTTCCGCGTAACATAATGCACCGATCATAGACAAGACACCAGAAAAGATCCAAACGATCAAAGCCTGGCCGACACTTCCACTATTCTTCAATACACCCTTTGGCGAAACGAAAATCCCGGCGCCAACGATAATACCGACAATAATTGCCACACCGTCTAATAGACCTAATTCTTTTTTTAATTGCACTGCTTGTTTATCATCATCGGCGGTTTTCACGGTTCTTAGGACCTGCCTCTCGGCCGGTGCAACTTTGTCCGGCATGGTGTCTTCTTACCCCACGCTCGATGCTACTACACGTGAGATACTTTCTCGTTAACAGTCGAAAAAGTACTGAGCGGTACGAGCATACCGAGAGCGGTGGCACACGCCTGATGCACGTGTGAAAACGCACAAAGAAAGAAGAAAGACACGCACGCACACACAGTCGCACCGGCACTGACCGCGTGGCGTCGTTCACTCAGCGGATACACGTGCGCGACTGCAGCCTTTCCTGCAAAAGCGATAGTGGCGCCGTCTGGCGGTCGTTTTTCATTGCTACTCTTGATTCGCATAGCTTTGACGTGCGCGTCCACACACTGTCCCTTCTAAATTGAATTTACGGTCAGCTGATATTTATTCCCACAGAAGCGCGGGAACTTGCGTGACGTATGTCGGGTGGTTTCTTGTTCTCTATGTTGCCTCTCAGGATTTGTAATAAATTCGCTTTGCTAAGTTGCCTTTGTCACAGAAAACATATGTTAATTATGCGCAACCACTTCGATCGTGCGAGAGCATAATGTCATTAGGACTCGTTGCAGTTGTATCGCACGTATTCTATATAATAAAGAATTAATTTCGATGATAATACTGCAGTTTAAATATCACGATATAATTCATTGGAAAATTGAAACACATTCGTGATACAGGTACCACCTAGATACTATTGTGAGAGAGGTAATCAATCATGTTATAAACATTGTATTCACGCCACAGCTACCAACGGTCGTAAAACACGTAATAAAATCAACGATATCATTGACACGTACATCCATACGCATTATCACGTTCTAGTCACACGCACCGGCCTATTTGTATGCTACAGGTCCGTATATGTGAACATATACATATGTCATTTATTTTATTTCCGTAATCAGAAAATTTCCACTGCATAACATTGTGTAAAATTTCGCAATTATGCAATCATAACGAACGCACCCAAAAATTTGTTTTTGCGCAAGCATTGTACCGGTCGATATTTCCATTTATTTCGAACTTTGATTTGGCAAACGCCGGTTTGAATGTCGCGTGCGACCGCGTTGAAGATGCGAAAAAAGGCCCATGAATTTCATTTGACACAACCGCACGGTACACTAATACCACCTATACTGTGTGCTAATGCATCGCGTCGAAACCCTCGGAACAAGTCATTGCATTAGCGTCGGCTCTACTTGGAAGACAAACTGCAAATCAGAACGTTGCATACTTATAGATGAACATTGCCGTATATTTGAATATCATAAATAATAATTATTCAAAGTAGCATTTATTAAAAAGAAGTGAATTGTTCGCTGCTAATATCTACGCATGTATTGTTAAATAAGTTATTTATATATTTTTTGGAAACTTGTGTTTTGTTTCACCAGATATTAGAACTGTCTTGTTAATATGATTCAGGATAAATAATTACGAACGGTTTGTTTTTACATAGTTGTTCTGAATAGAATTTCATTGTAATCGAATTTTGTGGTCTACACCAGTGTTCACATCCGTTGCGGCGGTACTGTGCACTTCCTTTCATATTTCTTTGCGTCAATAAAGTATGAAATTCATATTTCGTGCCTAGTGTATAGCTTTCTGTTTCTATAATAGAAATAGAACAAATTTGATATATAATGCATTATTATTATTCCATACAAACGTATTAGTTACTACATATTAAGTTAAGTTCATTGAAACTGCGAAATAATATGAAAGTTAGTGGTTAAACGTTAGGAATTAAAAACAGCCATTTTTTGCTATCAATTTGGTGTTTGGATCTACTGGTTAATTGTTTTAATGATTTATTTTGTATCAATCGACAGATTAATTCAAATTAACTAAACTATCTCACCGATCGGTAAGTATATTTAATAATTGTTTTTACATTTGAACATTCATTAGTACGCATGTGTAGATCACAGTAGTTCGAATTGCCACGACATATCAGAATTATTATCATATACGCCGACACTACTAACGCAACAGGATAAAATTGTACCACAAAATTAAAATATTGATACCAATCTTTCTACATTTTCAATATATCTACGTATACATTATACTTTATTGAGGTATGTTATATATGTATACACCAAATAATGAATGTATTTATGAAATTATTTTAGAATCAATTAGAAGTGTATGGTTCCGCAGAATTGATGTCTAAACAAATTTTAAGTACGATTATAATGCAATATAAAATTTGTACAATGCAAACTTAGCAGTGTTTAAAAGTATGTTTTATTTTAAAAAGATAAAATATAATTATGTTATTTTAAATTTAAATATGCAATTGCTATAGCGGTTATAGTATAGTCGCGTAACTAATGATGTTTCAAAGGGAACGTGAACGTACAATATTAATTTTCAATATTGCAGTATTAGCAATATTACGATATGTGTGGGGAGATGACCAGTCCAATATTGACAGCAAATCTTGTTAAATATAGTTTCTCATACACGACCACGTAAGCCTATTACGTTAATTCATATTTCAATCCCCAAATATTTTAACAAGTACTGATCATATACTATCTCATCAATATTTTCAAAATTGACACTGACGTCAATCTATCTTTTCATATGTTCGATATTGGCAACAAATATTATATGTTGAGAGGGGCTAAAATTTCGAATGAAATCAGCGGGTCGAGAATAGAGGTATCCATACTTTTTTTATGAAATAAACGTCGGCTAATACAATAGCCTAATAAGAGAAATCAGTTTTATGCCCAGTCTAACTGTAAAGTCTAATAGTAACTGATTTAATTTATTTAAACTGGATCTGTACTTTAATCAAATTGGTCTAAGTAAAATTCGTTCTAGCCAAATGTATAACTTTAATGCATAGAATAATAGAATTACAATGTTACTTCTTTTGTACAAGTATCGGTAACTGTAATTAGTAATATATTTCGCTTTATTTTTTTTTATCAAGAATATTGCTTTTTAAAACATAAATGGAGCGTTATTTAAGTAGTATATTGTAAATGCATATCTATTATTTATTACGATCATTTGAATGAGCATCGTAGTGCGCTCTATAGTTGGCTTTCATAACGTTCTAAAACTCAATGGATAACGAATAAACGTCAAATGCTTAACCTTAAATGGACGAGACGGTGTGTCCGTAAACAATATCACTTAAACAATTACAGTATTTCTGAACATGAATAACGTTGAAATTGAGGACTTTTACCATCATGACTTCACGACAGCTTCGGAATGGGAGGTGTTCATTGCGAGATTAGAAGAAATTATGCACGAGTGGAAATTGCCCAACAGGAAAGTCGGTTCTTGTTTAAAGTCTGGAGACTTCGTCAATTGTCAATGGGAGCAGAATTCAGAAAAACTTAAATTTGCTGGTGTGTTTGCATATAATTGTACTTTCTACTTTATTTAATTCAGTTCAATTGAATTAAAGTCAGCTTAATCTAGCTGTCTATTTAATTGTAAAATCCTTCTTCATTTAATAAAAAATCATATGTTGTTTCTTTGTTTCAGATGCAGAATTTACATTGAAACACTTTAAGTTAAAATTGGAAGATAATGAAAGCGATAATATCTTAGAGGAGAACGATGAAGATAAGGTAGAATGTCATAAGGATGCATTTAATGCGACAAATGACTTTGTTCGAATACATACAGATCATTTAGAAATTGCTCGCTACTATGGCATCAGAGAATTCCTTGTTCTGCAATCTTCTAAACGAGATTCTGTGATGGATGAAACTAAAATTAGAATTCTCCTTAGTTCTCTAACAATTGCAGCAACCAACGCCAATTGGTAATTGCAGAGATTGATGGCGTTTAATATCACAGTTTAATGCTGCATAAGCTTCTTTTCCAATTCAAAGCTCTAATCTATTTTCAGCGATATACCTGCATTAGTACAAGTGCAAGAACCATGGCAGAAAATGTATCTTGGGACGAGTATAGGAAAAGGAGTTTGTACACATTTTGATATGGTCCATTTGAAAAAAATACCTTCACATTGCAAATATCTCACAGGTAAGAATATAGTTCTTAAACCATGATTATATAAGTAGTTGCATTACACTAACAGTTGTAAGATTAATATTATGCTACCATAAATATTTGTGGCAATTGTTTGATAAATTTCTACTATCTCTAGGTTTACTTGCTTTATTTAAACAGAAAGTGGGAGAAGGTTGTGGTGTAAGACTAGATCCAGTGATGATATCTGTTCGCTTTTCGTATCTGTTAAAAGACTGGACTAATAGCACATGGACTCAAGAACCACCAGATTTTGATTTTATGCAAGGTGAAACAGTAGGTGTTGCAGAACTTGGAAAGCTTCCATTTGGAGCAACATACGATCCGATTGCGTAAGTTTTTGTTTGTAACATACAAAGGAGAATAATTAAGGTAGTCGAAGAACTTCTAAAATTCTGGACTTCATTGCATGGTATTGCTTTAGGGAGCTTCATTTATTCACTACATGGCCCGAAATGTCAGAGAATGTTGTAGTTGACAGTGAAGGTTTCACAGACTTAGAACCACAACTGGCATCTCAATGGTCTGTTCAAGTAAAAATGGTTTCCACACCGATTTGTTTACTTGGCGAATATTTAACAGACTTTTTACACCTTTGCAATAATCAAAGAACTATGACAGATTTACTTGGCGACGCTGTCATGTATGCTCAACACGAGGATCAAGCATTGAGTTCAGTTTTCAACATATTGACGGAATCTAAGATACCAAAAATATCAACGGTTGTTAGTAAAGCAACTATAAAGAAAAGTAAAAATGTAGAAGGGCCTATGCCGGAGGAAATATTATTGTCGATACTTTATTTCCTTTTCCCTGATGCAGAGGAGAAGTCAGTAAGTACAAATGTCTTCTATATATTAATTTGTATATGTTTATTATGTAAGAAAGATTACCAATTAGTACAATTAATTATTGTAGAAGACTTCATATGGTGATTTAACCATATCCAGTGTGGACGAAATTCAGTGGAAAGGTGTAAAAACTTGTGCGATGGATAGCCTGGTCTGGAGACTTGGGATTGTTGCTGCTCATTGTACACACAATCTCGGTGGAACAGCAGCACTGGCACAGTTGTGGTACGAGTTTGTGCAAGAAATCAGGTTTCGGTGGGAAAGAAGCATCTTGATACCTGGGTAAGTACTGCTCGTGTTTATTAATTAACTGCACTGTACAAAATGTTACATCTACTGACAGTTTTGAAAGATGTGATACAATCGGGAAATGAGAAACAGTATTGCTCTTTTTGTTAATATTAATTTTATTATCATTAATTTTACATAACGTTTCAGAAAATAGTATACACAGCTTTCCTGTGTATATATTCTGCTTCCGATTCTCTATCCTAATACTGAAACTTATAAAACAATAGTTATTTAAAAATATACAAAATTCTTCTTCTGTGTTTGGCAGAGGTATCTCTCATTGCCAAGACATATCACATGTCACGAAACATTTTTAACGTCAGTACATTGTTCGTGAGCATGTGTCTATAAGCACATGACATTAAATGCAATATAGATTTTGATAGACGCTTGTTTATGATACAGTCTTTGGATAAAAACACATCCACCACGCATACGCATAAATCATTACTCATCTACGACTTATTGCTATGTTTCTTTCAAGAGATCGTGTGCCCTTACTGTTTCATATTTTACGTTCTCTTCTAGCACACAGAGTACATGTTTCTAAACGTGCACTTTTAGACACCCTTTTCATAACATTTATAACGTTCTCCTTCATTACGCTACATTAATACATTTATTACATGGTAATACTTGTAATAACGTAGCTATCAAATATTACTCTAGCACTATACTGTCTACGAACTCTGTATCTTCTACAATGTCATGTTATATAGTACATTTGTATGAGAGCAGTTCAGATGCTTTGAGAAGAAAAAAAACGTCACTGAACACGTTTGAGCAAAGCCATATAGACACAGTGCGTTGAATCAGAGTGGCATTAAACCAGTTCTTGTCGTTGGATTGCGTGCCATATATATATCCATATCATGATCAGTCCAATTGTTTTCTTCGTAATTATTAAGAGTATGTGTTGAATCGGCTATGCTATATCGGCTGCCTGGCCTTGGTGGATTTTGTTCCAATGTACGATTACATGATCTTGGTCTTTGTCGTCTGGACGAAGAATGCGGTGGCATATGACTGGGTGAGAAATTTGTTCGTGACATTCGCTCAGAAGCAGCTGCCAAAGATTGTCGAGATTGTCTTAGCTCTGTAAAAAGCGAAGCAAAGATAATAGCAAATTACAAATTAGCAAATGACTTTATTTTCTCAATAAATGAAAAAATATCACTGAAAGATATTAACCTGGTCTTGTGTTAGCAAGATTAGAAGACAGAGTATTGTTTCCAAAGTATCTTGTGGATGTATTGGAGAAGCTATGTTGAGATTGTCCATCAACTACAGACCGAGTCGATACCTTTCCACCGTAGTGTCCTGCTTGTGATCTGACATCATCGATGCAAGAAGCCCTAGTTATCGACCCTAAAAATAGGAATTTTGAAAGTACACGTAAATTCACAGAATTTTAAAATCAACTAACATGTTTCCCTTATTAAGGAATATTAAGAGAAATAAATAGCTGAATTTATAATATAAAAGGAAATTACAAGTGTAGGAAACATTACTTGTTAATGGAAAGGAATTCAGCTTTTTCAGTATTCTGCCTGTATAAAGCAATCTTGAAATATGTATTCTGATCATACCTTGCCGATCTATAGGAAATATTCTCGGTCTTGGTATACTCCTATTACTATATGCGGATACTTGGTCCCATTCTTTCTGGGCGTTGTAAGCACTGAGAGTTGCCATTGAGGACAATGGTCCACCAGGGCTGGGTGTTGGGCCAATGTTAGAGCAACAGTTAACTGGTAATCCAGTAATAGGGCCTCCCATTTTTGTCTGGTCTATACTATGCAGAGTATGTAGCTTTCTGGCTCTTCGTCTATTCGCAACGATGAATATTATCACTGCGACCACTATAGTGGCACATATAGCGGCACTGGCAGCGATGGTAATTTTGTCCATGTTGGATGTAGGCGAATTTTCCGTCCTTACTTCCTTGCATTGATTGTAGGGCACGTTTGCTGGCGTGATGTTGGTTTCTTCTAATGAGACCACACAAACTACAATACATTCCTATAAAATGTAACAAATATTTAAATAGTTTTACAAATTGAATTCTAGCTTATTGAAAAGTTGTATGAAAATCTGAAATGACAATGAGATATTGAACTATTTACATTCGCATCAGTTTCAGCATTAATATTTTCGGATATGAAGTATCTCATTGCAAGGAATATCCAAACCTTTGTTTGCTTAGAGTGTTAATAATTCTTTACGTTTCGGAAATACTCAAGACATGTATTAAAGACAAAAAAGACTTGCGGGAAAAAAATAATTAAAGTGATAAAATCTAGTTCAAAATTTCGATTACTACTTTACCTGCGGTGGAACGTTTTTAATTTTAAATTCTCGTTCACTGGCCTCCAAAGGCGGTGCTTGTTTGAAACTATTGTCACCAAACAATCTGTAAATCACTTTGAAACCCAAAATGTTCGTCGTCTCTGTGTCCCAGTATATAATCACCGCATTATCTTGCCTCAGAACATCTTTAACTATTATGTCCTTCTCGTTCGATTTCGCTTTATAAAGCGGCGAACCGAGTACCAATGGTGGTCTTGGTTGATGCTGTTGTAAATTCTCCTGAGTGTGCTTTGGTGGAGATAACGTGGTCCTCATTATGACTACGTTCCCCGTTCGTGCAGCTGTTGGTCTATTAGTGAACGTTCTTGGAGTGGTCGATGATGGTGTTTCGATTCTTTGAAGTTCCGTTGTTGAGGAAACAAATGTGGTTCTTGATGTGGTTGTAGTTGTTTCAGTTGAGGTACTGATGGAGGGTCGAGTGATTGGATTATAATTACTGACTGCTCCAATTGTAGGTTCCCTAGTGTCCACGCTCTCCACTGTACCAATTCCAATAATCTCTGGTGTCCTTTCGCAGGTCATTTCTGAGGAAATTGAATAGTATTTCGATATTATTATAGTTTAATAAAATATTAAATCTCTAATAGCTTCGGAAAATTATAGTTAATGATAACGTAAGTTAATAATTAAGCTTCGGAAATTTACACGCGACTAATTATCTTCGTGAATTATAGAACAAACGACAAGTCTAGTCTAAATTGAATTAGTTGTCCGGAGCATTATCGTAAATTGTAAAAGGAATAGCTAAGTAGGTCGTTATTGTTGTTTTAAACACTAATAATGCACAAAAATTAAAATAAAATAATAAGTTTATATCATTATTACCTTCTGGATCGATATCGTAAAAACTCTTGTCCTGTAATTTCTGCGGCCCTCCGCAAAACTGTGGCTTTCGTTCTCGACTGGTGACTTGCAAGTCTCTAGTTTTTATCCAGTCGACGATCCACCGTAATCTGCAATCGCAGACAAGAAATCGACCACCTAAACTCAGACCTCGCAGCGTTCCGTTTAATGCTGCTAGAGCCTCTCCTGGAACGGTTGACAAAGGATTTCCATCGATCGCCAATAGAGTTATCGAAGGATTCTTGTGAAATGCGTTCACTGGTAGTTCCGTTATCAAATTGAATCCAATATCCAGGACCTGAGAAACATATTTTTCATTATTACTCTTGCAGTATTGAATAATGAATACTATTATTAGCTTTACTATTGTATATTTTAGAGGAGTGGGTACAAATATGACTCTAAGGTTTTAATTTGTACACAGTATTATATTCCTTTTTGTAAAACTTACCCTTAAATCTTGCACGCTATTAATAGCAGCAGTGGGGAAGTCCGGAATAAGATTGTTCAACAAACTCAACGAGCTCAATGTATTTCTAATTCCATGAAAGGCATCCGGTCCAATATTCTGAATTAAGTTTCTTTCAAGATTCAAGCCAGTCAATGATTCGAGCCCTTCGAAAGCTTTCGCACCAGCAGACCCAGGCAGCTCTCTGATACTGTTCTGCGACAGGTCGAGAAAAGCCAAGGTCTTTAAACCTCGGAGCCCTTCCGGTACCTTCTTCTGTCTAGTACCCTTCAAGTTCAAATTCTTCAGCGACCTCTCCAACCCTCGAAAAGATCCAGGCGCTAGCGTAACTTCGTTATCAGAAAGTTTTAGCGTAACTAATTTTAATCCCATGAAAGCATTGTCGTTCACTCTTTGGATCTTGTTCATGGAAAGGTCCAATACAGTAAGATTCCTCAGAGTCTTGAAGGCAAGGCTAGGAACCTCCGTCAATTCGTTATCTTTTAAATTCAAACTTTTCAGTGAATTCTCTTGCCCCTTAAACGCTTCTGGCTCGACCATGCTTATCTGACAGCCGGATAATTGCATATTGTTGATCTTCATCGACGCAAACGAGCCGTTCTTCAGCGCACCTATCGTGCTGTTGTTGACATAAAACAGATCCACGGTGGTTTTCGACGCGTGACGCCGCATGGCGGACATTAGTTGCTCGTAATCGACGATGTCGCATTGCACCGATAATTCTTTGGCTAGATTATAGTCGCAGATGCAAGAGCTCTCGAGGTCGGTTATGTGCTGTGCCCACGGGCAACTGGAAGTTGCTGCCGCGGTTGCGATTATACCTGCCAGTAGCAGCAACAGCACATTTAGATGTATATCTGGAAGTGAATCAATCAATTTTTCTATTATCATTATTATTATTATCTTTTTAAATCTATGCGATAGAGGGGAAGAGGACTTTTAATATACAGGATTAAAGGGTTTGAAAGATAGAAAAAATATTTTTATGCAAAAGAATGATATTAAATATTCTTTTTGCATTAAAATACATACAGTTATTCAGATTAGTGCATATGTATGTATCAGCATTTGTATCATAAATAACAAATTCTTTCATAAAGAGTGAAAACAATAAGGGAAAGTATTATTGTTCGGGATGACGTTATTCGCTTCCTGTCTTCCTTGAAAGACAAGTTATAGTTTGAATCGGAAGATTAATATGTTAATCAGGATTTAATTAAAAATGTGGTTCTTGTTGTAACGGAACATGTCTACAACATGACAACTGCACAAAGTCATCCGTATTAATACGCCGCATGGGATTCGCGTTCAAAAATTTGTTTAATATCTACTTCTCCTTTTATAAAAATCAAAGTAAATTATAAAAGTATAACCATACACAGTACTATTGTCTACCTGGCAAAATGCCAGTAACCAGTAACAGGTTAATTAACAATCTCATATAAATGCTACAAATCCCGATAGGCACTAATCAATGGAAAACAAACTCGCAAATATTCGTGCGGTTGCAGTGGCTATTTGCCTAAAAACGAATACACGTTTCTCTTCTTCGACGGGATTTGGGCGGGGGGTCTTGAATTTGCCAGAGAAAGTCATGCTGCTTTGCACAGACGAGTATATACCAGCGTGGGGCGTGCATGGTCTCAAAAGGCTGCGCAATTCCACGTATTCCCGTAATTTCTGCCCCTTATTACAGTGCACGAGCTTGCCAACCTTGGAACGGACCATTGCATCCACGTGAAATATCATTTTGTGCAGTTAATTCCCGACGAAGCGTCGCTTTTATCGTTCGACCTTTCGCCAACCATTTTCTTTTCCTTCTTCTTTTTCGCGCGCGAACAACGACGACGATTTCTTATCCGGGTGTAAAATGGTAAAATGTCTGACCTCGTCAAATGTAGGTCTGTGATACAACGGTCATCGAAAACCGTGACGTATGGGCATAGTAAAGTTGTGCAGCCTAAACGAACCGCAACAAACCGGGGTCCATAGACTGAACCCGTTACGAGTCAATGGCCGGAGTAAACGCATGTCCTCGCCTCGATGGATTCTATCGATGGTAAACGGGCAACGGTGTATGAATTCCTTCTGAGATGCTCCTGTCGCGTCGTTCTTTTCCGTTGCGTTAGAGTAGATTTACGCAACGCGTATGGATTATTACATGACAAGTATAAAAATGATATAACGCGTCCTGCTGTGAAATATAATTTGAGCATCGGCTATTGCAGTCATCGTGATTATCGAACTGGGCTATTTCTTTTTTTATTTCATTACTTCATATCTGCGACTGTACTTATTTAGGTTAATTAACAAATGCGTTTCATGCTATCAGATAAATCCTTCAGGAGTACTCTATCTGTCGTTTGGCGGAATAGAGTTAGATCAAAAATGTGTTTCATCGACGCGAAATAATAACTTTTGTAAATTGTTTGAATTGGAAATTGGTAATTGTTAAATGGAGCAAGAAGAGGGAAATCGTGATAGCCTAGTTGAAAAGAAGAATATAGTTCTGCACATTGGTTAACGTTTCTCGTAAAAAGAAAATGCTAGAAATCAATTAAAGTCTACTGCAATTGAACAAGTGAGTCAATTTAGTAGAATTGAAGTTTCCATGTATAATGATTCCCTTTCTATTTGTTACGCGTTGCACTTTCTAACGTATATATCTGTATAGAATGTTTTAAACAATTGTATCACTCCCGACCTTGGTCTGACTTATAGTTGAACAGCCAGATTTCCCTACAGTTCTATTACTATTTGGCCACTTTAAATGAACAACAAATCGCATAAGTAACGTGCCATATTTTTATTCGCAATTATATTTTGGTTTCGATCATAGTTACGGAATGTAGTAAAAATTAAAAAATTATAATCGGTGAGTTACTAATCGTTACGTTCAGTTACACGTCTTGGTTCTCGGGCAGCTTGATTTTAAAATACATACCCCCTAATCAACTGGCGGATTAAAATAGTGCGTGGTTTTGAACCATTATTCTGCTGCAATTATAAGGTGCAATTCACGCTCCCTTGCTTTTTCATCGCCTTTGACTTTGCCTCTGAATCGTTAAATATAACTGTAAAATATAGGTATAATTTCAAAACTTCTGAATTATTATTCTAAGTAGATGATACGCAGCGCCATGTTTTTTCCCTTCATTCTAATATTCTGAATTGCTAAACCAAACGAGACAAGAAAAATTGAAAGAAAGATCTTCTTGCGAAATACCAGAAGAGGTCAACGTTTCATAATCGGTCGCTTTGAATATTATCAACATCATCCTGAAAACTCGGATAATCGAAAAGCACGCAAGCCTAATAGGATTAATAAGCGACCACATAGACGGAAAGATTCCGGAAGTTGTTCAGTCGACAGGATCGTCGAATTTCTAGAGCGCAGTGAACGATTTGAGCCTCATTAAGGGGTGAACTATAAAGAATAAGGACAGATCGGAATACCTAATTAATTAATTTACTCGTCACGCCGCCGGATCTTGGAATACTTGTTAATGGGAGCACACGAGTGCACACCATTTATTCTACTGTATACTATAATAATCATCGTCCAGCTCTGACCAATTTACTTGATAATTATTAACAGTTGTTGTCTCGAACGATTCGTTAAAACGATTTGCACAACTTCTTTTAAATTATTCCGAAGAAACACGTGGTATTAATTCAATCAGTGATTTAACGTTAATGGGGATATTTAATGAGGAAAAATTGTTGCGACGGAAAGAGGAAAAAGAAAATTGTGGGTAGAAAATATTTTCCTTCGACAGAGAGATACAGTGTGCGATAATCAAATAAGTCCTGTTATCGGAATTCGCATTTAAATCCGTGAGAATCTCGCCGTGAAAATTGAATTTTTTATTAGGAAGCGTGCGAATGCAGGCTGAAATATTGAATAATTTTCAGTGGTAGCCTACTCTTGGAAGTTGATCATGTATTCTTGTAATAATAATTTATATATATATTTGGAGATTTCAGCAATTTAATGTACCTCATACTTTATGCATAGAAAGGTATAGCAATACTATTTTTAGAAATTACCACAATTTTCTCTGTGATAAGCATTGCTAGTGTATTTGCTTTCATGATATTAATTATCGTTGTATACGTAAATATATAGGACATTGGTTTAAAAGAATTTATTTCTTAAAACCAAAGAAAGTTTACTCTCCTATGATACACATGCTCTTGATTTATTATCAGTAGTTTCATTTCATTCATATAATTAGAAATATAAATAATTTACTAATTTGTGCTTCGATTGTTTTCCTTATTTTTAATTAGTTATGAGAGAAAACTTTAATGAAAAAAGGAAAGCATAAAATGAAAATAATACTGATTTAAATAATTTGGGCTACGTTTTTTGATGGTACAAACGAATGTAATCGTAAATAAATATTAGAATCAACTATAAGCAATTCGTGTTGCACATTGAAATTGGAAGAATTACATTAATTATTTCAATTGAATTAGATTAAAACATAATTGGTAAAAAAATCGGGCAGAAAATATTGTATGTATTATACAACTTTATACAAATTTTCAATCATTTCATCTCCGAAAATTCGTTCAATTAAATACTATAATTTAATTTACAAAAGTTCAGCTGGAAAACCATTAAAATCTTAACTGTAAAAAATATTATTAGTTATCAACGTGCATAGCGCCTCTAATTATTATCAGACTGTGACCAAGCGTTAAATCTAGCAATATGCATACTTCAAAACTGTTTGAATCTGAAACGAAACAAAACTACCTGAATTTATAATACACAACCGGCTGAATAATCTTTTCGTGATTTCACCTTGCTAAATTTATCTTGATCAAGATTCGTTATAAAAAGTCTTCTCTGACGAATGAATAAAAATTACGCGTCTGAGGAAGACTCTGCACAAGCATGGTTAAAAAACGATTGGTTTTTTAACAGATCAGAAAATATTCTTAATAAAACTTAAGTTTTCTTCAATATTTTGCCAAGTTTCGTTCGCGCCAATGAAATTTCATTTGGGAAACGTATTTAACAGTAGAAGTGTACAATATTTTCTTATTTTTAGTTTGTTCAACAAAAAATTGGCTTGAATGTTAAAACAGAATAGAACTCTTAATTGGGACCTTTTTTTTACACACAATGAACTAAACGTTTTTCGTTTATTGCAAATTCAAGGCTAAACGTTTCAACGAGTATATAATTCTATACTTTAAACTTGCCTTCCTTTTAGGCTGACGAATTGCTGTTATTTCAAAACAATGTGATTACACATTTCAACAATGCCATTAAATTCCTCTGTCGTTCGTTTGAAGTCTGATTTCGTTAAAAAATACTTTCATCCTCTCAGACATACCCTCCCGTTTGAAGAATGACGTGCATACTTAAATAATTTAATAATACACACGCAATGCGATACAGTGTATCCCGCATGCCGTGAAAATACCATAAAAGATCAGGCAGTCAGGCAACTTGTTTCTTTACAAGCAACGAAAATAGTCAGGTGAAAGCTATTCATTATTACATGGTGCTGGCTAATGCGTTTGATTGTGAGATCATTTGATACGTGAGCATTCCATCGGTGTACTTGGCTGGCTGACCTTTTGTCGATGAAACCTCGAAGAAATTTTCCTTGGCAGAAAAAAAAGATAAAAAAAGTTCGGGATATCATCTCCAATGCACCACGGAATTGGGTAACTCATTGCTATTTTCTTTACATTTAAGATAAGAATTGAAATGATGCTAAATTGCTGGATAATTTGATTACGATTAAAGTTACCGGCAAAGTGACATAGAAAATATGTACTGTTCATTTATAATATCAATTGCACTGTTACATTAATAGCATATCCTCTTTATTATCAACGATAAGAAGAAACACAACAGAAAGCAACGTATAATAAAATGCTAGTGCCAAAAACCCGATTCGGACAAACAACTCTAAATCAAATATTCGCCGTACAGTCCCAAAGCCAATAAAACAACGTTTTATGCGTCATGAAAAAATCTTCTTGTAGAAAAGAAAGTCGAATAACTGACAAATACACATATACATACATATATGTACGCCACTTCTAGGAAAACATGAATTCTGGGTTTTTTTTAGCCTTGAAATAACTGGAGAACCATATAAGTGCGTTTTATCCATGAATTCCACGTGATTTAGGCACGGTATTTACGCTCTATGTAAAATGCTTTATTCGTTCATTCATCGAGTAACTCGTATATGGAGAAATATAGAAGCACGTGGCCGGCTGGTGTGTAGTGTCTATGGAATTCGCGCCTTTCACTTTCGTTCTCTTTCGATTTTCCGTCCTGCTCCTATACACAAAATATCGAGGGGTATGTTATTAACAAAGATTTATGCAAGATAAAGCAGACTTTAGAATGTCGATACGACGATTACTATTAACCACAGGTCGGCTCAGTGTCAATGTTTTTCGCGGATAAACAGCCGGTTCTCACGGTACTGTTCTATATTTTTCGAAAGGCTTTACACGTGCCCGCTATATATACCAATATATACGCGTTTCCAATATTTATTCGTGACCTTTCACTGTTGATTTTTAATCTCGTTCCTCAGTGTAGTTTTACTATTTGTTTTTTGTCTATACAAAACGTCTTCAGCTAACTCTTCAAGTCTTTCGACACAAGGCACATTTCTTTATGCATAAGTTTGTCCTTATTAATTCTGAAATTTCTTAATAATTTCGTCGTACATTTCAAAGATGATCGCGACATCTTCCATTGTTTCAAACTTATCTTCCAGAAAAGTTGAACCATTTATGGGTCGGTCTAATATATGGGTGGGCAAATATTTTTGAACGGTACTGCATGTACGCACAACTCTAAGGATGGTCTACAATTAAGGTGTGAATAGGAAGTGGAGCAATGGAGGTGAAAATTCAGATATGAACACTCTCATGCAAGTGCAGAAGTGGTAAACCTTTGTTGCGTAGACCTGTTCTCACGTGTCATTCATTTTTGCCGGTTGTGAAAGCAGACAAAAATTATATGTCAAGAGTGTTATATCTTTTCCGTGTAACTATTACATTCTGTTCCATACGAAGGGAAGAATGGGAAAAGTGAAAAAAATAGAATTTCCTTTTTAATAGTTAAACTGCAGACGAGGAACGTACACTGCGGAAAGTGTTCATTGTGTCACATACAAGTTCGGATGGACAATTTTCACGACGATATACTATATGATACACATAATTCATAACGTGATTACAAAATTAAATCGTGCGAGTTATCGGGCAATAATATTTTCCTGATACTGGTAGTTGAACTTTCAAAATACGTGGCGCATACATAGAAGAATGTTCATCAATATTTTTCAACATTTCTATTAAAACTTAATTACATTTTACATTGACGTATTGTGAAACCATGGTACTGATACAAAGGGGGACACATCCATACAAGAATTTTTCAATTCCCCTAGTTCAAGCGTTAAACTGTTCAAGCGATTTCTCAAACTATCCTTGAACCCAAAAAGCAACTGTTTCTAAGGAATTACACGCAACTCGTACAAATTTAGTCCTCTCTTGCCTTTACTGCAGCAATTAAAAGCGCGGTTTAATGCCTTCCAAAGTAGCTCCGTGTTTCTTTAACGGTACAGGAATTCAACTTCATTATTCAGACCAGCAAATAGGAACAAATTGTAATTTGTGATAATTATTGTAAAACACTGAACCAACCATTTGTCTCCAAAAGGGTTCATGATCCTGTCATAAGTTGTATCTATTCCCGCTAAAAAAAAAGCAGACAGAATAAGATGTAATTAATTGCACAAGACGTATCACGGTTATGTGGAGCCTGTTTGCACGTGCATAACGTTGCAAAGTGGTAAATTTTCTTTGCGTAAAAATCTGGATATTATCAAGCGTCTGCATACACGAGATTTCACGATTCGTCGGACTTTCCATATTCTTGTAACGGTTCGTACTACCAGTTGGAACAGTATGCGAAACCAACGATCCAAGTACTGTTAACCGCTCCATCTAAAAAGGAACAGATTCACCACGGTGAATGAAGACTTTTCTTTGGGTGTGACAAAGAGCTCGTTATTGTTCAATATCAATGCCAACTAGATTTTCAATAGTGTATCGTCTTCCTGACCGTGTTATCTCTGATAACCTTATTGGTTTCACTCGGTCAATTATCGATTACCGTTAGAAAGTAAAGGAGGGAAGTAGAATTGTAATTCCTTTTTTTCTACTTTTTTTTATCGCTCGCGAATAAATGTGTCGGCGATTCTGGAAGTGATCTAATTGTAAGTTAAAAATGTCAGAGGAATGAATTTATCCGGTACTTTGTATTTACTAGACGTCGATTTACGTTGCAAGAACGTGGTAGTTGTGTTGCTAATCAGAATGCAATTCGTATTTATTTTTAAAACTCTATATATTTCCATTAATATTTCCAGTATTGTTTGGGAAATTTTGGTTGAATTCATGGGAGAAATAATTAAAATCAATCGAATTTAAATCATTCTGCAATTGAATGATTCTAATGAAAACTGAATTTCATTATCAGAGAGTTTGTTACTTATGAATTTCACAAATAAACTTCTCTATAGATCACACGGTAAAGGGTTAACCAAATTCTATTACTTTATCAAAATGAAAATATCATAGACGTTTAATTTCCCTCTAACTATATTGCATTTATTCGTATGATTCCGAAAAGAATGGGAAAAAGAGCAAACAGGTAGAATTAGTGTCACGCAATATCAGTAACATTCCGTAAGCGACAATTACATTGCTGAAACTGTGCGACAAAAAAAGAACGCGCTTTCCTTGGTCACTGCGGATGCACTGAGACAGGATATTACTGGTAATGCGACGTGAAATTCTTGAGATTGAAGTTGTATCGGTTCCGCTTGTCTCTGGTTGACAATCATTCATTCAAGAAATCAAACACGCGACACGTGTTGAATTTCTCAACGAGTAGAAATGATGTAACGTAATATCAAAGTCTAATCGAAAGTATGAAACATGTATTACCCTCGGATACGGGGACATTGAAATATGTGCATCTCAAGCGTTGCAAGAAATGCTAAATTCTGTAATTTGGATGAACTGGAAATTTTTCATCACTTACTTTGACACTACAACTATTTTGAAACGAAAATATTTCGTGTTAAACGAAAGAATGTGAAAATTAGTACCTATGTGTAAAGTTTCAAAGTTAAACATGTATCAATTATAATGAATGAAAAAAGTCATTGAACAATACTCCTTACTCTGTGATTACGAAAACTGGTGAACCATTTGCGGTTCACACGAACTATTTTCTACAAAACATCCAAACAATTTCGCTTTTTCCCGCAGTTAGAAAGCAATGGACTTTTAGGTGTTAATGATCGTTTACGAACGTTCTGCGCCGATTTGCTCAGCATACACGGTACTGACCACTATTTTTACCACAAATGGTGTCAATGTTGCTTTACCGGTTACTCCATATCCCAAACACCCGCCTAATTGTAAGGTTCTCATTATCTAATCTAAACTCTAAGCTATCCAATTATTTAACTCCGGTTACTGCTTCACAATATCCAATTTCACTATAATAAGTAGTAAGAAATAATGATTAGACAACTAAAAAAGGCGATATTCCTTTTATTACTTTTAGTTTTATTGAAAATAATTCCTTCCGTTGCTTAAACTGTAACAATGCAACTTAACTAGAAGAACCTTCTGTTTGTGAACCTAAGCTTTCTATAAACTCAATCTTTCGACGATGAACCATATTCGAGAACAGTAGAATATTGCAAAAAAATTCACAATTTCGTCTCTTATTGCCTAATCCTTAAAAGGGAATGACGAAGATCGAGGCTCGGATAAATTGCAAAATTCTCTTCCTCTGGAGAAATGTGTTCCGCCGAATTACGTTGAAGGAACGTAACGTCGCGTTTGTTTCGCTGCCCGTGAGAATATGATATACAATGGGCAACCTAAATGTACGCCGGGCAAAGGGAAAATGAAAGCACAATAACTAGGAAATGTAGGACCATCACTGTGCTAATTACTTGATTAAAAAAAAGAAGAGGAAAAAACGATCACAACACAGGATCAATCGGTCTAGCAACTGTGAATCTCTTCCAGGTGACTCGCGTCCGAGTCATTCACCTGCTATTGCATCTCTTTCGACACATTTTCTCTGTCACAAGTGTCCGAAGATATTACGTAAATGTGTACGCGTTCAAAAACGGTAGATCCACGAACGCAAATTTCATTTAGATGACAAATAAATGAGCAACTGTTTGCTATTAAAAATTGTCTTATGTAATTAATATAAGAAGTGATATAAATTACCCGAAATAAGTGACAGGAAAATGTAATATGTTTATGATTGTAACAAATTTGTTAAGCATTTAACCAGGTATAATATTAAACTGCGTATCGTCATCACGTGCCGTAAGTTATAAGTATTATACTTGAGTTGTTTTTGCACTAATTTTGCAGATCGTTACACCTTTTTATAATTCGTGCTACTTTCTACGGTCATTCCACGTATTTAAATGTGAAGGAGCTAGGTAACCCGCGAAAATTTCAATTTCATTTTCTAAATGAAATTATCTATTTGAATTTAAAACGCACACAGTTTTCTTATCATTTTCTCATAAGCCACGATTCCAAAAAAGAAGGGAAAATACAGTAATCAATTAACATATTACAGGTCTTCTACCATTTAATCTTCTGAATATGTCACAAATATTTTTGTCACATTTATATCCACTGCAAGTTTCACCATTTGTAAAATAAACCACCTGGTCAGTTAGTTACACGTTAATTGACGGTAAGTTAACGAATTTTTGACGACCTGTTCGTTGGCGATAATCGACGTGCACCAAATGCACCCGCAATTACGCCACCAGTCCCATGACGGAAGTTAAGAAGCGGTTCCGGAAATGAGAGCCCCGACGGCCGTGCTAACACAGTTGCCCTCGGCCTTTCTGGGATGTGGGTTAGCATGTATTTACTACCTTAGTCCGAATCCTAGGGCAACTTTGTTAAAAATGTTCTCAGACACTCGATTTTTATCTTTGTCTCGCTTCTACCAACTTATTTTCTTATTTAAGTTATTTGCTCAAGTGTTCGTATTCATCGAGAGGAATAATGAAACATGTGGAGCATAATATAAACAAGTTTTATTTGTATCATAAAAATTCTGTCTTCGGGTTTCTCATAATCGTTGCAAATATCAGAATATTTTGAAGTGTATTTGTATTCGGAAAAAATTACAAATGTCGAGCAATGGAAAAAAAGAAAAGTATGATTATCTTATTTATTTTTGATTTGCTGGGCGTTTCCAAGGTTAATAATCTTTTTTCAAATAGGAATCTATATTTTTCCTCACAGATTTTTATGCTGCGAGAGGAAAGAATAAACTTTTAGCGGATTATTTAAGTGTTAAAGGATATTTAACAAGTCAAATATAAACATACATGCTTATTTCACAATGCAGCTGAATCTGCTTCAACGATTATCTTGATTATAACTATTTGGTGTGAAACACAGGCAAATTATGGTAAACATTGTAAACTTCCATTGTATTTATGAAGACTTTCTTCAAGTTGCATATGGCTAATTTTGGATCATTTCTAATTCTCGACGGTAATCTTAAAACATATCAAAACTATTGTGCACCGTTTTGCTTGCCTACCGTTCCTATGCATTAGGTGTACTAATAAGAAATCCACTATTTCTTCGCAAATTTTATTACGTAATAGCAACACTTTTTAAAACAATATTCATTCATCGTAGTAATCTTAGCTATTTCTTTTGACTTTTCCCCAGTTCTTTGTTAAGCTAAGTATTCCAGTTTTCTAGAAAAAATTGATGTTCCTTTACGATAAAGCGATCTTCCATTGGCCGTCAGTTAATTATTATGTGGCAATGTTAGACTCTGCATGGTAAAATTGTGACAATTGCAAACTTCGATCTTTCAAATGTTTATTATTTGCAAAGTTTAAGAACTATAAAACTGTTTTATTTATTTGTAGAAATTATTTTGTCCAAATACGGCTCTTCCCATATTTGGACACAGAACACAATACAGCTAATTTTACAGAACCTCGTTATACATTAGACGTACTACAGATTAATTACCATAACTTTCTGCCTATATTGGACTGCTTAATGAGATCGCGTTTCGTTTGCGGTTTCAAGCATAAAATACACTATTTATGTACAGCGGTACAGCCTTGTCTCGGTCTCGTTCTTTTTAGCTTGTTCAGGAAGAAATGATTGGGATGGCATAGTGCACGCGGATTCTATGCTCGGTTGAAAGCAATTCCATCCACGGCTCCAAGACCTGGAACTGCATCGTGTTGCGTTCAGAGAAAGGTACTGCTGGTGCACACGATCGTTCCGTGGTCGAGTTTTTCGCATACTTGGGAAAATAAACCGCAGAAGTGAATGTTAATAAACGATGGATTTCTCTTTTACACCGGGAAACCCTGAAACGGGTGAATAAACTAGAATAGTTAGCCGTTTTATGAACGTTCGGTCCGAAGGATGACGATTGCATGTAACAACCATATACCAGTTATTATATGCACTTTATCAGTTACATTATATGTAGAACTTTTATGACTGATTGACCACTTTGTGTGGAGATATTAAGAACATTTCTGAGCTAGAACGTTTCGAAAGAAAATTTATTGCTATTAGTCTCTATAATATTTATTTCGAATCAATGAATCATTGAGTAATCATTAAATATTTGCACAATTCAGAAAGTAGTCCCAAACTTGTAACCAGCAACGAAGAAGGTACAAAGTATTGTATATTTCAAATAGAAGCAGGTGTTGCGCTTAATTAAACAGCAATGAAAGAAACTCTGTCGAACTATAGCAAAGGCGAACACACTTTTTTCTAGAAACAAAATAAAATATCGTTATTGAATGAAAAGTATCGTTATCTGATATATAATAAAATGGCGTATTCAGTGGGAGATTTCAATGCATCACTCCCGGAACAGAAAAGAACAACTACGTTACTCTAGGAATATGAAGACAATTTCTAGTATGTGCATAATTATCATATTGCATCGCGAGTTCACTAATTATTAAATTCGCAGTATTAATTGACGATAAAATTAGTATCTTCCACTTCGCGGATCCTCTTCTTTTCTCGATAAAAATGTTAATATATGATATAATATATAATTAATATACAATTGTGAATATGATTTTCTGTAAAGTGTATCCTATGGAGTACGATATTTTTTGGAGCTAAGCGTTTAGCAACCTGCCAACTATAAGTGTAAACAATCGTTTCCCAATGTACAGAGGGTTATAGAATGAAAATGTTCGAATTTTCGGAAGTGCAAGTAATGGAATAATAGAAAGAATGGAGGCAGGAAAACACTATGGTTCGATGGTTATGGCGAGCAGGCAACTGGGCAAGCGAACCACTATCGCCACGCTTGTTGGATTTTGCACAAGGAAATCGTAGAAATTTCTTCGTGATAGTTGCCAGATAGAACAGAATTATCATAGACTCCGATTTTTAACGGACAATTATGTGGAACAGAACGCAACGTTTTTCCAAAACTTCTCCTTGCACAATATCATTGCACGACCCTTTTGGTTTCGGAGGACATACACACAGGATGTTTCGGAAATCGTGGTGTAACCGAGAAGGATATGACACCTGGGGCAAAAAACAGACGAAAAAAATGGAATGGAATAAAGTTTATTCATTTCCGGACACCGTTTTCGAGAAAATCAAATTTAAACATCCATTAAATTGCATGCGCATTTAAAACCAATTTGTGTACTACGTTCCACGCAGCTTAGTTAGCCATCGCTACCTTTGTTCCCGTTTATAAGCAATGCCACTGAACATTTAGTATACATGTAAAGAGTAGTAAGCAATAAATTTCAAGGATTACTGCATGTATCACGAACCTAATTTTCTTAGCAAAACATAATATCCATAGACAATGCATCCAGTCAGTACTTCACAAACAAAGTTCTTCCCAAGAAATCGATGAGAACCAAAATGTCTACCTTTTATATGTATATCCTGGTAACATTATCACGTACATCGTCCATGTACTGACATGAGGATCACACTGTACATGATGGCCTCGTGTAGTACATGGTTCAAGGTCGGCCAGTACACGCTGAAGACGATACCTATGAGGTGTGTGCGTAGGTGCATTCACCCTTTGGAACTCGCTGCCATAATATGACTATACTCGTTCGTTCTTGAAAGGATAAACCAGCGAAGAGATATCTATTCAACGTCATAGAGAAACTCATATTGAAATTTTTGTTCTACAGAGACGTGTACGGCCAATTTTCTTCCCTATTTTTCGTAAACATCTAAACGATCAGAACAATGATGATGACGATGATCCTTATGATGATAATGATCAACTGCACGATCGACGATAATACGGAAAACAAATGCCCCTATAAGTATGTGCTGTTTTTATAGAACGAAATCTTGCAACGATGATTCTAACAAGTATTCACAGTTGAATCTCGATTAACCCTTTACCTTGCGATAACGAATGATACTCGTGATACTTGCATTTTTAATGGAAAAATTAAAAAAAGAAAAACAGAACACTTCGCGCGAATCGTGATTTAAATTGTTAGAACTGTGTTCGATACAAGTATTGAACAGTTAATGCTGGTGCTTGTAATAATGTCAAAAATCATGACACAAATTTGCAGAAACCAGAAAGAACTATTTTTTTTCCTTGAATCAGTTACAGTAATATTTTTGTGCAAATAATCCTGTATAAGGCGATGGTTATGAAAGTGATCCAATTGCCAATCAACAATTTAAAAAGAAAATGAATTTGCGTTGTTAAATAGAATTCAGTTCATGTTTATTTTGAAAAATCTATACATCTCGAAACGAAAAATATATAACTTTGGCCACTCTCATAATCACCGGCATATTATATGATTTCTGTCATCTTTTTCAACTTCTCTATTTCTCGGTTAAACCGATTCATCGAGATCCTACTTTAACTACATTTATGGAAGTTCATGGTTCCTGTTAACGACTTCTCTGATTGCTCTTAAATGCATCGACATTTAATAATTATTTTTTATTGGCGTGCTGGTTTCTTTATTAACATGGACTGGCTTAATATTTTTTGTATGGGTTCTGTGTCACTATTGAGGTGGGAAGTACAAACTCAAAAGAAGGGTCAATTAATCGGTATCTGTACCACGGATTATCTTTAAAAAACGAATACAGTTATTACTGAAACTAATATATTTGCAAATAAAATTAATTTATCGAAGAATGGTAAATAAATTTCGCTGAAAACTGAACGATATTAATTTTAAAAAAACGAAAAAGCCCACCACGAATTTTGTTATCTCCAGTAAGCAAAGAAAACGTTTCGAAAATCATTCCTACTAACGAGTCACATAATTGAAGTTCTTTAAAAAAAGAACTCCAAGTATACCACAATTAATAAACGAAAAGCTATTTAAATAATCAGGAGATGAGAGAAAACTTAAAATTTAGAAATTGTGTTACCAATACTCAAAGTATTCCATGTTATTATATTACTAATAACGCGAAATAAAATACCAACTTGCCATCATTAAATAAATCAAATAAGAATGCCAACGAAATATTCCAAATAATATAATACATTCACCGGTAATTCTATGTGTGTCACGAGATACCATAAAAATCGCTCCCACTCTTCTAAATAAAAAAATAGCCACAAAACCGAACAAAAAGCCACGTAACATCTACTTACTCATCTTTCTCCGCATTTGGTTCACAGTCGATTCTCTCCCATGACGTGTTCCGAAAAATTCGAAAATCGTTGATTATACGAGATCACGTCAAAAAAAGTGCACGGAGGAGCGGAAGGCAATCAGTATTTTACACGCGACGAGTGCCGTTGTATCGACCTGTGTTGTCGCAATCGCCACCTGTTGTTTGCGTCCTCCAGAATGACCAACGAATACCTTCCAATTATCTAAATATATATATATTTAAAACTGTTCTTTTATTCTATGTCTATTTTACTTTATATTACGCCACGTATAAAGCACATAATGAAAACGGAATAAATTCGCATCGAGGAGGATCGATATGAAAACGCGTGATCCACGAACAACGACACGTTCGGTACTGGGAACCGTTAAGTTCGTCTCGGTGGCATCGGCATCACGGTCTTTGACTAGACTGCAAGAATTCTCCGCTGTTCGATCCCCTCTAGAAGGTGGCCTATCGCCTCACCTCTCTCTTTCCCATAGCTGTTTAAGCAGAGGTAGGGCAGGATAGAGAACACAGACCGCCGGAAAACGAGTCTTCGATCGTTCCTTCGACCATGAACTACCGAACCACTGTCCCGATTTTCGGCGGGATTCGTTGGACATCGCGTGACGTGTAGCATAGAGTTCCAAAAACTCTTTTTTGTTGTTGTTGTTTGAACTGTGACGTTTCCAAATTTTTATTTAGAAAAACTTGCACATTTTGTAAATGAATGTGGCACGTTGAAATTGAAGAAATTATTATCTATGAACAATCATTTCAATAGTTACAAGGTAGAGTCTCGATTTACCGGCTATATCGTGGTACAGACAGGAGCAAGAAAATTGTCATTTGAGAGCAAATGATTAAAAGTCGATTTTTCTCAAATATTGAAAAGCTTGGCACAGAATGGTACAATATTTTTTCTATAAATAATTTTAAAGTGTAAAGATAGGATTCTAAATCTGATCTAAAGTTGACACGCCGTCGAACTTGATATTTTCTGTACACAAACAGAAAAAAATGGGTGACTTTTCCAGATTTATTAAACTTTATAGCGTATATTATCATTATCGGTACGCATGGCGTGTGTGTGACACTTATTGTTAGTCGAAAGCAGCTTGGCAGGGAACGAGTTAATTGAATAATTGAAAGCTCAAATGGAAGTTAAGACTCAGCTACAAGAATAAATAATTGTTAGTCGTCGCAAATAATATTTTGTACGTCGTTTATTTTTCATAAATAATTGAACACTTTAGTTAACAATTATTGAAAATTTATTTAACTTGCAGCTGCATATTTATTTTATTAGCTTTAATTCCAGTTCGCAATCATCAATCAATTATATTTGGGCAGGAAGCGTATTTTACTATTTTTTCGATTTTTATTTTAGAACTATTAACGTCTGAGGCTTATTTGTATAAAATTGATCAAGTGTACAAAATAAAAGATAAACGATGACAATTGGAAAAAATGATAAACGAATATAGTTTTCTTAATTAAACATTCTGTAATATACATACAGAATATATGTATATCCTGAGAACCGAAGTTATACTACACATATGCCATAACAAAATTTGCTTTGTTTTTTCAGAGTCAGTCCAGGCTTCCCCGATTCGGTTCGAACATGTATACTACATCAAAAGCTGCAGGTAAAATTCATTTATTGGGCCACTTCGTTTTCTTTCACTGTCCTACAATAATTATGTATTCTCGTTTCATTTTTAAAAACTATAGAAAACTATTGAAAATGATTAATCCGTTATTCATTATTCGGATAGATGATGAACTGTTGCATCGCAAAGAAGAAAGCAAGGGAAGATTTCGCGCATAAGTCTCAAAGTATAGATACTGACGAATTTGAAACAGGTACATGTATTAAACGTCCAGTGACTCACAGGATCGCTCGCATTAACTTAAATAATAATATTAACATTTTTGCGATATTTTTTGTAACCAATGAGAGTAACAAAGAAACTCTTGTGTCGGCTTGTATAGTAAACGAGATTATATTTTACGAACGAATAAATATATTAAGTTCGTGTGAACTTTGTGAATCACTGTATTACATATTTCCATGTATCCTACATGTATATTCGAATGATATATCATTATGAATCCATTGTGTAAACAAAAAGAAAGAATAAGTACAATGTAAATATAATGTAAAGCAAAATATCCGAACTGATTTAGGATTTTATAATTTATATCGTACTTTTCGTGCTATTTTAGCAGAATCAGAAGAGGAGGAGTTCTTCGAGTGCACCAGCGAGGAACCACCGAACGAGGACGATTCGACAAGGACACAGCTGAAAGTGAAACATTTGTTATGGAACAAACCCAGAGGAAGATTAGCCAAACATCCTTCGTTCAAGTAAAAAAGCTACAAATCCATTTTTTCTTTACTAGCCCTGACAAAAGATTATTTTTACATAACAGTATCGTACATAACACAGAGTTAACTAAAAGTACTTGAAGGAAATAATTTAACTAACTAATTATTGGAGTATTAAAAAGTTATACAATACTCTGTATGAAAGGGGCAAATACGAGCATTTCTTCCATTCACAATATTTTTTAATTCGCAGTTTTCGAGAAATTTATCTGATTAAATTTGTCATCCTAATAGCCGAGAGTGATTTTCATCGCATTAATTTCAATTGGTACCAAAAAATATGTATCGAATATTTTTCAATACTCTAACTATGTTCTAACAATCATTCGAAGTATCACAAAAATTTGATATTATTGAGTGATTCTCCTGGTCTCATTAAAAATTATTTGCCGGCAGAAATATAACTACTGTATCTATTGTACATTAGTAAAAGGTAAATTTATTCAGGTTACTTCAAACTGGAGATCCTCTTTATTTGCCGATTACGCAAGATCCTGTGCCGAAAACGGAAGATCAACTTGAGGAAGATGCTCAAGTAATGATACAACTTGGAACCGATAAACATGCTTCAGAAATGCGAGCAAGATTGATGAGTGCTTCACTGTTATCAGACATAGAATCCTTTAAGGTGAGACCAGCAAGAAAAGCAATTAATAATTTGTGTACTTCAAAACAGTATTTTTTTTATACCATTTTATCCGTTAACATTTTTAACTCAGCCACCAAACTGAGTGTACTACTTGCTGCTTGTTTAAAATTACACAATCATGTCGAAAGTCAACCTTCTTTTTTTTTTACTTTTATGATATCTTTCTGTCCGTTTATGTACATTTTATTATGTAAAATTATGTACATTCAACGTCTGAAACATTTCCATTTCTTACTTTTTATTTTTACTCCAAAAAACGTTCAGATGAATATAATGCTACAAATGAAACTTGAAGTAATTCTTACAAGCAGCTAAAGCTATTAATATTTATTAATATTAATATAATCAATAATATATCAATTTTATTAATTCCGATACAAAACTATGTAATAAGTGATTGTTAAGGTAAATCGGTAATTTAACTGTTATTATCAAAATAGGCAGCAAATCCCGGAGCAGTATTGGAAGACTTCATACGGTGGTATTCTCCGAGAGATTGGATTCAAGCTGATGGAACAGATGAATGGGGACAGCCCACAGGTTATTTTTATACTTTCCATTAATATTTTTAGTTAAACCTTTTTACCTACAGCCAATCTAAAAGTCGAAAGCTATGCTGCTCCACGAACAGCTTTTTCGCTGGATGTACATTATAAATAATACAGTCGAACCTCGATATCTCGAAGATCAAGGATGAGCTAAATCTTCCAGTCAGTATTTCTACTCTGCTTTTTATAGCAGAAGAAATGAACAAAATTCTGGGCTTATAGAGGTTTCCGAGTTAAAGACATTTAAGGTACCAATGTTCGACTGTATTAAGACATTCATTTTCACAATTTTCGACAACAACATATGCGCAAACTGCAAACTCCAAAACAAAAAAGAATGAAACAAGATTTCGACCAAAACGTTTTAATCAGAACAAAATCGCCATAATAGGATATATTGCCCAATCTAGGAGAAATTCAATTTTATATAGGAACTTATCAATGCTGTTATTTAACACAGGAAATTTGTCGGAGAGAATGTTAATTCCCAATAATCCCTGGTTTACAACCTGGAATAATGCTCAGCCTGTACCTGCGCATCGACAGAAACGTTTGTTCGACGACACAAGAGAAGCAGAAAAAGCTTTGCACTTTTTAAGTTCAAAACGGATAGGTCAAATTGCTCAGCTTCTCCTACCAACATTAACTCATGCAGCACTTTACACTTTAAGCCGACAAAAGCAAGATGCTCTACCAAGTCTACTTGACGTTGCACTTAGTATACTCAACAAATTGCAGCATGCTACAAAGCCTATTCATCAAAAGCTACATTTATACGAGGTATCTGTATTAATTCGTGTACTTCAAATTCCCGATACAAGGGGGAAGGATGTAAAGTTACGAATAAAAGAATTCGTTTTAGGAAATTATTCGGAACATAGAAGGTGTTGAAGCTCTTGTTGCTCAAGTAAATTCGTTGCAGCTCAAACTAGGTGGGAATAATGATTCTAAGGAATTCACTTCGTTTCTCGTCCAGTTAATGCGAGGTAAAGAAGTAGAGGTCCCAGATGGATCTAGAGGAAATATTGGTTCTCGAATAACAACTATGTTCAGAGACGCACAAAAGGTACGATCGTGTAATTCGCATACAGGTAATTTAGGTAAACCCCTTTATAACGCAGTACGCACTTATAAAATGCGGTTTGATATCACGGGGAGAATTATTTTCTTCAAAAAATTGTTTCTGGGACGTAAGAGCGATGCTCGTATGGAAATCTCACTCCCGCGTTATACAAGGGATACCTGTACTACTTTAATTCACAATTGTCAAATCTTTCATTGGAATGTAATGTTTGTATACAAAATTTCTATATTTCAGGCAGCTCTAGTTATGACTTCTCTCAATAGCAACCCTGACCTAGATGCTACCGGAGACAGTAAGCTTAAAACATTTCCCGAACCATCTTGTAAAGAGTTTATATTACGAATTGTAACACCGCGTCCTTCACCAACCTCTACACCCCAGCCACAAAGGCTCTATGCCTGTCTTAAGAGAGATTATATTCGTTTGGCAGGATTTTTTTCAGAGGACACAATATTTGTATAGTTCACGTCGAGAGGTGGAATATGAATAGAGTGGGTGTTAATTGATTAGCTTTCTGCCTTTCATATTTTATTTTAATCGTTAAAAATATATTTTTTGAACTATATTTTTTATGGAGTTGATATGTATGGCCATATACGTTTCTTTGTTTGTATGGAAAAGTACTACTTGGCTACAAAAAATGCTGTGTTAAACCTATTAAAAGAACCGTGAAGTTCTCAACAGAGATACATCTGTTTGCTAATAATTTATATAAAAATTATTTCCAACAATACGTTGTTGTAGTAATTATTTATATAAATGGAACCTTGGATAATTAAACAGCGTCTCTGATTGGAAGTGTTCTGACGCATAGCTCTTATATATTATCAAATTTGCACTGTTTTGTGCATCGACAGTTTCATTTTTTGTGGTATCGGAGCGAAAGGGTTAAGAAGACTGATCCCCGTTATGCGGCACATGGCTCTATTCGAACCACAGATGTCTCAGTTGAACTGTTCAACATTCGACGCGACATTCTACAATGTAATGAAGCGAGCATGTTTGGAGAAATTCTCTTTCGACAGTATTCGCATGATAACATCAGAAAGTGTGAGGGGACTGTGGGATTCGTGTGGACCTAGGCGTCGTTTATCGTGCGGGTACCTGAACCGTCAGTATTGCGAGGGTTAATGCAAGCAACAAAAAGATGTACATCAAAACAAAATACATAATACCAAATATAAATATTCTTTATAGAAAACAAGGTCTCAGAAATGTTATTAAACATTTTTCTAGAGTAATCATATTTATTACGGTGACCCTAACAGAAATATACTTTTCTCGAGTTTTGTGCGAGGGAGGAATGTATCTCGCACTATAGAATCTATTTCTTGCAAAGTCAATGAGGCGTGTAAATGTATCCCTGGATCCGTATCGTTATCGTGCACGTATTTCACTGCCCGATACAAGTTTACCAAATCTTCAGTCATATTAGTTAACATGTGTTTCTCAAGGCCACGAATTAATAAAGTGGTAACCATAACTGCGGCTCTTCGACAATCGAGAGATTTATCTGTTTTTATAATACAGCTGATACAATAGAGGACCTACAAATATGTGTATATTAATTTTTTTTTCCTTGTCAGAATAACAATATATATATATATAAATGATCAATTGAATTACAGTTACATATTTTTCTCTAGTTGAAAGTTGATTGTAGCAAATTTTAACTTTATTCTGGAAATTGTTTGAACATACCTCAGTGATAGCGTCGCCCAACCGAAAACCTAATATTTTACATATTTCGCCCAAGCAAGAAAGGCTAGAAGCACGTACTAAATCCACTGGATCTCTCGTAGCACACAAGAATCCACTTATCAGTGTATTTTTGTAAGGTATTACCATTTCACCTGAACACAAATGTATCTAATAGAGTACAAGTGTAAATTAAATATTTTTGTAGTTAAAAAGGAGGAGAAGTCAACAGTATACCTAAAGCTCTTGTTACTTTTACGAGTACTTCCCCAAGTTTAATCCGAACTTCTACCGTTAAATCTTCAGATAAAACACGCTGTGGCATAGCAATATATTCCTGCATTAATTGTTCTATAACAATTTGCGGATACGATGTGGTTAAAGCACACAATCCATTAATTGCTGCCAAATATATAAATGAATCTTCGTGTTTCAAATTTTCCTACAATTCAAAATATTAGATAAACAAAATTTGACTAAATAAAGATGAAATTATATGGAATTCATTCATTCTTTTCACCAACTTTAAATAATTGTAACAGAACAGCTTTCCTAGCAATAGTACACGCATCTCCGCTTTCAATTAGTTTCGTAAGAACTATAAGTCCATGTGCCCGAACGGGTAATAATGGATCTGCAAGATCTTTAAGTGCTTCGTCGAACTTATTGGATGATTTGCAGTCCACTGATAGATCCTGATAATGCTTTTGTTCGGATCGTCCTTGACTTTCAATTAGTTCTATTAATTCTCGACTTAACAGCGCTAACTGAGATGGTACATTCGACAAAGTCTGACATTTTTTCAGAATTTTTACGAAACCACTGAACGCCACCCAATCTACAGGTTTTTTTCTCTCGCTCAAAATCATTTTTATCAACATTAAACTGATGAACAGGAGCTCGCAGTCGTCTTCCTCTGGCAAAGTCTGTTTCTTCTTAATGTACTGCTCAAATAACGACTTTACAAAAGACAATATTGACGTCGGCTTTTCTATCTGTGCTTCTTGCACAGCAGAAACGTTAGCTAAATTCGATAGGAGGTTCACTGCTGCTAACTGTTTCTCCACTTTCTCTATCACGTCATCTTCTGTGTCTAATAACATGTTCGTTCCTTTATCATTTTCCAATTGTGTAGAATTCGATAGAAATTTTAATAAATAGGAAAACAATACAGTCGATAGTAATCCACTAGTAGACGTTAAATCAAACAGACTGTTTGCACATTTTTCGTATGTACAAGTCGTATCGACACCTGTAATTTCAATTCCGCCTGTTGGTCCAAACTCTGATATTAATCGATTCCCCAAGTCATTGCTCAATTTGTGGCCAAGAAATGCAGCGAAAAGTCTGCACGATGGTTCTTCGTGCAAAAGTCGCAATAAAAGATATTTAATATTAGACTTCAGTGCGCAAGCACTTTTCCTAATATTGTTATACAAGGAGAAAAGAGGAATAGCTACGTTCATTAACAATTTACAAGGCAATTGTTTAAACTTCGCTTCCACAGTTATAAAACACTTTGACAAGTTCTGTATGCATTTGTCTACATCGTTTTCACTTATCCTTGCCTTTTGTACAGTTTCTGAATTTAATAACAATGGTGCGCATATTACTTCCACAATATTTGCAAGGCAAACACTGGGGTTGTATTCATAAAGCGCAGTAATGCAACAGTTTGCTATTGTAGTTGAATGTGTGACCTCTGTTGAAGTTAAAAGATTCAATAACTGAAACGAATATACAATGTATTCAAACGTTATTGCCACAGAAAAGTACGATTTATTACGAATTATGGAAGAAAATAAAATGTAAAATATACTTGTGGGCATATTGATTTGAAATATTCATCAGTATTATTTCCATGCGAAGTAGCTATTAATTTAGAAATAGTATCCAGCTTATTCCAATGTTCTCCTAGATCCAAGGTATTGTCACAAACAGCAGCTATGATTGAGAAAACTCCGTTAGGTTGCATAAGCTGATTTATTAAACATTTGCGAGTTTGACGTTGGAGCCACTTCGGTGCTCTCTTAACACCAAGAATTACCATCAATTCTTTCATGACTATAGGCACTGGGCAGTTAGTTAACAATTGATGAAGTATGCACTCAAAATATTTTTGGTCTTTTCTAAGTTTATCATATAACTCTGTAGTCATTTTAAAATTATCTCCTTTCTTATTCTCTTCCTTAATTGCTACGTTCTCAGGCAAAGGTTTCATCAATGGAGCATAACATAATTGCAAAAGTGCAGCAAATAATGGTCCTATCTGATCAACTATTGCAGGGCGAAATATCATTTCATCGTACAACTGTACAACAGAATTAACTGCAAATCGTAGTCTTTTATATTTCTAAAACGAAAAGTCACTTGATGTTAAAAAAAAAACCCTCACTTCATAATTGAACTTGTGGTAATGCAATTCATACTTGCATATCTGTTAGTTTTTCGTTGCATATCTGTAAGGCTCCAGGACATAATTTTGCCATGTCAACCCCAACACCAGGTAAAAGACCAGGTATGATTCCAATTGCAGTTATTAACTCTACAGATACTTGTAGGATCTGACATTGTTTAATGTTAAATACTGATTCATCATCTGTATGGTTAGACTGTTTTATGTTTTTCAAAACACACACAAGTGTACATATGTATTCGTGCCTAAAAATATCATAACATTTACCATCGTATACCATTAAAGCCTGTCTAATTCGATATATTTCTAACTATTTCTTAAAATCTTCAGTAATACGAAAGGTGGATTTGTAGAATGATTATAATATTACCGAACATCGAGAAATCCATTTTCATCCTCGTTACTGTCCGTTATAAACATTTTATCGTTTTCTGTCAACATCGGTTGCATCTTTTGCAAAATACGCTGCAATCTAACATCAAAATCTTTAACCTCCTCTACAATGAAGAAAAGCATATACAATTTCATTAAAAACATCTTGATATTTTAATTATTTCATATATGAAATATGTTGACGCACCATTTTCAGTTATATCGATTGTTAAATGAAGTAATATTTCATTATAATCCATCATTCTTTTTACATATGAGATAATAGAATATAGGTAGGGAAAATACAATATGTGAATGATAATATAAATCAGTGATGTCCGCCAAGTTTCACTCATGAAAAAACTGGTAAACTCTAAACATTATATGCCTAAGCCTTAAGCAATACTGTATTTGTTTTCAGAAGCAAAACGCATAGTCCCAGAATGATCTCCGTTTTATCACAATAATGTATATTTCAAAGCTATTCAAACGCTATTACAATATCTGAAAATATTCAGTGGCAATCTGTCTCACTCTTACAGCAGAGATAAGAAGGGTAAGAAATTACGTTCAAATGCGTAGTCTGAGGATACTCCGCCAGAGGTGACGACTGTCGCAATTAAACATAACCGATTTTGCGCTTCGTTTACATTTATATGTACACACATACTCATAGGCAAAGATTCAAATCGCTATGGTTCCATTCGGAAACGCAACTGCTTGAAAATTGTAATAGAACATGTCTCAATTTACAGAAAATAGAGAAGACGTAGAAGAAAATAGTAATAATCAAGCAGGTCGGATTACTGCTAAGATTCAGCAAGTAATAATTGAATTAAATATCATCGATTCTCCCTTAAAACATTTTTTCCTTTCGGAATAAAATGTTCTCTGCTGTATTGAACATGATCACGCTGCTTTTGCCCAAATAGCTTGTCGATTTAAAAGAAAAAATTAAGCGGCGCGAGGAAACTCTAGAACAGTGTGATTCAGTACATGCGATGTTAACCATGAGCGTTCAGTCATGGGAAATCAGGTACAAGGAACTGCGAAAACGGGAAGCTGATCTTAGAGCTGCGATGTCCGACGTCATCCAACTGTCCAATGAAAACGAACAAGAATTGAGAAATTTGGAGAGGGAAAGAATTGCTCTTCTCTCTGAACAACGGTACTCCTGTTTTAATTCAAATCAAAAAAGAAAGGAAGACATTCAACCAAATTTATATTGGCTATTCATTCATTATAAAAATTGACCAAAATTTTCAGTGAAAAGTTTCGAGCGAAGTGTAACATGTACGCTGACAAATTTTTAGGAGCGTATAAGGAATATGTAAGTGCAATTTCGCGTTGTTTTACGTTTGAGTATAGCAAGCAAATAATGTACAAAATATTTTCATTTGTATGTTAGTCCACTGAAAATTTAACCAAGGAAATACAAGAAATTAATGGAAAGTACGAAACGATGCAGGTCGAAGTATCAATGCAAGGGGAGGAATTAAACAATTTGAAAGCGCAATGTGGTTTCAAAAGTTTAATGTCCAATAAGGAGGATGACGAAATTGCAAAAATTGATGCTATTTTGGCTGATGTAAAGTACGTTTGCTAGTCATAAATATAAATATTGTGTACCGTCCTCCTGTGATTATTAATTGCAAAGTATGTTACACATACTTTAAATGTAGGGAGGAAAATAATCGTCAGTTACTGGGAATTGTTACGGCCGAAAATAGCGCGAAGAAGTTAAGAAACGAAATAAAGCGGAAGACAAGAATGCTGAAAGCAATGAAAAGAAAATAGTTTCCATCAATAACCTAATTAAATGTTGAATATTAACGATGCAATTATAAATAATTAATATTAAAATGATAAAGATTACTGAAAATATATAATTTCCGCAAAGTGCGATTATTATTAAAATTATAACAGAAGCACATTGGCATTTTTAAAAATTCGTCGATGGAAAAGGATTGCATGTTTTCATGGAAACATTAATTTATTACATTGAATTTCCCATACAATAAAATTCCAAATAACCGTGTTGGTAAACGTATTAAGTTGTGCACCTAGACATGATATTATATTTGTTTGTTTAATTCTTGATATCCGTTGCTGTTTGTTCATTTGGTGCAAATTTATAATTAATATAATAAATGTATGAAATAATACATGCGTGTTGATTTCATTTTAATAGACTACTTTTCCCGCGTAAACTACGGTACGAAGCGCCAACCAGCAACGATCATTGGTTAGAAAATTGAATTTATCAAAAGCCGGTGCACTGCGTTGTTTCGAGATTCTTTTGTGAAGATTGTATATTTTTTTCGCGCGTAGAGTACACGGATTTTTTAAGATAACCCAGTATGGAACTCACGGATGACAATTTGCTTACACTTAGTGAATATCTAAAGCATACACTTAGCCCAGATGTAAATATTAGGCGACCAGGTGAATATAACCTCTCAGCTCATATGTTTGATTGCTTTAAAACGATGTAAAATGTTTTATATAATCATTAACATTTATGTACGTATGTATCGTCTGATTATAAACAAATGCCTGTTGTAAAATTTCGTGTTAGGCGAGTATAATTACACTTCGCAGTTCAATGTATATTCAATTTTAAAGAAAATTTGACGTGCCACTATCAACAAGTACTCTTTACACAATTTTTCTTCAACTATTTACGAAACTGAGTTAACTTGCTACTAATACAATTATTTTAAACATAGATATCTATCGATTGGATTTGCGATATGACCTGTAGACGTCCAGAGAGGAGATATTTTCCATTTCACGTTTTTCTTTACTGAATGAAATAATTTGTAATGATAATAAAACGTTTTGTAAAATATTGTGTTTTCAATTGATTAAAGTGTATATAATAGATACATATACATTGTCACTTTTTAATTTTTACTTTTTGTCTCGTGTTAGAAAATTGTTTTCAAAGTTGCAAAAAAATATTACATATATATACACTATAGTATACCATAAATTACAAAATAAAATAATATATTCTGTGTTTTTGTGCTCCAGCGGAAAAGTTTTTAGAATCTGTTGAAATAAATCAAAATTATCCATTACTTCTTTTACATCTTGTGGACAAGTCTGAAATCAACATAACTATTAGAATTGCTGGTGCAGTTGCATTTAAAAATTATGTTAAACGTAATTGGAAAGTGGTAATTATTTGCATTACTTATTAATGTAACCTTTCTATTAATATTTCCATTATATTAAATTGTCCCAAAAAGGAAAAAAAATACTGCAACATGTCTTATTTTATATCCAGGAAGAAGATTCTGTGGATCATATACACGCACAAGACAGGGATGCTATAAAAAAATTAATTGTTAATTTAATGCTGCATTCTCCCGATTCTATTCAAAAGCAATTATCGGATGCGGTTTCAATTGTTGGAAAGTATGATTTTCCAAACAAATGGCCAGAGCTAATAGACCAAATGGTTGAGAAATTCAGTACTGGAGATTTTCATGTCATCAATGGTGTCTTACATACAGCGCATTCTTTATTTAAAAGATACAGATATGAATTTAAAAGTCAATCTCTGTGGACAGAAATAAAATTTGTATTGGATAAATTTGCTAAGCCTTTAACAGACCTATTCGTGGTAAGACCTTTAGCATTCTCATATTGAAGATTTTTATTGAATCGTGTGTATCGATCGTTTCGTTAAATATTTAAAATTATATTTTAGGCTACTATGAATTTAGCACAAGTACACGGAAACAACGTAGATGCATTAAAAGTTATATACAGCTCCTTAGTGATTTTATCGAAAGTGTTTTACTCTCTTAACTTCCAAGTGAGTAAAATAATTCATTAGCAGAATGTTGATAGAAGGTATCCAATATTTTTGTCATCAAAAATACATATATTCAATTTTTAGGATTTACCAGAATTTTTCGAAGACAATATGGCTGTGTGGATGAGAAATTTTCATACTTTATTAAACTGCAATGTTCCATCTCTGCAATCTACCGTAGTGATTCATATATATTTTTTATTTTTAAACATAGTAATTTTCGAAGTTTACAATATTTAATGTATACATAGGATGAAGAAGAAGCAGGAGTAATAGAACAGTTAAAGTCTCAAGTTTGTGACAATATTGGCCTTTATGCTCAGAAGTATGATGAGGAGTTTCAACAATATTTGCCTGAATTTGTCACAGCTGTTTGGAATTTACTAACATCTACTGGGCAACAACCGAAATTTGATACGGTACATAAACAATACATAAAAAAGAGATATATATATTAAAATCAAACAAATAATATTGTGTATCTTTGCAGCTAGTTTCAAATGCTTTACAATTTCTGGCAACAGTAGCAGATCGTGCTCAATATAGGAACTTGTTCGAGGATCCAACTACTTTAAGTAGTATTTGTGAGAAAGTTATAATACCTAATATGGAATTCCGAGGTATATATTCAAAATATTATACATAGAACAGGCACACACACAGGGAGGGTAATCCACGTAACTGTCGCCACTTAAATTTTACGAAAAATTGTGTTAATTGAAAGTTTGCCTCTACAGTATTAAAAATGTCCCGCAATTTAGTACCAACAGTTACGTGGGACACCCTTTACGTCACTTACATATATGCATAATCAGATGTAAGAAACACAGAAATGTAATATTCAACAGAATCAGATAATGAATTATTCGAGGATAATCCTGAAGAATATATCAGACGGGATATCGAAGGGAGCGATGTCGATACAAGGAGACGTGCTGCTTGTGATTTAGTTAAAGTACTTTCGAAATATTTTGAAGCAAAAATAATGGAAATATTTGGTGCTTATATACAGGTAGATGAATAAAAACGTTGGAAAGTGATTCATTGGCATGCATCTAGTAGTACTCTCATTCATTTATTTTTAGGTGATGTTACAAAATTATGCTGATAAACCTTCCGAAAATTGGCGTAGTAAAGACGCTGCAATCTATCTAGTCACCAGTAGCGCAAGCAAAGCTCAAACGCAAAAGCACGGAGTTACACAAAGCAGCGAGCTTGTTCCACTACCTCAGTTTGCGATGCAACACATCCAACCAGAATTAGTCAAACCGAATGGTGTATAAAATTTCTGTTAAATTGGTATACAAAATGTTCCGGTTTCAAGGAATTTTGTTTAACTAAGAACATTAACTGTTTCGTTTCAGTAAATGAATTTCCTGTGCTTAAGGCGGACGCAATTAAATTTATCATGACATTTAGATCAATATTACCAGGAGAAATGATAATTGGTAGTTTACCGCAGCTAATTAGACACTTAGGTTCCTCGAACATTGTTGTTCACACGTATGCCGCTTGCACGATTGAAAAAATACTTGCAATGAAGGGATCTGATAATTTACCTTTGTAAGGGAATCAATATCTTACTTAGTAATATCGTGATATTTCACCAACGCGCATACTTTCATGTTCAACATTTCTTTCATAGAATTAAAGGAAATGATTTGGCACCATTGACCGCGGATTTATTAAAGGGTTTGTTTGCGTGTCTAAACATACCTGGCTCAGAGGAAAACGAATACGTGATGAAAGCCATCATGAGAAGCTTCAGTATCCTACAAGAGGTGATAGTTCCATATTTGGCAGATCTCCTACCAAAACTCACAGAAAAACTTGCCATTGTAGCGAAAAATCCTAGCCGGCCTAACTTCAATCATTATCTTTTCGAAACGTTTGCTTTGTCGATTAAGTAAGTGTTTTGAATTACATAGACGAATTATAAAGCTTAAAGTCAAAGATGCTGTGTTAAGAAAATTGAAACATGTGTTGAATATCATTTTAGAATCGTTTGTAAAACACACAAAGTAGCTGTTTCGTCATTTGAGGAAGCACTGTTCCCAATTTTCCAAGAAATTCTGCAGCAAGATGTTCTCGGTAAGATGTTTATTTCAATATGTAATTTATCCCTTTCCTTCATTAACATTTTTTTTCTTGTAGAATTTCTACCTTATGTTTTCCAAATCCTTGCCTTGCTTTTGGAATTACGAACAACTGAAGAAATGCCAGAAGCATACGTGGCCTTATTCCCTTGCCTATTGTCATCTGTGCTATTTGAACGTCAAGCTAATATCCACCCGTTAAATCGATTATTGAGAGCTTTCATCAGTCACGGCGCTCATCATATAGTAGCCCAGGATAAAACGAATGGTTTGTTAGGTGTATTTCAAAAATTGATCGCTTCAAAGGCTAATGATCATGAAGGCTTCCTCTTGTTGCAAAGCATTATAGAACATTTTGCGCCGTAAGTTATCTAACGAAATTACATTATTTCTCTTTAGCACTTATATTGAATGCAATACAATATTTTCAGAAACGTATTGGAACCATACATAAAACAAATTTTCGTACTGCTGTTTCAACGGTTATCATCGTCGAAAACAACAAAATTTGTAAAAGGTTTAATCGTATTTTTCGCGTATTATATTATTAGATACGGATCAAATAATTTGGTCACGATTGTAGATCAAATACAAACTCGGTAAGTAAAATATTTGTGTCGAAATGTTTACATTAAAACAAACATTATAAAAATTAGCTAACGTATAATAATTATTCTATTCGTAGAATGTTTGGTATGGTCTTAGAACGTGTGTTAATATCAGATCTGCAAAAGGTGTCAGGAGACATTGAACGAAAAGTAACTGCTGTCGGATTGTCAAATTTACTAATTGATTGTCCGGCGATGCTAGAAAGGCCGTATAGTACATATTATCCTCAACTGTTAGCGATATTGGTAGAATTTTTCGAATTACCGCAGGATCAGACTACCTTACCCGAAGATAATATACTCCCAGAAAACGAGGACGCGCCTGGATATCAAGTAGGATATAGCCAACTTCTTTGTGCAAAGAATCCACCGAAGGACCCACTGGAAGGTGCGATTAATCAAATATTTTCCTTTTATTTATTTTATTACATCTTATTTCATTTTGTATACATATTTTATTTTTTCGACAAACAGCTGTCGGGGACGTACGTTTACATTTGGCACAAGGTCTGGCAAGACTATCACCGAGACAGCTACTCGATATACTCGATCAAATTCCGGAACCCAACGCAAACCATCTAAGAGACTATCTTCAAACTGTTGGCATTACCGTTGCATAATACAAGCTAGACGTCCGAGATAGACTAAAAATTCATCTGATTGCTCGGAAAATAAACAACATTGAACTGAATAAACTGTAACAAACAGGCCGAACAAAGTTGTTTTTTCCGATACTTGTGTTAGAAATGCCTGCGAGACTGAATATTTTTATCGCTTGCCCGTCGAGTACTTGAAGATTTCAACAATTACTTATCATTTTCGCATGATATATTGCTGAGAGAGTCTGTGACTCGAGAATTATAACAAAGAAAGGAATTCCTAAGGTCGTGGCACAAAACACCGTTGAAATAATTAACCACTGCATATTATTTATGTGTATAAAACATTCCCGAGGAATTATTTCAATCACATCCCATTGTGTATAATAAGGACAACAAAGCGCGCGCGTCTATTGAGATTAGCTGCTTTTGTTGAATGAATACGTGGATGTCTAATCAACTGGCTCCATGTTGTCTAATGGCCTGTGAATAAATTGATTGTTGAATACTTTTTAAACATAGATGTACGATTTTTATGCCTACCGTCTCTGTAACGATTGTTAAACTAAAATTTTAATCGTATTTTGTATTTTAAACAAACTCGTTTCTATTTTGTAACCTGACATTAACGTTTTTAGGAAATATGTATCTGCTTTCCAGGAATTCTATTGGAATTCAATACCCGCAAAGAATGGATTTTGCTATTTCATATCAATGAAATTACTTCCTCTTGTATAGAACATACTTGAAACGCCTTATTCTTTAAAGTATTTAGTAAAATAATGTCAAATGAAGCTTTTTCAGCGAAAATAAAGTCATATGCCAAATATATTTTTAAAACCACTGTAATAATATGTTTAAATTGCTTCTGGCACAGACGAGGTATAGAATAGACCTCTATCATCTAATGTATTTTTCTGGGACTCTAGAGCTCCATTTTTATTTTTATACGATATTAGAATAGGCGGTTTCCAAAAACTTCTCAAGTTTGATTTGGCTGAAATTGAGCAAAAGGCTTCATTTTACACAAAAACAAGGAGGATTTTTGTGTCCTCAAAAATTAGGACGTAATATTTTGCGAAAAAATGTTTTACCATTTTAGTATAATTTCTGACGTTACCGGTATAAATAAGTCCCTAGGAAAATGCAGCAAGGTTTGCAAATAACGTTTATTTAATTGTTCATTTATCGTTTCCTTGTTGATTAAGTTATTATCAGTACACGGATAAAAGATCAATGAAGAATATTCTTGTAACTATACATATATGTATTTATTACACACAGGAAAATTTATTGAAAAAAAAATATTCAGACATGTAAAGACGTTTGATTGTTGTAAACCCAAATGGACAATTGAACTTACAATGTTGTAATACGTATTCACCTTCAAGTAGAGTTTAATACTGAGTTCAGTTTATGTCCTCTGATCATTGATGTAGCTGACTTGCAAGCCGTTTATAATTTTATAAACTAATGCATTTGTTTCTTTCAACAAATTCAATTATCTCGCGTTTTACTGGGTCTTTTAATCAACGAAGTCTCAAATTGAAGCTCTTGATTCAAGGAACAATCTCTGTCAAGCTTAGAGTAGCTCCCGGGTATAGTTGCCGCGTAATTTGCAAACAAACAATTAAATTGTTTATAACAAATGAACCACTCATGGAATATTCTTGATACCTATTGGAGATTGTAGCTTGGGCGTCTACCTTTAATTTGTTTCTACTGATCATTGATGTAGCTGGCCTTCAAATCGATATAATGACAATTGTTTATAATGTCTTTAAACAAATTCAATTATCTCGGCTTCTACTGTGGCGATATTAATCAACGAAGTCTCAAATTGAAGCTCTTGATTCAAGGAACAATCTCTTTCCAGTATAGAATAGCTCGCGTGTATAGTTACCGCGTAATTTTGAGACAAACAGTTGAATTGTTTATAATAATTGAACCGCTCATGAAATATGCTTGAAACTTCGTGGGTCTTTGCCATATTTATAGTTCCTGCTGTGGTATCGCGATCTATGCAGAGCTCCTTGAAACTACTCGCGCTTTTTATTTACCTTAAGTGTAGATATGACCGAGGCCCGAGTAGTTTGACTGATATGTGTATAGATGGCGATACTAATGATCTTAGATAAAGCAGACATTAAGGTAGTTTCAAACACTTGCCTATAGATGGCAGGACTAAAGCCCACGTTTGAGTAAGTAAGACAGGGATACTACGAGTGGCACGTAATTTGTACGTAATGTGAAGCAGTGCTTTGTAAGTAGCGGTTAACCTAATAAGGTTTGGTTATTTATGTCAGCTTTATAAAATTAAGCTAATAAAGCTCGAAAATTGTTCGAATTTTCATTGACATTTCAATAAAGTGTTACAAACAACATGCACTAATATGTATGGTGACATTGGAAGTTCCATTGTTCATTTCATTCTACAATAATCAAGCTCTTTAGCAAAGAGATTCGCTATATCGGAAATCTCCATAGGCCACCGGCGGCTGCCGCGCGCTCTTCTATCGCAGGGTCGTGCCGACTGGACTTCTGCGGGTTCTGACTAAGTTTTAGCTGAACCTACGATGCCAGGGTTGCACCTACTGCAGCTACTGCACTATTTCTGACCAACTTTTATCTGGACCTACGATCCTCGTTAAAGAATACTTTTGTTCTCTGCCGCGGAACGAAAGCGGGACAGTACTGGCGGGGCACTAACGCGACACGCATATTATTGCCAATTTCATCGCCTCGATGCATCGCGATGTGATTTCAACTCGACTCGAGCCGAACCGAAGTGCATCGCGCGACCAGACACCTTAGCTCAATTATTCTACCGAAACGTTGCCCAAGAACGAGCTTTTCTGATCCTCTCCAAAGCATTTACATATATTCACACAATTGCATGAATCCTGTCCGCCCTACTTCAATAAATAATAGTTCTTCAAGTGATCAGTGGTCATATGCAGAGGACGCTAGAATCAGCGTGGCTTTTCTCTGTCGGTATGTCAGGCTCCTTGGTCACGAAAGTCCATAAGATGTCTTGTCCATTCCTATATCTCGATTGTGCCATAGATACACTTAAGGTAAGAGGCCCAAGTACTTTCAGGGAGTTCTGTATAGATGGCAACATCATAGAAGGCGCGAGTGGTTTCAAGGAATTGTGTATAGATGGCGATGCTACTTCGAAGTCCGAACACGTGTAGGATTGTTACTCTCTGACAGCTGATTTTACGATAATAGTGTCCTATAGTAGCTTCGTGATAATTGTAGCCGACATCAAAATAGGAGATTTGTAACCTATAAATGTTGATATAAATATTTATGAAATGATACCGACAATTCACAAGCTTTTTAGAATAGTGAGAAACCCATTTAATGTTAATGCTATTCACTTCCGAAATAAAAATCATTTTTTTCAACCGTTGCGTAATATCACAAATATTCGAAAATCTTGTAATAAGGATTTCAAATCTAACCAACAAGAACACAAGTATAGTCCTACGTATGAATACTGGAAAAATGTTACTATTGGTGGATATTGTTTATTGGTAAGCGAAAAGTTTAACTCCTTAACGAGCGATTTTTTTTCGAATTAATTATGCAAAAGAATATAAGCTTCTAATGTTCTTCGGTTTAAAACGGTAATAATATAGCAGTAACACAAAAAATAATCAAAGTAATAAATATTAACAGAACTACAGTAACATAAGACTCCAAATTGTTGCAATGAACACATTGTAAGAATGAAGAATATTGAATATGGTTAGCTGAAAGATTGAAGAGATGCATACAATTTATCATCTGTTAAAGATTCTGAATATTATTATTGTTCATCTATTCAGCATACAAGAAATATTGTTAGGAAGGCAATATATGCAAGTATATGCCTTAGAATAAGGGACCATAGTTTAGATTTTGATGTATCAGTTACTACAATAAATAAATTGTCAAAAAGCAAGTGCATCGGCTGTACTTGTGAGTGTTAGGAATGCTTGGAACTCTCCCAGGCACAACTGTTAACGGTTGAAGTAGTTAATAAAAGGTGTAATAATTATAAACAATGGTATGTAATTAGGGTGTGCCAATTGCCGCATTTGTACTTGGAACATGGCAAGTACAAAGGCATCAATGGAAATTAAGTCTAATTGATAAGTTGGCAACCCGTATCAGCCAAGAACCTATTGAATTATCAGCAAAGTAAGATAAACGAAATATGCAGCATTTAACATTAATGTTATATGGAACAATGAACAATCTTATTCAGTTTAGAAGATATGGAATCAAAAGAATATTATCCTATTAAAGTGAAGGGTACATTTCTGTACGACAAAGAGTTTGTAATCGGATATAGAAGCTTGATAGTAGATGGAAAATCAGTAGAAAGTAATATAGCAGTTAAAAATGATCAAACAAAAGCAGGGTACCATGTTATTACACCTTTTAAAGTGGCAGATCAAGAGTAAGTTTGTTTATGTGACTTTTAAAGAAATATATATTTAGACATATCACCTTCTCATTTATTTTAAAAAATATCGTTCAGTTTGACAATTTTGGTAAATCGTGGCTGGGTTCCGAAATCACATAAGAAACCAATCCAGAGGCAAGCAAGTGAAATAATAGGCGAAACAGAAATTGTAGGAATTTTAAGATTACATGAGAGGAGGCCACCTTTCGTTCCCAAAAATAAACCATGTACTGACATATGGTATTATAGGTACAAGAAAATATTAATATCTATCGTCATAGCATTTTTACTTTAGTAATATGTATGATAGTTTTACAAACATTCATTTGTTGTTTTGTTTCAGAGATGTTAATGCAATGGCTGAGAAGGCTGGTACATCCCCTATATACATAGAAATGAGAATTAACAATAATGTCCAACAGTATCCTATCGGTGGTCAGACAAAGGTGGAACTGAGAAATGAACATCTTAGTTATTTGCTCACATGGTATTGCTTATCTGGTGCCACTGCATACATGTGGTATCTGAAATTTATAAGAGGGATGGCACTAGTATATTAAACAAATTTTCATTGAATAAGCATTCAAGAGTATATGGAAAACAGTTTCGTAAAATAAGTATAATGTATTGTGTAAACTTGTGTATTTCTTTCCTCATGATCATTGACATGGCCACAATTTTGTATATGTGTATATGTATATGTATATTAAATTTATTCACTATTATTTGTTTAATATATCTGTGATTAGCAATCATGATACTTTACGAAATTGAATGGTAGAAATCTAGGGTGAATAATGTAAATGATTGCGACCCCACAGAATTTTTGTTATTCCATAATGTAGCAAGGTGAATCTTCTATAGTAATTATAAGAAGAGAATATCGACTTTTCATACAAAATTGTCGTTTTTTATTATCATAACAATAACAGTAATAATCCTTACCAACATAACTATCAACAATGGTCATGGTGTATGATAACATTGAAGAAGTTTATATGGAAAATATAAATATGAAAATATACCATACCATAGAATATGAAAATACATCGTGTACATAATACATCGACCTTGCCTTCTATTTATTATGTATATACGTATTTTTATTCTAATATAAAAATGAAATAGAAGGACAACGTTGTCGCCCGACGCAAAATCTGCAAATGATCGCTCGAATTATATCTGTCACAAGCAGACCTCCCTGTTGAACTTTCCAAATTGTGTTTAGGTGAAGCTCAATGATTAACGTTTATGTGTTATCATAATAATATACAATCGATCATGGCAACCTTTAATATTTTCAGGTACCAACAGAGGTAATTATATTTATTCAGAAAATACGTATACTACATTTTCACGTATATTATATACTGTTTATTTCACTTTGTAATAATGAGTATACCCGTTTAGGCGAACAGTGTTGCAAACGGTATAGTATGTATATCGTCCTTACACCATGGCATTCAAATTTAACAAAACATATATCTTCGGATGTATCAGAAAATAAAATTGATGCAAGGGATTAGGTATATATGTGACTTTAAAGCACTTTACGACATTATCGTGTTTGCCTGTAAAAACTGTTATACTCATAATCACTGGTGTCCTAAATCGATAACACTTCAAGTTCACCGAAGGTAGTACGGTCAGGGGGCTCGTTACTTACAGACGGTTTGAAAACGTGTTAGGAGGAATACGACATCCCGTGAGAAACATATCAAGTTCGTCCGAATCTAGCGGTGCATATTTATAATTGGTACAAATTATTCCATTTTCCATCTAACGAGCACTGGGTTAATAAAAAGTAATGACAATTGCATAAACTTGTCCAATATCCACAGTTTAAACGTTTAACGATACGATAAGTCATAGGTATTCTTATTGTCGCGGTTGCCACAATTAAATAGGTAGACATAAGAAGCATTAATGCTATGTGCATGAGAAACATTCTAAAACATAATTTTTCCTACATATTCAGACGTATACGTAATTATAACGATACCTAACGTACCCATTAAAAATAGCAAATACCAATTATAGATTGCTGGGTTAGCAACAATTTCCTAGTATATATGTGTGTATATATATTATACAATTATTTATACAATACAAATTATTCCTATTCAATATCTCGTTTACTATTTTCCCCCGGTCATGCATAATTTCATACGTATTTAAACTGTAATCTATCAATAATTTTATCCGTGTGGATCACACCGTCAGATCAACACAGTTTGCGATACGGGGGACGATTGGATTTATTTTCCCTATCACTTTACGCACGGATTCCTTTTGCAAAGGGACTCTATTTATAATATAATCGATGGTCCTTGAACGATTCTGCCTCGTCTCACGTATAGTATATATACACCTGCCTTGGTTCAGATCTTCTTCAGACATTCCATTCCTCTTATTACTACTACTAATAATTAATTGTACCCGGTAGGGCTTTTTTTTTATCAATTTCTGCAGGATACATTCAGCAAAGGTACAATCACTATTGCGCTATAAAATTCATCGTTCAATATGTGCTATCCATCGTGAGCATTCTATTAAACAGCAACTTCTGCCATTTTATTCATTCAAGACAGTGGTGCGTATAAGGGCCTCGCATACCGAGTAAGGATCGCAATTACTACTTGGTCTCCTGTCCTCGAGGTAACCTTTCTTCTCTTCCGCGACACCCCTAGGGATGCGGATACTAACGTTACGATTAGCCACGCCGGCGCTGAAATCGTGTATACTACTGGTCTCGCATTTTCCAGTCAGTCGGCGCTCGTTGTCCTTTCCTCCACGTGGATCGTACGCCTGGATATGCCTGAGATGATGCTTGCTGAGCTTGTCGATCGCCTTTTCAATTTCAGCAATACCATTTTCAGCACGCATCGCTTTCGTGGAGTAGTTGGTGTGCGCCCCAGCTCCATTCCATGATCCGTCCACTGGTTTTGGGTCCAGTGTAACGATCACACCGTATTCCTCGGCTACACGATGTAGAATAAATCTGGCGATCCATAGATCATCTCCACCAGATATTCCGCTGCATGGACCGACTTGGAATTCCCATTGAGAAGGCATCACTTCCGCATTAGTACCGGCAATGTTTACACCGGCGTAGAGGCAAGCACGATAATGTGCTTCAACGATTTCACGACCGATTACTTTATCGGCGCCTACACCACAATAGTATGGCCCCTGTGGTCCTGGAAAACCGTTTTTCGGCCAACCAAGTGGTCTACCATCGAAATCGAGGAAGGTGTATTCTTGCTCGATTCCGAACCATGGATCTTGATCCTTGACGGCCTCCATCGCCTCGTTACATTTGAACCGTTTGTTCGATGTGGTCGGTGTCATGTCGCTGTAATAGGTATCGCAGAGTACCAGTTTGTTGTTACCAAGGCGGAACGGGTCGTTGTAAATAGCAACTGGACAAAGGTAAATATCACTATTGGCGCCATCCGCTTGGTACGTTGAACTTCCGTCGTACGTCCATATTGGTAGCTCTGAAAATGAGAGATGCATTAGTAATACGTTTACTTAACTTTATTATTAACTTAAATAGATTAAGATTAGTAAAACATTAGTTATAGATAGCTTTTTATGATTTTTATTATTGTGCATCGGGATAAATGACTTGTTGATTAATTAAAACGATTTTTCATTGTTGGTTCTCGGAGTTTTGCTTGATAATGTCGCTGTGAGGAGACCGTGTATTGTCATAATTAATTTCATAGAATTCCTGAACTAGAAACTAAAGATCAAAGTTTTGATCATTTTAATTACTAAGTTTCGATTATAATAAATTAACGAATAGATTCCACTGGAAAATTTTCCAAGTTCACACTTTCACTTATTCGACCTTCTACATACGTACAGTGGTGGACAAAAGTATTGGTCTCTCGTCCTTGTATACGAGTTATTATTTCTAATATCTTACTTGCATATAAAACGAATGTACACAAAATAGATAATACACAATTATTAAAAATGTGTGATACAGGTATTATACATTTGAATAGAAATATTGGCATATTTTTAATAACGAAAAAAGGAAGCAGTAAAAAATACCAAAAAATATTGATTTAATATTTAAACACATTGTTATGGAAAATTTGCTAATATTCTTCTTCGTGTATGTAACATCAGTATAATACATTTTTCATAATTATGTACTACCTACGTTGTGTTTGTAGTTCTGTTTTGTCGGCATAGGCGAGTAAAATATTATTAACAATGATTCATACTACAAAAAAGGGAGAGGAGCACGCATTTCAATAGTTACATAGCTATACATATACATATACATTTAGTGATATACCGAATCGAGTAGTGTGCCAATACCTTTGTCCGGCACTGTATGTGTCGTATCGAATCGCAGCATCAACAATAATAGATGGTATTGCGACGATACGGCAAGTATATGTTAATTTAATAAAATATTCCAGAGAAAGGCAAATAGGAATTCGACTTTTAAACTTTCAAACGAAAGTAACAAAAATTAATATTCATGAGGTCGTCGATTTTATTAGTCCATACAAGAAACATGCAAACGTTCCGATTGGTATAATCGATTCCGTGCAAAGTACTACTCTTAATCGCTTGCATTCAAACGTGTGCCCGCGGATTCTGTGCACCGCGGATGTTAATATGTAGTTCTGTAACGCACATAGAATCTCATGAATGCAGACAACTGATATTTGCAATGCTGATTATGTCGGGACTGATGCATATGTGCCGAGTGTATTAAACTAACGCATAATTTGCGCACTGGGTTTTTCGTGTCGTTAATATTTGTCGTGCATCGGGCATTCCGGTCGAATTGCATGCGTGAATGGAGGATCGTATATCACATAAAAGAGCCGATTAATGTTTCCAGACGTCAGTATACAAACATTCGGGATGTCGGAACACGCGTGTAACAAGTTTCGGACATATCGAATATGTTTTGGCGGTGTTACCTTTAATCGTTCAAAAACGATTAGATAATATGTAATATTGGTTGGGTGAGCTCGATCTTTTCGCGATAGTTAAAGGGTTTCGCGACGAGAGCCGATTCATTGCGGGTCCTTAACTGGACACGTGATTCGTGCATCGAACATGCTCTTGCAGGTGGCAACTCGTGAATGCGCGGTCTTATTTTTCTTTTGGTTTTCACGAATTTTAATTGGTGTTTGAAGTACGAAGATGGTTAGTTTTCAGTTCGGCGGAATGGAATAGATTGATGATATCTTTAAAAATCAATTTTTCTCCTAAGAGAAACAACAGGTAATTTCTGTTTGATTCTAGGTTGGTAATAGATGTGACATTATACATTGTATATTTTCACACCCTCTCTAAAAATTGATATACTAAGTGAATAATATACGTAGCATTGTTTATATATAAATAATTTTAAATATTTTCTGAAAAAGTAAAAAATCGAAGATAATATAAGATATAAAATAAATATAATTTATTCTCGCGAAATATAATCTGCAACTTCAGTTCTCAATTTAAGAATAAAAGAAAACAGCTTTTTCAGTTTAAAGTTTTGGTACATATGCATAACAAGTTTTTAATGATTTATACTTAATATAATAAAAAGGAATATTTTAAATGTTATTTTCATAAGGTATAACAAAATGATTGTATATACTAACCGGATGGCCTTTGCGGCACAAAATCGACTGTCCTAGTCTTGCTTCGCAAGCCTTCGCCGGTCCCATCTATCCAGATATACTTCGCTTGAATTTTATTTTCCGGTTGAGGAAGGTCGAGGTACCTCTTCAATAAATTCTTGTCTAAGGCCGCATTCGGCGACTCTTTCAGCATGACACGTGACATCGCGATGCTGCAATATAATACAAATAAGAGATTAAGCAATACATCCACCCCTACAATGAAACAACATACATTTACATATATATTTATCATGCATGCAAGATTACATCGTAACATGTTACGTTGTAATATTATACTGTATAACATTTCGGATAATCTGAATTACCAAGGTTTATGCAAGGAAGTTCGTTCAAGATAAAATAGAAGTTAGCCGGATTTTCGATGGACAATTTCAATTACAGTCAATCGTTGCAGATGATCTGATTAAATAGTTCGGCGACATTATTCATTCTGCTAGGAATCGACCGAACTTTGTTTGAGTGGAGTCACCGCCTTTTTAGCTAAAGCTTGTTTTGTATTCGCTGCGATTTTCTATTGTATTCGTGGGTCATGTTCCGCCGATGTTCATCAGCTCATTAATTTTTTGAACGATTCATAGCAACATCCCCAGGGGCCGTCTGAATCATCCGCAATGTTTCTTAACCACGGTTTCCAAGTTTGCAACAACGTTTACTTGAATTCAAACATTGTGGAGAATGATTGCAGTGGATACAAAACAAGCCTTCGCAAAACAATGATAAAATAGGGGGTCGAAACAAATACATGACTTGGTCAGTTTTTAGCAAAATGAATAACGTTTCGCCCCTTCGAATTTTCATCGCGGCCTATGAATAATGTTCCCGAACTTTCTGACCAGGCCTTGTGCAATAGTCGAATAGATATTGTTGAAGTTTGAATATTGAATTCGTTTCGAGGCACGCTTTGGAGTATCGATTTTAGGTGAATACGAATGATAGGCTCGAAGCGTGGAAGTCCACTCTCACGGCGCGGTGATATTCGCACGTGTCAGATCGCAACGGCGTGCGGGCATAAAGTATTCTCTCGATTTATTCTTGGTTGCACAGACAGAGAGGTGCGCCCACGTATCACGCTGTACGCATCAAGCATCACGCAAAACGCACGCGGGAACCGCGTGTAACCCCCCCCGAGTATACACACATGTTACCAGTCATCCACGAGAAAGCGTGTTCGAATGGCATTTCTAAAGGCATTTAACCAATATTGTAACCCTGTACACGCGTGTGAAACATTTCGAATGATTCAAAGGTTGGGTCGTTCCCTATTTTCAGCATTTTTTCTCGTTTCCATGCGACCACGGTACGTGACATTTCGCATCAAGTGATTCTCGGATATAGGAAGCACAGTAGACGACCCCTCAATCGGCCCCTATGCGATCGAACACCTCCGGTTGCTTAATTCGATAATATCATTATATCTATAGATCGTAAATTGTAAAACAAAGGATACGTGTACAGTCTGCCCCATAAATATTCGCACCCTTACAGTCCATAAACGAAATTGGTTGAAACTGAATGATGCGTTTAGGGTTTCTCAATACAGTTCTTGCTATATGGTCTTGCTGAATGGTCTCTTCGATTAGAAGGATTAAACGGCCACCAGAAGTATAATATAATATATAAAGAAATAATGTTTATCACACAGTTACTTATACAAAAAAATCAGCAATTTTGTTGCCTCTATAGAAACGGTAATCATTTCATTGGCCGGTTAAAACGGTGCCGGATAAAAGAGCGCCTAGTGTATGTAAATTGGTGTAACAATACCAAGGAAAACCATTGTTTCCGCCGTGCTGTTAGACTGGATGCGGAATGATGGAACATTTGAATGTAATTTAAAGAATATAACGTGAATTTTTATGTATATAATATAGTTTGCACGTATTCAACTTGTGATGTACGTGCACATGTATCTAATCTTAATTACCTTATCGTATTGTCAGAAATAGAGAAATACAATGTTACGTCAGTAAAAATTTTGATTTATTGTGGAACTAGAAGTATCCGATAAAAGTGGAGCTTTTGTAACGCAAATTGAAAGTTCATAGGAAACCTTAATAAAACTATAAATTTTTCCCCATTACTTTTATTATTCGTCATTAAAGTTGTATGTATTATATTAGAATGAATGATTAATTGGTTTATCAGTTCTTTATTATCTTCGTTTTAACAAATTATTTCTTATTTGGAGAATAAGTATGCAGAGTGTTATTGTAAATATAAATATGCGTTGGTAATTATTCATATATAAATACATGCGTAATTATGATAATATATTATATTACAAGTGTACGGTGTACTGCACTAACTGTACCATGCGACGTTGTAACTAATTATTAGTAAGAGTTTGATAAAAATAATATTTTTCTTTCGAGCGCACGTCGTCAAATCGAAAAATTTCCTGTCCAGCACGCACACCGTGTACGAAATTAGTTTTTCCGTTGCAATTATGCAATCAACGTTAATCAACATTAAATGAACGTGGGTTGTATTGTCATCCGTTGATCATCTGTTAAACAATAACCATGTTACGTCGCAATAGGTAATATTTGATGTGTGAAAAGATTTATACGCGTGTATGTCTATCTACCTATATGTGTAGTGTTTCTTCGCGCGTTTAACTATTTTGAAAATTAGTTCAACTTTTATGATTATTTGCGTGTAATCCTTTTTGTCATAGTTTCGTTAAGTGTATAAACAAATACTGAAATTATTAGTTTCTGTAATTATTTCTCTAAAAAAAAAGGTATTTATTAAAACTGATATCTTCTTTTAAAATTATTAATTTCTTTTGAGTAAAACTTCTACACAACACAATTAAATTCCTTGTCCTCGTAAACTGATTCTATTTACGCATCTAGATGAATCAGTTATTTATAACGCGATTAGAATAAGATTTACGCGATCCATTAATTCATATTACATAATCTGATTATCTGCATTCGAACTAACTGCTAAGAATAGAGCACAAGAAATACAATAAAGATTATGTAACTCATGATTTGTCATGCATAGAAGGTAGATCTTTGTTAGGAAACAAAATATTTCCAAACGAATGTATTATTTTGCGTAGAAAGTTGGGTAGTATTATATTTATTTTGAATACTAGAGAATTCTACGGACAACGAAGTCCCAATTTAACAGACCGGAAGGACTTGTCAAATATCTAAAATCAATTTCCAGTCAAATGTGAGCGGAGACCAATATTTTTAATGAATTTCTATGACGCTATATGTAGTTCAAATTAAATTACCATGAATCGTGGCGCGGGGAACCATTTTATCATTCGTCTAACGTGATTTTCGTTTGCACACTTTCTGGTGGCATTGAAATGCGGTCGAATAAATTACCGCCCGAAGTCAGAAAAAGAATAAAGGTAACGCTGATTATGTAGCACGTGAATACATTTGTCATTGCACTAACATATATATCTGTAATTCGCAAACCCGGTTTTCCTCATGAGATGTTGGAGACTGCGTGAGTCACACGTGTTCTTTGTTCTTTTAGTCGATTAGCCTTTTTCATTATGTACTGCTTAATTTGATTTTTCTGACATTATCTGCATTGATCCATTTTATTGGATTAATTTATTTGACATTTCCGTTCACAGATATTACATTATATTACTTTATATCAGAGAAAGAAATAACGTAGGATATTATTTACCAGTCAATTTTTGAAATATCTGCAAGACAGTGGTAATTTAAAAATACTGTACTCAACAGTAAATAACAGTGAAGGTGTTAAAAAAATTGTGGTCAATGCCAGTGATGTAGAACGGTGTCACCCAATTACGCGATAATGCGGTACTTCATATCGCTTAAAATTTATGCCATAAACGATTACGCGAAAATAAGAAATTGAAGTATTGGATCATCTTATAAGTAACTTATAAAGTAATGCGGTTTTTCTGAGAGCTAATTGTAAATGTAAGACAATGTAAATGTAAAGACACTTGCATATCTGCTTTGCATATCTGCAGATCAAATGCTTGCAGTTATTACAAACGTGCAAAATGAATGTGACGAAAGAACATATTCGGAATGGTATGCTATATAGGCTTGATAAGGGAAATAATGTAACTGCAATGGTGAAAAACATATTTGAGGTGTATAAACGAATTATTACTGTAGGCCAGACGCAAAGTTATATCAATATCGATGTTTTCTTTCGCGTATATATCATTCCAATATTTCAAGTCATACACGAAATTAACAAAATTAATAAGAATTGATATATGAGGAATATCGAAAGATAATGCGTTCCTTTCGAGTTAAAACTTAATTGAATGTTTACACGTATTGTTTCAGCGATTCCTCATGATTTATCGAATGAGTGACTTATTCGTATGGATGATTTATTTTATTATCTAGTAGAATAAGTGGAAAATCACTTATTGCTATATAGAATAACACAATCGTAGTACTTCAATACTATTGAAAAAAAAGTGTAAAAAAAGATTTGTACATGAATATCTCATATAATTATAGAATGATTTATTGTTTGAAGAATCCCTATTCATTCCTTTAATCGTGTCAACAAGTTGTTATCTGGATATCTGAAGATTTTTTTATCTGTTCTACATAGCCTGTTATTTCATTATAGCTTCAGAAGATCTTTGAAGTTATCTTGCTGTTTTTTTCATAATCAATCTAATATTAATGCTTCGATGCCTACTTTTGTATAATACTTCGTCGTAGAAAAAATTAATGTAACTAAATTAAATACATTTGTTTTATTGAAGAGATTTTATTATATTGAAAATAAATATAAAATACTTGTCACATTAAAACGAATTTATATAAACTAAGTTTTGTATGATGAAAACATGAACTACTATTAAATACTATTATGGAAGAATTGTGTTATGTATATGGAATAAGTATGTGCATACATATATGCATATCTGGCAAAGATCCCATTGAGATATTTGCAACTATCTGTTACTGCTGTATGACTACAAAATGACGTTAAGAACACCAGTTTCCAAAGCACCTCGTTCACTCGTGGTATGCACAATGTACATTGTGAAACGTACCGTGCAATTTACTGGTCTCATTCCAACTACCATTTATAGACAGTATGTATATTGGAGCATATGTTCCCGTAAAGGTTTCAGGTGAACTCGTAAGGTTACCGTTAAATGATTTATTCTTTGATTTGCAGTTAGAAACAATTTTATTCGCTGATATTTGATTCAATTTATTTGATCATTTCCGTTCACTTGAGATTTGTAAGAAAGTTTGTCTTTTGTGGTCGAATGTATGCTACTATTTTTGCTATTTTCTCTGAAAATATATTATCATTCATAATATCATTATCACTATAACGTTTACCATTATTTAATAATAATAATTTTTAATCTGAATGTTGCAATTGTTCCTTGTTTATTTCACTTTATACGCAGAACTCTGATTTCGTTATTTCCAAATACCGATACGATTTTATTCCACGGAATGAATCGATTCAAATAATTATGTTACCTGCTTGTTATCTTCTCGCCTAATCTTTTCAAATTTTTCTGCAGATAAACTGTTTGAGTAACTTTCCAAAAGGCACGGGATTATTCGGGCACGTGCACTCTCATTTTTTCGATTTATCGAAGGCATACTATTGATGATTGGCGACGTTACGTATTTGCACACGGTCCTTCACATCGGTGTATCATTCGTGTGCTGATTAGTGAAGGACCATTTAAGTAGAGGTCCTACACTGTATATTGTTTTATGATTTAATCTGATTAGTAGAGATTGGCTTGAGGAGCAAATGGAAAAATTCTGATCGAATTTAAATTATTTCGATGTTTAGTGGAGTGCGTAACAGGGAACATTTACATACTTTATAGAATATTATTTTTAAACACAATTTGTCAGTTTCTATATTCTTTATGTTGTTTCCTTCATACTTCATTTTGCTAACGTCTTCTTCTATGTGTATATGTATGGTCAGTTTGACTATAATAATATTAATCTTTTTTTGGAATTAAATTAAGTTTTTGAGTGAAGCAATAGTATATGCATTTTACTTGATTAAACTGAGCAAAGTTTTAAATCATTACCTCGAAATTATCTATTATTTTTATTAATAATGCATCTAAGATTGACAATGTATAGAAATGATGAAACGAATGTTTGTTAACATTGGTGTAGATCAATAATATTAATCTTTCATAAAGTAAGATTCAAGAGGAGAATTCAATTTCAACACTTTATTATAAACTGTAAAAGTAATCTTTACGAATGATGAATTATATATTTAATAGAAAAAATGTGTATTACGTATACTGAAATTAAATTTGATTACTGTTTGTTTGAATACGAAAGAGATCGAGTTTCAAATAAAATGTATTTCTCCTGACAAGATAATCATACTTATCGTTGCTTCTGAACATTCTAGTCTTGAACGAGATAAGTAATCAAAACAATGTCAATGAACGTCTCTTTCCTTGCATTTCCTTTAGTCCGACACTTTCGAAAATCGGGATACTTTTATTTTTATCCAAATAAAAAAAAGAATACACGCACGCATGACAAATAATAAAAAAGTTCGACTTAAATCCTGATTGAAAAATTTCTATACTGCTGCTCAACGATGGACACTAGAATTTTGCAGGTGTACCCTTTGGAGCAGAGGTGTACATTAACACAGTAACACAAGTGGAATACCCTACATTTTTATTTACGCGTCAATGTGTTCATTATCGTAAATGTCATCGTGTTTTTTCTTGGATGTTTCTATGGAACATCGAGTGTATACACTCCCGTTCAAAAGTTTGGAGCATGTGAAGATATGTGCAATTTTGTCATTAAATTTTGAGCAAGATTCTGTGAAGAGGTTCAATCATAAAATTAATATTCCGTTGCATCCAACACGTAAGGTGGATGAATTATTAGCTGGTAATGTATTATGCTAAAATGTTCCACTGACCTATTTCTGTCGATAAAAATGGTTTGTTCCTACGCCTATAAATCATTGATTCGAGAATTCCAATTCTTTACAACAATTACTACATTTTTTACGTCTATTTATTTATAGATATACGTCTCGCATTCTATTATTGTATATGCGCCTAAATTTTTAAATGTAACAAATTTATAAGGGACAGCATTTATCATTTAGTTAAATAAATACTTGATTGTTCTTGTTACGTTACGCTACTAACATACAATTAAAAAATTAAGATAAACACGAAAAAGTAACGTTTAAAGGCTAAACTGACGTATAATAAAAACCATTTTAGTAGAAATCAAACATTGCTGGGAACAAGTTGAACAATGTCGCAACACCAACGGTACTTACCAGGATGAATCTATTCTTATGTATGCGCGTGGAAAATATTGATCAATTGACATCTCTTTTATTTTCATCATAAAGCACTTTGCCTGTAGAATTTATTTTAATCAACTTTCAGACGTGATCGCCCAGCCTGTCAATACACTGTATCTATCTGTTAACAAGTTTTCGTATTACCTCGTTAAAAAATCATTTTCAAAAATAAAAACCACATGATTACCAGCAAATAATTGAATGCAAACGCAAAGCTAAGACGGTATTAAATATTACAAAATTCATGAGATGTTAAGTTATGCCAAAATTTTGAAATGCACTTCATAGATGCAACACTGTGCAGTGTCATTCTTTTGTTCAACCTTGATTCTAAAATTCACACTCGCCGAAACAACACGTATGTAAGCGGTTCGCGAGTTTTCCGAGTTTTCCAAGCATTTCCTTTACCCTCACGCTGCCTCTTCAATTACTTTCGACGGAAAACATTGAAATGAATGATCGCCTGCTGCGTTCGAGTTAGAATGAAAGGAAGCCATGAAACCAATTAAGGGCATATGTACATACATATATACTAGTTGTCAAGGTGAAGGGCCGGCGGTATTTGAAACTATTCGAAAAGGTGAACAGACTTGTTAACTTTTCTTTTTAACCATGACACGTCAAGGAATTGAATAATATAATGTTTAACCATTGTAGTCAACACTCATGAGAATTTCATTAGAATGTTCACAGTGTTTTTACATATAGGGGTTAGCCCCTATGAGGACCCAAAACATAATCGCTCGCTAAACTAAATAATATCGGCGCTTCTTTTCTTTCTTATACATTGGTACATTTGAAAATGTAATTAGTGTTTAGTATTTACATCCTTATTTCACTTGTCAAATAAACAAATAGAAAGTGCAAAATATTGAGTAAAGAGTTGTTCATTTAACTTTATATAATGTATGAGTGGCAACTTCACTCACGAAAGTATGCGCAACTCTGTACTTGCACGGTGATGATTAATGGTGTATCTCAACCTTGTGCATAGCAAACACTTTACTTCCGCGTAGTCAGTAGTGAAAGGGTTAACTATTCCAGTTATGGGACACAGAACATGAAGTTTCACTGTATATGCATACGTATAGAAAGGAAGAGCATGAAATAGTGTTAGTAAATATAATTTTATAATATTGTAATTACTTCAGAATTACATTGTTTCGTTTAAAATGAACAATATCTGATGAAAGATAAGAAATAGTTTATAAGTGTGGTTTGATTTATATTGAGGAACAATTTATAATTGAAAAATCAATATGAAAGTGTCTGTGTATCTACATTATATTTATATAACATAGTAGGGGCTATCAATCAGATTACAAATTAACGGGGCCATATTCGAATAATCATCAAATATAATTGCCATCATATGTAATCAAAGAAATCCATGCAAACATTTAATCTATTATATAAGAACAAGTTACGTGAAGCAATTAATTAATATACATGTAGACGTATCTATGTGTTTCAATGTTATTGGTGATGTCACTGATTGTAGGTTCACTAAAATATATTCTAAAATTAAATGTCTGATATTGGCAGGTGCGTGATAATTGTCACAAACCGATACCGTTGTTATATCAAAAATTACATCGCGATATACTTGTGTCAGAACTTTAATTAATTACTGTTCCTTTCATTACATTAGATATCAATTTTTCTCCATTTGAATATTTCGAATGCAGCCGTTATAGTTAAGCAATGATACAAAATATGGAATATGGTGAATATTAAAATTAAGTGATTTTATCAATTACTGTTAGGGAACACAGACAACTACACTTTAAAAAGAGTCCTATACAAACTGCATATCATTGTGTATTTTTGCGAAAAACTGTTTCTTATGGACATAAGTGCCCTTAATACAATATTGAATGCTTTAACTATATAATTAATTCATTTTCAACTAGAAAATAGTAACAGATTTAAATGTTGTGTATACTATATTTAAAATATATGTGAAATATTATATGTATATATTCTATTCTTTCTTTGACCAGCATTATTTTTATATTGTTATTTATCATTATTGTATTAATATGTATCTACAATTGAAATGTCTGTAAGATTTAGCGTCACACGACAAATTACAAATTTCTAAGGAGTATAACATTCTGCCAACTATTTCGGGCACAAACACCAAGGGCATCTACTGTAATATAAATGATGATTCACTGTCAAGAAGCTCTTTGCGTCCTCTTGTCATAGCTTTTCAACCTTATAATTTTCATTTCTTCGCTTTTACCGTGTTAATTATTACTTCCGCGAGAATCTTCAATACTTAGGTTACAAAAAATAACTAAGGGGAATAGCCTTTCCTTCAATTATTATTATTCTACTATTTGTACATAATAACAAAATCAACTTAGTATACGTATTGTATACATTGTATATAATAAAATTACAAAAAACAAGCAAAGAATACTAAAACAAAAAATTATGCATTACTCATTGCAAAATCAAAATTTCAATTCTTTCGATCACTTTCTTTTTTAATTAATAAATTCGTCTAATGTTAATAAATGTAATTAAAGATGTAGTGATAATTATGTATAATGACTTGCGCCGAAGAATAAAAAAGTTTGAAGAGTACAAGTAACTAACTGACAAATAAAACGTAAATCTCGACAAAAAAATTGATAACTGTGCTTAATAATTATGATCGAAGAAACAGTTGAAAGCAAACTTCATTCAACAAGGTACAAACTAACAATTCATCCATTTCTAACAATGATACCATTGACAAATAATTATCACATTAACCTTGTCCAAAACAATCGATCAAGGAATTGAGCATCCATGAAATTAGTTTGCTATTTGCATGAAAGATAAATGACTGTTCTAAGTAGGATACATTAATCTATCCAATTATACGTAACCCACTTGTAAATATTAATCATTGCCAGAAGCAACTAATAAGAAACAACGAAATATACATTTCACCGTTTTATAACAGTTGTACTAAAACAAACTTTTCACAAGCATTGAAAGGATTGATTCAAAACAGTACCACTTTCTTCATAAGTTTATAATCACAAAATTCGATTATAAATATATGATTAGAGTAAATAATGTGCAAACAATATAAAAAGAAAAACGTGAAAATCAATAGAAGAAACGATATTCAAAAGTTTCATGTATCATCACCATAGCCATGTATACTATGTGTGTAATACGTATACATCGTGGGTGTGCCAAATGCAATTGGCAGATGAATACATTGCGTGGACACCGCCACTGGCGTACGGAAGCAAGGGTTGTTGGTACAGATACAGCACCAACGAAAATAGTTCTCGGTCCAAAGTGCACTAGACTGAAAGTAAACACGACTTCCGGGTAGGAAAGCGGGGCGGAAACTTCACGCCTTCCTCGGAACACTTGCTCGTTTAAATTGAAAGCTTAGTCTTTCGCGTAGAGTATACGACACGACGCACTTTTGCACGCACCTATGCATGTTCGTTCTTCCAAATGCATTCGTTCTATAGCATATACATAAGTACACGTTGTAACATGTATTGAGATGTTCGTGTAACGCGATTATATTGTATGTACATATGTACTTAAATGCGTTTGTTTTGTGCTGAGGTGACGTAGCAATGCAGATAACTCTTGTTCGTCAACAAGATTGAAACACTCTGATTGGAGATGTTTTTCTGAGAATTCGATTCAAAAAGAAAACAAAAATGGTAATGTGGTTGCGCGTGGTTATTGCACATTCTTTTATATTTATGGATAAATAATGTCATTATTTATACGCGAGTAATATTAAAGATAGCGAAACTATGTGAGTGGAAGAATTGTGTATCTTTTAATACAAAAGAAATCAGCTAGGTCCATTTATTTCTTCTGTGGTTTTTTAATGTGTTGTGTGTTTTTGTTGTTGTGTGTGTTCTTTTTACATTGAATAACATTTGCATTAGAAATGCGCGGAATTATTTATTTCTTGTTGCGATTAAAACGATGAAATGAATGATTTGCTTTATGCTGAAATGTGACTTCTCCTTTCTGAATCAGATTTCTCTCTGTTTGAAAATAATAATAGCAATTCTCTATCTTGTATTTTCTATTTTATACTAAAAAATGACACTTAAAAATAATTGCAATCGACGAGGTCCAACTTATCAATGGATTAAACATGATTATTCTAACTAATAAATATATGCACAGCTCTCATACATTGTAGACAATTTGATTGTCGCAACGATTTATCTTTTCTAAACGAGATTAACAGTTCCTTTTATCTTTATCATTAGTAAATCGTCCGAACTCTGTTTTTTCAGTAACTTATCTAATATATAATAATAACAAAAGGAGACGTGCTAATGGCCCTGTTTAATGGCAATTTAATTTGTCGTTGATAAACACCGACAAGCTACTATGTGTGTATGTACATAATATATTTTAGGAAAACATTACAGTCAAGAAACAGTGTCGTTTCCAGCACAGTCGATACTTTCCTTCTATTTTCGAGAAGTTTAAACGAGAACGTTCCACATCTTTGCACAGAACGATCGATTACGAGTTGTCGAACAGAAATGTGACTATAAACCGCGACATAGTATGTATTATGCTGATAATTATTTGAATGACTACAGAGATGGGCAACCAAGAGACTTTCCCCTCATTCTATGTCACAGAACAATGTTTTCGAATATTCATCGAAATAATTAAATACAGTATGTATATTTTTTTTGAGTATATAAAGCAGCAGAGATTTTTTTGATTCAGTTAAAACTACAAAATAAGCTTTTTGTAATCAAGCCTGTAAGATACCAGCAACAAAATTTCCTATCTTGCTATTTCTATTAAGCAATGTTTCCACATAATGTAGATTAGATAACAAAATATTAGAGTTAGTTTAAATAAATGTACATTCACATATACAGAATGGGTCACATATAGTGTTGCAACCTATTTTCTCAAAACCCACGGCAGCAATTTTTTTTTAACCTAACTGAATAAATACTTGCAGCAAGTTTTTGTTATTTTGCATAGTTAGAAATCAGCCCAGTAAAAACAGTAAATAACAAATTTAAAATACATCCTATACAATTTATTACATTCCTTTATGTGAAAATATTTTTCATTTCATCTCCATTCGCAGTTGCACTTCGCTTACGTCGACATTAAAACTTTTCATCAATATAACAGAACAATGAAACAAAGGGCTACAAATTAAAATCAAAGTCTATTCCATTCATTATATTATATATCTCTCTAAGCTGAATCAACCAGTGTCATAGCGCTCAAGCACAAAACCTATTGAAAATTTACTATGTTTGAACATATTTTTCACAATTCTTTAAAAAATGAATAAAACAGTGGAATCCAATTGACCCGTTTCCCCAAAAACGAACATATCCATGACCCACTCCACGGATTTCTCCACACAGCACCATCGCACGTAAAAAGGGCACAAATTACTCCGTGGAACAAACAATAATCCCTGTAATCTGCTCGTCAAGATATCAGATAATATATTCTGAAGCGTGTTCGTGTCTAATCCAAACGTTACTAGGCTGTTTCGAACAGTTCGCAACACTTTGACGACACACTTTCTTAGTTTTTTCGAGTAGACACGCGTCGTCCGATGATTACACGTGTTGCTCCCTATCGGTACGCTCAGTTCCAGTCTCGTTAATACGAAAGAACATCGGATCGATTGAACGCAAACGTTCTATCGCCATGGAGACTTGCAAAAACATGTCGACGCGATTCTCTAGACCTAATGACCCACCAACATCGTTGAGTTTCGATCTGGCATTGGGTTCAGTGTGTTGTGTGTACGCGCAAAACTAAAAAACAGTCACGTGCCTGAGTCAACCTGTCAAATGTAGTAATATGCAGAGTGAGTCAACACGCGTGGTACAACCGAGCGGGTAGTTATCTTTTTAAAAGAGTAGTTGATTAAAAATAAGTAAAAATAGGCTACACATGTGTAATAATGGCGAGAATACGTAACTTATTTTTTAAAGCCTGTCCTCAAGAAATTTGTCAACCTCGGAGACATGTATTTTTAAACAATTTTGAATACATATAATGAAATGATGACTTAAGCTATGTAACATACGAACAATTCTGTCGGTTCTGTATATTTAAATCGAATTATCGTGAAATTTCTGTGACTGAATTCGGCAATCCATTAGAAACTTTTGTTTTAATCTTTTTCAACATTAAATTTCTTGGTTAAATGCACAAAATAAATAGTTATGTGCCACTTAGATTGCGAAAGATTAATGGAATTAATGGAAATGTTTCTGTCGGTTCGAAGAGGGAAATGTAACCGTACAATTTTTTTCAGATCCTCACGTTAGATTTCCAAGGTTCATTTTATTCTATGAGACGATTTGTATCTATGTATACTGTATCACTAAATGAATTCATTTAGCTCAAGAACACGGTGTTTTTGGCTACTTGTTCGTGAGATATGCGAATAGACCTTGAGATTAAATTTACTACGTTTAGATTGATGTTCTCAATTACTACTTTAATACTACACCAACATACAGTATTATTCCACATAAGAAATACATGCATGTAATAAGAAAGCAATGCGAACTTTGAGTAAAACACCGTAAGTGTTCATGACAATAGTTCGGAAAATAATTGAAGAAATTAGTACAATTCTAATTGCGCAAACAATCATATATTATTCAAACTGCCAGGCGGTCCTTGACTTTCATAATGAACAACTAAGAAAAACATTCCACTGCATATACAGTTTTTAGTCTTGGGTCAATTAAGTCATGAAACGGAAGGAGCACAATATCAATATTCTGTAACTTTTTTGGAAAATTATGAAACTGTACCCATATAAAAAAATTATTGGAATGAGATCTTAATAATTTTTTATGGTCTATAAAACTTTGCAATCAAATCCGTTAAAAATTCTCGTAAGGTCGGAAATACATTTCGAAATTTCCCTCATTATTTCTATTTTTATCTATTATAGTTTTCAACCATACCTATACAGCAAAAGTCAGTAAGACATAAAAACGTCGTAGGAAACAAAATCGCCTGATACGAAAAGCTTGAAAAAAAAATTGACATTTTGCCGTTACTAAAGTTGTCTTTCAACAAATGGATGTAAGTACTCCTTCGTATTTGTATCTAGTTAACAATCTTTAGTGTGGAACAATATAAAGGAAACAAAAATAAACACTTATGGAGCCATGGAAAACCGGTTCAACCAAAATGTTTACGGAAGTTGCTGTCTGTTATCAATGCCACGTGCCGCATTACAGTAGGCAAGCAGACACAAGTATCGAATATAGCGACATTTAATAGCCGGAAAAACAACAGTGGGCAAGAGGAACGTTTTAAGTTGATGGTCAGAAACATTCTAATTACCTTGCCAGTAGGAAATTTATTACGAATATCAGGAATGTGCAGTTAGCGTGGGAAAATGAGCACGCGGTTCAGAATAATTGGAGGAAATTACGTTCTTTAATAGTAACAGAACCGTGTGGATACAATGTCATTTTTCTTAACTGTAACAGACTCCAATGAAAGAATTTTAATTGTTTTATATTCTGCTTTAGTGGTGACTGCTTGGTCTTCCAAACCGCTTCGATATTTTAATTGCAAAGTTCCAGTTCTCTAATGGCGTTCCCCAATTTTGTGTACAGTACCGTGAGATAAATGTAACCTTTCTGCAGTCCTTCTGATACAAAAGTCTTAGAATAGAGTGAAATATTAGGCCATAACATTTGTTTTGTAATGGGGAGTACGAGTTAGGTGATCTCGAGTTTTTGAGCAATAGCGTATGTGACGAAAAGAAAACACTAACACGTTGGAATTCTAATTATTTTATGAGATACAGAATTTTCCCAAAACGCGGTGTTATATTTTATAAACGAACTTTATATGTGGATACACAAACATAGGTCTGTAAATGCTCTATTTTTGAGAAACAGGCGTTTCTAAGTTTCCTAGAAGAGGAAATATTGGAATGAAATGTCAATGCAAGAGTGATTCCAAGCTATCTATTGATGATCAATTTAGAGTCTAGGAGATCTTAGCAACCGTATGAAATAAAGTTATCAAACTATTCGATACAATCAGACTAGTCTCATATGTGTTTGACAGTTCATGAATCGACACTACTGAAGGGTATATTATTGGCGAGCGGTATCGTTTACAACATTTCTTTTAATACTGAAGATTGGTTGACTTGAAAAAGGTTCATTCGAGTGCTACTTATAACTTCTCCCTGCTACTTTAACTACCCAGTATTATAACTTGAGAATTATTAAAATCGATTTAAATATTTAATTGTTGAATAATTTTTGGTTAGCATTAGTTAATTTTATAAAATAACCAGAATATAAGTATTGAAGAAAGGAAAAGCAAAGTACGTAGAGGATTTGTAGTATTGCGTGACACAGAGACATTTATTAGGCGTGCAATTTAGTTTATGTGTGCTTATCAATTATTGTGAGCTTTTTACTGATATTCTTTCTTAATGTTGGTACCCCTGTACATCACTACCTTTTTGTTATCAGCTTCGAATATCATCAGCTATCATTCTTATCCTGAATAATATGAATATTTTTCTGCATATAACTGCAATTGAATAAACTTCAAATTTTCACAAAGCATAAAAATCCAGCCAGTAGAATGGTTATAAAAATCTTCTGCTTCATTAATTATCGAGACGTTAATTAGCATCTACATATTTTACATTATCTAATATAAATTTCTTTTCGTTCCTCAGACTGCTTCTTTCATCAAAGCAAGTAGTAACGAGAATAATTGCCCATTAGATAAGATTATAAGCAGGAAAATTTCTCGCGATTATTGCAAACGGGAAAAGCGTTAATCACAATTTCGAAAGAATTGCTGAAAATATATGGAATTGTTATGTATCGATGCTGGAAACCAATTTTGCTGTATATACAAAAACTATAACTTTACAGTAGAGACAGAAATCATGAATTTTGGGGAAAAACTGACTATCCTTTAAATCCTTTTTTTTTATCAAAAAATTGTTTTAAGATTGTTAGCGTCAAATAATGAACAGATTATTGTTAGAGCAATAAATATAGTTAACATTATAAATTAAACAGGTCTGGCGCGCTTACCGCAAAATTGCTTTCCAGCTTCTATGTGTACAAACAATATTTCGAGCGAATAAAAGCAAAATATGTAGTCGTCATGTTTATTTTTTTCCCGCAAACACGAACGTTCTCAAGTATTGTGCTAAGTTCTGTTACGATTTCGTATGAGCAATTTATAAGCGGTACATGTATCATCATATTTTCCGTTCCTGAAGACACATTCGGCTTGTAATCGGTCGAAATGCAAACTGCCGATACGCTGAATGAAAATTTCATACAATTCGACAACTTCTATTTTAACCATGTAGGACAGTGTCTTTCACAAGCTGGCTATTAATCCTACAGACAGGCTGCACACAAATCGATTCAAATGCGTTGGCAAGTGTAATCGAGATGATATCAGATCGTTCAAGTGTGTTGGTAAAATTTGGAAAAGTGTACTTGAAAAATGAGAAAGTGGGGTAATTCTATTGGGAAATTTGTGTGAAAGGGGTGCCTATTAATTTTTATTTTTTCGTTCGGAATGTGAGTGAAATGATCAGCAGAATGGAAAGTGAAACTTGAATGTAAGGTTTGTTTAATTTTTTCGCTACACGTGTAAGTAAAGGAGGAAGGAAGATTTAGTTAATTATTTTTGTGCGCAATTTTTTTCGACGGAGTAGGAATTGATTTAAATAGAAATTCAAGCTGTACAATACTATTTTAACTTTAGTTTGAAGTGAATACAGAACATCATGCATAAATATGTACCCCAAACATTTGCGTTTTTAACTCTTTCAACTTTGGTAGAGTACAATTTGCAATTAATATTGTTTTTATGAAATAGACAAGAACTACAAATTACAGATACATGGATAATAATATATTTTGTTCAAATAGATATAAATGCCAATAGTAAGATTAAGAAATTGAAAATATGGAACAACGTAGATATTTTTCTACTATTCGTCAAATCAGATAGCAGAGATATAAGCCATGCAGAACAAAGGAATGTTCAAAGGATACAAATAATACAAAGTATGGAAATATTAGATGATTGCATAAGATCGTGCCCGATTTCAAAATAAAGAATGCAGATGTTGCTGTCTGTTTGGTGGGATTGCAGGTGAATAATTTTCTTCGAGCTCCTTCCACCTGGTGAAATAATTACATCCGACCAATATTCTGAGCCACTTACCAAACTAAATGAAAAAATGCAACAAATATCACTTATGTTTTATTTTCAAATCGGGTACGAACTTATGCAGTCATCCAATATCAGGGATTATAAATAACTTCATCCGAGGATCTGTAAGGAAAAACGAGGACACAGGATAGAGATACATACTCCAATTAATTGTAGTATAATTCCATTGCATTTGTAATGTTCGAGTAGTAACAGGTATTATCCTAATAATATGTACTTGAAATAAATAGGTTTACTCTAGCCCCGCAAAATGAAAAGTGACCTGGCAATAATATCACAAATTGTTATATTATTAGATAATTATTATAATTATTGCAGATAAATGAAAATTACAATTATTGCAAAGTGAGATTATCAGAAATTCGCGTGTCCTCTCCATGTTTACATCATGCCTACTATAAAATATTAGGTACCAGCAAAATATGACAGCATTCAGACCTTTTTGCCATAATGCAAATTTGTTATAATAATAAATATTATTTCCCTACTAGAAACGTGTGAAAAATAAGATATTCTACCCGATTGTTAAACAAGTCCCATTGTTTTGAGAGGTCGCGAAAAAATTCTATTCAGTTTTACTAGAAACAATTACGACTAAGGCCTGCATATAATATTGAAACGAATCAACTTTATCTATTGGAACGAAAAATTTATCCTCGTGATACAATAAACAATGCATTACTATGAACCACGGGATTCTTTTGTCCTGTACAGAGTGCAAGGCACTCTTGAGTTCATTCTTTGTTCGACTTGCCAGCAGATAATCGTGTCGGTTGTAAACCATATGTTCAGATGTGACTCGTTACTGTTAAACAGTTGTAACAATTTTCGTGCAATGCATGTAAGTGAGCATCTATTACCACAAAAAAAAAAAAAAAAAAAAGATGCAATTGCCTGTATATATTTACGTGTCAATTGGACTTTTAATTGTCATCGATTGTCATTGTCATATCGAATAAAGGAAAACCCATTGGCCACAATCTTATGTCTGCACCGCGATATACAAAGTAATTACACATTTCCCACTATCCCAAGCGAAATAATATTTTACTTACTCTTTGTACAATACTTAAAATCTACAAAAAATTGTGCAATTAATAACTAAAATATATGAATTTTAATCTACTTTTAAATACTTTATTTCAACTCATTTCTTGTATAGGCGGTTAGAGTACCAGTACTTATGGGACTGATTGTACAGCTACTGTACACTGATTAAATAAAAGACTGTTACGAATATATCAAAATATAGAGAATTTGTATATCTAGATATTATAAAAACAAAAGGTTCTTGCTCATAATAATTTAATCACCTACTGTAGCATACAGAGAGAACGTACGATAATGCGTGAACCGAACTTAATATTTTACTTGAAAATCTTCGCAAATGCAGTGACTGTCACTTGGGCAACGATGTTTCATTCGTCGCCAACATTAATCAAAAATTACCCACCACTGTACAAGCAAAGGAACGCTCATTCATTTTGCTAACAATGCATCGTATGTTCTTATATTTACCAACAAACTCTTTTATCATTGGTATAATACATCATTCAAGTTTAACAACAATCTTAAATGCGGGAGCTTCCTTCGATTTGTCGCGACAGTGTATTAAATTCTACAAAACGACTCCCAAATCGCGTTTATTTAACGAGAGAACAAAGCTTCGGTTTGTTAGACTGTAATTTCGAAATCGTCACTTTTGCGCAAACATAAGAAAAATAACGTCCTCGAGAGAGAAAATTTCATCCATTAATTGTGAGCGACATATAAAAAAAAATTTTTTTTTTATCGGAGTAAGCACGCGTCACGTTGATCGACAATCGATGAAACCGCCAATGCACAGTGAAAAATAAATCTGTGGTTACTCACCGTTGTTATTGCTGATCCAGCGACTATGTATATATAGAGAGAGAGTGCTGGTGTTCTAGATGATCGTTTGATCGATGGTCTTGAAACGGAGTTCCGCGTCGCGTCCTATGATATTATGTTGTGAAGAGTTAAAAGGCACTGACGTGAAGGCAATGAGCGTCTGATAGCACGGTCCGTGTTACTAGCGCAAGAGCGCGGCTGCGATATTTATGTAGAGGAGCGCTTCGGCGCACGCGTCGCTTACCCCGCGTTCTTCGACTGCTACGATTCCCCACCTCTAGCTACGAAACTCATTATTCGATGTGATCGTAGGTCCACTTGATCGTTATATGCCGGAAAATTCTCGTCTGCCCGCTCGTCACCGTGATGCTTACCAGTCACGAACCGTTCATGGAAATTATTCCCGACTATCCTTCAATGACGTAACTTATGAACTTATCCAAGGCTGCGAGAAATCGTGCGTGGTCATCCAATGAAAGTTTCAAGCAACAGTTCCCTGATCGTGTACTCCTTGGCATAATATTATGGAAATAAATATGATTGGTAGAACAACGATATTTGTATCGGTAGATTAAGCACTATTCTAGTGGAAAATACGTTTTTCCCTATTGAATAGAAGCTGCGCTTTCCACCAACTATCTTTTATATAGCGACTCTCGGTGATAAGAGTAGAGCAACTACGTTACCAACATCGCAAACTATTATTGACCTTCCTTATTATTGAACACGATCGTTGTCTAATTTGTATGACCGATTTGAATGAATGATCTTTTTAAATTATTGTTAGCGGGCAGAAATGATGCTTGATATTACCCTTGTTTTGTTTCATTCAAAAAGTTAGTAACTAATATTACGTAAACGGCCATTGTATAACAATGCATGCACATCGTAACCATACAATGGGCACCGACGAGATATCTCGGTTTGTGCAATGGGACCAATTATATTTAAATTCTCTAACGTTGTAACCGACCCTTCATTTCAAGTTTGATGCGCTGTGAACGGTAGAAGGGTTCCCACAATGTTCAATCATTTTATAGCAGCATGAAAAAGAACTCGTAAAGGACAGTAGTATATAGTCGTTTGTATCTGAATTGTACATAGTTTAATATTTGTCTTATCTTTAAAATTTACTAAGCAAAATGATATAGAATGAGCACTTGTCCATCATTGCTTTTTTCGTAGATCAGGAATAGTCAAAGACAATAGTGCATACATAATATGATTACGTGCGTATTTGTAGATAACGCTTATACAAAAATTCGGTCCAGTTCATGCTTTCTTATTTATTAATGTATCAGGCGAATTATTTTATAAGCGACAAAGAATGAATTATCTTATAACTGTGTTGTAGTAGAAGGGTTAAAACTGAGCTTCCTATTTAGGGCATAGTTTAAATAATTCTCATGGAGTAATACGTTAATAAAAGGATGCTTTTATCGAAACTGTTATAACACTTGTTGTTAACAAGTTGACAATTCTTCTAACACAAACATTAACAAATCGGTCTTCTACGATACTCATTGTGAGATATGTATTCACGTTGCATATACTTAGACTGAAACAAATTTTTAAGACACACAAACTGTAATATTGTGTAGCATTTCGAATTCAAGTTTCGTCTACTAGCTAACTGCAAACTACATATGTACAATCATTTAAAATGGTCTTTGTACTGTTCTTAACAATCATTTGTATTCACATAGACTATATATTAGTGGCTTTGTCGTATCTCAGGTTTATTCATTTTCAGGCTTAAAAAGAAGAGGATTATTAATATTCGAAAAATGGTAAACTGTTAACTGTTAACTGTACAAACTGAACAAATAAATAAATACAATTAGGATTTTATCGTTCTGGTAATAACTAAAAAGTACCTTCACTAGAGCAATTGTAAACTATCGAACATAAGTCAATAACTATTTATAATTTTTTCGCAACAATAATATAGTCCATTATGCAGAATTTAGAAATGCAATCTGCCCCAGAAGTATTCGTACACTGACTGTCCATAATCCATTTCGAGATAAGCGTCATTTTATCATCAGTAGTTAATTTCGTGCGAAATACTTATACATATGAATCATACTTAATAAAATATAGTCTAACGGCAATTAAACTGCACTCAATTTGCGCAAATAAAATAACCCTATATAAACATGTATAATGTGTGTGCATAAAATAATCTATTTGAATTGTTTGTACAGCGCGCTTATCTTAAATGATAGATATGTACTTGATCTGAGCTAGAACTGTATGTTGCATGCAGTTTGTATAAATCTCAAAGGTTTAAGGATTCTATTGCATACGTACATAGTTATCTATAAGAAAAGTAAAATACTTAAAAACAATTTGGAGAACACAAATACTATGCTATCATCTCAACAGGCCTTATCATTCTATTGTTTTTACCTTCGTCGCTTGTTTTGCAGTTTTAGTTATTATACATATGTTTAAGCGGTATTATTAGATTTGGTAATGAAGACTACACTAATTGCCGACCTGTGTTCTATAGATCGTGGAAATTGTTTAAATAAACGTCATTGTTTACAAAGCATTCACTAATTCTATCTGTTAAAACATACCTACCAGATAAAATTTGTACTTTCGTTGAATCGTCTCGTTATCAACTCTTGTCATACGTATCTTGGCGCTGATAACAGTATCGATGGTGAAAAACATATCTTTTTTAAATTAGGGTAGAGACAAGAAAGCACATGAGCCGGAAACCTTATTCTATGAATTCTCCCGATTATGTAGCATGCTACAGACTGTACGCATGCATATATCTTTCGCCCAGTTGAATATAAAAATGTTCAGAATAATTTGTATTTCTCTGTTTAAAATGTTTACACAAAAAGGTATGTACATATTTGAAAGGAAAAATTTTGTTGACAAAACCTCAAGAGCAATAAATGTACATCTATCTTTCATATTATTATACTTTTTCATATATTAATTTATGCTTCATAATTTATTTATATATTAGAGACTTATATCTTCCAAACGTATAAATTTCACAAGCCAAGATTTTATATTCCAGATCTACTATTTTCCACATCCACATTTTGTTCTTATCGATCACGGGTACCATTCGAAAGAATATTCAAATATTTAAATGTCGGACATATCGTACTACGATTTTTATTCAAGATCGACTCACATTATTTGAAACAATCATGTAACATCGTTAGCATCAATCAGAAGCACAGAATATAAATATGAGAATAAAAATAGAAAACGGTTTGAGCACGAGCAACGGGTTTAATCAAATCTTTCGTACAAATATTTATAGGAATGAGGTAAAAATGAAACAATGAAATGAAACAAAAATGAAACAAAATGTCTGAATACTTCTGTAAAATGTAACAACTTTTGTATTTAATTTCATGAAAATATTGAACATGAAATTTAGTCAAATTAAAGTGATTACAACAAAATAAAGTCTTTTTAGCATTATCATCTATTAAAATTTATCTTTTCAAATTTCGAGGTTTCCTTCGTTGTGTGACTTTCATAAGTTATGAGAGATTTAATCGCTGTGAAATATTTCACTATTTAGTGAAATAAGATATACGTTCACAATCGCTGACGTATAGAGAAGTAATTTCGACGTAGGAGTGATGAAATAATTTACGTCAATTTAAATTACATATAGCGATAAATGAATGTAAATAATTAAACTTAGAGATATTTAGCGATACTTTCAGAAAGGTCATCGCAATTAAAACGTTTGGAACGATATACTGTAGCTGGTTTTATGAGTTTTTGCAGAATGATCTAAGAAAAGGAAACAGTAATCGTTTTTTATGGAATAGACATTATTATGTACGACTATGAAAATGATATTCTTCCTCGGTACATTAAAAATTACCATGTTCATACCAATTACCGATTGCCAATTATACTTATTACTGATTAAATTGCATAAAACTAAATTTCAATTATTGATTAGGCAATCGAAAATATTATCAAATATAACGCTCAGTTTATTGCAAAACGAAACTGTTATTCCTACACACAAAATTTTGGTAACATTATTGTTCTTAACAATTTAATAATTATATCATATAATTTTGTAATGCTAAAATATATACTTCGAACTAAATGAACAATAATATTACAGAGTATTAAGATACTAATTAATTATGAAATAAAGAAATATTCACCTGCAGTTTTTCCCTTAGGATTACAGTTTCATTAAAAATCATTATCTATTTTTGCCACCGCATCCACTAACTTGAACTGCAGATGTCTAAATATAAGTTTAAATAAAAAGGGGTTAAAACTGGATGGCATACAAGCAACGCATTTTAATTGAGCAAATTTTGCAAAGCAGTTAATTAAGATCCGCGTATATTCCATCCGGTGCACTAATGATATTCAGTTTCATTGTATTCGTGCGTCATAAGTATATCATATTGCAAAACTACTTACTCCCTTTTTTTTACATTTAATTTTGTATCCCGTTTTTGGTTACAAGATGCGATAAAACACATTGCATTCGTGAAGTGTATTAAAGCTATTTTAAAATGAGAACGAAAAAAATTGATGTTAGCTAAAGATGAAACAAAGTTAGTATTTCTCAGTTTCTTCTATCATTAGTAATGATATTTGCTCTAAGAATAGCCCATATATCATCTAATGACAGCCAGGCGATAAATGCACGGAATTACATACATGTATGTAGGTGCAATGATAACAAAAAAGGAAAACGACGAAGAAATTCAATGTACGTTCGAAAGGCACACAATAACGGGTCTTAACTCAGACCGTTTACGATATCTCTTTCCTTGTACGACCTAATCCAACAGCATCTTTTGTATTGTGCTGCCGAAAGAAAGTGAACTAGAAAGAATGTGGTACAGACTCGTCAGGTTTAAGCTGACCTACTGAACCACGATAATCGTTTATATTTAACGCGAATAGAACGTGTGGACATGCAACGTCCTCCAGAACATTATGCCAATCATATTCTGACCCCCTGTATAAGCGAATACACGCTCATACTTGTGATTATATAATGATTTAAACCAAGTTTCGTGTGGGGTTCCTAGCTGAAAGGGAAGCGATTAAATAACGGATTTCCTTCGGTTCTGTGGCACTATATTATATGTATAAATAACAGATAACGTACTGCTCAAACAGCAAGTACATTAATAATAATTTCGTTCCTATATTATTTCGATTTATATTGTTATAATATATCGAATGCCATGGGCAAGGACCTCGTTTCTATTCAGCTGATTGCAAAGAAAAAATAATGCTGCTAGATTGGTCAGTTATTTTAAGACACAAATGAATGAACTGCATTGTGTAATGTTTGTAATGTATTTCATTGTTTCTCGCAAATTTATGCATGTACATTTTTTTAATAGAATAATGCATTTATCACGGCTACTATTATCGAAAAAATAGTAGTTTATTCATAAATAACGATAAAATATGGGCGTAATTAAAAAATGTTCGTGTAGTATAGTAGTAGTATTTTAAAAATCGAGATATTATAGATATTAAAATGTGCTGCGTCCATAATGTCGATAAATGCATTGTATTATATATATTAGCATTACAGTTAGATTGTAACACATCTGTGAGGAACGAAGTATTTCACGCATACATATCGTATATACACGTAGATTAAATTAAATGCACTTTAAACTAAATAATATTTAGAAATAATTATTACAATTATAACGCATAATCTTATCATAATAATAAGTAGAATGTATACCACAAATATTCACAGTCTTTAGAAACATAGAAAATTCTCAGCATGAATAGTAGACTAGAAAAATCATGAATGTTGCAAATGGTAATGTCCCTTGAATAAGTTTGTTTTTATGCTGTTTTTCACTTGAAAAATTATGTTCATAGTAACATTTAAAGAGGACGAAAAGTATGTACGAGATACCTTTACCACATTTTACTATTAATTTTAAATAATCTTTAAAACACATTTATGTATAACATCTAACAAATTTTAGAAATATACAAATATTCATATTATTTACGACTAAGGGAAGTGGCCTGTAACAATATTGGAAATCGGCACAAATAAAAATTCTATTATTACATACAATAATTGTGCTTTCACTTACAAAGAAAAAAGAAAATCAATTAAAATGCCAGAATTAAATCATTTATAAATGTCTTCTGTATTCCAAGAAGTAGTATATCCATTTACAAAACCAACGGAATAATGCTAAAAGTATAAAAATTGCTTGTCTATATTTGAACCCACCTTAAAAAGACGCTACATCTAAAATTAATAAACAGATTGCTTATTGTAATACAGGAACGTGCAACAAAATTCATCTGCCATGCTCTTTATTTTTGTGAACCTTATAAATATTAAAAAATGACTTACTAAGTTGACATGTGAAATGAAAGTTTCTTATGTTTCAAGAAAATAAAAAGGAAAAAATAGGACATGTTTAATAGAGTATTTTATATTTTTAAAGTGAAGAAGATGTAATAAAAACAATTGTTAATCTGACGCAAGATTTACCTAAAATTTAAGGAATGTAAGGATGGCAAGTTAGATTAAAAAATATTCTTTATCATGTACACAAATGCTTACAATTATCTATTTTCTTCCTGTGTAATTCTCAAAAAATTTCTTTTCCTTCACTGTGTACAAGTACACATAATAAAACAATGGGCCCGTGAACAAGTAATATCAATAAAAATTTTGCAATGTACTACTTTGTCTAAGATTGCTGGAAGACATAAATATATACATAGCTATTGAATTATGAGAAAGAAATGTGATTCACATATATTTTGTCCACACAAAGAAATCTATTGATATTGTAAGTAACCATATATGAACCTGATTGTAAATACGACAATCTCCTATCCTTTGTAAACATATTTTACCATCAAAATTGAAGAAACTATATCTTAAAATTTAATATTTTATTTGAGATTAGCATTTTTTATGCTGTTCGCTGGATGATATGGATACCACTATCTGTGTGAACCGGCGAAGACATTTCACCAACTTTGAGGGCAAATGCTGCTTGCTCAAAAGGCTTTTGCATTGCACCTCTACTAAATGGTCCCAAGTCCCCACCTCGCTTAGCTGAGCTACAATCGCTATATTTTGAAGCAAGTTCAGCAAATGTTGCTTTCCCAGAAACTATTTGTTCTCTGTAAGCTAAGTTTGGGAATACGGTTATAAACACATATCAAAAACCATTATTGTGCAGGGTGATCCACTCGCTAGCAGACCCATGATAGCAGATGTGTGATATGTCACATGGACGATTTCCAGTGTCTTCTATGATAGGAAGCAAAGTCTGCAGATCCTGTATACCGACGCTGCGTTGTCTTAAAGACCTATTTAGCAGTCCTATCTTTTAGCCCGCTTGCGAGCAGATCTCTCTGTATATGTAGCTGAGTAATATAAAATTCGTTGCATCTTACATTTAATAAGTTCCAGAGCTTCTTCCTTTGATCTTGTAATATTCTCTTCTCGCCAGGAAGATGGGCGCCTAGAACCTGAATGTTTTACTAATAAATGTGAACACTGAACTTCTTCTGGACCATCTCCTTTGTTATTTCCAGCTGGATCAGCTGGTTTATCTGGCCTATCCCATTGACTTTCTTTAGTATAAATATTTAAATAATAATGCTGCCCTATAAAAAGAAATTACTTCAAAGTATATTATGCACACTGCACTTAGTTATATCATTTTATGAGACATTGAAATATTTGTAGAAATATTAGCTGTGTAAATTATTCGTAACCTTAAATTTAATCGATCATACGTTATCTGTGTTATAAAAACTACAAACCGTCCTTTTAAATTACAAAAAATGTTGACATAGACCAATTGCAAATTTTTCAATGCGTTTAACACTGTGTATTAGTGTCAGAAATAGTTATAATATTATAAATAAAAAGACATACGCATACATCATTTAAGCTTTGGTGAGTGTATGTCATTCATATTTATAATAATAACATTATAATGAGCGTAACATTATTTATGCAGAAAAATGCCGGCCGAAGGTACCGCACTAGGGTCGATATAATGAAATGCCGTAAATTATATAGACCGACCAAAGTAAATAAATAAATTACGTGAAAACATTTAAAAATTATTTGTCGAGTATTGCATAAATTTACGTACCAGTAGATCTGCTTAAACGCTTTTCCCAACCCGCTGGAAGTTCTTCGTCCGCCATTGTTATCCAATATTTTTCTATTCGCGACTCACGTCAAACACAGCTAACTCATTTTCACTATATCTAGTTATGTGTCAATGTGATGTATACAGTTTAAGTAACATTATCAATAAAATTACTAGACTACTATGGAGTCTGGTAAAAATTATCACACTGCAAAGAATGTTATAAAAACTGCATTTTTAAAGTAGCACATTTTTGCATACAAATCAAGGGGCTAACAAATATATACCAGTAGAAGAAACTTGTACATAGAATAATATGTTCTTAAATAAATCTAAAATTTGGTACAATGTGTGCGCTATATCAAGCAGTAAGCAAAAATTTAGGTACACTTGCCAGAACATGAGTTATTCTTATATTTTCATTATGAACGTAATGAGAATACATTATTTCCCTCTGTTCTTAATATTTTACATAATTTTGGCATGCTTCAAACTAATTTTTCTAGTTAATCATACCGTACCTGCCCAATCTACTTAGTATTCGGTCCGTAGAAAGTCCCAAACTAATAAATAGCGGCAAACCTGAACGTCTAATTTAAAGTTTATCTGCCGTTGAAAGGAACCAATGTATGTTTATAACCGTAAAATAATACGAAAAATATATAAAGATTTAGATATGATAAAATATTAATAGAAACTTTAAAATTTGTAATTTACAATGCCGAATACAAATGCGGTAGCTGCTTATACACAAATTGCAGCCAGTAGTGTATACATGTATTTATATGCATACGCCTGAGGTTGCTATGACGGCAGATTAGAAACGTTTCTTTCTTATATTAAATCTTCGAAATACAATTCGATTTATTTTTAGAGAGTTATTTAAAAAGAGAACCGAAGCTAATCATGGCTATACACAACAACATAGAGACAGTTTTAAATGAATTAGGATGGGGAGATGGATTTCGAATACCAGTAGCGAATGAAGAGAACAGACAATTACAAGAAGAAGTAATCAAATCATTCATGCTATTTCACTCGTTTCGTATATGCACAAATTCTTCTGTTTGCATTTGTCGCACCCTTTAAGTAAATTCTAGCACGGCAGCTCGATTAAATACAGATTTGAATACGAAATAGGAATGGCATTCTCTTGCAATTAATTAATATCAGAAATAGTTTAATATTACTATTTAATTTATTATTTTACATAGTAATAATTAATGTTACTTTATAATACTAATAATAATAATAATTCTGTTCAAAAGATCGAAAGGAAAATCAAATTGAAAGAGAATTTAAACCTAAAACTTGGCTCTACGGAGGAAAAAATGAAAATGATGAAAAAACATGTTAGCAACTTAATGGCAGAACAAGATATGAATAAAAAACTTTTAAGCACTCAGTCGGCACAACTTAGAACTGAAGATCATTATTACCGATTAAGTTGTAGCACTGAATCGAACCTTCGACAAGAAGCGCGAAATTTTCAAAAAGAATGGAAAGAAGTAAACGAGCTTGTAACGAACGTTGAAAAGCAATTAGAAAAAATAACGAAAAAAATCGAAACGTCGAAAGATACGCTTAAATATGATGAGAAAAATTTACAAGAAATGGAAGATATATTGAATAAAAATGAAGATAACAATCAATTAATAGAACAATATATGAAAGAAGATTTAAAAGAATATAAGGTGAAAAAAGATGTAAAAAAATTATGAATGTGATTATTAATTATATAATATATAAAATGGCTAATATTTCTTATTTTCCTGGTTTTGTTATCCTAACTTAGGACTTGGAATTGAAAAGACAGAAACTCACTAAAGAATTACAGACATATCGTGAAGCAATAATTAAAACAACTAATGAATCACAAGAGATGGAAATTATTCTTGGCCGAACATCTACTTTATACGATCAAGCATTATCAGAATATCTACAAATGTTTAATCAATGGAAAGAGAGTGTAATCATGCTACAACAAAAAAATGATGATATAAAAAAAGTTTTCCAAGTATGATTAATTTGATTAATTATTAATCAATATTTTATATAAAATGGTACATTGGTATTGATAGAAATGTGTAAAATTCGGTATCACATTCTAATAAGTTTGATTATTTGAAATGTAAAATACATTTCCCTCGAATGCCATTATTAAGTTCTATCGAATTTTGATGTTACTACACAGTATTGTAATTATTATAAGTTATTTTCAATAGGAAATTGAAACATTGCACGAAGCCTCACAAGATAAGAAAAAAGTAATTGAAGAATCAGAGAAATTCTTGACAGAACAAATTGAAAATAATAGACAAGTACAGGAAACGATTCAAAAATTGGAAAAAAATTTTGCTCAAATGAAAGAAGAACAAATTAAAATAAAAGAAATATTAAGCTCATACGATAATCAGGTGAGAATTTATGAGGCAGATATATGATTGATAAACATTTCCTTATAGGAAATTTAAATATTTTTTAAATTCAGCTTGTTATACAAAAAAACATTATGAAAGAATTAACACAACACTTGCAACAAGTAAGAGCTGACATAAAACACAAGGAGTCTCAAATTAAAACGAAATATATAAAAATGGAAAAAGTAGAGGAACAAATAATTGATTTATCTACAAAATTAGAAGATATTAACAATCAAAAAGCAGATATAGAGGGAAAAGCAAAAGAGCTGGAGGATATGATCGAGGTATTTATTATAATATATTAATTATTAAATAACATAAAATAATTCATTAAAATAATTATAGGAACAACAGAAAAAACAATTTAAGATGACAAAGGAAATGAATCGTTTACAAACAGCCAATTTGCGTGCACTAAACCAAATAAAAGATTTGAGCAATGAAAGCAAAATTTTAAAGATGCAATACGAAAAGGAATTTAAAATGTTCGAATATTTGGACAAATTGTACGCTAAAGAAGAACAAATTTTGGAAGAGAAGAAGGAGGTATGGTACCAAGTAAAATTCGAAGTCCAAAAGTCTGAGATGAAGTTGGACAGATTAAGAGGGCATGACCATGATAATGTTGAAGCTGAGAAAAAGCAAAATAAAATCGAAGAGCTTCAGAACATATTATCAGAGAAGACAAAAGTATCCAAGTTATTACAAAAACAGATTGCAAAGTTAGAAGTATGTTATTACCTCAAATAGCTATTTGATCTACTTTGCATACAATATCTATTTCTGTATACATGTATTTTCCAATGTATATTTTTGAATATGTTATTGTTTTGAATTGAATTGAATATGTTATTTAGGATGATATGAAGAAAATGTCTAGTAGTCTTACGAACGATAATAACGAATTAGAGTACCTAAAGAATAAAAAACAAGATCTTGTCCTTCTCATGAATGCTGGAGAAAAAGAGTTAAAATCCGCTCAAAATCGGTATGAAGAGAAGCAAGTAGAAGAAAGCATGCTACGTCTAAAAGTGTCGCAAATGGAAAAAATAATAACTAATATTGGAAATAATGTTTATAATTTGGAAAGATACAGGCTTGAACTGGAGGCTGTAAGTTTCTTGAGAAATGTTGTTTGTACAAATAGTAAAAATATTAAAGAATTTCAAAGACTAATCTTAAAATTTGTATAACTGTTTAGGCAATACGCGAACGAAAAGCTGAAATTACAGTACAAAAGGAATCTTTAATCGTGCAAAAAAGGGTTGTTGAAAGTGAATGCTCTGAATTGAGATGTGCTATAGTTGAAAGAAAAATACGTGTAAAGCAATTACAGGCAAGGCACGATAATTCCCTGGCATTATTAGGTACCACTGCTGATGGTATGCCGATAAATACCATGCATTTAAAAATTCAAAGTGCACAAGAAAGGTACATCTTACAAGAACAAGGTGATAAACTAGATGAAGCCATTAGAAAGACTGAAGGAGAAATACAAGCTATGGAAAATACATTAAGAGTGATAAACATTTGTAATGACAAATACAAGGTAAGTTTGTGCGTAGATGACCAAAATAAACTGGAAGTAGAGGAACATAAGAAATTAGACGAGGAACTGCAAAATGCAGAGTACACTTTGAAACAGAAAAGGGAAGAATTACAATCTTTAGCTGAAGACATGCAGGTATTCTAAAACATCCTTAATTTCATATCATCTTAACAAAACATTACTCCAAGATGTACAGTAATTTGTAAGATAATATGGTTCCTCCAGAAAGTACAAAATAGCTACACACAAATTCTTAAAGTCATAGATGAAACTCAGGAAAGCAAGGAAAGTAAAAATCAATATTTGGCTGATTTAAAACAACAAATTCATGAACAGAAGGAGAAAATATCGAGAGCTGATAAAAATTTGCAGAATGTTAAGAAAAATATTAATCAAATGAGCGGTTCCTCAAAAGATTCAACTATACTTATGCAAGTAGTATGTAAACTATTTGAAATATTGAGCTGAATGTACAATACACACTTGGTAAAATTATTTTGATTTACTTATACTTTAGGAAGAAGTAGAACTACGTGAACTCCAAGAACAAAATTCGATTGCTTTACAAGATCTTGCAGAATTTTCCGTTCAACATCTGGAAACTGAGGGCTATGTGAAAAAACTTCTAGCTGCTCAAAATATAGAATTACCATCCATATCGTTCAATCAATTGTCGGGATCTAGTCGATCTCATAGTAATACAAACTCAACAACATGTCCACCAAAAAGTATAAGTCGTGGAAGCGTTCATGAATCAACCAAAGGAAGTATTGGACATGTGGTCAATATAGAACCTGAATTTGACCGTATGTTATATAAAGATTTAAATATCATAGTCATATACTTTACAATTAAAAAAAAGGCGAGATTATTATATGATTTTTGTCAAATCATACATAATTTATTAACATCGAAATATATTATTTCAGTAGTATCACCGAGAAGTTCATTGAAAAAAAACATGAAACCGAAACAACCATCTCTAAAGACTATTCATGCACAATCAGCAAAAAAAACATTTTAACGCAATTTCTTATTATATATTCTTTCTTTTCTTTATTAATTCTTATACATAATAGCTATATAAGTATCTTAAGAAAGAAAAATATACGCATGGAAATTATAAATGCTACTAAAAGAAGTAATTCAAAGCTTAATGGAATTATCTATGATAGAGAGAAAGAGTTAAAAACATACAAATCATTTAGTATTATTAAATCCGGTTATGCAAGTCACTGTTACTACATGTTTTGCTACTAAAATATGAAAATAACTTAAAAGCTGTAGAAATTTAACGCGCACCAATATGTTAAGAAAACTATTATCAGTTTATTTGATAACACATAACTGATTACTTTTATTATACCTCGGCTCGGATAACCATTTAAAGTTTGCAAGAAAGTGTAGGTATTCTACATAATATTTCACTATCCAAGGTACGTTGTTCAAAATAATGTGCACATTTAATTTCAGATATTTTATTTAATGGGAAATAATGAGAAATACAATTAATATAAAAGTATTAACTTTCTCAGTTTCTATTTGCAATTAAACGAGATTCTTTAACGCCGAGTGATATCGCACTATCACCAAATGGTATCTAACCTTTTAACATCTGAAATGTTAACCATATTTAAATAAGAATATTAGAAATGATTAAATAATACTTATTTGATTAATTTGATAAATACGAAACACTTCCAGATGCCAGATATTACTGAAGTGTCTAGTAATAAAGTTTTTGGTGGAGTGCAGAAAATCTATTCGCACGAAAGGTATTGAAGTCTTATGTTTTTATTATGAAAACCACAAAACCTATTTGATGAAACTAAGAAATTTTTTTTGTTATAATACAGCCATGAACTGGGATGTAAAATGAATTTCGGGATTTTCCTTCCACCACAGGTCGAAGAAGGACCTGTGCCAGTTATTTACTGGCTGTCTGGCTTAACATGTACAGAAGCTAATTTTATTCAGAAAGCGGGTGCACAAAGATGTGCTTCCGAACATGGTGTAGCTTTAATTGCGCCTGATACAAGTCCTCGCAATCTTAATATACCCAGTGAAGATGACGATTGGGATTTTGGAACAGGCGCTGGTTTCTATGTTGATGCAACAAATGAACCTTGGAAGAAGAATTACAGGATGTTCAGTTACGTTACTAAGGAACTGCCGGCTTTAATTAATGAGAAGTTTCCCGTTGTGTCAGACAAACAGTCTATAATGGGTCATAGGTAAAACAAAAATAAGTCATTTTACACGTTCGCAACTTTTGATATACTTTGATATATCAATTACTGATGCACTGGTTACAAACAGTCTGTGCTAGAGGCTTTTAAAATTTATGAGTTTAGGACTGGTTTCATATGATTCCATACTTTTGCTTGGTACAGTCAGGGATTTGATTAAATTTATTGAGCTTATAGAAACCAGCAATACTTACAGTTATTGTGAACGTGTTCATAATTATTTAAAATACACTTCTACAGTGACGTTCAATCATTTCATGTCCAATATATGTAAAAAAAATTTCTTTTTAGTATGGGTGGGCATGGAGCTTTAATATGCGCACTGAAAAATCCTGGACTATATAAAACAGTTTCTGCTTTTGCTCCTATTAGTAATCCAATTTCATGTCCATGGGGCAAGAAAGCTTTTATGGGTTATCTGGGTGGAACAGAAAACAATGCTGAATGGAAAGATTGGGACGCAACAGAATTGATTAAGCGATATAATGGGCTCCCTTTGGATATTTTAATTGATCAGGTAAATAGAAAGCATTGAAACAAGTAACACGAGAACCTAAAATAAATAAAATATGTTATCTATTTAGGGGAAAGAAGATAAGTTTTTGAAGGATGGTCAATTACTGCCAGAAAATTTACTTTCAGCTGCAAAAGATGCTGGATTCAGTTTAGTACTCAGGTTTCAAGAAGGCTATGATCACAGTTACTTCTTTATATCTACATTCATTGAAGATCATATTAAACACCATGTAAAATATCTTAAATCTTAATTGATTCTACACACGAATATTTATACCATTAAATCGAAGATTTTAATAATGTACTTTTGTACACGAGGTTTAATTATTGTAATAATAACGATAGAAAGGAACTTGGTATAAAAATATTAATCAGTTATTGAGTGTTTTCTTAATTTTTCTCATTTTCAGATATTTGCGCTTATTACAAAAGACAAAATAAATTTATTTTTTATACAATTTCACTTATACTGATTTTTACAATTTTTCATAAAATTAAAAATATATGATGTAGATTAATTTTGAAATATTATTCCTGTAACAGTAATAAAACATTAACGAGACCTAGGCGGTTCTCGAAGTTGGTGCCAAAACACTAATACTGGTTCACGTTTTTGCCATATGTTAGCATTACCCCATACTTGCCAAAATCTGTAATAAATGCAATGGAAAAGTATATAAATTTTGGCGAAGTTTGTATATACATGTACTTACATTCCAAACAATGCACCACCCAAATGTGCTGCATGGTCAAGACGCTGCCAACGCATAAGACATCCTAAGCAATCGAGTCCCATCATTGCTTTAATGGCCTAATTATAATGAGAGTGGTTACTAAAGGATAGATAATCTAATTCAATAAAGTCGAGCTTTATAAAACTGAAATTAAATCGACCCACCGTGCCTGCCGTAAATTTCAACATTGGCAGAAAGACAATAGACATATATGTAGTTGGAAATTGTGTGCAAATAAATCCAAGAATACCCATCAATGCTCCAGACTATATAACAAGTTAGTACCTAATATTAATATAAATATTGCTACAGAATATTAAGAATTTTTAGCTGTCAATAGAACTTACTGCGCCTAAAGATGGACTTTTTATACCAAATACAGCTTTATACAAGCTACTTGAAAAACTAGACACCACTCCGCTAGTTAAATACAGTGCCAAAAATTGCTCTCTACCCAATGCTGACACAGCAATAGTAGAGAAATTGTATAATACATACATATTGATGATTAAGTGGAAGAGTGAGTAGTGAGAAAATGTTAACAATAGCATCGGCCAACATAATGCACCTTGATAACAACAAAAAAATTCAATTTGGTATTCTTTTGTATCTGTACATTTATGCATGCACTGTGGTATGTTATTTACCAGATGCTGGATTGCTACAGAATAATCGATTCATTACTGGTCGAAATGCAGGTATGTGCCATGACATGAATACCAGCACATTTAAAAAACATATGGGAACAAACATTTTTTCTCCTTCTGATAAATTGTTCCACCAATCTTCCACTGTACGCCTCCATCCTGTTCGCTACAGATAATTGACGTTGTTATGACACATAACAGTAATTGTTTCTTGTATAGAGTGTCAAATGTATAACACAAAAATTTCTGGATCTGATTGAAAGGTATAAAAAGGTCATCAATGTTGTGTAACATTGTGGTACAATTTGACCCCTTGACAGCTGCCAGCATGTAACAAAAGGCCTGCTATGATGCTACTTATGGTGCGATTGAAATGTTACCATCTACAATGATTGATTTTGTCTTATTTTGAACCACAGAAACACTGTGACTCTATTTGTACCATGACTAACGGAACACCCTATATTAAAAAGTCCCTTTACAATGGCACAAAATAAGCTCTTTACAGGTACAATATACCAGGTACATAGGCACTCCTCTAGTGGTTAAACAATTCATTTGCACACCAAAAGGTACAAACATAATCAGTCTTTGTTAGGAACAACTTTTTGTCAAATTTTATGCAAATCCCAAAATTTTAAATGCCATTTCCATTGAACACTCCAAATGTATATACAGTAAGATCTCTCTACTTGGCAATTACGTGTTACTCAATTAGCAGTCGTGATGCCCATTTAAAAGTTGTCCTCACAAATCAATCAACAATGTACTCAAACAAATCGATTCAACAATTGCAGACTCCTCTTGAATGATGCCACATGTTGATAAACTGCATGTTTGCTTTTGTGATAGAGAATCTCCTAAGTATTCTATGGTTGGCAGTCGGAGGTTCCAAGATACTACCAAGTAGAGAGCCCTCTTACTGCACATATTAAATATATTGCAATATACAAACACGTATTCCCCATTGCTTGTAGGTTCTGATCATTCTATAGGTTTTTTCTCTGATATTCTCATACTCCCAAATGGCAGCAGCAATAAATGTTGTTCCACTAAACTGGGTTGATGAAAACAGTGAAACTTATAATGTAAAAAAAATGGATTACTTGCTTAGATTACTTCAAGATAAATATCATTGATATTCTAGTTGATAGCTTCATGTATTTAGTACTGGCACTATATTATAAGTGTTTTATTTACCATAATCGTAAAGGTCAATGATTTCCCTAAATTTGAACCATAATCGGATTGCCCTTTGTGTAAACCATTTGTCACAGATGTCTTTGATAGTTTGGTTTTGCTTCTAAATTTGTGAATGTTTCTAATTTGTTTATATCCTTCAATTCTATATAATTTAGGTTTAAACTGTACAGTTGTTAACACACTGAAATAAGTATTATATATGCCCTATTACATAATTTCAAACTACAAATATCCGTAACAATATATTTAGATACTATAGCAAGTCTTACCATTTACACATATTGTCACTTAAATATAGGAGTGATCTGAAAGCCATGTTATAGGCTAAATAAAAGGTGATAGAAAAATATCACTTATTTCACATTAATTTGATCAAATTATTTGTCCGCAACAGGTGTACAAAAAGTACACTATTCCCTGAAAAGTGAATGCACAGTGTAATGTTCAATAATAAAATTTCGTGTAACATTCATTAATGTCCAAATAATTAAGATAAATTTGCGCGGTATAATCGTTATTCACCTTTTGTAAAGTTCATTGGTGTAGATTTTCAATGATCTTGAAATTAAAACATTCTTACATTTTAATGTTAATCACTTGGAAACTGTGTAATTAAATATACATACAGTTTTTCATTTTGTAAATATACTATTATAAATTTATCGTGAATATATTCTAATAGATGACGTGTAATTTTGATGTTAATTTTTTTTTTATTCACACATATCTATACTAGTATGTCAAATATATATTTTTGTTGTTGTATTGTAATTTTATAAAGTTATACTTACAAGTAATCGTAATCGCTTTATTTGCCGTTTTTTATGTGTTATTACTACATATAGTATAACTATTTAAATACATGGAAATTTCTTAGGAGATGCTTAATGCCGGATGCGCATGTAGGCACTGCGCGGTTCATTTTCATTAAAAATACCTCCCTGAAAGGGACATGCGTACGATATCTTATGCGAGTCTATACAGAATTTGAAAAGCATCGACAACGGTTGTTATAAACGCCTCTGTTTGGATGAAGTAGACTTGAATGAATTCTTTTCTATTATTATTGTCGTTCTATAGTTAAAGTATCGGACGCATAAATTTGATTAGTTGTTTTCCGCCGTGCGAACTAAAAGTAAGTAATTGCCTTTAATGCGGTAAGTAATTATGTTTATCTTCATTACTGAGCCGGCAAGTCCCTATCCCTACGCGTTAAGTTCTTTTCCCCGTTTGCATTACTGTTGCTTTATTAATCATTCTAAATTGTAGGAATACGATAATTTACGAGTTTTTTGTCGGCAACGGTATGCATTATTTCCGATAGAGTTAAATATATTTTGAAAAAAAGTTTAATGATACTGAAAGCCGTTTCTGCGGCAATGTTTGGTTGCTGGCATTACTTTTGAGTTCATCCGCGAGAGAATCAACCTGTATTAGAAGATATCTTAACTTGAATCCTATTTTATTGCAGATGAGCGACGACACAGTTAGAGTTGCTGTACGTATCCGTCCATTAGTGAAAAGTGAATTGGAAAGAGGCTGTCAAGCATGTTTGGATGTTGTTCCTGGTGAACCACAGATTGTTATACGTAATACGGAAAAAGCATTTACATTTAATTATGTTTTACCTCCTGATGTTGGCCAAGAGGACTTTTATAAGAGTGCTATCATGGACATGGTAAAAAACATATTCGAGGGTAAGATTACATTATCATACATATAAGCTATGGCATTTAAATGAGAATATCTACATATCTGTGTTATAACTTTATTTTATTGAATGGGTATTATGTATGTGTATAATTATATGGACAAATTGTTTTTTTCTAGGCTATAATGTGACTATATTGGCTTATGGTCAAACAGGAAGTGGTAAAACCCATTCTATGGGTACAAATTATGTTGAAGGGGAAAATATGGGCGTTATACCAAGAGCTGTGCATGATATATTCAACATGATTTCATTAAAGAAAGATTGGAGCTTTAAAATTACAGTTTCATTTATGGAACTTTATCAAGAACAATTGTACGATTTGTTAGCCGACAAGCAAAGAAGTCAGTCTATTGTTGATATTAGAGATGATGGTAAAAACATAAAGGTTACCGGGGTTGTAGAAAAAGAAGTTGAAAATGCGATGGAAGCATTAAATTGCTTAATGCAAGGCTCTTTAGGCCGTGCAACAGGTGCAACTGCAATGAACGCTCATAGCAGTCGAAGTCATGCAATATTTACTTTATGTATATATCAGCAAAAAAAGGATGATCCGTGAGTGTTGAGCATTCTGGCGAATACAAGATACAGTGAATACTATTATGCACGCATAAAATATTCTGATATATTATTTTTGTTTTTCAAATATTATTTAGTAATACAGCAACAACAGCAAAGTTTCATCTCGTAGACTTGGCTGGATCAGAGCGTAGTAAAAAAACACAAGCGACTGGAGAAAGATTTAAGGAAGGAGTTAATATAAATAAAGGCTTATTAGCATTAGGAAATGTCATATCTCAATTAGGCGAAGGTGGTACTACATCGTATGTTGGTTATCGAGACAGCAAGTTAACAAGATTGCTGCAAGATTCTCTTGGCGGCAATTCGCTGACATTGATGATAGCATGTGTTAGTCCTGCAGGTTATTAAAATGATAAAATCTATGATATTATATTATTAAGTTATACCATATATAAGTCCGTGTCGAATCTTCTATTGAAATTTAGTTTAATATTTTAAACATATCCCTGAATATCAAAAATGTTGCCTTGGGATTTTACATCTCTCCATTCGATTAGTAAAGTTATTATATCGACATTAAAAATAATTCGTCCTTTTACTCGAATACCTGTCGATACCGTACTTTATCCAATGGACGTTTCTTAATATTTTTACACCCTAAAAATTGTCATATATACAAAGCATATTGTAAAGTCTACAAACTTAGTGTGATACGGACTTATGGCTCGATCTGATATTAATCATGCTTTAAATGCAGTTGAATCCATTGAAAATATTTTTAGATTACAATTTAGATGAAACTTTGAGTACACTAAGGTATGCAGACAGGGCACGTAAGATAAAGAATAAGCCAATAGTAAACCAAGATCCAAAGCACGCAGAAATAAATCGATTGAACAAATTGATACAAGAATTGAAACTTGCTGTAGTTGGGCAAGAAATTAAGACTTCCTGTCCAATTGAACATCAAGAATTGGAAGCAAAGAATCAATCTTTACAAAAAAAGATGAGGGATTTAATGGAAAAGCTAAATGCTAATTTAATAGAAACTGTACTCATGCATGAAAGAGCAGAACTAGCTGAACAAGCTAGAGAAAAAATTCAGACAGATATGAAGAAAATCCTGGAAGAATGTAAGGCGCTTTTAAATGATTTTGAAAAAAACCCTGAGAATCATAATGAACATCTATCAAAATTAGAAACTTTATATGCGAAAATTCTTGGTAAGTAATTATAATCGTATTACATTTCATGCATATGTATTAATAGAACGTATATTACAAGATAAATTGACTTTACTTATAATATATAGAGATTCAAGATGATCAGAAAAAGACATTAGATCTTATAAATTGTGGAATATTATCTAACAATGAAAAAACGTTTACCATTAATGATGAAGAAGGGTCAGAAAATGTATGTTTATCTGAGATGAGCTCTGAAAATTCGGACAGTATGGATAATATTGATGAAAAAGAGGAAGAGCATACGTTGCTTCTAGTTAAAAGGAATAATGAAGTGCAAAATATAAATAAAGAACTAGCCATTAAGGAAAGTCTTATATCTCAGCTAGTTAAAAACTCGTCACAAATGATTGATTATTCCAAAGAAATACAAGAAATGGAACATGAAATAAAAACACTACAAACTGAAAGAGAAGAACTTTTACAAACGTTGCAAAATGTTCAAGCAAGTAATACCAGTTCGAAGTAAGAAGTTTAACTAAATGCCTAAAATAATGGTTTATTTATTTCTTTATTTATTTTATATGGTGTTTTTCTTTTCATTGTACTTGTTAGATTGGCAGAAAGTAGGCGGAAAAAGGTGCAAGAGTTGGAGAAAAAGATTTCAGAATTAAGACGGAAAGTAGTAGATCAAGATAAAATAGTGAAGTTGAAAGAAAAACAAGATCGACAGATAAAAAATCTATCCAATGAAATGCAATTGTTAAAGCAAACGAGAGTCAAATTAATTAGGCAAATGCGCACTGATTCTGATAAATTCACAAAATGGAGGGAATGTAAGGAAAGGGAGTTAAACAGACTGAAAGATCAGAATAGAAAGCAAGTGAATGAAGTGACGCGTTTAAAAATGAGGCATAGTAAACAAGAGATTGTATATAAAAGGAAAATGGAACAAGCTTTCGCTGCTAATAAACGATTAAAGGTAAGTTGTTAATTACAGTTTTCACTGTAATAGCTTTAATTAAACAGTGATTGATTGTGTTTTCATTTTTATATTTTATTTCTTAGGATGCTCTCGATTTACAAAAACGAGCAATATTGAGGAAAGAAAAGTTGAATAACAATTCTGATAAAATTCGTAGTTGGCTAAATCAAGAGATAGAAATATCATTAAGCACAGTTGATGCTGAATTCTCTCTGGAAAAATTAATGCAAGATAGAGCTTTACTGACGCAAAAACTAAAAGAATTTCAAGACAGTAATGAACCAAATCAAATAGAAATTGATGAACTTACTGAATTTTTAGAATTACGCAATACCCAGATTACAGACCTCCAACAAAAAATAGTAGAATCAGATCAAGGTAGGTATTTATTAAGCTGGAATTCATTGAATTATATATAGATGTACAAGACCACTCTAAATGATAGCAAGACCACTATAAGTGTATGTTTGCCTATATAAACGTATATTTGTTTAGAGAATAGAGCGCATTCACGGTGGCAGAAATTACACACAATGGAGGATGCGAAGACTACTCTGAAAATTGTATTTAAACATTTAGAAGAAGACAGAAAGAAGCAATATGTCAAAGAAGTGGAATATAATGAATTTTTGGTTTGTATTTTTCATTTAGATCTTACATTTTATCATTTAAGTCAACCGGCAATTTTATTTGGAACTTGTATGATATTTTTTTACTAAGATTGCACATTGGCACAATTTTAGGAAAAATATAAACAATTGGAAAGAGAATTGGATGAGTATCGGGCAAAAGCCAAAGAAAGACGTATTTCTAAACAACTCGCATTAAATGAGACACATACCATTAAAGACTATGAAAATAAGGAAAACATCGAAGTGAAAACAGAATTGGAAGCAGTATATATGGTTAGCCCATTCCCCCAACTTAGTTATCAATATGTCCAATTAACTTGTCATAAATTTATCTTTTGACGGATTTTCAGACGCCAAATGAGAAACTCAAATCGAAAGATAAGAAGAAGACAACACTACAAGATTTATATGCAGGGACAGATGATAGTATTATTGAGGACGATGATGTTAAAAATGATCCAGACTGGACACAAACTCCATTTTTCAGTCGGGTTAACAAACTTCGGGTAAGTGATCAAAGTTAATAGCCGCCATAAAATATCGTATTCCGTCAGTAAGGAAAGTCTATCATTTTTATTTTCAGAACACAAAGAGTTCTGTATTTGATCATTCAACAGTGAAACGAACATCGGATGGAGATATAAAATGTGGTTGTAAAACGAAATGTAGTTCTCATTTTTGCCCATGTCGGAAAAACAAAGTTGTATGCTGCATTGACTGCAATTGTAATTCAAATCTTTGTAAAAACAAAGATAAAGATAATGTATGTTCATTTGTTAATCATAATAACAATTCTCTGGTGGCTAGGCAAAAAAGTATAAGTGCGATTTTTGTTAAAACAGGATAAGTACGATAATATCATGTATTTGGATATACTTCCGAGTGGCACCGGTGTCCTCGGATGAGATTGTAAATCTGAAACATAAAATCATAGCTTGGGAAAATCGTGCCTCTGGAAGATACAGATCTCTATATACAGTGAGCCTCGCGAACTCTGTCCTCCCGAAATATCTTCGTTATTTTAAACAATGCACGAAAATGTTTCCAATAAAACTTACAGGATTCTCCTTTTAGATGCCCATTTGTCAAAAAACTGCTGTTACTATATAATTAATTGCTTTAAATCCTATAACTCTGAGTGGAAATATTTTCGCGTAACGATAGAGGTCGTTGGACACATTGTATAACAGATCTTCCTGTAGAACTATATACATACTCTGAAAAACTAATAATTCTGATTTATACGTTTTTCCCGCCGATCAGAGAATTATTTAAAAGAACAGTATTGTAGTATTTTTCTTTTTTTCAGATGAGTTCCATGTCACTGTTTGACTATAAGGATGGTCCTGAAAAAAGTAATGAATATACGAAGAAACGAAGGTACAACTTACACTTGATTTCGGTATTACAGCTACGGGCGGTACTAAAGTTTCACTGATTTTTTCCCGATAGATTGACAAGTAAAGAAGAGTACGATTAAACAATGTGGATGACATCATAGGTGCAGAATTTGGTTGCGCATGGATGGATTTCATTAATAATATTTAGAAACAATTCACTCTGTATGAAAACGTTTTATAAAAGAAACAACAAATATCTTACCCACTAAACTTCACATTTAATTTAAGTACATTTCATAATTGTAAATAAACCTCATTAATGTTATTTGATTATCTATTCATTATCTAAATATAATTTTATATTCGTTTTAATTGAAAGTAGTTTTACTTTGCACCGTTTGTCTTTATTTGTAATTGCATGTTTGAGAGTCCCATCGGTAGGGTCATTTAGCTAGACTTCTCTGCTATGATACGGGAGAAATATAATTGAAACATTTATTTGGACCTACAGTTTTTAGGTGAATTTTGGAACCATCAAGAACCACGGTGTAAAAGCATATGTATCAAAGATTGTTCTTGATTACGAGTCCAGCTCCTAACTAATTGAGCCACAACGGATCACTCTCCGCTTTCCTTAATCTACTCTATCTGTATACATACTTGCTTTATTAAACAGACCTTTAATTTTTAATTTACGTTGAAGTAAAATTTCAGTCTTCAATCAAATTATTAATAAGCACTCGGTAAGATACTGGTAACGGTAATAAAATTTTCTTCGTTACATTTGGATAGCACTAATTCTAGATAAACGATTTATTCCAATTTTTTTATAAATAATGCCACGTAAAGACAGCGAACAATTTTTTAAAATATATGTCGAGGTATATTTACGTTTTACAATGTAGTATACTTTATCATTCATAGCGTTTTGGGTTTTAATACTGATTTGGAAGGGTCATATTAATAATGAAACAGATGTATATGTATTATTAATTACCAATATGATGCTAGATATTGCTATACTTTTTACGTAAAATTTCAAACAATCTATTATATCTATTCATACTTAAAAATATCACTTTGATGGTTGCCTGGATATTGAGAAACGAATATTTTTTTCGAATGTGGCGGCAGAACTGAAGTTTAAGTTTCCGCTAATGAAAAACTGATCTCTTCCGGTCGTATACCATACCGAGTAAGATGGGTAGGTGATCAGTTTTAAAATTATATCGTTCTTTTCGAGTGTAAAATTCAGATCTTTAAGTATTTGACGTTCTGGTTGAGTTCTTAATACAGTCAATTATAATTTTTTTAAATAATTGATAACAGATATTTAGATGTTTTACTTAAATTATATTGAATGCAACGTGGTGTCCCATGTGCCCCATCTATAAAATCAAATATTCTATACGAATATTATCATTATATCGTTTAGTACTTCATAATTTACATTTCTTTTGTTACTGTCTTACATAGTGCGAGGTGTAAATTGCAAATGAAATCTCAAATGAGAACGTGAAATATTAATAACTGAACATAACCTTATTTCTCGATATTATTTACAGGTAAACCGCGTGGTCTTCGCACTGCACGTAAGCACGTAAATCACAGACGTGATCAAAGGTGGAACGATAAAGACTACAAAAAAGCTCACTTGGGAACCAGATGGAAGGCTAATCCATTCGGTGGCGCTTCTCATGCCAAGGGTATTGTGTTAGAAAAAGTGTATGTACATTTTAATTAGTATTTTGAAAGTAGCCTATAGTCAAGTATTCTAATAAAGTGATCTTGTTTTTTTAGTGGCGTAGAAGCTAAACAGCCAAATTCTGCTATTCGTAAGTGCGTTCGTGTACAGCTGATTAAGAATGGCAAGAAAATCACGGCTTTCGTACCTAGGGACGGTTGTTTAAACAATATTGAGGAAAACGACGAGGTTTTGGTAGCAGGATTCGGCCGTAAAGGTCATGCTGTTGGTGACATTCCTGGAGTTCGATTCAAAGTAGTAAAAGTTGCCAACGTTTCATTGCTTGCGCTTTACAAAGAAAAGAAAGAGCGACCTAGGTCGTAAACCTGTCATGTATTTCTAATAAACATCAGAAAAAATTTTAAATAAACTAGCATTCTATTAATACCCAAAATACCTTCATTTTTATTGTAGTGTACAAAGTATAAATGTAAAAACTGACTTTTACTTAAAATATTAAAATGAGTATTTCATATAATTCTGTACATTTAGTATTAGTAATTATCCATACAGGCACTTTTAGCTTCCTCTGTGTGTGTAGCAGTTTCTTCTACAATTTCGCTTAATTGAGTATGTAATTCACTTATTCCTGTTGGCACGTTGGCATTTAATATTTCTATCCTTGCTTGCAAGAACTAAAAAGCCAAATTACAAAGCAATATTTAGTAAGGTATACAGAATGCATACACAAATTAGAGACAAGCTTTAGGAGCATGTAATATCTATAAAAAAATAGCTATAAGCCTGCAATGAAATAGCATATTATATTCAGTACTTATATAAATCCTATTCAGAAACGTTAACAATATTTTTTACCCATGTTTACTAAGACTTGGTTGTTTTTACGAGTACTGCATGCTTCTAAAATTTGCTCCCAACTTTTATATACACATTGTATAAAGCACGACACCTGTGTTAAAGACGAAAAGTTCGTATATATATCATTGATGTCATCGTCCATAGAGCATAAATTATTCTTCTCATTCTTTGTATTAAACGTTGGCCATGATTTGATTTTAGAAAATGCTTCTATAAAATTCTTTTTCTCTGCATGAAATAATTCATCTCTGCCAATTTCAGCTTCATCTTCCTTCTTTTCATTCTGCAACAGAGGATAAAATTTCCCTTAAATATATTAGTTTTATATAAGTATTATGTTCATGCCAAGTATATGGTTAAACTTTGGAAACTCTAATCGCAAGGGAAAAGTTAAAACCTCCAGATTATGTAGGTTTCGACTGAGAGTGGTTAAGGAAGCTGTATGGGATGAAGATTTGACATGCAGAGGCTTTGTACTTTTGGTACTCCAAATTTTAGAGGTATTTAAATTACCTCTGAAATGTTTACTTCTATACCATTTATCATATTGGGTTCATGGATGGAACATAATCTTTCATGGTCATTCAAATACTTGTCTAAATTATCAAAATATTTCATAGATTCAGAGTAAGTTAACTTTGGTTGAATGTTACACGAAACTGTATTTGGATCTTCGTTGATGTAGACCTAATAAAAAATATATCTATGAATATACAAATAATATACATATTTTTTTTTACAGAACCTGTTTACATACATTCAATATATCATCAATGGATTCTTTTTCAATATCTTCATTATTAGAGAATCCAATAAATACACATTTTATAAAATCTAATAATAATTTTAAAGTTGGCAGTTGTTCTTCGAATGAGCAATTTCCCTAAAAATAACAATTAAATTTTTTAAATTGCAAATAATATTTAAAAATTCTAAGTAAAATACAAACCAACAAAAAGTTCTTATCACAACAAATTCCAATTTCAGAATAACGTTTGAATAACTCTGCTATAAAAAATAAATGTATTGCTTTAACACTTAACTTATGATCTATTTGTACAGTATGTTAAATATTGTTTCAATGACAACAAATAAAAACCTTCTAAAGTATCGCCCTTTAATTTTTGTAATGTAGTAGCAATTGTGGGAGATTTTTCGCATAGAAGCCAAGATAATAATGACAATCGATTCTCTCCCTTAAGAATCGTAAATTTCAAATTTTTAGCTACGGCTGTTGTAATTTGCGGATACCTTATTTGCACCAGAGTGTTATAAAACTCGGACATAAGTTCCTCTGTATTACTCATTCTTAAAAATAATATATTAACCCTACTACATAATAGACATTGGATGTCTTATTTGTTTTGGGCTTAAACGGTCCAATGTAATATTTATTCCACACAGTAATAATTAATTAACCGATAAATAATTATAGCAAAGTTAAACACTACATTCAACCGGCAGTTCAGTTGTTTTGATTGAACTTTGAAATAATAGCATGGACTACGTAACGTTCATATAGATAGATGACGTAAAATTCAAATTGCACCTAGTTTAGCGCAATGTTGTCCAGGGGCGTGGCTTATTATTAGTGATGAGATTTGAAACACTCCGAGTCCCTTCGAGCATGATTCGAAGCTTAGATTTTTTGATAGTACTTACATACATATATGTATACAATAGAGAGGAGGAATTGAAATACGGATAGAGTTGGAACATGCCCAGGAATGGGTGCAGAATTATGAATAAAATCAGTAGAACCACAGACGAGGTATAGACCATTAATTTGAGATTAGGCCAGATAAAAAAAGCCTATTGCAAGCTGAGAGAAACGCAATTGTTTAAATGAACGATCTAATCTAGAAGGTTGATTTTGAAGATGCAAAAACCTGCCCTAGGGGTGACAAACGCGAAATGGCGCCACGTACTTTTCCCGCGAGTGTGGTAGCTCTAAAGCCCCAGTACCATTCCTATGCCACTGACAACGTTCTCGGCAAATTATAAGAAGCAATGTTAATTGTAAATTTTATATCTCGGCTCCTGGTGGTTATTTTTTAATCTATGAGGTGTCAAACGAGAGGGTAGGTAATAATTTTAATTTTAATTATTGAATTTGAATAATAATTGCAGGCAAGAAAGGGCGCAGTGGAGCTGAAAGGGATGCAAGGGACTAATAGTGAATGTAGAGAAGCAACTTGTTAGTTTCCAAGCTGCAGGCTAAGATAACTTTAATACTAAGAAGAATAATAAAAATGTAGCTGTATGTTTTCTTCTTCTGTGGTCGAACTAAAATTTTTCCATCTTATTGACAGAAATTTTATTTATATTTAATCGTTTTCATAATTGGTATGGATTTGTTAATTCATAACAATTTTTTATTACAAATTTGGTAATAATCGCATGTAGTTTTCGTTTTTTTAGCAACTTTAAAAAGTACAATGTATATATAGAATATCATTAAAATAATCCAAATTAATCCAAAGTTGACTGCAGCTACTAGTATTTAAACCATTCTGATACAATTTTCCTATAATTTACTAATTTTTTATAACGAACTCGATTGTTTCTTTTTAATTTTGGGCTTCAAACAAATTTCGAATATAAATTGTTTCTGATAACATGATCAAGAGTAAGAGAACCGTGAACGCGTGCCGGTTTTAGATGGCGCCGATGTACATACACAATACTGAATGAAAAACAAGAACAAAGAACATAGGCTTCACTGCCTTTTCAGACTTTGTTCCGTTTTATTGCCTCTGCCATGGCACACTTTACACATTCATACTGCAAATTAAGTTATATAAAACTTGCGGATCAAACTTGCACACTTCATGTAAATTGTACTTATACAACATATTAGTTTATATATACATTTTTAAACTACTAATAAGGCGGCGGTTGATGTTGATAATGTTGCGGTGGTTGACTCAAGTGCCGTTGCAAATGCGTTACCAATTGTGGAGTTGGTTGCTGTCCAGCATTACCTTGCTGCTGTTGTTGCTGTGCCTGTTGTTGTTGTGCTTGTTGTTGTTGTTGCATCGCAAGCATTTGTTGTCTCATTCGTTGCTGGTTTATCGCCTGTTGCTAATAATACCGGTAAATACATATAATTATCTGTCCATTTATAATCATCCGATAAATCGATTTGATCGAAAATAATCTGCGTTAACTCGACCCGTATACATATTTTTCAACGACCAATTTATATTTCCAGGACGAGACTCTTTCCCAACTATACATTTTCTTTATCTCAGAACTTTATATCGTATGAGAAAGTAAATAATAAAATTAACTCACCTGTTGGAATTGTTGATTTTGTTGCAGACCAACATTGGTAGTACCAACACCCGCAACTCCAACGGCACCAGGTTTTCCACTTGCTTGTCTATATGGTGGTGCAGGTTGAGTCTGCACTCCACCTCCCATTGGACCCATTGTATTCATTGTCACATTTGGAGCCTGAAAAATATGAACAACCTATTTCCTATTTCTTATAACAAAATATTTTTCAATAAAATAATTTTATCTACTTTTCCTCTGAATGGTACCTGAAGGTACGGTGGCCTTGCAGTCCCTGGTTGCATACGTTGTTGCGGCATATACTCTTGTCCCCGTTGCTGTCCCATTAGCTGCTGTTGATTCGAGAACATCATATTTTGTTGTTGATTCATTAAACCTTGTTGCTGTTGTTGTTGCTGCTGCTGCTGCTGCAATAATTGTTGTTGCTGTTGCGCCTGTTGGGGTGCTTGTTGTTGTTGTTGTTGTTGTTGTTGTTGTTGTTGTTGTTGTTGCTGCTGCTGCTGCTGCTGCTGCTGCTGCTGCTGCTGCTGCTGCTGTGGTATCATTTGTTGACCTCCATATCCTGCATAATTCTGGTTTATTCCTGGGAAAAAAAATATTATCCGTAATAGAACGCACAATATTCATTTGATACAATAACTTTAACCATTACGGTTTATTCTTACCTTGCTGCATTCCAGTGTACAGTCCTTGTTGTTGCGGTTGTTGCGGTTGCTGCTGTGTGGCAAACATTCCTTGTTGTGGGTTCATGGTTGGAGCTCCATGTTGTGCTCGTAATTGTTGTCTAATAAATTGTTGCCTCTGCATTCCTTGGAATGCTCCGGGCCCACCAACCGGTGTAGTATTTGGTTGCTGCTGAGAGCTCATTAATTGATTGGACGGTAGTCGTAAACGTAGCATATGAGAAAGCGCCTGCTTTGATTGATTGTTCATGCCTGGTCGATCGTATCTTGGCCCAACTGGAGTTGGTGGTAATTGTTGACCATATCCGTATTGTTGAGCTGGTGCATGGGTTTGTTGATTGGCATACCATGGCTGTTGATGTTGTGGTGGCTGGCCAGTGAACATTCCAGGTGGCTGATTGACGGGTACTTGTTGAGTCCCAAATGCCATTTGTTGCAATTGGTTTGGTGGTTGCTACATAAAGTATAAAAGGCGTTAGGCGTACCGGAGAGAAATGTACATCTGCTCGGAAATCAAATGAAATAAACGAAACCTGAATTTGTTGTGCAACAGGTGTAGTAGGTGTAGCAGCTCCTTTACTCCTTCTGTGTCTTCGAGTTTTCATAGCTTTTCCTTTACCATTAGTAACAGCAGTACTAATGCCACTATTGCTAACATTACTTGTTACTCTTCCAGGGGAATCGATGCTCATTGGCGTATCAGCCTTTCCAGGTTCTGATTCCTTCTTGTCTGGTTCCAAATCTTCTGGGGGTAACGGTGGTGGTTCCAAATAATGGCTAGGAGCTCTAATCTGGCTATGTGTATGATACCGCAAAAGTTTATGAGCATTTTGGTATGTCAGAGGTTTACGTTCTAATTTAACTGCTCTGAACCAGGCCCAGGAAATTGGTGCTGGATTTTTGTGACCCTCTAATACTTCCCATGTGGAGACTCTTTGAGAATCGCAGACTTGTAAACCCTAATTTAACATACATTTTCACATCACCCCGTTTTCATTATAAAGTGTATTATGTTTGAGAGTATTAAGGTTAACAACTGACCTGTTTCTTATCGATGCTATCGAAACCTGCTATCTTATTGCCCTTCGTATCAGTCAAGCATCCAACCGGTTCGCAAGTAATAACTTCCATCGTTAATTTTGGTAGCGGTAGCAGCTGCCTAACATATCGAATACTGGAAGAATTTCTATCGCCAAGCTCCTTTTTCAACTTTTTCATTAAATTTTGATAATGTTTCTTATTTTCATCTTTCTCAGACTGCGAATCGGAAACTAGGGTAGAATGTATTAAGGTTGCTAACATATCTATGACAGTGGTAAATAATTCGGAATTATTATTTAAATCTATAACACCGTAGCTAACCAGCTGAACCAACAAAATAGCCCAGTCTGTAGTAGCAGTTGTATTTCTCTGTATAGTATCGAAAACTCCGCCGACGAGACTAAATCTCAATTGTAATGCATCCTGCAACACCTCTCTTGTCTTTGGGTCTTCGGTGGCAAAGTTCTTCTCTTCTTTGCTGACGTTTAAAAACTGCGACAGCTGGGAATGTAATGACATCAGCAAACCTTCTCTTTGGTCGTCCTGGCCCTTCAGACAAGTCAGTACGAGCGAGAGGAATGGTTGATGATTAAATAGAGATGGTGATTTCGATCTACTTCTATCACGGCCCGCTGCAGTCTTCGACCAGTTACCAGATTCCAGTACTTGTCCCGCTACTTTTAGAACTCGACCTTGTACTGCGCTTGGCAGCTTCGAAACTAACGGGGCAACTAACCATATGGAACCAGATCGTTTGTCCGGTTTACTAGACAAGGTATTCAATTGGAAAACATCGATCGCAGCTTTAGCAACAGTATCTAACCATTGTGAAAGATCGCTCGAGCCAGAAGGGAATTGTTTGTACATTAGTTGCAAATCGAGCCATGACATTCTTAAGCTCCATTGCTCCAGAGTTTCCAAAATATTTGTTATGTGAGTCTTTTGATCGACAAACGCGTCGGTGGATGTTTCGGGGTAACAGATCATATGAAGTAATCGTTGAGCTTGACGCGGTGTTAACATGTTATCGAGTAACATATCTGGATGACAAAGTTCTTCTGGATTTTGCAAGCACCTTTCTAGTACCCATTCTTGGCTACAAATTTGTCGAAGAACGTGTTGCGCGAAATCCGATAAACCCTTCACATTTTCAGTAGTCATTCCAGCACTGCTGCTAGACGAAGACATCGCTAAGTCAAGCCCTAAATCATCCCCGCCTCCAAGAATATCACTGGTACCTAGGATATGACTAATCGACAGTTCACTTGGTCCACCTGTGGTCACACCGACACCAACACCAACACTAGCTGGTCCACCTGCTTTGCTCGAATGATTCATTGGTACATCTGGTTTCTTTGGTGGTTGTTTGCCAGCTGTTGCATCCGCTACAACTAATATAGCTTTAAGTACTGCTAAAACTGGACCAACTCTGATGTTATTATGGGCAGCTGCTAGTAGGTGCCTGTCGCAGCTCAATTTTATACTGTAACCTCTGGAGTTTCCATTCGGTAGAGGGTGAGGACTTGTACTCACAGAGTACAAGGCTGGTTGTGGACATTCAACTGTTTTGAAAAGGCGAAGGAGTAAATGACAAGTTAAACGGGCCCCAGCTTCAGCTTCCATATCTGCATCTCCACGACCCTCATTACAAGCTTTCACTAATGATGGCAGTGCTATGTGCACAACAAAATCTTCCAGGGAGAAACAATGCCTTGCTGCAAACAAGAAAATATTGCAATATTGCTTGCAAAATAGATAAATTATTTTATAATATAAAACTATTAAATATGTATGGTTACCAATTAAAATCGATGTGAACACGGCCAAGGAATTGTGTATACTCAAGTCCTGAACGTCGACTTGATTCAACACATCGATGTAAAAAGCAGAACTATTCGATGAACAACAAAGTGCTGTAAGAACGCCAAGCCACTCAGCGTTCAGAGCGTTGCAACAAGCTGTTAATTCCGCACACGTAATCGCAATATCATTCAGTTTGTCGTTATCTGTTTCACTGCAAACTGCAACAATTGCATTGCAAACAAAACTATAACGATTCGCCGGTGTCTCGTTCAACTGTCTAGCCCACTGTGGCTCGATTTTTCCACCACGTCTTGGACTGGTAAACACGTCCACCATGAATTGCGAGTTATACACATGACTCGATGTCGTCGGTTGCAATGTGCTGTAAAGAGCTGTTCGAATTTTAGGATAAGCATTGCTAAACGCTTCCACTCCATGTGGCTTTGTTTTCAACAACGAACAGGACGAGTACAAATCATAAAGGTGTGCCAGTACACAGCGTTCAGCGGAACTGCAATCACTAGGATTGGACACGTGCTTCACTACTTTACAAAGTAAATCAAATACTGCTGTTGTTTGTTCCGGAGATACTGAAATAGTTAATTAACCATTTTTTTGTTGCTTTTGCTTCTTTCTTTGAGTTGCTAATAACACATATCTTTGGAAAACTGTACTTACACAACAAACAACAATGATATCTCCTTAATACACCTACAACATATAGACTTAAGCTTGTAGTATAACTTCTAACCAGTTGACTGTTCCTAACTGATAATTGTGTTTCAACTTCCGGTAACTCCTTCAATATTTGAATACAAACATCTATCAATCCGTATATATTTAACGCGAGTTCCATTAAATCAAACAGAAACGCTACGTGCTCTTGTACTGGTAAATAAGACGAACCAGCCAGCGCAAATGTGTTCAACATTTCTATAACTTGGGTAGCGCATTGCCATGTTACAACGTGCTGGTCGAAATAACTGAGATTCTGAAATTTCAGAGTAATGGCTTCAAAGTTGAATTCACTGCGGGAATGTTTCTTCACTTTTCCGCCTTCTGCAACGTCAATACTGAATTTCTTTCCAAACAATTTACACACTTCCTTTGTCATCTTTTTAACAACGTGTCTAGCTTCATCTCTAACGCGCCCTACGCCATAGAGTAATACGTGCCGCTGATTGCAGTCGTGTTGACTACACGTTTCATCCTGTAAACATAATATTATGTCGATCACGATGTTTCACTATATTCTTAAGCTCACATTTATCCATTAAATAAAGGCTTTTATTTCACGTGTGCACATGTATTCAACTAGACCTTGCATTTGTTATTACGCGTCTGCCGTGTATTAACGTATCCATATTTTAGTTTTTTTACTTTGTAAAACATAGACACTAGTATTTATTGGAGGAATATACAGAATGAAAATATGGCTTTATATATCTTTAGGCTGTAGGCAGAGAAAAAGGAATTTCACACGGGTAAATGATTACATGTGAAATAATCTATTGGTACATGCGTACTAAAAATTACACGCATTACAATACCGAAACCTTTAATACACGTTTAAAACCATGATTTCTGTCATTATGTTTCAGTGATTACCTGTGGTAATGGAAAATGCGTTGTATACAACAAATGTCTACTATGACTTGATGGCATTTTCGAATCTAATCCCTCTTGAGTACCATGCCCAGCTAGAGCATCTTCTTTGGGACTGTCAGGAGCATCCATACTATTCTGTTGATCTTCTTTGATATGTTGTAACAACTTGTCCAAATCATCATCAATTTTACTATCATCATAATCCATCGTTCGACCATGATCAGGCACCTCTAATTTAGCTGGTTTTAAATCTATTCCAGGAAATAAGCTGTCTTCGTCAATTGGTTCTCTATTACTTGGAGTTCCAGGTTTGCTAGCAACGGGACCTAGATAAAGTGTCCAGATTCTTAACGTTGTCATAGTAAATTAAAGAAAAATTGAGACGGAAAAGAGAAAAAATAAAAGACGTAAATATTACATTCAAATATTTAAACCATTGATATATTTTTAACGAAAACAACATTAAGTAAATATAGGTATATAGATTTTTTTTAATTTTGGTGAAATATAAAATGTATCAAACTTATAGAATCAGTTGCTTGAGAAAATAGTTAGTAGAAATTAGACGATTAATCAGACCCACCTTGTATAAGGTCACCTCTAGAGATGAGGGTACACATATACGCGTCATGTGAAAATACATCGTGTCTAATTAATTCTGAAAATAAGTGAACCAAATTCGTAAACTGAACTTTTGATTGAGCTGTTGTATTATCTAGTACCGGGGCGTCCATGTCCAAAAACTTCATAAGTAATGGTTGAAAAATTGGAAGTACAGGTGGATTGCCATTACTACAGATACTATCTTTATCATCGTTATCGTTCGTTTCCCCAGTAACTTCGCTCTGCCGTTTTTCGAGTAACTTCGCAACTGCCATTGCCCTATGTTCACCCCATCTTTCAGCGCTCACTGCCCATTCGCATAAAATTTCAACCACAGCGGAATCTTGTTGTGGATTATATTCAGTTTTCGTGTCACGCTCACTGGAACTATCTTTTGGAGGTGATGTAAATATTTTAGCATACAAAGTGTCTAAAGAATTGGTAGAATCCATTCGATCGAAGCTATGTCGATCTAGAGCATCCAAGGCAGCTAGTACTTTAGTGGTTGTTATTCCAGCACTGCTTTGTTGCCATTTGTCACACGACCATTTCCCTTCAGCAGCTTGAGATCTTGCTCGAATGTTCTCCTGAGCAATTTTTAGTTGCTTCAGTGTAGGATTTGTTGCACTCGCCGGTGGACATGGCAAAGCTGTTGGTGGACAAGGCAAATAATCTAAAGGAGAGCCGTTTAACACAGACGGAGCCTTCCCTTCGCCAACGCTATTCCATACCAGTCCTGTTGAGCATTCTAATGTAATGACCTAGAAATGATAAAACTTTCTTATATATTGAGCACAGAAAATTATCATGAAATTATAAACTACACTAATTTTAATTAAAATACAATTATATATAGAAGATTATTTTACCTGTATTATCGTGGACAAACTATAAATCACATCCCTATGATGTGGACATGATAAATAGTCATTAAAAGCAGTTGTTAATGGATTTTGCGTTTGACTAGCGGTGGCAGTGTCCTTCCCACCATTAACATCGCTTTTATTTATGGACGGACTTTGTGGATTGCCATTTGTTTCCACGTTATTACACATATGTGCCAATTTTCGACAACACAAATATGCCAAACGTCTAGCTAATAATTCTGACTGCACAAATTCCTCTAAATATTGTAAGGCCAATGGGAACAAAAGTTTTAAAATACCATCCTCTGAGGGTGAAGATTTAATTTTGTCTAATAATTCTAAGATCCATTGTAATAATTCTTGTCTATCTAACAATCCTTCTTCAAACATATATTTTGCCAATTGTACACAATAATGCCATTGTTTCAATGCCAATTTATGTTCCTCATTCATGCCATTTCCTGTTGATGCTTGGCTATTCGAATTTGGTGTCGATGGTTGATTATTAGCAACTCCATTACTATTGTTAGTATTACTATTTACATTATTGTTACTGTTACTATTTCCAGTACTACTACCGTTGCAGGAACTATTTGTAACACCATTTGCACTATTGCTATTTTTTGTATGATTATTTATATGGTAATATTCCTGTAGTTTTGAAAGTTGATCCTTTAAAAACTTGATAAGTGTTCCAGTCCATTCTAAATGGAGGAACAAAGAAAATAATTATAAATTATTATATTTAGCCATCTATATTCAGATTTATTTTTACATTTGGAAAGATGTGAAATAGTTTATTGCAAGAGAAGGTATTGTAACACTGAATTCACAATGGGTGATGGGTTAAACAAATATATATAGATTGCAATAGGAAGATACAATTGTACAACACTTTGGTATATTATTCTAAAAATTAAGTTAATGATTTACAAAATTTAAATGTTGACTATGCGACAAATATATTGAATGTTAATTATTCTCAAAATCAAATTGTTTCAGAAAATAAGTCTTCAATGCCATTAAATAACTAATTTCACCGACTACATTTATTCAGAGAATATACATAGTACACCGCTTGCTCGTTAACCCAAGGACAATACTGCCACTCACTCAGCTGCCACGATACATGTGAAATATTGCAGGAACAATTTTTTTTTCTTTTCCATAACAAAGCAAAGTCTATAGGTTACAGATATTGACCCTGCATTGTTATAGCAGTACATTTTACAGTATTGCTTTTAAATTCACTAGCAAGCAGATCATGCTGTAACATTCAATTACCTGTAGTTGGATCAGGCAACTGTCTCTTCTTTATTTTGGCTTCCGAAACGGCTACTGTGTAAGCAGAACTTAATTTAATGAACCAGGCTGCCCTCAACATTGGTACTTGATATTCGCAAAGCATCATAAATATCTCTTCCTTCTTATTAAAGTTTGGAGCCTTCTTCGCAAGTGCTATTAGCGGTTTGCATCCAGACAGATCCTTGAACCATGCCTCGATGCCATTTTTGGTTCTCGCTGTTACTGGCCAGAAATTATCTTTTGGATTGATTTGTTGCCGTTTTCTTGCCGTGTCCGGCATCGTAGATAGCTCTTCCTTCTTCGCTAGGATCGCGTTAAAATATGCTCCAACTTTAGCGGCAGTGACATTACAGTGTCTCGCTGTCCCAAATTCCTCCGACATTTGGGGCATCGTTGCAAAACCGAGTTTAACATTTGTGGATGTTAATTCGTCTTCTTTCTGTTTCGGTTCTTGAGGATAGACGTCGGGCGGCCCTAATCTAGGCCGTTTTAGTGGCCTTTTCTCATACAGTATTCCCATCATGGTACAAGAATGTTATCAGAATCGACGTCCTATTATCAACATTGTTTACGTATACAACAGGATAAAATGATTTCGAAGCAACGAGCTCATTTACGCGGCTGCCAACGAACATATAACCTGTTTAATGACATATTTACAATTGCTCAACACTGTAAACGGTAACGCAACGACAGTCACTATGCTAGCGATAATTTGTAGGTGGCGCGTCGTTGATTCAAGTCGTGAACTTGAAAGTTGATGAGCGTGCTTGGGGTAAGTACTGTAAATAGGGAAGGGATCAGAGACAAACGTTACGATTTGCTTTTTTAAGTTTGTAACTGTTAAATTTTCTAGAATTTTATAAAAAAATCGTACACCACGGTACACCTTGATGATTGGACAAGATAATCGAACCAAAAGGTTCGTATTATGCTGCACTATTTTCTTTTTCATCGAGGGCTTTCTATAAAATGAATAAATTGTTACTTTGTCCCCATCAGCTAGAGACAACGAATTGTAACACCATAACTAATTTGAATAATAAAAGCAATTAATAGAAAAGATGCTTTTAAATTATATTATAATTTATACTATTGATAAACATAAACGTAAATATACACATAAGCATGAACAGAACATATAAACTCGGAAAATTTAGAAAAATACAAACAAATAAATATAAATTAAAATGAAATACTTTTCAAGACAATTATGGCATGAATAATTTAATTCATCATCGGTACAGTCCTCAATTGCCATTCTTTTTTAGTTTGGACGGCTGTTCGAATAAATTTTGTCACAATAACAAGTAAAATAACTTATTTGTCTGCATCTGGCGGTATCTATCACAAACACGTTACTATATGTGCGAATCTAACTAATAATCAAGAAAATAATTATACCTACCTAAAAATTCAATACATTATTTTATACAATATACAATATTTCATCGGATGGAGAATTGAAAGAATTAATACAAACGTACTTTTCACATATTATTTCAATAGGATAATCATATTAGAAAAACCGTTTGATGCTGCAATTTGCAACAACTGATATAGAGGAGAAGTAAGATTTGTTCACAAAAAATGGAAGGAGCCGATAAGTTGGTTAATTGGTACTTGTTTAAGAACAAGTGTTACATTCGTCCTGTGGTACGTTTGCCCAAATCTTCGCTACATGAAGCATTGTGACATCTATAGTTATATTGTCGGATAATATATATGAAACATATAGCGGAATATTTGAGTGCTTTCTACTACTGTGCAATATTGTACGCAATAAATTATGTTTTTTTACAAGACAAAGACGATGGTGAGTATATACTCGATAACGGAAACAGATCGGTCACAGAAAATAATCGAAAACATAAAATGAATAAAACGCGTGAAAATACGTCTAACGCTGATAACATATTCAATGTGGTGTTGAAAAAGAAAAAATATAATGCAAAATGCAGAGTCCCTTTTAAGGCCGGACCGCCTTGAACGCTGATCTATTGTTTTTTGCTCGAAGCATGGAGTGGTTGCTTTAAAAGAATTTGTCGTAGTACGCACAATGGATGGTACCGGTTTTACCTGGAACACTCAGTATTACGGCATTTACTTGTTTTAAACAATTGAAATTGTGTATAAACGAGAATTCTTAATTAGGATTTTAAAGTTCTTCGTATACCAACTACGCAGCTCCGCCAAAAAGAAAATCCTCTATGTATGCAATAGTGCAATTTCATAATGCACTGCCAGATATTAAGCAATTTTAGATAAGAAAAGGAACCAGTGATGATGTATAGTTTGTTGAAAATTTACATTACATTAAATTACTAATTTCACAATTAGATTAAATTACTAATTTCATTCGAATGCTAGCTGTCATTATCTTGTAACTAATAATGATATTATCTCATTTTACTTTAATCTCTCCTTGTTGTAGGCACTGATGATATATTTTGTAAAACAAAAATTAAATTTTTGCGATAATCCTGGTGTGATTCGAGGTAAAATCCCTAATAACTTTTAATAATTATGCACCTGCAAATATAGTGTGTTACTACTGACATTATTTCGAATTCTTTTGTCACACGTTGTTTTCGAAAATAGAAATTTTTATTATACTATTCAATCGTGAAATCAATTGTATCTTTGCAGATACCTTTTGTCACTTTATCTTTTTCATCAAGTATTGCTTTATTGTTAAACCTGTATATAATTAAAGGAATATGAAGATAACCACATTAAGTAATATATTTTTGTAAACCAAGGTTATAATGTTTATACAACAAAAGACTTTTAACGCACTTGCAGTTGAACGAATTATTTATTTGTCATTTCTTGGATGCTTACAATAATTCCACAAAACTCATTCAGTGGATTAATGCGCTATAATACGATCTAATTTCCATATCACGTCAGAAAAATAAATATGGAAAAGGATGAGGTTATTTATATATCATCCGATGATGATGAAGGGATAGCACAGGTTTGTATGTTGCACCCACACTTAAGTAGTTATATGTAACATTCTTTTGTGTTTAATTTTTCACATTAACTCTGTATGATTTATATAATTTTCTTACGATCAATAAGTTACAAGTATTCTTGATTAACAGAAATATCAAGCTTAGGAATTTATATGTTACTGTTTTAGAATAAGCTTAATAACAATAAAAAATCAATTGCGGAACGATTGGAAGACAAAAAGGTTTGCGATATAAAAGTAGAGATTTGGTCGCATGATAATGGAAAAGATGAAACACGTAGTCTGAAAAGAAAAGCCTCAAAAATATCTAGTAACAATGGCAGTGACTTGGATAACGAAAAAAGTATTAAAGTGTTTGTGCAGGAAACAGAAAATGGTATTGGTGTTTGCAATGTAAAGCAGAAAAAGGGAGAAAACGAGGAACCAAATATAACGATACTAAAACCGCAATTGGTTGTGAAAGAAAGGAAAACTATTTCTTCGGTGGAACAGGATATATTTCCTATGTTCATTAGTTTATGTTTGCAAAAGGATCGATCTGAGGAAATGAAAATTATTGTTAACAAATTAAAAAGGCGTTACGAACAATTAGATTCTGCTTATGCAAACTCAGAAGCTTTTACTAATTTTCTAAATGAAAAGAGAAATGATATAATGAATAGTAAAAATAAGTTGTATGTACATATAGCCGAGGTGATGAATGAAATGAAAAGTAGTTGTAAAGGGAAGTCAGTTCTGTTATCAAATGGCAAAAGTTGCACTGCAACCACAAATATATCAAAAACTCATAACGATTCAAGTATATCTAGCGCACACTGCTCTAATAGCTTGCAGAGGAGTGACATTATAGGTAATGATAATGATACCATACAGACAAATCGAGATAATTCAGATGCACAGGAAAGGCAGATTGCTACAGATAGAAAAGTTAGTGTATTGGTTAAAGCAATGAAAAAGTGTGAGAGGTACATAAAGAAGTTGTCAGAAACAGAAGTAAATTTTGGTGCAGAAAATAATAGTAACTATATGAAATTGGAGAGATATAAACATAGAATGGTGGAACTGTATAAAAAATATTGCCAATATACTGGAGACAATGACGATGCAGGTAGACTATATCTTCGACCAAAGAAATTTAGGACCACTGGAATTGTGGCTCTGGATCGTGCAATTGCAAGCTTCATTAATTCTAAGATATCCAAGAGAAAAGTACTGAAGAAATCGAATGCTTTTACAGATACACTAATTTTTCCAGATTACAATGATATTTTAAAATGTGTAACAAAATGTAATGATTTATATAACTTAAGTTTAGATAATAAAAGGCAGCAACTTATTGGTAAGTCGTTAACATTATTGTGATTGCAAAGCGGATATTTCATTGTTTCTATATAACATTTGTTACAGCTAAAAAAGCATTTATCGACGTAGGAGAACAGTTGCAACTCTGCCGTCGTAACGATTATTGGGATACATTTTCCTTATTCCTGGAGGGTAAAGAAGATGATCCTGCATTGAAAGATAAATTTTTGGTTGAAAAATTGGATCAAAACAAAAGAGAGAGCGAAAAGAAATTAGCAAATATATTTGAAGAATTTGTTAAGAAGCAGGAAGAAATGAAGGATGAAATCGCTGATGGTAAAACATCATCGGAGGATGAAGAAGATGAAGAGGAAAGTTTAGACAATGAAGATGAAGAAGATGGTGATAATGAAGATGATAATATGAGTGAAATTATCACAAGTGTAGACATAGAGGTTGATAAGAGTAGTTCAGATGAAGATGTAGATGAAGGTGAAGATGAAGATGAAGATGGAGATGGAGATGAAGGTGGAGATGGAGATGGAAATGGAGATGGAGATGGAGATGGCGATGGCGATGGAGATGGCGATGGAGATGGAGATGGAGGTGGACGTGGAGATGAAGGTGAAGATGAATATTGTATACATAAAGGTGAAACATCTAAATCTAAATCAAGTACGAGCAAAAAAACTTCCACACAATCTAAGACAGAAAGGGCAACCGATCTGAATGTGGTAGAGATGGATGAAACAAAGAAGACAAAAATCTGTAATAACATACAGACCAATGATGAGAACTTAGAAGCAACAAAAGTTGACGTTGCAAGTACATCCAAGAGTAAAAGTAATTGTAATTCAAAATTGATAAAAGAATATAATGCAATATCATCACCGCATGGTGTGATACACGATTTGAATACTTCTCCTAATAATGAAGAGACAACTACAAAAAACAATCATTCTCTTGAAAAAGCAAAAGGTTAGTGTAGAAACATAGTAGTGATGAAAAAACGATTCTGCGGTTGAAGAATAAACAAAACATTTAGATTTTATTATGTATTGTGTTGTAGAGGATAAATCGAATATTATAAAAGACGATCGAATAGACGATAAAGCAGTAGTCGAGGAGGAAGAGGGAGAGAATGAAGAAGCACAAACAAAATCAGAAGAAGGAACCAAAGAAGAAGAAGAGGGAGAAGAAGAACAAGAGCACCAAGAAAGGAAACGGGAGAAACCATTATTACGAGTACGTTCTTTTGCAAAACCACCTATTACATGGAAAGACGTACATGAGAAAGATGTAATTGATCTTACAAATGAATCACCGAAGAGAAGATCTACTGATAATCGGAGTACTAGTTTTCAGATTGGATCTAAGGTTCTTCCCACTGAACTTATGAAAACTAAATACAAAACAGTTTTAAAACCAACAGGAAGGACTGTAATTAATGTAAAACACATTACAAACAACTATGTGAGACTGAATGCTAAAAATATAAGTTTGAGTGGGCGGGGCAAATTGGGACGCGAGTTATTCATACAGTCGCAATCACCATTAGGTAAAACTGCAGGATCTGCAATGAAACATCTACCACCACAATTATCTTCCGTTAATCTAGAAAGTAATTTGAATTATCAATTAAAAACTTTGCAAGGCAAACAAAATATAAGCATGATACCAACTTCTCAGCCTAATCGAAACATGTGGTTACCTGAAAGACAAGAGCAAGGTACTTCGAAACATTTACAAACGAATTCTCTAAGGTCACAAAGTAAATGACTTATGGGAAAAATCATAACAATTAATTTTAATTACTGTTACACAAAAACATCAACAATTGACAGATGACAAACAGATTACAGAAAATAAACGTAATCATTTTTATTAAGAACTATTTGTTATTTAGTAATATTGTATTGATAAATTAATATATTACACTAAATAAATTTTGTACGAATACCAAGCTATATACGACCTTTGTATCTTAAATATTTTTATCGAATTCATCTCACCTTTCAAAATCGTTTGGCCTCTCACACAGATTAATAGTCTCACTCGTTAAGTATATTATTCAGTATTATTTTTGTCAAAACAAACTCTTCATCTGTTAGTTTCTCTACGATATCAAAGTGGTCAATATATTCTCTGAGGAAAATATATTTTACATTGTCCACTATTGTAACAAGTTTCTAGAATGGAAGAATGTGATAAACTTTTGTTTACAATAAGAATATAAGAATGATCTGAAATAGGTCAATTATTCTTATATAATAAGCGTACCTGAACACATTCGCGTGATTCGTTGATAAGTCCCGGTGAGTCACATTCTCCAACAGTCACAATAACTTTTAATCCTCGAATGGGTACATCATTTTTTACATTAAGTGTGCTGAAGCTATATGCATCAATTTCATCCCTAAATTGAATGTACTATGTATTATTAATAAACTAAAAAAAGAAAGAATTTATAAATGTATTCAGGTATTTACTTACTGGGTAAGCTTCAAAAGTATACTAAAAGTGGTATCGACGACAGGTTTCAAGTTATAAATGCCGCATATCAGCACGATGCCTTTTAATAAATTTAAATACCCTCGTTCTTTTATTTTATCCTGCCATAACTTATCGTACAAAATACCGATTGCCAAGTGTGCACCAGCACTATGACCGGAGATCCAAACATTCCTATTTGTGTCCAAGCAATTTTATCATTATATTATAAATTAATGTAACTATTATGTATATAATAATTATGTGAAACGTACCGACATCCGAGATCGAAAGCGTATTTTAATATTTGTCCAATTGCTGTTTTAATTTTCAATATTATATCCCCGAGTTTTACTAAAATATAAAAATACATTACAATATCTTTGGATTTCTTTCAATTTTATATTTATAGTAATATAAGTAGTATGTGATTTGTTTATGCAGGTATATTATACCGAAGTAGAACAGTACATACATCTATGTTATATGCAGGGTATATGTAGAGGATACGTTATACGATAATAATTCACTTAATATTGTCATTTGTAAATTAAAATATTTTATCGATTAAATCAATTAAAAATTGTACACTTACGAAATATAGATAAAAATGTGCAAAATGCATTATTTGAAGTGAAACTAATTCCTGTCTAGGTTCTCCTGCTTTATCAGTTTTACAAAGATAATTGATAACTTTGGACTAAATATCCTCTATCTAGAGATAAGAAAGTGATGCGTGCAAGGTTTATATTTTGTATCCGCGGTCTAAAGATAATAGAGAGAAGTGTACGAAGTTTACCATTAGGACACAAATCGTAACCAATCGTTATAACTTTAATTCCTTTGCTAACAAAAACTGGAGCCGCGAAGGCAGCAACATCTTTGTTACCTTCTTGCCAATAGCCACCATGAATGAATACAAATATAGGAGAGTCTGAAATAAAATAATCGGATCTATTAAAAAACAATTGAATCGGTAACATATTTTTTTAAAAAAGAAAAAAATTTAGATAAAATTAAATGCTAATTAATTACAACATGGCAGTCGTGAATCTGATAAAAATAATACATTAACGATTTATAATTAGTACATTTCGATAATTTATCCAAAAATTGTATGTACCATTAGGTAAATCAGTTCCATAAATATCATATTTAGAACGTTCTGTTCCTTCGTATGGAACGTCGAGCTGGCATTTTAATTTTTTACGAGCATTGTCGGTTACTGTAACAATAATTATGTAATATTTTAATTCATAACAAAAATGTTATATCTTTTGACAGTAAAATAATCCAATTCTATTAGTATCAGCTTCAACTTACCTTTTTTAGCAAACTGATAATAATGCTCCAGAATTTGTATCTCACCGAATCTCTTACTCCATTTGCTAGGAGTGTAATTTATTGCTACTTGCTCCTAAGGTAACAAAAAATACAGTTCCCGAAGAACAATTTTGAATGGTGAAAAGTTGATTGATATGCACTTACCGATAAAGACATTTTCACTTAATGATTTCACGAATATCGAACAGAAATAATTAATGTGTAATGATAAGTGCACAGTCAGGCACAAAGATGTTCCCTTCACTATCGATATTTATTTAACGTCTGATAAAGTTGGAAAATATTAGCGAACCGGCGATTAATTTTCTTAAAACAATACTGCATTGAGTTTTCAAGTTCTGTGTGAACTGCGAAACATCTGTTACTTTAATGAAAGTCTACTACTACTGTTCTTATAAGTCACGATATTACATACCATGACGTTTCTCAATATTCTTTGCTTGCAGATTGCGCTACTGTTTTTATGCTACAAGTACATGAACATTACTTATACCCCAACAGTCGAGTTTCATATTCAGACACCCCTTATCGAATGTACACATGTACGTGTATGTAAGTACTTATCCATGAAACACACAAGCTATATAAATTGCATGCTAATTGTACATGTACTTTTGTTAGGTTTTTGTCACGACTATGTCTTGATAGTTTAAATAATTGAAGGATTCTTTTAAAACGGCATTTCATCTTGATAATTCGTGCAACTTCCGTACTATCTATACATAATTGTTTCCATCATTGCCAGCTAGGGAACTATTAAGTACGACTGCTCAGTCATTCCGAAGGTAACACATCCATTCGCACTATCTGATAGCATTGAATAAGAAGGAACCGGTTTTAATACTTTATTTTCCACAAGTATGATGCAAGTACTTTATTCTGCACAGATTATTCGTGCAATATTTGATATTTAGATTAAAGCAAAAGTAAAGTAGAGTCATATTCTAATGTACTGCATGCTGCAATAAATATACTATTACGTGTAGGCTTCATACATGCGGTGAAGGTGGCGGATATTTCAAGAATGGGATCGTTAAGACCCAAAACCAGAAAAACCGGTCCCTTACTTTGGACGCCATTTTTCTGTAATGTATACCACTTCTCCCCGGAGAAGTAGCGATTAAGCTCGTAGCAGCTGATGTATCGAATGTGCCACGTTGATCCCTATCAACAGACAACAGGTAAGAGAAACATTGTTCAGTTAAAAAATTCGTTGGATTAAGGTATATTTCGTTCGAGGGGCTGAATCGTGCGGAATAAATTGTAAACAGTATGATCGCACAGGGAAACATTTCACGGTCGTCAAACCTTTACCTACATTTTACATAAATATAGTTACCTACTAGATACAGGGTTGTTTCATTTATGACGTCCATCACAATACCTTCGTCATTTTTGGCGATAAGAGAAATGGCTGAGTATATAGATGTTCGATTGAATGTGACGAACATTATAATTGATGAGCATTTTCTCTCCATATTATTTTTTTAAGTTTTCAAAGGTTATTGATGATTTTCCGACGACAGTAATATTTTAATGTTATCACTTGATAAAAAAAATGCGTCGATCCTGCCAGGATTCGAACCTGGAATCTTCTGATCCGTAGTCAGACGCGTTATCCGTTGCGCCACAGGACCGTCCTTGATTCCATTAATTAAATAATAGTACAAATATAGTCTGTCATAAAAAAATATTAGTATACAAATATTATAATAAACGTAAGTAAAGGAAATGAAAGGAGTAGCTAACTTAAAAATATTACTTAAAAAGATTCTATTAATGTAATCGTTTATTAAATGATTACTTTCCACTAAGATTAATATAAGATAGGGTGCATACATATACAAGAGGCTACACATTTTTATTTAAATTAAGGTTCTACCATCCTTTTGTGGCTAATTCCGTTTTCATTGTACCTACATATAGGCTGCCACAAAATTGGAAAATTTTATTACAAACTTCAGCGTCGGTCGTATTTCTTGTAGTGTTTGAATTAACTGCTAGCAATTTATTAAATTATTATTACAAATTCCAGCGCGTTGAAGTAACTCCTTGTATTTTTATAGCGTTAACATCAGCTCTTCCACAACTTCATACATTATTATTACAACTTCCAACACATATTGTGACTACATGCTTCCCTTTAAATTGAAGCTGTGAATTTGAGTCCTCTTTTATGGCTATTTCTACTTTTTTACCTACCAGATTAGCAACTTTAATCAATTTTTTATAATAAATTTAACTATTTAAAAAAATTGTAATCCAATATTAAACTTTTACAAAATGTTGGTACAATAAAATGTGTGGATGATGTTCAATTCTAAAATAATTGGTGGTCGGGGTAAAATGAGGTAATGAAGTTAGGCTACGATTTATAATCACTGGATTCTAAATCGAAATCTTTTATTGCCAGCCCATTTGGGATGGGTCACTAATCGTAGCAACCTCCAAGTGGTGTGACCCGGGCAATCGATATTACTTATCACATAATTTTCGAATTATGCTGGAAATAGTATCGAGCTAATAGCTACGAGTTTTATAGAGACACTACGTTAAGATAGATGTAAAATTTTCGTGTTACAGTTATTAAAAACCCCAATTTATTTATATTATTATAATCTATTATATTAATATAAAAATATGTAACATAATACATATCATGACTAATATCGTATTAATATACCCCGATACTTGATCATAAATTAAAGTAGTACAATTGAATACAAACTTGCAGCTAACGGTTATGTCATACTATTATGAATTATGTAGCCACTCCAAACTTATTACGCGGCTTATACCCTCCATTTTTTAATCAAGTTCTCATGATTTGTTTTGTGCCTTCTATGTTTCGGACTACGAAGTACTGTGAATTAATATCGATAATTAACATTAATTAATATGAATAAATGAATTGATAATAATTATGAATAGAAATGGCGAGAACTGTATATTAACTTTTTACTTTCTTCACCTTTTTTATCATTCATCATAACCATCGTTATTGAAAATAACGATTGTCACTCTTTTTTTATGTTCAACTGTCTTCATTCAAAAATATACTCTGAAATTCATCGTGAATACTTTTGTTATACTGGAAAAATTCTCAATCACAAATATTCCGTAAATGTTTGTGCTATAAAAATGTACAACTGAAAATTAATATAAAATCATAACAAGAACATTGAGAGTAAAAATACTAAGTTTTATCAAGAGAAAAGAAATAGTTGTATGTCGTAGTTACAGCAATAAATAAAGTTTACCCTATCGATAAACAATCTTGTCGTGCAAAGATAATGTACTAAATGCAGTAGATATATTCGAAAAATATCGCCTGCGCCTGAACGCTGGAACCTGCATGTAACGAATGCATTTAATGCAGTATTGTTTAGGGTTTTCCCACTCCTCACCGTGTCGTCATGGAAACGCGCGACGCTATGACGCTAGGACAGCGCTCTCCAAGGTTGGCTCGTGACAGTTTTCGGTTCCACCACTTTTAAACACGTTGCCATAGGAACGTATGATGCTAGACGGAGTCGAATCCTTATTCGTCAAGAAATCTCGCACACACGTGGGACGAATGATTATGTAGTTAAACTGTGCTGCTTGCAAAGAGCAATGGCAGCGGGCGCGAGCGCGCTGGGGTCACCTTACTGGACAGCACTGCATGCGTTTGACACTGATAGGAAATTTCACCTTTGTCCTGTACTTAACAGTGATAACATACTGCTTTTATATATTTGTGTAAAGAATGTTATATTGTTTGTATTTTATATTTTGTAATTGCTATAATTGATGAGAAAAATGATACTGTACGATAAACTATGTATATTATATGTGTAACAATAAGTTATTAATTAATTGTTACTGCATAGATAGATATTCTTGTACAAAATAACCATAACAACACATTTCAATATGTTCAATATTTTCGACGTATACTTTACAACATATTAGTACTTTTATATTGATTATACAATTTCACATTTAACCCTTTTTTCCGTAATAACGTAAATATGAATGATTGCGGATAATTCATTTGCCTTTTCTTTATATGACCACAACAATGATATTTATTGATAAATTACGTACGCAAAATTTCCGATAGGGCAAGACACCAGGCTTCACTTATACCATATTAATACCATTATTCCCACTTTGCAGTTCATATCTGTGAATCAGGTGAAAAATTTCAACAAATATGGATATACATATTCTAAAGTGTTCTGTCTGAAAGAAATGCACAAGTGTACGGAGAAGTATTAAGTCTTTGTAGGTACATTAATATATAAATATCAATTCTGCAGTTGTTTAGAAATCTTTCTTCGCATACTCTAATTATTAATGGAACATCCATTCAGCAAGTATTTCATTCGTTAGCGACCTTTGAATCTTAAGAAAATTAGCATAAAGTTGACCTTTCTCTCGAATGAAAACCAATCAGCGAACATATTTTCGTAAAGATGTTTTCTAACTTAATTATACGAATCGGCCCAATAATAGTTTTGTTAATTTAGTTGAGAGAACATGTATTTGTAGTATTTTTAATGAATTATCTCTGGTTATCAGATATTATAGATATTACCGAGTGACAATATATGTGATACGTATTTGAAGTGTCTGACAACTTTATGTATATGACTTGATGTCATATTAACATTTTTCACACGTTCAGCTTTTCGTGTATGTGCTTTCTGTATTATGTAGTCTAAACGCTGACAGCTATGTTACTTCCAAAATGTTTTTTTGCCAGATTATTCACCATATTTGGAGTATACATTAAATAAATGCGATTGCGGATGCTACTGGAAAATATGGATAACTTGGCAGTGAGTAACAAAGGCTATTTAGAAAAAAAACAACTGGATTTTCCTAACCTTACATAACTACATTAATTTATATACATTTTACATTTTCTATCCTACGACGATTATATGTAAATTTCTAGGTTACAAGTTTTTAAATTAGTCACTTTTCGTTTATAAGTTTTGATTTTCCGAATTTTCAACTCATATGGATATCATTGTTATTTGTAAGAAAAGGATATTTCTAAATTTAATATTAATGATAAAAAATAAACGTAATATCACATAGGCATCTTTTGCATTGTGACCGTAGGGGATAGTACGTGCCATATATAGGGGTTTCGTAGACAGCGTAAGGGGTGCTATTGTGCTGTTTTACATGGATAAACGTATTAATGAAAAATTATCTAAACAAGTCTCGTCGAAAACCGAAGTTCTTGGAAAAGATGGAACAGTTGGGCATCATCCGCCAAAGCATTACAAACATTTGAGGTATATATATGTATGTATATACAGATTGTTCCGTTTGATAGTGGATACAAACACAGTGTTGTCAAAAATCCTTGCTGTGACAGGGTATGTGTGATCTGCTGCATTGAAGATTTTGAATTCCGCCGTCATAATGGAACAAGGTCTGCAGATCACATATATTGATAAGGAGCTGTTGTAGCTCACTATTTGCAAGCACTGTTTTCCTGTCCATTAGCGAGCGAATTGCTCTGTATATGAAATTTGAATATTATATAAATCATGTGAATGCTGCGGTACATTTACAGAGAATCAAAAGTGCTAAAAAGAACGATTCAATGCTGTGCATTAAATGGTGGAGTGTTTTGGGCTAGCATATTAATTTTTGAATGTGGTCTACTGCCATTTCTGAAATACTTATTGACCATTATATTTGGTCATTCGCCGGGTATGGGTATGACTGTATGGTCTTGGACAAAACCATTTTTGTCATTGACATTTGGCACTGTGTGGGTATTACCGCTATTTGTGCTCAGTAGGATAGTCAACAGTTTATGGTTTCAGGTATGAGTTATTCAATCTCAGAACAAGATATTTTGGTCGAAATAACCGTTGACAGGGTCAATTTCACATTGCTATATATTTATAAACCATGTAGGATATAGCGGACAGTGCTTATAGGTATAGACAAGGGAGGCCATTACTTTTATCAAGTGTGAGCAAGCTTGTGGCAGACACACTTTTCAGTATATTGGTTCAAGCATTATTTTTGTGTCAAGGAATGTTGGTATCTAGGATTCCGGTACCTCTTGTAGGTGATACTCTTGCTCTTATACACATGTGCCTTTTATATGCTCTCTATGCTTTTGAATACAAATGGTTCAATATGGGTTGGGAGCTACATAGACGGTTAAATTTTATTGAAAGTAATTGGCCATATTTTGTGGGTTTTGGTTTGCCATTAGCAGTGCTTACCCAATTACCCAGTTCTTATGTAATAAGGTAATAGAACATTTACAACTTTTCACTATTTCTATTCATGTTCAAAGTTTCTAGCTGTTATCATTTCAGCGGTTGTGTTTTTTCTATATTATTCCCCTTATTTATTGTAAGTGGAAATGAAGCTGAACCTGTGACTGGAGTATGGTAAATACTACTAATAATACTAATTACATTGCATACAAATTTATTAATTCTTTCATTTCTGTAACATGTTATTTATTATTTCAGTGACTGTCCATTCAAATTATTTTCACCTGTAATTGCTATTGCAAATACACTTTTCAATAAAACAATTGGACCAACAAATAGGCGGTGACAGAGGAAAACATAATCAGTAAATTCTTTTCGGATTAATAAATATGTAGCTATAAACTACCTTTTGCAGGTTCTTATATTATTTCGATTATTTCTTGTCAGATGCATACTTAATTTATTTTCTTACACGGATCAATCGGTTATGTAATTCGAAAAACAATTTCAGACATAGCTTTGTATGATATTGAAGCCCATCAATAGAACCAAACGCCAACAAAAATTAGGTATATAGAGATACAGGAACGAGTTACATTAAGGACTATTTTCAAATACATTATGCTGATTAAAATGTTAACATTTTGAGGGGTCAGTATAAGCGTTCCTTATTGTATTGCACAAGATCAAAGTAAAACTTTATCTTTTATACATTTCTATTATTAATATTAAAATGTTACGAAAAATGTGCTTTCATGGAATATTTGCATATAATTCCCAATACCATATTATGTATGATATGATGCAAAAAAAATATTTTGTCTAAAGTTTGCACAAATAGAAATAACATTTCTTTTCTTAAACCACACTTTCTATTATGACTATCGTAATATACACTATTTGTATAAAACATATATAAGGCCTTTTTTTTATTCGACGGAATGTTTCTTACGTTCTGTAAACGTATGTCACTATAATGTGACATAAGTAATATATCAAGCTTAACTACGAGGAGCAAGTTGTAGGCGATGTTTCAATAATTTCTTGTGTTCTGTATTATATAACAAAATGCGTGTACATAAACATAAACATAAAAGGACAAGAAATGCAAAACGAAGTTCACGTTATTTTATAAGCGTATATAGATGAGAGACTATAAGAATGGAAATAATTGTAAGTAATTAGGCCATATCAATGTTTATGTTTTGTAACAAACACGATAACTGTATTCGCCAGTTTGTTGTGAAAAATAATTGCTACTTTCTGTTATTGCATAGTATGTACTATTCCTACGCAGCTAGTCAACTTTAAGGACTAAATTATAATTTGTGATAATGTTTATTGTAAAATATTTTCAATCAAAGGAAACTAGAATAGAAGAATTTGTTTAAAGTATAGATTTGTGATGATATAGAATAATGAAAACTGTAATATTTTACAAAAGATATTTGTAAGCTTACTTTCTCGATATATTATAATTTCTATGTTACTTATTATTGCAATTTTATTTGTATATTGTTTTAATCAAACATAACTGCATTAACCATGAGAAAAATAAATTGTTTTATACATTATATAGTCCAATAAATAATAATATAACAAATCACTTTATTGATTCCTAGAATAAACGGCATAGAATAATAGTGGTTTTTTCTATTTTTTAATATGATTATTTAATCAACACACAATGCAAGGTTCAATATTTGATGACAATGGAATTTACGGAATGGAAAAGCACATAAAGTCAAAGGTTATCTTTTACTCGGAATATAAGAATAGCTTTTTTCTTATTAATAATGGTATGAAAATCACGTCAAAAGTTCTTGCAAAGATAACAGGTCATTATCAGACGGCTCTTCTTTAATTCTGTAAGAATTTCTCAAAGCATAATGCCTATGCAGTGCAGCAAATCCTAGCCCTGGATCTGTTTCTTCCTCTATTATTGGACTAGCTCCCCTCTCTACTGGTTGATTCTTACTTACCTAAATAATTCAAAAATAAATTATGACGTTAATTGCATATTGTAATTGTGTATGAATGTAATTTTCAAAGTACACACTTCAAAACGTTGCTGTTTGTACATGGCCAATTTACGCGTTCCAGGCGTGCTTTGTATCAGATTTTGTATAGTAGGATGGGAAATCCCAAAGAAATCGGCACCCTTCGGTGATATTGAGACAAGTGCAGGAGAAATTGCCATTAACAATTTGGAATGACACTCGTCAGGTGTAGATCCAATTAATGCTTGATCAAGATCATTGTCTGATACAATTTCAAATCTGTAAATGCTTCAAAATGTCTTATATCTGTATAAATAAAGTCTATTATTTATTATTACCATTACATACCTTGGTTTCAAACCACCGTCTAATATCTTACATGTATATAAACTTTTTGTTCTGACATCCCTCAAATTTGCATATACTCTAGTACTACAATAACCTACTGGATAAATGAGATCCTCTGTATGATAAGCCATTCTGTCAGGAACTACTTCACCAAGCGAATAAACCGTGAGGTCACCCAAAGAAATGGGAAATATAGGTCTTCCATGGACATCCAATGGTATTAGTTGAACAACCTTCCTTGCTGTTTTATTATAACGTTTAGCTTTACTTTTGGTTTCTGAAACAATATACTTTTGAATAAGTAACTGCAGTCTACCCATAATCTTTTCAAAGGTATGCCATGCATGCTAATGGACATGGGCTTAAATAATCTAGCCCTGCCTTATTCTAAATAATATATTAAATTGCTAAGATCGCGCTATATTTGTAATATTTTAATACCTGAGCCATCCGTCGACATCCTTTTTTTTGCAGTCTTCTTAGGTGTAGGACATTCAGAATTAAATGAACAAACAGCGTTAATATTATTTGACTGAGATCGTGCTATCATAGTGGATGGATCTATGTCTCCTTGTTGCTGACACAATTTACGTAAAAGAAATAGCCTTTCTTCCTTCACAAGCATCAGATTCTCTTGCGTTTGGGCAACTTGATCGCATAATGCTGCATTTTCCTACAATTAGAAATTAGTTGGCCATAATAACTTTAATTTAATTACGATATTCGTTTCTCAGGCACATTATTTTGTACAGCAATTTAGTTGGCGTTAAGCAATGAAACATTGTCACTGTGTAATATAATCTTACGAATACTGTGTCCTTTATGATCCTTTTTAATCTGCGATATTTCTTTTTATATTTCAGATTTTGCTGTAACTCGACATTCTTTTGGAATTCATTGTAATAGTTATCATATACTTGCGTCATTGCAAAAGCATTATATTAAATACAAAATATTAAGAGAGGTTATGACCATAACTTATGAACGACTGTTTGTCATTCCGTTTAAGCAGACATGTTAAATGTCAATATGGCAGATTTACTAGTAGTTTCCATCGTCCGTGTTTAGAAGGCAGCACTAGTTATTAAAACAAATAAATTGTTATTCATATAAAATTAATTTTCAGAACGTAAACCTAAGACTGTAGCACCAATGAGACATAAGAGTAGACAAATCACCTTATGGACTCCCGTGGCCCATCGTAACGGCGTAAAATTTGTCTATAATCTGTAGGTAATGTTGTGCGTGATGGTGAATAACAACTACATAAAAATGTACGTGGCGCCATCTCACGTTGTCGGGCTTTTTCGCAGTTTTCAGCACCTTCAAAACCGACATTCTGGCTACATTGTTAATTTAAACAATTGCATTTTTCTCGGCTTCTAGTCCATATTTCTTCCCAGGACTGGTCTTAAATTAAAGCTACGGACCATATCCCTTTCCCCCAACAGTTGCAACAATATGGCAATTGTGGTTTAAAAGTAATTATCAATTGAAATGTCAGCAAAAATGACCTCCGGGTCCACTGCAATTATCTCAAATCTTGAGGTTCTTTTTTTAATAAATACCATGTGAAGTAAAAGAGAAACGAATAAGCTACACGAGAAAAAATAGTCCGTTAGTGCGACTATATGCAGCTGGCCGTAATAACAATTTCAATTGTTCAATTGTTTATAACAAAAGAACCATACATGGAATAATGTTCACACCTCATGGAGATGCTAGCCAATGCCTCGGGCTTTAATTTATCTCCTATGGTCATCGACGTGCCTAGCTAGGAAGAGGCAATAACCGCATTTGTTTATAATTTATTTAAACAAATTCAATTATCTCGGCTCCTTCTGGGCCGATTTCAATCAACGACGTCTCAAATTGAAGCTCTTGGTTCAAGGAACAATATGATTCATCATTAGAGCGGCCTTCGTGTATAGCTGCGGTGAAATTCTCAAACGAAATGTTAAAATGTTTATAAAAAACAAACGGCGCATGCAGCAGTTGGGAATCGTTTATTGCTGTGTAGCGGCATCCTTTACTTTCATTTTAAGCACCCGATGATTAATCTATCGCTTTCACGTTTATTGAGAGCGTTTATATCTTCCAATGTGAGTGTTACACTATTTTATTTATTCGCGGTTAATAATTTTTGTTGAGCGAACCGTGCATTTGCAATCTACGACTCCTTCCACACCGTTGTTTGGTATTTCCGTTATAGGTAAATTTTCGGTATTTCTTCTGGAAAAGGTTTATACAAAACAATCTATTTCAAGTGGTGACTTCAGAAGGAACATTTTATTTTGGTATATTAACTGAAGTAGCCTCACGCTATGGAAAATGCACAATTTCGGAAACTTGGAAGTTAAATGTATCGTCACTAATTACTCTCGAACGTCAGTTGAAGTCTATACGCACGAACTTACTAAAGAGCCTCAAGTAGCCATTGTTCACCTTATCGCTGAAACGTCAAGTACAATGTCGTAACTTGTTCAATTCTCTCATGATTGTGATCTCTCGGCAGTACAGTTCTCACCCTACTCACCCCAACAATTTATTTAGCTATCTTCTGTTACGAAAATAACATAGGAAGAGAAATCATTAAAACTAAACGGTACTATAATGGAAAAAGATGTGCCGTGTGACAATTTTGATAGACATGCACATAGGTAATTGCAATCGTGCAGGTTTCTTCAATTGTTTATAACTTTTAAAGGGAAAGTGCTATTCATTTCAGCCCCTAATGTGTTAAAACCGGAAGACTTTAAGCTTTAATTTGGGACTAGGCTGATTAACAAGTACCCAGTAGAAGCAGACAAAAATTAGTTAAAAGTATTTATCTGCGTAATCCAGAAACACGTGCTTGACGAATATTAATTCTTCAAATTGCAATTATCTCGGCTCGCGGTGATTATTTTTGTATCCGCGAGGACTCAAATTGAATGTAAAAAAAAATAAGCTGCAGTTTGAACACCAAATGGGTAATCTCGCATGACCGGAAGTCGAGATATGTATACTTGTATTACTCGAATAAGAATTTCTAATTGCAAAATAAGTTTATAGCGTTCTAATAATATTATTTCGGTAATACAATCTATCATATCAAACAACTGTCATCTTCCGCGTCACGCATTCATAATAATAATAGACTTAATAACTTTATTCAAAGCACCCATATTTCAACTGGTCCATTAATTAAACGACACCGTTCGACATTTCATAAAACTGATTAACTATCGCCGAATTGCGGCGCAAAGGGGTACACATGGTGTAGTAGAATAGTCCGTCTCCTTCAGTCATCACAATATTTATTTTAGAATATTCGTAGACCCACGATTTGACTCGCTTTACACGCTTCTGCGATTTGAATACGGGGTAATACATAAAAAGTTTCATGTTCCATTTTATGTACAAAGAACAATCACGTTGCATGTATGCTCGAGGGTTACATTCATGTAAAAGAACGCATGGCTTCTGTTTTCCTTACCGGGAACATTCGAAAATTTTGTAATCGCATCCGGACGTGTTCGCTTCGTCCACGTTTCAACGCCAACGTAATAACGAAGTTGCCGATGGTAGTATAAAAAATACACCGACGGAGAAAATTATACTCTTGTGCTTCTCTGTCGTGCCGTTTCCGTATCGTGAATGCCGCTCGAAACTTCGGGCAAAACTTCCGGACCACTTTTGTCGTCGACCAGAATATTGAAAACAGCCAACGCGTTACAATTTCTAAATTCAGGTCGCACACCCACCGGCGGATTGGCTTCTCCTCCCCGCGAATCACGATGTAACCCTTGAACTGGGGTAGCTAATTTCATTTTGTGCCAATGGACACGTATCGTTTCGAATTTTCGTATGCAGAAAACGTCCGCTCGAAAACTAATCTCCTTGTGCGATGATTGGGCTTTATTTTTTACCCGAGTCGTGTACGTGTAATTGGGTTGATAAGCCTGCTGAAACGGAATATAAAAGTTTTCTCTGCGTTAAATGGAAAATTGTTTCTGTTACGTTACAATTCACTTTGTTTTTCGTTGAATTGATACTATCGCTAATTGAAGCCGAGGTTGCAGGGGAAATTCATTTTGAGTAATGTAATGGGAAAGTGTGCGGCTTTTAATTCGGACTTTGCGAATGGTATTAAAACGAAGGATTTATTCATTGTAATAGTTCATTTTTAACAATTGAAAGAAAAAAAGATCGACCAAATCGTTACTTAAATATTTATATCATCGTGTAGCGTTAGTTTTAATTACCTATATTATGTTTAGTAATATCGCGATGTTTCCCTTTGCGATTTATTTTACTCCACTGTATAACAATCTTTGACGGTAAGTATTTGAAACGAAACTTGATGGTTCATGGTAAAATATGATTCAACGATTCGTACCAGTTGCTACAATTGTACGTACACAAAATTGAAGTAGATACACCGTTGCGATGTAATAATAGCAAGGCTTTGCAAGATTTTTCAGAAATATTTCTAAATTCTTCGATACGATTTAATTGGCCGAAAGTTTTCACCGAGTTTGCGAGCAACACGACAGCGTAAAATAATGCAATGTATATGACCGTGGAAAGATCATACGTATCGTAATATCCATCCTTCATTTTACGGTTTTCCGCGTGTACGCACGAAAGCAGAGATTCAAGAGGTATTTGCGTTCGAGTTCCTACAGAGACGGTTCCTTATGTTATTACGCGCTATTTTCTAGACTTTATTTCCTAAGACATCATTTTACCTATGGCGACATCGATGACATATGTTTGTATCTCGGTTATTGTACAATTACGATACGAGTTATTCCCTTTTGCTCTTTCCCCTGCTTTCGGTTTTCAATTGTTGCTCGATTCGCAACGTATACGAAGCGGAAGGCCAAGTAATGAAAACGTTCATTCGGAATTCGATCTCGAAATATTTGAACATATTTATTATTGAGATTAGGCGGAACTGAAATTGGTGATGATTCCGTTGAAAATATATTTACAGCGAAGGAGTTTCGACAATAGAGACGCAGTTTTCGAGAAACAACGATATCGCGCAGTGTAACAATTTTTATATTTCAAACCAGGATATTGTTCCTATGAATTTACTTTAATCGTTCCGTTTTCGTAACTTGCGGTTCTTCCATAGTTTCCGCTACACTCTGATTTCATTCGTGTTTATTCCGCTTTACTCATCTTGTCATTTCGTTTATTTTCGATTCGAGCTAGAAGAGCATGTTTTTCATCCGTTTTAGATCTTGGATACCATAAGTTTTCAGCATTTAATTTGATTAGAGAAATAGAACGTGAAACTTTATTTATTACTGATCAAAATATTGCTGGTACTTTTGTCTCCGTCAAATATTGATAATGTGAAATATAATTACTGTTACATTGCAGTATAAGTTAATGTACAATCTGGCCTTTTAGTCAGATACTTTGTCAATACAGCATTATCATCGTCGCTACTATTGAACGTATTTATTTTGATCACAAAGCGTTTCTATCGGAGAGCATGCGTAATATTCGTACTGTAAAGTTTGCATCCAATTGTTTGCAAATTGCCCCGAGCAATTTTGTAATTGTCCACGTGATTCGAGTACTCGTCCTCTTCTTTCTTGCCTAAACTCTTATATCCGACCTAATATATATTTAACCCAGCGATTTCCAAATGTACGTGCGCTTTCTATACGCTTTGGGCATTGTTTCAAGCTTCGGTTTCTCATCGGTTTTTTTTTTTTTTTGGAAATCACTGCGAGTAACGAGGTGATCTCTATAATCAAAGGCCGTGTACACGCCACACGATCAACTTTTTACCGACAAACACGCGGTCATAATATACTTTTAATTTATGTTACATACAAACAGCTCGCATACGAAACGCCTAGGATTGTCTAGCTAATGTACGTCTACCATCTCTGGATCGAAACGGTGCCAGCCTGTCATGAAGTCGAATAAAGAACGAGCTTGATTAATGTTTGTGCTTCGAGAAACACGATTTAAACCTTCGTTTCAAGTCAATATTTGCTTTTTCGAGTTATTTATTATTTGGATGCGTTGATCTGGTTTACCACATTTGCATAAATTAATTTACGATTGCGAGGGCAATGAATATTAAATGGAAGAACTTGATAGTTTAAAATATTTTAAGTAAAAGGCAAAGTTAAAGCATATTGGACGTATCTAAATACTTTGGGGAAACAATGATTTAAAAGTATTAAAAGTTAATAAGAAGAATAATAAGTTTAAATTAGAAGTAATTGAAATATAATAAAGACTGACTATTTCAGAATAACCGAAAGGGGCACTGTGGCTGTACTGAGATGCTGGGAAATCTAAATTCATGATGATAAAAATATAGAAAACTTCACTAATTCCGAACAACGAAAGATTGAGAGGAGGTTCAATTTAAAGAAAGTTAAATTACCCGGGGCGTAGTTAATCCAAAGTAGTTGGAGGATGCGCGAAGAAGAGACGAATTAAAGAAATTGAAAACACAGTAAAATCTCGCTAATCCGGAGAAGCGGTTCAAGATCGAGTGGGAAGAAGTTTAAATTAAATGGAAAAACTAGGAAGTACACGTTAACTGATGATGACGAGGCGATTAAAGGCAAACCATAGTATAATCTAATTTTCTTATAACATTTTCTTTGCCGACATGAGATTATAGAATCAATTTATAAATATCCAAGAAATATAGTATTTTCCACGTTCTTTATGTTATTTACAATTACACATGCTTAAAAAAGAAATCTTTCAAAATAAGAATAAAAAGTACAGTGACGCGTTGATAAATTTAGATTTTAATTAATCTGATACTTTGAAGCAAAGGGTATAAATGTATTGCACTATATGCCTGCCCCTTATTACAGTAAATTATGAAAAATTTTCTGCCATTAGGGTTACCTTCCATTGTCATCTATTCGATCGATAATTATACGAAGTAGGTACCACTTTAATTTATGCAACGTTTAATTGTCTATCGGGTCGCAACTTCAGAGAAATTTTGTCAAACTCTTGAATATCCTGACGAACATAAAAGGGTTGCCTTCGAAACCGTTTATAAACTTTCATCGACCATAAAATTCTTTGAAATTAGTAACAAACATTTTCGTCGAGCAACTTGTTTGACGATTTATTAAGAGAGATCACTTCCTTCAAACAAGGAGATAATACGACCTAGATAATTCTAAATGAAAGAAGTTCCACAGAAAAAGAAGTTTCCACGCAGAGTACGGTTGGCTGCTACATAGTTGCGAGACCAAGAAGAAAATCTTAATAATTCCGCTGAAAACAAAGTTTTTACAGATTTTTCGGCGCTATTAAAAAGATAGGGATAATAATTTTGCACCACGATCAGTTGTTTCTGAAATTTGTTTGTGCTGCAGAAAGTATTGGAAATTTGATAGCTGACAGTTAATTTTTTTCGGCGAATGCTCTCCCTTAAATTATACGCTATCTTATACTCTTCTATATAGTTAATATTACTTTTGACATTAAATATTTTTCTAAAGCGATTCTGTTCCGCCCGAAGTTTTTCCTACGTTTTTAAACAATATGTTTTTTTTAAATTCGTTTCATACTTAAATTGAATATAAAAAGGACTTTTTTATCTATCTAAAATTATTATTAATCTGATGATACTTGCTGATTATACTCGTCAGCAAGCGTTTACAGTTATAGAGTGCATTTAATGCCATCAGCGGAACTACAATAAACATTAGAGGTACAATAGTAATGAGAAAGTTTCAGTGATTATCAGCTGTAACTAATTGTACCTATAAACTTGTCCTCTTTCATTAATACAGTCGATGATACAAAGTGTTTTTAGTCAATAGACATTAAAAATTAACAAAACACAATTCAAAGTACTTATTTGGTTTCATTAATAATATGTAGCTGAGTTCCTTTATACATTTGGTCAATGCAGTGTTTATAAACTTTTTTCGTCAAGAAGAAGCTTATACAATGGATGTAAATAAAAATATGATGGTTGTACAATATTTGCGACGCAAAACCAGACATTTAAATTTGTTATACATATATGATATTATTAATACTTGTATAATAATCATTGGATTTTCTAAAACACATCTAATACACCACACTTTACAATTCGTTCTAGAGAAATGTATTGAATAGATAGTGCGATGCTAGTAGGAATATAATACAAGAAATTCTTTGGTAGGTTTGAATATTAAAAAGGTGAAACATAATAGGTAATGCCATTTTATACAAAAATATCGTTTTGGTAATACTGTCAAACATTATTTCTACAAAGCTTCGACCCGATCCCGTCCGAAGTACTTTTCTTTTTTCTATAATCGTACCGCTTTTCCACGTGATTTGTCGCCGTCAATTGAAATTACCCCCATTTCTTGTTAGCACCATGCACGATTATACCTACATCATTACGCAATATTAATATACTCATTAATAGCACGAGTCTACCAGTGTCGGTAAAACGGGGAAGAAATTTTTTCCACGGTGTACAATTTTCAGAGCGTGCGTTGAAACTCTTCCTTGGTTGTTTCTTTTGCAATATGAAGATTTTTTTTTAGATGTTTCGCGTTATTTTATGCTTGCTGGTTATTTTTCAAACGTATAAACTGGCGCTGTATAAATGGTATAATATCGGAGATCCATCATAAGATTCTATAAAAACGAGAAACTTTCGTGTTCAGCACGAGTTAAATCTCATAGTAAATCTCTTGAAAATTACCGTCAGTACGTTTCCATGACAGAACGTTTTCTTTTTGTAGGAGGAAACAGCTTTTTTAGGATATTCGTGCAGACGAGGATTCCGTTTGGGGAATGAATTTTCATTTTTGCATTGTTTGAAGAGTTGAAATGAACTACTATGTATTACAGATTCTAGAAATTAGTTAAACATGATTCCGCTTTGTGCACGCAAGTGGAGAAATTTGTTATGGCAAAAGATTACTATTTTACAAAGTAAAGGGAGGAAATTATACAGCTTCATGAAATATTTCCATTAAAGGATGGAACTAGAATAAATATTAAGAGTACGTATTTACCACTGTCCAATAGATCGAAGGTTTAATCATTTTTTCCAATTATTTAACACTGTTCACTCGTGTAAGGTAGATTTATTTTTAACAAGACACTGTGAAATTTCATACACGTCGAGGAATACAAACAGCCTCCACACCATAAAAGGTACACTCGTCGGGATGAAAAGGTTAAACAAAAATTATACACGTCATATATCAATTTTGTTTGTTCATCTCTTTGCGACAAAAAGAAGAATGAATCCCGGGGATCTGTAATCGTACACCTACTTTCAGACACCAGATCCTAGTGGCTAAATTCCCATACACCAACAGAAGAAAGACGGAAATGAATGAAACATAAAAGACGGGATCTAATTATCTTTTTAAGTATCTTATTGTAGAACTAATATCAAGTCCGAGGTACTGGCCATATTTGTTGCGTTGCTCACGCTGACATTTATTGCTCCGATTTTCGTGCCGGCAACACGTTTATAGTGCGCCACTGGCACGACTTTATTGCTCCTTTATCCGCAAATCTTCCTTTCTTCGGGCTTGCTTTGGAAGGATTCAGGTCAGAATGCTGCGCATAGAAGAGATCGAGTTGCTATTACTTGCGTAATTATTTTTCTCTTCCGCGCATTTCCTTCTAACAATTCCGCCTATTATTCACATCTAGGTATCCGAAAGGGGGAACTAATTCCGTAGGGGCCTAAAAGTAAGATTTATTTTTCATTTTCAGGTTCACACTTTTTTCGCCTTCGCGATTAATCTCCGAGTGTTATTTGTACGTATCATTCCCTAACAATCGTAAATGAAGCGTACTAACAATTCCCCGATGGATATAATAACTTAATTATTCCACGTAATGCTCGTAAATTGATTTTTATCGATTCGCCTATGGCGCCAATGGCGCAGTCAACAAATTACGTGTACGTATATAATATGTATACGTTCGTGGGTACATTCCTTCGCAATCATAATCTGCCAAACGATTTTACTTATCGACAACACTGTGTTCTTTGAATAATGTTAAAATATGCAAATGAGAGAAATTTGTATTAGCATTTGAACGAGGCCAATAAACTGCTGTACTTCGGAATGTTTTACGCAACGTTGTAAAAGTTTATACGCTCTTCAGATTGTAAGATGTGCGCACGTTTCGCACTATAGTTTAGATTTTTCCTTTCTTCTTTTTCGTTTGAAAAGTTACACGATTGATTATTAGACTGTTAATCAAGTTCATCTGCTACCCGGCTGTCGTTTTTTCTAATGTTTCCCTATACTTTATGCTGGACTTATCTACGGGCGCCATAAAATGAATTCAAAGTAGCGTGGGCATTCTGGAACAGTGAAGGATGACACTTCAGACTCTTTTATAGTCTTGACTGATGACAAACGTGTAACGTCCTTTAGTACACCACGTAAAAATGTTACATCGATGTATAAAATTTAGAAAATGTGTTTTAAATTGCACGTAAATGTACAGCATTCAAGTACACGGTTATGAATTATAATACTTGCAGGGAGTGCAATGTAATAAATATTCTCTTTATGCAATGTTTTTATGATAAATTTTGAAGGAGCTCAAACTATCTTGGGATATAGTCAATTTGGTGAACATTGTTTAGATAATCGGTAAAAAAAAAAAATTCAAGACAATACTGAAATTCTTAGATTAATTTTAAAATACAGTTTTTCTACATGAATACGAAATGTTTGATATTCATTGCCAGTTGTATCTTATTTTTCATTTTGTTCGATACATTAATATCGGTTTATACAATCAAGCATTTGTACGTTAAAAAAGTCGGAGAATATTCAAGTCTCTACTCGATCCACTAACTTCAAGAATACTAAAGGTTTCAAATGGAAATCGGATTCTCCCTTATTGTGCTCCAGGGATACAAGAAACCATTCTAGCGGTCTCGCGTGTCACGAGTAATTTTCCAACCAGCAACTCGACTTTTCAATTGAAATGTGTCATTTGTTAGCCCTTCTTTCTGCAACGATCTTAGCTTTCTCCTTTCGTCGATGCTGTTTCCTCCCGGAAATTGGAATTAGAAAAAAAAAGTTCGTCAGCGGTCTTGTCACTTTCATAAAACCCATTAACGTTGAGCTAAAAGTAACCAATATATCGTTCAGAGGTCCATTCGTTTCAAATGTAAAAGATACAAGATCCTATTTAAAATTGAACCGTTATCAAGTTATTCATTTTGCTTTATATGCTATAAAGAGCAATACGTTAAACCTTTTGCGGGGGGGGGGGGCACATTGTGAATTTCATGATAAATTCTTGTTTCATCGATCTCCTTTTATACGACATACAAAGTCACTATCGTTTTTATATTAAATACAAATAATGTACATACAGAGATGCACATCTATTAATGCAGTACAATTCTTTACAATTAATAAGTGGTAGATTTCGGAAAGAATACAGGAATCTACAATAAATACAATACAGTATATTGTTCATCAGTTACTTTGAGACAATGTATTCATCTACTTACTATATACATAATTTGACCTAATCCGGAATGAATATTCCCATAGTATCCCCCAAGACGAATAAACGATAAGCGTCTAGTCGTTAAAAGACAGGAATCGATTGAACGTTACGCCGTTTCATTGATTTCGAACGCACACCGTGTTCCCCCCGGCACAGCGTTTCCCCCTTTCGAGTATACCGAGCGCTCTGGTAGACACGTTTCGCACATTTAAACCGGAAGAGTCCCTATTTTCAATACACATCTCGTTTCTCTAATTACACATCGTTCTGGATTATCGACACTACACGGAGTAATTTTAACCGTATCATCTGTACAACATTGCGGACCGTAATTTGTTCTGGAAAACGGGAACGATTCCCCTTCTTCTCTCCTTCCTTTACACGCCGCGGATACATGAAGCGTAAACGTATTTAATCATTCGGGAACGAACCATTCCAAGTTTTCTCATTTTTAGTCCTTTAGAATACCACAATCAAATTCCAGGGGAATTCCTTTCTTAACTGTTCTCCTTACGTTGCACTTTCCACAGTGAAATTGCAGTCTAATCGGAGAAGCTTCTGGAACAGAAGACGAGTTCTTGCTACTCTTGTCACTCTGTCGAGATAGCAGAGGGACCATTTCTTTGCTTGTTACGGAGCTGAAAAGATTTCACGAGGTCACCTGTCCGTATACCCGACCATGTAACAAGTCCGGACAACTTTGTTGAAAATTGCTACATACATACATACATACGTTGAGAATAGAGCATCTAGATTCTTGTTAAATGGTTCACCGAGTAATCGATCATATCGCTGATTCTTCGTTAAAGTACAATATCGGGCATAAATATGTGGACGATGTGTGGCTTTAAACATGTTTCGTTTCAAATCAATTAACCTACCTTGTGCAATAATTGTATCGGCATTTGTGAATGTACGAGGCAAGTGAAAAGATAAAGAGGAATTTATATGCCACTGTTCTACACAGTTATCTTTAATTTCCCTAAATTGTATTTCTATTATATTAAATTTCTAGATTTCGTGTTCCAAGAGAGTTTCTTTTTAATCGTGGCCACAGCCAGTGGTGCACCATATTTTTAACCCCGTCGTACAACGATATCCTTTGAAAGTTCTCCATGTATTTTAAATCTGATTTTTGTTTCTTATTGTATCCAGCGAGGAAGTATAGTATTTCATTCCCTTTTGGCTTTGAAAACGGTACGGAGTTTAAGTTCTCCTTTTACGGTACCACATATTACTTCAAATAGCGGAATCGTACTAGAAATAGAAATGTAAGTGAAAAATTATTTTAAGAACTAATTAAAAAGCTGTTACTTTGACTTTCTCGCGTTTTGCTCAGTTATTTGTCGATACGCAGCATAATTTAATATTTCCTTCGGTTCTCATCTAATACAATAATTCTCTCTACCGTTGCCTTCTTTTCTTATCTGTTATCTCCACATCATATAAGACTCCATCCAATTTCGCGCGTGAAGACGAAATACAAAATTAACAGCTACAAAACAAGCACTTGAAAGGTCTCACACCTCCATATAGTTATGACCAGCACTGTACATCGTCGTCGGGTAAACAATTGCACACCGGCTTCCCTATTTCAACTATAACAATTCCGATCAGTGGAAGCTCCTTAGAAATAGCATAGATCTAGATCGCTGCACTGTTGAGGCTCAGCCATTCAGATTTCCAATTGCTCGCACATTATCGACGACAAAAGAAGTTCCATCAGCAGTTCGTACAGTTTCTGTTAAATCGGCGGCAGTTTCGCCTCATCAGTCTCCGACTAACTGACGATCGTTTTCGTTCGCGAATTCGCTTGGAAGATCGACGAAGTATCGGCGTGACGGATCGCCGATTATTTCCTGCAGAAAATCCAAACAATGATCGATCACGGCTGGTCTACGTTCGTCTCAATAGTCTCGCGATCGATACGACGATCGTGACTCTCCCCGGATCACAGAAAACTCTCGTTCGGGGCGTTCGCGGCGACGTCGATCGCCTCGATGCTCTGATTATCGAGACGATCAGCGACGTCCATGTCGCCGGCCTTGATCTCGTAATTGTTAACAGGATCGCCGTATTGGCTTTGATAAAACTCTTCTCTCATCATGTGGTTCAGGTTGCTGCAACGGAAGTAGAGGATCTCGCGGAACGGTTTCCGGAAGTCCCTGTTCAGGGTGGCGTAAATAATCGGGTTCAACAGGCTATTGCAATAGCCGAGCCAGAGGAAGAGGCTCGACAAAAATGTTGGAATCGCGTCCGGATTACTCAAGAACGGCTTCACCAGGGTCAGAACGAAAAACGGCAGCCAGCAGACGATGAAGGCGCTCATTATGATGCCCAATGTGGTACTGGCCTTCCTCTCTTTCGCCAGGTGGAACCTCAATTTTTTGTGGTGGGGCGAATTTGCCACGCTGCAGGCGCTGTTCAGGTGGTTCCTCACGATCGTTGATTTCGTCGACGAAATCGGCGGCGTTTTCGCCGCGGCCGACGAGAGGATCGGCTTCTCCAGCTTTTGCAGCATTGGACACTGGGACTCGTTGCTCTTGCGAGGGCCACCGGCGAAACACTGTACCGCATGGCTGCTGCACTGTAACAGAAAAATGGGTTCTGAAGTTTTTATTTCACTTTGGCTGTGTGCTGGACGTTTTTGTTTATCAGTGTATACATATATACATATAATATCTTTGCGGTTCTCAATTCTTCCAGTGAAACAGATCTCTCTGTTACGGGTAGTGTAACTCACTGCTGATAAACTGTTATTACGATAAACGCGGAGTTTTATGCTTTAACGGACAGACGTAAGTAAATGTCAATTATTATTTATTTAGTTTCCCCTGCCATGTGTCTGCGTTGACTATCGTAGTAATCGTTTCGTATCGATGCTTATGTTTTGTTTGTGAATTCCTATGCAATATGATTTTTACATATTACTTACTCGGATAGAAAATGAACAAAGGACAATTTAAATATTTACCAAAAAGAAGAAAACCAACTATGGCCCCAAGAGGACATTGCAAAACCATGCCGATTTTGTTCCTTCACAATTTTTTCAAACTCTTAACCCTTTGATATACAGCCTTTACCAATCGCGTGACCCACCCTGTACAATAATTTCCCACGTTTAATAATACATACTTATATACTTATATACTCCATTCTACCTACTTAGCTTACTCGTTTATTACGCCCGACCCTTCTGTCGTTTAATTTATACTATTATTGCTTCGCGAAGTCGCCAATTAATTGCTCACGTTTCCTTTTTCACCCTTCGATACTGTTCTCCATCAGGCACCCATGATTTAATATTTTCGATTATGTTGCGTTTTAGCAGTTTGTTTGGCCGCGCACCCGCGACGTACAGTGGACAGGACCGATCGGGTAAAACGAAGGTCGTAAATCTTCGTTCCGACTAGGGTCGCGTCGCTTGATGCGTTAGGCTTTCCTATTTTTCGTTCTAATAGGATTAATTATTGATGTAGTGGATGAATCTCAGCGATGTTAACGATGGTATTTATTTAAGAAAACAACACTTGAAGTAGAACAATGATTGAACGGATTAAGTGAGTGAATGTTCGACGAGTATTTGATGACGAAGTATCGGATGGAATCGCGATGTTCACACCTCTCGTGAGGACGGATACTCCCGAGTATCCTTTTTGGGCAAAGCCCGGGTGTTGACTGACTTCCTTGTCGAGTGCAACCCTACACGTCGACTTGGAAGCGTTTTCGATGCACACTGATTGGACATTAGGAAGAACATCTAATGTCCAATCAGTGCTTCGAATGCCTGCCTAATGATTGCACCTTGGCGGATTAGAGTGCAAAACGACTTCCTCAAAAACAGTTATATTACTTGCGCGTCATAAACGCCTTAGCCATCTGCACGTTGAAGGTTATTCCTTGTGCAGACGTACAGACGCTTTTTTATGGGGGACCGATTTTAAAGATATGTCGGTTCTTGATTCCTCTATGATTTGAATGCTGCTTCGCAGTAACCCCTTGACTTATCAAATATGTACACAGGTACGAAACCCCACAGGTCTTGGCCTGTATTTTCGCCTCATATTCGCTTTGACGTCATGTCAGGATAATCGGATTGCGTGCGACTTCGACGGTAAGTCAGCGCACTATTCGATCCAGTAAATCGCGCTTGGCATTAGGGATAACTTGGACCTCTTTGGCCGACTGAATGCAGATAACATGCTATGTAAGGTAATTAGTACGGTCTGTGCATTGAAAATGAATGATATAACGAGAATAAATAGTTTCGGATTTTCGTGATATATTCAGGAACAAGTATATAATTGGCGTTAATATCTAAAGATATATTGATTGGTATTTATTAATTTATTATTATGATTGAGATTTATTTATTATTTGCTATCGTTTTCCATTATTTGGTAGTGCCTACCAACTTTACTCACGGCAGATTTTCAGTGATGAATTTTCCATTAGTCACTTTAATTAGTCACATTTGTTGCCAATATTTTTATGTTTTTCTTATTTGAATCAATTTTTTTGTAATACAGAGAAGACGTTCTGAGCATAACAATAAATATCACAAAAATCCAATTGCAATATTAGTACTTGATAATTGAGGGTACTCATATAACGTATTCTAATTTCAGTTTAGATAAGTGATACCGATAACCAAGCTCTAATCTAATAGCTTTTTCTATTAATTAGTAGATATAGAGCGAAGACTATGAACTTCCACAATTAACGACAGCATAAATTCGTTTCCCCGGTTGGCTTGTACCAGCTCGTATATTCGCGAACCTATCTAGCTGTATCCAGAATCGCACGGACAGTCAAAGTTTCAATCTCCTTTGGCCAGGATGAACATATTACTTCATTGTAACTCTAACGAGCCTGATTGCAAGATCAATTTCCTGTTCGTTTCGTAATTAACAACGGAATACTGCTAAAGCATTATTCAATTTTACACACGCTAAGAAGATTACTATTACCTTTCGCATATTCTGCCTCATAATTTTACAGTACATCGAATTCCAAGATTAATTAGGGCAACGTACTGTAGCTTGCATTTGCAGAAACAAATTATGAAATCAAATATATAAATATATGTATATACAATGTACATTTTATAAGCCCTGCGTGGTTTTTTCCCCAAACATCCATTGAAACACTGCACTCAAGTGAAGAATATGATACCCGTGTTTCCAGTTCGTAAAATAATCTCGTTTGGACGCGCTTAAGTGAAGACATTAAACATCGACGAGCATGTATACATGTATGCGGCACGTTGGAGACGAGCAAGCTGCCTGAGAAAACTGTTTGCGCGGGGACGAACCATAGGAATGCAGATGACATTCGGGATAATTGAGGGGAGTGAAATCGGCCGAGGGTGGGTTAGGACACCTGAGCCGGTTGGACGCGTCAGGGCAGAGAAATCCACCAGGTTTACGGGCTTACTTACCCCACTACTCCTCTGATTATTTTTATCGCCCTATCGATCCCTTCTCATTCCATAATTTTATGAAGGATTATTATCTTACGGGTACTCGAATCTGGGACACTTATGTAGATTCAACAGTTTTCTGTCGGCTGGCTGGCTCTGCTTATAGTAATTAGTTTCACGCTGACGAAAAGCTTATTCTGCTTTAACGTTTGCACTTTTGGGTTTGGGTCCGCGGCCAGCCTTTTCTTATGGTATTTTGTTTTAGGCGACGAGAGTGATCGATGCGGCAGTCGATCTGAAGGACGCAAATTATGCACTACGTTAGAACTATTTTTGGTGTCAGCAAACGAGGTTAATTATTAAAATACAAATAGGTATGAAACATGAAAGAAGCTTGAGCGTTTGATACATTTTTCACTCTACCTGTCGCGAATCCCCTAATGAAGTGGCACATCGACCGACTGTTTCATCACGAAATTTCACGAGGTTCATGTTTATCCTCAGTTTTGTAATCGCCTTAAAGTCACTACGAAGTCTTACACGAAACTTCAATAGCGACGTTGAAGTCACAATCATGCAAAAGGCGTGCAATTATGAAACCAAATTTAACCGTATTTAGAAATGGAAGCAAGGCGCGATGGAACCGTGCATTGGCAATTCAATATCTTTCGCGGGTTCACATATAAACATTAAAACCGTATACGCTATTTATTAAGAAAAAATTCAACTTCCCGATATATCGTTTGCGTTCGTTCAATTTATGACGTCTCTTTTTCCCTCCACGTCTTAATTCTAGCAGTAACAGGTAGATTCGTGATACTTCTCAAATCAGACGAATACAAACATAGGGACAATTATTTATCACATTTAGCACAGACCAATACAACCTCGATGTTAATGTTCGATAATGTTACTGATGATAGATATCTGCTATTCAAATTCGTAATCCTTTTTTCTCGACTTTCTAATGGTAGACATTTCTGTGGGATTTTTTGTTGTTGATAAAATTAATTCGTCCCTTTACAGCCATGAAAAGCTTTCAATGGAAGCAGCAACACTCCGCCGAGGTACCACGCAACGATCGATTAGCGAGTGAATGTTTTGGTAGATTAATATTAAGGGTTGCCTTACCGATCTCATATTATCCTGCGTATCCCCACGAGGGTTCGATCGTATCTACAACAAACGTTTTACGAACACTTTCAGACTCAGCTGTTTCAAGGTGCGAAACGTCGTGCTAGAAGGTACGTATTGTTAGCGAGGGATGAAACATGAAATCATAATGTGTAAATTCGTGACTGCTTTTGTATTCATAGAAACGAAAATTCTTCGTAAATGTAACGGCATTATTAGAAATAAAAGCACGATGAAAAAAAATGTAAGATTCAAGTAAAAAAATCTGTATATTAAATAGTTATTTGGACGTGAGCTAGAAATCTAAATAGAAGATAATGTCACAAAGATAGAGTAATGAAAAATTATGTTAAAATTGACAAGAGCAACTCATGGTTACTGGACAGAAATAGTCACGAATTTAGATAAATTTCGCGATTTATTCCAGACTTGTTTGCGTTACGACGGTGAAGAATTCAACATGCTTCGCAAGCCACGGATGATGGATGCGTAAACTACCATACTAATCTCGCGACAGGTATTTCCGAAAGTTTGCGTCAATTAAATCGGGGAGCCAGTATGAAATTAGGACGTGTCTATTGTACCAGACGTGTGGATCTCGTGCTTAAAATTCTTTTGCATACGCAGCGGATGCTCAATGCTCTTCCTTTATCTCGAAAAGTCAGCCAACGAATTGTGTAATGGCGGTTTTAACCATTGACAGAAATCATTACCATAAATGTTACAAGTGACATCGATATAGAATATTTATTGCAATTTTATTGCCACGCTTTGTTCATTCTTCAATTGAAACTATGGCGCCTTCAAGAGCAGGCTTCAACGCGAAAAGTCTTTTGAACACAGTTTGAACGAGCAGAAAGGTTTCTACTTTTCCACCCGTCACGAAGAAAAAAAGAAAACAATAAAGCAGAGAAAGGAGAAGGCCAATCGAGCACCCTACATAAAATTTCCGCGACCGTCAATGAGTTTCACAGGAAAGTCTCGTAAAACAGAGGTTTCTCGTTACACGCGAAACCCATTTCCATCGAAAATCCGACGTTCGAAATCTCACCGTCGACGGTTCAAACTTAACAACCATGTATCGTGTAGTGCGCAATGATAGAATTACGAATGCATACTTGATTTTACGCGCAGAGTGACATATAGATTACATTATTTTATATCGGTTATTACTGGAAAAATTAATAGGCGTCATCGATAAAACAGAAATAGTCAAAAACGATATCATTCTCGCGTGAATTGTGTCGTTAAATTGAATTCCAGAACATAACACGCCCGCATGTGTTTCGTAGAAGAATTCGTGGCTGGGCGACTGCAAGATTTCAACGGGAAATTCTCGCGGGACAATGTGTCGTGTCGACGCGTCGCGACGTCGTGACGTCGTGAATCGTGACGGATGACGCCCGGTGGCTTGCTTGAGTTTCGATAGACGTTCATTGTGTCTTGAAATTCTTCAAGTGTCTGAAATTCGAATTTAGAAACAACCGAGCACAAAATTTCTAATTCGAATGTGCTAAATTTGTAATTCTCAATGCTTGCACTTATTATTAATTGTGACTAGCCGTTGCGCAAGTTGATTAGTTTGGAAGTTGAAATTATTTAGGTGGTCAACGGCTAGGTACTAGCAAATTTAAATGAACGTTTATTATGTCTGAATAGATATTTGTAATTTCTGTCAAACGCTATTGTCGACAATAAATGTTGCGTTATTTTTACTCATTCATTGTTCCCATTAATAAATTTGCAATTCAATTGCGCGTATCCAAAAGTAGACGGCAACATCATCACTTTAAACGGACTTGGATCTGTTATCGACCATTCTTTTTTCGAAGTCGAAAAATCTACAGGAAACAATGGCGACAAAGTGCGCGGAAGCAGCAGACGTAGAAGTGAAACTTTTGCAAGTTTCGAGAAAAGTGAGATTCGTCTTTTCACCATGAATTAAATCGCCCGGAATTTGAAATTAAATGGACCTAGATTTAGAGTTAAACCGGAGCTATTAAAACTCCCGGTTTAATTTTTAAGTCGTTTTAAGTCGAACTCACACTGAAACTGGACCAATGGGAATATAGAAAATAATTATTATACGAAAGTGATGTAAAACGTTCCCTGAATTGATTCAGCACTATGTTAATAAATTTTTCACGACCTTGAGATTAATTTTTATTTGCACATTTCGTATTATAGAAACGAATTCTGTGATACGAAAAGTTCGAAACTACAGAATACAAGATCGAGAAACCTTTTGTAGCTGCCATTACTTTCCATATTGACAATAATTGTGCCAATTTTTCCACGGACAATATCTTCAGTTTTAAGAGTATCGCAGCGTATGCGTTTCGAATCCCCAAACGCCGATTAATTGACATTTCTAGTGAATCAACAATAAGTCGTTTAATAGCATGACAGCGTACAGCAGAATTCACGGGCAATTCAGGACAGATTTCGTTCATACCTCGAAAATCATTAGCAACGCGTGCATTCGTGTCCTGGCGTCCCGATTCGCCTGTCACAATGCTTACATACATCTCCCACAGGAGGAACTAGGAATTACAAGCCTGCTTAATTATGTTCCTCTGCACGTATCGCTATTTCATAGTATGCACTACAGCTAGAATACACAGATTTAGTATTAGGAGAAGTCTGATGGTTGATGTTTAAACATTGTCGAATGAATTGAGTGGAACAATTGTCCCGTTAAAGATTAATAGTAAACGAACATTACAATACACCATAGTAAAACCATACCTCTTATTGAAATTATTCGTATGCATCATATGAGTAAAAATCTACGCGTGTATAATATTCAATTTTCACGGCCACTTTATATCATACTTTGAATGTTTCGAATTCTCGATGCTGGAATTATTTTACTATTATGTTGAAGGGGCAGAGAAAAGTATGTACTGCGGCTGTCGTTTGCGCGTACAGACTCGTTGTTTCCATTAAAAATTAGCGTATCGCGTACACGTGACACGGGGTTAGTGAACGTGTGGCTATCGTAAAATGAGTAGAGCGAAACGGAACAATATGGGAGAAGTCGAGGACCTCCGTTTTCTACACCTCCCATTAAAATCGAATTACGTGGCGGTGATTCTTACGCGAAACGCGAAACGCGAACGTCGTAACACTTCGCGTAACTGTGCTCTTAAACCGTTTGGTCGAAATTGGATAGGAGAATAATGGCGTTGCTACTCCACGCGAAATTGATGTAAATCGATGGGTCGCGAGGAATCCAACATATATTTAGCTGCTCTCTTTTCATTTGCAAGCCGCGTTGGAAAGCGTTTGGGTTTGCGTTGCTTATAGACGTAGTCAGGTGTCTGAAGCGAAACGGAAAATATTGTGGGTCATGTATGGCGAAATGGTGTAATGTTTCACCCGGGGAATGAAGCAGTACGAAACACGTTTAATCCCATCGATGCCATTAGCTGTTGGCTGAATTTTTAGTAACCGTGACCATCCGTTTTGTTCGTTCTCTTTCAACGGCACGAGATATTCAGTTGGTAATTGAAATTGAAATACCTTTTTGAACATATTTTTCCACGCGGTGGGTATCACGCTTTATGCGTGTATCAGGGACGGTAATTTTGTATTTCGTAACTCGTCGCTGGCTGTATTAAATCTTGTAAAATCTGTGGCAGATCATGCAATTTGTACAATCTGAATAATATCACCAGATAAGTCCATTATTTTCCATGCGAGTTCAAAAGAACCGAAATATTATTTAAGACTCGGTGACCTTAATTAAATCGGTTGATCTTCATTTAAAAATAAATTCGTCGGGGATTCAATTGTAAATCTGCTATGTTAGCAACGAAAATATTATTCGAATTTTCAAGCTGGATACCCGTGCTGTCGCTACAAATACGATTTCTTGGAGCATAGCGTGTGCGTCACAGGCATCCCCATAGGATTGCAGGTTCATCCAAAAGTTGATCAGACCCAGTAGAAGTCCGGTAGGTAGGGCCACAGTATCGCAGGTTTAGCCAAAAGTTGGCCAGAACCCGCAGAAGTCCTGCGATCCTATGGCCCTACCTTTCCGGACTTCTACTGGGTCTGATCAACCTTTTGCTAAACCTACGTCTTGTGGGCCTTGCCCACTGGATTTCTGTGGTTTCTAGACAACTTTTAGCTGAACCACGTCCCGTGGGGGTTGCCTACTGGACTTCTGTGTACCGCGTTTGGGCACATCGTTCAATTCTGATTTCGCAACCATTAAGTGTGTAATTAGCAGAAGGTGACTGGTTGCAGGGGTTGCCCTCTGGTTAGTAATTTCTGCTGTGAAATTTCGTTGTCGGCGCGGTAGGCAGAGGCGTCGATTCGTGAAACACTTGTCAAAACAAGGGCCCAACGCGGAACTGTTTAGTCGTCGTCCGTTGCACAGCTTGAATCGTGTATGTAAACGGGGTGTGTTCTAGTTGAGCGTTTCGGATTGATTGTTGAAGAGAGGAAACATATTAATCTAACGTTTCCTTTTTCTCGGACAATGGATGCATTGGAAAAGTGTGATTGCATTGTATGAATGTATTTTTAATTGAATCTCGTGTTTTCCTTTCACGAAGGAATCCATTCTGCTAGGTATTTCAGGCATACAATGCATTATTTTATAGTACATAAAATGTACATTCACTACGGGCACCTCGTTCGAGCATTCTTGAATCCGCTAATTGCTACTTCCATTCCTCTATCGTAAGTGTCCGTACTGGAGAAAAATAAGCTTATACTTTATATTATATTATTCTATTTGATATTCTTAGAGTAGACATTTTTATAGTTTCACGAGGAACATTTGTTCCATTTGTCATAATTCTTGTTAGAATGCCATTAAGATAATTCGTTGTTAGTCTGACAAGTTAGCAGTTGTAAGTAAAAATAAAATTGAGACTTGTTCTTTATAGGAATATCTATTGGAATGACCTGATTCATTCATAAATTAATTAAAATGATGAAGAAACCGGGAATGCAGAAAAAAGGTTAAGAGTTTTACGCTGCACAAGTTTTGGGATAACCGAAATATTTATACGTTTCACTGCTTCCAATTCGTTTGCGACAGAGCACGACGTACAAAATGTCGAATGATTCGTAAGCATTCCGAAAAGGGAAACTATCAGAGAAAGTGGGAGGAAGTGTCGCGTATCGACGTAATACGTTCAGGCTTCGAATGCCACATTTCAAGCCAGCCAGTGCAGCGGTCTGTTGAAAGGTTAACGGGTGAAACATTCGGCGCTCTGCTAGGCACCTACGTGGCTGCCATGAAAAGAATCGGCCGAATAAATGGAAAATACGAGGCCGCGTATGTGAACGAAACCTGCAGTAAACCTTCTAATGGATATCCTGCGCTCCCTGAATGCAAGGATCGATCAATAAAGAGTGATTGCCTCGAACTAGAGTTTTTCCTCGCCGTGCATTTACAACCCTTACGTAGCGATGGAACCGATACAATTTCTCCTTTTGATTTTCTGATTTTTGTCAATACAGTATTAATACATGAATGAGATACATAATACCTAGAGAACGATTTGGGATATGAAATTCTGCCAACACCCTCTTGTTTTTACAATTTTTTAGCGCGTATATTGATAATAATCTATTATAATGGTTTTATTGAGAAATCCATATCGTGTGATTTTCAGATATTATCCTATCTTTTTATATAGGTTTGGCAGAAATTATATGTAGTATGAAAAATCGATGCTGATTAAAAAGTTGTATGTTCATGCCCAACCGTGTGTTCCGAATATAGACTAACCAACAAATTCTCTGTGACGGAGCGATCTTTTTATGTGAAAACATCGAAATTAATGCGACAATTTCAAGCTGTACGTAATAAACGGTAATGGCTGTTATTGATTGGACTGAATAGTTAATGGCGGGATCGATCGACATTTTCTGAGCTGGAGTATTACTCGTGGATTAATTGTTAAAGGAGTTTGCGGATGTCTGTTGGGTGAAGGGTTCGTGAAGATATTTTGATATTTTTGTTATACGAAATGATGGTGAAACGGTGACTCCTCGGGAATTAAAATAATTGGAAATGGGAAGTTAGTCTAAGAAACTTTAAGTTTACTGAATTTTAAGGGTAACAATAGCAATGGATCATGTTTGAGATTAAATATTAATTACATTTTATTGCAACGTCGGCGCAATATATGGGGGGTTAGAATGAAAAGGTCTGTAATTTGGGATAATATTGTACAGCACGCACGATCAATGACGCGAGTAATCGCAATTCAAAGACTACGTTTGACAGAAGTTCGTGGAATTTCTCTGTTTTGTCGAGCGTAATATTTCACGATCGATCTTTCAAAAACCCTTTCCTCGGCTCATCATGCCTTTTACATTTCACTATCTTCAATAACTTCGACGAACTAGATAATTTACGCGTAAATACAGAGACACCTTTGTAAAGAGAAATTTCCACTATCGAACTATCATGTTAAAAATCGATATCGCAGTTCGCAATTGTATTTGAAAAGATTATTTCAACTGTCAGCTGGTGACGCGATTGTAAAGAGTTACTACTTCAGCAGATAGAAAATTTAAATTTAAAACGTCGAGGAACAGCTAGAAAATTTTTCATGCGAATTTTCCTTTAACATGAATCATCATAAATCTTTCAAAAATGAAACTTCGTTTCTCATGAGTGAACATCTGATGTATTCCGGGGACATTCATGCAACGAGCATGTAGAAACAGCGATATTTAGAAAAAAGATATGCGAAAATCGATATATTTATTAATGGTTCCTTTTATTAGAATTGACATAAGCATAGAATAGTGTAATATACTCCTAATTGTAATATTTGTTTACCCCACTTTCACACTGTTCCCATTCCAAAGATTCCATTTATAACAATCATAATTTCCATAATTCATATCTTCCACTTTACCCAACATTTTGCTGCTCATTATTTATCATTACTACTACATCATTGAAGACGAGACACCATTCTAATTACCTAAACTCGTTACAGTTCTCTAGTTTCAGTGTGATACCATCTTCCGTTACGACTAGTATTTTTTAATATTTAATGCCGTTCTATAGATTTCAAACATTACATACTATGCTTTCGCTAACAAAGGTTCATTTAGAGAAAACGCTTCTTCGCCAGTGGTCTATCGAATGATCGATCGTCGTTCCCCGGGTACAGTTAATCCTTGTCAATTTTTCTAAAAGGCGTCGAATAAATTTACGTAAACCCGGACGTTTTTTACCCGAGGAAAAAATTAATTAATTAGCTCGTTACTTGTATAATGGCCCCCAGACGATCGAGAACGCGTCTTTACGGTTCCCTTAATGATAAAGGGAAATGTAGATAGCGAGATAATCGTGATCCTACTATCTGACCTCCACGAAAGATTTATGACTTCTGACGATATATCGTGTTCAAGGATCGGAAAATCTAGTTAAGGGGGTCGTTTTATTTGCATCCCTTTTTGCACACCCTGTGTGCGGAAATGTGCTTACAATGTATGAATAACGTTCACGAAATAATATAATGGGTTGCTGCGTAAGCTTTAGTTGCTCTTTGTTGAATGGCTGACATATGTAGGCACAAAGCTTTTTAATAATACATATTGGTTATCTTGTCGTTACTATTGTTTCAAAATTGTGACATCGCATGCTATATTCTTGCGGACTTAATTGAATGAATTGTTACTTCTAAGAAATATGTAATACCTTCGTGAATACTATTTGAAACTGTTTCGCACGTTGCAAAGTTGTTGTGAAGTCGTGTGCAGTTGGAATTTACGATGCACTATGATGGTATACGTGAAACCTAGTATTACATATAATTACCCCGCATTACCATGATAGTGGGTATTCTTAGAGATTGGAGTGTAATTTAGTGGGTATATAAAGGAGTTTAACTGGAGACACTTATGAGCAAGTAGTGTAACGATCAGTACAGGTTCAAGCAAATTTGTGATCCACGTACAAAATACTAGGCAGATACAGTAGTATCTTGCGACAACGTTTAATACAATACAGCTTTCGAGTTTTGAGAAATATTATCGTTCACTAATCTTTATAGGAAACAAAAATTAGTAAGAATTTTCTATACATTTACTTTCAACGCTCATAGTAATTAATAATTCAAATGATGGAAAATACTCTAAATACTAATATAATAAGAATTTATATGACAGTAATATAGTTTGTTATAGGGACTCGTACTTATTAGAAATGAACATATTTCAGAATATCTGGGCCCCTAATAAATATAAAATAATTCCTTTCATTAACCACAACTTTTTTCCACTTTATTAATTGGTCCAATTCACCAAAAATAAAATTAATAAAAAATTACGCCATCAAAAAAAAAAAAAGTTAAACGATTGTACAATGAAATCATCCTATTATTCTAACTTCTATGCAGTTGCCACTCTACCGGCACACATTTCACAGAGCTATTTCGCCGATTTCTAAATCCAAATGTAACATTCAGTAGGCGCAGGATTATTTTCCAAATATCAAATTGACCAGCAACTACACGTGATATCGGAACACGTAATGCTCAGTTCAGAGTACGTATTTCGCAGTGGTCGTACTTCCTCGCAATAATTTACCCGCAGTGTGTAACAGTGAAACCTCAAGTGCCACCTCTGTGGCACTATAAAGGGTCGTTCGTTCTGTAAATAATCTTTTTATTAGTAAAGGGAGTCCCGGAGAGGAAGTTTTGAGTTACGCGAAACACTGTGGTGAACAGCGTCCGGGGGTAAAGTATCTCAGGTAGATAACGATCCTTCCGCGGCGTTGTAAAATATAGGAAAATACGAAACACCACGGACAGATCCGGTCCTGGGTATCTAGCTCACAATGTGTTACCCCTTTGAGGCCAATCGCGTCCGCCGGGCCACAAACTGGTGCTCGCAGCTAGGGTGCGAACGACCATCTGATATATAGAAAGAAGCATCAACGACTGGAAAGATGGAGCGACTGCTTGGCTGTTTCTTTTTCGCGTAATCCCGCGATTCGTTATTGTTAAGGGACAATATTGGGTGCGTTCAATGTGTTTTGTATTGCCCATACGGATTGCGACGAAGAAAATTGTCTCACGACAGAATACTATGACAGCCGTAGCCCGATTTTTTAGGAACAGTGTTTTTGAGCTTGGTTGTCTTATATATATATTTTTATATATATATATTTTATTATATATATATTTATATATATATATTTTACGAAATACCAAATCTTTTCTTGAAAACTATATTTTAGTTATAGTACATTTTCCATTTATTTTCTGTACTTGATCGCCAATTTTAATTTTCAACTTCGAAGCGGTGTTTTCATCAGGACAATTAACTCTAAGTGAAATAAGTCAACTATTCACGAGTCTTCGATTTTCCGCAACAATGAAAGTCAGCGAGATTAGAATTTATTATTCAACCAGGACGAAGGAAGTTAAAAATAAATGTAAAATGTCAGACTAATAAAAAAATGAATATTCATTTCAACCGTAATAATCTTTTACCAGCTTTTACCCAAGGCTGCGATAACAAATTCAATTTATCAGCAGCAATTAGATTTTTTCGTGTTTCAGATCGAGATATCCCGTGTCGACACGTTTTCGAACATCTTGAAAGTATAGAATAATTAATTGTCAACTCGATAAACGTAATGCTTTTTATAATTTACCATTTAATAAGTTTAGTTGCGAAATATCTATGGCTCTTACAATAAAATTTATTCATCGGGTAAAGTGAGCTTTATTTACCTCTGCCGTAATTAACCGCATATCGCTACTAGTATTGCTCGAGACGCCAGTGACAATTTCTCGTTAAAAATCATGATGTACGATACGAATTGCTTATTAACAATGATCGATTGCATCCATTGATATGGCCATGCATGCATGCATGTAGTGTATGTAAGGCAAATTCTTTTCCTCGAGTGTTTGTCAGATAAGGTGTGGCGTGTTGGATTTACAAAAGACTCCCACATTAATGTAGTTCATCTAGTATAGGCGGTAGTGTCTAAATCAGATATGCTCTTATAGCTGCAGGCGAAATCAGTTTAGGGCAAGCTATCACGCCAACTCCGGACTTCACACGAATATTTCAACTGTTGGCTTACTTATTTTTGTTTCGCGTTATATTCTGGGCTTGGTAATAGTGGAACCGTCCTTTTTTACAGTTATTCGACGAGAAAAACAATTCTGCCAATTTTAAAGCTCAGCAAATTACAAATGCAATGTATACAGGGACGATTATAAGCTATGAATGTGCAGTAGATATTTTTTTACATTCTTTTATGCAAGTATTGGTCGCATTCTTTTTTTATGTTTCACTGAAAATTAAATTGAGGTTCTGTTAAAATTTATTCTTTCGAATAATTTTATTCTTATCGTTGCTTTCGTTTTTACATCACGCGTAGAATAAGACTCAACAAGTATCCCACGCTCGTAAAGTGTGAGCCGAAAATTAAACGTCATTTTTTCATAACAGTATAAAAAGTTCCAGTATAAAAGAATTATCCTATTAGTATTACTATATTATTCACTAACGCTACCATTAAGCATCATTCTTCCTTTTTTGCCTGTCGTGGAAATGCTTAAATGAAACGTAACGTTTATCACGAATTTCTTTTTAACGTGCTCCCGTTTCATCGTTCCGAAAATCCCATACATGCAGCTCTATTTCAATATAACAATTGCATCAAGCTAAACGAACGAAAATTTAATTCGGTCGCACCGTTTCCCACTACGCTCACATATTTCATACACTCTAAAATGTATACCAAGGGAATAATCAACGGACCAACTACTCTTAAATGAAAAAAAAGAAGAAAGAATAACTTGACGTTCTTGGTTCCACGTTTCCTTTGTACCACTTCATGTTTTTATTCATTGTATATTTCCCCTAGCTTTTCGTATGTATATCTTATGTCGGCGTATTGTATCTAACATTTTAAAAATAGTTAACATCATAATATTTTAGAACTGCGGGGAATAGAAAAAAAAAAGAAAATAAAACGTCATGTATGTGACTCTACTCAAAATAGTATGATTATTGGAATATTTAACACGTTTAACATTTCTCTCTCTCATAACGCAGACACGAATTATTTCAACAGTTTTCATCAAACACAATACCATTCCGTCCAAACGATAAAATTTCTCCTATCAAAAATAAGGAAAATAAAAGAACGACTTAAACGCCATTTCGTCTTACCATTTAACCCGATGCCAATCATTGGATCTAGCCGTTGATTCATTAAAGAGAACTAAAATTCGATGAATGTAACGCAGATAAACAAGACAGACAAATTACGATACCGTCTCGTTCACGTCGCCTTCCACAGTGTCACCCACTCCGATTCGTGGCCATAAATCTCGACGCGCCTCCCAAAGCATCCCGATACGAATCGCATTTTTCATTCGAAGAATCAGTTACAGACTTTCCATCCGTGCTTCCTCCCGGAAGCATTGTCCGCCCTCGACATCAAGCTGCTTTCCAAAAATCGCCAACAAACAGTAAATCCTTGTCCACGAACTCGTTCCAACAAGCGGCCGCCGAAATCGCGATTCCCCCGTTGGCCGCGCTTATTTGCGATTCTGCAGGATCATCGAAGGAAGCATTAATCTTGATATTACGACGTTCTGCAAGAAAAGAATAAGGTCTCCCGTGCCACCGTCTGCCCGAGGCTAATATACGTATCGTATCCGGTGGCAAATCGTGCGCTCGCCGTGGGATAGGAGGCAACGAAGTCGGGGCAACATGGCTCGCCTAATTTAATATTCAAGCCCCCTTCAGCTCGTCCTTTGGTTCACTTCACCGCATTCGCTATTAACTCGACGCCACGCTGCAGTCTCTCCATTAGCTATTCCTTCAATTTTTCCCGTTTGCTGTACCGTCATTCACTATCCCCCTCTATCTACCATCCGCCAGCCTTGCCGCGATCTTTTTTTATTACACTGCCTCGCAAGAAAAATGTTTCACGCCCGGATAAAGGAAAATGTCGGTTTAACAGGTTCAACTGGAAGTTATCCATACGGGGGGGATGTTTTATTGCGGGGTTCCTGAAGGCGATTTAGACCGGCATTTATAACATCATTGATCGGAACCGTTCATCAGACAATAATGTTCGTAATAATGGAAACAGTTATTATTATTCGCACGGGTTTAATATTAGCGGTTTCTCTTGCAACAATCGATGGTCCGTTTTCTATTAATAGGATTGGAAAGCTTTGCGTGCACTCTCATAGTTGGCGCGAAACGAAGATCGTACTTTGGTGTTGTTTCCTGCTACACCAAGGTCGACAAGTTATTCTTACGATATGCTTCTTCGACTTTGCGTGACAGAGTCAAAGGTCAGGTCACGGAGTGTAGTGGCTCGAAGATGAACGATTATTTTTAGGGTCGCCCGATGAATTTCTTAACGGACCCTCGACGGTGTAATTAGCTACGTGGGATGCTGGTGGCGCCTAGCTCGACTGTAATGAGAATTTTCGGGTGAAGGAGCGCTGATAGGAATTGGAGAGTTGCGGATTGGCCGACCGATTCACCGAAAACGTCTTCGTCGAGTTCGGAACATTTGAGGTGCTTCAAGCTGCTTGGCGATACGTCCTTTTAATCACCCTTTGGGGTTCGGTGCGATTTGCGTTTACGACGCTTTTGCATGATTGATATTATTCATAATGTCGTTCGCAAATTTGTAGAAATAGTAGTTTGCAAGGCTTGACGCGTAAGGAAGACATATGAATTTTTTTTAGAAATAACATGGAACGAGCTTTACGGATTTTTATGGGAATAATACGAATTTGAAATAAAAATACTAATTGAATTGCAAGCGTGACAAATATAATTTTGATTTCTCGTTTGGGGTAATTATTAATAAGTTGTTAAAGTTATGTAATATAATTAACAGTCTCTATTCCTGGTTGAATGGAATGTATTATTAGTGACGTTTGTATAGACTTTTATCAATATTATCTATTTCCGTGTGGGTTTCTTTAGGTTACGTTTATGTTCTGGCTATTTTATAGATATATCTTTATTTCTCTACGAAGTGCCGTTGCACGAAGTAATTTTTTTCCTTGTTCGAGCAGAAAGACCATTAAATGAAATTTCTTACTCCAAACGATGTTATCAGATGAGAAAAAAAAGTTACTACGTACCGTGGGATCTCATAAAAATTAATGCTCGTGCGCAATTATATCATGAATTCCACAACAGCGCAATGACTTCCTATTATCTTCAAGTGCACTACCCAAATGGAAATAAATAGCGGGGGATAGTGCTGAATATATCATTAACGTAGTCTCTAAAGATACCGAATGTGCCAGGAATAATGCTACTATTATGCAGTATAATGTACAAAATTTTCGTCGGACAAATAAAAATCGGTCGAAGGATACGTATAACGTATAAATGAAACAAGAAATCACAGCACTTGGTGCGTTTTGCATAAAATTATTGCTATATTTAATTCGCCAAGATCTGATTATGCTATATTAAATTGATAGCAACATAATGCAGAAACGGAATGCCACTGCGTTTCTTGTTACATTTGCAGTAGACAAACGAAACATAATGCCAGCTTCGATTCCATTACAACGCTACACCCGCCGCAGAACCGTTCAAACATTCTCCCCGCCCTTGCGAACTAAATAATCTGAAACAGCAAACTTAATTCTGACACTACACTGTAATAAAACTACAGCTTGTAACCGCAAATAAGGGCAACAAACTTCTCCGTAAACACATAATCTTCTAATAATTCCAACCACTACCGCCAATCCCAACCGTATATTGACCCTCAACCATACAACAATCTTGCACACCCCGAACCCACCCTAAGCCACTACCGTCCCCTCACGATCGTCCCTTCGTATGATTACGTTTATTCGCATCGTCAACCGCGATGATCTTTCTACACACGGAACGTGTCAGACTGTTATTAACCAGGAAATGGGGATGTCTCGAGGTCCGCGGTCGGACAAAAACAATAAAACATCGCTGGAAGGCTAAGTGTAGCTGATGCGCTTTCGATCGGTACGATAAAACGCGACCCTTGCTGGCAGCAGTTCGTAAAGCTTCCGCTCGCGGTGTAGGAGGAGCGTTCGTGGCGGAAATCAGGAGTTACGATTCTCTTAGCGGCGGAAGAAAAATTGACGCCACGACAGAAGCGGACCGGCATTGAAAATTAATCCCAGCTTGGCCTGGAAACGGCCACGCTGCCAATTCGTGTGTTGCGAATAAATTCCATCGTACGGTCGGTCTCCGTGAATTTTTCTCCTTTTGACTTTGCACGCTCACCAACACTTGGAGTCGCTTGGCTCACGCGGGTTTGGGTTTACCGATGGTCGGCCTGATTGATACTGATGCGGTTACGTTATTTATTTGGGATCGTTCGTTTGCCTGTGGAACGCTTAGAAAGAAGTTGGTTTCATTGGTTAGATGGATGGGAAGAAAGTGGGGAGGTAGTTGGAACGGTGAAGGGCGAAAAATGCATTAGAAGTCCTGGAGTTTTGGAACGAAAAGTGAATTTTGACGGTCGTTTGGCGATAAATTTTGGAGGTTTGTTAGTAATTTTTCTATGGTTGCTAGCGGTGAACGCGGATAGCGACGATTTTATGCATGAACTGGATTTAGAATTTGTTCGAGGAAAGAATTGTGGGCTGAGGATGGTACCTTTAATGATAAATACCGTTGTGCAATAGTCTTGCTCGTCTGATTTATTTCTGGCGCAGCTACTGTTATGCTGTCTACTTTATAATAGCTACTACTCATTCGGTCCACGTGTTTTTCTGCATTTGATTAACAGTTATTGTCGCATGAATTAGTAATGTGTCTTCGAGTAAAACAACTACTCGATATGTTCTTATAAAAGATAACTGCAAAACATTCTAGTAGAATTACAGCCGGTAAGATTTATAACGCAAATTGATGCAACTAAAAATACTGAATAGGGTATTATTTCGGGCATTCGATTTCGTATTTTAAGCAACTATTTTTATACGAGTAAGATGTTGCAACTTTGTAGCATATAGAGAATTTTGAACGAATAAAAATCTTGCAATGTACGATTTCACATGTACAACAAATGATATCAGTCTGCAAATTTCAGAAAAAGTATCGTACAACTTTGACTCCCATCGTTGAAATCAATTATTACAGTTGCTTCCATTATTCCTGCCATTTCCGCCACAAATGTTAATGCACCGTTTACGCAATCTATAATAATTTGCTTTTAACTCTTGTTTAAGTAACACGTTACGCGACATTTTTAAATACACAGAAGAAACGTTTACCCAACGAAACTTGAACGTGAATGGTTTGGCGTCGAATGTGATAGCGGCTATACGAGACACGCACATGCCGATAACACGCCCGCAAAGTCCACATACATTACAATTTTGAAGTATTCTAATAAAACGTTTAAGTGGCTGTATACTTGAGTTATTTTTAATTTCGAGGACTGCTGTTTTTTTTAGATCCGATAAAAAGTGCAAAAACTCACGGTTGGAGAGATTTGTGCAATGCGCGCGCAACAAAAGCAGAATAATTGTAATGAAACCCGTGTCACCGCCACTGCAATAAAGTCTGCCAAAATATGAGGCAACTAGAAAGCATGCCTTTACGACAATGCACATTTTGCCTTCAAATCTATGAGCTTATGTGATAATTTCACAAACGTGTTCATTACGAGTGCTCGTTTTTAATGCCGATTCGTAAATTAAATTCCGAAACAAGGAAACGATTTTCTAAGATACAAGAGCAATGTATACATAATTCAATGCGATCGTGAGCTGAGGCTGCGGAAGCAATTGTACGCCATTTTCTACTAGTTGAAAATTGTTCTATAAAATGAATTGAAGTATTCTGTTACATTCGCGGTAAGATTTTTCTAATTATTGTATTGTTACAGGAAACTCTGAATACTTCGCGAAACTAATTCACATACTAAATATCGACGAACCAGCGAATTTATTAGAGTTTACGATTTCGCACATGCTTCGTGGCTTAATTATAAGTTGTAGGAGTTTAGCTACCGTCTTTAATATGGTTCGTGGAAGTTGGTTTCCCTCGCGGTCAGGCGGCATTTACATATTTCCACATTTCCGTCCATTACAAACGCGCAACAATTGCGCCAGTTCGTCGAAATTAGCGCAAAGGTACGAACGCCAACGCTTGATTAAATTTCGTTTAACTGGCCACATTGAGCGGTGGCTACTATTCAGATTACGATTTCCTTAACTCTAGGCAATTGAAAACTTTTTCGCGGCGATGAGAACTCGAGGTTGAATAAATTTGTTGATCCCGAGACGAATTAAAGGGAGACAGTGGGTTTCTGTATTTCAATTAACGCTGATGAAAGTAGAGGTGTCGAAGATTGGACCTGTTTTAAATAGAAAGCCTCCGTTTCGCAGCGATGCCCTTATTTCATTTCGATGACCACGAAACTTTCACGCTTTGCTTCTGCATTCAACACGAATTCGCTAAATATCTAAGGGGCTGTCATTAACATTTTTTTCATTTCGTTAGTATTCGTCATTCCACGGTGCTGAATTTTTATTCAACAAAACTTGGCACGAATCAACATTAGCCACCCTTTTTTCCAACTGAAAACTGTTGTTACGTTTGCCAGAACTCTGCAGACACACGGGGATCATATATAATTCTGTGCGCCACATTTTTCCAACGCTTTCCTTCAACCATTCGTCTTTCGACTGTTTGCTGTTTTACGTCTCTGCGTTTCGTTCCATTAACGTATCGATCCCTCCACAAAGGTTCATTTTCTCGAGAGCCATGGCCACGTCGTGGGAGTCACAATGTATACGACGTATGTAAATCGGGTTCAGATCATATTAAGATATTCGTTGCGTATTTCGCGCCCGCAATGATACGTATTGTTTTACCGTTGTAAGATGCTGGCAGAATTTTTCATTTGATAATTGGATCAGGGTAAAAAAGGAGGAAGAAAAAAGTCAATTACAAATGATTATACATTGGGGAATGTATTACTGTGTTATTCGATTGAATTTCATTCAATGGATGGAATAAGATTATTTTGATAACCAGAGAATTAAAGCCATCAAATTTTGTTTCGAATGTTACGAGGTGGTGCCGTTTACGCGTTGTTTAAAAACTTATTTGCATTCTATTTATAGTATAATACTGTTTCGATAATTGCACAAAATATATGATGGACTGGAAATACCTTTATTTCATGATTCCAGGCATCTTTAATTACTAGAAGAATTTTGATAAGGAATACAAATTAATAATTGCAGCTGTTACATGTCTGACCTCCCCAAAGAATTTAATACTGAGATCTCCTATGACAACTTCAATTATAACTTTGCCAGTGTCTATGTATGCATAGTAATATCTACAAATGAATAAAAAAAGAAATACTAATATGGTCACATCGGAGGGTCTGTCACTAATAAAAACTAAATTATTATTTGCCTAAAGCAACATTTCGTACAATTGATATTTCGTCAAGAAGATAATTCCGTATTCTAAAGTGAAACTCAAATATTATACATTAATATAACCAGCTGGGGAGTGTTTGCCGGGGTACAAAAATTTCTCATTGTTTGCCCACAATTCAAACTACCCGTTTTTCATGTACACAGCATGAATTATGCAACAATATACGCCTCATTTACGTTCAGTTGTTCGCTTCGCCAGCGAAGTTTGCCACGTGAAACGTTCACCGAGAATTCACCTTGATTCGTACTTTTGCGTGCGAGCACGCCAGCTTTCTTTCAATTCCGCGGCGAAAAACTACAAGGCGAAGAATGGAGAATGTCAGAATCGCCGGCAAACTGTATTTAATTGGTCGTGCCGAGTCTAGGCTGTTTGCAACGTCGAGGGGTGGAAACCTCGCGAAATTGTAACACGAAGGAGAATTAAATATCGTTCTTCTGAATCGTGCAACGTTACGCCCGCATTATACATTCGCACTCGTGATACATCGCCGATCAAACACGGCATTGCGAACAATTGAATGGTCATTTTCAAAACGCAAAGCATATTTGAGATAAGGGGAGCGTTCAACAACAATTCCGTCATTTCACTGACCGAAATCTGATCGTAAGCCATGTGTCAAAGTGAATTTCATTTTTCCAACCCGATGATCCATCATCGCGCGTGCAACGTTCGCGTCGTTGCTCCCGAAACGTCGACAGCATCGGCATTTTTCTCGCGTTCGTCAATCGCGATTTCCAAAAATCAAGCGTCGTCGACGTGAATCTCGAAATCGTCAAATTTTCGTCCGCACATTTGGTCAGGTTGTTATTAAAAAGGTTGCATACCGTTTGCCAATTATTAATCGTTACTTTGAATGCATACGCAATGTACAATCATTCGGTTGTTGTATCTTATTTAAACTAAATAATTTTTAAAACAGTGACGTTTATTTTCACGCAGTTCGGTAGTCGTGCGCGCCTGCGGAATGAAACTATTCGGATTATAACGTTACAGAAACGAGTGAAAATACTCGCGAATTCAGCGTGCACAACCACGTATAGTTATAACGGCCTAGATAATACTGTTTTGAATGAATTTTCCACGGCAAATTAGAGAAGCGGGTAACTAAATTAACAAGCAACCTCTGCATTGAAATGAAACGTTACAGACTTTACACTATCTTTTTCCCGTGTAACTTAATATTTCATTACGCGTAGCACCTTATTCTCGTCGTTGTCGCGTTTCCACGGAATTTCCAACACGAAACTGAGAAGTAGCTCGAACAAGAAAGTCACATATAAACTTGCTTCCAGAAAATACAATTTACATAACAGTAATTCGATAAGGTGTTACACAGCGATAACAGTTAATAATTAGAAATCTAACATCGCAATGATATCATTGACGATTAAAATACGATTGATCGAACTGTTTCAGTATTTAAATAAAAACATTCACGTAATCACGTAAATTATCTAAAGGAAACATAAAGTTGGCCGCGAAATTTCCAAGATCCTGCCCGTTTACCAGAACTTCGCCATGAAATTTTCCACATCGTGATACTTACTCGATACCGATTTCAATACCCGTGTCGACGGAACAGATCGCCGGGAGATCCCGTTGGTCGTTTCCCACGTTTTCCGGCTAAATCGCGTTCTGGTATCTCCGGAAGGTGGGCGATTCGAACCTGCACATCGTGTACGCCCGTTGCAACTGTTCGCGGCTCTCTGATATCATCGTGGGATGCCGGTGGTCGGCGTGTAACGTATGCAACGTCTTAATGCAACCTCATTACGGATACATGAAATCTCTATGTTAACGGGCGCTTTCCGACGGTGTATCATCCAGACACGCTTCGACATATATGAAAATGCAATCACACTCAATGGAAACGATATAGGGCAGCAGCGAGTTCAATCGGCAGTAGATTAAGGTAAATGTAGTTCAAGCGTAGAGACATCTAAATCAGTATGTACGGTTTCGGGCAGGCAAGGGAAATCAGTAGTGATAAGTGAAAATTGGGCGAGCGATATATTTGTATTTCGAATTGATAAATTTTTGCCTTAGATAATAATTAGAGCCATACAGTGTCGCGTGGACACGATCAGGGAAAGAAAGCTGTGCTGTATTGAACGATTGTAACGTTTGATTCGTTTCAATTCGATATTTGGTACTGTTTCTGTTAGCCAATCCGTGGCAAAACCTCTAGTAGAGAGTTCATGATTTCGGAACTTCTGTCACGGATTATCAAACGATCGAAGCACGTTCAAATTCAATGCAAGAAACCTCGGACCCTGTCGAGTGGTCTAAAATTAAAGGACCGCTTTCAAGACACTTCAAAGGTCACGAACTCGATGATACTGCGATCTCTAAGCGTGTCTCAGATTTCCCAGAGATCCAAAGATAAGGCAACACTGCAGAAAGTTTAATAAATTTATTACGTTTATTACATCCATATTCCTCCATTTATTCATAGATTAAGGGGTCCTACTGTGTTCGATATATTATTTTGATATATCGGGCGTGCCAAATAAATCTATAAAACAACCAAGAAATCGCACAGTTGTCTAAAGATACGAAAAGAATATTTTTGTTATTAGCTTATAAGAGGGTTAAGAAGGAATTAAGAATAAAATGGGGAATTTGCAGAATGCGATAATGCAGTTGAATCGTTTCCCTGGTATTACGCAGGAAAATGAGGAGGCTGGAACGGGGATCGAAATTACTTGAGAAAATTCTACGATTCTCAATGGACATTTCCGGATGAAGATTGCAATTTCTTTGCAGGATTCGCCAGCAAACTTCAATCTGAGAGTGAAGCCACAATACTACGAGGCGGGCGAAATTTAAATTAAATTAAAATATGTATCTGCTGAATAGGATATTTCCATTCAGTCACCATAAATAATTCATGGACACAGTCGGTATCTAGCAGATCGTTTAACGCGTGCAAAATGAAAGAAACAAGGGCGAACGATTTGATTGAGAAATACATATACAACTATACTGACCAATTTACTTGGACGTGCGTTACACACGAACAGGTATATTATTATCTCCATAAAATCATAGAATATTCTGTCCTCCAAGAATAATATACTAAAGACGACTAAGCAAAAGTATCCTTCCCAATCAGTTTATATTCAAGAGTCCAGTTTCAACCATGTGTTAACCCTCCTAAGGCAAATTCTTATTTATCCATATGACCTAACAAAAATTTCACGCGAACTGAAACGTATTAACAATGGTACCAGGCGGAACGGAGCAGCGAGTGAAAATACTTGAAAAGGAAGGGGAACGAAATAAATAATGGGGGTCAATAAAAATGACTCCAGGTAAAGGCGAAAGGTACGAACAATTAGGAACAGTGAAGCCAAAATAGATTCGGTGGGCGAATGAGTGATTAAGGGACGATAGAAAGCGAATGAATGTGATCGGGTGTATCTGTGCGTGAAAGTAAGAGAGAACGAGCGGAGAGGTTGATGGTACACTTTGGTGCGGGATGACTTCGCGATAGAGGTAATAAAAAGGAATTCATCGTGTTCGTTTTTCGGGCTCCCTCATTGGCGACCGTTTCCACTTAATGATCTTTTATTCCGGCTACACCGGGCGCTTGTTCTCGATTAACTTCCGGCGCGAGGCCAGGGGACACTATCTCCTCTTGGATAACAGAACGATTTTTGCTCGTCTATCGGCTGAGTGCATCACGTACGGGAAAAATCTACGGGACGTGCACTCGCCTGTTGCTATTAAACTCTGAAGTAATTCGGGAAAGCTGCAACGAGGCAACCGGGTGAATTTTTAATTTTCATCGGGGCCGATCGTGGATTTGGCAAAACGTAGACTGAATGGTAATGATCAGCCATTTAACCAATCATAGATACTGATGATGATACAAGAGTGGCACTCATTTGCTTTTTCGTTGGGACGAAGGAAAAGTTATCGATAAACTATTCGAGAACGGTTTTTCTTTATTTTTCTTTCCCTCAATTTCGTACAGCTGCGGGGGAAAAGGGCAAGGTTAACATCGATTTATGTTATTTATAAGATTCAAAGAGAGGTATTGGAAATTTAAAAATCGCGTCGCACAGACCATTCGATACTGTGCAGCGTTAAACCTGTCGATTTCAGAAGTGTTAGGAGCAAACGGAAACTCTGGCTAATTGCGAAATTGGAAAGCAGTTAGTTGACTAACGAGTAGTGGTGCTATGAAATATGATAGACGAGCAGTCTTGTGATTTATCGTCTACGTTAAACAGAACCTACAACAGCTATCTGATAAACCTGTCTGTAATTACGCGTTCGAGAATTGGTTTAAAACGTTGCCGTGCGCACATCGGTTAATTTGTTTCAACGCACAGCTTTTGTCGCAAACATGCAAACGTACGGTTTGACAAGGTTCGCAAACGTGAATATATGAAATCCATTTAAACATTCCTCGCATTAACGCGCATTAAAAATTCATAAATTTAGACAAATAGGTGCTTGGAACTTTATTGGGATTGCACATGTGACCATTTGCAAAATTCATATAATTAATACATTTTGAAACAGGTGAACAATGTGTCACCTGGAAACGATTATTTCGCGTTCTTCTTAGGTGTATCTCCTTCCATATATCTTATATATCTTATATATATATATGTCTCAATATTTTGTGCAAATATAATAGTTTCAAGAGAACGTCGAAATTGAGCAGTTGTCGCGAGTTAAAATGAAAAAAATTGTATCCAGCAGAGTTCGTCGAAGATATCTCAAACTCGTTTGTTTCGGGAACACGAGGCAAAGTGATATTTACAACTATCTTCGACTTACTAATGCAATTAACTTTTTATTACGAACAGCAACATATGGAAACGATCTCTGTCCAAAGCTTCGCCATTTAAATTATACTTCACACTGAATTACAACTCTTCCCACGAATCCCTTTATCCCCCGAAATTGCATCCTACCGTTTCCGTCACTCCATGCACCCTTTCAGTTTCTGCAACGTACAGAATTTCCCGCCCTATCTCTGATCCTTCTTGGAAACCTTCCGATTCGTGGAAAGCTAAGAATACGTTCCCCCTTTGTTCGTCTTCGATCGGCCACGTCAATTTTATCGTTGACTGGCTAAAGCTTCGGCCGAGCTCAACGCTTAAGCGAAGTTCACTTGCCGAAGATATATCTTCCCTTCAGCTACATAAATCGGAACGCAACGATTCTACTTTCGGCTCACGTTTCCATAATTTTTCGTCACGTCGTGCGCTATCCGGCCAAGTTTCCACGTTGAAAAGTTCGCGACCGGACACCGTTCTCCGACAAACGTAAATCGGAAGAAAGAGTTCCACCTCCGGAGCACGGAATTTCGTTGGGATTCTGTGGAAACTTAAACGGGACGCGGTAACGCGATAAAATTTTAAGATTATGGAACGCATCAGAGCATCTGTTACGTCCGCGTAATTTTCCTCGAGTGCTATCGTTGATGCATTCCTTGCATCGAAGTTCAGAGAAAACGGTTCTACTTATACTTTATACTTTAGTGTGGAGGAAAAGGGATGCACGTATCGATTGAAGAAAAAATGTATTCGTCAAATTTATTCATATAAAAAAATCAATGTAAAGGTAATGTTCCGTTTTGAAACATACATCATTATATTTTCATTATCCACATATATAAAGTTAGAGTGGTCACAATATTTAATCCTATAGAAGCAACACGAGATTATAAAAAGAACCCTGTTCCGCTTACAAAACATCCAAGTTAGTAAACAACGATTTCTTACTACTTACATGAATTTAATACTTTTTGATTTTCTATTTTCCCTTTACACCTTTTTGCATTCTCGAAATGGAATAATACAAATAAACACAAATTGAAAAACTGTGCTTCCGCTTAACAAATATCACTCTCGAGTCTTGCCCACACAAAAGATTTTCATTCGCCTCAAACGAGCAATCCGAATAAAAGAAGACAAAGAGAAAGCCAAGAGAGATATATGAAGTGCACGCAAAACTGGCTACAGGCGCACCGCCGGAAAAAAAGTGCAGGGAGTATATCACCGACCGCACGGTGCGTTTTACCCTCTGTAATTTCAATCGATGCACCGTTCGACAGAAGGTAGGAAGCGCAGGATAGTAGACTGGAAAATTGGTGCTGCACCATTTGCGATTTGGGAACGATTTTCGCACGATCGATCGATCGATCTCTATACGACATAAAAATTATAACGTTTCATCCTGCTTTGGCGCGGGTGATTCACCCCTTGTTAAGCTTGTCTTCCTCGTCGCGGATACCCGCCGAATCGTCCGCTTGAGTCTAGGAATTTTATTTTTACCGGCCCCTTTATTCGGAGACTACGGACTAGACTCGCGTTCATCAACGACGCCCGTTTCGAACGTAATTAAAAACGCTTTGCGTCGTATGGCGGTGTGCACTTATACGTGTACGCACGTCGCACAATAGCCGTAATCAGTTTGCCGATATCGTGAACGCGAAATGTTCGCGCGCGTGACGTCTAATCGATCCGGCCACTTAATTATTCGCATTATTTCGGGTGATACTGTTTGCACCGAGCGCCGTGGAAAAATTCGTACGATAGATGCAACCGCGTCGAAGCATTTTATCTTTGAAGATTCGAATACTTAAGCGCGATTCTTTTTTGGTTGAAGGGATTGATATGCTATCGAGGTTTACATCGAGTGCTCCGTCTCGTCTCTATTTTCAATAATACCCCCAGCTGTTTAATTAATCAATTTCAGTCTTTAACCTTTTACAAATTGAAACTTGGTAATTCCCTCTCGTTAAGTACTGCTTAAATAATTGCAAGACTAAGAGTTGAATAATTCCGAGAATTTCGTGGCGGTGCATATCTACCCCCTTAACGCGCTGTGAGCTGATTAATTTTGTTTGTTCTCAGATGCCCGATTGCGGAATTACATTCCAGCAGCCTAATCCCATTGGCTGCGGTCGCGAGGTGGCAACAAATTAATTACGATCGTGTTGAAACTACGACAAGCATCGCGCAGGCTGATAAAGTCCGCTGAAAACTTGCGTGCTGCTAGTCCAGCGAGAATAAGGGGGGAAAGAGGGAAGGAAAAATCGAAGAAGAGACGCCCGGTAGAATCGTCGTGCGACCTGTAATCTCTTTAATGGTCTTGCGATGCCTTGCAACCGTGAAATGCAATTTCTCGCACTATATCGAGCTGTGCGTGATGGAAAACAAGAAATGAAAAGATGTTCTGGATCCCCCTTTTATTGTTAAGGTGTATATCAGCGCTAAAGACTTATAAGCCAGTACGGTTTCGAACTCTTTTATTATGGTATTATTCTATAGAAAAATAGCTGTATAAAAGCTATATGTATTATAGTCTTTCGTTGAAGTTTTCATTAGGAAATTTCATCATAGGACAAGAAATGTTTATCGGGAAAATAAAATAAATTGTTTTGAATTGTGTTAGAACTATCCGTCCTTGTAATGTATTATGTTGTTTATCAATTAATTCTTTTGCGTTTTCAAATGCTTATCAAATATCTTATTCACACTTGGATTTTCGGGAACATATATATTATATAATAATGAAAATTGAATACAATACACAGAACAACACGCTTCATCCATGCACTTCAAGAAATAAATACTTTGAGCAACACTGTATTTTGTACATGCGTGACGGATAATTACAGAAGCATAAACAGTTCACGCACACCTAAAACAGCTCGCACTCGAAGGGTACTAAGATCGATCGTGTTACACGCTACGATAATTAATAGAAACTACAATCTTTAATGAAGCTCGCCGACTCATCGATGAAAAAAGAACAAAAATCAAGATTAATGATACATATTTTTCGTATACTGACAGCGACCTCGTTTCACTTGTTTTCGGCCCCCTCGAATAATCACGAATCTACTTACGAAATATTGCCGAAAATGATTCAGCTGCTTAAATTTAATATATCGTTAATTATTTAATTTTGCTATTTAACTGAAATGTAGATAAAAACAATAGACTACATCAGTGAGACTCAATGGCATTTCTCACGACACCTTTCTGGAGGACCATGCAAATTCGCATGATATCAGTTGACCAGCCTATTTCACCGGACATTTTATTCACGCCTTTGCCTGTCGATGAGCATTGAAGCAGGAACGCGGATGGGTTACGCTTCAAATCGTATTTCACGCTTCAAAATAAATTCAGTTGTTTCGAGCGGCGTCGCTTTAAATCGCGCCGTATTTTGCTAAAGTTTAATCAACGCGCGGTTGTTTAGGTCTAAAAGCCGGAGGGAAAAATGTTGCGTGCTGTGAAACACGTTGTGTGCTTGGTCTCCGTGAAAGTGTTTAAATGGTTTCATATTTGTTTGCGGTTTTATGTTTACCATCCTTGTTTTGCGCTTGTTACGCGTTCATGCGTGTGATTTTTGAATCTGTTCCTTTTAATTCTTGCACTTCGAAATATTGTTATCTAGTTTCCGGTTTCAATTTTTTTTTATCATTGATGGACATTTTATTCTTTTCACTTTCTGTGCTATATTATATTTTGTGTTTTTTTATTTTCTATTTCACCGTATGCCGAAGTTTCCTCGTTATTTATATATCACGACGGTAAAATATTTAATGCGCGATATACTGTACTTTTTATTTATTTATTTTTTTTTTTGCACAGTTTTATCGTTTCGTTTCGAATTCTGTGGTTAATGAACTGAACGGGGAACAAAATTTAATTTCGTTAACATCGGAAAATATGTCATGGATATTGGAGAATGCCTTCAGAGGAACGCGAGAATTCCTACCACGAGAATTCGTAAAAAATAATTCCAATTGAAACATTGCGGTTAATAAAGATTTGTGTCGCTTTTGTTTTAACGTTTGCCAATTACTTATATTGACATACGTTAATAAAGCTTTGATCAATAGTCGTTTGGGAAAGCAGAATTATAAATTATTTACATCGTCCAGACTTCTGCACATTAAAAAATTCCTGATTAGAATGGCTCGGCTATCTACCGAACTTAATTTTTTACCTTATCCCATTATTTTTTCAATCCGCACACTGATGGATTAAAGATTCTTCTTAAAATTCATATTTTAACTAGAATTTGAGTTGCGATTTTTTCTTCCAATATTTGAACCGGTATTTATATTTTAATCTAACTTTTGAAGCAAGGTGTCCAATACTTATTAATTTTCGATAAATTGTTAGATAACTATGAAGAAGGTAGCGAAATAGGTAAATGTTAACGTACCACGGGACTTATATTTTCAAAATGAAATTAAAAAAACAGAGCAGAGGATATCAACACGAATTTCATTTCATGTATATTCTAATTACTTAGATGTTCAATGTCAGTAATACATTTTTGCGCATTCAGTTTTGGCTGTGTTGGTAAAATGATTGCTCATTTTAATTAAACTTGAATATTTTGTGATGGTATTCAACGATACAATGCAAGTAAAACCATTTATAATATACACCTGCATCATTGCGGATTATTGTTTCCATGAAATATGAGAAAGAAGATAAATAACTGTGTGCAAACAATGCATGCAATATGAACAGTTTTACTGCACAATTAATATCGAATTCAGCATTAATGATTAAAGTGAGAAGTTCGATTCTGTTCGAAATACGCCTACCATACGCACTGAAATAGTTCCGTGCACCGTATATGCGAGAGCAGTAATTAATTCAATTATTCTTCGTGAAATTCCGCTTTTTAAAATATTTTTTGCGGTAACAATCATCTGTCCGCCTTTCCCAACAGACTCTGCGCCGTAAATTGAGCTAATATTTGCGTACTGAACTTTCATGCAGCCATCGATCCTTCAAAATTCTTTTTCCGTTCATTCTACGCTGAGAAAAGCTTCCGTTTTCCTTGTTCAAACCGCTCATCATAGTGTAAGCTGACAGTATTCAATTTGTCACTCAATTGTTCATTGCTTAACCAAAAAATTGGTGCTCATACTGGCTTAGAAATATTTAATTCGTTCTCATACATCCGTAGCACAACCAGTGTAGAACACTTTAGGTAGGGAACAGAATCTAAAAATAACGCATGAATTTCGCATTCATTCTTCCTAGCAAAAATTGAACTGCTTTGATTGGCAACTCACGATTGCAGAGAAAATCCATTCGGGCGAAATTATTTTCAACTCTGTGAAATCGTTTAATTACGTTAATGGATCAATGGTCTCCCTTCTTTAGCCAGGACGGTTCTATTTTTATTTGTGCATTGGTTCATGTAGAGAAATAAACAATTCACCGTATCGCGATGCTTTTTTACGACCCGGATTACCGTTTGTTTAATTGATTGGAAAGCTTCAGCACGTCAGATGGCTTTTAGCGGATTTCGGATCCGCGATTTAAACTGCAATCTTGGTATTAAGCGCGGATTCATTATTTAATGAAACACAGTAATCCCGTGTAATAAGTAATTAGCCGAAATATCACCCGAACGACTTTGCATTAAGTTATCATTTAAATCTGAATTCGTTTTGTTGCATTTCTTTGCACGTTGCAATTCTTGAAACTTATCATTCAGTGAACGAAAACATTGTTTAATTGAAAACGACGGAACCTTTAATCAAAACTGACAAAACTGACAAACTATTGTTTGAAGTTGTTTTCCATAATACGAGTACACGATTTCCCAAAAGTAATAATACAAATAAAACATATAAGCTTCCGCGGAATCGTATACTGTGCAAAATGATAAGATTACAGTAGTCCTAAAAAAAAAACAGAAGAAATGCGCACAATATCTCGCCTTATCTACCAGCATACGTTCAAACGCGAACCGACAGAAACCATCAACGTCAGAACTCGAGCAAAAACTGGCTGCTTAATTATACGACCGAAATCTTTTACAAAGTGCATCAACTTTTACGAACAGTTACGAAAGGCCAAGTTCTCCCGGGCTATCGAACTTCTCTCACCGCGATTCCACTCGCGTTTACGGCCAACTTTTAAGTCGCCCGCTTACAATTAGTCGAATCGTGTCCCTTCACCTCAAAAGCCGGACGAAACTCGTCCCTTGGACGACTTGAAAGTTCCATGAATTGCACCGGCTGATTATTGTTGATTAATGGGCGACTTTTGATGCCGCGCGACGCCGCTCGTAGATAGAACAGAAGCGATAACGATGTGCGAGGGGTGAAAAGGCAAGGGTGCGGAGAAGAAGAAGAAAAAAAAAGTTGCGTTTCGTATAAATGATTTATTGCTCGCCGCTGTTTAAAGCAGTGACCGGTATTTTTGCTTCGCCGGTGCGAATTGCTTTCGTATTAGCACCGATGAATATTAATAGACGGGATTTTTATTAGAAACGCGGCCTACACGCGTCTCGTTGCACCTTGGGAACTTCGGTTCCAGGTGGAAAGATTATGGAAATTTGTTGGACCGCCGCGATTCGACGTCTATTTTTGCAATTTAGATGCGCTTGTCCATTAGGCTCTGGATGCCAGAGGTCTGTATTTATTTGAATACACATGTTGCATAAACACGGAAAGTGTTTAGATTATAATATATAATTGTTCGCGGGAGAATTTGTCTTCGCTATGTTATTTGTATGGAAGTTCTGTATAATTTCGTCTGCTTCCAATGAGAAACGTGGCAAGTAGTATCGTAGCAATTGGATGCTTATTTAATTAAATTAAAAAATTGTATTAAATCGCAGTGTTTTGCATTGCAGTTTCACACCATTCACGCAAATCCGTTTGTTTTTCGCGTCTACGGAAAATTCTGATATACATTCGGAGAGTTAACGCCATCGATCGGTTTGCAATTTGCAGACGTATATACTCTATACTGTCTGGTCTCCAATCCACGTTACAATTCATCGTTTTTCTCTATTCCCCCATTTTTGTTTTCTCTCTAACTTGCCCTTGTTTTCTTTTTCCAGTTGTTACGCGACTGTACCGACTCGTCCACTCCAACGACCACGAACACGCAAGCATTCCACGCTCGCAATTAAATGTAATTGGCTAATGCAAGCTGTTTTGTTAAATTGCTGCTTTTCGTTATTTATTTACAGGGGTAATGAACGTCGAGCTGCATGAAATTCCGCCGTCCGCGATTAATATCGAAATATTGAAACACGTTGGCGCACACGAAACGGCAACAGTAAAGACTGCATATTACCCACGATATTATTCCGCTCGCGAGCTTATTGCACCAAACGCAATAATAATTTAAGACCGACAAAATCTGGACTATGGTGATCGCGGAGATAAAGATAGACGATCCTTACTCGATCAACCTTCCTGGGATTTTTCATAGCACCAGAGTTCACTCGGTTCGCTCTACACGTTTCCCATTTCAGCAGGAGGAAACGAAATCGCCTCAGGTAGGTGGCAATTCCCCAAAATTTACGACACCGTGCTGCAAGCAGGCGTGCCTCGATCGATCACCGCTGGTCCGACCGAATTTTATTAATATAATCAAGTCCACTTTAGAATGCAAGGGGTCGTGGCGCTATGATCCGGACTCGATTCAATCGTATTTTACATTTCGAATTGTACTTGGTGCAAAATAAAAAAAAAAAGTCGCAGAATATTAACGCGGATCGATTGCCACGAAATGTGACGAGTTTTGTTTGAATCTGCCGGTTATGCTCGACGGGGTTTTAAGTTCGATCGTAATATCTGATGAGGTCACATCTCACGATCTTTGAACACTTCGGTGATCCACGTCTGATTCCAATATCGTTAAGTAGTTGCAGACGTATTCGAATCGTTGTATGTACCTCGACGCGACGCCAGACCAGATTTTGGAATCGAGAGTAATCTGAGGTTTCTGTAAGCTCGAACTTTATATAACTCGACATTCTAAGAACTGAAAGTCTCCGGGCACGTGGATATATCAAAGGTATTTAGTGCCTCGTTTCTACAGGCTGAAACGACTGTAATTCGTTTCCCCTATTGCTGAAATTACTGGGTTAGCTGCAACGTAGTTTAATGCATAATATCATAAATCCTTTATGCTTTCGTTGGCATACATTTCTGATTGGTCAAATTCGTTGCATGCGAAAATCTTACGAATTATAGAAATTATGACGTTCCACGTTGTCTCAATGAAATAAATACGGCTAGTCATTAGAGTATCCACCAATTATGACCAAGCACGGCGTCTGTGAACAACGGTGTGTTTTGACGCGGAAATAATAGATGTCATAATTAGCCGAGGTAGCGATCGTGATATATAGAACGAGCTGAATAAGATGGGAGTGCTCCAGCCAGAGAAGAATTGCGTTTCGAACAGTGCGTGTAGCGTTTGGTACACAGGGAGAGGAGAAAAGAAGAAAGATACGCTTTGAGAGGAAATAGGGTGAGAGTAGAGCCGTATCCACGTTTGTACTGTGCCCGTATCTTAATGCAGGGCAATTGTCTTTGGTACTTGAAAAAGAGAGAGGCGAATCAAAGTCCGTGAAGGGAACGCTGATTGGGAAATGAACTCTCCATCGTGGTAAAATAGACCCGTTTAGTTTACCCTTATTATCCGCTAAAATGAGTAAACAATCTTTTCCTCCCAAAGTCATTGACAAAAAAGCAATTGTAGAAGAAGTTCTGATGCGGTAGGGAAAAAATAGAATTGCAGGGCAAGTCCGGAAAACGAGACGCCTGGTGAACGAGGAGAGAGTTGTAACTGGTAAGAGAATCGTTTGGTAATCGTCGTAGCAATCGACCGATTGGAGCAACGTTATTCGAAACGAATTTTGGATGAGGAAAAAGTTGAAACGTTTGGGGATGGTCGTTGGTAGGATTTATGTACCATGAAAAGAGCGGAAAAACACATGATCTCGTTCTTTTTAACCCTTGGAATGCATCCTAAGGTGTTTTTCAACCAACGCCGTTTGTCCAAGGTACGTAAAATCGATGATAAATCCCACAGGGCATGGACGGAAATCTGGTGAAATGGAGTTTTCCATTGGATTTCGCGTGTTATTTGCAGATACCTGGAAATGTCCAATCTCCATGCTATGATGTGTAAAATTTCTCGATCGATTAAAAGCTGCTGCCTCGAGGCAGAGGTGAAATATTTCTTCCCAACAATTGATATTCCTTTCATTTTTGTACGAATTGAAAATCGTGAACTACCGACAAAATCTATTCGTTCGAATCTGTACGAAATGAAAAATAAATTAAAACAGTGTATAGAATTCCATTCTTACGCTGAAGTGACATTTCTTAAATTTTCGTTGCAACATTTCCCAACACTTTCAACCGAGGTGACAATTATAAAGTATACAGTATGGAAGGCGCTTCATTCAATTCCAACGAACTTCTCGTCACTCGAAATAAACACGCCGGTTCCCTACGGAAAACTCTAAATTCTGAGACAGCAAATACCCGCCCACCTGTCACGCGTCATTGTCTGAGAAAACCGAAGTGATCCTAAAAATTCGCGTCAGCCGGCCTACTGAAAATACATATTCAAATTCGAGCAGGAAACTGGGAGATGCAGAAGTAATAGCGTAGCATTGGAGATACGGCTGTGCCTTCGCAGACACTCGATATCGACGAGCGCAGGCCAAAACGAGAACAAAGAGAAAAGTGTGCTCGTGCGATACGAGCTAGCAGTTGCAACAGAAGCGGCTGCAAAGCTTTGTACACTCGCACGGCAAAGGAGGAATAGAACTGCCTCCCTTCGTGAACAATTCATATTATACCTCCTTGCACCCTACGGTGCATTGTTATTGCAAAGTATACGCCGTCGCGTGGTATTCCTTGGGGATCATTTGATACCCGAAAAGCTTGTCGCTGATATCCGGAAAACTCGGTTTTATAAGGTTCGTGTGCAAGTAGGTTTGCGCAGTTTCCTTCCGCGATAGGGAAAATTATTGTTTTCGCAGGAAGAACGAAATAATGTGGAATATTTGAAGAACGATGGGTTAATAATTTTCTACAGCAAGATATTCGCCTCTGCGATATTCTTTACGGTCTCTCGGAATATATTTCTGTCTGGCGCGTGTCGAGTTATACTTGGACAATTTTTTTTTATCGAAATAACGGAAACGCTGCGAGTGCTACACTTTGGATTATATTGCTTATAAAATTGGGAGAGACTTTCGGGGCAGAAAAATTCGGTTAATTTTTAGGGCAATGAGATATTGTTTCATTTAATAATCAAGTTTACTTTGATGAACTTCGTAAAGGTATTGTAATGATAATAATATATGTATATTACTGTAATGCATCTTTTCCATCAAACATTATACACGTGTTCACATTGTAAGAATATTTCGAATAAATCTACGGTAGGTTTGAACATTGTCTTACGCTTATAATTGCAAGTGGAGGGAACGTCGATGCTAAACACGATGGAATTTCGGTGGAAATACGCGATACGCTTTCCGTGCCTTGCTCGTCTAGTTGAGTTAAATGAATCGATCCTCCGTGCTGCCTCGTGAAAAGATACATGAGCGCAAATATTACGGATATGTGAAAACGATGGAACGCTTTATCTCTGGTTGAGAGATGATGGCCTCGGGTGATTCGTTGCAGATATTTCTACTTTTACTTTTTCCTTTCTTTTCCCCCATACTCCTGTCAGATACTGATTCGTGTAAACATTAATCACGCTTAACACTGTCTTTGATGGATGAAGTATAATAGAATTTCTGGCGACGATGTTCGTCGCACTTTATTGTTCGTGTTGATTATATAACATCGAAAAGATTATAGATTTTTCCTTGGTTTCAAAACTTCTTTTTTCAAATATTTTTAGTATACTGTTCTTTGTTTGTTTTTGTCAACAGAATCGACTATCAATGAATTTAATAACATGCATATATGTATTACTTTATTTATTTCATTATCCGTATGAAAACCTAACCGCAAACCTAACACCAAACGGAGCGAATTCTTTGGTGTAAACTTTAAACAATGGAAATACTAAGATGTTACAGAACAATTGTAACTGTTCGCGGTTAAATTCAAAACTCCGTCGAATCTTAATGAGTTTGCACGTGGTTTCGATGCTAACTAGAACTTAAGGGGCCACTCCCACTGAAGTGTATTGCAAGCAGTAAATATATATTCAGTTGGCGGTTTATTCGACACAATGCATAAGGTGTTTGCAAAGCGCAAAAGTTATGGCGCAAACGATAATTCTCCTACGATATGCCCAAATAATAAATAGCAATATGACCAATGATAATTTCCATTGTATAATTTCAATTAGATCTTATTTATTTTTTAAAGCGGCGCACGGAAGAGAAAAATAATTGCACAAAAATTTTCAAGAGATATAAAAAATTGAAGCAGAGAAAACTGTGAATAAATTGATGCTACCTGTAGAATAGAAATAGGTGGTTTAATTTCTTCAATTATTGGAAGGCAATCGTCTGGCTGTAAGCCAACGAATTCCGAGTTCAGAGGATAATACGGTACAGAGTCATACAAGCCAATGAACGATGAAACAGATACGTTAAGGATTTATCATTTCTTCTATAAGCTTACTGCCGCTTAAGATAGTTCATCCTTGAAGCAATTCCAGTAAGAAAAGTGAATTACGAGTGTTACTATAAAAAACTGTTACTATAACAAGTAACAGTACTTTGAAAAATTTGTTTAGGTAATAGTGATCGATGAAATGTTGATTTCTATTCTAATGACTTATCGTTCAATCCACAAGAAATTTTTGCAAAAATGATGTGACCAAACAATTTTCATTTTTAACTTTTCCGGTTATGAATAACGATTACGAATGACTAAAATTTTGTTGGTTGTAAACATTATTAATGACCAAAATTGTTTTCGATTATAAATAATTATTATTGGGCGGCAGAAATCTTCTTGGTTACCAACGATCATTGCCGAAGACGAACATTTTTTTTGGTTAAGAATAACCAATAGACATGGCGGAAATTTTTTTTGGTTAAAAATGATCAATATCGATGCCCGGAGTTTCGTTTTGGATACATTAGAACTAAAATTTTAGCCTCGCGTGTTTATTATTTTCTGAGATATTGATGAAAAGACTTTCTAGATAATTACTTACCCTAACCGGCTTCGCTGCGGTGGAGGACGGCGTCGAGTGCGAGCGAAATGTTGTTTGTAAACACAGATCACGAGTATGAACGACACAGAGTTCTGTTGCACGATCTCTATCTACCCGATTTATAATGCTGTCACACTTCGTAAACATTTTTTAATCACGAACGTACATTACGAAGAAAGCTCAATGAAACGCGGTCGTTGTCGAAGTATGATGTACGATCCATCTTTCCCTTCTTCTACGTGACGTTTGATGACGCACTTTAAGACCAGGGCAACCAACGCAACAATGTACCAAAAATAAAAATATAGGGACAGTGTTACGCTTCATTACTATGCACTGACTAGACACGATTGATCGCTCTGCCTTGATTGGTAATTCGAACAGAAGACAATGCTTGATTGATGACACCGTCGGTGGACCAATGAGCGAATCAGATTTCGAACGTACTATTTAAAATCGAGGAAGAAGGACGACGTTGAAGAAGTTAGTACAGTGTGACAAATGGCGGTGATCGTAGTTCTTTTAACGAGACGACGAACGTATTGATTTTCATGGTAATTTATCGCGATCTGGCCATTCTTAAATACGTCGGATTGCAAGTCAGTGTTGCCGCGACGGTTTTCTTGTATTCGCCAGCTTGTACGGTAGACGACACACGGTACACGACCGAAAGTAGAACCGGCAATACGTTTTCAAGAAAGTGCAGGCCGGCCGCCATGATGTACGCAGTAGCCCTTTCTGTTTCTGTGCGTGAGTGCTGTTTCATATTCACCTCTGATTTTTTCAGTGGTATCGCGAGTATTCCTGCTGATTGTGCAAAGTGCCATGGATACCCAATAATAATGGTACCCATAATGGATATACCACGGATACGTTATAATGGATACGCGAAGTGGATACGTCATGAAGTGCGTAGTAGCCCTTTGTCTTTCTGTGCGTGAGTGCCGTTTTATATTCATCGCTGATTTTTTCAGTCATATAATGGATGCGCGAAATGGATACGTCATAACGGATACCTCATAATGGATATACCATGGATACCTAATCATCGATGCTGTTCAACGGAAAAGCTACACGGATTGGAATGGGTCCTCCATCTTGACGAGACGTCTTCTTGGTGTTATATATGAACAATCTTTTAGCATTTCTTACACGCATCCAGCGTCGAAATGTTTTTAGAATAATTATCGCGCGCACAAGGGAACGTCGTCCAAAAGTATATGTTCGATACGCGAAATAATTAACCGTCATACGAAATCAGTATTGACTATTAACGTTCGTAACAATTTGCAAGCGCGTGTTAGAATATTCGAGGTACAGGAACGGCCGAGGCGGGCCATGTGCATTTCGTCGATGCACGCTGTCTTTGTCTAGCGTAGCTTTCTTTCGGGGCGAACCCTAAAATGGTTAAAAAGGGCCATGGTGACGTAGACGTCCTCACGACCGACGCTTTTGCCAAAGGAAGGCATTCTTGTATAGACTACGGTCGAGAGAGCACAGTTTTAATGAACGGAATACCTTGTTAATATATACACGCCTACGCAATTATTCTAATACCTAATCGAGACTTCGATTCGAGTATTAGTATACATCTCTTACACGCGTTTTTTCTCGCGATATTCATAATATCAGTAAGACGAATATTTAGTTAGTAAAATTTCCGAATTATTTATATATTTCGCAAATTATTTCTCGCGATCGGGATTGTCATATTAAAAAACGCACGGTATCGCAAAAAATTACATTCTCCGCGTACTCGTTCAATTTTTGATTCGGTCTGCGCATTCACGCCTCTCGTTACAATGTACAATTATTGCCGGGCTCCCTGTGATGTGCACGCGTACCGAACTGAGCATCAACGGGATATACGCGCACTGTCGATTGCATCCACCAACAGGTGCACTAATTACGGAGCTCGGTGTCTTTTAAGATTATTAAAATCGTCAAAGTTTCGAATTATATTGGTTGGCCTATGACTATGAATTTGAATTAAATTATTTAGATAGTCGAACTTTTACATTAAGTTAGTTTGCATTAAAAATTAGAGATAGCATTCATTCTTGTACGATAAAAAATATTGCGAATAGGAGCTGCTGTTTAACGGGTAAAGTAGTTGCTTCTTAAAGCGAGCTATACATTTTGTGCCCAGGTTCGCTTCATACCAGCCATAGCGTGCCATTTTTTTTATTTATACGAGGACTTCCAATTATTATATACCTCATGCAATTGTCAACCCTATTGTAATTGCGCAGAGTTTTTTTCCGATAAATTACGCTCGCACGCGAAGAAAGGTTTGCGCAAGGAAAATTGACGATTGCACGCGGTAATGACGATCTTCGCAAGCTCTTGTATTTTGGTTGTGAATGGAAAAAAATTGACACGCTATAAAGCATACTTGAACACAATACGTACGTACAGTCCGCATGCAAACAAGCGCTATGCTCATGATAATCTTTATCCGCAGTCCCCTATTGGCAACTACTTTCTAGTATGGAAATCAATGTACTGTCCATTACAACGACGGAAATTTAGAACTACAGATTACTTTCTTACAATATATGTAAATTGGTAACAATCATAGACAACCACTATCTATATCAGTTTTAGTGAAGACCTCGGCAAAAGCTCGGCAAATCTTTCGATTCAGATTGAAAGGAAATTAGCATCGACCTTTTCCGCTTGTATTTACACGTATGATAGAGTCAAATTCCATTTTTAATTAATAGAAATCTGTATGACCACAACCTCTCGAAATTCTTTTCTTGTTTCGCATTAGAACCAATCCCTTTACTGTTTGAAATGTCGTCGCTTTTAAAGGAAATCTCGGTATTCGCAGTAATCAGCTCACTTCGTTAATAATGTTTCTTATTATACGTCACAATATTCCATTTGCCGACACGGTATTGGTCATTCGTCTTGATGCACGCTGGTCGTCGCGGTACGAAGAGCGGGTTTCGATTAACCGACGTTTGAAATTGCATGTACAACGATCGAATACTATTTCACAGCTGTTATCTGTCTTTCATTCAGAATGCCAAAATATCTTGTGAAGCGTACACGCGCACGGTGGGAAGTTCCTCGTTCGAAAAATAAGCAACAAAATAAAGACTCCAATAATAGCTACGACTAGAATGGGGCGTTAATGCCTTAGTAAATGAAGCGCGCTGGCTCTCTTAAATATTCGAATGTTCGTCGAGTGCATTCAAAAGCGGTGCTCAGACTCGGTACGCGATCATTCTCAGCGTTATTTTGAACCTGTGCACACATGCATACATTGTCTTTTATTACGTACATATTTCAGGCAATATTTCATGTATGTATACGCGTAATCATACGGACGGTATGAAAAGGTAGGTGACGTACAGATACTATATTTTTTTTATGAATCATAGAATTCAATTAACCCGCTTCATTACAACTTAACAGCGTCCAATATATGTTACGATCGTGTTAACCCTGGCATTATTACCCACCCTGCAAACACTATTTTCGTGAACCCGGTGAACTAAGTATTACAAGTTAAAAAAAAGTAAATCGCCTTTATTGTTCACTTCGAAGCGTACAGGTTGAATGTATTCTTAATTCTATTTGATGTCTACTCTTTGGATATATTGTTGACTCTAAGCGTCGGTGTGTTGTTTCGAAAAATATGAACTATGCTAAAATACTATCGGTTATTTCTAATTTGTAAGGGAGTGGAAATAGGATTTCTTATTGGATTTTTAGGGAGGGAGGTAATTTATGATTTGCAAAATGCCGTGTAGGAAATGAAAAAAGGATGCGAGGATTGCTACGGTTGTTTTGGCAGATGTGACTTGGGATTTTCCGTGTTACTGCAGGTATGCGACCTGCGAGCGTGAAGGGTAGAAAGTCAGATATCTAACACTGTTCACAATTAGTTCTGATAGTGCGCCTTTTTGTGCAACGCGATGCGTATTTCTGTTTTTGTTTGTTTAAATAAGCGGTCGTATTTAAGACGCACGTACAAATTCTTGCATCCCATGTTTCATAAATCGAACTGAAAATATGAATCTCCTAGCACATAATCGAATCAAATATTGCGGCGATTCTGAATGCATATTTGCAAACGTATTGTAGTGGAAACGACGACGATTCGTTTTTGCATTTTCCCTACGTACAACGATGAAAAAATAAGCAGAAGTGGAAATCGAGAATGGGGCAGGGAGTTTTCGAGAGAAGAAGAATGCTTGCGAAACGAGGCGAGCAATATAACAGGCGAGCAACAACAAGGTGGCTCTGGAAATACGAGGAAGAACACAATTTGGTAGGGTGAGAATGAGATATACTTGGTTCATGAAGGCTGCTGACGGGAAATATTTCAGCTAGTATCGTATTCCCATACTCAATTGCATGGAAATTCTTTCGACGATGTTTCAATGTCTTTGATATAGCCGTATTCGTTGCATTTATCAAACTGTTTGCTTTGTAGGCATTTCGATTATGGATAACGATGTTTCGACTTTGGAGATTCAAGCGAAGTCCGAATAATTTTTATATTACATTCGAATAGTACCAGTTTCTTTATTGCATAGTGTTCGTGAGTGGACAGCAGTGTTATGTGATTATGTAGAAACAGAGAATTCTTCGGTCAAAAAATTTATTTGATTGTTATATCACATATACACCACTCAATGATTGGGAGGTGATAATAGGTTTAATAAATGTTTAGTAACGTTATGCATTAATTTCGTTAGATAGAATAGGTGGATTATTGCAGACTTTTTTTTTAACCAATAAAGGCAGAAATTACAGTGGCGAAAGCAATACCAACTAATTGAGAATGTACAATTTTCGTCAAAATGTACACACTGGTAGACCGTTGAAAAATATTCGGCACGCATTTGTTTATCGATCGATGTTCATGTTTATACGATATTTTAGTCACACGAAATAGTCATAAATCTTTAATCATACAGTACATTGGCGAAGAACGTAAAAAGAGTTATGCGGTATTCTGTATTATGTATGTATAAGGGAAAGGAATTTATTACTATCCATGTATAGACTGTACATACACACTGTATGCACCTACAGAGAAAACTGTAAGGAAGAAATTGAAATAAAGAAGAAAGTGCATTGTGAAGTGGAGAATAAACGACAAGGGGAAGGAAAAAGATGTAGTAGACGTAAAAACAAATAAAGAAAACAGACGGAAAGAAATAAGGAGGAAATTGAAAAAAATGTGCGAGTAATGATAAGAGAGAATGGTGTGAAAACGGGTGGGAAGTAGAAGAATATGAAAAGAGGGAGGATAGTGGGACAAAAAGTAGAAAAGGTGCAAAGGGACAGTACAAAGGAGGCGACGCAAGGGAAAATACGGAAGAAAATTCCAAGTAACAACAAAGGTAATTATGGTACCCAGCTTGATAGCGTTTTTTTGTCATCCCGCAACAGAAAAGGAAGAATTCACGAAACAACAAAAAAGCAGTGTTAGAAGTTTCTGACCGTGAAATAAATTAAACGGAATATGGAAAAAAACTACATAATTGTTTGCTAGCACATTTTGAAAAGTTGCTTCTACGCATTCGAAGTGTCTATTCTGGTTGTTGAAATTTTAAGAACAGGATAGATGCAGTAAGAATTGTACTTTTAATTATACCTTAGATCCTTGGAGCAGAATGGAAATTTATTTTATACTATAACGACTACAATAGTTCTTTGACACATTTTAAAAAACTCACAGTGTCATTTCAAAAGTCTCACAATGTACCGACAATTCGCTTTTCGAATAAATAAAGTTGCGTTCCTTGAAATCGGCGATTAAACTTTCAACGAGAAACTTCCTTGGTTCAGACAGCTGTGGAATATTTTGAAATTTAAATTGAGACAAAACGGGCGCAGAAAGTTTTATACACTGCATCCGACACCGAATAACTCCTCCCCGGCCTTTGTCTTTCTTAAAATAACATCTTTACAAACACCTTGCGCAGGACACTGATCCGAAACATAGACAGAAATTCCGATGATTCTTATTACGTGTAGAAGCAAATAATGGAAAATATTCGTCTTCTTTATGGAATTAAGAGGAATGCAACACTTTTGCGTTGCAAAGTTGCAAAATACTGTAGAACCTATCTGTGTCTTCGTTGGTAAACGCAATTTCACCTGGCAATCAGCGAATTGATATGTTCATCTTGATCCGTCAAACTAAACGAGGAAATTGATCGTGTTTGACAGTGGAAAACCAATACCGATGCACGTTATTAAGGTTTCAATTTGATATGACGACATTTCATGAATATACAAGCATTACCGTATTCCCCAGCGTTCCTAGAAGACCTAGCAGGTATCGTGCTATTTGTGGTTGCTCTATTTACGATCGCCAAGATATTGCTTTCTGTTTGAGACCAGTTCGCCGTTGTGAAATATGCAACAATATAATTCGTGGTTTTGCGGTGGGTACAGGGGAAAATTATCGCCACCTGCAGACGAAGGTTTTCGTACGCTTTCTAGAAGCCCAAAGGCGAAACGTTGCTACATTGTTTTGGTGGATCTGCGAATGCAGCGGCAAGTGAAGTGTAGCGAAAGATTTATCTTTCAGAGGGATGATGGATATTATTTGGATATCTGGAGCATTGTACTTGAATCGATCAGAATTGTTCGAACATCTCGACGCCTAAAGGTATGTTGATCCTTCCTTGATCATTTTGGAAGAAAGCATCATCATTGCCATGACATAAGGTTAACAATTTTCACGTTTTAAATAATACGCGGTAAGCAATGTAAGGGGTTAATAAAGCATATACGTCTCGCATTCAGCTGATCTTTTTACAATAATTTGTAATACTAAATAACTCCATTATTTTAAAGTACAATTGATGTGCTTCGTGTCCATGTACATTGTTTTCGGAATAATTGTGTTAACGCCAGCATTTTGGTGACACCAAAATCACGAAGTTGCAAGTGAAACTATCGAACCGAATACTTTTCCGGCCCACTGCGTACGCGCCAGCTCACTTTTCATTTTTAACACAGATTGCGAACTTTCGTATTCCACCTTCCTCGGTCAATAAATAATACCAATATACAAAAACCAGACACCGCGGAATCTTCTCACAGCACATTAAATACGAGGCTAGAGCAGAACGTTCCATTCTGCGAGGATAATACCTACCAGGCCAAATATCCAACCCGGCACATCCGACCGAATACCTCCGACAGAATTTCATTTATCAGCCCATGCCCCCCTAACAGGGGATCGATGGAAATCGTGGAGCTTAACCATTCGCGATACATCCATGAGAACGTACCCGCGGGTCCTGTTCGATGGCACCAAGATTTCGTAGACGAAAGGCATTCTCGCGATCCCTTTCTGCTATCGACAGCAGCAAGGAGTCGAGAAACGAGACGAAAGGAAAAACGGTAAGGAAGAGAGAGAGAGAGAGAGAGAGAGAGAGAGAGAGATCCATTAAAATAGAAATGGAGCGTACGTTATGCACATTACGGTTACCGGATTTATCGAGCGTCGCGTCGTGTGTCTCGATTCATCCTGATTCATTCGACGAACAAACGCGTCGGGAGATCCCGTGAAAGGAACCGTGCCGAGAAAGATGGAATTTCTTTGCTTCGGGTTATCGGCGCAAAAACGCGGCGTCATCGTGCATGGTTGCGTAAGCGGCTCACGGTAGGAATTTATGAGCCACTTTTTGATATTCTGCGCTACACACCCTTTTGTAAAGGGACGCGGTTGTTGCGACGTTCTACACGCGTCTCGTGGCTTTAATCTGGCTTGCCACTTCGTATGTTCGAGTTTCGGTGAATTTCGCCGGCGACGTAGGAATTGCACGGGCGAAGGAGATGATGTTATTGTTGGGAGGAGTGGGTTGAGGAATTGGGTGCCGCAGACGTTGGGCGTGATTTTTTTTCCCCGCCCTACTTGCAGGATAAAAGTTGCGACGGATGAAATCCTTGCTTGAGGAGTATGTACTTTTATATATTGGACACCCTATAAATGTTTGCCAAGGTGTTAACGCGTCGTCCGTTGCTATATTCCACTTTCATTCGTACGTCTCGTTCGCTGTACTTATACTACGAACTGTCGGTATTAGGGGTGCGAAGCAATTTCGAGAACGCAGAGGAGATTCTGAATACATACGCGGGAATAATAAGTGTACGGAACGTGTGATTTATTTTTGAACGGGCGAACGTTTTATCGGGTGGCTCGGCGGAAAGAATTTCCAACATGGATAGAAAAAGATGTGCGGCGTTAGAAATAAAAATTCCTACGGTGCAAACGTGCGACGAGTAGAATATAATTTATGAATATTACAATGGGGCAATAAAATATCGGCGGCAGATTTTCACAGCTCTCCGCGCATTTATGAAATAAAACGTCCGACTCGTCTATAGTTTCGAATCGTCGACATCCAGCAACGTTTTAAGGCGGAAAGTTGTTTCGACATTATTCTCCCGGTCTAGATAATACCAAAATAATGTAAACGCACGAAGTATTAAAAGAGCGCTAGCTAATAGAAAATTGAGTTTTTGAAAAAGACAAATAAGTCGTCTGAACGGCCAATATACGTGGCGTACGGTGAATGAGTTAAATTGATTTAGAAGAGGCGAATTGAACAATGTTTACTTAAAATTGATTAAAAGTAAGGTTGATGTAGCGCGAATTTTCCGTCATTTTGTTCTCTCAATTGTGCACACGTCCGCGAATCTGATAAATTCAATCGACCTATCAATGAATAAATCAATCGAGGAATAATTCCAGAACGAATAGCTTTGTATCGTGGACGCTCTCTTATGTTAAATTCAAGAAATTGCGAACCCCATTGCGAATTCGAAATCACATATGCACGTTCCGGTTTTCCATTCCCACGGACATTCTGGCTTACCAGTATTCCGAAAAAAAGGGATCTTCACGAAAAGGTTCCCTAAGCGTTTATAAATTCGTAATAGGATTTACAGTGAAATGGAAGTTCGAAAGAACTCCTTTTAGATCCGGCTCCTGAAGATTTTCAACGCCCCATTGATTCACTTCTACTTCGCAAAGAAATGAATACATATTTTAAATATAAGAAGGAATCTACCACGATGAAGCAGTATAGAGGTGTTCGACGAGCTTCCACATTTATGTCTTAAATATTTGGAAAATTCGGTACACCTGAAGTTTGAAGAGGAAATCGTCTTGATAATGAATTTTAACGACTAAGTAGATTTTTAAGTACTTTCGCCAGGAAATACGCGTGTGCCGGGCAGATTAAAGGGAAGAAGCTGCGGAAATATTTGAACGCATGAAACCGTCTTTCGGTGTAATTTCAGTATATATTTCAGTATAGATTATTTCTATTACCCCGGAATCAATTCCATTTCTATACTTTTTTAAATAACCGTACTAAACTTTCCGAAATGTTAGTAAAATCTGTTAGAAAATTGCATGAAAAGATCTGTGAAGCTAGCGAACATTACAATACGAGCAGATCGCAATTGGAACGATTATAAAGCAAATATCAAATCCAAGCAATAAAAGATATTCACCAACTCTATTAAATGACACCTGGCCCAGTAGAACCGGCACAATAAACAAATATAATATTTTGAACGCGGCAGCTGCAGCACGGAGAATCATTAAATTCACCAGGAGCAATAAAACCCAAATAACGTGGAAACGAGTTAAGCGAGAAATCCACCACACCCACTCTACTAAATACCTCGTCACCTCAATAATTCTTCCTCGGCACAGCAATCCTTTACCCACAATACTGTCTTCCGGCTGCTTCTGCCATCAGCCCGTAACAAGAAAAAGTCTTTAAACTAATCCATCTTCAAGCTGTATCGCCGTTTCCACACAATCATCACCCGCGGTAATCCCAAAATCTTCACCACGCAACGATGACCTTATTTGGCCTTCCATATCGAGCGGGTTCTCGAACTTTTGCCCCGATATTCAGGTCAAAGATTCCATTATTTTCGCCAAAGGGTTTCTCCGCTCCTTTTTCTCGCCGTATACGTGTGCGCAGCATGGTAACCACGCTTGCCGTGCAAGCTCACGACTCGTCCGAAGAGAGCCGTCCACCGGGAGATGGACAGATGGTGAAGAGATTTAGCGCGTTGTGGGTGGAATGAAGCAAGAAAGTCCGGCGAAGTATGTATAGGGCTGGAATCGCAAACGAAGACGGGACGAGCAAACCGAAAATCGATATCCGATTGACGAACGGCCAGAGAAGCAAACAAGCTACGAATCCATCAAAATAGACACCTGCGGGGCGAGAGCGATGATCTATGGATTCCGAACGGCGACGTTTCCATATCGTTACCCTTTTTGTGTAGCTGTTGGTCGGCTGGTTGCGAAGGTCGTGCAGTGTTACAGATGAAGGGTCAGGGCTTCCAGGGGATTAAGTTTGAAATAACTTTCCCGGATATTGGGATGTACGCGTGATGGTTATGGGTAAAAGATGTAAGCCTGTAATGAGAGGTCGTTCGTTTCCTTGGTCATGGGAGATATTTTTTATAAATTCGGCGGTGTATATTTGTTATTTAGCGTCAATCACGTATTGGATCACCAGTGAAATAATTTAGAAATTGTAATAACGCGATTCCCGATCAATTATTATATTTAGAGGACTATTATACTTAGTAGAATTTATGTCAATGAAATAATGTTATATCGTACGAACGAAGCATGACAGTTTACTTGGGAGAAGTAATAAGTATAAAATACCAAAGTACGAATAAATACCCCGCACAATCGATATAATATGTTCAGGCAGGTCCAAATCGAATTTTATTTCCTATGAATTTTCCACGCCCACTTCCACGAAGCACACCTTCAACTGTAACTCGAATTTCCCTTCAAAATTCCCTTGCACGATTTCATCGGGATCGTGCCGTACTTTTGTACCAGTAGTGGAATCGTCGAACGTTCTTCAATTACATTTCTTTTCGCAATCTCTTTCTTTTTACGCCCGATTCGACGCGGCGGAGCCAGTTTTACGATCGGATTCGATGTAAAGGCAATCTTCACATCGATCAAGAATCATGTTCCGCCGGCGCGCCGCCTGTATTCAAAATTATGGATTGTACATTATTTCACTGGTGATCGAATACGAGATTCGGAGTCGAATCGCCAAGGAGAGCTTCGTTGAATTTATGTGCGCACACGAGATATGTACGTACAAGTACAAGGGGCGCGCTTGAATTTCTGGCGAAAGATCGAAAATCGATATCCAATTTGCTGGCCACGAGATGAAGGAACAGAATGTGTAACTGGCCACGTCGCTTTTAAAGGGTGTCGTTAAGTTGAACTGAGTTATGGAAGAACGCGATGTTTATCAGTTTGATCGAGTGCTTCGTGGCTGACCAGTTGTTTCAGGTATTTTAGTGGCCGCACTTAACTTGATTTTATCACGCCTATAGAGAATGCAAGTATGAAATATCATTCAATATTTATTTCCGCCTGTTTCACGTTCACCCTTCGATTGCATTAATGTTCCCCGTAAAATTTGCATTCATTTTTTCGCCCCGGTAAAAATGCTCCTAGCGTGAACTTTTAATGAATGCATTATTCCTCGCTGAATCTTTAATGTCGTTAATTCGCGCATAATATTCCATGGAAATGATACGGTATTTTCTTAAAATTTGCGAATTTTCGACTTTATCTGAACTAGGGAGTGTAGTATGGTTTCGTTTAATTTTTGCAAAACTATCTGCAACATGAGAATAATTTGCAGAAGCAGAAAATGTATCTTTCCGTGGACATATTATGATGGGAAGTGGTCCCTAATTAAACAGTAGTTTCATGTATTTTTTAAACAATATTTCAAAGCCCCAGTTGTTTCGTCTTCGTATCTTCGTAACTTTTTTGATTGCTTGCTTCCTATCTAAATGGTTTTAACACCGTTGATATTTACATGATATTTTGTTCGCTATTAATTTATTAATCAATTAAAACAACGAATCTGGAACGAATTGCTCCGTTTCCAGGCAGCATTTGCCATTTCCGCGACGAAACGTTCGGTATTCAGGTATTCATGCAATTTTCAGGTTGGTGTACGATCCAATCTGCTCCTTTTCTTGCCTTTTACACCTCACTCTTCGATATAAAATGGGTTGCGGAGTGTCAGAGGTAACAGGATAGCTCCGCAAGGAGCGGAGGCTTGGAGGCTTCGTTTGCGAATAGAAATAGCCCGGGAAAATATACGATTCTCCGAGGGAAACTCGAATGTGCTGCACGTATCAATTCTGATCCTATAATCTGCGCCGTACGAGAATAAATTTTCGAGGGTTCACCGAATTACACCGCCGCGAATCTTTCCTTCTTTTTTGTGACGTGTAACAGCCGCGCGTGTACGCGACTCAATGAAAACGAATTTTCTAAGCCTGTGGTAATCAAGAAGTTGTTCGGAATTTAAATTGATACGGAGGATTCGTTTGATAGTAATGCTTTCATTTCTCGAATAGCAAATGTCTGCCCCTCGGTTTCTTACTCGGGGCTACGACGCCTTTATTTATTTCAATATTAATCATGGCTGGAGTTTCGCGAACTGTAGACTTGCATTGTGAGGAACACCAGGGTTACAGATTAACGTTTGAATAGCTGGGTAGTTAAATTTCTAAAAGCCTTCGGATGTACCGCAGTCCGACAGGATACGAAGTTGCAGTACGAATACACGGATGTTGTAGAAGTTCATTCAAATCAGAAAAGCAAGGAAGGATACGACATCTTATTTTTAACGATACAATTGTGTCGCGTATATAATATGTCACAGGCCCTTTTCACATTTCGTTCATGCATCCATACATACACGTATGCGAGGAAAGTAGAATTTCATATTGTTTCATGTTATTTAAACAGTTGTGTGTTCGGTGAACGATAAATTACCTACTCGGATAACACCTTTAGACTCGCCCCCATCGAATCATTCCAGTTCAATTCCCTCCATTTAACCCACTTGACGTAGTTACGATTTTAATGGCATCATTCTACAAAACACTTTTACCCCGCGTGCTATTTGCCAGTTAACCAGTCAGAAACTCGATATAATCTTCCCGCGGTCGATTCATTGGAACTGAACACGCTTTTCAGTGTACATTTTCATTAAAACAAAAAGAACAAAGGGGAGAGGAACGTCATCAGAAAATTTATTCCCGACGTTATAAAGATCGTCGTGCGGCCACAAGTTCTTCTTATCTCCGCCACGGTTTTCCTACTCAATTTTCTACCCGTTTCTCCCCCTCAATAACGAGCTAGGCGTGAAAATTCGGGGCGCGCGTAACGCGTGCCAGGCAGGAATGCAGGAAGAGGAAGAATTTTCGAGAAATGTTTTATCATAATGTGGTGTTACCGGACGCTACATCCGATCTACCGTGTCATATGCGCGGTAAAACGAAGTCTTTCACGCAGTTAAGAATGTGTACTTTGTAATATTGGTCAAGCGAATAAGCTTACTGGACGTTTTCCTATTTTCCACTTAATATAAGTGCTCTCCCATTTCTGGAACGATTTTCGGATGTCACGAAATTTGAATTTCTATTTCAGATTTATTGTTTTGTTAATAAACAGGACATGGTGGATTTGCCAAGGGTAGTTTCATATTTTTGACAGACGGTGTATTCTTTTAGTAACTTCGTTGCTTACACTCGACCGTAAAAGATGTAGACCTATGAGACACTTGGGTATAAAGGTTTTATCAGCAGCCAAGGATCCACAGAGTTGTTTCAACGGTTTGTATGATTTTGGATTGCCCCATTCGAAACAACGTAACCCCGCTGAAATTCAATATATTTTATTGCAATGTGCACAGCCGCGCTTATAATATTTTGATGGATGGATACGATGGTATTGATTATGATAATGTACCCGCGTAAAAAATTATGATTGAAAAGTATAACGGTGCCACAATTTCGTTTTGAACTACAAAAATACCATAAAAAGTGGCTCCGTGATTCAGTATTTTTAATTACAGCAATTATTTGACGAAAGTTATGAGAAATTACATGATGCTGAAGTATGAATAAACCTGAAGATAATAGTCATGTGCAATAATAAGTATAAAAATCCTTGCTACCTAATCGCTATCATCAGTATAGGAGTATTATTATCTTACTAAATCATTTTAATTCTTAAATATACAAATTTTTAGTAAAAATATTTATCCTGTAATAATAATACTAATCCTTCGGAAGCTTCTTTCGCGCAAAAATAAAGGGACGTTAAACATCCTCCAATTTGTCTCCTGCAATTAATATTAAATTGCGTTTCCTCAAATAAATCGAGGGGGCAATAAAATTGGAGGACTCTCTAATTTCCAGACACTAATTGCGTGCAAATTGATTTAAATCTGGTTGAGCGCGGCGCTTCGCGCACAAATGTTTTCAGAAACTTTCAGTTTCCATGTTCAATACATGTAATCATTCACGCTCAAGGCATTCGTTCAAATAAAGCTTCGTTATGCTTAACAAATCAATATTCTCCATTCTCCGCGAATGAGCATTAAACGTCAATTCCGTTGAAAAAATTCTGCAGACTCTTTGTTCCATATACTTTACAGTAAATTGCCACTCGTGAGTCCTACAGATAATGTTATTAACGAGGTACGCAGATCGAAAGTTGTTCGCAATCGGGATGTTAAAAAGCTAACAGAGTAATCGCGTGACATAACGATCGGGTAAAAAAAAAGAAGAAAGGTTTATCCTCTAAAACGAGTGGCTACGTTTGTTTGCTTTACGACATCACCTTTATTCCATGCTGAAAGTGCACGACACTGTTTATCATCGATAAAATGCAAACATCGTTTCTACTATCGTTAAAAGAAAATATTTAACGTGCCCGGCGTTTCTTCGCGACGAAAGTGATTTACTTTAAGTATGAAAAGCTCTCAACAAAATCGACCAAAGGAATTGAGACGCCGTGAGATTCGATAATAAAAATTCCTCCATCTGTTTCTCAATCGTTGCTAATTACTAAAACGCCACTTGAATTGCGAGAAGTTTTCGTGTTTTTTTTTTTATAACGAGTTCATATCAATGGAAATATAATCGAAAAAGGACTGAAAATCGAATTATCGTAATTACCAATAAACGAACTACAATTTACATCGGACACTTTGTTTTCTTCCTTGGGGTCAAAGTATTCATGCGCTCGCGTTCGAGAAAATAACTTAGCGAACGAATTTGTCCCGCCGACGAAAGTGGAAAGACCTGCTCTCCATTGCAAACAACCGGTGCACACAGGAGACGAAGAATAATAACTATGACGACTGTGAACACGAAGCAGGAACTTCATACTTGATGGAAAACGTCGAGGAGATACGGAAGTTCCTTGAGTTATTGTAGTCAGAGAACTTTGTGTTTCTGTCGAATCGTCGGATTCAGAAGACTTTCATACTCCCGTCACATTTAAAATATCAGCACAGATATTTTTTCTCTTCTTTCCTCGAAGAATGTATCCGACTTTCGAGCGAATTACTGCGGAGTGTCTGAGGTGGTTAGGAAAGAGAAAACTCCAAGAAAATTTGTTGTCCCCTGAAGGGACGAAAAGTATTTTCAGAAAGATTTACAATTAGTATACGAAAAGGAATATTGAGAAGAAATATTTTTATCGGCCGAGTTAATTGGGAGACAGGATGGCCGAAGAAATTTATATCTGACGAGAAATGATGAGGACAATATTTTCCAAAATATCGAAACACTGCGTTAAAACAGTGCCGCCTTTTTTTTTATAATTAATATCAGAGCGTGAAGATAAGATTGCAAATAGACTATTAGAAAATTCGACGGCCCGCATAATCATGACTCGGCGTATCAAAGTTCTATCGTGTATGGATAATTTAGAATTAACTCAAGAGTAAATAATTGAACATTATATGACTTTTGCGCGATAATATGATATTCATCGCACTAATTATACAGGAAAGATGAAGAAAGCTTGATACGAAAAGTGTGTACAAGAGAAAGAATAATGGTGTGAGATTACACGCTGAATTTATGATTTATGCGATTTTAATTATGTGAAAGTCGTCGGTTAGCAATTATTATTCGCGTTACCGCAAATATAATTATTCGGAGGTACATAACAGGGGTAATAGGAAACCGGAAGGGCGGCGCAAACAGTGAAACAATTAAAATGGAAATGGCCCGACAGTGAGTCGAGATTTCTTCTACGTCGTAATATCAAAACGCGACAGTTGACGAGATCTTAAGGACGATTGGGGAGGAGAAAAAGACTTCGCCACACTTACGAGCGGGGAAAGCGACCGGGGAATCGATACTGGATTCGAGAACTGTGAAACGACGATGATTACGTTGGTTCTAGGATGAATTGCAATGCATTACATAAATCCCTTTAAACGGGACTTCAGCAGTAATTAGTCCTGAAATAAGATGAAAGACATTTTTATTTTAAGCTGCCTACTTTTTTTCAATTGAAAGGGAGGGTAAGTTTGGTTAGCAACATTTGTTTCTCTTTTCCTTTTTTGTATAAGACTAATGTCGCATCAACTCGACAAGTGTAGAAACTTGGTTGCATGATCTGGTTAGATATTGTGGTAGTATAGTCCAATGTTTGTCATAAATTTGTATGTAGAAAAAAGTTGATCACATTTAAAACATTATTGGTCGCATTAAAATTACTTTGTAACGTACGAATTGCAGGATATCATATGTTAGATTTAAAAGGGTTGCATTATTACAAAATCGCCGAGTACGTGTTTCCTGTACAAATTTCGTTATTTTCGATGTAACATGCAATTATGTAATGGGTACACTGCAGAGATATACCTGCATCTCCAATGAGAATCGACCGAGTTTTATTCGGCAATAATAATATCGCGAATGTTTCACTGGCATGCAAAGGTAAAGCATAACTGTCCGTGTAACAAGATATATAATATTCGATGTCACTTTGCGCGTTCACAGGAAACGATATTTTTTAATAAAAGTGCTACCAACAATAAGTGCACCGATCGATAAACAAATGAAGCAGCAATATTTATTTCCCCTATAAATTTCATATCACCCGAATGCCTGACGTAAAATCAATAAACTACGATCAATACCTGCTTAAACATGTATGTACTTGCATAAAATATCCAATCTACGGAATGCATTTGAACCTATTCGATACTGTTGCGTACCTCAGTCCTACGCGAAGAACACAAATATCTTGATGAGCCGCATTTGTTGAACCGTATTAATTTCCTGTTATAAATGATTAGATCGTAATCGCAGGACACGGATAACAGAACTGGTCCCATGGTTCCTCAGAAATGGAGATCAAAGCATACGATCCATGTAATCCCTGACGGTTTCCGGCATCCAGACTGTTGGCAGTCAACCTGATACTACAACACTTGGATCGTCCTACGCGTAATGAATTTGATGATATTACATGACATTACTAGGATATTACATACTGCTTTCTTCCTTCTCCTGTTTACATGCCAAGAAATTTTTAACCAAAGGCCTCGCGGTTCCATTGGTTGAGCGTAATAAATCATGCACGCCTCAATTCGAAGGCACAATGACGTTCTACATTTTCGACATTCTCTACTCCTATTGAATTAATGACAGCATTCTCGTGCAACCTCGATAACGTGTTTATAATCTGTTACAGAACGAATCTTGTAATCGTAATATCACAGCCATAACATTTCCCTTGCCAGCATCCCTCCAAACATCCGCGTTCCAGAAGAATAACACGCGTTCCCCAAACGAATTCACGTGAACATACACGAGAAGTATTCAACCCTCGACGATCCCCTTCACCAAGCAATAATTCCATCGCATTCCGTGCAGCCCCTTTAATCTACCCCAATTTTCACGGCTTAACGGAGCCTTTCACCGTCGATTTCTATTTCTTCTCGCGTCATTCGTCATGATTTCATGTCCACGCGTCGCTGTCACAGCTGTGACGGCCGATTATTCCCGAAGACGTCCTCGAGTAGCAAAGAGCAATCCGTCCTGTCGAGTGGCGTCGTCTCGTCATTCGGCCCGTTTCTTTGATCCTTAATTGAATTTTTCACTTATCAATCGGTCGATTCCCGCGTGGTTTCGAGAAGGAAACGCTTGTCTGTTCGCTTAAACGCGCGCCACGGCTATTTATCTCTTCTTGGGTGGTTGGGTGTCCGCCAGTGGTTCGGACAGAGAGATCGAATAGAAATGAAATTTATCCGTGGCTATTGTAGACACGAAGGAATCGAACAACGCGAGGCCAGCGCAAAGGCATTACTATAATTATTAATTTTTCGACTTTTTTTATCATTAATACCACGGGCTGGTTATCTTCGCAGTAACGTGTAACCGTGAGATTCGAAATTTCCCGAAATAATCGAGGGGAATGCGATTATGGATACGTAGATAGATATGCATTCGATGAATGTGAGTTTCGTGTCGCTCCCAAGCTGTAGTATGTATGGAAATTTCGGCCCAATGGTTTTTTGATGGATGCTTGGAATATGCATGGGCTGGAAACGCGTTTTGAGAGTGTAGCGACGATTTGAATGGAGATAGAATGAAACATGTGGATAGAAGTGTTGCAAGGAAAATTCGATTTTAGGCGATTAAGAGTTTCGAGATTTATACAGGTACATATAATATTATAGAATTACGGCGCAGTGTTATCTGTTGTACTGTCGATCCTGTAATTTCACTCTGCCAATACAATGTTGGATTCTGAGCCCTTCCAGTCGAGAGGTATCAATCAATCAATCGCGCTGGGACGATTTTTCAAAAGGAGTGGCTCGGCACTCACAATTGCTGGACATAGAGAATTCTATTAATCAACACAGGGTCAGGTATGTCCGGAGACTGATCTGGTCGAACTCTAAGACATAGGACCGAACGAGAGCAAGTAATTCCCCCAAAATAATTAGAGTCATCCCATGCGTCCTCCCGTGTTCCATGAAGAACCAGCAGCATTGTTAATCCGCGTACCCTCCGCGTTGGGTTATGATCTCGGCTAGTGGTTGGTTCTACATGGGGGTGGCATCTAGTGGAGGCAAGATTGCTATCACTTGAAAGTGCTGGTGGATTTGACGATAACACAGGGGAGTGGCCCGATCATCGTTTTAGTAACTGACGCTGAGATATCGCAAGATGTGATAAGTGATAATACACCTTGCTTATGAATTCATAATCGAAATGATAGTGATGCCACTGCAGCATCATAATTTAATATCGTATAGCGTTCTCTATAATAGAATTATCTATTTTGATAATTGATTATTCATTCAATATTGATAATTAGGTATTGATATTTAATAAGAAGCCGTGGAAATCATATTTCCGTACGTATGCGTAGGTATTTCATGAACGCGCAGATAGCATTTCATCAATGCGACACAGCGATATAATTTATTTGGGCGACGCTATAAATTTAAGATACGACGAGAAAAATAAATGAATAATAATATCGATCATACCTTAATGAGCGAAATTCCTTGTAAATGTCGTTAATTAGTAATGGAAATAGAAAAACACTAATTCGTGAAATTTTTAGTACCGAAATACAGTTTCGAAAAATTGGCGAACGAAAGGGACGTTTCAATTATTACCCTCAGTTGCACATTCAAGAACAAGCATTATGAAAAGAGCGAAAGAATGATTACTCATTACATCCTTCCTTCGATAAGGATCTCGCACACATGCACGCAGAACGCACTCTACAATATTAATTCATTTATCATATTCCCTATTCCCGCAGCTGGATCGAACCACAAAAAAAAAAAATCGACGGACACATTTTTCCTCCGAGGCTCGCGACAGTTTTCCATTTATCACGTGGCTTCACATTCGGTCCCCCCTCGACTTCTCGCCGAGAAATTCTTGAAATACGGTTACGTTTCGACAGCAACGTGTTCGAATTTGAATTTTTCAGTCGCGTACCGAGCACGTGCTCACTGAATCATACATAAAATACACTCAACTTGGCTCAAGTGGCCGAGCATCCCTTCAGTATGAAATGTCCGGCAAAAGGGAAAGCGAGAAGGGAGCTGTTTTCTTGGACTGACAGTTTTGTTTTACTCCATTCGTTCGTTTGATAAAATTGCAACTAGATCTCGGCCCGGAATGGAGGTCAATCTTGTCGATCGGATAGAAGGTCTTTGAGAGCACGACATTTCGATGAAAACGAGTGGAAGGGAGAAAAGGGAAGAAAGCTTCCGCCGTTTCGCTCCTCGATAAATATCCTGTTTAATCGCGAAGAAAATTAGAGGGGAACTGTGATCGTGATGGTTGATCAACCTGTTCGGTTGTATCGATTTTTGTCCGCTCGCTGACAAAGAGATATAGCATGCCATTTTTGTTTTAGAAGTTGCTGGATTTAAATCAATGACGAAGTTATATGAAGAACTTAATTATTATAGGGTATTACTCCTCTTTTCTTTTGGTAACTTATTATTATTTATTAAATCTTCGATTACTGATCAATGCTTTGCTATATACGCAGAATATCTGTATGTATTTACATTTTTTTCTTGTATAGTTCGAGTTGGATGAAATTGGAGATAATTTGTATAAAGTCTGCTTTGGTAGTTTTATTCGAGAAAGCAATAACACAAATCTTGTTTAAACTTTTCCGGGGCGTCTTAATGTTTTATGCATTATTTGAACTGTTATCGGGAAAGTTTTCAAGTGGTATCGATGTTAAGAAATACGGGCAATTCGTTTTAAGCAAATGATGATAAGGTATGTACGTATTTAAGTTGAAGTTGCGTAGGGTGGGTGAAATTTTGATTCAGGGTTTGCTGGCTTTGCTTTGTTCCCCGTAATGAGGTGGAATACAATATTGACATAAAGTTGCAGTGAAACTTGTAGAATGTATAATGGGGTTTGTACTGGTGAAATAAGTATGCGCGAAGTGGAAATTTTCTGATTTCAATGGAAGGTTGCATAGAACATGGACCAAACTTTATGTTACTTACAGCAACGAAAAATAATTATTTTAATACAACAAAAGTGGGAAGTTTCAATCATTTTGTTACTTTTCTATATACTGCGAAATAGTATCGGTCGAAAATAATGAAAATGCATAAAACGTCCCATACATATGGTTCAGAGGTAATGTTAACCGTCTTCTTTTTCCTTCGTTTTCGTAGTTCCACTTTAATTTCAGTTAACTCCAGAAGTTTTCAGGCACGGCGGAATTCTTTGCTTTAGTTCTCCGGGCGGTGTATAAAAGATATGGTAATGCATCCGCCATTGTGAAAAATTCTCACGTGCCGGAGCACTAATCCTTCGAAAATTATGAAATTAAAATTGTTCCCACCGTCAACGTGTGCTTTAGTTTCAATGAAACGTGCAAGTTTATGTTGCAGTGTAATTATAGTCCAATTTAATTATTCAAAGTTCCCTAAAGAAGCCGAAACTGTTAGACCATTAAACTTGAAGAAATGGAACATTTTTCGACAAGTAGATAACATTGTTCTCAGATTGCAAGTTCTTCTAAAACAAATTAGATATACTTCGCAATCAGTGATTTACTACTTCACGATCCGGTTGATATCCTCTTTGTTATCGAAAAAAAAACCAAAAAAATATCTTTAATGTGGTTAGATATTTTTCTCGCGTGCAACTGTTAGCATAAACTATTCTTTCATTATGACAAATCGTGACATTTTAAGAACGTCAGAAGAATCTAACAATAACATAAGAAAGGTATCAATTAACACGAAAATAGCAAAGTTCTAAAAGCAACGCTTCACAATACTGTTTCTTTCCGTAGATTCGTCCTCGTTGCACGGCTGCGATATTAAAGTTTGAAACTTCGAGCGTTGCCATTGTTCCAGTCTACATATAGGAAACTACGCGATGGATGCATCGAACTTTCATGATGTTTCGTTACTAGAGAAGCGATGCGCCTGCAAACAGGGAAATCATTACGGTTCTTCATTCCATGCAATCTCGTCCTTCCCGAAACCCGATTAATTCTAAGCGTTGAATATTACCGAAGATTGACGGTAATCTCGCACGCACACTCTTCAACAAAATCCCATTTCTACCATTGGGATTCCCCAGCAGTTCGAGTGTCTATAAAGCACCCGGGCGTAATTGCACGTAAATGATCCCTTCTACGCTTCTGTTAACGAGCATCGGTCATGCTTCTTCCTCGTGTCAATCCTTTGTCAGTCACGTTCTCAATATTTCATTTTCGTCATTTTTCCTCCCCTCTCTTTTTTTGTTCGCCTGTCTGCATTGTACGTACGTCCAGTATCGCATTGTGCTCGAGGCGTCTTCGTCCCTTTTCACCACGACATTTCAACCATCACGACGATTACGATCGTATTGGACGCGGCCTCTCGCCAACGTTTCCTATGAAAACGACGCCGACGAACGACGCTTTAATTGCCTCTAATGACGCGGATTAACGTAAACGTGCGTCGTTTCGATTAATACCGCTCGTAAATAAAATCGCTTTTCCATCAGGAGTAGAGAATTATGGGGTGTAGCGGGTTAGCACGGGGACGGTGAACGTTTCCATGGTAAAGCGTTTCCCATGGTGATGATTTACGAGACGATGTACCAATGAAAGAATCTGCCCTTGAAAGGACGCCATAATCGGTCTGATTTAGGCTCCGGCGTGACAGAATTGAAATGAATCGTTTATTATCTTTCACTTACAATTCGATACTTTCGTAATCACCGCCATATCTATGGTATTAACTCGCTTGAAACTTTGCGATCTTACAGTTTTGATAATAACGAGGAATAACATAAATCTGTACTTTATTCGATTGGAAATTCGCGTAACTTGTACGTTACCGAAATTCTTATCCCACTTTACTAATACTCCTTAATTTCTTTGAATTACGTAGAACCATTGTACGCGTATCGCGCGAATGTTCATTCGAAAGTTTGAAGCGGTCCAGGCGTTGCAACATGTTCTCCGGATTTGGTCCAGAACGATTATTATCTGCGAGCCAATTCGAGGAAACAGTTGCACCGCGGCGAACTCCCGCGAAATCCCTAGATAATATCGGATGCTGAATTGCCACGGATAAGAAAGAAACTTCTCTCGAAGGCGGATTGAAAGAATAAACGATCGAACGGTTTCACGGAGCAAATCGAACGAAATTTCGTGGAACGGACCACGTGCAATGTTTTAATACCCTTTTCTGGGTGCAGCATCCTCGACCGGATGTGTCTTGTATTGAAATTTGTTTGAACACCAATCGAAGAACTATTGGAGTACAGAAGTGGTATTCAAACGATTGAAATTGTTGAGAAGCTCAAGCAAAATGACAGAGAATAACGAAATGGAAGGAGAACAGTGGCCCAGATTTTTTTAAGGACCATTTAACTGCCTTCAGAAACAATTATTGCATCGCTTTAGAGCCGGAGGAAATTTAATCGGCTCGCCTCCTATGTATTTTCTACATTGTACTGTTATACGTATGTAGATATGTGTACCGTAAAAGAGCCAAGGTTATATTAACTGTTCTTTCAACAATTCCATCTTTTATCTAACCATGGACTGCTGGCCTTTATTTTGATATTCTCTGGAAAGCAATTAAATTAAAGTTTGACGTTTTCATTTCAAGGGAATCGAACAAATAGTAGTGATCAGAGGTGAACCGAAAAATTCGAAATATTTAATATATCTGCATATAAAGGATTATAGACGTGACATTATAAATGTGAAAATAACAGCTAACTAAAATTCTGCAATAGATTTTACGTTAAAAAGAACGCATCCAATACAAAGTGTTTCATTATCATTAATAAATATTTTCCAATATTAAGTACGCAAGCACGTAAATCGAACTCAACAAATCGTATCTTCGACCACGATACCATTGATTCTTTTCCATTTCATTTTGTTTTATTCCAAGGCAAGTACATACACCCAGCTATAATGAGTTTTCAGGGCAACGTAAATTTCAACCGGCTGCAACGGTGCTCATTTCCCCTCGCCGGAAGTCGCTTCCATTTCTCGCCACGCCGACGAAAATCGTAAAACAAGACTGCCCCCGCTTTTATGTACGGGCTTGGCAATTCTTGTCAACCGAATCAAAATCGATTATCATTCGGGAACGCCAGCACGCCGCTATCCCAATGTTTTTCGTTCGAATTTACAAATCGCCACTTAGTTAAGATTCATGAATTCGAAACGCCACTTTCCATCCCGGATGCTGTTGAAAAATCGGATCAACGATGTGCTCCCCGGAATCTTTGTCCTCTCTGCCGACGTACGTCTGTAGATTAACGGTCGCGCTTGACGTGTTTGCGAATACCGCCGATAAGGACAGTAATTCGTGGAAGACGGCAACTGTTAACGACAATCAATCGGTGACGTTTTGCAGCGATCGTTGCTTAATTCCAGCTTCGCAATGGTAAATTTCTGGCCATACAAAACCGAAGGTAATTAGCGCAAATCAATTACGGGATCGGTCGATTTGGCAATCCAACGCGAGTCGCGCTTACGACTTTACGAGGGGACATCAATCCTTGGCGAACGGGAATTTCATAAAGCCGGGCGGTGCGTTGTTCCACGAGAAATCCCGTTATGGACGTCATTCGCCTGACTAAATTGCGACAGCTTCATCAGAAGCAGATAAGTTTGATTAACACGCCGTTTCGTTTGAATTACGGCGCGTCCAGTAGGGTTGGGTCTCAAAGGGTTGGAAAAGATTAACTTGACAATGTTGCCTAATATATTATGATGGGATTACAGGTCTTTACCATTCTGTCTTCTTGTTTCTCAAGGGGTAATTATTTTTTTAATGAAGATATTTATAATCAAAGTGCGGTAGATGGTAATGAATATTGAGTTGACTTGTTGGTGTGATATTTAAGAAATTGAATTGATACCTCGCGTGTTAATGACAATTTGTTATTGGCAATGTTAAGTACCCTTATTACGATTATATTTGAAGCAGATCCTTTACCGTTTTACGATTCAAATCGGCAATCGATAAAATTTATCGCAAAACAGCATCAATAATAGAGAATCTACGTAATAACTGCATACATATTCGTGATTCACGGTCCTGTGATATATCGAAAAGTGTAATGTGCTTTCATATACATACCGTGCTACAATGTACCGTATCGATACATCGAAATATTGAACGCGGCCGCATTTGCATACTGATAATACCGATATACTAAGATAGCGACTTACCTCGCTGTCAATGTACCGATATTTAGATTCATTGTTGTACAGTTTAGAAAGGTATTATTACGGCAAGAATATACCTTCCTTTAGATTATACATCGATTATACTAATAAAGTATAATAATACATCATATTGCATTGTTTGATTAAGCTTTATATCCAACTTTAATTTTTTAAGTGGTTTATAATTGTGAAAAGTTATATTTTCCTCGGCAAATCAATTTCTCTTAAATTTCACGAGACTTGCAACAGAAGTATGCATTTTATTAAAGCGTGAATATTATGTCAATTCAATTGGAATCGAACATTTCAGATATTATTTTCAACTTGACGATTATATGGATAGGTTCATATTTTAACATACTACAGTGGGAAAACGAATTTTAGCATTGCTTAGTTTTCCTTTCTACGTAGCAAAGGTAATTATACGCTTTGATGTTTCCTTCGCCCGGGAATTGAAATTACAATAACTGAAATTCTTCCATCGTTTCACGTACAAATATTTCTGCGGAATATATTTTTATATAGAGTACAAATTTTTAGATACTGCCCGGGAAAAGTTTACGATATTGGATAATGTATCGCCTCTGTTAATTTAGTTAACTGCTCGAATTTCAAAATACCGCCTACAAGTTCTTCGCTAATGACAGTGTTGCGGCTTATCGGGAGCCACGTTGTAGGATAAAGTCAATATCGTTGCCGAAAATTCCTGTCGGAGCCACGTATGCGCGGCCCAGTTGCGCTCGATCGCGAAGTTGATAATTGATGGCTGTGATAATGAGAAGGCTGTTTCGCTGATGCTTGTTAATGTCTGATTCGGCTTCAATTTCTGCTACTGATTTATCGCCGATATCGTATAGCTGTACTTGCCTGCGAATCGTATGACAGTCGGTCGAGAATTCTCGCATCAAATCGCACATATATTTCGCCAACGTACTAAAGAGTTTATTCGAGTTCAAGATTGACGAATGTGATTAAACTCTAATAAATCTAATTTAGCAACCGACTTGCCGCGACAGGCGACTTTATTGATATCATAGATCAATTCGTAACTGGTCGTATGAACTTCATTTCCATCAGACTGGGGGCCGTTAGGAATTCGAAGCTTTTACTGGAATTAAGTAACTCAATTTTGCGACGCAGAAGATACATAGAAAGGACAGGTTGTAAACAATTTCAAAAGCAATTGATCGCGTGAAATAAGCAATAAGCTAAATAAGGCGTAGCTGTCTTTTTGTCCAGAAAAACCAAATAAGAAAAGAGGTTTCCATATTTATACAATATGTAAATTACAATCTCACTAAAACGAGCGGGGAAACACAATTTTTCAGTTCATTAATGATATTAAAAAGGAAGGCAAGGAGAGGGCAAAATTAGAATCTCTTTTCTTTTCACTTTTAATTACTCCGTGATAATGAACAGACGGAATATTTGTTTTACTTTTCACGAGTTTCATTATGAAAATCACAGCTAGCCATTGCAATTTCGAATCGTTCGTTCCCGTTCTGCGACAAATTATCGTTTCTGATCGGCCACCCATCAACGGGATTTCAATGATCGTGACAGATTATTCCGCAACCATAGTCGCTGGCTTTTGCGGGAATTTTCGAAAAGCTGTCACCTGGTTAATACCCAGCTGAAATTTGCCCTTTTCATTTCGCGTGGTTTTATGCACCGCGGCATAGGTTGAAATATAAATGCCCCGTTTCGATATAGGATTGCTCGTGTACCGGAAGTGTGCCCGGGACGCAAACGAAACACTGTGAGAGCTAACAGCAGGGCATCGTTGTTCAAATTTCAAAACTGATACACGAATCTTTCGGTAAAAAAAGACAATTCTTTTTCATGTAATAAATATATATTTATAAACGAAGTGCTACTAGTTTTTGCTACTGACACGGAGATTTGTGATAATCAGTGTCCAATCAGACGTTCAATTACTGTGTAGAATATATTTTGTCCTACTTCCTATTCGGGAGGAAATTATGTAAATTGATGAAAAAAGATTTAAATGCGAATCAAAGCAGCACAAGCCCGCGGTTTTATTAGTTAAGTAATGATGGAACTCAAACATTGAGCAGTAAATAGTATTTCCTCGTGTAAGAGAATATATTTTTCATTTAGCAATGTTAAACGATCTTTAATGTATACTTTTAATAACTTTCTTCGAGATCAGATTTTATTCATATTATTTGAATTTCTACTGTAATAATGCTTCGAGTAATGTGCGTGGTAAACAGCACGGCAGGTATCGGTTGTTATTGACTTCTACTACTACGTGGACGTCAGAGTAAGGCAAAATGTGATGGGGCAAGGGAATACTGATGATATAGTATTCCAATACACTGCGTGATCAGGTAAACGCAAAAATGTACTTTGCTTCATAGCGCGTATATTATTCTAAGCTTTTTTTTAATGCCATTATTGTTATAGTATTCTTTATCATTCGTTATTCTATATCAATTATTTATGAGGCATAATCAAATTTAATGAAAATTCAAACTACTTCGTTAACTAAATGTGATAAGAATGGTTTAGTTTGTTAAAAACTATGTATAATTGAAATACATCATTAATTGCTAGCGAACACGTGATAATGTATCCATGGAATGTTACCGTTTGCCAAATAATCAAGCAAAATCGATTACAACGACTCCCTGATAACGTCAAAACTTGAGGATACTATGGCCCGCGCTCCTGTCGGGAGCCCAAGTGATTTCTACGATATTATCAGAAGACGGATACGTCGGGGCGAAAGTAATAACGAGCAGGGATCACGTATAAAAAAGGGATCAGCCACGAAAATGTAACGCGATACAGCACATCTGGGGTTTTATTAACGGCAAACATATGATCTCCTTAAGACGATTGCAAATAAAGAAACGATTTTTACGGAAAATTAGATGTCAAGTGAATGCAATATATTTTAATTATTTAACTCCACGAATAGTGAATAAATTGAAAACATTGCTCTCCGGAGTTATCGACAAATATATGATTGTGATTCTGCATACGTGTGCAAAAAACAGAGGTAGATTTAAAAATGAAAGGGGTGTGGTACAGTGGGCTATGTTTAATACGTGACTCGTATATTGATAATCCGTGTCCCATGGAAACTGGAATTCTTTGTTTGACGAATATATTGTTTGTTTATCACTATGGTATGTTTTCAATAGCCTTTTCTAATAAAAGAAACTCTTGATTGCGGAACGATTGGTTCCGTTGGATACAATCAATTTGACAAGACCTTCAGTTAGAAATTGCAAAGTTTTTCTTTTACACGCAACTTCTCTTACGGGGGTCTTTAAATCAATTTAATTTATTTTCCGTCCACTGTATCACAGTCATTCTCCCTACTTTAATAACAATAAATTTCAATTCCTCGGCGTTCGATCTATCTGCAACATTTTACGTATATTCGAAATTGTAAGGAATCCACTAAAGAAAGTAAGTTTAACGACGCCAAAAAACAAAATTGAAAACAATGAATGAAACCCGCTCGAAACGTTACTCCAATATAATCACACATCATTCTCCTTCCAACCACCCTTAATGTGTCCCGTCCGTTTCTTTGCACATTAGTCCAACACCAGTTTACTAATAACATTATCATTCCATCTTCGCGTGATTCCAAGATAGGCCTTCGTACACCGATCGTATTAATTCCTCATTAACAATCAGAATCCCCTATGAACTAGTCCACAGCCGACTAGTCCAAAGATTGCAAGTTTCAACGGCAACGGTAACGAAAACAAGCTGCCGTTATCTTCGAAAGCATCAAGACCAGCCAGCTGTTCCCTGCGGGCTGTTCGTCTTACTGATAAACAAGCCGCAATTACAACGAAACGTTTCGCGGCGTTCCCCGACTAGCTACCGTCAATAAAAGTGAACGAGCCAACCGGGAATAAACCAATTAGTGGCGGAAACATCCGTCGAAACCGGTGGCCGAGCATACGAAGTAACAATTAGGCCAGGGCCGTGCAATTTGCCCGTCAAAGCGTAAGATGTCAGCGTCGTGTTCGATTCACGCAGATGTAACTTGAGGAAGAAATTGATATGAGCACGGATGGAAATATTGTAATATCAATTAACGGGAGAATCGTCCGGCATTAGAAAGTTTTCGATAGCGGCGTAATCGGTGGGGCTGTGAGTGGCGATCCTCACCGGAACTACATACATGGATTATGGGAACGGTGAACGTGATTGCCATTTGGGATTTATGGGATATCGTACGGAATATTAAGATTCCTCTACCCGTTTCGTTGATTTATTACGTGGAGAAATGTTGTGCGTGGAGCAAGTGTGCACATACGTGTGCTCTGGCATTGCGGGGCTCCAGGCTGTTTGGAGTTTTATGTGCTTTTGATTACTTAGCTGATTTGTGAGGCTAGTATATCTTGGGTTTCTTTCTAACGTGCTTCGAATTACGCGAAGCGTTATTTAAAGCTGATGTAATAGTTTCTGAATTATTCACCTTTTTAATGCTTATTTTTTGTTCACTTAGTTGCTATTATTTTCGAGCGGTATCATAGTTCAATGACCTCGCCTTCGAAATTATCGAGGGTTGCACTCGGAAGGCTGGAAAATATCGTTTCATTGTCGTGTTATAATTGCCGCACTATTTGTGAAAAAGTTACTTTAAATTTAAACGTGTTTCCACCACGGGGTTCGATCATTCCAGAGTAAAATATTTGCCATTTCATATTTTGTACTGTTATGATCAATATTACTATTACCTGTAAACCGACAAATTTTACAGACCTTCGAAAAGACAATAGGAAGATAACTTCAAACTCCTCAGTCAGACGCAAATAGAAGTATTCGTGCTATTTTTATTTTCCTGTTCACTTTTCTGCCCTCGCATCGGAAGGCGAAATTCTTTGCACTGCCGGCAAATTTCATCTTTTTTAATCACCTCGAGCCTCGAATTATCCGCACGATAGACAGAATGAAACGTAACAAATGAAGACGTGAATGCAGTTCGACAGAGAGAATGTCGCGTGTGCACATGACACGTATTGACTCGGAACAGTTTCGCTGGTGGCGTGTGAAATACGGGAGGATCTCTTGGCGTGCCACGAAGAGAAATTTTCTTTATAAGGACGCGATATAGAGAAAAATTCACCACATAAGGCGACGTTATAAAACGTATTTTTCTTTACATTACGGCACGACAGTTCCGTATATCACGCGAATCGAGACACACCTACTCGATACACCGGCTTGAGGTCCCCAAAGTAATGATGCGAGACATATTTAACGTTACTAATTAATTACTCGACGCGAAGTCGCGATTTTGGAAAATAAATATTAACATCGTCCAATGTATTTCGTTGGTGCCAAGGATAATTCGATGCTCAATTGAAATTTTCATCAGGCTTTCGTTGTTCGACGAATGGAATCGTTCCATTGAATTATTGCTTGTTAATATTATTTATATATTTATTACTTTATTTATAAAATGTCTCAATTATTTCGCATCTCGATATCCCGAAAAGTAATACGAATGTTCCAGATAATTATATGCCATGCAAAATTTATGTATAATAATACAATACCTTTTCACCCAATTTCTTCGACCCCAATGTTTCATTATATCTGGCTTATAATTCCGGTGAGACTATCATAAACACCCGCGATCTTATTATTTACGCCATCTTTCGGTACAGTTCAAAGATAGAAATGAAAAGGTAATTCAAAGATGTGCCAATATATTGCTCCTGTACATCTTCAATGAAACAGAACGTCCTCCAAAACGAAGTGTCCACGATGCAAGCATTTGCCAAGCGACCGACGCAAACGAACCGTTTATGTCGTCTTTTTAATTATCGAACAAAGAAGCCGCGGCAACCATAAATCAGCCGGCGATACTGCCCACACGTCTGACGGCAGCACGGCGAGGAACGGAAACGAGAAATGAGGATAAGATTCGCGTTGGCTTATGGCCAGTAATTCGTGTAAACGCTGGCTCTCGAAAATGTTAAAGAATCCACGGCGAAATCAATAGCTGCACACGGACATCGTCAGAACTGCGAACTCGATGAAAGATGCATGAAGCTTTCCTCACGCATCTGTTGAGATATGTTGGCAGATATCCAAGTGGCTTTATCGGAACGATTCTTTGATATATGGTAATGCGCATATAACGTGTACTGGATCTTATCCGGACTTTTCAGTGACATATTTATGTCTATCCTTGAATCAACAATCCGTCACTTTGACGCTATTCTTTGTTCCACAGATGAATTAGTGTACGCGACGTTGTACAAAGTCCATGTTTTTAAACTAGAATTAGACGCCACGATTCAGACCATACGCGACATAATATTGGTCCTTGCAATTTATATTAGTACACAATTGTGGGGTTGACATCTTCAATTCAGTAACATTCAGTGCAGAATCGCGTCAAATAAAGGAAAAGAATGTTTGTAACTTTAGATTTTAGGTACAACATTGCAAAGAGTAACGTTAAAGATTCGGAGATGAAGTTTGACTACTTGTCACTTGGACGTTTGGTGAATATAAGTTGCCGAAATTTTATCGAGATTAATTTGTCAACAGTGCTGACGCGTGATGCAGATTTTCAAGTAACACGCGTGACTATGAACGCAGCTGTTCGGCGATTCGAGATGGAAAGTCTCGTGCCCTAGCAGGGGCAAGTAGAAGCGGCAAGTATTAAATCAGACAGAGGTAGAACAGGAAAGAGGAGGGTTCCAGAGCATGCTTCATTAATTTAGGCGTATTTCTACGACGCTCGAAACAGTCCATCAAACCCCTTTTGTACGCCGCGATTTTATGTATCCTTAGAATCGATCAGAAAAATGTGCGGAGGCCAGGGCGTTGAATTTATCGACCGCGAAAAGGATTCAAATAATTCGAAGGTTTCGTTTACCCCGCTTTCTCGTTTCTCGCCTTTTCGTTCCTGTTCTTCTTCTTTATTGCCCTGTACCGTTCGTCCAGCAATGTAACGCCTCCCACATTGCGACCCGATTCTTGGAATTTAACGCGATCGCAGTTCTTCCAGCGGTACCACCGAGGCACTTTCGAGAGAGATCTCGAAACCGTTTATTACTGAATCTGGCGACTGACTTCTCACACGGATTAGAATTATGGGACATTCGCGGAAGAGATAGAGCTGCAGGAGGATTTCGATTCGCATTCGAGTCCGAGTGATATCGTTCTGGGCATTGAGCATCGAATTCGCGTTAAGGAGAATTGGAGATTTATTGTCTTGTGCAAGATCGATACTTTATGTTATGCTGTATACAAATATATCGGGTTCGAACTGGGCTTGAGGCTTGAGGCTTGAGAAATCTGAGAAAATAACATAAAATTGTGGGGATTGTTATTATTACGCTTCGTCGCTCCTTCTTTTTTTTATTTCTAACGTAAGAAAAAGGAATTTAAGAAACGATTTAAATAGAAATAAGTAGATAGGAATGAAATAAAGATGTTCGCGCGTGAATATTTCAACAATTCGGTCTAAACTTATTGTCGTTTCGGTGCAAACGTCTGAAGCTATTTCACTCGGTTGATTGGAAGTCAATATTTGAAATAGAAAAACAAAAAAATTGGTATCTGCACAGCAAATGTTTAACTTCATCGTAAGTTTTAGTTATTTAATAGGAAAACAGATCTCTGCGAATTTGCAAGTTTCTTTTTTAATTGGGATAAGAGTAAGCGAACGAAGTGAACGAACGAATGTACAATATTCAAATTTGATCTGGAGTAAAAACAGTTCTCGCCGTTAAAAATATCCGAATTGTTTTCGACGCGAAAACTCGCAGGCGCGATGAAACGTGGAAACCCATCCTCTGTTTTTTAAAAACCGTGTTGCCAGTAAAAGAGCGCGACAGTGTCGCAGCTGCTCTGACAGCATCGCGCGAATTTTCAGCATTTTTCTGGAACCTGGGAAAAGTGAATTTATGGCGTGTCCTATCGGGCAACGTTGAAGAAGAATTCAACGGTAACGAGACAGCGTTAACTTTCTGTCAGTCCACCTGTTCTTTCTCCGTTGCTATTCTCTAATTTCAATTTTAACAGAAACTCGAGGGCCGCCCGGCAGAATTCTTACATACGTATGCACTAAAAAGCTGCTTGGCGGCCGACAATTGATTTTCGTTACGGGTTAATTGCGCTATCGAAGATATTTTAAGTAGCGAGGGTTCTTCTAATATTATCTACCGTGTTCAACGAAACGGTGCAAAGAACAGAGAATTTCCAGAACACTAAGATTTTTAAACATTGGCATGCATGGGAAATGAAATAAATATTGTATTAGTAATTTCTATTAATATTGTTCGAACTTCTATGAAAAACATTAAAAAATTCTGATATTAGATAAAATACTAGAGACCACATCGAGCTTGCACAGGAGCTTGTATGCCTACCAGAGAACTGTCTCCACTCTAACTTTGTTATTACAGTAAGAGTGACACAGATTGTCTGTCGTGTTTCTTTCATCGTCGGATCTATTAGAAGTGGCGATAGACTACACGAAGTGGATAGGCTTGGTATACTAGTTTCAATCTTTCTATGCTTCGTTTCCCTTTTTTCAAGCGTGAAAGACGATTGTAAGAATGATTCTGCGAGGCGTAGGCATTTAGATGTTCGACGATAGCCCGGTAGGACTACAGGTTGGGTAATAACAATGAAGATTCCATTACGATTCGTAAAATTGCATTTTATTTCCAGTCCTTACGTTGTGAGCTAGCAATTGGATGGAAGATACGAAGGTTCTCGGGAAGATAATCGAACATCAGATACGGCGGAACGATCTCTGAATTGCTATAGCAAAAACACGAGCGTACACAAATAGCTAACATAGAAGTAATTCTTTCTAATTAATGAAAGGCATAAATACCTCACTCCCTAGTAGCTTATTTATCAACAGTCGTTACGATTTTGCGACCATAACATTACGATGGACCAAAAATAAAAGTGACTAGCGCGTGTAAAAGATTGTTGCAGAAAATACAAATATTTGTATCTCAATTCGCAGCATGCAGTGATGATTATGCGGGACAATATTCTATAAGAGATTTACTCGAGAAGAAATGTCTAGGACTTAAATTAGTCCGGGTCTCGCAAGTGCTTTCATTTTCTCGTCGTAGCTATCGCACGTGTCGCTGATTACTTCTTCCGTAGTCATAAAGTTCACTTATTGCAAAATCTGGCAGCATAATGTGTGTACGTGGTTAGTGCGCCTAGACGACACGAGAAATAATTTTACAGGCGTCAGTCGTGTCAATTCGTTACGCTAACTAAATTTGCTAAATGTTATACATACATTGCAACAAATAATGCGGAAAAATTTTACTTCTGTCGAATAAGATTCTAATGATCTCAGTTTCTGCAGTGTGATAACAGTTCGTTCTTTCGTTATACGCAGATATTATTTAGTCTATTATAAATCACCAGCAATATTTCAAAGGTAATTGGCTATGAAAATATCGATTTTCTCTATCGATCTTTGGTAAAGACACGTACCTTCGAGAACACACCCATTGTATATCGAGTTATTGTCCGTATTATACGTACATGCACCTATATACTGACATTGCACGGCGATAATTAGCAGTTCTATTAACCGCGTGTGCGTTGCTGCCTAGTGCGTCTACCTTTGACACCATCGCCTGGCACCTGCTCGTTTATGGGCATCAAGTACGATTCCTTTGTCGAAAAGTTCCTTCGATACATAAGTGTCTCCAATAAAATTGATTAAAAATTGGGAGTACAATTTTACGTTCAATGTAAATTACGATAATTGAAACCAATTCGGACGCAATTAAAGCACAGGGTGATTTTAATCCTTACTGTACTCAAAAGTTATAGGCAAGTTACCGAATTAGAAACTCCAGCGCCAATTCTTCAAAGTAAACTCTAATTATTGTCTGAAATAATTTATAGCACGTACGAGGCCGATAAGTCGTAAACGCCTCCTGGCATTGGGCATTCTTAGACCCTGGGGTGCTAGTAAATCGTCAGCAACTTTGGCGTAGTTTTCATACATCCCCATTATAACTATTATATAAAGGTTCATAGATATCGATGGGTACTCGTTACGAATGGGCTTGAAATAATCGAACGTACGCTACGAAAGTGCCTAACGAGGATATGCACTGAAAACTCTGGGCAACTTCGCTGTTTTACAAGACAAAAAGGGGACCAAAAATGAATGTGGAATAAATAGTGCAACTAAACCGATAGTAAACTACAAAGCGCGTCGAACAAATTAAGAATCGGTCGTAATTAATAACGAATACAATTAACTGGTGGCAAGATAAAGCGAACAATTTCACGATGTCTTCTCGTTCCTCATCTATCCCCCAACGAAAATTAGATTCCCATGAAGCTTTGCATTAGCGGTCTGCGCAAATTCGACAGCTGCAAAATTGTGCTCGTTAAACAGTTCCGACGTAGAACGCGGCTGGTTTATCCGGAATGCGAATCGGCGTTGGTTCACGCGAAAAGTTTGCCTTGCTAATTTGCGGCGGACGATCGGGAAATCGTCGCTCATTAAATCGTTGGCGCGATTGTTGCCCGGCCGTTGCTGGAAATCCGACCTATTGTTTTCTCCCACGGGATGGTAGAGCCGGAAACTTGATGAAATTGCGCGCGTATTACTACGTTCCCCCCCCGAAACCTGTTAGTTATAGATTTCGCCCCTGAAAATAATTGCTAAAACTTCCGGTTATATACGATTTATCGGCTCATATATTTCTGCTTATCCGCGTTCATAGGAGTATAAAAATAAGAATGTTCTTCGAATCGGTTATATTTTGCGCGGATATAACGTGTTAAAGGAAGCGTTACGTTCGCGGCAGTGGTTAACTGCGCGGAACAACAAGCGGAGAAAATTGATAAATTCGTGTAGATTATTTTTCGACATTTCTTATGAAATATATGCGTGTTGAAGCGTACATTGCAGACGTACATGAATCATTGCAAATATAACTTTTACGATATGTCTAGAATTTTCTAATTTAACACAGTGTACAGAGCTAATCATATTCATCTGTGAAGTAATTTATTTATTGATCGAGCGCCGTACACTGTTATGCCATCGAGAGGCGTTGAACGTAATTGCCAAGGAATTTACTATTAAATATAGGTAGCTAAGCACCAATTACGTACTTGTCTAGGAAAATTAACGCTTTCGATGCCGTTCAATTATCTCAAACGAAGCGTTGACCGACCAAGCAGCCTGCCAACAATGTTTTAATAGAACGCTTTATACATATATGTATAAACATTGGTATCTCCAGATCTTGTAAAGGCTTCAAATATATTTTAACACAGCAGGCGGCGATTCCCTCCCCCCTTCTTTCTTTTGTGTTCGCGAGCAGTGGTCCGATACGAACGCAACGATTAATGCGTAAGCGCGTAGCGTGCAGCGAGTTAGCGGTGATAATTCGTCATCGACGGCGCATAGATCACGGAGATGACTAGTCAGCGATCGAGACGAATCGGATTGTGCTTTCTCTATCGGTTATAATCAATTCATGTACTCACCGTCGTCGAAGCGCTCGAACTTCGATGCTGTTTCGCAGGTGGACTTCCATGGCCGGTTTGCGCGTCGGAATTTAATTGACGGTTCACGGCGATGGGTTGATGCTGCTGCACCGGCGGTTCTATGTCCAGGTAGCAGTGAGCCTCCAAGTGGCTTTGGGCCCTCCTCTCTTCCAGGACTATCTTGCGTGCCGCACAGAATATCTTGTAGTATACCTGGATAAAGATGCACGCGGATGGTTCAAGATCAGTGACGAGTTACATTCGTGTGCGTAGATTACGAAGAATAACGAAATTGTTTCGTCGTGAATTGTAATCGCGGGTAATCCGACCAATCTTTCTGGAGAATACCATAACTGAGGGTCAGATCGGGGGCAGTATCGTGACAAATATTTATTCGAATTTGTCTATCAATTATCGCGCAACCGGCCAGTCAATTAAAGCAACTTCACGTACGCAGGTTGTCGGTACAATTTTTATTTAACCAGCCTCTGTTGGGACGCTCGATTGTCGCGTTATGCTTGGCAAACATCGCGATATCCCATTTTATTGCATTAATTAAAGTGGCGGCTGGTAATAAAGTTGTCGGGCGCGTTGTGTCCAACGACGATGGTTTCCTGGCGCGGCAATTATTTAACTGTTATTATGTCAATTCATGTTAACGCCCCTTACCGCAACCGCGAAGGTATACACGATCGTTTATTTTCCGTACTCGTTACGCCCGTGTAGCCGCCAATTATTACGACGGGTTTGTTTGCCGCGCGTGAAACGTGCAATCAATTTTGGCAGGGTAACGTCAAAAGTCAATTCTCGCGCACGATCTATGGAAAATTGTGGACTTTAACGATTCTACTCTCGGACGAATGGATATTCGTTTGACTGCCACGTGCTTGAGATAGGATGCGTGTTCGTACGTCACCGTAGTATGTATATATTATAGTATATCTATTTTAAAGATGCGTTCGTTTCGTATAGATTCCGCGGCGAGATGTATGCGGTAAATCAAAACGTGATATGTCGGGTTGGTGCATCGGAAAATATTATTTTTGCGTGGTAATTAACGATTGAATGTTTTTGTGTGCCCTCTTCTTATGCTGATTTGCGCATGGTATTAAGGGGGAGCCAATTCGATACAGTGAGAATTTGATACGAGTGCATACAGTGTAAAGAAATTTGTGAATATAAATAGGCATGGTTATATATAAAACATGTAGAAACTTGTCTTTCATCAAAATATCTCGTCTTTTAAAAAAATGTCGTGCTACCAGCAACGAACATTGCAATACTGTAAGAAGATGAGTGACTAATTTTGTATACTGTTTTTCTGATTTAATATTTCTGTTATTCCATCAAGTACCTCGGTTAAACAAGGAAACCTTCAACCATTGGTATCTACCGCTTTGAGTTAAACGAAAGCACCAGCTACGGAATGATAATTGCCTGCCTGTGTAATTATAATATCGATTCGAATGATGAATAATTCTTGCGCGATACCGTTGCTGGAAATTTCAATTTGTTCAGGAAAGGTCGTTATTGCGATCAACGAGTAAACGGGAACTCAAGAAAACGCTATGCTACCTATGAATTTACAAGGATGAATAATTGCATAATTTACGTCAGGAGGGAAAACAGTTTAAGGGGGTTGCTCGGTGTAAATTAATGAAAACGAAGCAGGTCAGTAATTTCATTTGATCGGAGGCGTTACGTTAACTTGAAAATTGTTATGGTTCAACATAAATGAAAAATAATCATCCGTACGAATCTCGTCTTTGCCCTGAAATTGTTTAACAGATTGGGGGTGTTGTTGGAACTTTTGTGACTTGGAAAGGGTTTATTGTTATTGACATGAAACTATTCGGTTGCTACGAAAGCGTACAATATCAGTGATATGAAAGTGAAATATTTGCAATCAGATTTTATTCATTGAACCTCCACTGCTAGTATTCGTAATTTCCTCTATTTGTCTACGAAGTGCAGTCAAGTTTTGCATAATGACTTTTTCACAGAACAATTGAAAAAATGAAGAGGTATTAAATGGGGTACTCGTATTTAATTCTATGACAACTCTATTATAGATTACCGAGTTTTAATAGCTTCTAACATTGGACAGAGAGAGTGGGTTGATTTATGTGCAACGTGCTTGATTTAAGGCTAGCACAAGTTAGAAATTTTAGTCATCACTCTCGAAGCTCCACGGACCATCTACTCGACAACGTGATACACTTTCTAACATATTAATTAGGTTTCATTAGAGCCAGATAATTAACTTTATTGTCAGCTGTGAAAGATTACCCTAATGATCCTCAGATAACTTTACCGTATTGATTTCTCGATTAATTCAACGAAGCTCAATAATTTGTTAGGTTGCCCCGAAGGATAAACAGCTTCGAATAATTCGGTATAGCTGTTGGACAGTGGTAAAAAATCGATAGAATAAAGTTCTTAATAAATTAGACCGTGAATATGCCATGATTTCTTTTTAAATTCCCTGGAGAATAATCGAAATTATAATCGCTTCGACTTCAAGATCGGGATAATTTTAAACTCGAATTTAAGAACCGTTCTCGAGTTCCAGCGAAACCACTTTAAACTTGTAATTAAGTACGGTTTAAAATCTAGGCTGGACTCGAATTTCACAGTACGTTGTACTATGCACTGGCGTTCTCTATATGTTCACAAGGGGGGGCCGTACGATTTCTCGAATTGCATCTCGTTTTACTTGAAAATTAGCATTTAAAGTGATCAAAGGCTGACGCAAGTTTATTGCGTTCAGTGAAAAGTCCAATTTCCATGCAAAAATAGAATTCTTCGCGATAAGTTGAATGGAAAATATCATCTTACTAAATGTTCTAACCACTTACTTACGGCCCTCCTTCGCTAATCTTTCAAGCGTCCACAAGTTATAGAACATCCTGCACTTTGGTCTTTAATGATTTACAAAGAAATGAGAAATATCTTTCCCTCGGGGGAAAATTCTTCATTTCAAAATATAACATCGCATCGCGGACTCAAATTGTCCAAATCGGTCCTCCCAAAAATCAAGCCATCGAAAAACAAACTGTTTTCCATATTTCTCGCGCGTGCGTCGTTTACATCGGCACCGTATAATACACAGCGTATAATAAAATTATCTACCTGTATCATTACGAACAGAGGTATGTAGAAGCTCCCCAATGTGGCGTATATCTGGTAGAAGAAATTCTGACAGACAAGGCAATGAGACGGCCCGGTGTCGGAGTAAGTGTGTTCGTTTCCCATAATCAGCAACGGAGGCAGGCTGATGCAGGCAGCGCCTAACCAAACAAGACTGACATAGATGATCATCCGTCGCGGTGTCCTCTTCACCCCATACTTCAGTGGCTTCGTTATGGCGCAAAATCTGAGACAGCGATAGTACGACGGGTTCATACGTTTCACTGTTTCAAAGAACACAGAAGCTCCGTCTGGCTAAATAAAACGAGCCCCCTTTTGTTTCGCCGTCCACACTCCGCTTTCATTTCCTTTCGTTTGTCTTTATCGCGTGACATTTCTGGCACTGGCGTATGTCTTGTCGCGGATTTGTGCATTCACACGCGTATACAAGTGTCACCTGGTGCGAAACGTATAAATGAGATATGCGTCAGGGAGTCGTTCAATTATTCTGAGTGTCTTGTTCCGCGGAAGCGTGTATTGAAACGCGTCGTTACGAGTTCACGCTTCTAATTGGTCCTGCGTCGTCGACCTAATGTTAATGTTTAATAAATTGTTCGAACAAACTTTCTGCCAGACGTTTCATTAGAAATAATATATGCCATTGACGAATGATTCTAATGCGAATATGTCATGCTTGAAAATATAAACGAAATTATTCGGACTTCCTCGAATATATTCCCCACAAATAAATTTTCTCTACCTATTTCTCTCTTCCGCGAGATCCCAAGAATGAGCAGAGAAATATACATTTATTCGTTGAAATTAAACGACGTCTATCATTTATTAAACGGATAATCTATTCCAAAACCTGTTCCTCGATCGCATCAAAGCATAAATTAGTTTCCAAAACTGGACTACCCGCGAAACTTGATTTACTCTGAAATTTGATGGCGGGGTGGTTACTCACCGGTCCACCGAGATCATGCAGAGATTCAGGATGCTGGCCGTGCAACTGAGCACGTCGAAGCTAACCCAAAGGTCGCACATAATTGCGCCGAAGGACCAATTACCGGAAATCTCGTAGAGCATCGCCATCGGCATTACCAGAAGGGCGACGCAGAGGTCACTAACTGCTAAGCTAACCAGCAGGTAGTTGCAGGGCCTTCGTAGCTTCCTAACGAGGAACACGGCGACACAGACCAGAATGTTTCCAATCACAGTCCCGACGATGATACTGCCAAGCACCAACGCTATAAGTATCGCCTGCGAACAAGAAAAGAGACACCTGCATTAGAATGTTCCTCACAGGACGGCGCATAACATGACTCGATTGGTAAAATTTCTATGTGGTTGCGAAGACCAGTGTAATGCCTTGTACATGTAACTATTTAATACAAATTTCGGGACTAATGCATTTCGCAGAATTGATTGTGAATGTAGTAGACAGGCTAAATTGTAAGGAAGCTTTACAGAAGAACTAGTGGAAAACAAACTAAGACGTAGTTTTATCAGCTTAATATTAATATAAATTGTAAACTCTTCTCTTCCACGGAAATTTAAGGGAATATAATATGAAATAATAGAAGAAAAATTGGTATAGTCATAGAATTCTTTGAATCGATCCAAAATCCTTTGAGCTGTCCCTATATCCAGATACTACGAATGCCACGACTCAGGGCCTTATGGTCCTAGGACATGTCCATTATTCACGTTTCAAGAATATCGAACTCCATGATCTTGAGATTTAATATTAATATTTGTTAGACGTCATTATTAATTGCATTATGTGTTACGTAGTTATTTAGAAATACTCATATTGATCTAGGATTTGAAATTCTTCCCTCGCAACCATAAATCAATTGCCCTCTTGTTCTTAGATAACATTCTCCAAATGCATTATCAATATTTCTTTAGGTTCCCCACTTTTCAAACTGAATATATCATCGTTTTAAGATCACCTGTGTCATAGAAAAACTTTTCGAAAATCCTGTATAACTTATGAGGAAGGAAACGCTTGGATTCTGAAACAAGGTCTGGCATAAATCATGCCAACGTGCAGCATTAGGACATCCACGTCCTTGTTCGCATACATATGTATGATCCTGGTACGTGTGTAAAGTACATTGTACGACTACCACAATCAAACATATATAAATACATAAATTCTCCAAGATTTATTGTTAGTGGAACCGTAGTGGTGCAAATCGTTACTAATTGCTGCTTGTGAATGAAGATTACCCATCATTTCAGTTTCTTATTATTATAATGGTTTTATATTCAAACTTGATTTCCGCGAAAGGAAATTGGGAAATTCACATTTATTAAATCGGAGAGTATACTTTCTCTGTGTACGTGTACAACTTGTCTAGGCAGAATTTCGAGAGTCATGCTCAAGTTTATATTATACCTAAACCGCAGCACCTCTCTGTGCGTACTGAGTTCATTAATTATTTACTTACACAGACGTTCAGTTGTACTTTAAGCTGTACTGTTTCTGCAAACCATTATCAACGTGTGACGGCGAAGAGAGGATTTATCAAAACATTGTCGAACTTTAAGCAAGCGTAAAGGAAGGGAAATCTGCACTTGTTGTTAAATTATTATCCTATGAAAATACTTCGACAATTTTGCGCAAGCTTTACAGCTGGAGCATTGATGGGTTTTCAGTTGCATCGAGCTGTTTTTAAAATGATTTTCCAACAAACTGTCATCAAAGCTGCCTCTAGGAAGAGAATTAATTATAAAGTTTCTGGAGACAGTGACGTCTATTATGGAAGTTTCATCGAACCTCTTGCATTTCTCCATCGCATTGTAACCAATTTTTAAACTACATTAAGCATGCACGATCGGTTGTGATAAAAGAAAAGATTATATCTTCTCTAATTGGATTTTCATCGCTCTACCCCTTTTGGCATCCCTTTCGCTTTGTATCGAATGAATAATTTAAAAATTTTCAACATACATTATCTGATTAGAGGTTTTTCGTTTGTTTTCTCAAAGAACCAATGAACGACGTGACGTGCATTGTTATCGATCTATTAAGTGGTTCTTTTCCATGCACAAAAGGCACAGCTCGAATAATATTGAACTAACTTGTAAACTGACGGGTGTAACATATAGCGGAAGGAATTTACACTTTGGCCAATGCAATGAATACCTAAATCGATATATTTTACTTATTAATATAAGATCTCCTTTAAAAGAGGTACATCATAGCGGACTGATGTATAAATTTGAAGAATAATTCAGCTCACAACCACAGTTAACATCGTTTGAGGGAATGAAAGAAATCTGCAACCCTGATATCCGACCTCTGAAAAAAATAGCATAGAAAAAGAGAAGAGAGTCCATTGTGCAGTATAAATATCCCGTTTTTGCGGTTATTCTCGAGTTGAGGCTGGGCAAAGGTTCGCTGCACTTGCATGGGTTTACTTGAACTTCCCTTTTATGAATACAGAAGAACAACTTTTCCAATGGTTCTTCGAAGAAACAAAGAAAGCCGCAGAATGATATTTTATTCGGAAAATTTTGTCTAATACATTCGATTACAGACAGATTATTTGTACATCGTTGACAATTATAAATTACATGGACAATGCCAATAAGCACAGTGTTCCTATTCCCATATCCTCATGTTTAACCGAACAGCAATTAAAATTGCTAAACAGCTGGACAGAAATAATCATATAATTCAAATGAATATACTCTGTAATACAAATCAATTTTCGTGCTCACGAGAATAACTTGAAGAGAAAAAGAACCTCGTACACGATTATCCTAGGACGATCCTCGTTGTATATTCTATGACTACATGATTTTCCTGGACTTCGTTGCGTATAAGCAATTAGCTGGACCGGTCGAAATGACAACGGGCGCATAATTATTTATAAAGTCATTCGCGAGTTTATCCAGAGTTGCTAATAAGCGAGTCGCCGTATTCTCTGTTCTTCCGAGCTTCTACGTGGACTAAACTAATTATATGCTTGCGGTTAATTTTGAGGCTCTCAAAACTTTCTACGACTGGAACATTCCCCATACGGCACGGCACGCTTGATTATCGTTTTATCGTATAGTTATACATGAAATAAGTATCTTGAAGCTTCACGTTAATTTTCGTTCAACAATTTTATCTGGATGTCGGCAGCATCCAAGCTGTCACAAGTTAGAGAAACTGAAATGCCTTTCGGTACAATCCTTTGGGATGAAAGTGGTTCCAGTTGGAAGGTATCATGGAGTTCGTTGTATGTATAGTTTTAGGAACATTCTTTGGACAGTTGGAATGAAGATAAAATTGAGAGCCCGATGAAAGAAGTTCGAGGAAGTTGCCGGGCTGTGAAGTAAACCCTATGGATCAACTATTCTTGTGTGGATTCAGTGTGATCCTGTATTGTTAGGTTTAAAGAAAGAAAGTACATTCCCCGCGTCTTGAAAAAAGTTGTTGAGAAAATTGGAAATTTAAACGACGGACCAAAGGGATAGTAAATATTCCCTGCTAGCATATTTTATGAGCACTTCGAAATATTATAATTGAAGTGGTGTTTAAAATGATATCAAATATTTTGATTACCTATTTCATGAAAGAGATTCAGTCCTTTCAGAAAGGATCACAGTAAGGTTAAGGACAGATTGGCTATTTATAATTCGTGCCTTCAATATGTAAGGGTATATATTTAAAGTTTGTTAATCAACGCGGACAATGTGCTGCCGCAGGTGCGAATATTATAGATCAGATGTTATTCCGGGAACGAAAAATAGCCGTCTATTTGAATCTTTGTTTAATTTCGTTACTATCATTATACATTAATAATCGTAATTGTATTAAAAATTAATAGAATGTTAATTCTAAAATTCTTATTTCACTGAAATATCGAAACAATGATAAATGATCATTGCTATAATACGTTACTAACCGGGGGGCATTCAATTTCAATACTATTACATTATTTTCATCGATCACTCTTCATTATCGCATACGCGAACATACGGCTGTGGAATGATTAAACGCATTCCAATAAAAAATAAAGAGTTCTTTAACCCAGATTATTTCGCACAATATTAACGTACCATTCATTCACCAAATATTCATTTAATTTCGGTTGGACGCACCTCGCACTAAAAAAAAATACCTATCCAAATAATCCCCAAACTCAATTGGGAGTACAAATTCGAGAGTAAAATATTCAACTACAGTGTACCAAGAGAAAACGAGTACGCGAACAAAAATGCACCCACTTAAGTCAACCCCCGGTTCTGTGCTAATCGACGAACCATCACCCCTAACAGATTAACGGGCCACCTTCAATGGACAGGAATACGGGCACGTTTGCAATTGGCGAAAGAATCGCGCACCGTTATCAGTGTTACCTGGGCGGCTGTGTAGGGTGAATTTTTGCCGGGGAAACCTCGAAGAAAGTCGTCGGCGTCTCGTGTGTCGACAGTGGTCAGGTTCAGAAGCAGGGTGTCCTCCGTGGTGAATGCGTCCTTCCCCTCCATACGAATCTAGTCGGCAGTCCGGAGCATCCGAAGCGCCCCCCTTGGTCCACGGCTACGTCATGCTCGTTCTCTCCTCTCGGCCATGGGATTCCATAGGGGCACGGGCCGTGCATGGGAATCTTCACACCATTCCGCGAACCGTGACCAATCTCAGCCGCTCGTCTTTATCGCTGGCCGGATCCGACTCTCGCGAATCTGAAATCATGTTTCGATAGTTTCAGGGCCGCGATCGGGATCGATTTGAGGGGCTGCGGGCCGGCTTAATGGGATTACGAAGCACGGGGGGGCGAGAAAACGCTGCACTTGTGGGCGAAACTAGGGAGCGGAATTAGGTTTTAGATTGAGTTGGATGCTGGGAGCTTTTGTGGGGCGAAGTTGGTAAGTGAAATCTCGCGTGGCGAATGTCGCTCTGTTTGAGAGGGCTGACGGGGGCGACGGATTTTGATGGTATGGCGTTACGTTGCGATGCAGCGAAGCACTTATGCGAGGTACTAAGTTCTTCGCGGGGTTACGAGTTGTGGTCGAGTTGATTAATTATTTCGAGCTTCGGTTAGCCATGGATTTTTAAATCGGGTTCATTCTTTCGCTGCTTTAATTTTTATTCTTTGTGACTGGTGTTTAAATTGGTCCACGGTTCACTTTCATTTAAAAAGGTTTTAGTTAAATCGTATCCACTACTGTATGTCTACAAACGTTTCTGTACCATTAAGTGATACGAAATTACATCAACGTTCACGACACAATTATCGTCATAGAGGTATAATATGATCAGTGATAATTTAGCAAAAGTAACTCTTCGAACTACGGTAGCTGGAATTCCACCTGATAAATATAGTACTGAAGTTTGAACAATTTTGACGTGAAATTATACAACGCAAGTATGTGATAGAATCGCGGTCAAACGGGAAATTAATTTTAACCTGGTTTTTCAAAAGTTGCCGATATCGTTACTTCTATTTAAGACCGAACGAACTGATTGTGAGTAGAAAAGATATAAGACGGGAAGGGGAAAGTGAAAGCAATTAATTCACGGATTCAGGTAATTAAGGGCCTAATTGCTTTATCATTGGCATCATTAAGATGCAACCCAGTTGGGAGTTCGTTGCACGAATTAAAATATAAATTAAGCGCAGATGCGAAAGTAATAAATCACACGGCCATATTGAGCGCAGCTCTTACTCCTTCGCCGGGATGATTCGAATTCCAGGCATTATTCAATACCGCGTGCTGTCTTCATGACGAAAAGTTGGAATGCCCGCGTGTTTGATCGAAAAGCATCCGACTGACGTTTCGTGAGAGTAAAATATTTGATGCAGAGGCGGAACACGCGACGTGTTTGTAGTTTGTATTGAACTACAAACACGATGAAAAGGGAAGACTTTATTTCATTACAATGAACAGAATTTTTGGTAGCGTTGGAAGATTTCTCTCTTTCACTTTGGTTAGTTGGCAAACACTTATTAACGACAGTTTTACCTGATAGCGTCGTTTGTTAAACATTATCCATCGAGCACGGGAAAATATTTTATTGAAACTTCGATAATACTTTGAGGTACTTCGATGCTTTCCTAAGGGTACCTTTCCAACAAGCACACGTGTATTCAATTAAAGGGGCCAATTACGACGCGAGAATATTCAATACCTTAAACGGTTCAGCGAGTGAGCGGCGAAAGCCTTTAAAACATACAAATAGCGACGAAATTGAGGGAGTGCCTAGTCAGCGTAATAAATGTGCAGGTTTAATTAAACGGTAATTAAGTGGCATTTCGTAAGTAATATTAAATCCATACTTCGCCTCCTTTCTCTCAAACACCCAATTTTGCCCCACGCACGAGCGGTAATTTCTGAATATCAAACTAAATACGCAACTCAACGCATCTTCGTTGCTCGTCTACTTAATATTGCCCCTGCTGTATCTACCCGCTAACCCGAAGCCACTAAACTTTTCGGCCGGCTGGTAAGCGAATTTATTTAATCGTGTGCGTTAGCGTGCTTAACCGTTGCGTAATCGGCGGAAGTAAGACATTTCTAATCCGTTGTCCATTACAATGTTACGCGAGTCGGCACTCAAGCATGGTTGCGCTGTCTAATCGGATCCTAAATCGACTAGCAGAGTCGAGGGATTCCCTCTTGAAAATCGCTGGTGTTACGCTACATCGGTATCATTAATTCCGGAACGTCCTGATGGTCGAGTTCGATCGTGGTACGTTCGACCTTAAATTTATCTCCAATTTAAAGGCTGATCCCTATACCAGACCCCGTGATGGGGGGTACAAGGTCCGTTTTCGCCGAATGGAGGGAACGTGCCTCGAAAATCGGACACAGGCGTAACCGGAGTAAAACAAGAGTTTATCTCGCACCCTCTGTCCTCCCTTGAACGTTCCTCGGGTTAGACTGTTCGCTGCCTAATGTTGCGAAAATCTGACGGCAAGGCTCCCGGTTATGACACCTACCAATTGGGGCGAAGGATACTGCATTCTTTTTCTTGGCTCGTCTTGCCCGTCTCAGCCGATGGAACAAACCATTACATTCGAATCTACGAATCAAGATGAAAGAATTGTCCGGTGATAACGATATTGTAGAGTCCTATTCCAGCAGTGTGTACGAATTTCCAAAGCATTCCCTTTTCCTTTAGTTTCCTTAAAGTAGTTCGAAGTAGTTCTTTATGAAATGCAGAATTTTGTTACATAGTACTAAATTAATCCCCAGCGGAAGGGTAAGTTAACTATTGTAATATTGGAACTATTATGTCCCTAATATCTGTAGTGTGTGATTTGTATTCCCTTCTTCTTATTATATTACTTCGAAACGTTGCAGATACATTGAATTAAACGATAGAGCGGAATACACGATATTTAACCAATAAACCTACGCGAGGCTCGAAAACTGTGCTACGACGATCAGATTCGAATATTCGTATTTTAATAAGGGGCAATTTTCCCGTATAATTATCAGCGATCTATTGCATACATTTAAGTGATAACGTGTCTCCTGTACCATCGTTATGAATTCAATCCACAATATACGATATTACTATACGATATGAATTAATAACTAACAAGCTTAGTAAGTTTTGTTCTATTCACGATATCGAAGTAAATTGCTTGGTAACAAGTTTTTCTGTTATTGTTGCACCACTATTGAGCTATCATTGCAGGGTGTTTCACCGCGTGGAGTTTCAACTGATTAATGGCTGCATAGACCGAGATACCCAAAACAGGTCATCCATGCGAGCCCCGTACATTTGATGATAAAGTGAAATGTGCAAAAATAAAAGGTGTCGCGATAACATTTTTATGGAGAAAACTATTAAAAAGTCAAAGAAAACAAAATTTTCTGTTGCAAGCCATAGCTTCTTATTTGCTTCGTATCTTTAAATATTAATTATTTTTTTAAATATTTTTTATAATATTAAATATTTTTTAACGTACGACATTTTAGTTTCGAAGCTGAACGATGAGAATTATTAAATGCATTTTAATTTCAGAATTTTGTAAACGCGAAACCTCGTGAATTCTGTCCCGATAACAAATTAAATCCATTGGTAACTATAATATTATATTGATGCCTAGTACGTTCAAGACGTATTTGAACTATTACAGACGGCACAAAGTTCTATACATATAAGAGTCTTGATATCATGGACCGTTAATATGCATTACAGGTGTACGCCTCTTTGATCATCAGCCTCAAAGCAGTGTCTCTTCCACAGTAGCATCTACATAATATCAGATGCGACAATCTGAAACAAGTATCCCCACTTAAAAGCTTAGTCGCACTCCATTTGAGAATGTCTCACATCGTAGATTGTAATATAGAAAATCGTCGGTTTAACGTTTAATAATTTCTCACCGTTCACTTAATTGATTATTAAATGATCAAACGATTCGACCTCGTCGAAACGCCGGCGATGCTTTCGCAATTCTGTGCGATTTGAACAAAATGTATTCAGCATTCGAAGCGATGCTTCGATACTGCGCATAATTCAATTTACGTCCAGGAATAGAGCGGAGGGATGGTCGAGTGAACAATACAATGAAAATGAAGACGAAGCTACAGTTATCTACTTACAATTAAAGTGATCAACGAGCTCCCATTCTACTTAACCCAAAATTCTCCGAGCATCGGGTTCCAAGTGGCTCGCGTGTAAACTTGGTATTAGAATTCGTGTACGCGAGATCCCCTGGCGGTATATCAAATCAAATTTTCCCACATATCAAGCACCGACGAATAGTTCCGTATTATTCAAGGGGCGAGAACGGCCTATAAGATACCGTGTCTTTCGTTATCACCCGAAATGTATGCTCCGCGAAACGAACAAATGGGAACGAAGACTCGATGGTCTATACATATATCGGAATAGGGAACATATTTAGATTGATGTTGGGGCTCGGGGTATCGAATTTTTACATATGTAATGGAGGGCTGGTTTAGGATTTCAGGATTCATAAGATATTTTGGGACAGGTCAGTGAAGTCCAGTATATTTTCTGTTGATTATATATCGAATTTTTTTGGGGGGTGGTTGGGTAGGTTCTTTGTTCTGACATGAACAATAAATTATTTGCGATATCGAGAAAGTAAGAAGTTTCACTGGGAATTATATATTTTACACTTTATTTGGTGGGTGCTTATTCAGTGGAGAAGACAAGTGTTTCTTAATCGTATTCGTATAGTCATCTTTTTTTTATTATTCGCTTTATTATTATTCGTCATTTTAATCGTTAATAGTTAGTAAGTCGTAACAAAATTTAGTTCCTATTTTATTAATTACATCAGTAGGTTCTTATTAACAAATAATTGCAATAATGCTTTCCCGTTAACAATCTAGTCAACATAAAAATATTACAATACCAAGATGTATAAATCGTCAAACCAGCGTTAAAAGATAATATTGTATTTCATTCCTCATGCGAAAACATGAAAAGTTTCAGCCGAAAAAATTTGCAGATGCGAAACAGAGAACGCGACACAAATTATAATATTATTGCTATTTTATTTTAAAGCATTAGCTCGCTGTTAAAATTAACAAAATTACTAATATTATTTCCAATAAAAACTTGAAGAACCGATTCCTTGACAAACATTAGCTGACTTGGGCGTGACAATGCTGTAATTAATTGGTATACCAAACAGAAATTTTCTTCTGGTTCGCCGGAAAAATAACACGTTTTTCATATGTGATATCTTTCTTGCGACAGTGCGATATGTGCATACATCAGACGAGCTCGCAGCTTAAGGCTACTACGAACTATTGGATACAAGAGCATCTCGAACGAGCTTCGGCTGTTAGTCGCTGCAAACTAACGTGTATGATTAAACTTTGAGCAAACTTCTAGGGCGATGCACTACAAGTTGGCGCGCACCAGAAGATGTATCAAGCGACCCCCCGTCGTGAAGTTCGGGTAAAAATGGTTTACGTTGCGAGCCAGCGTCTCAGATTAATCCTCTTAAACTTTTCGATGTTGTAAGATCCAAATTTAATAAATTATATTGAGTGGCGAATTGTGTTGAATGCTAATTCGTTGCATAAAATGCTTCGTTCGTTCGATTTGAAATTGTCATGAGAGTATTGAATATTGAGAATATCGAGAATATTTCATTCTAAACGGACAACTTAAAGATGTTAGACTTTGCAGCAGCTTATCTTGTGCTCTTTAAATAAATTGATAGAAATGTAGAAGTTTCGCGTTCTGCGTAATTGAACCTTTTTATTTTATTTTTTTTTCCAATTCTGATATAATTTTGTTAGAAAACTAGTAGCTAGCAGCTACACGTCTTCATAACAAAGGCAGGACGAAGGTATTTCAGATTCACGTGGTAACTTGAAGTACCGTTGTATACGACTTTAATTTGCGGAACAACGCAGGTTCCTTCCGAAATTTGTGGAGATTGCTTCATGACCATTCGTTGGGAATGCATGGCTTGAATTTATGTGACAACACACGAGACGTAATTCCTGACTTTCCGCGGGTTAACGACGGGGAAGAATATTAGAAGATTGGAAAGATAAGATTGCATTCACCATCGTGAAAACTTTTATCTGCTTTGGATGAGATTGCGCATAGAAATTTCGTCCTTAAATATGCAGTCTAGGACAGAAGAATTCGTTGGGTTAAATTTGGGGACAAGATGGGCTATATTCTTCTCAATACTGATAAATAGATAAATAGAAAGCGTAGAAGTACAATTGCAAGTATAAATACAGAAATATAGTAACGGAATTGCAGTAAAAGGGAATTTATAAAAATTTTAAAACAACGCAACGATAACACGAGCTATTCCAATTTGAATATTCTACATATTATGAACACTTCCCTCTGTTAAAACATATTTGCCAAAGTAATGCGGTAAATTTTTCTGCTCGACATTGTGTGCATAACGTTTAACACGCGCACAAATTGCATGTACTTACAGATAGCTTGTCCGGGAGAGTAAAAGCTTGCAACATCAATAATTTTTCAATTAATTACTATTACCAGATATTGCTACGAGAATATTTTTCTCACTTATTTTATATATATACGAATTTAATTCCCAGCAAAGGGGACGAAGAAGAAGAGCCAAGAATATATAGGCCAACTTACAACGTTCAAATATCTACGTTTATAGACTTGCAACAAATAGACCACTGCGCCAGGTGCAAACAGGTGCAACGTTTACGGCGTTCACTCTTTAAATAAAACAAGTAACACCGGCATTCACACAAGTGCCAAATGACTCACGACTCATCACCAGCCTCAAGTAAGAACGAAAACGTAAAGAAACGCTGTAATAGAGGGAGGTAGAAACGTTCGAGAAGGTGCGAAAGGAAGAGCCCCCGTAACGGTCTCAGTTGTTCCGTTCCTTTATTTCCTACGTCTCGCAGATTACTTCGGCGATATTCGGGCCGATCGATGGAAATGCACGCGAAAGCTGCATTACGTGCCACCATTGAAATAAGAGGAACTCGTGTTACGGCGACACGCTAAGCAGTTCTAACTAACGTTCAACCTTTTCTGCTTACTGTGCGTCCACGTAACGAACGGGAATGGGCGAAATTTCGGACGAGTGGCAAATTAGTGCTATCAAACGTTAAAAACGATGTATTTAAAAAGGGGATTATCCACGTCACGGATACGATGGTTTAATTTCAAGATTGAGATTTGCATCGAGCGATTAGGACGATTCTATGGTCCATGAAAAGTTGAAAACGTTTATTCAATTAAAGCGCACCATAGAAACGTGAGAAAGAAATGTACTGTAAAAACACACACACATGCACAAAATGTGCTACGTGTAAGGGCTGAAAATAAATAGCCTAAAAAGGATATCGGTTTTCCGCTCACGATATCCATTTTCGTATATAACTTCCCCAAAGGAAAATTCCGTACCTTCCACCAATAGCTGTGTGTGTTATTCTATCAATCGTAAAAATATTTCTGACAGACGGATTCCCTAAATCTGCCGTACCAGAAATACTGTACGAGAAACATGGCGTCGTGTATCTACGTGACCGTACAACGAAACTTGACTCGACGGCAAGATTAATTATTCTACGTTTCATTTTCTTTTTATACTACATATACACATTTTCATCGCTGCACAGCCCCGTAAAATATCGCTTACCAGCACACGACGAATGAGTAATGGCTATTCGTGCCTGTTCGTGTTCGTGTACGTACCGTGTAACCGCGACGCTTGTCGCTGGTTAAATGTTTCAAATAAACGTATCATATTTTCTAATTTACCGAATGCGAAATTTTGATCGCGTCGCAACGTGACGTGCCCATACGCCGGCTGTTTTCGTGCAGCGCGTACTGTGAACGAAAAGGAAACGGAATGGGAAATATTGTCCTCGAATGGAAAACCCCAGAGAACAATCAGATGGACGAGCGAGAATGACAATAACAATCGCACTGAGCAAAAGCACAGTCTGACAAATGACCCCGACACGGAGTCCCGTTTCACAAGCTGTTTCTTTGCAGATGACGGAAGGCCGCTCTGCTGGCCACTCTGTTCTTCTTATTGTTCGGTTTAAATGAAACGTGGAAGTGCGGGTAAGGCGATTTTCGAATACAATTTTACATCGGGCAGACTAACGTGCAAATATATATGAACCCGATAAATCGAACCTGCGATCTCTCGCGTCTGGGGAGCACTTAGCTCTTAATGTAACTACAGCTTGTGGGCGTGCTGTTTGGAGAATGCTAGTTAGCGATACGTTCCCTCTGTATGATAAATAGAAGAAGGGAGAAGCTTTTAACGCAAGGTCGAGGGTGGTAGCGAAAGGGTGATGAGGGGTTAAGCAGACAGGGAATGGTATAAAAGAGTTGCTCTACAGTTTATTCCCTTTAGAAGGTGAATCACTCGTGGATTATTTTTAGCGGATTCGTATACAATATTATTTCCACAATAAGAAGCTTGGTACAAAACCGTTGGACTTTCCGCGTCGAAGCTGTATCGAAATGAACCCGGGTTTGATACGTACGGTGTAATGGTGTACGTGCCGTTTGGTACGACTCGAAATGAGTGGACATTTTCCCGCGGCCGTCCAAACAATTATTTCCCATTGGCGCGAAGCATCGAAAATTTCTTCACGGGCCCATCGAACATCCGTCATGTAAAAACGGGAATTCCAACGCACGAAACCAATTGCGACAAAGGAGAGCGGGAGAAAAAAAACAGCGTCGCGTGAATCGTATCGCCGCGAAAGCGCAAAGCAAACCGTCAGCAAAGCTCCAGCCAGAACGTAGAAAAAGAATAATCGGACAAAGCGTTATCCCGCATGCACCCTCTCGTTCCACGAATGAAATCGTCACGATCGCGCGAGCCACGGTTCGAGGTGTCGTATGAAGTTTATGCGAGCTGGCCGGTCTAGCAATTCCAGCGAAGCTCGAACTTAAGGGTAGTAAAACGCTAATTAACGTTGGGAAGTCACGGAAGGCTCGATCGTGACCACGAATCCCACACACGTGCACACACGCACACACGCGCGCACACACACACACACACACACGTGTTCGCAAATAGTCGTGTACATGCACGTAGTAATGGCTTCGTCATTTTCATTATTATGAGTCGCGATAGCATTCCTATCATAGCGAGCGACGCACCTCGCGTCGACCTGACCGCTGCTGAATTCTCCAAATCGTATTTTAAATCGTTTTTAATTTCAGTAGACAGGAAAACTTTGATCTTCATAATTTATAGCACTTGCAGTATGTTCCATATAGTGAATATTACAAAGCAGTAAATTTTGGGTGGTACGATAAACCCGCCACTAGTCGATTTAATGCCGATGCAAGTAAGACGGATAAATTGAAATCCAGTTGATAATCGAGACCTGACAAGAAGTGACCGACAATGAGTATGTACCAGGACTGTTCATATAAAAATAAATGCAACCTATACAAAGTGAATGCTCGAGACACTTGGATATGAAAGTGCAAGAAACATTTTATTGTACCAAGTTGGTGAGTACATTTGTTTATTGTATCGTTGTTCCCAGCCATCGGATGATCAATACTACGTGTAATCGCGACTCGGTTAATCGAGTTCCTACTGCACAAGCTCGGCGAGCTTTCGTACAAAAAGAATTTACGGCAGTTATAATTCAATTCGAACGATATAATGAAGTTGAATTAATTAGCTGCTACGGGGACTTTTATATTTATAATAGATTTAAGAAGAACAAATTGCGCTTAATATCGTTCATGGTTCACAACTAAGCGTCGTAATGAAATTTCTCGTTAATCACTTTTCTGACTTATGGAAAGTTGAAGAGCACGAGGCCAAGGGAAATTGAGAATTACTTTCCAAACTTTGTAACAAAACTTCCTCGAAATCCGTATAATCCATTATGAACTTATAATTCTATTATCTTGAAAGTCCCCGAAAATTACCGCAGACAACATCCCCTACTGGACGAAGCAAAGAAAACGTAACCAACGAAACAAGCCGCGTCTATCGATCAAAGATACGAGAGCTCGTGCGAATCTCGATCTTCAACCCCTATTCAAATTTTCCCAACCGCTGTGCAAATGAAAACGTGCAGCAAACCGATTAAATGCCCAACTATCAACCCAAACCGTCCTCTCCATTAAAATAACATTTATTCGCCATTGGTCGCCGAACTAGTCGCCGAACGTCCATTCCCGTTTTACGACACCACTAGCTACCTATAAATAAACAGCCTAAGGATACCCGTACCCGTAGCCACCCCTATCGGGTCAGCCATTTTCCCTTCAGCCGCACGAAAGAAGCTGCAAGCGGTACCGGTTACGTGACCGGCCAATGTTTGAACGTCCGTCGCGCGAAAACACGTCCCGGCGATCTCGTACAATTGTGCAACACGCGACACACACAAATTTCCCGCTTACCCATAACTCGTGACAGTCGATCGACATTTTCGGTGCATGTCCCGCGGCGTTATTAAAGCTCCACGGCTGCGACAACGATCCCGCGTCTAATCGATCGTGCCCGCTCGTTTCTGCCCCATGATAAGGGTCAATCGCGTAGAACGCTCTCATTCGACTCGCCTACTTGCCGAATTTACATGGCCGACCACCGTTTCACGTAACGAGGCCACAGTTTCGTCGATCTGCACGAATGATCGGGCGAGCATCGATTTCGGTCGATCGGCAGCGTGCGATAATCTGAACGACGATTCCGCTGTAGAAAACGGCCGATACGTGGCTATTTATGTTCTCTGATCGACATTCGGTGGCGGTTCGAAGATCCCGGTGGAGGATTGTTCGCGACGCGTGCGTTTCGCGGACGGATCGTTTGGAAATTTGAACTCGGGTGTTTCGCGTCGAATTGTTCGCGTGTTAGGAATTGGCGGCGACGATATACGAAATTCGAATCTTCTTCGGGCTGAATGTTAATATCGACGACCACGGCGACGCTTATGGCAGTCTGAAAATAGAAAAATGAATTTTTCAGAATGTCGCCCCGTTATTTCTGGCGAAATTGGGGTTCGTGGTTGCAAAGTGTTTATGGGTCGGCAAGAATTCTCTGTGATATAAGTGGTTCGAATGGAATATTAACAAGTAGTCGTGTCGATTTTAAGATAGTTTAGCATACACTTGTTAAAACATGTGAGAAGTTTAATCTTTCTTTTATAAATAATCTTTAGTCGGTCGCGACACGAATAAAGTAGCAATTATTGTTTCATTCATATGCGTGGTACAAAATAAATGAAAAATATAGAATATAGAGAAATGATGTAGGAAAATATAGAAAAGAGTATATTTATAAACTTCTTCTAAATACCGTGTCTTTCTATCATCCATCAACCTTACTAAATAGTCCAAATATAATAATCGAAGAAAATTGTGTCGTTTGAAAGAAAAGTTCGGCTGCCAAGAAAATTTCAGCCCCAATATGGCCACCTGATGTAATTCGAGGGGCCAATATTCTCGAAATATAATCACAGGCCAATAATTCGCATAGGCATTTCGCGTTGGTCAAAGTTCGCTTTGATACGAGGTGAAATCGAATTGCCAGCGGGCCGCAATTTGTAATTAAATCTTCATTAAAAATGGCTGGCGGAGTGCTAACTGTTTTTCGCGCTTAATTATGCGCGGACGCCCCGAAATTCGCGCCTGCTGTTATGACTTGCTGCAGTTTTTTCGTCGACGCATTATACATACTCGATTCAACAGGCAAACGAATTGCACACGCTCCCGACGCTGTTCAATTTCAATTTTCCGTCCAAATATTTTTCACCGTATCTCTGCGGCACGTTCGCGCGTCGAAAACAAAGGTGGTTCAGTTGGATTCATTCATTGTTCTTGATCCAATTATTCGCCACTTTGAATAGTTATCCTTTCCGATGCTTTTTTTTTAAATGCATACATACACGTGGACAGAGACACTTTGGAAGTGCGAAATTCGCCAGCTTCGTTTCTGGGGAAGAAATATATTTTTGCAGGTATCGTTCAATTAGGTGCCGTTTGTTAAAATTGCAGTGGTTCTGTGAGTATAACTTATGAGAATTATGTTACATACCACAAATACCTTAATTGTTATTCGAAATAATTATTGAACCAGTACTTTCCTGATACTTTTAAGCGAAGACGTACCAGTTGAACGTAATTGGTAACAGTGCAAAAGTCTAATAAAATAAGCCACGTTTCAATAAGTCAAATAGCGCAGAAATGGAATCAAACATCTGAGACAATTAATTTCGTACGTAATCGAAATTTTATTCAACGAAATATTCTATCGGACACCCGATAGACAAACGGTCGGATGATTGTTTCCACTTCACCCAGAGCGATAAGTTTATTAAAAAATACTGCCGAGCTTTTTGTCGTGACCCGATGAAATATATTGTTCACGGTAATAAATTTTCCGCGCGCTGTTTGAACGTGAAATTAATTTCGTGCGGCGCATAGTCGACGAATTAATTAAAAAGGCTCGACACCGTTGTCGAACAGGATACGCCCGATAACGTCTCCCCGGGTAGGTAGACATTTTCACGTAAATCTCACTTGCATTTTTTTTTTTTCGTACCTTTTTATTCGGCTAACCGATTATACGTCTTGGTGAAACTTAAAACCAGTAAGTGAGTTTATTCTGGTGAAACCCGGAATGCATTAAATCATATCGGCCCCCCTCTTCTGTTCTTTTGTTGCGTGGATATGATAAAGCTACAGCAATTTCGACGAACAGAACTTTATGGTGAAATGGTTGTTTCTGAATTGGTTTAGGACATCGTAATGCTAGATACCTTGCTGATAGTAATTGTTATTAATTTGCGATTTGAAGTAAATATTAATGCTAAATTATTTCGTATTACGAGTCCACCACAATAAAAGTATTCCAATTACACGATTCTTTAATCAAAATATACAATAAAGTAGAAAATTAATTTTTACCTTATACATGCGTATTTATTTATATGGTTCAATATAACGAAAGCGTTAATAATAAATACTAGTACCGGAATAATAATGAAATAAATGAACATAATAATTAATCTGTTAGATGTGTGGCGTGTATAATTAGGTTACCTTAATTAATTAAATAATGATCACTGATCACAGATTTTCAAGATTAACAAAATCGGCATAACGTAATATAAAATCGATAAGCAGAACCGCAAAAGCACAACGTACTCATCATGCATATACATCCAAGAGTAATCATACGATTTTCACGACGCGTTCAAAATACACCAGCGACAAAGGGGATCACCAATTCATGGAAGACTATTACTCTATGTCGTCGGTTCTCCCCCCCATCAATCTGGATCATCCCTGCACCCTTTTCTACTACGTTCAGCCGAGATCTTTAACCACAAACTGCTTTTACGTACGAGTACGTCGACGGCAGAGGTTCAATGGTGTCTCATTGTCATGTTATACGCCACCTTCTTACCGTATTTCTTTTTCTTTTTTAGCGGACGATCTACTCCCTCGATTATGGGTTTTGTCTCGATTGCACCATGACCATGGGTACGGTGTTATAACGAAAATGGATGCTTCGATTGTTACGTCTCCTTTTGAGTGGAAAATGAGATGGAAAGGCAGAAAGTTTTTCGATAGCTGAGTGGGAAGTGTGAACAACAGTAAATTCAATTGTTCTGAATGTTTTTTTTATTACAGATTTTTCTTTCATTCGGAAGGGTAGTTTATTGACACTGTGCTTTAAATTGTTGTGATTTTGTAATTGCGTTCCAAATGTTGGAGGTATGCAAACATTTGGTAGATATTAAAATTGCTTCTTGAGCCATGCTTCTTTATTTCCTCGTCCTCTACAGTGGAATATTTACTTGTCACTACGTCTCGAAAATGTAAGAGAATTTATCTTCACAAATATTAATCGTAAGTGATTGAAATCAACGGAAATTATGTTTTATTATTATGCTGCTGGATTATCGATGCTACAAAATTTGTAATACCCGCAATCAAATTGAAATTGCTTCAAAGGAATTTAATATACCTCATCGGTCTATTACCTATTATACATATATAATATATAATAGGTTGTCGACGACGATACCAACATCCAGCTCGCTATTATAGCAAAGTATTCCAATAAACGGGCAGCAGTTGCAAACAATCTAAACGATTCAGATTTCAACAAGTAATGCGTTGGACAGACCAAACTCTCGAACAATAGTAGGTACTCGAATTTACAACGACAATCCATTTCGACAATGAAACGCTGTATAACTTATTCAAAGATGCGAAGAAAATTATTCATATATGTTCGATCATTAAACATATGCATGTCGAAGAATCTGTTGGAACCGTATAATTACAAATTAATGTAATTAAAAGGCGCAGCTATTTACGTGGGCAATGTCCAATTTAAAATGCGGACGTTGAAGATTGAGTAGAGGGCTGCGTTGCTTTATTCATTCCTCATTAGTTTTTTAACCTTCTCTTCGTCATTACGAATCATCCGCTGAAAGATTATAACTCCCTCCAAGTACAGCGACTGGTTGCAATGATATTTTCGTTTTTACGGGCTCGGGGAATAAAGGGGGATTTCAATGGGTATTGCGTTTCATAAAACGCTTCGTTTAATCTCGCAGAGCGCAATAAAAGCAATCTTAATGAATGTTTCCCACAGTAAAAGAAATGAAAATTCGTACCGTTCCTCTGAGAAAGACTTAACTCCAAAACAATTCCGATGCATCGAGCCAAGGGAATTCATTACGATTTTTCGTATATAACTGTTTCCAATCTGAATTCCATATAACCGCACGCCCCCCTGGATAAATCCGTAGCCTTTTGACGTAAAGTGGCACTCGCATATTCTAACGAAAGTGGCCACGTATCCGTCTAAGGGGGCACAAAGTGGACCAGCTACTTCGAAAGGGTCATCTCGAGAGTGTCGTTAAAATTCACGAAGAAACTCACGGCGCATGAGGACGCGTACATTATGGCAACTGATTTTGTTTTTTAGATTTTATGCACTCCTATGTACACTTTCGGCGAATCAAGAAGTCGTTGATATTGTGTCTTCATCGTATACGACATTTAAGTTGCTTTATTCCATTTATAACAAATAAAGGGACTTCCTTCGAGGATACGTTAGTGTAATATTGCACTTCTATAAATAGAAAATGAATCGGTCTTTTAACTAACATTTTTATTCGTTAATACATCATCGATTGTTAAATACAGTAATTATTCCCTTACTGGATAATTTATTCATTATCAGTGAAATCGTCCAGTCTTCTTGTACAAATATTCTTCGAATGCATCCATAGCACGGCCAACTAACGCATTTACTTCCATCGAAGATGTACGTTGCAACGGTAATAAATTGAACGATTTAGGTTACTCGAAACGCTCAAGCGATTTTAATCATTTTAATCGTCCAGGTCTTGGCAACGCTCGCCAATCTTGTTCATATTGTTTCTGTGCATTTGTACCGAAAAATCGTCCACCCTTGTATTCCCTATGCTTTTTACGTTAAAACGGAGCAGCATTTGGAAAGCTATAAAACGGTTCGGCATGAAATTGTGCGGCTTCTGTCGTTCATTACTGGGTTGCAAATATGAGTAAAGTTTCCGATTTTTTGCAATGGAAGAATACAACAGATACAACGTTGGTTCCGACCGACACGCCATTTCGATTCGTGGTAATGTATACACGCGAACAAAAAGAGATTAACGACGCGAACGCTTCCATGAACAAGACAAATCCGAACTACAGCAGCGGCTTTTTACTCACCTACAGGATAGCGTGAGAAATGAATGTCTCACGCGGGTAATACGGAAGTGTGAACAGCAGCGATGAAAGTTGGAACTTTGCTGCGTAATAATATCGACGCTAATAAAGCGGAATCGAGTTGAACTTTAAAATGGTTAAGTCTGGTAAAAATAACAAAAACGTTTGAAACTTCGTTGAAATTTCCGTGAAACTTTTTTGCCGCTTAATTGTGATACGAACATGAGTGTTCGTGGAGGATTATTTAAGGGGAAAATCGATTTAATAGATTGGCACATTGTAAGACACCTTACTGTTAACAAATGCATGAATATAATAAATCTGCTCAGGTGAATTTTTTGGTTTCGCTTCTGCAATATTCGATACGCTCGCTTCGTTCACCACGCATATTCTATTTCTACGGGCATGCGGACATTTTAATTCCACCACGTTGGAATGGTTTTCTTCGTTCTGATATATCACCGAAACGAACAAAGTCAATATTTATTGCCAGAAAGTAAGTTAAGCGTTTGTCCGATTACAAAAGACAAGTACTATGGGAAACACATACATCTTGCTTTTAATCGGCACATCTCATTTATCAACGGTAACCTAATTGAATTAAGGCCTGCAAGGATAAAAGCGTCGTGAATAGGGTCGTTGCACGTTTATTCTAAATCGAACTCAATAAATTCCCGCGGCTCATCGAAAGCAGAACGGACCTTTGTGTGCTGGGAGCAATTAATACAATACAATTGGCCACGATTATTCGAGCCTGAACACGATATAACGACAACGATTAGCAGCATGCATTGCACATCTGTTGAACTTCTAATAGCTGGCTTATTGTTTTGCCCTGATGTACGGTGCAGTAAATTGAACGTCAGTGTTAGAAAGTAGCAGCATCGTGCAATTATTGTTTCATTCGACTAATTTCGAGCACCGTAATTAGTCCGATATCTTGTTCGGGGCGTTGAGATGAAATTTACAACGCCATTAGGCAATATTATTGTTCGGCACCACATATTTGTAAATGTTTTGCAATATTTATAAATTGTTATACTACTGTATCAGTATATATAACAATTATGTAGATATTATATAGTATTATCTATTTAGGCGCAATTTTTAAAAGTATGAAGAATAAAGGTAACGCGTTTCTTAGTTCTTTTTTCGAGGTTCTTATTAACCTCAAGTGTTTCCTTTGATCTTGATATAATGCGCAATATAATTAAAATTTGGGTGTAATGAAACAAATTCAAGCTGCAGCGTTTGTACTTTTAATAGCAAATTTCAGAGGATACGAGGTACAGCGAATCCGCTGTGGAAAAATAATTGCCTCTTTTTAATCCAGCATATCTTGGACCTGCGAACGATGACCTTGTGCATAAAAAATTGAAAACGAATAAGAAGAGGCGAACTGCAAAAATAATCTTATACTGGGAAATATCTTGGGCAAATTGAGCGATTGAGAACTTTCCACGTTAAGCGGCAATAAGTAATACTGCAATTTCGCTCAACAAATACAGAAATGAAAATTCAATATTAATGTAAGATGTAATTGAAGCATGAAATTCTTTAACGTTAACCGAGCGTTACTCTGCCAATTGGACTGTGACTCTAAAATGAAACAGCGTAATAAAACAAATGTCACAAATAGAAGTCGCTGCAACTTCGAAAAGTTCTTAAATTGATCACTTCGAACGTACCAGCAGAATTTCTTATATTAATATCTCGCACGGAGACAGAAATGTGTTATACGGTCTATAAAGGACAGCGGTGCTTTCTGAGTTCGGAAAAATATAATGTAAAAGTTCGAACACGGCGTTAAAGGTAAAGGTGTTGGAGTAAAAAGTTTGTATTAGTCGTTACTCTCTTCATAAAGAAAGTAGAATATGTCACCAGAGTTACTAGCAGTGTGCAATTTTTTATTATCTCCATATCAATAATTCCCACTTCGGGCAACCTAATTCTGATTTCCCAATTACTAGAATCCCAAATCGCTCTATTGCTAAAAAATATATCATTCAATTGATCGGCATTAAAAGCACTATCTTATTTATACAGCATTATCATTAACGAATAATACGAAATAATTAAATATTCCAGGCATTCACGAATGCCTGTGAACTTGGTAATTGCTTCAATACTCAATTAATCAATATAAATGCGGAGGTATATCGCAAATGCAATTTTCCTGGAATATCTTAATTATGATAAGAAAGTCTTTACTCTACGCTGTTACTGAGTATGTTCGATATTTAATATCATCCAAAAACTACCGGCCTTTCGATTTATATTGAACTGAAAGATGCAAAAATTATTTTACTCTACACTCAATTTTATATTTATGTCTAACCATCATATTCTTAATTGATTGCGATTATTTACAAACGCGTGTTCAATAATATGAGAATCGGAAAGCAACGAAACCGCAGAGTAGTATTGACGGGTTACCTATGGCGAAAACAATTTGTAGCTACACCACGAAGCGATTCAAGTAATTATACCCGAAGCTTTATCGAATTTGTATCCCGTCGTCGTTGCACCGCACACGACGGAAATTGCATGAAATAATTTTTGCAATTTATTACGCGCGAAATCCGATCGCTGGTTGTAACAAGAAATCATTTCAAATGGGGACACGCGATATTCATTGTAATTGAAGAAGAAGAGAAAATTGCACTATCAATTATAAAATGTGCCCGACTGTGAAGAAAAGAAAGGGCCGAACGCCCAAACGACTATTCAATTCTCTAATGTTAATAGACAGCCGACAATGCTTCTTAAGCATTGTGAAAATTTGTCCTTCGACATCACAAACTTGTTATAAAAAATAACCGTAAGACGTTGAGACACATTTGCACGTACTTTTTTCAGACAGTGAGTATAAATAATTTCAACTTATCGCGAAGTTAATTGGGCGACAAGTGAATGAGAACCGTAATCATACATTAATTAAAAGTTTGGTCTCATCTGAATTAAGTGGAAGTCTGTCCATGAGCAATTTAATGTGTTCGAATAAAACCTAAAAGTACGTTGCTGTTGGTGCCTATATATCTCACTATGTAGCGCACAATCATCCCCGTGATTTATGAGTTTCCTGCAATTTTTTGCACGTCTGGTCCCGCTCGCATAATTTTCCCAGCGGAACTGCACCATCATCACAGCGCATCACGCTGCTGTTTCCACTAACTTTCACACTTGAAACTTCCTTCATGGAGCTTCATTATATATTTTCCGTTCGTCGAATTGAAAAATAAATTAGGGAAAGAAACAGGAAGTGTGTAAGCACGTGAATCGGCAAATTGTTACAGCTTCTGGAATTTGGTTACAGTTTGTGGAAGAAAACGGAGAAGTATGTGCAAGCTTAGAGAGATTTGTGGACCTTGCGTTCTTCAGTATGAAAAATTTGGCGCACTATGTAGAATTGGTTTGGAAATAAACCGGTGGAAACTTGGACAGCAGCTGAAATATAGGTATTGAGCTTCATTCCTGTGCTTTTAGAGGAATTGCGAAATTTAAGTGGGAATATATTATATTCGAAAAATTCGAATCATATGCCGGATCAGAAAATTGTTTATTATTATAACCGGTTAGCTTCGTGAATATTATTCTTGCATTAGATAAATCATTAATTTTCGCGTAACATTTCATTCTTAGCTTGTTAACGAATACAAAACTGTATATATTATACAGACACGCGATTTACAATTCGACTGGTTATTGTGGATGCAATGTGTTTCGAATGCAATTGATATCAGAAAATTGACTGAAATATGTATAAGTATATAGCATTCGTCAAATTGGTCACAACAAGCAAATAGCAAACGACAATGTTCCAATCGGATAATTTAATTTACGTGTCAACCAATTTTCATCGTATGCAACAAAAAGGGGAATATTTATCTGCGCTGTTTGAAATGCGTAATAATATACTTTTGATTCATACACGCATAGAGTGGCTCATAAAATATTTTGCAGAGAATTGGTAATTGTGGGACTAATTATTGCTCTACCAAAATCAGACTTCTCGTGCCTGATATTGTTTCGCCATGTTGCTCAGAGTTTGGCACATCATTATATCTACCTGTGTATATGCTTGCGCATTACACGCAACGATCCTATTACGTGTACCATATGAATTGATCATAATGCTGGATGATGAGGGCATGTGCTGCTGTGCCATAATTGCGTTCTGGTCCCTATCTGTAATAACGGACTTGATCTTTACTTGAATAATTCGTGGAAGAGTTTGGTGAAAACCGATTAAAACAAAACTTCTCGGGTGATATTCAGATGACATGGCACCATGTCGAGCAGACCTATAAAATTACACGTAACATTGGAACCTCTGATATTCACTGAATCTCTTCAGGCGCGTTCTCCGTGTGATTATTATTGTATTATTATTATCTTTATCGCCCTGCCCGTTGCAACCAGTTATAATTGCATGACTAGGGGGAATAAAAACGAATTTCAGTAACGGCCATTTTCAAATAAGTTTGTGCGTATTAGTTGCGAAATTGCAATAAAGTAGCGGTAATGGAATTGTAATGGATTTTTGTTAACAAGGCTATGCTTCGTTACTTTAAATAAGCCGTATAAATCATTAGTTTCCATTATTTTCAAATAATCTTCGAAGAACTGTTTCTTATAGAGACACTTCCTGCCTCATTTGTTTAAACCCTGACATTCATATTTTACGCCTCTCTTTACTCTAACAATAATAGTTGATGCAGCGCGAGAAGAGCTGCTGCGATCAAAAATTTCGATCGTACATCGACTCTGCGTCATTTCCCTTACTACCATACTATGTTAGTCGGTACTCCTATACCAGCCTTTATGGCCATCCTATTCCTCACAAGCACTTAAAACGGAGAGATATAAAGTTCTGCAGAAGTTATTATGCCAGTAAGGAGAAGGGGATGAAATATATGATTACAGGAAAAAGAGAATGTGGCGCGTAGCGACAAAAAGATGAAGTAGTTCTAACCGTATCAATCTCAATTCGACTTAAATTGTGAAAAATTATTATTGGCGCAATTTACAAAACTGAAAGATCTTTCACGACGCAATAAGAAATGAAATAATAATAATATTGTCGAGGAACAATTCCGTCTTTTGTACAAACAGTGTCGCATTAAAAACGAATTCAACGTCTTTTCTATAGATAATAGGCAATTCGCCCAGAGGATTTATTCAAATAAGTGATCAAATATATAGGCATTGCTTATTTATACAATATAAAGCAACAAAGCGTCTATGAATTGGTATAAAATGATAAACGCCAAGATCATAATACCGAATAATATATTTTGTGTCGGGATAAAACGGCGAAAAAAAATATATTCTACTTCAGTGTCTGTTCATTCGTACAATGACGGTTGAAGGTAAAAATTGCAGCGGCAGAAACAAGGGAAGTCGAATTGCAGGTATTTCTCGTGAGACTCGGAGTAATTCGTTTTTTCAATTAGCCTGCTCGGACGGGATTCCCATTCAGAACGTACGACTTCGTTGGATCTGCAATTTGTCTGCCTCGTCAAATCTCAACAATTACACAGGAATCAATTATGTACATAGTTTCGTTACCGCGACCTAATTGCAGGCAAATAAATACTTTCGAATTGCAACAGGAATTACCCGGCAACAGAAGAATTTACAATTTACACGCGTGTACGTGTAACTTGCGTTAAATTAACTCAGATTAATCTTCTTTGAATTTGTAAAAGCACATCCACTGATATTTCGTTTTATTCGAAAACATCAAGTAGATACACTCACGGTTATTTAAAGTGAACTATATATTTGTCTAATCGCCTTAGTGCCAAACTCAGCCAGTAAACAGCTCTGGAGTTTCCTTTCCGTCGAACTGTTCTTAACCTTTCTGGAAATGAAGTCGGTGCCGAGCGTTTGAAAATCTGTTAATATCTGAATCTCCCATATCTCCTCTCAGAAGTTTCTCACCCTCTTCTAAACGTATGTGTGCCCCCTAGAGCAGAACAAGTTTCTCTTTATGCCTATGCTTCCACTTTGTGCGGATAAAGCCGCCAGACGTCTCTTGAAAAACAGAAAACGTGTTTGAAGCTCGCTTTGGGTTGTAGCACTCGATTGTGTGACACTCAACGTGGAATCATTGTCACGAACGAGGCAACTGAAGCTAGTGCGGGACAAGACTGCTTGGGTTGCTAGTAAGTGTGACAGTCTGGAAGCAGAGGTTTGCATAGCCCAAACTTCCATTCTCTCGCGTTACTGCGATCTAACCAAGTAGTTCCGGCTGATATTATAATGCAACGCTTCGGCGAGATTACGCTTCAGACGGTTTCACGAGAATGAGAAAACCACGGGTATCCGGAGATTGAAACACTTCAAATTCTTAGATAACTAATATTGTTTATATGATTCACCCTTATACTGTGAACAAGATATTGTAGTATAGTTCGATCATGATTTTGTGTTAGTATAACCTTTTTACTTAAAACTTAAAAATGGTTACATGCTGCAACCTGAGAATATATTAAACGGAACTGTTTTCTTGTCACTTTTTATGTAAATTTAAAGCGCTTGAATGAAAAAAAGCTGTGGGAATATGAAATCAGAGTCGCAAGAAATACGAGCGTCAGATAAGGACGATATGAGCAAAAATTTCTGTTTTGATGTAGTAGGGTGGAGATCATACTGTTCTTCAATTTTTCTATTTCACTATGCATCTACTTGCAATACTCCTACCTTGTCAGAAGTTTTATACGTTAATGAACATTGATCGTAACAAATGGGATGCACTTTGCGGACAGGGAACAACCTAAATTGAATTAAGTTCTTTCTAATAGGGAAAAAGGAGTAACTACTTTGAACGATATTTAAATGATTCTTAATGAAATGAAAATTTAAAATGCTGCTCGGAACAAATTAGCTTCCATTGCACAATGTCTAATAGAATTACTTTATTACTAATAGAATGACTTTATTCTTTGTTACTTCCACGGCAGCGTTTATTGTTCATATGAAAGGAACATCAAGAAAACAGCGCCTCTTGATACGATACAATATCGAAATGCATTTTATTTGCCCACTATCTTTCCACATAATGTTACAGAACAATATAGAGTGCAATTTAAATCGGAGACAAATATTATATTTAGTTGCGACGCGTACATGTAGCCTGCAGATTGGAAACAACATGTTACATTGCCTCGATTAATTGCTCATATGTAGAACGTGGATATTTATGCAAAATATTTGCAAAATACATACAGGGTAGATACGTACAGATTTAAGAATATATCGCAACAGCGATGTATCAACGTCAAGATTCACAGTTTGAGATACTTTATTCACTAAATTCATTTTAAGGAAAAGGTATATTATTATAAATTTTAATTGTCCACCTAAGTCCTTCTTCCTTGCCTACTTTCCGATAAATATTCTACGATAATATTTCAATAAACGTCTTGCGTCCACTCATGCTGCATAGAAATAAACGTTGTCGTTTATTTATACAACTTTATGCCCGAGCAGTAGGCTTGCGTTGTCAACAAATTAAATCATTCACGCGAAATAATATTCGTGGCTTCGGTAAATGACGCGTGCGTTCCATCAGGTATTCAATAACAATAGTAGAAACACGTGCAGTCATTAATTGGCAACACAGTGGGTGAACACGTTAGCACGCCCATTGCGCCACTGTACATTAATTAACAAAGCGCAACGTTAAACCTGATTCGAGGCGTGCTAGTAACGGACCAAAGGGTTTACGCTGAATTTCAACCGTATAACGAGACCAGAATTACTATCAAGGAAGTTTAACAGATGTAAGACAGATCTGAGATATCAAATTCGTAATACCTTTTCTATTTATAATTAATGATAATAACATATACCCAAGAAAATTTATCCGCCAGCTGCACAATTTTCACGATACTTTATTATCCACGCAAGACAGACCCGTTTGACAATGCACAACGAGAAAATATCTCGATTAGCAATTTAAATAGGCACGCTACACTCGGTAAAATTTCCCAATCCCACGAGCACTACTACATTATTAATGTGCATCTAAAATTGCAAACCTATTCCAAGCTTTCCTTCCCGATTTAACAAAAACTGTACCAAAATTTCCATTGTACCGATCTCCGCATTCAACTGGAATCTCGACAATTATATCATTCACCGCAACAACTTACACCTTTATAAAAAGAACAAACCCTCCAAATGTCACGTTTTCTTTGCTCATCGCTATTTTCACTTTTACGCTCCATGTCGTGGCCATTTCGGCGGGAACACGCGTGGCTGTTTGCATTCGAAACGATTGCTCTTGCAACGGAATCGGATGGCAGCGGCGGCAAACCATTGGAAAAAATGTTTACCCCAAACCGCGTATTCTAATTCCGACTGGGACAAAAACGACGGGAACAATGGTCAATGGAATTTCGGTTAGCTGGCTCAAAAAAAAATCAAAAACAAAAGTAAAACACGCCGGGTTCATTCGGGCATGCGTGCCAAGCTATTCCGCGTTATATTAACAATCGTTCTCGCCCCTTTTCGATATCCACCGTCGAGCGTGTACACGTACACGCGGCACATCCATTATTTGCCACAACCACGACGCAACGATTCCAGACTCTCGGATATCACTTGGTAATTGCGTTTCCTGCCCGCGTTACCCGATGTCCTTCTGGATTTTTCTTTTAATTCAACCTTCAATCCCTCGCGCACCTTCGATTCTCGTTTTCCCACCGTGATTTTTCGCCCCTTTATTTCGACGTCCCGCAATTATCGAGCTAATTGCAATTTCTCTGGGTGAACGGTGCTTCAGCTTGATCGAGAATTCTTCGGTGGAAAATCACGTTACGTCGTAGGGGCACACCGGGGTTTGCGAGTCGGCATTTAGAGATTAGCGTTATCTTAAGAGAAAAGGAAAAGGGTGGTAACACGTTGTTTAATTGTCTCAAGCATGTACATTTGCTATTTAATGCCATTGAAATTGTGTATAACTAATATTTATATTAGTAATATTAATATTTTCATTAGTGTTTGTTGCAGTACTATATATCTGTAGTAGTATATTTGTTGCAGTTGTGGGACTGGAAAATATGCAAAATGTTTACGCCCGTATAATTCACCTTGCGCTATTGTTATTTACTACGTGTCGTATTTATTTCATTTTCATTTGCATGGAAATATTGAGCTGCTCCAAAATCTATCATCTATCTTCTCTTTCACGGTTCCGCCAAAAGAATTGTGTTTCCTCCAGGATTATAGAGTAATTAATGCCTGTTTCACCCTAGAATACTCTTCACCGTGATAGCTCAATAATTAATAGAACTTTTTCCAAAACCAAACTTTCCAACGCGGCCACGAGCGATGGCCCAGAACGGTCCTCGAGGATGCTAAATTGGCCAACAATCTTCCTCAATACCTCTGTGCGTTATAAATGATCCGCGGTCACATGACGGAAAATCAAATTTCCTTCGTTACTTCGACACAGGAACGAACACCTTCCAGAGCCAGCTTGTACGCTTTATTACAATCAGCCGGGACATTTTTTTAATCGTTACGAAACCTGAGCACGCTGTTAGAAAGGAATTGAACGATCAGTTAAAACGTAGGAGCAATTTCTAAATTGAAGAATATATCTCGAACGAAAGCATTCCAAGCTACATTAGAATACGAGATAAATGAAAGATGTGAAGCAATTTATTATCTGCACACGTGATTTGAATAAAACAAGAACCAGCTTCGAAAGCCGCCATCGGATAAGTAACAAAACTACAATACTGCTTTACGAAGTACAATAATACCGGGTGAAACCCGAAATTCGTACAGGAACGTGAAACGCAAGGCGGACAAATGGAGCAAACGCGATGGTGAATCCGTAGACCTAATCAGAATTTCAAAATAGAATACCACGTGCTTCGGTCAGAAGCACGAACAATAAATTGCCGCCTCCAGCCAACAAAAGCACCTTTCGCTTATCTTAACGCCCAACCGTTTACGTATCGCAATGAGCCAAACATTGTTTCTCTGATATGTTTCATGATACTCGACTTTAAACCCGATGTAATAGTATCAATTGCAGTGCATGCGACGTTTTCACGTGTGTCAGTACAGAACGCTTCTAAATCGTTCGACATGGCACAAAAGCGATCGTTCCGAGCAGCATACGCTCGAAAATGATCAAAGCACATTCAATTTCCTCGATTCACTCTGTACACGTGTAACCTGCACTTTCGTAGTTCGTCAGAATATCGGTGCTTGACGTGGTTCAGTTGCAGCTTTACCAAATGTTAATGTTCAGACCGATTTGTGTCACTTCGTCGTATCAAACGTATCGGGGGGGGGGGGGCAATAAACAATAGAAACAGAGAATGAAAGTCAGAGTAGTAACAAACTGACTGGAATAAGTCGATTAAATTTCAATTGAAATAATGTCCAACATTGGTTATCGCGCGCACGATTTAGCAATACGTTACTTTGCCTTTAATGGCTTCCAGTGACCTATAAAGTTTCTATGCATAATGTTCCAATACCCATTTCATAAATGTAGGCATGCCATAAAAGTTGCATATATTTCTTCATAGGCACTTGTCTTAATTCACATACATATAGTATCGAGTCGCAGCTGGCCTACACCTGTTTCGATCGTTTATATTCTGGTTGCCAGGTGCTACCATCAGCTTCGTTTCTCCTGTTTTTTTCTACTTTTTTTTTTATTTGTACACCGTATGCTCATTTGTTAAGTACATTTGTGACAAGCAAATATTGCAATGGACGTATATACAGGTACACGTACATCTACGTCGATACATCGAACTAAGTGTAGTATAAATAAAGTTGTTATTATATACGCTTAATTCTTAAGACTTTATCGCATATACCTTGTGGTTTACTACGTGTGTAACAATTCTTAAGTAATTATGTCATAACTGCTAAATTCGATGCTTACTTAATTTGTCGCTTGTTTCGCGAAGGTAATTAAGCGAAGACTAATACTAATGGACTTTTGTTAGTGGATACTGAAAGAGGTGGCCAGAGATGTATCTCCAAAGGGGGATAAGTAGGAATCTTAAGTGTTTCGGGGTGTTTATAGTATGTCCACAACTTAGATTAAGCATCTATTACCATAAACTCTTCGGTGGTCGCCAAAGTTTTCAATTTCCTGTTCAAGGGTACAGTAGAAGTCGGTATGGTGGTTCAATATTTAACAATACTATTGTATACAATAATTTATCATTGAATGTGCATATAATGAATTACTGTAGGGCCATCTGTCACCTACTCATTTCTTTATTTCTTTAACCAAAAATTCCATTGATATCCTGTTAACTTTTGAAGTTTATTGTTACATTTTGTAGCAAAACGTAATTGTTTACGCATAATAGACTATATGTAGTTACACATAATTCTACACAATACGAAGTGCTAAAACAACGAATAAGAACAAAACGTAGTTGCTTGAGCCCGAAAGCATAGGAAGAACAAACAACGACATACCAGATAACATCGGAACCATTTCGTACAGAAAACAGATCTGCAGGGAAAAATAAATATCCGCCGGAGGATCAGAACAAAAGTAGGATATCGCTGATAACGCGCGGTATGAAACGTTGGATAGGGTAGGCTATATCCGGCTTCGTATTCTTCCTGTTCCTGTGTTTCACTGAGATCTCGGTAAATGAAATACTGGGTACAAAATAATCGAACTGTTTTTGTTTCGATAGCTAAGCAAACGAATTAAGTATCGCGAATAAGAGATATCCGGAAACGCTGATTCCATAATATTACTCGTTTTTCGTTTTATCTTTCAACTTTGTAGCAATAGACAGCTGCCTTTGAGAAACAATTGAATAAATTTTCTTGTAAATTTTTTTATATCCATTTATTATACAACGTTTCACTGTCGTTTATCAAAATTTTTGTACAATAATTGGTTCTACAATTCTGTCCGAATAGAAATTGACTCGGCTATCATTTTAGGTTTGTCAGCTGCGTTTACTGCGTTTACATTTCGCCTACAGTAGTTCCAGCGGATTAAGTTGGTTAATTGATGCATGTGACGCGCAAAGCGCTCCAAGCTGCACAGTACACACAGGGATCAAATGCGTGTGGCAGTGCGATTTAGTAAAAAGTGTCTAATTAAATTATAATGTCGAACGTATTCAATTTAGCAAAAATGTGTAATAATACGGGGCATTAGTAAACGATTTTACATTAAAAATGAAAATTCCAATTCTGCCCAAGTTCCGATCCATAAATTTCTTATCCCGGCGTACTAATTAATTCTCCACTTGAAAACCGTCTTGTACTTTTCTCGTTAACTGTTTTTAATTTCCCCCGTCCCTTCGGCACGAAAAGAACACCAGCATGAGTGGAAGGGAACTACAAGATAATAAAGACGGCAACAGCGGGGGAATTTAAATCTCTCCCTTACTTTCTACCATGACAAATGAATTCCCATTGCTTTTCCTCGCAGTCTGTCCCGCCGTCGACCAGCCATGGCTTATTTAAATGCGTTAAACGTTTCAACGTAAACTTAAGGAAGCTCAAGGAGAAGAGACCCCGACAATTCGTGTATCTTCCTTCAACGGTGCGTATCCAATTCGTCGACAGCGTTTCATCTGGTAGTTACACTAAATCTAGGATTACGTGCGATAAAGTAAAAGGGAAACCGCGTATTTTCCTCTTTGCAGGATTCAGTGCTTTGCAACATTGATATTACGGTCTGGATGTATAGTTTGTTCCAGCAAAGGAAGGAAATTGCATTCGAACGTGGGGATGCACGCTTTAGTGTCTCGCGTTGCAGTCGCTTTGGAAACTGCCCTGTTCTTTCATTATTCTTTTAAACGTTAATTCGTATCGATTGCAATTTACACGCATGCAATATTAGGTAAGCTAACCACAGTATTATCATTGTCCCAATTGCTTTTTATAGTTGAATATATTTGTGACATTCATTCATGCACATTTGTTCATCCACTGCAAGAAATATACTCATTTGCTTGAACGATAAACGCGAGTAGTGCATGCAGATAATTATAAATGTCGTAGTAAATCTTTTCATGCTATATTGCAAATCACTCACCAGTATTAAACAATTATGTGAGATTGAAGCAAACGCTATAGTTTATACATAGATAGCCAATTGATACACTAGCACTCTCGAATAGACTAATAGGGCGCAGACATCGATCATTCCACCGAAACAGGCACTTTTAGAGCTGACAAATTGATGCAAGAGGTTTGTCCAAGCAAAATCGTTTCCATAAAGAACATGATTGTTTGTATACGAAAGTGTTATCCAAATTTTCCCAGTATAGTTAACAAATAGAAAAATTGCGCAATATAAATGAACAGGAAAGCAATATGATTATTGCTATAAGAGTAGGAGCAAAAACAAAAAAATGGACCCTAGAGCAAAATTAATAATAATCGTGTTAAAACGATCGCTTAACAAGGTTTACGAAATACAGAAGCAAATAACACAAATCCACAAACAATCTCGTGGAGACGTGTATTATATTTTACTGGCAATAAACATAACAAATCTATTATACACACTTAGTACACAGTTACACAGGAGTTAGTTAGTACACAGGACTTTAAATATCATTAGAAAAGTCTAATATCGTAAAAGAAGGTCTTCGACATTCGCATAATAATTTAAACAAAAGTAACACAGAATTTGTAGAAAAGAGTTAAGAAGTAATCTTCACCGAGGCCGAAAGGAATCGCCCGCAAATTTAATGCAATAAAGTCATAAAATACATAACACCGGGGCAGGTAATTTGATAAGCGCCAATAAGTTTTCCCATAAGCACGGACGCAGTAAAATGTTGCCGTATCGCGAAACGGCTCCACGTCACCAGCATCTTCAGAAAGTAAGTGTAAACAAATTTCACTGGCAAATATATAGCAGCGATAAAGTGACTAGAGAGTAACGTAGTTGGCAACGACACAGAAACTTGCCTCTTTCCCCAACTGCCTGTCCTTTCAGTCACCGTTTAAACGTTAGATTTATACCGATCATAATTATAATCCACGCCCAGAAAGCGCCCGGTTAATAAATTATAATGACTCCTGAGTGCAGTGCACTTTGCTTGCTAGATTTATATACGCTCGTACTTTGTATGCGTTACAAAATCGAATTAGGGCCGCGTACAAAAGTTTCCCTTTCCTAGGTACAATGCTATGATATAAAGTATTATAAATGACGAATTGTCCTTCGCCGCAGAAATTATTATTACACACGCCGATCACCGTGCATATACGTAGCATTTGATTTGTTATTACATACTTTGAAAGTCCACTTCCGTAGCTAGACAATTCTGAAATATCTGAGTATATGTGGCGCTTGTATACTATAAAACAATTGGCTACTCATTGTCGGTCTACGTGTTAGACGATTGAAGACTGAAAGCTGTAGATATTTGGCTAAATAATGAAGGGGATATGATAATGCAGTGAAAACGAAATATTCATCTGCGCGTGTGTAAGATCTTCGGTGTTAATAAACTGTACACTTTCAGGTCAATTCGATAGGAAACGTGAAAAATGTTGACGATTTTTAGTGGTCCCAATTATATAACATTATTCAATTATATCATTTTATATTTGTAGTATGATTCCGCGATATGGAATATCGCTGTTACGTGAACAGAAAAGGGACGCGAATGTTTAAATTGTTCAAACCACGTTAATTCCGGGTATAATTTACCCCATTTATTTAAGAGCTCCGTCATTGCACGGGAATGTGACTGTGAGAACGTTCTTTAAATTGTCACTCTGTACGCGAACACGATCTTCCCGGAATGACATGGAAGTTGCAAGTAAACGCGTTTCTCCTGCTTTTATCGCGAAAAGCATAATCGCCCCTCGGTGTCGCATTGTACGAGCCAGAATTACGCGGTTAAATCGCTATATCGCGTGAAAATGGAAGCCCCGAGAGCAAAGCAGTCTTCTGTTTGTAGACTGTTACTTCCGCGATATCACTTACATCTAACATTTTCGTGTTCCGCGAATTTAAACAACCCCCCTCCCCTCTAAGGGTACTATGTGATTTAAATGTCACCGTAACTCTCGTGCTGTCATTCCATATAATTTCTTACTATACATATGTTCGATGTAATTTGTTCGATTAAAGTACAACCCCTCGGAAGTTTTGCCCGATAGAAAAGAGTTTTTGACGAATATTCTCAGATATTTACTTGCGGTGGATGTTACGAATGTAAGAATGCCAATATTGAATCTCATCTTCCGCGTACACTCGCCTCGAAGCTTTCTCGTACGAAGCAGCAAAGATTGCGTCTAACGAATGCGAATTTTTTACGTCCGCGCTGCATCCGTAAGGTGTGTACGCAGCCTTGAATAATCATTCCCAGCACGGAATGCCAATAAATTAAACGCCGGGACACGCAAAATTTTTCACACCCTTCACTCTAACCGCTCACCTCCATTAATTGCTATACCTGCCTCGCGCACCGCACACGTCCTAATTGAATAACAAATTTCTCACCTGACTCACTCCGGCGGGCCAGAAATTAACGTTTCCATAAAACGACGAAAGAAATCGATGACCACGACTCTGCCGTCGCGAGGTTGCAATCAACAATTCCTCCTCCCCCTCCCATTACTGTGCACAGCTCGTCGTTCATTATTTTTCTTCACCGCGAGGAATAACAGAGCGCAACGTACGAATCGTTCGACAAAGGAAACGTGTACCCGCAAGTTGTGACAGCCCTCGACGTGTTTGCGTGGCGCAGAATGCATTTCCGGAAATGATGTTTTTCTCCGGCTCGTCCGTTCGTAGCCCTCGAGATATGCACTAGCGATACGCGAAACGCGACCGGTTCCGCCGTGACATCCACGTGAAACAAATCAAAAGTGCGCTGATACGAGGGTGGAGAATTTATCGCGCTTTAATGGTACCTCCGACGATAGTTCCGGGTCGAAGGTTTTCATCGTAAAAGTGCAGACTATCCGATGACGAAACGAAAGGAAAGAGCGTAACGATGATCGAGTACAAACGAGAAACGTCGCCGCTACGAATGATCAATGAATGCTTCAGAACGGTGGGACATTGAAACCCAATTTATGTTACATCCATAGTGATAGCGTGTCGGATCGTTGTTTCTCTCGTCGATTGCTCCCTCTCTTTTCGGTCGATTTTCGTAATGGATTTTCGCAGCGTTCGGATCCGTTATTGGATACGGTTTAGATCTTAATCGTGAGTCTGGTGTGTCGTTTAGATTCGAGGATCCAATTCATTTTCTCGTGCAATAATTAAGATTGCAATTGTACGTATAGTCTGTCGCATAGGGGTTCTCCAATTGGGACGACAAAAAGAATTTACGGCTACGAATAGTTCGCGTGCTGAATTTCCGGAATAATGATTACACCTTCGAGACGGGAATCGATGTTAACAGGACGCCTCTATTTAACGTAAAAATTGTGGATCGATAGTTCATCCGTTCCGCCGAATGCATTACTCGGCGATAGCCTTGCGAGGGGATAACATTTTTTATTCCGTTGAGAATAGCACAGATCCATATTCCTTTTAAACGTCTCCGACGTTTGAATAATCATTAATATTAAAGAAAGAAGAGTAATCCTGGCAATCGGAGACCGTAACTCCTCGGAAAGTTTCGAACAGAGAAAACGACGCGGCGGAACGAGAAAAAGAAATGTTCACCCCGTTAGATATTACCCTCGTCCCGTCCCTTTTCATTTTTTACTATCTGATATTGAATTTCGTCGCGTTCTTCGAATTCATCCTCGTCTTTACTTTTGATCCAGCTGTTACAATATTTTGTCCCCTTTCCCATTTTTCCTACTTAAAGTCTGTTAAGAAATAATGCCCAAGATAACCGCACCTGCAAAAATAACCGTTTAAACAACTAACCCACGGTTCTCCGTGAAACAAAAAAATCGCACCAAAAACTTCTCGCCAGTGTTCGAGATATTAGCTTCCCCACCATTTCGTTCCAGCGCAGCGTCTAAATATCCTCCTCGTGATAACACGAGCGTCCTCGAACGATTCAAAGTGTCGCCTAGCAAGGGAACAAGCCACGCTTCGATTTTTCGTCGCGCGTTATCGTTGAAATCTCGATAGGCGAAGCTCAAGCAGCGCTCCTAATGCACCATCGATCTTAATAATGGACGAAACGTCCCACCTTCCTCCTCGTGGATGCGGTTAAACGTTGCAAGCAGTGAGTAAACGCGACACGAGGAGGACCCGCGTCTTTTACAAAGCTGCCCAACCCACGTCTCTGCTCGTATTCCTTTTGCCACGATATCGGCCGGGCACAGCCTGAATCGGTGGCCGCTTCCGTCGGCGTGGATCGATAATGCAATTTTCCAAGATAAAGTTTAAGCTCTATCGCGTAGTCCTCGCGGTACGGATTTAATAATGTTCGAGCCGACATTGCCTTACGTTGGCGTACTTGTGGACATGCTCCGTGTCGAACGCGACACGATTTTGATTCGACGGGTCGGGCATTGCAGCGCGGTGGAGAATAACACGATTGAATCTTTTTTTCTGCAGTTTCCTTCTCCCCTGTTTCATCTGTACATCGCTTCATCCACTTTTCCTTTGCACTCGAGTTTTTGGCGAATTTCGCCTCGCTTTATGGTAATTCGTTCTTAGTTCACTTCGTGTTTAGAGAACCCTCCTTTTTAGTGTTATTCCAATAGTTTATTATATTCCAATGGTGCGGCATTGTTTGATATATTTTTATCGGCATTATTTTATTCGCGTTTGCTCTATTTTGGTGTGTCTTGCGGTATTTTATACCTCTCTGTTTTGTTGTGCTGATATATTGTTCCCTAGCATGAATTGCACTGTATTACACTATACATATTTACCTAGTGCTTTATTCGATTCTCATTTTATTTGCATTCTATTCTGTTTCTTTTTGCCCCCCTCCCCCTTTTGTTGCATTCCACACTGTTCGGGTTTTTGTCGTTATTTTTTCAATATTCTGGAACTTCGATTAGCCTTTGTTAATGTTATTCATTATACATTGCATATTCTACTCTACTTTACTTTTCCCTGTTCCTTTCCATTCTGTCCTCCCGTGATCTATTATTACAATTTATCCTAAATCCCACCCTCTAATCTAGGTACTTTACTCTGCCCTACTTTACTCTATTTTTGGCTTTCTCGTTATAAAGAATTTTCCCTTACGTATCCTCCACCTAAACCCTCTTACCACTCTCCTTTACTTTACACTACTCAATTTTGGCAAAATATTAATTCTATTACTATCACTTTGCTCTATTTCCCCCGGTTGCTTTCAACCCCCGTCATCTGCGTATTATTACAATTTATTCTAAATACCATCCCCCCTACTTCACGTTATTCTCCCCTATTTTTCCATTTCCAATTATAAGGAATTGTCCCTTACTTATCCTCCATCTAAATTGTTTTTCCACTCGACAATGCACCGCTGCGTTCTAAAAAATATTAATTAATATTTATTCTAACCTCTACTCTACTTTAATCTACGCCCTATTCCATCTTCATATTTTTCTTCACCCTATCTACCTTTCTCCACTGTAACCTATCCTCCATGCGAATCCTTTTACTACCCTATTTCACCTCAAACTAGTTAGCTTCATGCGACACTACTATTTCCTGCTTCTCTGCGCTATTTGTCTATACTATCCGCCACTTCGTAGTCTGCTTTGCAATAGCCAAAACAAATCTCGCATCGTTATTTCTTCCAGTCTCCACGAATATTCTCTATGCCGTCGTTGTTTCGGTGCCGCCGTTGATATCACGGCTACGAAAATAATTGAAAGGGGAGGGGTTATAAGTCGCGAGGCAAATCGTCAAATCGTCAACATTACCGCGACGTAATTACCGCGATACTGGTTTGATCGTTAATTAGAGGGGGCACAGCGACGCGACGCGACGGAGAGAAATAGCGAAAACGCGGAGCGCAGCACGCGAAACAGGCGGTTTCGCAAATTGCCGGGCTTGATTGAAATTTAATGTCATTGATATGCGCGCATGCAAATCGACGTGTCACGCGCTTGACAACTAATTCGCCAGAGCAAACGGTCTGTGAATAGACCGCGTACGACTTGATCAACGTTGCTATGTTAATTTCTCTTTACCTTATTAATTGGCCCACACTCTGCCAAATATTAATATTACGCCGCGGTGGCCAAGGGAAGCAGCGTTGTACTTTAAAGATTAGCGTTACCGAGTGGAATAAGCATGGAAATATTTCAATTATTGTTCGTATTGAAATCAGTCGTATTATCGTCGCAGTTAAAAGTTTTAAACTTCGATCCTTGGAACGATGAGAAGAGTCTACGGGAATGTTGTCTTGTCAGTGGTAAAAAGTTATGTATTAATGTGAAACCAGAATCGGCCGTATTACGAGGGTTGAAATAATTATATGTTACTTATATGTACGCGTATTGCAAAATCTTTTGACAGAATGCTGCTCTTAAAAAGTAACAAGAGTCCTCGTACTCTCCTCCATTTGGCTAGACATGTTTGTTCTATCGCATGGGAACACGCGAAAGCAGTATGACCTGATTATATAATCCCCTTTTGAATACGTTACGATTTTTTTACATTTCTAATAACTTTTATGTGAACGTAAAGAGGGGGATTACTTTAATATAAAGCTCTGACGTTTTATCGTTCAATGTTAATCGAAAGAAATGCTCCCGTATTATTATATTTGCTGGAATTTTCAAATTATCCTGTTTCATAACTACCATCCTATTGTACACCGATGAACTTCTTTACCTGTGCTTTACACTCGATATCAGCTAGCGAATTCCTTGGTTTCATCGTAGTCTTTCATAAAATAATCGATAACGATGCAGCTCTATGGCTGGATGAATCTGTACGAGAGGAGTATCAAAGAAATAAAGAAAAACGAAACAATGCCAGGATGAGGCGGTGAAAAGATATTTCGACTGAACGCGAACGGGCTTCGAATTTCGAAGAAAATCTGTGGAAATCCTTCGGCGGTACGTTGCGCGAAATGGATCGAGCAGATGGAAATTTCGAAAGGTTCGCCGTAGCTCGAAAACTGGAAATTTTTTAAAATATCCGACGTCTGCCGTGTGACAGAATCGTATCCAAAGAATAGTATTGAATTTGATAAATCGCAACGGGCAAATATTTCTTGTACTTTGAACATGATAGAAACTTTTAGCTCTAGAATATTTAAATATCGTAAGGAACTTTGGAATTGTGTTATCTCAACTGTGGCGTTGATCAGTTTAATTTTTCGCTCTTCTTTCAACGATACAGAGGCTTCACGCTTTTATTTAAAAAATAACAATGCTTCGGCGTTCAAAGCATTTGGTCGTTCTTAAAATCCTGAGAAACTTCTTGCATTGGATGACTGCTAATGTTCGAACTGGCTATTGAACCTTCAACTTGAATCTCAGATCGAAAAAAAGATGAGATGACTTTGTAGTATAGGGTGGCATAGTTATAAAAGAATGTCACAAGAGTCATTGTATATAGCTCCTGCTAGATATTTTCAAGACCAATCAATATTGACTTGCACGGCAAGACCTGGGCGAAAGTAGAAAGGCCATTGTTTCCAACTTCCTATGTAATCTCACGTGTTTAAAATCTGCTAATCGCATTGCGCGAAATGGCGTGTGTTTGAGCTGGCTTCCATTCTATACACGTATACCAGAGAACGATAATAGGTTTCCTGATAACTTAATTTCTCTGCTCCCGAAATCGACGCTTCAGCTGCAATCGAGGGACTCTGATCGATACTTAACGTTGTAGAATCGCGTGATTACCGTGGGTTCGAGCTTGTCGGTGCTAAGAACCGGGTGACAATGATATATTATCTTTTTTACAATGATATCATTTACTTCCGATTCAACTTTTCGATCCAACAATATTAGACAAGTTTTATAGTGGAAACATGTGCACGATTTTTCTTGGCGAACTTATGCATATATCATTTTTTTAATCGGAACTGTCAAAGTAATATGATAAAATTTGATGCAGTTATTGTACACCTTTTTCGTAATTTCGTATGACACTGTGCAAATGATACAATACAAAGCAAGAAATCGATTCAAAATAATTTCGTTTTATTCGATTTACATTTAATATAATATTTACGAGTCTTATATTTTCATAAATTTTGCAACAATTTAAACTTTCCAATATGACGTTCAATAAATGTATAATAAATACATTATTTCCATAATAAGGTATCCCGATACTGCACGTAATTGTCATTTCCCTCCCGCCCTGCGTTGTACAATTGCTTCGATTAACTTTTTATTACTCGCCGCGCACCAAACTAATGTTTTATATTCTTTCGAACGCGAGTAATCGCGTAATAACGTTTAATTGCTTTTATCGACGTTACTGTAAATCGCATTTGTCGGCCCCCCAGAAGTTATGCGGAAAAAACCTATCGATATATCATTTTAATGATAAAAACGTTAAAAGCAGGTACGCGGAAAATATTCAACCAAAAATATAAGCCATTTACACAATCGATTTGTAATTAAAACAGCAACAAAGCCGTTATTATTCTGTACAACGTAATTCAGTATGTTCATTATGTATACTGAATTAACACAATAATTAGTTTTATCCGGTTTGCGATTTAATTAGAATACTTAAAAATGACACCTATTAAATACTATTAACGAAAACTCTGCGATTTAAAGAGAAAACAAATTCACATTTTGTATACCTCGTACGAAAAAAAAATTGTAAGGAGATAAACTTCCACCGCATTTATTTCCTTGCTTTTCCCCTCAAATTTATTCTAATATTTTCAAACTAACAATCTGTCTATACGTTCACAAGATCCACTTCTGAAGTCGGATTCAACGTCAACCACCACGTCTATACTCATCCATCATACGATCCCATTCAAGAGTAGTGCACCATAAATTATTTGTTAATTACCAACGTCCACCACCTGATGACAAAAGTTCGACGAGGGTGCGCAGCAATTCGCACACTGACAATAAGTCACAGCGGCAGCGACAACGAAATTAGGGCAACAGCAAATCGACACGATTGGAAAAGTATCGCGTTGAAAAAAAGAAAAAGGGCATAATACCACGGCGGGTATAGCCAACAACTTTATTCGGAACTTATTATAAATCGACACGCGAAAACTGTTATCGAGTTCGGTGGACGCAAACAGCTGTCGATAAAACTTTGCGATAAAGCCCCCGTAAATCTTCAGACCTCGTAAATCTCGATCGCCTCGGATACGCGGTCGAGGGGTTTCACCGCATTCCATTCGCCATTTTTTGGCAGGTTCGCACGACCAATCGTCGCGGTGGCTCGTGCACCACGCTTCTGGATGTTTCGAGGAGTTTCCTTTTTGCGTAACAAAAAATCGGATATCAAAATGCGATATCCGTTGACGATAGATTTGGGTCACGCGATCGAGAGTAATCGTCCGTGGAAAATACCTAACGGCGAAATCGCATCTGTATCCCGAACACCGCGATCATCGACGAAAGTCCTCTGTATTCTTTGCGACACGATTCCACGGGAATCGGTTTAACCGTGATGCACTTAAGCATCGGGACGCTTCACTCTCAGATGGCTGAAGAGATTTTCGACAACGAAACGGATTTTACGAGCTGTACTCTTTTCTATCTTTCCCTTGTCGATGCTGGACTTATTGGATCGTTTTGCTGCACGTGACGATATATCGTCGCTTGGGTTCGCGAAATTTATGAAATTAGAACGCGAACGTTAGTGAACATTCATATTAATACGTAAGGTACGGTTGTAATATTATTTTCAATGCGAAATAATAATAGTAGAAAAGTTAGGCACTGTTCCATTCGGTTACAACGATAACGTGTAACTGAATATATATATTGCATTCACGCATAGATAAGCTATTGGTTTATTCCATACTTCAATTATGAGAGCAACAGGCTGTTCATTCCTATTATAAATATTACTGGCCCAACTTATCTAACTAACATAATTGAATCCTGAGACATCGTGCCGACCCGCGAAATCTTACAACGAAATTAAACCAGCAATGTTTCAACGGTAACATAAATCAATCTTTCCATTCCCCTCTCGAGGCTTCGAAGCCCTTCCATTATGCCAACGAAGATTTCATAAATCTGACGTTCAACTTTCTTCATTTAATAAGCCGCGATACCAAAACATTCTCTGCTGCGTGTAACGGTGCTGTTCTCTCCGAGTAGATTCAGCCGAGCCCCGACAGACACATGTGCGACGACGCTCGGTATAGTCCAAAGTCCAGAAACCCTTTCAGAAGTAGCATAATCCGGCTTGAACTGGGCAGAAATTGCGGGCCTCGCAGGACAAGGCACGATTTAAACAGATTAGCTCAGAGCCGGCCGGGTTTACAGAGAATCTAGAATACTTGATCGCCGACGCGGCGTCCGCGCGGCGTCACTCTCCTACGGCCTCGTTCGAGAATGTGCGTGCACGTTTCTTGATTAACAGGAAAACGAAAAGCAAATTCGATTAAGTCCAACGACTTTCTTCCGTGCCGTTTCCGTTTCACTGCGGTGACAGTGCCTCGATCGCATGGATTTTCTAAACTTCGTTCCGCCTTGAATGTACATGGAAGTACTTGCAAGCGACTTGAACGAAGGCTGCTCCACTTTCCAACGGTTTGACCATCTCTAATGTACGGCCAACTTCGATGGAATTGTGCTGTTTCTTATGGAACTACATAAACTTCTGTATGGTCTGGCTTGTCTGCAAAAACATGTTAGACTTCGTCGAAGTTCGCTGGGTTTTTGTTATGGCAACCAGTTGCGTTGCTTCATTGAGCGTTGGATGTTATTTCGCGAGAGATTCGGCGTGAAATTAAGACGATATTTATGTGGATTTATATTACATATGGTTTGAAAGTAGCTTTTTGATACGAATAAATAGTATATTTAGATGTCACAGTCTTAAATCGTGTAAGACGAGATCGAAGCAGTTGATCATGCTTTTGTAATCGTCTTTTTGTCCACCATTTCTTTTATTCGGCGAGGTAAATATCTATATAAATTAGTGATCATGATGTTGAATATGTATGACGTTATTTTCGGCTGCAAATATTTATGTCATCCATGTATGTAACCAGTTTGCTCGGAAGACACTCTTTGTTCATTCTGTGCCGGCTGATACATAATTTATATGATGGTATTCCCTGAAGCCTATAGTATTTTCTTAGTATTTTCCAGGCTTCTATAGTCTTCTCTGAATGTACTTAATGATTTACGGCTGGAAATACATTTCATTTCAGTCCACGAAAGGAAGCATAGCAACTTGCAACTGCTAGGACAAGTTACAAAATTATTGTTACAAAAAATTGTTACAAAAAATTTCTCTCACGGTATGAAAATTCTATATGAAATTCTTTAATAGAATTTTAATTACCCTGGTACGTATGTTTTTCTTTTTTTTTTAATTCTAATTCCAATATTACAGAATTGAAATTAATTGCACGTGAATTAATTTGATTACAAACGCCGTACGATTTTGAGAAGGACAAAATTCGGGAATTTCTGAATGTACGAACTCCAAACTCGACTCGAGTTATGAAATCTAGTCGTACTAGCGATAAGTACTAAACGAAACCGTGCGTTTGAAATTCAAACGACGAGAAGGAGAGTGGGCAGTAGCTTGGAGAGTCGAGATAGGAGTGTATCACATAATCCATGGATTACCTGATTCAGGATTAAGGTTACGGTGGTGACAGTAATTAATGTCGCGTCTCTAAGGCACACAGAGTGCAGGAATATACCACGTGTCTATATTCGCTGATCGCGTTAGAAGCCGATACAGTGCGGGTAACTATGGATCTATTATAAACACCTTATAATAACGCTACATGAATTTGGCTCATCCTTTTAACAAGGGAAAATAATTCGCAAAAAGGTTTCACCAAAAAATTACAACATTTTGCTAAATATCAATTAAATTGTTTTGAAAGAGTCCCAAGAGAATTAATACACTGTTGTACATAATAACATAATAACAAAACTCGAGGAATAAGCAACTTGACTAAAAATAATTTTCGTCCCGCTCGCAACGAGTTTACAGAGAAAGAAGCGAGGGTGGTGAAAATAATCTAACATTTACCTCCATCTTTAGTGGAGGTAATGGAAACCAAAACCATAGGAAAGAGTGTTACTTGAGATGAATTTCCTTTCAAACTATCGCTAGTTCTGTGTAGGTAAGAATATACGCAGGGAAAAACAAATGGAAATGCTATACGGTTCAGACGAGTGCCGCGTGCCCGTGTCAAGTTCGATATTTGTTCGAACCTGTTCGTGTTCGCAGCAATTCATTAATTACAAGAAAATCAGCCGTGGTGTAAGAAACGTCGGGCATATCAACTGTTCGCGACCTAAGCAATTTCGAGAATAAAGGATGAGAGCCTATCTGGAATGCAAAAAAAACAAATGGGTGGTGTAAAAGTAACAGCTCGAGTTTTCCGCATTGAGACCCTTTCAGGAGAGCTTAATTAAAGCAGCGTTGCTGCAAGAAATTTTCTTCTCCCGTTCTTTGAAGCGAAACAAATAAATGTCACAGTGACAGGAACTTCGTTGAACACTTTTTAATTCCGACCAGAGTTAAAAGAAACGTTTATACATTTGAAAAAAAAAAAAAAAAATACTGAAAGCGCTTTATATTTCCTGCTTTCCGTAGTATCTGGTATTATTAAACGAATCTCCGTGTAGAACTGAAAATGGCATTCTGTTTCCCACTTAACATGTTCAGCTTTAACTGTATTATAAATACTATAAATTTCTTTACGAATACTAAGATTTCCACGCACGCTGAACTGAAATGTTGCCGCAGTGTCGATAAAATTACGAGACATCAAGAAAGTGGATTACAGTCTGACGGCCAGATACAGGTAAATCATAATTACGCTGAGCAGTTTATAAATGCCAAGATTTTTGTTTGAAGCCGTTCAAATTGTACCAGGGATGCAACAAAACATAAGAAGACGCTTCAAATGTGGCCAGTTTAAATCAGAAAGGCTAAGGCAATTAATTGACCGTCGAAACTATAATGCATGACGACCAAATATCGCAAGAAGAAATTAGCTGAGAGACAATGAACGGCTGCAAAAAGGCAGAATGAATTCACGAGCAACGACGTTAAGGTTCTGACGTCCATATGCTCCTAATACAAAGTCAGCGCACAAAGGAATATCCGGACTAATGTCGACTCCCCACTTACAAGCTACAGCGAAATGCCAGTTGCTTCTGAAGTTCATTACAGGGCACACGGAAGGAAGTAAATTATTGCAAACGCGCAGCTACTTCGTCAGATAGAAATCAATGATGCTCATGCAAAATTAACACCCGTTTAAAGTGCACCAGCGTTTAATGGCCAAACATAATAAGCCCTCGAGAAGTTACGCGAATCGTTGTCGAACAAATCCATTATCGGTATATATTTGTTATTGAAAATTAGTGAACACAGGATTCATCTTATCGGATCTTAATATTATGTTCAATCGCGTTTCTTATAGATATCTGTACGATGTTGCGTACGTAAGTACTCACCATTTTATCAGATATGGGAATGTTGTGAAATATTAAGAGCGAGGGACGAAAGCTAAAGAAATTTTTAGATATGAAAGGATTCATCTTGATTTCCACGTAAAGAGTGCGTCTATCAAGCCATCGATCAGATTCTGCAACTACACAATCGGAGAGAAAGGTTCGAAAAAGTCGAAAATAAGTTTCCATCGTGCAGGAAATTGGTTTGCCAGACTGAAAGGTAGTAAAGGTAGGTTGTTAGCGGTAGAAATCCGTCTCCATCTAAACGGGAAATATCTCTTCTTTCTGTTCCTTTGACGCATTTGTGGTAAACATAAAACTGTGATAATATGCTGTATCACGTTTACCTCGTTCAAATTTGTTTCACGCATTTGCACGATTCCGTTCAATTACCGTTATATTTCCAAAGCTTATTTCTTGAGATGGTTAATGAATATTTGCACAATTGTAATAGATTTTTTAAACCGTTTCAGTGTTCGATTTATTCATTATTATGGATTTGCGAAAATAATTTCGTACGTTTGTATTGGTGATTAACAAAAGCTTTTTAATCAACCCTTCATATATTAGCGCTCCTGTTGCAAAAAAGAACAACTTGTATCGTTGTTTGATGCAAAAATTAGAAGCAACACTGTTACTTAGGCCCACTCATTATTTCACATTAATGCCGATTTTACTTCGAAAACTTTTAAATAAACTATGCAACTGTTCGATAGGAAACTATTTGTTATTTCGCGTTTGCAATATTATGTCTAGAAGCACCACGAAACTTTGGCAGGGAAATAATATTTTTGTAACTTGCTGGTAGACAACGTCAGTCGACAATAAAGGATGATTTCGTATTGGCCAGCCACTCCGGTAATGAAGTTATTCGCTCAGTCTTGTGGAAAAGCGGGATACGATCGATTTTCCACCTACATGAAAGCATTTTCGAACGTAAGACGCTTGCTCAATTTCTTCAAAAAATATACGATTAAGTTTAACAACAGTTACCAAACTAGAAACCGGTGATTCGAATTTAAAAACGGTTACTTCCGTTCGTGTTTGTACATTGTTCAATCGTTTTTACATTCTGAAGCAAATGGTCGAGTTGTGTATTATTCTCTAAGAATTATTTTTTTTTATGGACAATGAAAATGAATTAATTTAGGCGTATAAAACTTGTAACAATATAATTAACAAACTTCTATTACTGTTACAGTAATAGGAAAGGTGTGGTACTAAGAATTATCGTTTGATAAAAGCACGCTTCTCTATTTCGGAAAATAATATACCGCCGCAAAATGATTCGATCGCTTCGCGAAACATTTGAGCATGAAATTTTCTAAAATGATTCAATTACTTATAGGCAAATGTTCCGTCATTAAAACAAATGATGCCATTGTTGCCTGCTGCTGAACTATCAGTTAAAGTGATGTACAAACACTTGTTTAACTTGTTACGGAAGCAACGATATATCTCGCACGGCACTTTAGACACACTATTCAAGTGGCAATACACGTCATGCGTACGCATCGAAAGCACTGAATTACGCCACGATGGAACGTACTGAATATTTAAATTGAATAATTTCCCCGCGTATGTCAAATTCATGTGCAGCGGGCTGTGTAATCAATATCTCCAAATAAATTAACGATTACTCGCAAGTTTTCGTTATTGTATCGCTTAACGCTGTTCCAGTACACAACAGCGAATCGTGTCAGACATGCTTCGATATAAAAAGATTAATGTCCCAATATTTTTCCTACGATCAGGGTGATTTTTACTGCCGCGTAATTTCTTGAGATTTACAGGCCAACACGAAAACCGTAACAAGAGCACAAGTTTTCGCGCATGGTCGAGAAATCGAGGAACGTTTAAAATAATTGCGAATCGGGTACATTGCGAACGAGTATCGATTTGTAATACTTCGAAACCAAAAAAATTGGTGGGGCTGAATTCCGTACAATTCGATCTGAACAGTACATTTCACAATATACCGTTTAACCCAGTACCCTAAAGAATTTCAGCTCAAAGTGAAAACATTTTCAAAATGATTCAGCTGAGCAACAGTTTCGCCTCAACGCTGTTCCAAATAAAGGAACGTAACTAAAACAACCAATATTCCAACCGCGCAATTTGTAATAAAATACTGCATTACAAAAATTTCGAAATTTAAATTCTACTTCGTCGCGAGAGCAATTTGTACTACGATCCTGACGGTTGAATTCGCTGGTATCATATAAAACGGTATTCAAAAGATGAAGTAGCAATGTTTTTGACGAAAGATACTAAACGGTATTCTTATAAAACAGTTTATGCAACAGGATAATTTATTTTTCTGTTAATTCAAATATTTGTTTATTACTGATTTTTCAAACAGGTACACCTATTGCTGCCGTGCAAGTACAATTAACTCTAAACCTATTTACCTCGAAATACAACCAAGCGTCGCGTTTAAAATCAACGACTTGAAATTGCTCAGCCAGCGACCTCCTAACAGCTCGTCCACAGTCAAACGCATCGACTGTGCACAACTATTAACGAGTGCTAAACGAATGGAAGCATAATTGCGTAACAAACGGCACTCGTCTAAAGACACGATAATAAACGACGGGTCTGTGATCGATCGTGAAAGAATAATAAAATCTATCGTCCGGCGGAAGTTCCAATTAAAAGGTTGATATCCTCTCCATATTTATTAGCGACTCGCCACGATACAAAGCGGACAATCTGTACAATAATTGCACCTCTGTCCAAGGTTCCGGCTTTAAACGGACGACGATCGTTCCGGGGGAGAGTGATTAATAATTAAATAAGACACGGAAACGATACCTCTTGCCGCCATGTCCATATTTTCGTGCACACACCCGTACTCGAGCTTTATCTGTGCGCCTTTAAAGAGGATGCATTCGCCGGTTCCGTTTTCTTAAAGCGGATACGTCTCAATTTATTCCCAGCTGGCCCGTTTACGCAGCAGGAGACGCGACAAATTTAGAAAAGAATATACATGAGATTCCACGTTTACGCGGCGAATGGAATCTGCATAAAATACGACAGGCGGGAAGATAATGATACGAAATGTACTTAGGAAATTATTAAACGCGTTAATCACAAAGATCGATTCGTCTGTCGAGCTGGAATTTCTCGTTTCGCTCGAGAAAATGGAAAAATGAATTGCTCACGAATTCCACGACGATAGCAAATGAGAACCGGAGGAGATATAATGAATTATGCGACAGCAACTACAGAAATCTAACACCGTTGGCGATCTTTACTACGGGATCGATTATTTCAATTATTTCGACTGTCCGTCAAGCGTGATTATCAATCGACGGATAAATATTTTGCGTACAGGTGAGACGTGTCCGACGACTGTTTTGATAGCCGACCATCGAGTGTACTTAAACGAGTTCGAAGAAATCAATGAATGTACATTGTGCAGTGCAGTTGCATTTATGTCATCATTCTGTTGTAACTCCGCCGTATAATGCACAGTGCGCTATGAAATCCAGGTACAACTTCAGGGACAATTTCCAACAAAGCAGATAAAAAAGAAAGGGAATAAAAGGTTTATGGGCATTTGTTTCGCGGCATGAAATATTTTTACGTTATGGCAGTCATTTGACAAAACTCTGAGAAACGTAACAAAAAATAGTATTAAAACGATTTCTAATAAAATACACTTCTAGTTAATTTATTGTGCACCTGTTAAAAATGACACCTATCATTTTAAAATTATTCACTGTTATATATAGTCGCGTCGATTACTTTACAATATTCATTCATACACTGCTTTCTAAGTACCGAAAATGATTCGAATTAAATGGCAATTGAATAGTACAAAATATAATGCATTTACATTTTTATCCACACCGGAATTGCGACACAGGTTTAACATTGCAAGGAAATTGAATGCAACGTTCTTAAACAAAATTAACATAGTAAAACAATCTCGAAAACGTTTTCATCTTAGGCTACATTTTCCATACTCATACAAAACTAAGCAAGCCTTCCAGCAGAAGACGAATAGGGGGATGAAGGAGTATGACGGTATGAAGTGTAGAATGAAGTGGCAGGCAAGAGTGAGATATAACAGGAAAAGAGGTAGAAAGAGAGAGAGAGAGAGAGAGAGAGAGAGAGAGAGAGAGCGGTGCGTAAGGGCGGAAACAGTGGAACGTGCGGAAATACTTGTAATTGTATTAAATTCTTTCGCGTTTCGCGTAAAGCAAAATAAAGTCCAATGGACTGCCGCGGCGGAAAGTTCTCCGATAGAAAGATGTCATAATTAACGTGCATCTCATTTTTAAATACAACCGGCAGCGAATTCGTCAACAAATGGAAACGCGAAATTATACGGAATGTTTGTATTCGAACAGGCAGATCTGTCACATTGCGTTTATGTCGCAAATAAAAATACTATTCCACGTTTTCAATTCGTCGAACATTAATTATTCCTGACGCATGTATCACTGATTCCCAAGGCATCGATGATTATATTAATTTCATTACACTTTCCTCGACGAACGAGCAACCCAAGCGTTAAGGTAATATATCCATTTTTTGGGTCACCATTTTGAACAGTTTCATTTGTCTACGCTTTATCGCGATCTTCTTGACACTGTACAACAATTCACGTTTCGCCGTGGATTTAGCGCTGGACGCATGAATGCCGGACACACCGTGCGTCGACTAAGTAGAATAAGCTAGAAATATCCTTCAGCAGGCTTAAGAAACAGGTCGCCATGATGTCGCGAAAGCTTTGGTCCGTGAAATGTATAAAACAGAAATTTCTCTCACTCGGAAAAACGGAACAGCTTGCGGTGCTATAACGGCGGGGAAATAGTTTTGCACGTCGTAATGATAATTCCGGGCGCAAGGAGGAAAGGAAAATTCTCGTGCTGTGTCGTGAAAACGGTGAAAAAATGCCGGACGAACCCAGCCAACAACTGGCGGAACAATGTAATGCTGGTATGCCATAAACGGGATGGGTTGCATAAATAAAAATGGGTCGTTAAAATTGTCGTGAAAACACAAGGGAATATCTCATACAAATGGTAAACGAGACGGAGGGAAACGGTGAAAAGTTTTCTGTCAGCCGGGCCCGTTAATACTCACGTCTTAGGTATCCGCGTGCATAAAACGAATTCACCTACGGGAAAGTAGCACTTGGTGTACGCGTTGCTTGGGTAATCACGAGGACAGGAGGGTAAGAAATATACGAAAAGATGCGAAACATTGTAATAATTGTATTAGAAGAGTATCAAAGAGATTCGACGTACGATTTGTATGTCGCGTGGATAATACCGTTGCAATTCACACTTTTCCGCGTGTTATTCATGCGACTCTACATGAATGATCCTCTTCGTAAATTGGTACGAGTGGAAAATAAAAACTTCACGAAAGAAGTGAAACAGCAAAACTGTATCATTCCCTTCTGTCGCGACACAGATATGGCGCAACTCTGAAAACAGAGTGAGCCATCGAATTACATGCGAACATAATATATTTCATTTTACTGGTAGATGCGAATAAAATTTGTTTATGTTGCAATGCGAAACGACAATGGGAGCGACCCGGTTTTTCAACGAAAGCACGATTTTCACGAATTCGAAATCGATTTCAACCGACAGAATATATGTCGCCGTTGAGCAAAAAAGCGTTCCCAGGGACTAAGAGAAAAAAGTAGAACGCGATATTCCGATTAAAAAGGAAACAGGCTGCAAGCTGAAGTTGAAAGTATGCGGCCCCACTGGTAACTAAAGCAAACGAACGTGGAAACAATACTATCTACGCATTTTGCTGTAACCAAGGGTGAGGCAAACATCGTGATTCTCAAAATAGGGTTCCGACGTGACTGGCGTCTGATTGCCGATAGATATTTACAGTGACAATGTTTTACAACATGTACGTGTACCACGCTGAACCATAGCTATGGCATAGTATACCACGCAGTGTGTCATATTGTTTGACAAGGGACAAAAGTATAGCTATCTGGAAAAGGAAAAATATAAAAGGGCTTTATGCGAGAAACATTAAGTTTCGAACTATCGCGAAAATTCAACAACTATTTCTCACTTTGATAATGGACTCTATTTTGTAACCCATTGCAACTCGAATTCACCTACCCACACTTCCGGCAACTGTGACGAAATTAATTGTTGAAGTTTGTCAGTAACTCTCGGTCTAATAACCTTTGTTAGTAATACGAGGATTTGTGTTGCAACTTTAAAATGCAAAGTAACACACCCGAAAGCTAAATTGATGTCCCTGATTCCGATGATTCGTACTTTCCGTGTCCCTGTTTCACAGAGTTAAGTACGCGTTACCCCAATTTTACGAACTGTAAGGTACACTTTATCTGATCCATCACGGCTCGTGTATCTTTAAACCCGAGAGAGTAATGCGTTTTTAAACATTATTCTCTCGCCGCTTAGAACACAGTCGGGGAGAAACGAATCAACATCGTAAACTAGCGATAAGAAGTATCGTAATGTACCTACCTGTCTAACAGTATCCATGGAAGAGCTTAAACATTTTTTGCATGGATGTGTACAAAAACGAAGTAAATATCTACTTGAATGGAAAACGATTTTGTTAGGAAAGCGCGTTAAGCACCCACACTTAAGCATTCTCCTTTACCTTGAAAATAAAATACATTCGTCTGCTGCAAAAAATACTGGGTAAGTTTGTTGCCCCGCGAACCGGCACGCAAACGTCGTTTTCAACGGAGGCTCCTCGCCATTTCACCCGTAAAAATACGAAACGTTGCCCCGTCATACTTAAAACGCATTAAATTTGTGCTCACGGTGTACCGTTACGTTTGGAGTGCACAACGCTGGAAATTGCTGCGTTCCAGGATGAAGCAAAGAAAAGTAAAAACAACAGCGAAACACCACCATCCTGGATAAACAAATGAAACGACGAAGAGCATTCGAGTCGGTTTAGCGAGAACACGAGATCGCTGGGATTCAAATGGGGGAAAAGTTATTTTCCCTCAGCTTGGTAAGTCGAGATAAGTGATATTTAAAGAGGTAATCGCCGATAAGAGATACACAGCCAGCGAAATACACTTGGGCCAGGGATGTGCTCAAATATTTGCTCTCCAAATACTTCACGAATTGTGAAACGGTCTTGCGCATTCGCGAACATAATCGCAATAAATCGAATCGAACCACCGTTCTGCACGAATCGATCTGCACGGATCGATAACTTTCTAACAGATATTCCGATATCTAAGGCTAAATTGTCCATATTTTAACCTTCTGCATATATTTACTTTTCAATTACAATATTCCCTCGCGTCTGCACCCATTGGTTATTTTTCTATTAAACTATCGGCCTACATTCCATAGAATTTCCCCCTTTTTGTTTTTTATCAATAAGGTTTACTATCAGTCTGTAGATCTTAGACCCTGCTTGTCATTTGTTCAAACACGCACCTACCTCCAAGGGAAAAGGAGACGAAAATTGAAATCGTCGAATACTTCTGACGTACTGAATATCCCAGACAAGTAATTACAAATGCTTCACGAGATACATATACTGTGCATCGCGTGCAGGTACACAGGGGCGCGATGTAAACGGCATTCTCAAAGGGGCTAAAGTAGCCTTTAAAAAGCTACCCTTTAGGACGTTAGGTGAATGGAAAAACAGAATACTGACCATTTTATTTTATACGGCCCTTTTCATTCTTTTAGCCAGATAATCCCCCATCGGTCATAAAATCTCGTTAATTCGGCCACCACAGGAAAGAGAACTCTCCTGCCTTCTATCTCTTCCCCTCAAACAAGCAGTTCTACCGCTGACTTTTCTTTCGACTGCGCTTTCTGAATTATTCCGACTCGCAATTCCCGCGAGCTTTGTGAGAAAGATGTGCCGCATTACATTAAGCGAAGAGAAACGTAATTTAAGAAAAAAACAAACGTATAGATATCGAAGAATATAAAGCTACAGTTTATACAATTATTAATTATTAACGTTTGTTGGTACGTTTCCATGAATTGGTGGCCTTGGGTATTCTAGTACTACCATTCACTAGAATGTACATTTTCTACGGTGCTGCAATGATCGGTGTTAATACTATTGTACGTCAAACTGTACTTAATAATATTAAAATGATACTTATTTTTGGAGTCTGGGTTTTTCTGTTAGAATATTTTTTTATTTGGTCAGGCTATACATGTTATCGATGTCCTTCATCGACCTACTTCGTTATTTCACGATTATTATATAGCTGGCAAAGTTTTTCAATCTTTGAAGAGAAACTCGAAATGTCATCCATATATTATTTATATATGTTGTATTTCAAATTAGCCGCCCATTATATCGCTTTCATTTGTTCGGCGCAAAAAGTACCAATGCTGAAGGACTTCAGAATCTAATTTATCCAGCCAACAGATTTTCATCGTCCGCCAACAGAAAACCCGCGAACAGCAATAAACGAATTCATGACGAACACGGCGTTCGAAAGCCTCGAAGACGTCGCGTGTGTTTTTGTAACGGCACTATGATAAATAATGGAGCATTACCATGATATTTCCATTTGTTTCGAAGCTCTCGTGTATGCAGAGGGAAATCAAAGCCGGGGTTATTCCCGTTTTTCGCGTGATTAAATCGCCCATCTAAATTTAAACCATTTCGTAGAGGATATTTCGCCACACGTTGCATGTAGTATCTATATATGTACAGTGACGAGCAAGAAAGTAAACACGCGACGTTAAATTAATACTAAACCGGCTAATACATGCTGCAATTTCTTTTTAGATGAAATAATGGAACGCAAACGTTCACGATCTTAAATTGACAATCGCACGTCGCGTCGTAAGAAATCGATGACACCAGAAATTTCTTCTAGGCAACCGTTTTCGAAACAGAAACATAAAACGAAGCCGCTCAGTTTAAGGAAGAACAGTATTTCAATTTCTAATAACGGAGAGTTGTGAAAAGTTGCAGAAATGTGCAAAGTAACCCACAGGGGAGTAGCAACGATTAGAAAGCTTTATGGGTGCGCTTTCGACGCTACCTAGAGCTAGACGACTGCACCTTAGCACGTGCAGTTTAGTCTTATCAAAAGACTAAAAATCGCTGCTCAGAAATTCATTCAAAAAGTCAGCGAATGGATAATACGTCGTTCATCGAATTAAGAAGATTCGATACCAAAAGGGAAGACAACAAGAATACATTTTTTCGAATGGAAATATAAATTTAAGGATACGATTCGTAAATATGTACGAAAGATTGATAACTGAAAACGAAGTATTTGGTTTGATAGACTAAGATAAACAGGTTGGAGTCCTCGGACGATTCTGAAACTGGAATCGAACAGAGGAAACACATCGCCTATCTAGAGTTAAACAAACAACGAAGTTTGTAGGTGGCGCAATCTTGTGCCGGGGTTGATTCGCCTAGAAAGGAGCTGGTCATTCACATAGAATCCAGGATATTACGATTAAATTACAATATTTGAGTAGTTCATAATAGATAATGTATCGTCGATTATACTATTATCTAGTAATAATAAGAAGGGAAAACAAAATATTCCAACAAACCGACGATCCAAGATATAACGAAAAATTGACGGCAGCTCATGAATATCGGAATACTTGATAGAAAATATACTAACAAAATTTCAAACAGTAGCAGGCAATAAAAATGAAAGGATGGATCGTTAGTTTAATATCTTCATATAAGAAAAGCTTGCAGCATACTTGTTTCGATTAAATCCACTGTACACAGTTAGCGCGAATAAAAATAAAATATTAGTACGTCTTATATTAAACATTACAGGAATAATTTTCATCGTTCGTACTCTGATATTTACTGCACAAAAATGCGTAGCAATATTCGCCGCTTGATTACTAATTTGATGTCTCCTATTTACACTTTTGATAATGTCGAGAATCCCGATGATACGAATCGATCGTCTTTTTTCCTCCACTTAAGTTCGCCTTAATTGAGTTTCGAAACTACGCTGAGCGACGCCCAGTAATATTCGAAGTTGAAAAATCAATTGAAGCACGTCGCGCGTTGAAAATGGTATAATTCTATTATACACGTTCGCACATTCGTTGCAATATATGCGTGCAACAAACATCAATTTTTAAGCAGCGTTCGAAAGATAGTATTTAGTAATAGTATTATCTGCAACGCGTTTAGTCTAATAATTTCATAGTGTAATGCAGAATAGTTAAATGGACATTAAGATATGAATGAAATCCTCATAGAAGACTTCTTTTTATTCAAGAATAATGCGAGACTTACGATCTCTCTATAATAAAATTTTACTGGCTCATTAAATACATTCATAACCAGGCAGTTCCGTAGTTTACTTTAGAGTGCTACTGAACAGAAAAATTATATTTCACAACGAATAGATTGATGAAAATTGAAAATGGTTGAATGGGAATGCGGTGTTAACGCGCATCACATATTTCAATTACAATATATTCTTCGGTACATACGAATTAAGTTCACGTATGTAGTTCACGTCGCCAACACTATGTAATTTCCTCCTTCGGGTTTTTTAACAATTACTTCCTACTACACATCGCATGCAATAAATAATAACAATAATACATGTACGTTAAAATGTGACCACCACAAATCCGTCAAACTAGACAACGGGCTAGGTTCAAGAGAAAACGAATACGATAATTGCAACAAGGGATACTTTCCACGTTATAGAATAGATGCCTTTTTGCGTGGACCCTCTCTGTGCCCCTTACTTTATATACATAAATTTCATATGGCTCACTGTTTGCATCTCTAGAGTTGGATTCGGTAACGCTTCTTCGCCGCATTCTCAATTCTAGATTATAAGACATTTTTCTAATGTCGGCGTGCACAGTCTCGAAAACGAAGTCTCATTTCCAATTCTCCTTACCCGAACATGATATAAACTCCTCCTATGAACCACGTCGAAAGAAAACCGTCAAACATTTCAATAAGTAATCACAACCCGTTCGATGCGTCTGACGACGAGCCGCTGACCTCGACATCCGCTCGGTTCGAGGTTAATATGGCGACAGACAACCCTCTTCGCCTCTCCCATCGAAGTCTCAACTCCAGACGATTAAAGAATTATCATACGAGCGTGTATAGCCGTACGTGTATCGGAGTGTCGCACACGCGCCGCTATATCTCGTATCGACACGTACGAGTACGTTTGAAAACTTTTTCTTTGATGCAAAGACTCCGTTTCGTCCGAACCTTTTTCTTGGCGCGGGCCATGTGGGCCCGCCGACAAACTGAAATAGTCGATAGGAACCAATTTCCTTTTCACCGTTTCAGCTAACACGCTTTTACACCCCCTTCCAACCCCCATCGACGCCAGGCCGCACAACTTACATGGACGGCCGGGCGGTTACACCAGCGCGGAGCATTAAAGTTAAGAAAGGTGAAATTCACGTACCTGTTCGAGCCATGACACGCGATGCTGTCTGAGCGCAGCAGATACGGGGATGCCAGTATCCTTGGAATTTCTCTATATCCAGATCGATCGGCGATCCTTGAACGCTTGGATCATCTCTCGTGGAATTTCGCCGAGTATTACCACAACTATGCTCACATCACTCGAGCGCAAACTGCTCTGTTTCAACGACACTGTTCCAGCTGACCGTGTGAGCTATTACCATTGAATTGGAGAGTGAAAACAAAACAGGTGCATCGACCTCTGTCTACCTGGTAACCGTTCCAACGCTCCCTCTACGCCACAGTGCATACGCAAAGTCAATCTCCTGCCGTTCAAAGTTCCTACGGCTTCCTCTCGATATTTGTACAACGGAATGGACGTAGATCGAAACACAGTCCTCCCTCGATCGAGCTTCTCTTAGGGGGCTCCCCGAAAGACAATGCACTGTCTACCCGGTCGCCGCTTCTTCTTCCCGATTGACGAACGAGAACGTTCGGTATACGGTCCACGCAGTTCTCCCTAATCTTCCATTTCACCGCTGTCCATCGAACTGTTCCAAAACGATCGGCTTGTCACCAGCCCTCGATACGCCGAAGTACAACCGTCGTTACATCGTACTTACATACTCGTCCTGTCGATTCACCGATCACTGCATTTCCAACCCGTGCAATCATCGATTATCCTACCGCTAGAACGAGCCCGAAGTAAACCTGTTCATCCATCGCCGAACTTTCCAACAGTCACCACCAGCATACACACGCGCTCTCCGACAGTTCACCCTTAATTCCCACTACTTTTCACGCCCTCGTTGCGAATCAAATACCCCCGCGTGCCGCTCATTCAATAAGACAGTCCCAGCACCCACTCGTTTCGCGGATGAGAGAGAGAGAGAGAGAGAGGGAGAGAGAGAGAGAAGAAACGGTTCGCGCTGCAAGTTTATATACGACCGGTGCGTTTCGGCTTCGTCCTGTTGCTTCTTCCCTAGTTCGCCGCGGGGTTCTGGAGGGGGCAGAAGCGGACGAACTCGCGAGCTTGCAGAACGTCGCGACGCCAACAGACTAGTCGGACGTTCGTCGTGCGACTAGACCAGGTTCTTGCCGTTGACCTGGACCCGCCTTGCGGCGCAAGCGCCGCGCCGCCAAATTGCCACCCTATCCGGAAAACCGGTGGACGAACGCACGTATCGCGACGCCCTGCGCCGCCGTATTTTCTTTGCCGCGTGCGCTCGCCCGACGAGCGTGTTTTTCGCGCCACGCATTCGCCGCGAATCTGGTGCGCGAGCTTTCGAATTCCGTCCGTGCGTCGGGTCTCGGGCGTCGCGCGGCGTCGGGACGCTCCGAGGAAACGGGGGGCGGAAATTGCACGGGACGATTATTCGATTCTGTCGTGCGTGGGTAAGCCGGTTCTGTTTGCGAAAGCTTTCGGCGATTCTTCAAATCCGTCGAACGGGGAAGGAACGCGGGAGATTGGTGTTTGCACTCATGCACGACGGTGAATAGTAAAGGGATGATCCTTGGGAAAGGCGAGATACAACCCACCGCCCCGTGTATATGTGGAGAGGATTGATTAAGAGATGGGTGCTTTGCAATTGCGCGGACGGTCGCGTTTACTTCGAGTGATTCATTTTTTACGTCCTCGCGAATATCGGGAGGGGTACGTGAAGTTTCGTTGCACAGTATTTTGTTTGAGCGGCGAGCACGCGGGCCACGGAATTCTCAGCACTCGATAGAATACGTATTATAAATTCTTGGTTACGCGTTGACACCTTCTGCAACATTCTTCGCGGGACAGCCGCGTTATGTATTTTACGTTCTAAAATATTCTAGATTAGGGAGAGACAGTTGTTATCGTGTGCACGTGGCGAAACTTCATTCGGACGGGGATACCCGTTACTTCCTCGTCGATATAAAAGCACCGGTACCCCGTAAAAACTGTTTTCTTTGTACATATACTATAAAGACAGAGCTTTCAAGTTCCCTCACATCGATCGCACACTTTTCTGACGTGCCGTTCACGCCCCCTCGTGTTTTTACAATGGAAGTGAATTTTTGGGGTAATAATATGAGAAATAGAATGGATGATAATGGACGTCGGGGGCCACGGGTCAACCTGATAAAAAAAATACTTGCCACGTAAGAACAACAAGGTACGAGTATAGAGCTTGCAGATTAAGTTATGTCAATAGAATTTGTGTGACGGTGTGAGCAATGCATAATTTCAAGAAAAGAATATCGTGCGTCTGCACGGGAAATCGGGAAAAAAGTGTATCGCGCGAAATATTGAAAATTTTTGTTCTCTTTCCCTTTTAATATTCTCGCATTCTTTGCGCCATATGAAGCAACGGATTTTTTTATACGAATCATCGACAAATGTAAGCATTGTCGATATTCGGAATATGCTGTCTGAAAGGGAAAGTAGAACTATGAAGCGTCTCTTCAATCAAATCACAGGGTCGCCTCATACAGGACAATTTTCTTAAAACACTCGTTCCTCCAGCACATTTATCCGAGTACGTATTGTGTACGTTCACGTACATATCACTCGCGTGAATTACACGCGTTCATTCTATTCAAGCGAAGTACGTACAAGCACTACCAATTCATGCAGCATTACACTTACTATTCCTACTTCCGTAAAATGAAAATATTCATGTCTATATTATCAAGCTGCGATTTCTTAAACGATAATAGCGGAGGCTGGTATTCTATCGAGCTTTTAATCGCCGCCAACGTTCATACCCGAGGCTGTACACGATAATGCTTTCAAATAAACGTTCCGAGCGGTGAATAAAATATTGGGCGACAGTTGCAAAACGAGAATTTATGGTAGCCATAGATATGCCGGTACATGCTTCAGGAATATTCCAGCGGAAAGAAACTATGAATACCTTTGCGTTCATTAGTTCTGTTTTAATACAAGTGAACCCCAGTTCGATGGAAGAGAATTTGTTCTCAAAGTTTCACAAAGGCAACTTAAAAGTCGAAGAATATTGCTACGATGTTATTCGAATACCGCAAAAACTTCGAAAGGTAAAAAGTAAAATAGGAAATGGAAGACAGATTTCAGGCAAGGAACTTTTCCTCGATCGCAGCGGAAGCGTCTCACTTTAAATCACTATTGGCGAGTCGATTCGGGAATACCAGATGGCGATAATGAGGAGGAAATTTAATATTAGAAAAGTTGTGCCAAAGACCTAATCAAAAATGAATTCGCGCAACTCGGCGAATCATGACCAAGATAAACCGGAGCGTATTTCAAGTTCCTGAATTTTGCCATAAAATTTTATATACCAAGGCGGATGCGTGCAATTAAAAAACATTCAACATTTCTTGGACTATAACCAAAACGTGCTTTCTACTTTTCTTAAACGAGTCTTTTAGTAACAAAAGGTGCAGTACATTAGAAATATGTTTCACATGAAACTGGAATAGGTATAGAAAATATGGATTTCCCTCTGTATAAATTAAGAAGATCTTTCATAACAGATAAGGATTCAGACAGAAGGCCGTTTTAATAACAGATTTTAAACTGCGCACAGAACATACATTCTATACGTATAAAGTAACGCGAGTTGAAATGAATGAAACATTTCACGAGTTATAAAAGTCTAATTTTCCTGCGGTCATTCCCGGCGAATCATTGAAGAAGAAAACCAATTAACATTTAATTTGAACCTGATCCCAATGAAAGGAGGTATCAGTTTCGAACAGTTTACATTCGCTTCTGCGTCAACACGCGAAACACCTTTCCCTTCCTTTCCACTTCGACCGATTTTGTGGGGCGCGAAACGAGCAACGAAAGGCGTCGCTTAAAAGCGACGCAAATTCCTCTACGACTATCAAAATCAACAAATTGCCGTGCATCCCCCTTCGCCTGTTAAAGCGAGTAATTCGGTCGAAAGTCAGCATTTAAATGTCAGCCAATAAATTCAAGCGCATCACGGTGAACGCGAAAGCGAGTCGCAGACGCGTCAGTTATCTTTTCTGAAGCGCTTGCAGTTTAAACGAATACCCCGAGGCGCGACCCAAGTAATTTCAGCGTGAAAGTAATTCGAGAGAGGGTCGACGGTGTTTCGTTTCAAAGAGGGTCCCCTCGCGACGACGAATCATGTCGGAGGCTTTCGAATATCCTGTCAGAGACGTCGGGGGTAGCTCTTGAAGAATGTGTGCTGGAAAGTTCCCGCGGAACTTATCACAGTTTCCTTGCAACTTCGATTAGACACGTGGTGAAGTAAAGGAAGTGATCCCTTTACGGGAATATCGATGCACCAGTTTTCAGATGAATATGTAATTGAATCGTGAGATATGTACACCTTGTATGGAGAGGGAGAATGAAACATGAAAAGGTAACGCTAGGTAATCATGTAAAATTTATTTATACGTGTAAACGCCGGATAATAATATGAAATTAGTCCCCGTATAAATGCTGGATAATAATTTTGGATCGTTTTATGAGAGATAAAAGTGAAAGGCTAGGACAAAGAATTGTTGTGTGTCAAATACACTTTGAAGCAAATGTACGTTACGTTGCATGTACGTCGACAGTACACTTTTCAACAAGCCTGTATCGATCAGTCACCGGAATGGAAACGTAGACAATTCTTAGGAACGATTCAACTGAAATTCTCAGCAACAAGTGTTGTATGAACGAGTGTTCAACGCGTGGGCCGCGACTATTATTTGCTATTTAGCTTCTCTCTCTCTCGCCCTCCCTATTCCACCCTCTTATTCCCTCGTCACTACAGTCTCATTGTGCCAATCGAATCCGACTGTCATTGTAGGACAGAAGCCCGTCGCATGCTCCTCATAACGATCGTTAATCCAATCTCACGTCCGCCGGTGCACGGGTTTTATCAAACAGAGAGCACTCTGACCTACCACTAATAATGCCAGATGCAACGAGGCACTCTGCGAAATGCATCGGTGTGCTGCCGGTCATGACACATCTATGCAAAGTCCCGCAGGATATATGGAGATCGCAAGACGTCAAAGTTCTGTACAAATAAATTGGAATACTCTGGAAGTCTGGACAAATTCCTCAATATTTTACCCAAGGGGTTTGCGTATCTCGTTATATTATATAGGTATACTTATATTCCGTTGGATTATTTGATCAGAACCTCTATTTTTAATTTTACTCATGCCGTATCGCCAATCGTGCAAAGTACAGCCAGCTAGTATTGTTATTGTTCGTAATTGTTATTTTTTATTTCGCCCACACTTTTCAGTTTCAATATTCAACGATATTCCCAATGGCATCACTTGGAAGTAATATCTTTGGCTACTGTTTCCTCGCGAGAAGATATATTCTTATACCTCGCCTGTGACTTGCATGCTACCTATTCATGTTAAAAAGAAAAAGACTACAAAATTGATGGATGTGGAACATAATAAGTTTGTCTAACAAAGCCGAAAGAAACGAAGACAGGCGAGGACGTTCTAGCGAGAGATCTGGCGCCTAAACTGCGCCGGTTGATTTGCGACACGATTTCATTAAGCGACCGGCCACCTTGCCCAGAATTAATGCTAAAATATTCTACGCAGACGTTGTTCGTTGCTTGCTCGCTCGGATCCTCGAGCGTTGGCAGACGTTGTCGGTTCGAAAATTCACGAGGCGAGAACAGAGCGTTAAATAATCCTCTGTCGGAAATGCAGTGTACACGATCGTCCGGACGGGTCCAAGTTAAGTCCAAAAAAGATTGTACACGTCGAGTGTTCCACTGTGTTCCGGTCCATGGTCCCTGCTAAATGGACGTTTAAACGGTTTGAGACTTTGCCTCTATGGGCGCCAGCTATTAACGAAGGCATTTAGACTCGAACAATAATCAGCCCCACTTCAGGCCACTTTGCACCCGGAGAAATGACTAACATGTTTGCTCTACTAGAATTTTTCAACCCCATCTCAAAAACTCGTTTCATTTTCGTTCGGTGTCGTTTAAATTGCAAATCCGCTTGCTTCATCGGCGTCACTGCTTCGCGATGAAATTACACACGCGCTGTGTTTTAAGTAATTTTACTCGCCATCGGTAGAATGCATGGATCTTCTTATCTGTTCGTGCCATTTTTTTACTTCTGTAATTAGACACGGCGCAGCATTTTGTCGCCGACACGTGTTACACCTCCGCATCAGTAATTTTTGTTACAGCAGAAGTCCATTTATTCGGGCGCATCATGGGGGGCAAAACAGTTCGCATAACCGAATCATTCATGTAACAACGCTCCACTGTTTTCCACCGGCTGGCTATATGTTTTCGTTCAGATAACCAGAAGTTCGCGTACGGATAAATAGATTGCAACGTACGTGCGCTCATTCCTCTGCGATTTTCCGCTGTTTGCGTCCGAGCTATTATAAGCATGCATATCACCAGATTGACGGACAACGGTGTTCCAGTGAAATGTCGTTCATATAAATGGAACTTTAGGGGTATTGAGATGTATTTTCGGAGACCGAAAGCGCAGATAAATTCGTTAACGAACATGCACGTAAATTTTCTTTATCTATAGATACAATCTGCGATAGAGATGTTCACCGTTTAATTTCTTTCAATAATTCACCGTTACCATCATTCTTACGACGTCTTCTAAATTCGCAAAGTCCAATTTCAGGCATACCATGATGTACACAAATTTACTGTTCAAATGAAAATATTACCGCACGGTAATTAGCATGATCGTCACGTAATCTCAGAAACTATGATTTAACTGTTCTTTCGAGCCGTTCTGGCTCGACTATTCCTGTGTCTAACAATAGACCACCGATTTGCTGTTTTCGGGATCAAATTTATTGGCGGGTCAAGGCCATGTCACCGTTGTGCTTTTTTTGGTGCCGAAAAGTCCGTAGCAAGAGTTGCATTATGCAGTGGTTTGCGGGCTACAAACAGACATTACGTCGGGCATATCTACTTCTATAACGTGAACTTTATCTTTCTCGCCAGGCCGATATATTCTCTTCATCCTTTCCCTTCCAGGGCAACATTCATCTACCTGTCCCCCTGCGGAATGGTGATTTTTACCTCTTCATTGCCTTGATCGGCCAACACATCTGGCCCCGAGAATAAATGGCCTTACTGAGGAGTCTCGTAGTAGGCCCTGGGGAAACGTACTCTACCCTTTCTTTTCGCCCTTTTTCATTCATCCTTCATTCCCTCCGTTTACTTTATCGTCGCAACATAATTACCAACTGTATCATATCCCCATTCAGATCTGAACGTCGAACAGCATATTTAATGCTATAACATTTTCAATGGCAGTAACTTAATAATGTCTCGCAATTTAACATGTAACGATTATACAATTTTTCCATCGATTAATGCGGAATACAAACGAACGACGGTAGTCAAAAGTATTTCGGATGTTTGGCGATCGAAAGGGACACGGAGATTACCATAAATTTTGGGTAGGAAATTATAAACCAATCGAACACGCGAAGCTGCATCTGTGCTGGCGCCCGAACCACGCAATCAATAGTCAACGAATAGAATTATAAAGTTAGCAATCATGCATTCGGAACGATCGTAAATTTCCAGTTGGTGAGCCAGGAATCTGGAAATTAGTACCGACACAGAAGCACGACAGAACACGGTTGCTTGTCAATTTGAACGCGGACAGAGTTTCTGATGCGCGTCGTTTACTCCCGGTCGGGATTGCATGGATTCAAGTTCAGAAGTTACGACTAAAGTTTAAAGCACGGTGTCTGCTACTTGGTGTGATTTTTTCCGTCTTCTTTGTAGATTCTGCTATTCCGTTTCGGATCGAAGGATAAGGCATTCGAGAGTTTCCCGAGGCATTTCTCTAATTTGTTTTCGTGCTCTGTTCTTTCGAGCGTTGCGTTACGTTATATTAATCAGGGTGACGTACGATTCATACATTTTTACTTCTTCTTTCTACTGGGTCGTAGAAATACAAAGTATTAAACTTCAGCTCGATCATTACATTTTGTTATTTCTTTGTCATAATGTTTGTTAATCTTGTTTCGTTATTATACCTACACTTTGATGTGCAATCAATTCCAAACACCTTATTGCCAAGACCTTTCTCTAGGAGAAAAATCGTATCTTAACAGTAATTTCCTAGGGTCTCTGTAATGCCGTGCATACATAGACGTATTCAGGTATTCTCCGATACAGTCGTCTGAATGTTCTCCAAAGTGCGTCAAACCTGCTCAAATTGCTGCATTCAAGTCGTTACCGTAAACGTCTCACGTCTACATATAATTTAATTTTCGAATCTCTCTGCAGTTTACATAAATGGATAACACGTGTTCTGTTCAATATCCATCGAAGAAACTGGATCCACTTAGCATAATTTCGATACATATTATATCTGGGACACGTCGAGACAGAAAGTTTCGACAGATGTCCTTTATTTCCTTCATCGTCTTCGGCCTCCTTTGATATTATTGAATCCATGTTCAATACGATCAGCTGCGTTGAAGAGTTGTAGAGTTCGTGAAAATAAAATAATTAAAATGTGAACTGTTAAACGCATGCTTGATACTATTTCGAAGAGATTTCGTTTACTCGAGAACTGCGAATGTTTTCCGCGACAAATAAGCATTGCGAACATTAAGAATGTTCCGTTTAATTAATCAAAATTAGTTAAACAGTTTTTCTTAATATTTGTAAATAATATTTTTATTGCTTCCATTTTTCTTGTTCTTCTTAAACGTTATAATTTAGACAAACATTTATAAAGTGAACTGAAGTAACGTAAACTATCGATTGTGTTTTAATACAAGTGTATGAATTTATCTGGAAATAATTTTACCTCGATATTAGAGAAAATATACTCTGCACTCTCGTACGAAGCATTTCACAATTTAGATATTTAATATAACTGAGAATATTATTGGAAATTATTCGTCGTATTAAACGACGCTTGAGCAAATAGAGACAGAAATATCATAAAGGCAGTATATTTTGTTGATTGAATATGATTGAAATACGAGAAACAGGATTAATGCATTCGTTCAGTCATTCTGCACTCCCGTATTAAACAGTTTAAGCGATTGTCCCACGTGTGCGCGTGTCAAACGCGAATTTCTAATCTACGCTAAAGCGAGAGGTTACGAAACTTCCTTACATCGGCTTTAATGGGTGGAACTACTTCGCATGAGAGATTTGAATTGTTATTTATTGATTGCCGGTGTCTCGCGATTAATTTAGATTGAAATTGAGCATTATTCTGGCTAGTTGAATACGCTACTCTTAAATCTGTTAATAATATTCGTATGAAAAAGTATGATGTCCAATCTAGAGATTGATGGACAATGTATTACACCTTCGAATTTGTTTATTTAAATGCATGCAGTGTTTAAAGATTGATGTTTTTACATTAAAACGATATCCAAAAAATAAAATTCCGAAATAAACGTCAATGTCGGTAACGAATAGTTCAATTTACTACATGTCTCATTCTTAGCACTTCCTCGAAGTAAAACAATGTTCGTTATTAAACAAATATGACGTTCTATTATAGTAGCTCCTATGTTTAATCTTCTTACAGCAACGCCATTAAGAAAATTGAAGCATGCTCTATTAGTTTACTTCTTCGATCATTCGCAAATCCGCAAGATTGCCAGTACAAAGTTCGAAGACATTACCGTAACCCTGGCATCGTTGACACCAAGACCTGTCATGTTAATATTATTGGACCTCTCAACCCCTAAATTTCATCGTTTCAACGGAGTCGATATCGAGTCCCATGACGATCATCAATATTGAATCTTGTAACTCTATTGTTATCCTCCTCAAGTGGTACAGGTAGTCCATATCAAATCTAATGACGCCAGTATCATCAGGTTCAAATCGTACAACATGTCTGTCATCACTGGCAAGAGTTACAACTTCAGGGTCTGCAATCTTGACCCTAATACTGTTCGTTCTGAACACGAGACTGGAATTTTCTATTGAGAATCAGCGCTATAGAATGTTATGTGATTCCAATACAAATGGATTCCATCAACAGTGTCTTGCAAGTCGATGCGATCATCATTGTGACTAGATACATTTTTTAAATTTAATATTATAGTATTTAAAAACTGGTTGTTCAATATTAATTCCTTAAAGCAATTGTTAATACTAATTGAATATATACAAACTTGAGGTTAATTTTCTGTTACGATCGGAGTCTATAGTATAGATAATATAACAGAACTTAATATAAATTATTTTATTCGTTTCTATAGTATGAAATAAAATTTTGTGACAGCGTAACGCAAAATATTCTTTTCTGTGGGACTTGCGAAGCATAGCTTTACTTTGAAATTGTTTTATGCTCTTCCAGGTAAATAGTTTTGTAAAGGTTAAAAGACACGATGGTACAAAGGGGCTCCGTCAAGGAAGTATAGAGGGCCAGGCAGAATTTCTGAAACAAACTTGATCAACCCAGTGTTATTTTCTTTTCCCTTTTTTCCATGCATTCTGTAACAAGCATGCCCCATTCTTCCTCTTCGAAAATTCTTGGCCTTCTCCGGCACTAGTGCGTACAATTCCTGATGAAACAGCGATTCAGGGGGTCGGTGCTACGGAGTTCATGCTATCTCAGAGACACGCATAAAATTTAATTAACGAACGACACGATGGTACAGTTCGTAGCGACAAGTTCAATCTGTATAATCATGAAACTCTAATCCTCGTGACAGCACTGAGCGCACCAGAAACTGAACTTTGCACGTTCAAGCTGGTAACGAAAATTGACAGGCTGTGAGTGACAAGCCATTATCGCGCCAGCGCCGCGAGGTACGATCGACGGTTTATCGATCAAAATATTACGATAGTGTCGCGCCCCAGGAGAAAAGCGTCCGTCTCAATTTGATAAATCGAACTTTTATATATTTCCAGTAGCTCCATAAGCGTGTGCACGCGGGCTTCCCTTAAATTTATTCGAACTGCCGCGGCGAGTGCACATCTTGCATCCCCTGTAAGAGTTTTTCGCACGATTGCAAGAAGAATAATTGCAAAGCGACAGAGCGATGTGAAAAACATCTACGGGGTCTCTTTAATATCCTTGGACGGAAAGAAATTTTCTGCACGGTCTAATCATTTCGTTCGTTTGAATATTAGCCTGCGTTAAGAAGTTAACCTATGGAGTGTCTTGGTGTCCAGGAATGCAACTCTTTCAAAGAACTGAAGACCGTTTCAGAAGACTGTTGAAGTCTGTGAGGAGCTGTAGCTTGTTGAATAAATGCCTGTAGATCGCCAAAGTTTCGGACCATAGTAATCCGGAATGCAGAATAATTGTCAATAATAATTAGAAGGCCCAATAACACAATCGACAACTGATTTCGATCGTAATTGAAAATGAAATATGAAGCAGGCATTGAATGCTATCCAATAAAATTTCCGCGACAATTAATTCGATTTTCTTCCCTTAGTTTGTCGCCTCTTTAAAGCTCTCCGGCCAGTTGCTTCGCAAGCGACCCAACAGCGACGAAATTGAAAATGTTAAACGAAAAATACAAATTTCGATGCCTTATTGCTTTAGGTCAATAGTTTCATTTCAAAGGATAAAGTCGGTTGACGTGGAAGGAGAAGAGTGCAATCTAATTTCTCCTACGGGGACGAGAGCTTGTGAACTCGTACAGAGGTAACCTAATTTTTCTATTGTACTGATTCGAAACTGCAAAAGATATGCGTCTTCTTTCAATCTCTCTGTTGAAACCGCGAGACGAAGCTTCGATTTCCTACAGTCAATAGAAGAACGAATTCGCTTTGCTTTCGTTTCGAGTGTTGATCGATTACTGGCAAATCCCGAACCGATTCCACGTGTATTTCGTTTGGTAGAACACGGCGTTTACGAGCATTCGTTTTATTGTAGTTTAATCGAAAACTGTATTGATTTGCGTGACGTATAAAACAAATATTTAGATAAAATTGCAATATATTTTTATCTAATATTTCGTAGAAAAAGTGCTGGCCTAAAATGGATAATCCTTATAGTTTTCTTTTATAATGTTACAGTTCAGTACAATGAAATGACAATTGAAAATTGGATTGAAATGTAAAGAATTTTTTCATGCTTGAGAATAAACAGTTGTCGCTCGTTCCTAATGTCTGTTCAAACCGAAACTCCAATTTTTCTCCAGTTTGATACTTTTTGTATAATGCTAAACTATAATATATTATTGCACCCGGTCTGAACCTTTTACATATTTACATATTAAAAACAATTCAGATATTATAATCTGTTTGTGGAAGACGTAAACATTATGAAACAATAATTTATGGAGTCTCAAGAAGAAAAAAAAAAATGCCGAGTGTTATCAAGTTCATTTGTGCATGAAATTTCGCCTATTAAAAATGAAGCAATTTTCCCTCCACGATTTTATTTCTCGTCGAGGCAATCGAATCAGCCTCGTAATTAGAGGGAAGGCAGCGGCGCTCGATTATTTAGTCTGCTTTCTTATTCAATTTCGCCGTCTCGAAGCGTAAAATTTTTAACAATTTTATACCAAAACCATCATTTTTGAAAGGCAACATTTTCGCTCGTCGGTTCGTCCGTTTGATACTCGAACAATCCTCAAAGAAGTTCGATCAAAGAACGCCGTTACTTTTACTTTTGCTCCTCGATAAATTGTAAGGGGCTATGTAGCCGCATTCCATTCACGAAATTACACGAACTTCTAAACAGAACCAACTAGTATTCCCGAGGATTGAAGGAAAATGAAAATCGACAGGAATGACTAGCAGGGATTCCGTCGAACGATCGTCCAACACAATGGTAATTGCAGAACAAACATTGACACGAGCAAAGGGAAAATAAAAAACCGAATCGACCGATCGTTTGCGCTATTCAATCTGTCGATTGCACGCTGCCGTTTAAAATATCACTCGCCCGCTCGTTATCGTTTTCTATTTAACGCGTAACGAATGGCACCGAACAGATCGTACCTCCTACACCATCCTCAGTGTGTGCGCAATGGTTACATAAATTTCCAGGTTTATCTGAATCCATTTTTCGACCGGACAATCAAATCACAGGTGCAATTAGCGAAATGGAGTTCCCGCTCTCTGTGTATGAGCGTGTAATCGCGCGATTCGATTTCAACTTTAAATTGTTGGATTTACAATGTCGGTACGTACGTGTGTATAAATGCGATACACGTACTGCAACGTGACCGGTTTCGGTTTGGCTGACGAGGGGAAAAGTAATGACGAATAAATGTAAAAAGGAAAAGATACAAAAGATAATTATGAGAAAGATAAAGGAATTTTTGAGACAAAGAATACTCCGATATATTTGAATTTTCATATAAAGAAGAGTATTAATAATTCCCAGTATAACTTCCTTCAGAAAGTTACGCCTCGTGCATAGCACTTCTAAAATACACTATTTCAGATCCAACACAGTAATTCCGCAAATGATTATTTTCTAAATAAAATAATAAATTCCGAACTCTGTTATCTCTAAAAGAGAGAGAGAGTCTGCTCACTCTCCTTAATTAACGAATTAAACGGATTGAGTATGCGGCAATTAAATCTGTGCTAATTTAGATAATGATGGATGCCGGCATCACTACGGATCTGTACGGAAACTGAAACACGAGAAAGGATCGTAGCTGCCAGATTCTGACAGTAGTCAGAAGCAGGCATGGTCTGACAGTAGTCACGGTTAAACCGCGGTCAGACAGAACACTAAGTACCGAAATCAAACCGAGAAAGTCTGCGATCTCTTAATATTTAAAAGGTGAATGCATTTGGAATAAAATAAATTGCACTAAATATTACGACATAAAGTACTTGAGTCAGACTGTTGTTTACAAACGAACATTGAAAATTAATCGTTACACGATGTCAATTGTTTATGCATAATTAACGGACGTCGATATAAATGAACAGAACGTTAATATTGTAATCATTATATGCTAAATCTGCCAAGCGTTTGAAAATATTAATTAATGCGATTATTAATACAGGACCCTCTGTATAATCGCGTTAGCCATAAAATTTGGCAAGACAACCTTTCTACAATACCGTGGGAAGATTGAATCTTCCCAAACTTGTGAAATTCAATTACCTGCTCTTCTGGCATTAGCCTCACAATAGCAAGTTTCTGTTAGATGGTACAAGCTGTAATATTTACTGGCATGGATGTTATCTCAAGCGTAGCGTAAAGCAGACATTTTTAAACCCATCAGCCGCGAACAAGAATTACCAGTCGCGTAAAATATATTGCTATTTGATTAATTGTTTAAACATAAGCTAGCTCTTATTCACAATTAGTGTATCATCAATAATAAATTATTTCACAACTGCCGCAAGAAGATCATTTTGCCGATAAATAATAAGGATAACACGGTATCAATATTTTAGGTGCCCGAGCTTTCCAAAATATTTAAATATATCGCCAAGAGTTTGCATCCAAAATTTTCGAAGAACCTTCGCATATTTAACTTCGCATACGTTATCTGATCGTATACGAGACTCAATTATTTAATCCTGTGCAAAGGGTTTACGCAGCAATCCGTATTAGATACTAAAATATTTAAAGCTTAATCGTTTAAAATCGATTCCCCGGGAGGAGAGTCAAGTCGCTAACTGTTTCGTCGGCCAGTCGGGCTATGTGCCGAGGTTCCACGGAGCGCATATAACGTTAGCCAACTTCAGAAAATGGACGTGTCGATTCATATGTACATCTCCCCAAGCTGTACGTCCACCGGAGTGTATCTAGAGAACTTATTAAGAGCCGATTTCTCCCTGAACCGACTGTCATTCCGACAGCCTCGATTCATTAACCCAGTAAGCGTTGGACAATGAATCGAATTACCAGGAAAATTCAGCTTTTCCCCCCGATGACGTTCGTCTCCTGCTTAGATCGTTCGTGCCTACGATATTAACGCTGGTCGCAAGCGCTTTTCGGCGCCGATGAAATATCCATGGATTTTTTAGCATTCAATTATTTAAACATAATGTTCACACGCGCCACACGGAGAATATCGTGGTACAAGGAACGAATTCTCCCGGTTTTCGAAGACAAGTTCGTAATGGTCGAGACGCGGGTCACTATAAACCTACATAGAATTCACGGTGCACCAGACATGTTTCATTGAGAGTGCATTGGGATCTCCGGAATTCTTGAAACTTTGACATTTTTCAGATCGCAAGTTCGAGGAGCTTTTGGGTCTAGGTTAGTCCGAAGCATCGGGAACTTCGAGATTTTATAGATCTTTGGTCTCTGAACTCGGGGAACTTTTGGAAACATAGAATTTCGAAGAGTATAACCTCCTACAGATTATAAGACTTAGAGTCCATGGGATGCTACGTACCCTGGAAATTTACGTCTCTTTCATAATTGTCCCCGAGGGCTTAAGAAATTTGGCGTCATGATAATTTCATAAGCTGAAATATCTGCGTATCTACGATAAACTATTGTGCATATATGAAAACATTATGCACTCCTGCGACATCCACAGATTTCATTTACACTAGTATATTCTATCATATAACTTGTGTTCCATATTCAGTGGATAATCTTTATGGGATTCTACAATCCTCAACTGATCTCTCGACTCGACGTGAAATCGATTTGGTTTACATACTGAGATCTTCGTATTTCCCATTTGGGCCGACCAAGAGAAACGCCATACCGTCGAACCATTATAAAATGTTTGCATTACTCCGAAATAAACGTCGAGCGTATTAATATCTCGAGAGTTTCGAGAATTCTGTGCCAATTATATTCGTACATTCAAATGTCGCACCTTTACATTGAACCTATACGAAGGCACAGTTTGTTATTTATTTTAGCTACTCGATCACCAACTACTCGAACTTCGTGGCAGTTAGCCCTCTTCCATTTATCGTATTTTCGTTTCGGGGCTAAACGGCGAAATCGCCGAACTACCCGAACTTCCGAATGGTTGTAAAAAATTACGGCGGCCATAAAACAGCGGAAACGACGGAGAACAGAGGGGAATCTTGCGGTAACGCGACACAAAGAATTGTTCTGTCTTCGTCTCAAGATTAAACTAATTTCCGCGAGAAGGTACGTGCTTTTTCCATGAAACCGGTCCGCAACGACGTGTATTAAATGCACACCGTCTAGCGGCTTTTCCCGTCATTAAAGCGGCGTTAAATTATATAATTGCCAAGATACTGGCGACTAAGGAACGTTGCACAATGCATGAATTCCCGAGGGAATTATAGCGTTGAAGAACACTTGCGTTACACCGAGGCGGAATTTTCTTTTCTCTCGTGTCGTGCGTAAAAGACGTGCAAAATTTTTGTTGCAAATGAACAAATAAATTGGAAAATTTAGTGTAGGGAAGAAGTGATGGTTGTTCCGTTCGTTTGCCAAAAGTGATCAGCTCCGCAAAGCAAAGCGTAGGGAAAATTGATAAGTTCATTTACATCGTTTCCGATCGTTTCTCATTAAATTGAAATTCAAACGCACATTTCAGAGTGCGTTATTACAGATGCAACTTTTATTGCGACTGGAATTTGCCTGTTTAGTTCGGCGTATGGAATTAATTTCGTTGGTCTGCGAACGATTTAGTTTTCGATTGACAGCGTACAACAATTGCGAAAAGAAAATTATATATCAAGCAATCTATTGAACAAATTTTCTCCCCAAACAGCAGGCTCTTCCCCATTAAACGTGTATTGTAAATTTCAACCGTAACAGCTTTAGTGTCATCGCGCTATTTCACACTCGTATCACGCGCAGAATTGTGAAATTCCGGAACCAATGGATGTTCAGCGAATATTTCCACGCGTCAATTCGGTCCCCGATATCCGAATAAAAATTCTATCAACGCCCGTTGACATATTAAACGCCGTTTCCAAAGTATATTTCCACTGTAAATAGTTGCGCCGTCCGATACGTGTGCCAGTACCCAAAGTACATATGTATATTCATCAAACGGAACCGTAAATATTGCACGAGCAAACTCTAACAATTTGTGCAAATAATATCTGCCGCGCACGTTTCTCGCACTTCGATTTTCCCGGGATCGATGATTGAAATGCCTCGCGTCTGCACAGCGCCGCGTACAATTTTCAACGAATTGCCATCCTCGATAAATTTCTCGCATTGCGCGCGTTACAGTACGTGCGCTGTAATAATTAACACTCGCCGTGCACGGTTCCTCGTGTACTCCCCGAATAGCGAGCATAACTATTGTCCGATTGCGAGCGTCCAATCTCAAGTGTTCCAATCCAAGTCGTACACGGAAATTGTTCTAATTTCTCTGTGAATGCAATTTGGGAGCACTGTCAGAAGGGTCAGCGCATCGCGCCTATATGGACCCTAAAATCGAGGATAGACCCAGCGATTTCTTTCTGGATTCGCTTCTGCTTGTCGTCGAAGTTAGAAGAAGTTCTCGCGTCTTCGACGTCACACGGATCGACGAGTTCCGAAGTTCCTCGGCGACCCTGCGGTTGGCAAGGATTATACCCAGTCGGATAATGGAACTACAACCGACCGGAAGATTCAACTTTTCAAAATATTGCTGAGAAAAGCGTTTTCGCCGCGCGGCGACGGAGTCACTTTTTAGTTTGAAGGGAGGGCCGCGTGGCTGTAAATAAGAGTCGTCGAAGACGGAAGTCGCATTTCTATAGAATCATCTGGGGAGAAATGATCCTTTGAAAATTGCAGGGTAAAGGAGAATCGGCGAAGCTGCCGGGAAATGGCATTGCTAATAATAAAGTGGAGTCATATTGATATTCGATTTTGAATATTTTTCCCGGACGTACACGCGGAAATCTTACGTTTCGAGGGAAACGTGTACTTGATTACTAAAATGTTTAAATCTGAGAATGTGTCCGTTCCATTTGCGGAAACAAAGAGATGCTCGCGGAAGAATGCTGATATTGAGATACCCGACAATTTCTAGTAACTGTGCGTATAATTCTTCCCTTCGATAATTCCCCTCGGTTTAAATTATTAAACCAATCGTCATTTCCGTCATCGCAACATCGAACAGTATCGCAAATTAAATCCATCGCCTTCATTACCATCCAAGAACCCTATCATCAGTGATCGTTCCCCGTGCGAAAGAAAACCAGCACTAGAAACGACGATTCTCCAAGAAAAATTCAAACGATTCTCGTCCCCCAATCTACACGTCGTAACAACCTAAAAATATACATTCAAACCCGGTAGAATCTATTCGTCATAGCAACGAAACACACGGTGACACCTGAAATCCATTCGCCACCAAAAATATCGCCAATCGAGAATGAACATCGTCCTATATATTCTCGCCCGCGATCCATAAACAACTACAAAATAATATCGAACAATCGGTCACATCGTAAACACCCTCGTCCATCAATTACAATATCTACACACATATTGATCGCTCGAAGGCTTCGTAACAGACGCCAGTGGAATCGTTCGCCCGCCCGGAAGAACGGCGAGGGGCGGGAAACGAAACGGATTAGCCGGTCGTTTCCGGTCTGAAAACACGGTCTACGTCGGAATAGCCATCCGAACGTTGAACAATACGGGCCGTAGCGGACACTATGGTGGACCGGGAGGGTGAGGAACGGGAAAGCAGTGTCCAGCCAGGTTCATGTGAAATTTCAGTTGCGCGTCAGCGGACAATGCATGCAAATTCGCCGAATAATCCAACGATGAATCGTTGCCGCGGTTCTCCAGTCACGTTCGCGGTTCGCGTAACATCGACAATCTTTATTTCAACAAGCGAACGAGCGAACGAGCGAACGGCGACGATCTACAAAGGACTCGTCCGTAATAACGCGCGCGGATAGGCAGTGACGGACGGATGTTCGTGTCATCAACAGGTTTATCAACAGGTGAAAATGCCGATACAAACGCCGCGGACGACCGACGGAAATGGTGAACTCGACCGCAGACGTTTCGATATATGTAAATCGGGTGTGCACTGGCGTCGTTGGAAATTTTCAGCGATGTATTCGTTAATACTCTGTGGCGTAACGGGACGTATAATTTCAATAGTCATTTCGTCCATCCTTGCGCGGAATTCCGGTCAGAAATTCATCTGAAATGATCCAGCATATGCGTATACATAATATCGCAGAATACACCAAATATCTTCACTTTTTTCGCACTGCGTGAATTATCCCCCGAATGATTTATCTTTGAGATAGAAAAATTTTCCATCAGCTGGTGTAGGAGCCATGGGAAATATGTCATTCTTTCGGGGCGCCACCTGACACGATAGCACAAGGTATGCAGAAGTTTGTTCAAATAATCTCACAAAGTATTCACCGGCGTGGTGTATAGAGGCAACGCTCGAACAAAAAGGAACCAACCTGTATCCTGGCCGTGCAAAAAAATTCACGAGAACGGGCAAGAAGGTGCTGATACGTTTCTCCATTAACAGGGAACCTCGCCGCAAAAGTCGGGCTAAGAAAAAAGAAAAGGCACTGTCACGCGGCGAACAAAGGACAATTTATAAAACTCGTCGGTAACAAAAAGCACAAACAAAAATAAAAACGCATGGTGACAAAGAGCTTTGCTGGCAGGTTCTTTGCCCTTTCTTGCTGCATCTTTTTCAACCACTAATTTCAGTTTGCAACAGGCTGCGGCGACTTGAATGTTCGCAGAAAAGCAAAGGGACTCTATCATTAGGGGAAAAAGATTTGTGTTGCACCGTTCAAAGGTTTCCATACGTCTCCCTTGAGATCCAACGTTTCTATTAGTAATATTCTTAAAAATTACGCAGGCAAAGATTCCAGTTATTATAATGAGGCATTTTATTATAAAAATTATTCTATATTCTAATTTGTTGTAAAATAATTTTGTTCCCTATATACAAAAAATTCCTTCGCGTAACAGAAACGATGAACAAGTTATTATATCGGAGTTGAAAACAAAGTCTGTTCTGCTCCCGGCAATGCTTTTTGATGTTACATTTCTCGTGCAAAATAGAAAATACACAGCCATCAATTGCAATCACTTTGAAACAGAAACGAAAATATTTGGAACGTTTACTACTTGCATAACTAATAAATGATAAATAAACTGGTACCACTAGTTACGTGGAAAGTGAAAGCATGTATAAATTGATCAGATTAAAACATTGCAAATGATACGAAAACAATTGGGGATGGAATTAATTATATTTCAGCAAAGAAGGGACTGAAGCTACAAACAGCTTGTCTAGATTGTCCCCGTTTCCAAGTGACCTTATCGATGAAATTTACCAAAGGTTCATCGATATTCAGGACATAAATTCCTGTGCAGTTATATCGTACGTATAGACCTAGTCGTTTTTGAATGAAAACGGAAGGTGCGCATCCATATGCATGAAGCAATTAACAGGTGAGCAAGCGATGACACACCTCCTTAGTACCGACAATTGTTCTGCTTACTGTTTGTACCTACGGATTACACGATTCTCGCTCGGTACAGTGTTAATGGAATGCTGAGTTATGTAAACAAGCCGTAATCATACATCAATCGAGTATGCATGACACGTGTTCGATTAATACACGTCGTGTTTCTGATATATTATTATCTGTTACTACCAACTGCTGTATCGTGCGATTTAGGAAAGTTTGTCAGTGATTAATCGGGATTAATAGTTCTATGTTTCTTTATTAACTGTGATCGATAGTTCGGTGTGATAATAGGATAATGTTTATTCTGCCCGTCGAGAAAAGTGCTACTGCCACAATCGATTATGGAAAATTAGAATTTCGCAACTTCTCGTTTGTGTGGGTGTGAAAAAATGCACTTTTTAGTGCGAACAAATGCAGCGGCCAATCAATATGTAGTTGGTTAGAGGCGAAATCTAATTTATGAGAGAAATTAAAATGATACACCCTCTACAAAAATCAATATTCGCAGAATATTTTTCAGCCACTTTAATGGAATCGCCGAGAGTATCATTTAAATTCGATCAGGGGCCCATCTTTCATCTTCTGTTTATTACGACTATTACTTTCATTACCCGCGAATTCTATTATGTTCTCTTTCAAGACCAGCTTGGCAACCTGAATGCATCTAGCTCAGCCATGGATCTCTTCTCAATTTGGCATGCATATTATTTGCAATTCGTATTACATACTCGCCCAGTCGTAAGTGCCACATATTTATTATACAAAATCGTAACACAAATCCGGTGTAATGTTTTCAATAGCAAAGCAATTATTTCTTTTGTTTGTTTCACATCAAACGGCCAATGCGAAGCAGCGTACCGATTGAAAACAATTAATTCCCCGAAAGATCCAAGAAATGATGCTAAAAACAAGCCCCTTAAATTCTTTTACTCGAACAAAAGAAAATCATTCGAATAATGCCTGACACTGGCATGGTGCGTTCAACTTCCGCCGGAAGTACGAACAACGGTACGTCTCTCGCGACAGGATATTACGGTCTGCATGAATCTTTGGTATCCGGCCGATTCTCCAGGGCGCTCTTAAGCATGTCCACGCGAACTTATCCTATCGGCACACGGTCGCACCTTCCGGAATGATATTTCGCCCCGTTGCAACGAGAACCATGTTCATCGGCAATTTATGACCCTGAATGTTTCATCGCTGCCGATAAGCTCGATGCAGAAGGGATACTTTCACTATTTACGAGAAATATGGCCACCCTAACTATCGCGAGTTGATATCAACTGTTCGCCATGTATTATATACGTGCCAGCATAGTGCTGCATACGTTTAATAGCAAGTTGTGCGTGGGGGAATTGTTTAACAATTTAATTTAACTTAATCAATGGCATTGTTAAATAGTAAACGTTTTCGGGGAAACGTATTATCGTTATCACATTATTGGATACTAAGACACAATGGGATATTTAATGAGTAGTAGTTAAAGATTGCGAAAACTATGAGGACGATTTGAATTATTGCGACTTGCAATTCTGTACGTGGGTTGAGGAATGATGACAATTGTAATGTTAAAATAAGTCAGTAAATTAGTTAGTAAATTTCTCTCTAGTTTTTAGTACAACCTCGTTATACTTTCGAACCCTGCATTATTATTTTGTGGCCCCATGCGTATTAGCCCACTACCAACCGTGCACCATATATGTACAAGCGAATCGAAAAGAAAAGAGCAGTTTTACGTAATATTTTCGAAGCAAAACAGCGAACGAGGGTGTTCGAAAAGATAAAATAAGCATTTTCATGCTTCCGCGAGGCTCCTTGTTGCCAATTACTGGCTCAATGTAATTAATTTGGCTTCTGCTCGAACGACAATCGATTTACACACCAATGAACATTCCCGTGGCGTTCATTTGCGGTTATGCAATAGCTTTCGGCGTTACTTCACCTGCGTCGTGAACCACGAATTCCATCGGGGAACAGAAGGAGCCCTTAAAATCTACGATATAGTCGGGAAGATAAGAAGGGGTCACAAAATTTGACCACTTTTCAACATCCACCCTTGTCTAACAATAAGACGAAACGAAAGACAAGCTATTATAAACTCAAAGGAAAATATTGCCCTGAACGAAACGTAAGCAATACTTTCAAATCGAGGTGCGTGCAACATAAATAAACAAATGGCATAGACCGAAAAAAAGCAACTAGATATTCGTTATCCAATGACGTGTCCCTTCGTATTACCCATCGCGATTAAAAATCACCACTGTTACATCCGATTCATCTAATCCAGAACCATGAAAATTCTGTATTCCATAGTCATACTTCGTACAACGACAAACAGAAAAGTAAGCCCTTAACTTCTATCACAGTCGCGTCTTGCACTCTTCCGAATGTATCCAGCTCGATGTAGAAAGAAACGAATCACCCCGTCTTCTCCCTTTTATCGCCGGCAATGGACGACGCACGGTTTCGTCGTCAGGTGGAACGGCATTTCCCCCGAGGGCTGAAAATATTGACGGGCGACGTCCAAATAAGGCGGGGCAAGAAAGTAGAAAACGAGAAAAACTGCTAAACGGAGAATCAACGACAGTAACGATACACACAGCAATCCTATACCGTTACGCTTTCATTGTACCGCTGTATCGTTGCCTCGCTAAACATAGAGGGGTGTACCTTTCCCTTGAAACCCTTTGCCAGGCGACACGGCTGCAAGCAGAGTCCACGACTAAACAGTTTCTAGGTGTTGGCGTGACCATGCTGAAACCTCCGCCGCAGATTTTCCTTTGACTTTGCGTAACAGCGGGTAGAACGGATTCGGTTAAAGACTTCGGCTTGATTTCCCTCGATTTCTGCACGATTCTCTTCTGTAGATAGTATTTCTTCTTCAGATCGGTCATCTCGTTACTCATCTTGTCCATACCGATCTTGTACTCGTCCAATTGAACCTCGTACACGCTTACCTCCGCGAGCAGACACTGAAAAACGTTCCCGTGAATCATTGAGCTCGCGTGCCTCGTAACATCTGCTACGTTTGAAATACAGAGACTGATCGAACGTTAATTTGCCAGCGAACGTTCGAAGTCCTGGGAGATGAATGTTTTGCTGGGGTTGAAGATGAACAACTTTTAATCATTCATTGGTTCACGGTGTTTCGTTTAGTTTGCACGTTAGATCGGTTAATGTGTCGTAGTGATGGGATTATCAAAATTGCGATTTTTGTTCTGTTACGATCATGAATCAGATGGGTGAATAACGCGTATCTGTTCTTCGTGGAAATTGTAGAATCGATTAAACATTTTTAAGAACGGTTGCAACAAAATAAATTGGTGTGACAGATTCGAAACACCAGAAGAACGCGAATTTGGAAATAAATATAAAGGTGGAAAATAATTTATATTACCTTCATTTTCTGCCCTCTTTCGCGTAACGCTTTTTGAGTTTGGTTCAAAGTGAGCGCCACCTGGGGTCCTGGATGCTTTGATAAAATTTCACGTAGATTCATGTACAATCTTTCAGTGTCCTTTACTTTCTTCTCCTTTTCGACCATGATCGCGGCCATGTTTATGACACGCTTTTGAAGAATTTGAATTTTCTTTAGTAGTTCGTAAGTCGATGGATCGGAGCCCTTGAGTGAAAACAATATTGAACTGTATATTGTGATAGTCTGCAGCGGTTTTATGCTCTTGAAAAAGAAAGCTCCGAAATTAATTTGAAATGAGTTTCAGAGGTGATTCCTTGTCACGTGCGATATTACTGATGCCGCTTGCATTAATTTATATCGAACGAGAGTAAATAAATGTGCTTCGATTTTGTCGTTCTGTATCAAGCATTATTTGTGACATAAAGTATTGTATGCGACACTGCAGGGAAGAACATATATAATTATAACTGGAGCAGACGACAAAAAGGAAATAATAGTAACACAAAATAAATAAGCAGCCATTTTGAAAAGTGCCCAATTGAAACGACACATTGTAATTCATTTAAAAGTAATAGTGCAGATTATTAATTTTCTTTAACGTATAATGCAAACAATTTACTACAATAATTATAAAAGAAATTATGAATCTAATTTTGAGCGATTAAAAAGTCAAACGGAGTACCACGAAGGAAGCCGCGTGCGCTACGAAAGTTCTACCAAAGTTAATAAAACTTTCGTGCGATGAAAATCGTTGAAAGCAGAATATTATCGGGCCACCCGCAGTCTCATCAGTCTGTGCAATATTCACTCTCACGCGATCCCAAAATTCCAACCATCCCCGACACCGCAACCGCAACTGTACCTCGAGTTTCCTCCACCTATGGATATTTAACGGTGTCTGGACCTCCTCCTCCAACGCCATCACCTTCAGCCTCTCTTTCGTCAGATCACGATTCAAATGGAACACTTCCTGTCGCAGATCGCTCATGTTCGCCATGTACTTCGTCAACAAGGTCTTCTCTGTCCTCAACTTCTTCACCTCGAGCTTCAACAACTTTATCTCCTCCAATCTTTGATTGTACTGCGCTTCGCCCCGTTGGAGGGTTCCGTGCAACACTTTTATTCTACTAAACTGGAGACTCAACTCGTCGTTCCTGCGGACCAACTGTGTGCCAAGTATGTCTCTCTCGTTCATGACGTTATCGATGTCCTTCTTGTGCCGGCCGATGTCCGATTCCGCCTGCTGGATCACTTGCCTCAAACTCTTCTCCTCCCGTTTCATCGACTCGATGTCGCGTTTCAGTTCGGACACCTCCTTCCGACTGGATTGAGCTTCAACCCTTATCCGCTCTTTTTCCCTCTCTACTCTGCTGCGAACTTGAAAATGGAAGATTCCTTTAGAATATCGTTATCACATCGGTAGAGCCCTAACCCGTTTAGAGGCAAATACTTTATTTAAAGTACCACTTTACCTACACTATTCTATGTATATCTAAATTGGACGTATATTTTTGTATTTACGTCAAATGGATTACCATCAAACTGTAATATTTCGTGCACATTTGTGTACAGGAAAAACGAATCGTTCTTCAAGGGAACAGCAAAAGGGATGTATTATATTTGTTATCAGTGTGGAATAAAGAGGATATTTTTGTATGTATAAAAATCCTTGCAATTGCGGCAAAAAGTATTGGCGACAGAACTCGCTCTCCTCCCTTAACCGATTAACCAAAGATTTTTCTAAAAATCCAAAGAGTCCAGCTATCTTCGTGGTCCAGCAGGGAACGATCAAGCTCGATGAACAAATTATTAGAAATAAAATAGCAAATGAAACCCTTGTCAGAGGCTTATCGAATGGCGATGGTTGGCCGCTTACGAAATTCCTCCTTGACCAGCTGTCCCTCCTTTGTGACGATATCCTCTTTTAGCTGCTCGATCTGATGAGTGAGCACCTTCAGCTTGTTCCTCAGTTCCTGTATCTCATCTTGCGCCTCTGTCAAGCTTTTGCTGCACTGGTTCCTATCGGCGCGCACCGCCTCGAACAGATTCTGTTGCTGACGGTACTTGGCCTCAGCTTCAGCGAGTAGTTTCTTGTAATTGGAGAACTCGACCTCTCTCAGCTTCGACTCGTTTATATATCCCTCCACCTATTGGCCAAGTTGAGATTGATTCACACCTTCCGTTTGGGGTACAAAGAGGTAGCAAGATTATGGAACGACGGGTACACCGGGGACGGATATTGTTATTAGGCAATTAATTTGGGGATATTTAGAACAGAGTGTAGAACATTTATATATTTAACATCTTTGACAAAGGTGCAGTTTGGCCCGATGTGCTCGAATCAGGGGAAGAATATGAAAGTTTCAGTTAGTAGGACAATTGGTATCCCGAGGTTTTCGAGATCGTCGATTACAAATTTGTTTTACCAACAGCTGGGAACGATTTATAAATAAAACAGTAAACGAAGAACTGTAGCGCTAGCATTTTTTAAGCATGAACATGTTTGTTTATTGGTACTGTGGTTGTTATAATATTTAAAAGAGCACCAACAGATTTGCGCCAGATATTATTCTGCATTTGGTGCATTTGGTGCATTTGGTTAAACGTGTACGGTCAAGTAGCGTTTATTCAGATTTTATTTTTACACGCAGTCACTCGAATTAAATCAGTATTAATTACAATTTCAAGCACAAGCTCAAAATCGGCCGCGCGTATACATTCAATCATTTTAACCATTGCCAAGATGATACTCAATACCAACGCGGCAATTCGATTTATCACATATCTGTTCTTGTAATGCCTGTCGCGTTCAAGATATACTACCCAGATTTATCTGGCGGCATGTTTCCAATCCAAACATGAATCACCCTGTTCCATAAAAGATAAAAGGGTAAGAGTCGAAACGGGGGAGGGAAGTATCTTTTCTGAATTACAAACATTCGAGATTAACACACCTGACCGAATTATCATATAAACTCGACAGGTTCAGAACTACACGACGAACAAACAATTGACACGAACACGCGTACGAAAGTGCAACCCCGATATTGTCCCTGTATCGCGTTTATCGCAAATCTTTCGCGGGCACAATGAACAGCACGATTATCCCGTGGCAAACCCAAAATGAACGACTAACCGACGTCTACCTTTACCTCCTGCTGGCCTACGGACCGTATATCCGTCTGCGAAACTCGCTTGATGTCTGAACACACAGCAACCATACGGCTTGGCGATCCCTCAGCTACACGTCTAGTATATAGCTTGCCTGACAGCTCACGCTATATCAACACCTATTATTAGATAGATGTTTAACAGTGCGTCTACCTCCACTACTTGCAAGATGCCCGATTACGCAACGTCCCGAACAATTCCACTTACCCTGTCGTACAGGAGGCGATTTTCGATTTGTACGAGAGCTGGAAACGTGTGCTCGATCGTGATCGTCTGAGGGAAAGTTCAGGTGTTCGAGCAACGTCGTTCCTTGCATCCCGTGTTTCGAGTAATAATTTGCACGGGTCGCAGGTGGAGACGGGACTGACGGCACAGATGAACATCATTGGCGATCGTGGTCGAATTTAAAATGAAGAATAACATCGCTCGACGCGCGGTAGCGTGTTTCCGTCGGATAAATTTCAATCGATATCGTTTCGAGGGGGAAATCGTTTGAAGAAGAAAGAGCATGGCGCAAGAACACTCGTCCGAACGGCAATAATTCTTATGTTATTTATGATAACAGACAATTATAATAATGATAATATAGCGTTGGTGCATTTCGCTATTTTCAACATGATTCCAACGTGACTCCTTAAATTGAAGTTGATATGCGCGATACGAGCGGGCCAGTTAAATTCAACAATGAAAATACGAAATACAATGCTATATCGCGCAGGAGGAATAGATAGCACAGAATTAGGTCCGTACGCAACTGGGAAAGTAGTATAAGACAGCATGTGGTTAGATAAGCGAAGTGGAACCACGCCTACGCGGAGTAGCGTGGGACGGTACGTGGTCAGACAAGTGAAACGATACCGCATTTGTTCGGACAAGTACAATAGAACTGAATTATAGTAAGTGATGTAAGTCGGTGTATGTGCAGCGACACGGGAACCTCCGTTGTTATCCAGAAATAAAATTTTACGAGGAAATTATGGAAATTGTTGGAAATGACCAAATTCAGCATACACTGCTGAGCGTAATTATATCACAGCCAGGTTTTTTTTAGGAATTTTACAATTTTTACACAATAGTTTGTAAATCTTAATAACATCATGCTGAAAGGGAATATTATTTCGTGACAAAAATTACGAAACTACAATTTATTTAAAACAAAAAAAGAATTCATTGGTGCACATCTGCAGCACCAACGTGATTAATAATATAAAATATTTCTTTTTCTTCGGCATCTAAACGAAAGTTTCGTTCAATTTGATTAGAGCCAAATCGTTATTTACTTGTATTTATTCCAAGCTAAACTGTCTATGGACAGGTTTCTACGAAGTTCCTGTTGATCTATGAAATACCATTGAAAGCCTCCTCGGCGATATTAATGGCATCATTATTCTGCAATGTACTCTATTTTATGCATCGAACAACTACCTCCACGAAGTTGCTTGAAATCCATAACAGGTCTCCCTTCACTTTCCCACACCTAACTCTAGAACTTCTGAACCCCGAGCTCGCGTGATCGTCGTGATACTAAAAACGTACTTGATACTCTTTTTTTCTTATGCCAAAAGTCATTACCCATATAGCAAACGATAATCTCCGAATATCGAAGCTAAGGCTGGATAATATAAAACGGTAAAAAAATTGTTTAAAACGTTGTATAAAGAAGAAAAAGCTGTAATTAAAAATTCCTCGATTTGTACATACGACGAACAAAATTTCTATAGCTTATTCTCGGGTCAATTCCAGGGTTAATTCTACGGCATGTTAAAAAAGATTCTAAACTGGTACCAGTGCCCACCAAGGGGTGTAAAGAAATGTTCAATCAACGTACATCTCAAAATCAATCCTCTTGCTGTGATATCGTATTTGTTTTTCTATTTACGAGCGTCAATTCTCGTGACGAAAATGTTCACACAGATATTGCACCGAATGGATTGAAAGCCTATCTATGTTGACTACACATTTTTCACTTCTCTTGCAATTAGGGCGTACGATAAGCCCGCAACGTTTCAGACCTATCCTTTCACCGTCCCGTACAATATTATTAATACGATTAATCCTGGGATTAATCGGCCAAACAACTGTGCTCACCTGCTCCGCCAAATTCTGAGCAAGTTGACTGTGCTTCTCTTTCTCCTTCTCCACTGCGACCAAATGTTTCTCACCATCCATAGCTTCCTGCATCACATTATCCAACTCGTGTTCAATCTTTCGCCTGCTATATTCGCAGACCACCATCTCGTGATTTAGCCTCTTAATCTGTTCGCCCAGTGTCTCTTTGGTGCGCGCAAGGACGTTCTTCTCCCGCAGAACAACATCTATCTCTTGTTGCTTGTCGAAGTACTGTTTTCGCGACGTGAACGCCTGGTGTTCGGCGTTCTTCACCCTGGCCAACATGCGCGTCAACTGCAAATCCATTGACGATCGCTCGTTCTCCAGTTTCTGTAATCGTTTTTCCATCGTCTCTTTCTCGGCCCTGCTTTTCATGTATTCTTCCTTCCGTCTGGAACGGCGAGAAATTCAGATGTTTCGATCGTTACGTTACAGTTGTTTCGACTGACGATGAAAATAATGCGACCCTCGCGCTTGTTGCCGCATTGAAAGAGAAATAATATTTGAATGCTTTGCGCGTGGTGCGCATCCCGCGCCCACGCGAATGAAAAACTTTGCAATCAGCGCGGTGGTCGTTGTGAATAAATATTTTACATGCTCTGTGTCTCGATAGAATTTATTTCGCGATATTTATTCTGGACTTTTTTTTGGTCTAGTTAAGTTAACTATCAATCTTGCATTACATCTTATTATAGAATTATTTATATTCGTTCAATGACACTGTTAAACAATTATAAAATTGCGATAAAATTGCGTTTATTGGGAAAGTTTGATTCTGTGTTAAAATATTGCATTCGTTTTGAAAATACATCATTACGGTTACATGTGTGTGTTGTCTACAAATTATGCTGCAAAGGCCGAATCGTCATAGCGCGAACGTACTAAATTAAATGAAAATTATTCCATCTCGGTAGATCGCCCTATAGAAACGGACAAAAATGCAGTAAGAAGAATATGCTAAGCGTCGAGACAGTGTCGATAGCAACCATTTTTCATTCAGGACAGAATGCGAAGAAATAGCTGTCGCGCGAGTCGTCTTCACTTCGCCGTTGTTTTTTTTTTTTTTTTTACGCGAACAGTGGAGAAGAAATTTCGTTTTGTCAAGCGTACTAAAAACATCTGTAATTCTTTAGAGAGGCGAGGAGTTACGTCCTCCCGTTCATCCGTCGTTTGCCCCAGAGAAATGTATGGCAATTTGCATAGCAATTATACCCTGACCTGTACGTATCGACGCGCATTGTAATGGAAGATTTAATGGAAAATAAATTTCATCTCGTGGCTCCCGTCTACCGATTCCCCCGATCATACCGCGAATATAATTTCACAAATGGTCCGACGAGTAATATATCTCGCGTTAGCTCATGCGCCACAATCAATTTCATTCCAGTCACGAGCGATGTTTTGTTAGCTGAAATCGAAATAATACGAGTCCGGGACATTCGAAACGAACGGTGGTAAAAAAAGGAAACGAACGACGTTCGTTCTACCTTGGCCGCGGCTGATTTAAGCTTAATTAGGTTGTCGATACGGGAGCATTGTCGTATCGATTATATAATATTTTAAAGGTTGGGTTATTCGTCCGGCAGTAAACTTTGCGCAACGCCGACGTGCAATTCTGCACGTTGTAGTCGAATTTTAATGTGAAACTGCTATCGTTTCTGGGTAATTCTGATAAAATATGGAGGGAAACATGTAGAATGTTATTTAATATCGTAGGTTGAAGTTTTGTAGGGGATCTTTTTATAGTAGATATAAATATAACAATATTTTAATTATTATTATTATCATTTTTCATGCAATTACTGATATCACTGCAAAATTTAAACATTTTCTATTCAACTGCGATAGAACACAAAAAATTTACAATTGGCACTATCGTTATACTGTGCTATGGTGTAATAATATACCTGTGTATGATTTGCCTCGCTTCTTTCAAGTGCGTGTCCCTTTCCGCGATTTCTTTGTCCGAAATATCTATTTGGTGGTTCGCATTCTCCAGGTCCGTTTCCAAGTTCATCTTCTTCACTGAAAGTTTGGTGATCTCTTTTTGCATCTTCTCGCCGGTTTGCCTTTGTTCCTTCAACAGACTCTCCAGCTTCGCCACGTTCGCAGCTGCCGCTTGTATCGATGCATTCGCCGTCTAATTAAGTGCGTTCAACCATTAATCTCGCGCGATGAGTAATAATCTATTCGCGTTCATTTTTAACCAGCGGTAATTTGTTTTAATTGTAACCGAATGCACGTATGCGAAAACGTCACGGTAATGCGACAATAATTGTTAATCCAGCGAATGTAAACATCGATGTATTCGAAACGAAAAATGTTTCTATGCGAATGCGCCTGATAATGAGGATTTTTATTTAAATTTACTGCATTATTAAGTTACATGAGAATGTAAGTGAATATTCATATAGCATGGAAACGAAGCGAAAGATCTTTCTTGTGAAGCGCCCTGAATATAGTTTGTCCAAAGGTAATTGTTTCAAATAAGTATGTCAATGAAGCAACTAATTAATTATTTCTATAATAGTATACAAATTTCACTATACTTTAATATACTGATATAGAACAACTGCAATCGACTGCGCCGTCAAGTGGCACGAAATACATTACTAATGATAATATTGTACGGTAAGTAAATGCAATCATCGTTCCATGCCAAAATCGTGGAAATCACGAGCGAAAATTATTCCACGGTTTTCAGCGAGTTACCATCACAGTGCATCAACGTTCAACAAGTTTTCCGGCGAAACTTTTCGTTTTATCGATCGAAGTCGCGTCTTACAACCAAGCCAACGATCATCTCGTGAAGATTAGCTTTGTTCTTGAAAGCGTTCCATTGACTGTTCCCAACTTGCTGTCGTGGTTGGGTTCAGTCGTCTCGTCCCTGTTGCCGTCTGCGAAAACTTATTGAACTTTCGCGTGCATTTCGAAAGAAAGAAGTGTCAACTTGTGGAAAAGACGACTTCCCCGATTTTCGTTGGCGGAAGCTCGAAAGAAGCCGAAAACCTTTCAAGAAAACTTTACCTCATACATTTTACTTGCCACTTTCTTGCGCCGAGACGCTGCGCGAAATGAAAATAAAAGATTGCTCGAGCCAAGTTAATCTACTTAAATGAATTTAATAGGTCTGCCCTTTCTATCGATTTCGCGCCCTTCTTTAATGAAAACTTTGTTTATACAAAATTATTCGAAATATAGAAATTATTTTATATTTATTGAATATTTTGTATCACGTACGAAAATATTGTTTTATCAGGACACTTCAACCTAAGGTTCCCTTTACTTCGTTGATGCCCACATCATTTCCCTCGATTTTCACTTGAACAAAATTTTGCATTAACCAGATGCATCGATGTTTAAAAATAATATAAGCTGCGAAATTAGTTTGAGATTAAAGAAAACAAACGTTTGATGCTATACAGCATCAGGGTATCTTATACTAATTTTGTGCATTCAATTTTGTTCTATTCACAACAGTTCTACAAACAATTCGGCAGCAATTTGAAGATGAAGTTTAAGGTTTCAGCTTTCCTCTTCGAAACGGTCACTCCGTAATTGCAAAATCAATAAAAAGCACGGCGCCCGGGGATCACTCACCTCGAGATCATTCGTTTTTGAAGCGAGCACTTCTTGCAGCTGCAGCACCTCGTCTTCCGTTCTCTGCCTGGCTCGTCGTTCTCTCGAGATCTCGTTCAGATGAACATCCAAATTCTCTTGCATCTCAGACATCTGATGGCCGACGGAACTGTTCCTCTTCTCGAGCTCTTCCGTGTACAAAGACATGTTCTTCAACCGTTGCCTCAACGTTTCCACCTCGCTTGTCAGCTTCTCTTTCTCTTGTATCAAGCTCTCCTTTTGCTTGGTAACGGTGGTGCTACAGGTGTAAGCGAAAAGGTAAAACGTAAAAGGAGATTCTTCGTTTCCAAGATTAATATGAGGGGAGGGTGATTAAAGAAAAATTACGAAAGTTGTTAATAATATAATAACAATTGAAATACCATCGTAACAGACATTGGATATTTCTTATCTATTTGCGTATTTAGACGCAACAACAAAAACGTGTCCATCGTTAATCCTGAAAAATCGTTAGGAAAATATTCCATGAAAAATTAGAGAGAAGGGAAAGATCGGAAATGAGGCAGTGAAATACATACGATACAGCCCTATCAAGTAGAACATAAATTGAAAGTAAAAGAAGATCGCTAAAAAACAAAGCAAACAAGGAGTCCTAAAGAAAGCGTACACGAAAAATGCTGAAAGTAAACCAAAAGATAGAAAATACATAGAGATGCAACAGTTTTCTAACATTCGACACAAGCAAATGGTAAACGTCAAATAAATGAGCAATCAGGTTCATGCCGGTCCTTCCCGTTAACCAATTACAGGGCAGCAATTACGAGGCGAGCAACATCGATCGGCTATTTTAACCCTTTGCGATTGAGTTGACCGGAAGTTAACGACAACGCCCGCCAGGCCCTTTGTCCCACGGCGAACAGGGCAAACGAAGCGCAACATCTTTATGAACCACTATACCGCAAGCTATGGTTCCGTTAGTACGGAATTGCATTCGGACCGTGTTGACTGAACGCATACGAACACGCTCGTCATCCCCAGGGATTAAACTCGGGATTTCCTTGTAACTCGAATGTGATCACGACGTGCATACGCTGGACCATGGTGTCTCGATGACGATGTCGTTTGCTACGGTCGAATGGAGCTTGCCGAGGGAATTAGTATGACTTCGAACGAACTTTTTGGATGGAAATTTAGCGGATTCGAAATTTCAATGGAATTGAAATTCGTTTGGGGGGAACAACGTCGACGCGGTCGTGCGTTAAATTTGAACATTGTATTGAAAACTGATATTGCTGCATTCTTGTCTACTGGTTGAAGTATAATGGAAGAATAATGGTCACATTGGGGCAAGCTTTAAAATTAAGAATTTCAATGGATGGCTGAGATTAGAACGTTCGCTTCGATTGCATTGCAAAAATCCTTGTGCACTTTGTAGTGGAAACATTAGATTATCTAATGGTTTTCAGAAACTCGTCTGTTCCACCGAAACATTTGTTGGTAGTTAATAAGGGGGGACCAGAAATGGTATTAGACATGTCTACTACAAAATAAAACTACCTAAAAGTAATTCGGCAAGAAATAAACTATTCTGTATCGCCAAAGTTCTTCATCATTTTCATGTTTTTCCAATCAAGTCAAAATTTGGTACATGTACCAAGTAAGCAACAGTTTCTCGATAGAAAAAATCTTTGCTCTCCAGCTTCTAACAATGAACCACGGCATTCATTATGTTAAACCTCAAATAAAAAGGATATATGGTTTATCAGGATAATTGTACAAGATAATAGATCATTGATAAATGTGCACGATTATGTCCAGGAAAATATCAATTCGTCGTTAACGTCCAATGGAATTAATTTGAATGATTCCCAATGGAAATGATAACTTCAAGCTCTGTCAAAACTATACCTCGACTTTCAAAGCCAGACAATATATTAACAGATTATTACGGAAGGCACTTTGTTTTCTGTAAATTCTTGAGGTGTTACATTAGAGGCCACGTTTTATCTTTTCGCTCGAGCGAGAAACGAGCCCCTTACAAAATATATCTTTCCCCATTTTTCACTGATACTCTCAGGTAATGTTATCGTGCCCTAAATTGCTCTAGCATTTCGCTGATACGCATGGCTGTTGTTCATAACCCCATTTTATCCAATTAAAGATCGGACAAATATTCTACATTTCTTTGAAGCCCGCTCGCACGTATATTTTTAATCACTTTGAATTTAGATCGCAACAAATATATTTAATTTCATTCAATTTGGATTGCGCGAACATTTTTAATTGCTTCCATTTTTAATCGCACGAATGTCTTTAATTACTGCAAATTTCAGCAAAGAACTCAGCCTTGCATATTTCGCACTTTTCGGTCTAAGAATCGCTTTGCCAGTTTTTCACTCCAATAACTTTATGCCCTTTATAATTTTATCATTCGAGCAATGTTACAAGGAATTCATTGGATAATACGTAATACATATTTTATCGCAAAGAAACGTCAACTGCAAAGTATATTGAAGTTTATTAAACAGGATAAAATTCACTCTCATTTTTCGTAATATTTCCATTAATTAAAGCGTTTACGTTAATACATTTCAAGTACGATTTGCCAGAATTCTTCGTCAAAATGAATGCCTTAAATCAATCATTTCCTACCTGTTGCATAACAATTTAAACTTTTAAACATACTAGTATATGTATAGTTATATATAAATAAAAACAACTTGATATTGTACACAAAGTCCACTTGCCAGGGATGTCAGTAAGTGTTACATATAATAAAATGGTACAAATCTGTCGAATTTACAGAGTGTACTTACTCTTCATCCACAGCCAATTGTTTGTTCTGCTGGGCGTTTTCTTCAGTCAAATGTTGAATAGTCAATCGCAGATTCTCGATTGTCTCTTGTGCATTTAGCTCGCGCGTGTGAGCCGCATCCGCTCGCTTCATCACGTTTATCACCTCGTTCTTCAAGCCTTCTATTTCTACGTTTCTACTCGAAACCGTACGAGTTAAATCGGATAGATTGCACTCCTTTACAAAAATTTCTTCCTGGTAGTGCAAAACATATTTTCCAATGATAATCCGTGCAGGCTGAATTTGCTAATGTACTATACAAGTTCTAGTTTTACAGATTACTCGTTATTATTCATATTGCCAATTATATTGAACTGTTCATTAATTGGATAATAGCACCAAATTCGGACAAAGTTGTTACATGTAATTTATACTCACAGTGACCACGAATTTCGCGAATCATTGCACCGATTAATATCAATTAGTATCGGAGGAATATATATTTGATAGCGAGCACGGTTCAATACGTTATATTTCAATTGATATTGTGAAATATATTTATTGATTCGATATTCCATATTTTTCTATATAAATGATGATTTTATGAGAAATCTAGTGGCAAACTTTAGTATAGTATTGGATTTAATGCAATTTCGTATTAATTGTAACAAATGAGGGAATTCAGATAGTGCAAGCAAGGGTATAGTAAATGCAACGTAAATCTATAAATTATTTAGTAGCAGAATAAAAATTCATTTATCTTTCGAGACGAATTATTTGTAGCTACCTCGGTTGCAGTGCAATAGAGGGAGGTATACACCTTAATTGTACCTGTAACGAATTGCACTTCAGTGTCATCTCCTTTTCTTTCTTGTGCGCGCTATACAACGACTCGAAAAGTTTGGTGTATTCAGCCAAGAAGGGAGCCAGCTGCTTGTTGTCTTTCATTTCCTTCAGCACCTAAAGAACGAAGTTGATTGGTAAGTTTCAATACTGGCTCCACTTTCATTATTACCCATTCACTAAAATTTACTTAATTGGCACTTATTCCCTCATAGAAATCTTGCATTTCTCTGTTGAATGCAATTCAATTTGGTTAAAATTAACAGTTCTGCCGAAATACGTGCTTGGCAAAATTGTTAAAAATTCGACATATCAAACGAACACGATTTATTATGCATAACATCCCGAGGCGCAATTTTGCATTTTAAACCGTTGTCATCCTAACAAATGAAAAGATAACGGCCAGAGACAAAACGATCATGCAAGAATGGTATTTCATTAACCCTGCCCAGATGTACATATACATATAAACTCTTAAGCCAACCCCTTCTCAAAGCTCGTGCCCGTCTCCTGGCTCGCATCCATCCCCTAACCCTCTTTTCTTCTAATGAAACCCTCTTCGAGACGAAACAAAAACGCTCTTACCCTCGTGTAATCTTTCTCAAGGTCGCAATACGTGCTGCTCGCCGAGCTGCCCTCCGATAGGGTATCACTGGAGTCGCTCCCATCCTCCTGAAACGTGTCATTCCATGCTGACAGAATATCCGCCGCGACCTGTACGACTTTTTCACGATCATCGTTACCTAGCCGCGCCACTGACCGCGCGATATTAATAGCCTCCGAGGAGCCGATAAGGGTACGGCAAATTTATCACCGCTTTTTGTCGTCGCACCGAGTTTACGAAGTCCCTAATCAACCGCAATGGCCGAGAATACGGGTATCGGGCGCAGTTAGTTTGGGAATTTCTGGGATTTTAGCGGCCCCCGATGGTCATTAACGATTGATCCCGCGTCTGAGACTTTGCGTTCGACTTATTGTTACTGTTAGTGCAGCTGCTGGTCGTCGGACCAGAATCGCGTATAAAGGTTTCAATTTGTTAATTGCAATGCCATCGTTGTCCGCTGCTGGAATTGTTATTAAATTTGTAGACGACCATGTAATAGCACGTGTCGATTGATTTATAATTATGGTCTTGATTGGTTCGTCGTGTTTTCTCTCTGTGTTAAGTGCAGCCCCATTGATCGGGCAATTCGTCTGACTTGAATATCACGGAGATTTGTTGGAAATAGATATAAGTTTTAATCAAATCGTACGTATGTATGTATGCGAGACCTTAAAAGTTAATATAAAAATTAAATATGAAGATAAAAAGATTAGCTTCACGTATTCTCTACCGCACGAGACTAATTAAAATATTCCTATTAAATATTACTCTTTTATTCTTTTTTTATAATTATCGCTTGTCTGCGCTTAAAATATTCCGCACAGTTAAAAACATGTATGAAGTAATGAAAATGTATGTATAACTAATAACATTACTCAATTACCCAGCTAATAGCACGGTTCAGACAATTTTTGACATTGAATTAAATCGCACGCTAGTCTCAAACGCAAGATTTAAAAGAAGAACCATAGAAATATAACAGAATTAAATACTCTGTCAAGAGTTGTTGAAACATTATTAGCTTTCCTTTAATTTCTTACCGCAAAATAGTCGCGCGGTTAGGTTATCGATACATGAAAGAATTCAACTGTAATAACATCGATTTGCTTCTCTGTTAAATCTCGTTTATCGGACTTCTCCGTGTCCATTATTGCCCTTCGTTTGTTAAAAGATCTATTCTATCAATGAAATGTAAATCACAAGGTTGCACTATTAAATTAAATAAATTACGCGTGTAAAGGTGGACAAAAAAAGAACTTAACGTAAAGCGAGATCGAGCCTACTAAACATTATTCTCAGATATCTCGCTCGTGCTCGATTTAATATAACAAAACACAAGCGTACATTAAATTCACGTATGCATTGAAATCGGTTGAAAAATTTCGATCGCTTGTTCAATTTCCAAAATGCTTTTACGCGTAAACCTCATTCATTTAAATCGATTCTCATTATTTATTTCTTTCTTTCTTTTTATATCATAATTACTGCTGCAAAAACGTATACTCACATCCAAACCAGCGTTCATTTCCATATCCATCATGGTGCACGTGCAAAATATTCACAGATCCTCGATTTAAACAAGACTCGTTTTTCCCATGATAAATATAATTTAAATAAAGTCACGCCTTTCCAGGATTCGCAAAAAACCAAACACAAAATAATATTGTAACGTTCAAATAAGCTCACTGCAATGGCAGCAAGGATATTGGAAAGAAAATTCAAGTAACACAATTAAAGGAATTCAAGCTCTATATTGTATCTTTTAAGCCAAAATTTTACTCGCAATAACTAACGAATTATTTTTAAATTATTAGAAATAAGCATTATCTAGTTTATCAAACAACAGAATAAGATTATGTTTGAATTATGCTTGATGTGTACTACTTAAGCGGCCAAATTTTACTGACTTATTTCACTGTTAGAGACAAGGTAAAGCTTTACTCCTGAATAAAGCTTCAGTATCGCGATTTCCTATGTTTACTGGTATCCATGGGAGCTTTCAGAAATCCTTGATTCCTCAACAGGCTGTAGGAGGGAGATCAATATTCACTTTCTTGCAAGGTATGTGCAATTCTTGGACGAAATTAAACGCAAAGTGACAAGTTGAGAGAAAGAAAACCTGTACATTATAAAGGTGTAAGCCCATGGGTAACCCTTTGAGCGATATTCCAATAAAATTACAGGCATTATTTCATTACCCCTTCGACATTCCTTTCCGTCACTCAAAGGATCAGTAACCGGTGCTCGCTGTCATAAATAAAAAAAAACGAATTGAACGAAAATATCATTGTATTAATAAACTTGTCATCGTTCATATATATATTAACATTTTACATCGTAACACTTATTTGTATGTATAATGTATACATATATATATATTAATTCTCCCACTAAATTGCCTTATGGTCTATCTTACAATACATATGCATCTGAAGTCGTTCGTAGTACGGAAAAAAAAGGCCTATGCATTTTCGGCGTCGAACAACACCTCTCAAACACCTTGGATGACAAACGTTATTTACATTCACTTTCTGAAACGTGTCCATAATCGAAATCCTCAATATGCATACATTCGTGTATCGTTCGAACGTACTCGTCACATCGAACATCCCGAACAACACCACTACCTTTTCTCTATTCATAATTCTCGTCGTCGTGCTCGAACCTTGGACCCTTTCTTATTCACAGAATTTTCTCGCCGCGAATATCTTTCGCGCGATATTTCCACCTGCGAGTACAACCCACGAAACGAAACTACATCCAAGACGTTCCGCTCCGAAGGATCCCGGCGAGCATAGAAGAAATTGTTTCACAAAATCCAAGGTGAACCGCAATTCACACCGACGATACACGTACTACACGCACGCTTCGGCAAACAATAGAAAAATAATTCCGACGTACACGCTTCGTCTCCTCGTAAGTCGATATTTTCTAGCTAATTGGCAGATCACGCTCGTCGTGATTTCGTACGTGAGCAACAGCCCATTGAAACGGTCTGGATACAATTGTGCCATTTATTACAACGATTTTTTCATTTATGCTAACGTTTTCGTTTTGTCTTGTCTGTCCTCTACAACTTTTCTTTTTTCCTCCCTTTTTTTTCAACTCTTTTTCAAGTTTATTCGTCTACTATGCACAGGCTAGTCTGTGACAATTAGGCACAGGGGAATTCTTGGTTACCAGAGCCATATAGCCGGAAAAAGATTGGGAAGGGAGGACTAGGTAGCAGCAGGAGGTGCTACGATTGGGACCGATCCTTTTCAGGTGAAACTTTCTATGGGATTTGAATAATCTTTTTGGTCACGAGAAATCCGAGTTTTTGGCTGCAGAATTTCTGTGAAGGCAGCTTATCCATCGATACAGCCGTATCTCGAATAGAATGTTAGAGTCTCATTTCAAATTTGACGTACAATAGACCTCCGTTTGTCCGGGCAGGACAGGTGATCAGATAATTTGTACAATCGGATCATTAATAAATTGTAATTCACTGATCTTCGACGAACTTGGGGTAACAAGTTTCACGTCATTTCTTTGCAATGTTCTATTACTGCTACGCGAACTATTGCGTTATAGAAATCGAAAAGAATATCGAAGTATTGTTGTTAAAAAAATCATAACTAAGAAGATATTTGACAGTATTAACTGTCGAGTATAATTTCGTTGAAACAAATAGAGTTCAATTGCAATAACTTGCTTGTGCTTGTTTGTAATTGTAATTTCGTAACTTTCTCTATATTGTACTGTTTTATGCTCAAATAGTAACATTTAAAATATGAATAACTAAGTGAAATAATAAATGTGAGAAATATGTGGATTCTTTTTTTTTATATATTTGACTATACTACTCGATTCCTTTTCCTTAATTTTACCACCGTTGCAACGTTCAACGTAGATCGACAAAATATTCAGCAACATTAGAGTTAGAACTCGTTACGTAACGATTACGATTATGCATTTTCAATACGTAATAGTTAAAACACTTATTTAATGCATCGTAACTTCAATGATCGCACATTTTATTATACTTTCTTCATACGAGACACGTCCAATGCCAAATCAGAATTACGAAATTTTCTAACATCCAAGGGATGACCTCGTTAACAAGACTTTTAACTACCACGCTTCCACAAGTGCACAATTCTGTACCTTTCAGACACTTTTCTTCGCTTTCACTCGGGAATCCTTTCGCCGCTTCGACGTGCCTGTGGCAATACCAAGGCAATAATTATGCGCAAACATAACACTCGTTCTAAACGTACGTATCTGCATAAAATCGTTCAATGTCGATGTTGCACATTGAAGGGCTACGAACGTTTTTATCACGCGAGGCTTTTAAATTAGCAGAACCACGGGTATTCAATGCATTCCCTTGGCAAACTTTATTGCAAGCGACAGCCAAAGTGGCAGGATGAGAATTGCAATCTTTCACGGCACCTGTCGACCATGTTGAAAGGATTCCTCGAGTCGTTCATAAATTTACAGTCCGTAATTCGAAGCTCCGCGGAAGCAATAAATAATAAGCAATCTTCCCTTAAACGGAAAATTAACATGTTTTAACATTAATACAAAATTAACTCCTCGTTTATTTCGTCCATTTACTACAGATGACAGAAATGATTATTACTGGTAAATTTGCAATTTCAATAGTGCGAACGATCGGTAATTGTCAATTATTATACTTCGCACACGTTGTCACAAACACTGCTGGTTGCATTTAACGATTTAAAATGTGATGCCGTTGTTCGACGTTGTTATTATAAAGCAATTTTGCAAACTACACCGGGAAACAGTGACGTACATACTTCATCCTCTGAATTAATCACCTGCCACATTTGTCCCATCATTCTATTTTCCCTGGAAGTCTACATCATGAAAATCACCGGAGCAGGCAAAATTTAGAATTTCACAGTTCTTCCGGAATACTGTATGAATTATCATTTTTCCTACAATTTTAAATAGTTCACGTTTAACTGCACCTTCCGACGTATCTATGATTAATTATTACAAAGAATAATGAGTAAACAATTTTTTCTCTCGCATCGTATATATTTTACGACAAATTATCAATTTCAACAGCCTGACAAAAATAGCTATGCGTTCATTCATAGATTTATAATTCGAATTCTCCACGCACAATGATCATTTTTCAAAATCCCGACTTCTTGTTCAATTATTCCTCGAGCCTCGCAGTTATATTTACAGGCACATCGAACAAACCAAGCACAGTGTGAAATCCACAAAAATTCTGCACTTTTATAATCGTACGCGAATGATCCACGCGACAATCTGAAATCCAATTTCTGTCGGCTTAACGTCGCTTACACGATGATTATGATTACAGGTTGTATAGATTAGTGAAAGCTCAATTGGAAATTGATGCGATCTGCCGGCACAGAAATTGAATCAGTAAATTGCACGTTTATAATTGAAGCGGGGGTAATCACTGAATTCGCGCGCGCATAGCAACGGTGTAGTCGTTGTTTCAAAATCGGATAACGCTGTTTAATTTTGTACTCTATTCAATTACGGTCTCTCTACAGCCATGGATATTCGTATTTGTCTGACGTTTCAATCGTTTAAAAGTGTAAGTAACAGGAGTATCTTGAATCGAAAAATTCATTTTCTTTTGAGGTCGAATATTAGACGGTTGTATTAAAACGGAATTACTGAAACAATTTTACAAAACGTTCTGCGATTTTAAGAAAATAATTCTTCCATACAAAATACACCCTGCATAATATCGCTAGAACCTATTTTCAAATGATGAAAAGTCGTAATACTAAAATTGACGTGTCATGTTAATTTTATGTTGAATATCATTCGCTAATCAGCTAAATCTTCATACACTATTAATAATGGTAAGTATAGTATGAGAGATTTATCTCACTATATTTGTGGACTAGAAAGATTCGAAACTTTCAAATGAATCATCTTAAAAGATATAATAAAATAATCCCACTACTGGATGGAATATACGTTCTAGTGCGCGAATAATTACCGAACAATTTTTTTGTTAATATGTAACATCTATTAGGTAATTAGATTGACAACAGACGTTGGCAGTAATCGCTTTGACGTTACGCTAATAGTAACTTGTTCGAATTCAATGATTACCCAAAATAATTGTTATTTTCGTTGCATCGCGTTACACTCTAACACTTCGTAAATAATTCTGTACAATCGAACAAGCTGAGCCACTTCGTCTTCGTACAAGGAGAACAGATTCGGTTGGCCTGAAATCGTGATAAGAATTCTGAAATTTACATTTCAGCGAGGAAATTCGATACAAAAATTGAAAAGAACGAAACCTTATTAAAAATAATTCAGAAATGTCGCAAGTATATAATAATTTGTTTGCATTTCCTGCATTCGAAAACTCTTTATGCACGCCTTTGTATCTAATTTCCTCGAAGTACCTCAATAATTTTGTTAAGGTATGCGATAGTGGCTATTCGAAAATCACCGCACTCCTACGCGAAACATTGATATTCTAAACGAATTTGTACATAAGGTATTATCGTTGGAAGAATTACAATAATTAACAAATAAATGTTTGCTAACGGTTCCCTTAACATCGATTCTGTCCAAATATATTAATTGCGCGAGTAAAGTCCCTGTAACTATAGCTATCGCGAATTGAATAAGATCACCCAAAGAAATTGACACACGTTACAGAGCTGGGCGTCACATCGACGAATTTCCATCTCGATCGCTTCAAAATCAGTCAGAAAATTAATATATCAGTCGTGAAAGAATATCTAGCAGCAACGAAATTTTCTCCGCGGCACACCCTGTGTCAATATAGAATTGCCTGTGCAACCAACTCAGAACTTTTCTATACAATCAAATAACAGAAAAACAAGAGTATTGGTTAAACTTATAGCCTAATTGAAACGGACACAACATACAAAGTACCATTCAAAAACTAGAACGAAATGGAAAACTTCACTTCACTTCTCATTACAAGTTTCACTACCAAGAATACGATACAAAAGAAGAAACGAAAGATACTTTGCAATCGAGTTCGTATAAGTTTCGAATCATTCACCAATGTCACACGCTACCTGACCTAACAACCCTTAGCTGCGAAATCATCGATTCTATTCAATTACGACTACACCTGAACGTTCTACAATCAAAAGCAGTCTTTTAAATCGAAATGCACACGAACTGCGGCGGCTATCATGGCAAGTCCATAGACGTTCAACACTTATTGCCAATATTACGTTACGCATGGAAAGATAAAACAAGTTGTAAATTAATTTACACATTTTTGTCGACTGTGATAATAACTATTTGGATCGCACAATCACGTAAAGATTATATAAACGAAATTATTGTCCAAAGTTAAGATAAAAATTCATGTAATCCTTAACTAAATCTTTCCATCGATAGAATGTTCACGTTTCATTAATTTACAGTACCGGTGGTACTGAAATATTGACAATACGCGTTAAATATCTTGGTGATCGTATAGGTTGAAAATATGCGCCCATTGAAACAACAGATGTTACAGTATTCCTTCTAACATCGCTATGAATTCTAGACCTTTCAACAATTTATCCCGTGTCCCTACTATCGTAGAAAAAATTGTCCGGAATTAATACTGTTTCTACAGAAAAGAAATACATATTTCTACATTTTTATATCGAAGTTCTCCGCGACAATAAACATCTTCATGTCTTGCGCCTCGTATTATTATATTACACCTGCCTGTCAACGTCTGCTGTTTCAAGGGAAATTGCGCCGTCAACCTTGTCGAAGGGGTCAATTTATATACCGCTATTTATCTATCGATAAAGATCCTTTCAATGCCGAAGTATTATCCGCTAAACCGTCCGCTAACTTATACAGATATGTATAATCGAGCGATCACCTACATTCCCTTATAGATCTATTTAATTGAAGCTTGCGAATTTGAAGCATCGGAAGGATTAACCTTTGCAGCAATTATTCTATTCCTTTCATCAGCATAGTCTGCGTCGATAATTTGAAACTCGTATTATTCGTGGGAGGGGGATGGTTTTCAACGAGGGGGGAAACTTATTGTCACGTAAATTTGGCACAGAATCTACTGACGTGCCGCTGCATATCTATGCTTCGAAGGATCAACGAGATATACAGCCGTATCGCATCTCTTCCAGATAGAATATATGTCAACGCGAGACTAGTACGCACCACCTTCGAATGTTGTGCGAAATAAATTCGTAGAGCGGAAAACTTTTCATCGATGAAACGTGATAGTGATGATACCAGCGGGATGGGGGCCTGTGTCTAATGCTAGACACGTTGTCGACGATTTAACGTTGAAACTATAATTCTTACTGCGGAACGATCGTTTGACATAACGCATAGTCAGACGCGACACGCAAGGGTCTTTTAAATAATTCATCTTCGTTAATTTCAGTCTACGTTTTCATCCCCCTTTGTCGTCGATATTCGTTAAAGGCTCCCGTTCGAAGTCTTTAACTAGTTAATCAAGAATCTTGCGTTCTGCCTGAAAAGTGTGTATTCCAAAATTAAATACATATATATGTCTATATGTATAGATGTACGTGTATATAAATTACGAATATATCTATTTTACGACGCATTGCCGAAATATTCTTTAGAAAGTGCGGCAATGTTTATCAACGAAGATTAGAGGATACACGCCGCGTGCAAAAGTCAGATGAAATTTCGAAATAAATTCTGTTATTAAGAGATTAGATGTACGTTCTAGAAAATAACGGGAAGAAGAATCGTGTCAGAAATTTCTGATAGCCAGCTTGGAAAATATGTTGGTTCTATTTTATTGGATGCATTCTTTGTTACCGTCTTATCTTTTAATCATAGAATAGCAAAATACTTAAATACTATTCTCTCTTCAAAACGATCAATATTACTGCGCTAGACACGTACGACGAAACCCTTTTGTACGCGCTGAAATTGTTTTGTACTTCAACTATGGTATATGGCAAAATTGTATTCGTGGTTTCGTAATCGTTTCTTGAAACTCTTTTTCTTCCACTCTTTATAGATTTTAAATGAAATGAACACTCGATCTCTCGTAACAAAGTTTATTTGAAAATTTCAACAAATTCTTACACTATGAATCACTCTGCTCTCGCTTCTATCACGGAAATTCGCCGCATTCGATTTAATTTATACAAGAATCCGACGATAATTCTCTCTCCTTCTCGCAAAGGGAATAAATCTGATCCAGTCGGGAATTACGAGCTACCCTATAATTATGCAAGACGCATCATAAAATGTAGACATAACTTCATGGAGGAGACCGAAACATAATGATAAGCATATGTAGAAGTAAATATATAGGATCAGGCAAATATTTCCCTTTATTCGAAGCAATTTATGAACTCGGAATAAGCATATTATACCAATCACTTATCTACGTTCGCAAAAAAATAGAAAAATACTCTTTTTTTTTATTAAAATAATTTGTAATATATTACACTTACAAATTATAAATAACTATTTTACGATTATTAATATTATACATGTAATGTTCGAGGGGCGGGCGAAAAAATGTCAACATTTTTACAATACAAATATCGTTAAGTTTACACGGTCAGGAATTTTTTTTCTTTTTATAATATTTTACATTATTTTCCCGTCTGATATTCGTGCTTGAAGTTACATCTAACACTTTACGACAAACTCTGTCCAAAAAAAAAAAGGAGAAAAACAAACGAACAAACAAAAAACAAAACCGACGAGTCTCGTTGGATTGAAGCGTAAAAACGGAACGAGATACTCGACTGCAATATCATATATATTATTATCATTACTTGAACACTCCAGAGGGAAGAAAGTAAAGGTACAAACGGAACGTGGACGAAGAAATACATGATGAATAACAAAAGGGGGGATGGGGGGGGGGGGGTCAGACGTGATATACAAAGAATTGTTAGTCTGTACAATAAAATCGCGCGTGTCCTAAATAAAAAAGCAAACAACTGCGATACAGTTTCCTTTCTTTTTTTCCTTATCCTTATCTCTCGCTCGTTCCATAACGTCTTACCCGCCTAACGCACACGTAAGATTAAATTATGATACAACTGCTTTTGGAAATTAGCTCCTTGAAAAACGTTCGATCACGACGTGTAAAAATATTAACGATCGGCGCCGACATATATGTATATATACTCTAACTTGACGATTTTAAGTGCACGTAAGTATAGAAATCACACGAAGAACGATCGCGTAGCGTCGACATCGCTTCGATTTTCATTGATTCCCTTTCATGTTTTAAAACGAAGAGCACGCTCGCGAAACGTTTCATATATATTATCAATAAGCCCGCGAACTTGATGCAAACAGAAGTAACTAATTATCCTATCGTTATACAAAGAAATTAATCTACAATTAATCGATTGTTAACAGAAAGAAACGTAAACTGTAGAACATTAATTTCTACAACGTTCTGCAGCATCTTCTATAAATGATTATAAGTCCAAAATGATTCGACGATTTCTCGAGTCACATCTTGGTCCAATTGTGTGTAAGCAAAAGAAAAAAAAAACATAGAAAAGGAAACGCAAGGATATCACAATTTATAATACACACGACAGTGTCGTAAAACGGTCCTGCACCTATCTCAGGGCTATTAAAAACGCTGTATTAAAATTTTCTAGTTCCTCGTTCCCCTGTATCCACGTACTGCATTGAATCAGCAAGGTTCATGCTCTTCGTGCCAACTTAAGCAACCCCCCCGAATACTGTCGACTATTTTTTGAACGCCCAGAAACGCAGTCTCATGATCATCGTCGCCAAAGAACAAAAATCGCGTGGCGAACACCTCACAGATCCGCACACCACTCCGGACCCAATGAAAACCGAAGCGAAAAGGACACCACGAAGAAAAAAACCCTTTTCTTTTTAATATACTGTGAGTACACCAGTGTGTACATATATGCATACATATTTATATAACTATGCTCGTATCTGCAACGTTTAATCCTACGAGAGACAATCCGCGAGAAACCTCGTCAACGATCGTCGTGCAGTTAGGAGGAAAGAAAGGAAATCAAAATTGAATGAAACGGTATGAAAGACATTTCAAATGTCGAAGACCGTCGCGAACGATTTAAACGATTCATTCCCTTTAAAAGCTCTCTCGTATACCTCATCCAATCAAAGTTCAGCTCGCCGAAGTCACTTGGGACACCGTGAACGGTGTCACCTGGTACACAAAACACCTGTTACACACCCTGACGGGTTTCGTGTGCCCGTAACGTGGCAGGGCCACGTTGTTGCTGCTGCAACGACCGCAGAACACCTTGCCGCAATTTCTGCAATGGTGTCTGCGTCTTACTACCGTGAACCCCGATTGACACCCCATGCAACGTGGCGCATCGTTGTCCGGAACCCAGGCCGGTGCCCTTTCCACGCATTCCTCGCCGCGTTCTGTCACGGGTGACGCTGCAAACGACGAATAAAATGTTTTAAATGGATTTATAAATTGCGACAGAATTTTGTTTTGTTTCTTTTTTTCCGTTTTTAACTGCCCTGCCTTGGGGTTCAATTATCTCTTTCACCGTGGAGTTCGTATTATACACTGCCGACGAAGAATTCCCTGCTCGACGCGATGGGATACTTGGAGACGTTTGTTATGAAATAAGTCTAATCTGTTACTGTGGTGCGTCAGATTTATGGCTCCACAGTTTTCATGGCTGTCTATGGTATTTTAAGTGGTCGGAAATATTGTTCTTCGACGGTATACACGCACAGAGAATTTTATTTTATTAGAAACAAAAAAGGAGGAATGAATTAAAGAACGCGAAGTAACGATTTCAAACCTTCGGACGGTGAGTTGTTTCTCATAATAAATCCAAGTACCTTTTACAAATGAACCTCACCGATAGCTTGAGCAAAATTTCATTGGAATCAAATAATTTACGTAACTTGTGCGTAAGCTTACGGGGATACTTGAACATACCAATATGTAGAAGAGTAATATACGTACATGTGTTGTGTTCGTGTGTAGTCGTAGTCGGTTCCAAGTCATCATCATATTCTTGCAGCGAATCCTGTCGGTCGTGATTGGTTGTCGTGTCGTTCATAGGTGTATCTACCTGGTTATCCGCAATTAAACTTTCATCCTTCGTTTCTACGATTTCTACAGTTTGACTGCTGTTCATCAGGAACACGCATTTCAATATATTCCGCAGATCCGAGGCGAAATTCGTCTGCAATTGATCAGCCACCCCCGCTATACAGACAAACAAACGATGGACAAGATCCTCAGACGATCTGAAAGAAGGATCATTGGAGAATTATAAATTAATTAGAATTGAAACAGTAATGGTATAATTTAAGTAGATATACGATATAATTTAACCAGAACTGGTACAGATCTCGTTGAAGAAGAAAATCGAAGAAAAATTCGTGAAAAGTTGAAACCTAAATATTTAGATGCAGAACGATCCATACAAATAGTAATAATAATTTTCATCTGCCACAAAGAACACTTCCCTATATTTTCAACGAATATACATCTTCCCGAGACACTATATAAAGTGTACTAAACAAATCGTTACGAATGCACGTAATCAGCAACGAGACAATTCGAATTGACCTCACGGAAGGAAATGCAACGAAGCTTACCGAAACTTCGCCCGAATCTGGTTCCTGTTTGCAATTTCCGCGGCCTGCATCGCCAACGCTATCTCCTCGTCGTCCTGACAATCGCTCTGGAACTCGCTGGTCTCGGAACTGGAGTCGCAGCAACTCGAGCAACTCGAACTGGACCCGACGTCTGCCTTCTGTCCCAACGAATGATCCAAACTGAACGACTGCGTCCCCTGGACCGTAGTCGGGTTCACCAGCCTCACGGCCCTCGTAGTCCTCTGCGTATTATTGTCATTTTGCATCCCATACGACACAGTCTGGGTCGCGACAGGCGAGACCGGCTCGACAGCCAGGCCACTTTTGTCCGTTCTTGGTCCCAAGCCGTCGTTCATCAATCCGCTGGGACTTCTGCTACCCAGTTTCCTCTTCGTCTGTTCCGGTCTAGAATTCACGCTTTCGTGCTTGTCCCTCTTATCATAATCCCTCCTCTTCATTCGACTGATCTGCTCAGACCTGGACCTCCTATGATCCAACAGCTTTCGATTTTGCGGCGACAGGTTCCTCTGACTCCTAGATACTATGCTACAATTCCTCTGGCCGGATCCAGGTGTGCTGCGTGTTTCAAAATGTTGCAACCTTGGACTGGCGTGGGGACTATGGCTACCGAAGTTAGGCATCTGTCTGGTGTTTTGGCTGGGATGCAGACTGGCCCCGTAACTAATTAATCTAGGGTTCAAGCAACGATCCGTCGAGTTCGATCGAGAGCTCTCTGTGCTGGCCGAGGATCTCACGTTCTGGAAATTCTGCACCGTGTTCTCTTGCAGACCATAGTGTATCTTCTGGCTGTTCCTTTCGTGTTTCCTCTGGTGTCTCTGTCTCTGTTTCTCGTATCTCATTTTTCTAACCGCGATCTTCTCGTGCACGTAACGCTCGATCTTCGTGCCGATCTTCTCGATGTTCTGCGACGTCGAGGGACAGTTCTCGCACTTCAGATCGCTCCAGAACTCTTTCCGCGACGTTGACGCGTCGATGCTCAAATTCAGGTTCTCCCAATTCTCGGAATAGTTTATCTGGAAGCTAGATTGGTTCGAGTCGCAGACGGAGATCTGCCCGTTACCGTACGCCACACCGACGAACTCTTCGTTCGTTCCGTCGAAGTTCGACGATATTCGTGGAATGTTCTTCGCGGCCTCTGTAGTGGATGCGTGTATACCTTGGACGTCGATCGAATGGTCCAACGAGGTGACCGTTTTCACGCTTCTCAGACTGCAGACGCATGAATTTTCGGATATCGTGGAGCTCTTTCTCTTCGGCGAATTCAAATTAGAACAGGAGTAACTGGTATTCTCTTGCGTATCCTCGTCGTCCAGCGGGTGCTCGTCTTGCTGGATTTCATTCGCGAACGTTTTCTTCTCCTCCGGACTCTTATCGTACAGACTGGTATTCTCCGACGAGATCACCGTGCAGATACCGGAGTCTGTTTGCTCGGAGATCTCGTTCTGGCACTCGCCGTCTAACAACAAATTCGATAACGTCTTGTTCGCCTCGGAGATTAGTTTCTTCGAGTCCAAGTCTGGCAAAGAGTTCTCAATGTGAACCGTCTCCACCGTAACGTTATTCTCGTGCGAGACTTGGTTCAACAGGTACTGCGTCTGCGGGATTTCGATGTTGTCCGAACAACCGAGAATTTCAGAGATGTCTGTAGTCATAAATTCCTCTTGCTGCTTATGCTCGACGTATCTGTCCTCGTTTTCATTGGGAATACTGCATTCTGGAACAACCTGTTCCGTAGTGGGATCGACGACGGAAACGGGGCTACGGTTATGATCTAGTCTTCTAGGACATGGACTGTCGTCGCAGGATAATTGTCTACTGCTGTTCGACGAACTGGCCGATTTTTTAATACGATACTGCACTTCGTCACCTACACTTTCTCGTTCACTGGATGCCCTCGCGATATTATTACACCTCACAGCCTCGTCGTGACCGTTCACGGATACGTTTAAACGATTAGGCCCGGTGTCCATGATCGTTTCACGCGTTTCCTGTCGCACATGGATATCTCTGGCCGACTGGCCAACGAGGTTCTCTTCTTTTAATGTTTGGACTACGTCGTTCGCGACCTCGTCCATATTGTTCCCCGTGTTCCTTGTCACTGTGTAAAAATCTACGATGAAGTCTTTGCAGTTTGGGTAGCCGGTATAAAAATTGTGAACGAACTCCTCCAGATCGGGGATGTCCTGGCAAGCGGACGACGATTTGGATGATTGTGTAATGGGGCCAGATGGCTCCTCGTTGGAGCACAGGAGCTTCTCCAGCATGTACAACTCACGGTTGTTCAGGGTCCAGAGAAGCTCTCTGATCTTTAGAAGGAGCGTCTGAAAGAGAATCGGAAAGTTCTAGTTTTAATTTTCAGCCTCACCGTTTGTGGTGTGTATAAATATGCTTTGAAGGATTGAACAATTCTTCATTATTCGATTGGCGACAATGTGCGGAAATTATTTGTGTCGTACGTATCGCGTTGGCTTACGGTTCAATGGATTAGATAGATTATGAAAGTGTTTATACGTTAACAAGACCCACGTCGGTTTATAATAACCCGACAGAAACAGTTTTAATTTTTGACAAAGTGTCTCTATGTGCAATTGTTTTGAATTGAAAAACAGATTTCTAATTTATGAATCATATGTTTAGTGGTTCGAGAAGATAAGACTGTCCATTTCTATAATTATTATGATTGGATCGCTGACTCACTTCGAAGTTAATGAGTGTTTGTTGCACGACTTTTGCCCCCCAGCTGTATTTCATTATATTGATTCATAGAATAATTGTTAGATTGAGGATAGATCAAATATTCATTCCAGTTTTATGTACTGTATGTACTCTTCGCTCGATACAAATGATACGAAATTTACACACTTTGAGAAGCGGACAAAAATTATTGCAATACTTAATGCTCGTAAATAAGCTATATTCGTAAAACATAGCTCTAGTTCGCGAACAAAATACATATTTATCGATCGACTGTTACAGCAACACATAAGACAGGTGAAAAAAATCTCCTTCAATTCTTTCGCTCCACCATCAGTAATTCCCGCTCCAAAAAGGGAGAGTCTAGACTCTCGTATTTACCATGAAAGTTTCTCAATTACGAAACATCCGCAGTCGTTGCATTCAATCATTTCCATACCGACTTAATACTGAAATCGATTAAACTCGTCAACTCGTCTGCCGAATTTCTCATCGAACTAAAATTGCACAGAGCCCAAAGCCAAAAACAGAACAATCAACCATAAGACCCGGTCACAGAGAAACTCCGCAAACTTTCTCTCGAACCACGCTCGTTTCTTTCGGCCCATAATAATCGAACTTCATCCAGGCCCATGAGACAACGTACAAACGAGTCTTAATTATCCTCGGCTATAATTGCGCGTAACAGAAAGGCTTACCCTAAAAGGTCTAAACATTTCACTGATGTTGTCGGGGGAATTGAGGCACAGCGGACCCCCCGGTGGAGCCAAAAGGCCAGAAACAATCGCCAAACGGGGAATAGTAAACATCAGGGCCGGCTCGTAATTATCCACGTCGGCCTGGCTAAGCAATCCACGTTCGAGAGCCCTTTGCAGCGTCTCCGAAAATAAAACGCACACGAGCTCCTGCTGCTCGTACTCCTTCGTCGATTTCACCGGCACCATGGCGCCCACGTAGCACAGCTCGAAATCGGCGAACAAACGGTCGAAGATTTTCAGCGACTCGATCAGCTTCTCCAGGGATGGGTCCAGTGGATTTTGCGTCTGAAAGAGGAACTATAAGAAAAGAATCGATCATTGCCGGAATGGACGAGACAAACGTTTTCTTCGGCATACGAGAATGTAATCGATTTTGTTTAATATTTCATTGCTCGTGATTTTATTAGGGATCGCGTTTTGTTTTTTTTTTAGATTGCAGGGCTCATTCAACGGGAGTTCGTTTTTTATTGTAACACTGGAGACAGGTGAAAGTTGGTATGTATAATCGGAGAGTGATTTTAGGTTCGTAAATATTGAGAAGTGCATCGAGTTGAAAATTCTTTGTTGTCCTACTTTAATTCTTTGGAAGGTGTGGTTTGTTGAGGGGAATTGTTTGGATTAATCTTTTTGTGGTTCTCGAGGTCTGCTAATAATAAATAGCCTTGAATGAGATGACAAAATTTTTTTGTTTAATTCCTTAAGGGGGTATTTGTGTCTTTAACATCATTTTCCAGGCCTCATGGGAATTTTTTTTTTAATCAGAGCACTGCTTTGCATTAGCCGATTCGCACATACGATTACCAATATTTTAACTACCGGGACTGGACCGAAACAAAAAAACGATCTCATTGTTTAAAAAAAAAATACAGTACCTACTATAGCGGCAGGTCTGCTGAAGAACCTCTTCAAATTTCAATCGGACTAGATCTTGGGATATCATGTCAGCTATGTGAGAAAACATGGTATCGAGAAAAACGCGTTAAAGTTTGTCTGTGTTGTTTACGCGAAGCTTCATGTATTCTGTAGCTCCGTTATTGTTACAAATTCTTGAATACCATATTTTCCGGAGACATGTACTATAAGAAAATGCACAAAAAAATCGATTTTCTCGATGTTCAAAAACACAAATACACCCTTAATGTTTTCAGCAGAAATCATAATAAGAAAATAATCTGCAGTCGAGAGAAATATCGTAAATACTGATGTAGCGAACGTAAATGTTCCCGATGTTAAAATGCAAATATACGAGATTCTGAAACTGCCCGCCTCGTTTACCCTTTTGTTTCGCTGGAAAGATTCCACGTTCTTGAATCTCGTCAACCAACTATCAAAGTCAAGTGGCCCAATATATTTTTTTATCGATTCGCTGTTCGCCGGTACTGTTCAAAAAAATGTTGCTCAACTCTTTCCGTCGAAAACAATACCGCCATATGTACCGTTTGCAAATGTCAATAGTGAGTAAAGGTATATTTCCTCGCCAAAGAAACGAAAACGTGTGGCCGTAAGAGGTTTAAAAGAAAACTGACATTCAAATAATTGCAATGTCCCCGAAAGGGTATCACGCGAAGGAGAAAGTTGCATCTCCCGAGCGGTGTACAGCAAATATTGAAAAAGCAAACTCTCGAGTAACAAAGTTGCACGGAAAGTCACTCTTTAATTTCATAAAAAAAAGTTGCCACCATTGAAGAGATTTCTAGCAAGGAAAGAGAATTTTTTGGTGTACACTATTATTCTCAACTGAGTCTGCGTATGAAAATCATGTTCTAAACGAATTTAGAAATAAATTATATTCGCTTGGCAATAACCAAGCAATCTAATATTCGATGTTCAAAGAGGCTTCAAAGCCTCGCATATTTCATAAGAAAGATTGCGCAAATATTTGGTGATATCGCTGCTTTTTCCTTATTCGTTGCTTTTCATTGCTCTTCATTGCATTCTACAAGATACTATAATAATATGAGCAGACCCTGTTTTTAAATATACCTCATACTAACTCCAATACGCTGCGCCGTCAACGCGTAACGTCTTTAGTTAAATTGTTTTATTCATTACCCTTCCAAATATGAAAGACATCCACCGATTTACAATATTTCAATGACACACGTCTACTATTAATTCACGTTCCTCTAACCAATATATTTTAGCTTCCCTCGAATCAAACTGTTCATTAAAAAGGAACAGAAACAGAACTAAAACGCGTCTCACAGCTGTTACTGAATACTTAAAAAAAAAAGAAAAAAAACCAGTCTCCATCCGGTTAGCCTTTGGGTGCCACTAAGTTTTTAAGGTTCAGAGGTTGCGAGCACAGAAAACACGTTCACTAAATCCCTCGGTAACCGAATCGAAGTCTACCGGAGTCTAGCGTAAAAGGTTTCTCTCATTCTTAACACTTGACGAAGCACGTGCGATAAATACCTTCAGGTTCATGTGACCTTTCAACGCGTGCTCTCTGAGCAAATTCCTGACGATGTCCAACGACTTCGTCAAAGCCTTCGCCAACGACCTCATCGCTGAACTTTCAGCCTCCCTGTTCATGATCGAGGATCCAGCCGCCAGGCATTCCGCGCCGAACCACAACTGCCCCGCAAGGTTCTCCTGCATCACGTCGTCAGGAAATTTCACCCTGAAGTCGCGATTGGCCCTGCTCTCTGGGATCAGGTCGTCCATTATTTGGCTGCATATCGTCAGAACTTTGTCCTGGCAATGGCGCAGCTGGTTCACCAACGTCGTGCACCGTTCTGGCTCTTGACGACCATCGAACGAATCCAACTCGCAGGCGACAGAGTTCAACGATTCGTCGGCGTAGAAAAACTGTGCGAGCAGGCTCGTGTCGTCTCTCTGAAAATCGAGAATCGTACGTATTTTGATAAGCTGCGTGCGTTTATTGTCATTTGCGCGAAAGTTTGTAGGGAAAATTTAGGAGATAGTAATTTAGAGTTACGTGCATAGATAGCCGACTGTGTTTCAGGAATTTCGCGTATTCTTTTGAAACAGTTTCGCAAATTTCTGTCGTACCGATTTTTTAACGGAACGATTGCTGGTTTTTGCTTCGCCATTGCTGGGGTGTCAATTAAGATAAATCATTTATCGCGGTTTGGATGTCAATGGAATTTAAAGAACGATGTAAAACGCAAAGGTGAAGCTATACGCTATGGATCGAATGCGGCAAGTATTGTTTAATTTTAATGCGGACTTTAATTTAAACTTTAGTTGGCTGGAGTTTCACTGGGCAGAAAAATAATGCTGACTGGGGAAACAATTTATCATTTTTCCTCGATAGCGTGCGCGATGTTGTGTTAACGATTTCTGTTTGATAAAGACCGACGGTACGGTATGAAAAGAAAATGAAAGAAAAGCATAACAAATTTCCCTCCGAATCATGTAGGTCGTAGGTTATCATTTTCATTAAATATCGTTTTTCGCCCATTCTGTGACGTTAGAAATGAGGTCGGGCCAATAAATTCATTTTACGGGGCAAGTTTTCAAGAATGACCATTTCTGTTAATAATTTTAATAAAGAAACAGTGTCATAAGATAATTGCATTCCAATTTTAGTTACTGTATACTTAGTACACTATAAAAAATGATTTACTATTAGGTTCTATAATCCTAAAATAAAAAATGTCATGAAACATACAAACTGCTAATGAATGAATAGCTCTTCAACTTATTGTAAAAGTAATATAAAGCAAAATTACTAAGTTGACCTAACCGCACATCATTTCCCTAAAAATATTTAAACTCTTGTACGTTTTATTGCGCGTGGAAACAATTTTTGCATTGTCGTTTTGCGCGATTTAATTATAACTTCACTTTTTTAAATAGTACCATGTCATTCCATAAATAGACGTGTCTCGAAAGAAATGACTGTTACTTATGCCATTCTCGGATAATTTATTTAAGCTAAATGCTTCGCAGTTAACGATATGATAGATAACTAACGTACGATCACTTGTAGTGACCGATGATATTGCAAAGATCGGTAGTCGAAGTCTCGTACAACTTATCTCCTGGCCAGAAGAATTTGTATTAAACTCGATACAAAAATTAAAACAGATCAATCATATCAATGAGTCACTGTACGACATTCTGTAATAAAAATTTCTAAATCATTTTTGCACTAATACTTCAACAAAGATCGCTGGTGAATATTATTCACTCTTATCGTGTGATAGTGAATAATATTCACCAGCGATCTTTGTTGAAGTATAAGTGCAAAAATGATTTACAAATTTAAAAGAACCCGTGTTTATCAACCGTTCTTCGCGTAGTACATCGCGTATAATTAACGTAACAAGTATCTTTTTTTTCCATTACAACAGCGAACGATGAGCGTGCTCCTAGAATTCAGCGTAGTAAATCCACGATAACGAGAGAAGGAGAGAGAAAAAGTCCGATAAATATACGCGTTAAAAATGTATTTCATGCGCGTATGTTCGTTAGTTTCTCTTCCATTATTATCAAAATTTTCTTCAAATCAATCAATTTAATTAGACATCTCGTTTCCGAGTGAAAGGATTGGTAATTTTCCGCGTGCGTTTTTCATGTGAACGGGAGAGAAAGACGGTGTGAAAAAGAAGTGAGGAAAAAAGGGAAAGAACAGCGGTACTCTTTCGAGATGTGTATTTATAAATTGATACGAAACCAATGCTTCTCGGAACAATTACTCCAATTATACATGCGCGTTGTAATTAAAAGGTGGGACCCCGTGTGCGATACGTCCGTGTGTGCCGTGAGCAGTGATCTTCAATGTAGAAAGAGATGCAACGATTCGCTGCTAATTACATCAAGCAGCGTTGATTTTATTTAAAGACGAAACAATTCTGATGTTCTCTGTTTTATTCGCACCTTATTCATTGACTCAATAATAATCACTTCGGTTTCGTTCGGCACACCGTGTTGGTGGCAGATGGAATACAAGTGACTGGTTCTTTTAATAGCGTGTCAGACGGGGAATTAATTAATTTCATTTGTGTCTGAAATGAGATTCTATTTTCGTGCGCGTCGAACGCGACGAAAATATTGATCGACGAGCAGAAAAGAAGTACTCGATCAATGATCAATCATCTTAATTAGAAAGGCAGGCATGAAAATTAATACCCATGATTAGATAGTGTTTGACAATTATTTCGGAGGATATTTTATTTTTAGCCTACTTTTGTTTTTCCTTTTAAAGGAGAGAAGGAGTACTGTGAAAAGTTGTTTGTAAATTTTTTCATTGCGGTGTCGAGTTATATTTTGTTTTCCTTTTTATCTTCATTAATGAATATTCGTAGTTTTTAGTTGAGTGATAAGTAATCATTGTGGGTTCTTTGAAACAGAAATTTTTAATTACAGTAGCTGTGTAAGGCTTTGATGTACACGGAAGAAATTAAGCGACGTTGTTGAGAAACGAAGAGACTGTACTGCGTATAAAATATTTGTTCCGTACACGCTTTATCGCCTTATCATCTTATGCATTGGTGACAGTTTTACAGGTGTTTACCACGCGAGTTTAAAGTCTCCTCATGTTTTGTTTTCGTGAATCTTACGGCGAGGTCAGAGCCACGACTGATTTTGCAAGATTTCGCAATACCCTTTCGGAACTAACAACCATTAAAAGAATTGCAATAGTCGTTGAAAAAAAAAAAAATAGTATAGAGTATCCTTCAAACTATTTGTTCCTTTTCTATTTCTTGTACATAATCAATAGACTTGACATATCACTCGCACAATGTATTCAATCTTTTCTTTAAATATCGTGTGGCAAAAATAAAATTTCATTCCCAGCGTAATCCTGAAGTTAATTATCACTACTGATCCTAAAAACTATTATCATTGAAATAAGGGAAAAGCTTCCGAAGTTATTAGCATCGTGTATAAATAATTAATATCGTGGAATCGAAAGTCGAAAATCACACTCCTTAACGCAACGGAATCCCACGTAATTTCTTGCTTTTGGAGTCCCTAATGTATGATATTTAAGCGCGATACGCGATACGCGAACTGTTTATTAAACGTAGGACATACAAAGCGCTGACGACGAATCGTGAAAATCAACATCGAAAACAGATTTAGAAAGCGTAACGCGGTTTTCTCCGTGCAGTGCCGGCCAATAATTACAGAATGTAACTCCTCGAATTTGTGGGCAACCGTGATGACATAAACGTTACAAGAGAAAGTGACAAAATTAGATGCTGCTGTAAGGTATAAACACGTACAATTTTTGTGTGTACACATTTGGGTCATGGTTTTCCATAATATGAAGCGAGCAAACATCAATTGGGTAAATCCGATGAGAAACAAATAATTTCGTAACGAGGAAATTTGATTTGATATTATTTTACACATAAAAATACCACGTAGACGGATGTTATTGCGAACAAAATTTGTCCAAACATTTTTATTCCCAACGACGTACTCAATCGTTGCGTTTAACGCGTCACTTTCGAAAATTCATTGAGCAGATACACAATACCTTCATGTTCCCTTATCTATTTAAAGCCACGCAACGACACGTAAATTAGGATGCACAGCGATACGTGTTCGTGCAATTACGCTTGCATAACGATGTGTCGATGCACTTTAAATCGATATCAGAGGCTCGCGTGAAACGTGATCGCATTTATTGCACGTTTAAACGATTTCCTCTGTAAAAACATAGGAAAGGAAATTGCATCTGCGAATGCCCTGTGATATTAATACGCGACGGTCTACTGTTTAGCAAGTGTCAATAGAAAGAAGCTGCAAATGTGAAATGTGATTTATGAAATGATTTGCGATACTTAATCGTTTCTCTTCTTTCAGTAAAATACAATTAATCGTATTTTATTAACAATATTAAATAAAATGCATATCAGTGCTACGATTAAACGCTCGCCAGTTTTTGTACTTATGTATAATTTATTTTGGTACTCTTTAATCTGGTATTTAGAGACGGAAGGGTATAAAATATTTTGTAAGGGATTAAAGTTGTAAATTACTTTTGCAAGGAATTATTCAGATCGATATACAAATAGCTCTTTTATAGATAGCCCAATTGTCATAGTAAACTATATATTTTTTTAATTTGACAACGTCCAAAAATGGTCTATTCCCTTCCACCATCCCCCTTCGTTACGGAGATTTTTTGAAACGTTTGAAACATTGTCGACGCGCATTTCACTGTAGAAACGAAGGTAATACTTAATCTTTGCTTTCAAAACTTAATCGTTACCGTTGTTAACATATTACACAACCATATTTGGAACAATGGACATAAATTGCAACTACACTGTCAAGGAGTTACGCGTTAAGCCTTTTGTGCGTTCATCCTTGATGTTTGCTTTATTGCCTTCGACGGCCCAGAGTTATGCTTCTAATTGTTCTAAACAATGTGTATTGATTCCTGGTACTAGTTCAAGGAAACATCACATTCGATATTATTAAAATGTAATCTACACTGTAATTTTTGAGATTAAACAATATTGAAAAATAACATTATCACTTCACAGATTATTACACTTTTAATGCAGAGATTGAAACTCGTTCAGAAAATATGTAATACATTTTGACAAAGAATTTATCGTTCCTGTTATAATAGTAAACAAAGTGATATTCTCGAAATGGAAATTGTTTCAAATTTTAATCTTGCCGTATCAACGAATACTTTAAATACTTTATTGCACCACTACGCTATAAAATTTCATTGCCTTACAAGGTTTCCTGGTAACTATGATGTAACAATAACTGCCATTTGAATGCATTCCAACTGCGGTATAAAAATAAGAATTTCTGACTACAAGATAAAAACCTTTGAACTACTTTTAAACTCTGTTAAACCAGTTCGACCATCATAATTAGAAAAACTGAACTTCTGTAATAACGCGGCGTAAAATACTTATGTTCGAAGTTTTATCAATTTTCTGACATCGAACTCGCAAAAGTTGTTAAATATATTCAGTAAACTTTACCCCTCTATTCTTTTTCTTCACTACGTGAGTACGTAACGATGAAAAGTGTAGTGCAACGATTGTTGCATTTTTCCACTCTGAATATTATACGCTTCAACTAACCTTCGTTCACGTCAATCAACCTAAATTAATCGAAATTACTTTATATTCTTTTAAATCGCATTGTATGTATACCCTCTTAATCGTTTTAATAAATTTCCAACAACACGCAAATTCGTGTTATTGCATTTAAATGCCTGCCACGTACTATAAACTCTGCTGTACACTTATCTTTTAAATCAAACAAAGGTGTCGTTAGATAAGGTTTTTATTGTGTTTCCATTGGGACTATCTAAAAAAACCCGTGGAAACTCGTTCTCGTTGAAATACGTGGCTGATAAAACAAGTCAATCTCTTAACACGAATTTTACCACGTCTTTGAACAATATCTGCTTCTCCGGCTTTTTTTTTACACAAATATTTAGCAAGTCTGAAGGGCAATTGGTGAAGCAGCAATCGTTTTTCAGATTTAAATGAAAGACGAGGAAAATTGTTAACGAGCGGCTCCTGGAACAGGTAGGAGCTGTTCTTGCCACGTGTAAACGAGGAAGACGAATTATCTGCAAACACCTTATAATTTTCTGCTTCTTGTTGTCAGTAACCGTGTATCTGTTGTAAAAATGATTTGTCCATATACGATGTATAGTTTTCTCTGTTAGAGTATAATTCTGATCTACTATTTGTGTAAACAAAATTTATGTAATTTAACAACCGAAACGAAATGACATCCATAGATACATAAATGAACTCTACATTTTCTTGATCTTTAAATAAATGGAGCTTAACATCAGGCAAGTCTATCATCCGAAAATTCTTTCATGCTTAACACATAATATTAATTTCGTCTGCATCTTAATTCGTCTACCAGAGGCTCTACTGTAATTCCATTGCGATATTTGTTAACATAATACGGGTCACGATATTTCCCTTCTTTGAAAAATCGAACGTCGGACGTTCTCATGTTTCTCGGTAATATCGTACCTGCTGAGCACCTTAACCCTCATATTGTGTTCAGGTCTATACGACCTGATCCTACTTTTAAATCCCTATGACTCTTTTTTATAAAAGTTTTAAATTCGAATAAAAACTGACAGGCTAGTATCACCGTCGAATTTTCGTCCGGATTCGAAACTCAAACAGGTTAAAGTTTTACAGAAGAAAATTAGAATAATGTAACAGCGGAATCAGGTCAGATGGGCTTGAATACAATACGAGGGGAAACCTTTGCTACTTAAGTACGCGTAAATGCCCCCTGAACTCTAACACCATGGAGCACACTATCGATGCGATACCTGTATAAACCGCAAGTCCCCCTTGAGACGATAAAATATTTTTACTGTAAATAGAAAATGTGCCGTGATATCGTAAAGAGCAAAAACAACCGCATACGTCCGCATATCGCAGAGTGTAAAATAAATTAACCCGAATGCATTTGTGTGTACACTTATTAATATTGCAAATGTTGTACAGAAATGTTGCACATGTTGTATCACAGAAATGAAGATAATCTATTCCAAGCTGTATCGGTCAAGCCCAATTAGAGAATGATATAATTTTAACTGATAAGGCTCGAGGCCGCGCGATTCTAAGCGACGACAACGAAGTGAAGACTGATTTGAATACCTCGGGCACAGTGAATCGTTAAAATGCACAGAATCTGAAGAATTCTACAAGCTACGGTTCCCCATCGACCACAAAACCTTCGCAGTCATTTCAAGTTCCGAACATTCGACTGGAAAGAAAACAACACAGAGGCATGGAAGATTTGTAAGGTTTCACAAATTCATGCATACCTTGAAAACCATGCGGTGTCTTGAAGAACCGAAATATACCTGGGGGCATCCGTGCATGCCGGAGATATCAGGTATGTAATGCCGCAAGTATCCGGAAATACTTGGAGGGTCTGCCGATGGTGGCGATATATGTATGTACGTAACATACAATATACAACGATCTGAGATGCGCCATGAGTCCCGATATTTTGTCATTTGTCATTTGTCATTTGTCATTTTGGACGAGCAGAATTTTGTTGCATACAAATTTTGCGTTTAAATAAAAAAAAAAAACGAACTAGACGGCATTCAGTTTCGGGTTTCAAAAATAATTCGAATAACAAGTCTAATATTAGAATGGTATGATGAACTGTCTACAAATTTGTAATTAAAATAAAAACTGGATGGGTAACATTTCCATTGAATTCTTGCAAGGTTGAAAAGTTTTCAATCGAGAAAAAGCTGTACTAACGTAAAACCAAAATCGGATCAAAAAATTTCGGGATCGTTTACACAGTTCCAGAAATATCGAACGACTTTTTAACGATTCGTCAATTCGAACTCAATATTCCAGAGACCGAGAGCAATTAACTTTGCTCCAAAACGTTCTATCTTGAGTGTATTAGTCCATTTTCAACATGACGTTGTTAAACGGACATCAAATTTCTCTGCAACTTGAATCGCCTGGTGGTCCCAAACCCTTTCACCGTGCTTGCGTTCGAAAGGAATTGAAACGCAGTGTCACGTATCTAATATCGTCTCTCTAATGTTCTTACCGGTCAGAATCATCTTATAATACAGATATAGATTCTATATCGTGCTTTACTTACCTCGACTCGATTGTATCGCGTTCTATAGACTCAGGATCGTTCGTATTGAGTCCTACGAATCCGAGATGGTTCGAATCGAGGTCTATGCATCGAAGATCATGTTTATTCAATTTCTCGGATCCAATATCTGTATTGGATCCCAGTGTTACCGGAATGACGAGTGCATAATATGTTCGACTAATCTGGCAGTGCAATTGCCAGCAGTTCTGTGTCATTGCTAGGGTCTTACTGCCTAAGTGGCCATTAACTGGCTCTTCGTACACCAACGTAGTGCCTTTTATCATTACGTAACCTTACCTTGTTTTCCTAACATTTTTACTTCGTTTGCAGTAAGTGTTACGTTAGAAACGTTAAGCTTTTGTGGTATACTGATCGTGAGCATAAAAATTATTCTTTCAGCATTGTTCTTTCTTTGTATTAAATATAGACTCTCTTTACCCTTTGCGTTTCTTTGATATGTAACAGAGCAATGGCGGAGTAGTATGTGAAAGAACGTCACGTGTCACGTACCACTTTGATACATCAAAGAAGAATTCTATCCCCGATGTAAATGTTGCACAACACCTTCGTCCACCTAAACTTTTCATTGAGATTGTACTAACAACTATTAATATAGTAATAAATTCTTTCCGTCTCACGATCGCTTATGCAATTGATCCTGAACTGGAATGTTTCCTAATCTTCGTGTCATATCTTCAATCAAACAAAATTGGTAACTGTTGTTCAAGATGTATTAAGGTCACAGCAAAAAGTTCAGTACAAAAATCATTCTCTTGGACCTTATCAAAAATTCCTCAAAACAGTCGAAAAAATCGCACGACACAGTAATATACCACCTTAATACGAATGTATAAGTTTCCCAATATTTGCAACCTATGATAGAGGGCAAATGTTTATGTGACTCTGCTCTGTCATCGGTGCACGTGCCGCTTTTCTTTAGCCTTCGTTTATCGTCAGTCATGGTTCGAGTTCAAATCGTGTCGTCGACGAAAAACACGTGAAATCGTAACCGTAACACACGGGCAACGATTGCAGTGTCTGCACACGAATCACGTTGAAATATGATTCACGTGCGTCATGTGTATGCGTATGTATAGTGTATGAAAATTCGTACAGCTGTACATCAAACTCGAGGGCAGCTTATTGAATTCAAAGGGTTGAGAAGGTTCTGACAAGTGACCAGAAAGACCACGTATTCATTCACTTTCACGTTTTGGGAATGAAATGAGGACGAGAGAAGAATATATCTGGGTAAAATCATTTTTGTTATCGGGAAAATAGTATTTTTGCTGGTGAAACGCGACAATTGATATGACTGCAGATTAAATTCGAAATTAATTAGTTTCGATATTGGTACAATTCGATCTCTAATATCAAAGTTTAATATCAAAGTAAAATATTTAAGCTTCGACGACACAAATAATTATTCCTTTCCTCATCAAAATTAAAAGGCTATAAGATTTCCTATATATTAACTGGAAAACTGTTAGGTTTTTCGCATCGAGATTGAAAATTTGCCCTTCTGCAATTTATCGGGTTGCCATTAATTTCACGCTGGGACAACATCGAAGCCATTCCAAAACGACTTTCTATTGGGACATGTTTCAAGGGAGGATTGAGAATCAATCGGTCAAAATGTTTCAAAAAGAATCGTATCTAACAAATACTTTCGCTGATGGTTACCGGTCAGAGAAAAACCCAATTCAAGTACATACTTTGGGAAAATGTTCGAATGATTGATACCGATATTCAAGCAATTAAATCTTCTTCTTTACGTTACTACGTTTCTACACCTTTTTCTTTTCCGAAACCAATTCCAATCTGACTGAATAACGATGATGCCGAAACAGTGATAATAGATTGGTCCCAGGAAAACAAGTTCATTGGAATGCAATTTCTGTTTGCTGTCTGTCGTTGTTGTTTATCGTAGTTTTACTACTAGTCGATGTTTTTACTGCTCTGTTTTTCGAACTATATAAAGCTTGAAACAGTGAAGTAACGTGCGCCGGCGTACGACGGTAGTTCTATAAGTTTTCAGGTATATAACTTGGAACTTACTCGAAATCATATTATAAATTATCGCAACGAAATTTCGTAGCTCTCTAACTGATTGTACTAGTGATTATGAAAGTGGCCCAAGACATATTACTCCTTTTAAGGTATTTAGACAGTGGAAAATAAGCATGAGCTGAATTCTCTACGAAGACACAACTACCAGCTTACTTTAATAGTTGAATTATCAATTATTTCGTAACAATTGTCGCATTGTATATATCACTTTAATATATATCGATAGAACATACAATAAATGATAAATTAATTTTTTATTTCTGACTCATCCACCGAACCATTTATATTAAAATCATCTGACACGCTACGGTTTACAATCGAATGTTCGTAAAAAATATTTGTAGCTGGAATAAAAGTTGTGAAACAAAAAAAGCAACACAGTTCAGAACTAAAAGTGTTTAAACGATTGTTTCCTTCGATTGCCCGTCTGTCACTTAACACCGCGCTTATCGCTGTTCATTTATTCAATGAATGTACGAAGAACATCGTGCGCGTTTCCCATATGAGTCATAATTACGTCAAAGTAATAGAGGACAAGATTTATACATCGCATTGTGCACTCGAATTTCTATAGACACCCGATTACTGTGCACGCCTGTCCCTAAATGATGATCGCATTCCCTCGTTCCACGAACACCAATGCAAAAGTACACGAACAATCGGCCGTATCTGGAGGTTCAACGAAACCGCACTTTCAAGATAATCACACACTTTCCATAAAAAGTTTCGTGTCGTGTGTTCGAGCCTGTCAGTCGCATCCGTTGAAATATAATAATCGTCGCGCGATTACGTGTTACAGTCTCGAATTAATTTCCAACTGTACTTAGCCCATGTCCTCTTCCATTGCATGCAACTGTGTAGACCGGCAACAGCTATCGTTACAAAAGATAGAACAGTGATCGTTATCACGCGCAGCTCAATCTTATTTGCATAATCTAATTAATCTCTCTTTTTCCCTCGCTTCTTGTACGAGCAAGATAGGTGCAACACGAGGCTTGAATATTCACGGAAAATCAAATAATTAGGTTACTTAGTATCGCGCGAGTACATATTTCGTCTGAGAGATTAAAGTTTCACGATAAATATTCGCGAGTCGCCTAAGAAACACCGAGCGAAAGGATTAGAATTATTCATTCAATAAAGAGACATCGATATCTCCTAAGAAGATGTTATTATAAATTATCAAGCGATATTAATAGCCTGTTGCGGATTTGATCCCCATACGTGCGCCGTTGTGATTAACACGAACGAAACATGAATTGGCGAAAGAAACTTTTCTAATCGAAATAACGGAAACGAGATACTCTCAGTGGCATAAGAATGATCAAAAATATCGTCTCCCGCAAATAATTCGAATAATCGTATTACGAGCAGTAATGGAACATCAATTGAATGTCACGCGAATATATCCAGATGGGTCTTTATCGCAATCGATACACGATATCGTGTACTTAATTCTTATCGCAACGAAACACGACTGAAATTGTCGAATACATAGGTCCACCGCGAACTGAAAATCATCGTACACGATCATTCACATTACTTTCACACTTAACCCCTTGCCTTATAATAACGAGTATCACGCGGTAGATATTAATACTGCGATACAACCGCGACGCATGTATTGTATTGTGAATAGAAGGTACGTTCTCTTGTAAGTACATATCTATACACCGACCGAAGGATACGTTCACGTACTTTCAAGTTTCCAGAATAATAGTTTCTTAATTCATTCTCGGCTTCCGATACAAGTGTCTGTTTACCGATAATACGATTTTCGTTAATAAAAATAACCTATCCGGTCTACTTGTATAATAAGCAAGACTACACTTTGCGAATTGATAAATATGTCAGCTTCACGTGAAGAAATTTCTGAGTCACCGTATATATGTACATGTATGCAATGTATGGTACATACGTGGTCAACTGACCGCGACATTTTTTCCATCTAAATCGAACCTTCAGTTCCATCACGCGAACAACCATGGAATTACTCTTGAAACCGTTTCACTTCGCGTATCGGTTAAATTGCAACGACCATGCAATTGTACATTACACTGGAAAATCTGGATGGAATCGTACAAAGGTTTATCGTGCACCAGAGAATTTCCATTTTCGTCGTTAACGAACCTTGCGGGACGAAACGTCGGCTTGTTGTATCTATAACAGCGTATGAAACTACGTATTCGCTTTGATGATTTTATTTTTTTTCTTCATTTCCTAATTTGCTCTCTCCTTCTCCTTTTTTTTTTGTCGTTTGCCTGTGTTTCAATTTTATCGTGACTATGAAAACGATACGAATAAACGTTTGCCGCTTGAGATATATAAATATATTTTTAGCTTCAATCTTCGAGAGTGATTCCTTCCGACCGATGCACTCTTATATTGCACCACCTCCCGCCGCTCTAATTCAGTGGATTCTAATTGACCCTGGTTAACGTATCAACTCCCCAACAGACGTTGCGTAAAAATACATTGACGATATGTATTTATAATTGATTGGACGCGTTCTGTCTGTCGATCGAAATTCGCGTGGCGTGTAAATCTGTACGGGATGTATTTTCGTTTTAATGGAGTGCGGTAGTTACACAGCACTTGTTCGCCCCCGCCTTGTTTAATGGTGATCGATCGACTTTCTTAATTGTAATTTTCTATTTCGACTTAGGTTTTTATTACGTGGCGGGTATTTTTTTTTCCGTTCATTATAGTGCAATCCTCTTCCTTATTTATTGATAACTAATTAATTGAAAGGAATTTAACTGAATGATTTGAAAGGAATAAATATATCGCGAATATAATATTTATATAATCCATCGACATCACGTTATTATTTATATTGTATTATTATATTATATTGAATGTGAAGCAAGTAATATCAAACACACTTGAGCGCGATTTTGTATTTAATTAGAGGATTTTCATTTTAACAGCTGTCACGAAAATTTGTGGGACCGACATCGTAAAGAACGCTAAGAGTGCTAAAGGAAATATAATATAAATGAGATATGTCTCCACGTATTGCGTGCGATACTTCTAAGCGCAGAAATATTATTTCTAAATATTCTCCAAACGGGAATGGTTTAAAAATTTTCACCGGTTCGGTATAACGTTATCGCTAGCGATTATGCAAAATGGCCAAGGAAAATCGCAGGAAAACGCAAAGAGGCCGCGGGCACAATATTCGTTAATAATGAATGGGGTAGGGGTGAGGTAGACAATGATTTCACGGCGTACACGCGAATCGTGCCATCGTGGGCTGATGTTCGTAGAAACGCGAACGCTCGGTCGATTCACAGAATCTTGCACAATGAGATGATTCTGGCAAATCCCGTCCCGCGGACTCGTTTTCATTGTCACCGTTTACACGTTTGGTAAATAAATAATCGGTACACCCGTTGCGCAAACCTATGCCTCGCGTGACCGATTGTCCCTACAGCGAATATGTTTGTAGCGACGGGCAAATAATTTGCAATGTTTGCCAATGTGTTTGAATAAGTTAGAATTTTCTCTTTTATTTGCGGGTGATAATTGCAGTTAAACGTTTAATGGTGAATGATTTAATGGCATTTAATTATATTGTAAGTGACGGAATTTTTAATTAAACGCTGCAGGCATGGATAAATTTATCCGACTTGATTATTATCTTTGCTTTAATCCTCCGATTTAATTCTGGAACGGAGTGACTTATTAAAACAATTTCTGACTTTATGAAAGTGTAATTCTATCTCAGCTGACAGTCTCAATGCTAAAAGTGATTTACGTTAAATTATTGTTATTTTATTTTCAAGCCGCTTGTATAATTTATTTTATTTTCAGGCCACTTTTATCATTTATTTTATTTATTATGTTATGAATTATTCGTTACTTGATTTTGGACTCCGTTTTAAAGGTTTAGTTTGAACTAGGACCGAGTGCGAATCGTTAAAACGGGTCCGAATTTTAGATTTACTTTGCATATTTCCTTGAGGATATAAAATATTCAAGTCAATTTGAGTATATCTCGTATTCAATTTAACAGCTCATTGTCAGTCTGAATTCTATCGTGAAAATGTAGTCAATTTCGTTTAAAATTAATATCAGATCATTTAAATATTCTTCTTTATTAAATGAAATGCGTATGAAAGTTTTCTGCATTAACTTTGGCAAGAAAATAAAAGTGCGATAGGAAATTATTTCCACGAAAAAAAAATAAAGAGAAAAGCTTATCAACTCTTTCCAGGACCATCGCTTTATATCACCTAAAAACAGAAAAAAGTTCTGGCTTCAAACAAAAATTCGAAATGGTCAAAGTATTTCAGTATTTTAATATGGAATTCTACGTATTCGTTCACTAAAGCAACAAGCCAATATCAATCAAATTGAAACGTGGAATTTATTTAGCCTGCATCGAAACAAAAAGTTTTAAGGTACTCTCACCCTTTTGAAATTCAAATACATGTACCATCAGCCAATTGTATGCTAATTACACGTGTCAACTGTAGACTAAAAATATTCCTTCATATTCGGTAGATCGATCGTTGAAAATGGTAAAGAATCAAAGCAGGATATTCGAAAGTACATACAAGAACAGCACTATATTAATGTCGATTTAGTTGGAAAATATTCTAGGAATTTATTCATAGTTATAATTAGACAAAATTTGTCCAAAAGTTATCTTCAAATACAAGTAAAATAGCATGCACATTTTTAAATAAAACATATTTCAAGTGTATATAATGATTGCAAATGTATTGATTATGTCATTTAAGAAGAAATAACACGAATCTAATTAGAAAAATCTTTTCTACGTGTGATTCTCCCAAAAAGGACACAGACCTTATTTATTCAACAATATCCTAGAAAAGCAGAGAGTAAAAAAGCTCTACAGCAACATTCCTGTTCCATCGCGTTCAGTTCAACCTTCGCGTGGAACGCGTTTCAGAACTTTCAGCATTGATGACTGTAATACACTTCATGCTGGACTAACCACAAATTGACTTCCTGATATGCTTCGGGGAGGACTTGATCGCGACATTGTTCCACTAATTTCGAACGATTATGCGCGCAACGCGAGCTGAACAAACAATCATGTCAAGTTTGATCGTATTTCGTATTCAAAATCGGTCACTTTAATAAAAGTATGATGACACCAATTTAACGTAATACTGAACGAAGATTGACCATGCTCTTTTTCAGGAGTATTTGAATTTTGATCATACCTTTTTCCCAAACAGTCTCAAACGCCAAAAAGTCTTTTCTCGAAAGTCTCAAAAGCCGAAAGTCTATTCCAAAACTATTCTACAATAATTAGGTAATAGTGAAACAGTTCCACGATAGAAGTATTACAAAAAAATGATAGGGTCCTCCCATGAATAATACTAAGCAGCCAATTGCTTGAATCTCTATATGAATAAGGAAAGTTTAGCGTCAGAAAAGTGGTTGTTCTATCATCTGGAAATTCCTTCATCCGAACACCTATGCCTTCGTATTAATTTCGATACTGGAGGCTATACTGTACATACATAATACATCGTATTGCGAATGGAACTTATAATTCACCAAACATTCATGAACGATCGACACGTTCGCGAAGCCACTTGTGGTTGTCAGGAAGTTCGAGCCTGCCTCAAAGTCCGCGATAGATGCCTCGGTTAGAACAATACAAGATGATTCAAGAGACACGAGCCAAGAACTGTCGCAGACGCGACACGTTATCGTACCGCAGCAATTTTGTTCGTAGAAATTCGTGAATCGACGAACGAACCGCGTTGATCCACGAGAGACGTTTATCGTTACCATTTCGATTGGCCTCCTTTTTCGTTTAATCGCGGTAATATTATTAGTGATGACTTAATGACGTTACTCACTGTGTGCCGCAGACCGTAACAAATATTGCATCAGTGTGTTAGGCGAAAGAAAATTATTATTACTTTTAGTTCAATGCAGAATTTTGATTGATACGTGCAGTAAGATATATATACTATTGTTGGTCCTTGTGAGTTGGTTGCTCGTAATGATGAGCCGGGAAAAATATTTTCATATTTCATATTCAGTCGACTTGCGATATTGCTTCAAGCGATGAAACTGTACTACTGTGTGCAAATGTTATTGACTTCTATTGGGCATTCATATCGCATGAGAAATTTAGTTCCGTTTCTTATTGAGATCATCAATATCCATTATTTCGTTTGAAAGCGCGCGGTTCTGTTTCTTATTTATTGGAAAACTTTTAGCTATTACCCTGATACATTGAACGGTACTAGTTAATATTTCCTGGCTTGTAAAGTGTACACCATAAACTTCGACAATGTTCCTGGATGCATTAAATCATATTTCCTGAGTTCAATACGTGTAGCGGTAGACTGTTGCAACTTAATAACATTCACCGTCATTTCCACTATTTTTTTAAGTAGAAACTATGAGTCGGCGCTTATTAAGCGTTTCATTTGGTTATATTTCAATGGTGCCGCTGTGAAAGGAGAACATACCTTTAAAGGCATTCCGAAAGATTTGCAAATGTACAGGGTGTCCTGTGCGATTTGTAATAATTATTGTACAATAGTCTTCTGTATTCATTGTTTTGACATGATATTATAGTAAGAAAATTATTATATACAAATTTAGAAAATTTGCAACAGGTTCTTCGATGTAAAATACCAAAATACTAAAACTGAGAATTCAATATAAAGTTCTTTCAATTGTCGAATATATTTTAAATAAATTCCTGTTATCTATATTTCGCAAATTATTTTGTCGTATCATTGAATTACGCAGATAGAGTACAATATATTGTAACTCTTCCGCTATTATATTTCTTGCAGGTTGACAAATTGTACCGCGGGACATGAATTATGCAATCATATTCTTCGTATTACAATATATCGTTAGAAGATAAATAAACGATCAACCTAATTACAGCGCGTCGCAATTGGTGTGAACCAATATACACAAGCACGTTGAAAGTGTTGAGCTTGAACCGAACAATTTAACTGAACGATAATTCAGTTAAAAGAGAAAGCAATAAAAATTCAGGAAGAAGACCTACACAAAATAGAAATGAACGTTGCAAATTAATTATAGTTTAATAAGGTTTCAACTGACAAACCGACTTTTTCCACACAAATGAAGTACTCGAGCAATTAGTCAGTAAAATATTAACATCATCAAAATTGCAAAGAGAAAGCAATTATCCTCGCAAACTAATCGTACCATAACACAGAGACTTTAGTCTGGACTTTTATTTTATTTCATTCGTTTCTTCACCATTAATAAATCGTTTCTTCCACGATCATTCAGTCACGCTATATACAATTATGTATTATTATAATCCTCATTATAAATATTATAAAATATCCAAACTACTATTTTTCCCGCAATAATAGATAGACTCTAATATTTACCGTTTTAGTCGTAGACTTGGCCCGAATAAACGGCAAGAAAGCAGGCGTGTGCAATTATGTCGACGCTTCAAGGAGAAAGGATTTAACATGCAAATCGACACGATGAATTAAAACGAACGGATGTTTTTCACGGCGTTCCGCGCCGACAGTATCACCGTAAGGAACGGCAACGAGACATGAGTCATACGAACTCGTCGTTGACCCTCTTTTCGCCATAGCCACCCCATAAACGAGACGTTCCTGCATTTCAGACACCCTCGTCGTGTTCCACCCTGCTCCCCCTTTATTATACGCAAAAGCGTCAGCCACGTATACTGTACGGGCAGAAATAATCTCGTAGCGTTCGTCACGTAGCAGCTTCCTGAGTGAAAACCGGTGAACTCTTTCAAAAGACGAAGGCTAGATCCTTGGTCGTCGTGCAACGAGTTTGAGAATTTATGCATAAAGGAAGTTTATTCGGCCGATGTTGTTGGGAAACTAGCTACCACTTTTTGTGGAAAAAGAACTGAATGTTAGCAATGGGCGGGTAGTATTATAAATAGTATTGGATAGTTTTGTAGACTTTCAGAATTTCGATTCCAATCTGTCTTTCATAAGGATATTTGTATTAACGTTGCTGGCGACTTTGGAGGGACACTTTATGTACGTATAGTTCTTGTGTGAAGTAATTTTGCATTTGATTTAAAATATATCTTAATCTGTCTTTCATAAGGAAGGATCTTTGTATCAACACGTCTGGCAATATCGGGAAGATGTTTCGTGCATATATTTCTTTATGTGAAATAGTTTTACAGTCCAGCAGCGCTTTCGAATTTCAGAAGAACATTGAAAACGCCTTGCTGTACAATTATTAGTTCACTGTTAAAATAGCTATGGGCATGGCGAGTTAACTAAACTTCTTTTACACTGATTATTATTACGAAATAATTGTTCGTCTATTTATCTCGCAGAAGTCGCAGAACAATCGCACGAATCAATTTATCTTATGCCAAGAAATTATTCTTTAACTTTTTACTGCTCCTTTTATTGGAAAAGAAGTAGAATCTTCAAGCTCGCTTTAAAACTACTTTCACCACGCATCTATCGTTTAACTCTGGCGTAGGATAATTAAACTTTACTCTTTCAAAGATTACAGCTAAACTTATTAGCACATTTGTAACACGCAAAAATACAGTAACGTCAATTAACATACTTTTTAAGACAACTCTGCATGACGATTTACAATTAACGGTCAACAAGAGGAATCAATCAAACGTAATTCTTGAAACTTTTTTTTATGAATTGCCCCATTGAAATATGTGGAAAGGGGAAAATATGTCAGTTTCGTACGAAAAAATATGTGAGGCGCTGCGAATAGATAAACGGGACTCCTCTTTTACCAAGCAACAAAGATCCATTAATATCGAAACGTACCCACACACGCTATCGATGCATCCTGACGAAATGAACGAACCAGAATTTCACGGTATTCCAGTGCATCTCTATTTGCACTCGCAGCTGCGCCGATTTATCCGGTTAACGATTATCACCCTGTTCGCCTATCAAAATGCAGCCTGACACTCTAATTGGAACAAGCACGATATCTCATTTCGCCGCACGGTATAACGCAGAGTTGAACGAAAGTGTCTCGTTGAACATGGCCTAATGTAAAATGCATACTGTTCTGGCGTACACCGGTTACGATCAAACGAATCCACTCTACTCCGACACAATCTCCTTTCGTGCTTCGATCCACGAATGGCCAAGTATTTTCAAGGGAAAATGGGATATTTCTCCTGGACATTAATATGCTGTCTGGTCTGGATGCGATGGAGTTCCATTTTCGAAATCTCGGGCAATGGGGCTTCTCTTGCAACCACGTTCGAAATAATTTTATACGAAATTTTACGTGAAACGACACGATCTGAATCCTGGAATGGAGATCCATAGGATGGAGGTGGCTGAATTTTTTATTCTATTCGAGGAGATTTTCGGGGACGTTGTAATATTTACTTCAATATACATATTTTAGCTATCCTTCTATTCTATTCCTTCGAATTGTATTTCCGTTTTCTCGGCGACCGGTAATTTGTAATATAAGTACGAAGTATCTGCACTCAGATTCTATTTTCGATATCCCAGGTAACTTGCGTTGAACAGTTCTTCCATAAATCAATTTCTTCTAAATGAATAAAATCTATTTGAATGACTGGATTTAATTGTTTGGTTGTGGAGTAGAGTGTGTATACCTTTCAATTAGAAATATGTACGTGCACATAATGCTGGGAAAGCGAACAAATGAAACGGAAACTATTTTCAAAAGATATAGGAAATATCCATCGGAATAAGAAAGGAAGTCCTTAATAAGTACATGTGCTTAAAACCTATTCTCATCGTGATATGAATGGTTATCTTTGTTACCTTTACAACAGATGTTCTGTGTGATTCCCTTTCACTTCAATATGAATTTCAACTCCGCAACGTAAAGAAGTATGTAGGTCTTTCGGAAGTTTCTAATTTTCATTCGCATCTCGCGACAGGTTTCGCAAAGTCGCCTTGCCAAATCTTTCACAGGCTCGGTCAGAATTTAAATCCTCTAATATAAAACGAATTATACAGGGTGTCTGAGGTTTTAGATGTTTTCCATGAAAGTCGACCAATAAGTTTTTATTACAAAGCTAAACGTAAATTGAAAAATCACCTAATTTTCCTGCTCAAGCAGGAAAAAATTGTTTAAATTAAGATTACCCTCAAAGATGGAGTTGACGAGGGGAAACAGTTGCTGGAACAAGTAGATCACTTGACCTTACGCCTTTACATTTTTATATTAACAGAAGTCGTCTAGAAATTCGCATAATTTAACATAAAAATAATAAATAAAACAAAGAAAAATGACTTTTTCCGTGAGAAAAGTAAACATATAATAAAGCAGAACGATCTTATCCCGTTGTAACGATCGTGTAGACAAGATCGACCCACCTGAGCGGACATGCACACAAACTTAAAAGAAAGTTCATATGCATGAACCGAATTAAACAAGACTCATACAATTGCAACTCCCCATATGTACCAGCCACATCGATCTACAAAATCTTATTCGCTTGCGGAAAAATTATTCGAGTTCAATTCGTTTCTACTAGAGAACAAGAGGACGTTGACCTCGAAGTACAAAAAAATTGTTGTTCAATCGAAAGAGAAGTCACAATATGCCAAGTTAAAGCAGAAGAAGTTACACGAACACACCACTAGTCCAACGAGTTGCATTTAATTGGCCAAAAATGAATATTTGCCATTTGTAACAATTTTTACCAATGGTTTTCGAGAACACGTTGAACCTGATCCAAGCATGGTCAAGGCACCGTACACCTAATTGAAATCTTTACTTTCCCGCCGCGGTGTAAACTTGAAAAAGTGTGCTACACGCCTTTCGCCCATGGTCGACGAGAATGCAACCGAGAGTGCACACGCTAATCCATGAGAAACCAAGTAGAATTTGGCCGATGTGGAATTAAAACGTGGATATTATAATCGATCGCGATTCAACGTTTATTACCTTGGCGAAGAATTCTGGAGTACGACGAGTACGTTTACAGAATTGTCTGTCGAATCCATGTTATAATTACATCATGCTATTCTGTTGTTGAAGTTGGTTACCTCTCGATATCATATTATACTTTCCTACGCAGGAACTATACGCTTAGGAGGTTTTTAAGGATGTTATAATAGACTGCGGTTCATAGCAACGACTATCGAATGATTAATAAAAAAAAATCACACAGCAGCGACACGCAACGTTATGTAAGCGGAAGTGTATCTTTCAATTCGCCTGTCCAAGTTTCAAATGATAAATTCCGTGATAATTTCTCATTAAACTGTTAATCGCCTTTACGTCACCGTAATTTACAGCAGCGACGAAGAAAGAAGGAACATTTTTCTAACTACGCTTGATAATCTGTAAATGTAAATGTAAATTATATTTGCGACAAAATTTTCAAATACTCGAAATTTTATTTTTTCTCAATATTTAAATCATTCATATCTTGCATAGAGTATGTGTTGCACAATCTATGATACTGATGATAGAGGACTTTAGATTAATAATAAAAAAGAAGGAAATATTTCTTCAATAATGCGAAAATTCTTCGAAGGGCACTAGTTAATCAAAACAAGCAATAAAAATTACTTGGAAATAGTACATGTGCAAATGCAAGTATGTATGTAGCACACATCAGGACAGTTCGTCCGTCGTTGTCACGTGACGCCATGTATGACAGCGAAACAATGTATCATGTATATACATACGTACGCGCATAAGATGTGTCATTAGATACTAATCACTGAGCATCAGTTCGGTGGGAAGAACGGAACGACTCGTTCCGTCATGCTGCATCATTTCCCGACGCATAAAGTAACGATCGAAGCAATGAGGAAGCACCGTCGAAAGGGATGGGACACGTACTCCGTTTCGCTGTCGCATTTTCACGTGCGCGACAGTACACGGTACACCGTGGAAAGCTGGGCGACTAACCACACCGACCAACAGAAATCTTTTCCTGATACGTGCAGAGAATCGACATCGACCATTATTTCTACATAATAGAAAGGCGCGATGCATTTGTTAAACCGCAATACACGCTGCTAATCATATCACTGAATCGGCAAAGAAACATTGTCCGATATTTTTTGGAAAATATGTACATATTGTACGCGAAACAGCAACTTCATTTATTGAGGTTAAGTGCAACAAATACTAGTCATGTGATTGTACGTAGATGTAGGTTATCGGTAACGAAAGAGAAAGTATACCTAGGTAAATATGAAATACACCAAAACGCAACACCAATGCAGAATATCAATGCAGATATATACTTGAGGCATTTAATAAAAGAAAGCGGAGAGTACATATATATATAAATATATATTCGTGTTTATATACTTATCTCCCTTTACACGAGAGCTGTTCTCGAACCGAGCAAACTGCCCGATATATCTAATACGCATGTTTGGAATTGGTGAAAGATATCTCGAAACAAAGAAAATGTAGTCGAGGTCGTTCTATACCGACAGATTTAAAGCCACCAGTGGACCATACTACATACTACGTATCAGCTGATCGGTCTGTACTCGCGAAACGTTGCTCACATTTTCGATTGGACATGATAGATACCTCGATATATGTCTGTATACATATATTAAATTGCGATAATTCCCCAAGAAAGCAAACACTGAATCGTAAACAAGGACGACTGGCAAGTCGTGTGCGTATCAATGAAGTATGTAACTACATGGACGCATATCACGCAGGTGTAACACATCGCCCGAAGCATCTCGGGATATCGTGCGAATTTTCACGAAACAGGTGGCAACAGCGCGCAGGTCCAACACACGGAAACAGGGACGAGGGACGAAGAAAAAAGAACGAGCGCACGCGTTCGATTAGGTATACTGTACGATACGAAACGCACAGAGGACGGTGAAAGAGGATCGAACGCACGCATAAAGTCGAGAAACGAAAGGAGGGACAAGGAACGAGCGTAACCGTATGAAAGAATGGACCGTGCCTACCTTAGGCCTGTAGAACCATTTTCTGATCGACTCCATAGCAGGGCTGTCGAGGATGTCGGCAGGCTTACGGGCGAGTCGTCACTGCGCCTCTTGCGGCCAAAGCACTTGCGACATAGCGAAACGTGCCACCACGACTTTACTAGAAAACGTCACACTACGAGACACCAATCGCCCGCATACGAGATAGAGTACCTTCGTTAAGTATCACCGTGAAACATACAACCATCGACAATTTTGGTCGGTCGACGCATCCGAAACTTCACGCAACGACCGTCAATCGCGCGTCCGTGAGACTGACTGACGAGCTCGGACTGCAAAGGCGCAGCTAGAATGCTGCGCATGCGCTCCTGTGTATGACGGGGGACGTGACGTTCGAATTCTCAACGGAACCGCCATCTATGTTGCATTTAAATTCATCGAACCCTATGACGATTTTATGTGGAAAATAAAAATAAAAATTAGAGGAAACCTGTATAATGTTTGTCGTACTGTATTTATATAAAGGAAAACTTTTTTATAAAGTAGTATTTTTCAATATAATATCAGTTACGTGAAGATTGAACATAATGAATTTGTTCAATAGCTACTTATATATTTTACATGGTCGTAGATACACTTAAATAATAAAATGAAAATTATAGGCAGAAATTTCTATATTTTTTCTTATTGCATGAGCGTCATATATTTGATAAATATTCAAAAATATTGGGTTAGAAAATAAAATTGCCAGCGATACACAGAAGGAATTTAATAATATTATTTCGAAATTTAACACATTTTGATCTACGTGACTAGATTATAAAAAAAAGGAATTAAGAACGTACGACTTTAACAATGTTAAATATTATGGATCACAAATTATGCACATATACATACGTAAGTTTCACATTTTAAGTATACATTTAGATTTAAAATTACAAAATAGGTTCCAACAAATTCACTTAGAATTAAAAAACTGTCTAAGCCTCGAGTTAATAAGATAATAATAACACAATGAATTCTATTGTACAAGTACAACAGATCAAATAAACTACCACTTAAAACGAACTGTAATACATATAATGTTATACAAATTCCTTCGATTATATTTAGAAATTATTTTCTTTAATTCAAAACATAACTCTATTGAAAGAATAGCGAAAACTTATGCTACAGCTTTACTTCTTGAGATTCTTATACACAAATGTAAAGTGGAATGTACATTCCTACCAGGATGATTAACAATCGCCGTAAATATCTAAACTTCGAAGGCAGATAAATTTTAAACGCACTCGGGCGAATACTTTTTTCCCACAGATTGTTGGACTTAAACCTTAATAAAGTAGAAATAGAACACACTTTGTGCTTGTACTCTCAAGAAGTAATATACAATGTTAATTTAGTTTACTTTGCTTAAAACTTTTTGGAAATTGTTCATAATATTTAACACTAGGTTCTCTAGAATCTACAATAACTAAGTTGCAACTAGATTTAAAAGTTTTATCTTCGAACATTTTACAATAAATTCATCAACTGAGATGCGAGGGATTACAACTAACAAAAATATATTACAAATACTTTTCTTTTTCTTTTTTTTTTTTTTCGTTATAAGGCAAGAATTTCAATTTTGAGAATAAAAATTTTCAGGTATTTAGATACCACCGCACATCATTAATAGACACATTAAAGAGTGTTCGACTCAAAAAGTTATAAGCAAAATGCTTTTCTCTGCAAGCATACATAATCGATGCTCAATTTTTGTGCAATAACACATTACCCAACACTGCCACAGCAGCCCTTGCAATTTCGACCGTATCGTTTATAATATGTTTCTCAAAAACTGTAAGTGTTTTACAGTAAATACTGGATACATAACTATAGAAACATCTAGTACTCGTTACAAGCATCGTTTTACATTTGCTTGAAAAAATGCAATGTTTTCTACGCAGGTAGATCTTCTTTCTGTTTTAAATACAATACGCTACCACGTTTCACTTAGAATCTATGCAAACTCGCTACTAATCTAGGACATCTATATCACTTGAAATGAGAGTAGTTGAGTAACTTCTTATCGTATTATATTACATAAATTCTTTTTCCTTCTTTTTGTTTTGTGTTAAAATACTCGAATCACGTAATTAACAATTTTCGTCCATTATAAACATTCAAAGTCGTAATTAATATATTTTTAACTGATTGCCACACATTAGTTAAAATATTTCGAACAGTATGCACTACCAGATATTCTACCTAAAATAAGAAACACTTAAGTGAGTTATCCATATTATTGCACAGTGAAATATATCAGGAAACGTTTTAAGCAATAAACGAATAATACATTTTCTTATCAATTACAGGCTTTCGTATTAATGTCGTATTATTTTAGAGATCGTAGTTAATTTCAACCCTTTAAAGCATAAGATACTGATATTATCGATCTTGCAGTACTTAAAAATACAATTAAATTTCATAATAATCTTTTTTATAAAATATAGAACGCATATGTAGATATACTAAAGAATTGAAACAAATGTTTCTCTAAAATAAAGTTCTTCAATTTTCATAGGCACCAAATAGATACTTATAATAACTAAAATACATGACCCAATAAATTTTCATTTCTTTATAATCTTGAAAACATTTAAAAAGGCAAAATATTATATCATATAAACTATTCAAACTTTAATCATCCGAATTATAATTAAAAAATTTCGAAGAATATTTCAATATATTATAGTTAAAATAATTTCATAACAATCGAACGCAATTTCACTTGGTAAGACTTATAGGATATCGAAACATCAACATTAAAATCGTATCAAATTCCATATACAAATTCCATTAGCAAGTGTTGCGGAGAAAAATCTTTCAAAATTCTGTAAATCACATGCCGTTCAGTTTTGTACCAAGATTTTTTCTACAATGCAGCTCAATACAGATTAATGTAATTACTTACAATCAGCAAAGACACGAAGGAAATTCGATTGGTATTACTACAATAATAATTCTATCGAAAATACAGCAAATATTCTCCGCATTTTAAGACGAAAATTCATCTTTTTGTTACAACTGTGATACCATCGTGACCGTGCCTACTTAAGCACATAAATTAAACACTACATACCTTCAGTTAGCATTCAACGTCAAATTATTTGTTAAACCATAACATTAATAATTATGGGAAACATGTGGCATGAAAAATGAAGAAGCGAAAAGCAAATATATTTTTCTTCCTATACAAACTAATGGAAATGCCTTTTGTTCAGACGCATTGTCGCGAATAAAGCTATAACGATCAAATTTGGCAACTAATTTAAGACTAATTTAAGACTTAATTCGAAAGAAAAACATTCCAATAAACTTCATAATTTTTACACACAACTCCCTCGTCTAATAAACCAACAACGTAATGCGGCATAAACGTGAAGAATAGTTAATCTGTACGAGCATAAACTCGCTGTAAATTTAATAGAACTAACATACAACGATGAATCGATTCGCCAAGAAGGAAAAGAAGAACCGAGCGATTGAAACAAGCGGCAAAGCTACGTGTGACTATACGTACAAAAATATCCCATACTACCATTCACTAATTGTATATACAAATTCCGGCGCAAACGTATTCAATATAAAACAAGACGTCACACCCTAGATTTCGGGGACAATTTCAGGACACAATAGAAATGCAACAACAAGTTTTAAAGGTAGATGGCACATGCGCTTCGGAAATAGAACAAAATTATAAATTAAGATGCTACTCGGTTGCAGCACTAGTAACTGAATAGAAGCAGGGGAACGTGATTTCTTATGCTCGAGCTACACAATCCCCAATAATAATTGAAGCAAAGGTTTCTGGCGATTAATGAAAATATATCGTTGGCAAGATGAAAAACCTCTACTTTCGTTGACTTGAATGCATGTTACTGAGTACGGACAAATCGATTGTCCCTTTGCTGAAAGCTCGTTGCTTAGCTGAATCCGAACTGCACTTTTCGGCACTGACAGAGCCATTTAATTATTCGAGCATTACGCTCCACGATACTTGGGGGCTCGCTAACCCTCTGATTGGTCTCGTCATTACCCATGCCGACACTACAATCATTATTCTGCCATTGACTATTCTGATTTGTTTGGTTGTTCCCAGCCCAGGAATAGAGGCCTAACGCTGAATCGACTGAGCTAACGCTATCGAAAAATACAGGCGACGACGATTTCGAATCCGGTTTCGTGATACGCTGATAGTTGTCCGAATCGAGACCCAAACAGTCGAAAAAGTTCTCCAGTTGAGTAATTGACCGTGGAGGTCGGGCAGGTACTTTGTTTGATCGACCATTATCCTGGCGCCAATAGCGATCGCTGATATCCGATTTTGATCTTAATATTGGTCGACCACGACCTTCTTTCCAGCCATCGGAAAACCTAAGATAACAATTAAATAAGTATATATTAATTTCTCTCAATGCAGACCAAAGGGACCAAATCATTCTTATGAAATAATATAAATCGATTGTTTACTTCGTAACACAATTAGAAAATTCCACAAATGCTCTACTTTACTGATTATATCATTGGACATTATGCGCCACTTAATTTGCAGCTTTGTCCAAATTTATATAATAATAAATAGATATTAACGATATTATTTGATATCTATTTGTAACAAATCCTCCAAAGAAAATTCGGCAGACAATAATGAAGTGTATACGAAATTTTAATTATGGGTATTCAATAAATCGTGAAAACTAACATTTTCCAAAGCTAAATGTCGCACGAATAAATATCGTTCATCTACTATTTATGGACGAACTATCATTCGATATCCCTCTGTACTATTAACTGGCCGATTATTTTTCGATATACCTTGAGTTACATGTCGGACTATAATCCGTTTGACTGTTGGTGCTCTCGGATTCAGGACTGTAGCGTCTTACAACAGATGGTGGGTTACCGTTAGCGTAACTACCTCTTCTTGAACGATCTTTTTCCGTCGAGTGTTGAGTGGATGCACCGCTGTCACGGCGTATATGACTCCAGCAATCCTGACGGAAAATATTTCACTCGTAGAATAGCGGTTTCCACTTAATGTTACGAGACATGTTTATGTTTCGACAATTACTTGTATTACTGGCGGAGGTTCGCTACGCGGTGTACAGTGACCGGATGATCCACCTGAGTCTCTTGCAGTCGCACAGTGGCTCAGTTTACTGGAACCAGACGATTTTTGCGTTCGACAACTAGCAGATAATACGCTACAGGCGTCACCACCACCTGACCCTAACGAACGTCTAATATGCCTGGAGCTGTAAAGATAATAACGCGCACGGGATTATTAATGAATACATCTTTTACTAAAAAAATTATTAGTTTCTTTAATTTCGGTAAATATGAAATTCGACAATAATTGGAGGTTTCAGATGGGAGTACATAAATTCGAAGAGTTGTAAAAGAGATTGCTCTTTAATTGAAGAAATCGTTATTTGAAATTACAAGAGCAGATTTCGTTATCAACCATCCAACTATTTAACTACGTAAATAATTCCAATTCATTGTTTCCCATTCGCCGGTAATTATAAATATCTGTATATACCTGTTATATACATCAACACCCTCCTATACTAAACTCCAAGATTTGAGATCATCTGAAATACACTTCGCTTATACTACCGCGTGTCAGAAAACCAATTATCCGAAACGTTTCAGCTCATAAAAGTCCGAAACACTTGGAATGCGGTCGGAAGTTCCGCTATTGTAAATCGAAGAGCAGTCGCGTGAAAGTGTTTGGAATACCTTCGATAACAGACTGCATCTCGTTTGAAACTGTGCTCCGAATAGTCCGAACTCGTTTCACAGTCCGGGCAATTTCCCGATGGGTGATGATGAGCGGATGGTTTGGATGACTTGGTCGATGCACGTGGCGATAGTGACGCTCGTCGTCGCGTGCTCGTATGGAGGTCAGGTAAAGATTTGTGACAGACAGTGTTCTCCACTGATTGGGAACTCGTGGATTTCCTCGCAGATCTTGCTGACGTGTGCGAATGGGAATTACTCCGGCCGAACTTGAAACGAGGATCGTGTTGCACGCAATGCTGCTAAACGGGGAGAAATAACATTTGATATGAATGTTTTCTTGTTATACAGTACATTTGGGCAAGAAACGAGAAACAAAAGCAAGGGCTAAGTACGCTTAGTTAGCCTGCAGATGTGTACTATTGATTCACTGATAGCGAATTATTCGTTTCAACGCGTTGACAATGACTAAAATAGATTGATCAATTTCCACCTCACTAATTTAAAGTCAATTATATGCACTGTACTTCCTCGATTAATTTTAGGTGATTTTTCTTTGTGCGCTATTAGCCTGACAACTCATGCCCCAGATTTAGAGTTAGAAAATTTAGGTGCACTGTGTAATTCGTATCTCTCAGACGTTTATATCAATATCTGTTCAAATGTTAAACAAAAAAGTTGTTAAACAAGATAAATATGTTAGATCATCTTTCTGAATACGAAGGATCACGATTTTACATGGGTCGTTTAAAATTTAGATAATTATTAGGCAGAACACCAATTGGAAGGGATTAATTTGTGATACTTGTTAAATTAAGTCTTCTATCTACTTAAATTTTGAGCAGCAGTATCTGTATATCACTGCGAATGACTTAAAAGCCAAAAATATAATCTTAAAATAATAATTAACAGAAACGATCAACTGCCAAAGTAGCAAGTTGTTATTATATATAATGTATGACTCGAAATTCTTGGCGTAAATCAATAGTAAGGTATCTATGGATTCTGTCCCATCAATTCGGCGAAAGAAATTTATCGGATTGACCAGTAATAATTCCGTGTCAGTTTCGTGACGCTTTCATCGTTTATGCGGTACACGCGTTTCACAGAACAGTGGAGGAATTAATGTCTTCTGCATTGAACTCGCGAACACGTGTACGTACAACTTCCGGTTCCTAAGTCTGACTTCCTGCATGTGGTACTACGGCAATTACAATTCATCACGAGGAAACATCTACATATACATGCGAGCCTGGATAATACGCATGAAAGGCTACAGTAGTACATATTGACGGGAAAATAAAAGCTGCTAAATGAAATCGTTCACTTTTCCCCCACAATTCTTCCGAATTGAAACTCTTACACTTTCCAACAATGATCCTATCCGAATTGTTTAAAATTTCACACTACTCCGCCTTCGTGCGTATACTACGCTTGCAACGCGGCGGTATTTCAATAATTCGCAGACAAATTAAAAACAGCAGACTCCGGATACAAAAGGAGAATTGAACGCAATAAATTTGAAATAACAAATATAAGGGAAAATGGATGGGAAGAGAAATTCCGGAGACACGATACAAATTTAATTTACAATTGACATCAACTAAATGCTTCACCTTCACACGATCCTCGTCACGGAAACTGGGCGACAGACTCCCAGGGGAATATCGGAACTTTTCATCCTGGGGGACGCCGTTCGTCTGCACGACCGTTTGCGTCGGGCTGTCTGGGAAAAAGACGTTCTCTTTGCTATCAGTGTTTAGCAACCGACGTAATTTCGTCTGCAGCTGATCGCCGCCAGTACTACTCGGCGGCCCCGAAATCGTGCGCCGCTGCGGAACAGGAACCAGGCGAGGACTCTTCGGTGGCAGTGCAGGTGGCAGTGTTTGTTGAGGGCTCAGAATTCCGTCCGCTGTTAAAGAGAGGTGATACGCTGCTTAGAATCACAGCCGACAGTCAGTCCTTCAACACGATATTCGGAGTAATTTCTGTCACGTGGATATAATTTTGTGTGGGAGCGTATAATTTTCTTCTTGAGGGCTGACGGTGCTGCTGCGAGACATGTTATTTGAACGGAGTCGGTGTTTCGGAAGCAACGAGATTGGGAGTAAAAAATAACGCGCGCCGGTGTTCGCAGCAAACTGTGACGGGTAATTGGCTGGCAGAATAGGTATGTACGAAATGTATTATATGGTTGGTTTCTTGGTGAAGCAAAATTGTTATCGAGTGGGTGCCAGTCGACAAATTTATTGGTAGAAAGTGTTTTCGAGATATCGTGATTTATTATTTATTTATTAATGCTGAAACTGGTAGCCTGTGGAAATGATGTGTTCCAGATTTCTTGTTTGAAAATTATTAACATCATATGGGTATTATTGCAGCAGTTTGTGAAGACCTTTGATCAGGCAAAACAGCACTTACATATACGAGTACATTCCTATTTAAAAAAAGAACGATTAAAATATATTGAAAATCTCTACTCAAAATTGCACCATCGTTTTCACATAAACAATGGTAGAGTGTGAACATACGATTGCAAATATATTACTAATAAATTCGACATCTTGTTAATCGAGATTCTACTGCAACGATCCACCCACAATTTCATGCAGATCCGTGTAGAATGACAAAAAAAAAATGAGAAAAATTTGTCAAAAAACTTACGCCTGTCCTGCTCGTGGCACGTTACCCAGCAGCAAGGCGGCGTTAACGAAGCAGGTGCCAACTGCGACGGCGATGTCGGTTGCATCGAGCAGCCCGGCGTGTTCCCGCATTTCCTCAGCAACCTGGGCGGTGCACTCGGTGCGCTCAGCTGCGAAACCTGAAGATGACCGCTGTTCTTCAGCTCCTGCTTCCGGTCCAGCACTGTCTCGCTTTTCACATAGAACGCTTTCGTCTCCTGGAGCAGCTCCACCGCGCTCTTCCGCTTCCCTGTGGCACGTGACGAGGAAACCAGACGGCTGTAAGTGACACTCGAGTAAAAACGGTAAATAGCCCGCTTCCTGTAAACGGATACCCGACAAGCAGACACCCGTTTGACAGGGCTGGCCACGTGCTACGGCACGAGCCTTCCTCCGCCCGCTTTTAACCTTTTGTCGTTGTTAAAGGAGCTATTTGTGAGAATTTAACAAGAGGTCTACGGTGCTGCAGGGGGTGCTCCGATCGGGGGGCCTGATTTTAACCCGGTCGACCGCAACTTGCGCTGGTGGAATTGTTCAGTTTGTATATACATATGTATACGCATACATACGGTTGACTTCATCAGGGACAAATTTTTTAGGGCGTAGAAAAAATTGATTTAATCGTTTCTTTCATTTTATATCGACAGCATGTCAGATGAGTTTTTTTCATTTTCGTTGCCGTCGAACACTGTAGTGAATAGTTCTTCGAGAGTTTTTCAAATTTTTTACAGAAACCAAACGTACACATGTGTGCCCGATCGAGCTGCAGAGATTAACTGGATTCTTTTTCGAGAAGCGGGACTACGGGGTTAATAAAGATGAAACTGTTTGGTTTTGTTCTCGCAAATGTCAATAGAACTGTGTATTTGTAATATGCAAGTCGTATACAATGAAATATTTAAGAGTAGGTTAAAGTTGGTGTGCTTTGTCATTAATTGCTGAATTTTGTTAAAGCTTCTTGCAAATAAAGTTTATATACATGTTCATTTATAGTGAAATATTTATTGGAAAACAACAAGTGCGTCGTACAATTGTGACCAATTTGTTTTATTGGCAGCGTGGGTACGAATACTTATACTTAGTACTGACTGTACATACATGTAAGTAGGCAGATCTATATTAAGGGTATGCTGGAAAGAATTGATGCCACTTGAGAAATGAATTATTGCGATTAAAATATTATTATTCTTTGCTGTTACACATATGTTTCGACGCTCTTGAAATTAACACGTTCGCTACCAGAGTCACATATGCAAAACATAGTTATCCACCAATTCTCTATCGGGAGTCCGACGTCACACACATGTGGCACAGAAAAAATGTCAAATTACAGTGTCGTGAGCAAGCAGAAGACCGCTGTGAAAATATGCAGTGATTTGTGCCAAACTCCGAATAAAACGAAGAATGGTCTGTGATGGACGTTTTTCTACAAACGTGTACAATAAAGAAGGGAAATACTTTTGGGAAGAATTAATTTGAGAAAGAAAAATGAAATGGTCAACCTCTGTAGCGTACCAATTGTGAGTATCCTCTTTTGTAGTGATTGACAAATGACAAATAACTATGATACAATGACCTGAGTAATTGCGTCAAAAACGATTAGAATTGTTGGCACATTCATTTCGCGTTCCGTCAACATATTTCCGTTAAATATTGTGCAATTTCATAGTCGGCTTTCCCCATTCCCTTTCTTCGAGCCGTGCCAAAACAGGCTATTAGAATAAGAGGATTAGTGGTTCGTGTAATGGTTAGCAGTGGTGCGTGTAGTAATGCTTGGGAAACTGCGAATCTCTTTGTCACATCTGTCACTATTATTAAGGAATCCGTAGCCACGGTATTTGAATCGTCATATTTTATATTTGATCAAAATACTATTTTAACATTGAATTAGTATTCTTATTCTCTGCACTAGATAACATTATTCGCACCCCGCTTTCTTATCCTATTTTGTTTGCTATTTTTTCTTAATTCGTAGATTTCGAAACAAAAAACTTAATACTGTTAGCATACTTTATTACTGTTTCATTACATTATACTGCGGCTAAAAATATTGCCGTCCTAAAAATTGCTGCTCTAATTATTTAAATATATTCAATGCAAGAATGAATATTCTAATTAGTTTTCTATTTCTTCTTCCTTTCCATGTTTTTGCGAATATTCGCGATTAAAATCCCTCTTGAATAATATATTCGTAGAATGCACGGTATTCCAATTTAATTAGTCAGTTTCGGCAGCAATTTATTATAAGGAGAGCGTCATTAGTGACGGCAACGAGGAAAAAATTCGTTCGCCAAAGCGACTTAAAATTTTAAAAATTTCTGCCGCTTTTGTTTCGCCAATAACTTCAAGGTTTCCACCGAATCGTCAATTTACATTATCATACAAATATTGTTTCATAAGTTCCATTTCTGCAAGAATATTGTTACAAGCATTTCTTACGTAATTCAATTTCTTTTTTTTTTCTTATACGTACCTCGGTCTTTTCTACGCCTAGCAAATAATATTTCGCATGAACCATTACACGTAATGCCAATGAAGCGTTCTCGAGCAAATGATACCTTTCTGTAGAAATCCAGTACTATTCATCCTTCATCAGTGGACATAATATTAAATTGCGTAAGGGTAATCAATCAGATTTACATCCTTCTCCATGAACTACCCAGAAGGAACTATCTCTATATTCATTTGATAATAAATACAAAAATAAATAAACTGATTCTAAATACCTATGCGTAGAAATTCGTTTACACGCTAACGGAAAAAAATAATACAGAAAGATTTTAAAAACGTAACCCAGAATGAATTGAAAAGCATTGTAATGCTAGATCTAATAAAACTTCCGTATTCCTGTGCCATATGTACATGCGTATAACTCGATACACCCTACGCTTTTACCTGCAACATGATGTTAAATGTATTCCTGGTCACTTGAGAGTATTCTCGTAAGCACGTCACAGTTTCACGAGGAAAATTGTAAGGAGCAAACTTCTTCAAGTACATGTAAGTGTGGAATATTGTTGGTAGAATGGTGACTGAATTTCTAAGTGTTTCGTAACAGTAACAGGCTCGACTATTATTCAACCGCAAACGTAAGATGAAAATTGCATTACAATTCGAATTGCGTAATTACTAAATTATTCAATGCAAGAACTTTTTGGTTTAACGTCACAAATACTAAACGCACATGTATTTCACCTACTGTGATTTATACAAATATTGACACCTGTCACTAATGTAAATAACTAATTGAATGCGTAACAATATTAGCCTAAAGTTTACAATCATCGTTTACATTTTACATGATGCAATAAAACCAGCGTGAACATCGCTTACAAAGTGTAACACATAACGGACGAGAGAGGAAACGTTTCACTTGTGAATCGGAGTGTAATACCTATTTCGAAAGCTACGTAAAATATTACGAATAAAGGCAGCTTCGTCAATAGTTTCACTTTGACATAATTTCCGGATAGCCACAAGCACATCCGGTTGTCCAGCGAATCGCCGGAAACGATGAACAGAAAGTACAATTGAATCGGTCCTTTGTGGAAATGTCAGGAACGAAAAATCGTCGAACTTATATGCGTCAGTAAACGAACAAATATACGCCGCGTGCAGTACAGCAATTTTAACGAATACAAAATAAATATTGCGTGTTACAAATAATTGCACAGATATTTCTGACAATCTTTCGCAAAATATGCAATACCTATTTATTAAATTTATATTTAATACAGAAAGCATTGAGTTCTATTCTACAATATAAAATTAGCGTGATTTTTACATTACCTATTCTATTTGATCAGTAAAAAATGTCCAGCCTCTTTCATTAAATGATTAAATGTTTAACGGGTTGTCGAAGTTGCAAAGATAATGGAAATCGTAATTATTCGGAATTTTTTATTTGCTCACATACACGTGTGACAATCTTGAGAGAGAGAAAAATCCATAGACACTTGGATGTACCTACGCATATTGACTAATCGATGATACTTTACAACAAAGACGTAAATCAAAGTGACGAAACAGGTCAACGACGGCGTTGCAAACAGTAAATGCAATTGAGTGTGCATTTTTATCTATGCAACGAGGAACGGTTACAAAAGATACGATCGCGGGTTGATAAACGACAGCAACGTGCAACAACAGTATTTTCCTAACGGGGCGACTCGTCTAGAAAAATCGTATACACGTCGACAAATGATAGTAACGAGATTACTTAGACGCCAAGAATAAACGAAGGACAAATTGCGCGCAAGAATCTTCACAGCTTTCCAGTAGAGAAACACCTATTCACTGTGTTGGCCAGTAATGTTATGAATAATTCATAATAATAGTTTACTGAACGTTGCAAAAATTCTATCCGCGAAAATCAATTTTTAACGAAGCATTATAGCCGATTGCGATTTTCAATCCTTGGAGAGCGGTAATTGAGATACTGCAAGTAGCGTGACACTTAAGATATTTTAGGGGCATAGTGGTGAACGTGCAATTGTTAGGACTCAATTCTATTTAATAATGATTCTGCAGCTTATTTTACAGAATATACAGTTTCGCAACGTTTAAGTTTATCACGCGATTAAGATAATGATATATTTCGATTTAAAACGATATTAATATTGCAACAATTTTGCATGGTTTTCGTAACACGATTTCAAAGTTCGAAAGAATTTCCAAATAACTCGGGTGTTCCAAAAAATTCAAACTTCGCCAACTCGATGAAAGACCGTCGGCGAAATACGGAACAAATAAAAGGAGCTATAAAAAGGGGCCAACTTCCATTGAAAGCAAGAAATATCGCAAGCACAGACAAGGTCCCATGAAAGTTTCATAAGTTATACGTCTGGGTTTCATTCACCACTGCCACTATCACTGTGCTGGTATCCCTGCTTCATACCTACTTCTCACTGCCGTGTCTTTCGCCTAGCAACATCAATGATCGTTACACGATGTAATTATATAAACATTTATACAATTTCAATTAATCGTCAGGCAGATGTAGAAGACAATTCGATGCTTTGAGTTTTACGGAAGAAGATTTCAATTTTAAATATTCTATACAAAGTAGAAGTAGAGTGATACTTCTACTTGTATTCTATTATATTGGCAGGTATACGAAACAAATGATATACTATGAATAAAGGATTTATCTCAATTATTAATGTTAGAATGTTACTACAGGCAATACTACACAATTACAATACATGATTAAAAGAACAATAGGGAATGCAGTAAATAGTTTATTTAATTGTACGATGAATTTGAAAATAATGAACACTATTCGTTATTATAAAAAGGACCTAGGAAATCGTTACTTATCGTTAGTATTGCTAAACATGCGAGGGGACACATTGTATATTGTCATGATTGACAATGTTTGGAAGATCGATAAAACACTTTGATGCAGGCCAAGAGATCCCTTCGTTCTTCATACGAAAGATTTCTTTCTCGCAAACGGGTACAGAATTTTTCATACATCGAAAGCTGAGTACAGATCGAACGTGCTGTGCTGCCACGTGTTGTACAAAGTGTACATTTCATTTATTATGCTAAATTGCACCTGGATGCGTGTGATCGAATAAACATCAATCATATCAAAGAGGAACTATATATGTACATCGTTCATATATTATCCAGATTTATAGTGAGAGTTTCGTACATTGTAGAAAAACTAGGGATAGAATCGCAGCTTTTGCAGGATCGTTCACAAAGTTTCGCACCCTCCTGGTTTCGCAGAGCTTCAGGGCAGATTAAAACGTTTGATCTGTATTCGGCTTAATATAAAAACATGTATAACATATATATATTTCATACGTACAGCGAAGAACACAAGTATCCGTACAGTAAGCTGAAAATAAAAGATGCTATATTTTCTGTGGAACTAAACGCGTACACAATTATACGTCATTGTATTTTATATAACGCCGACGTTGCTATTACAAAATGTATACAGAAACGATGATTGACTGGGGTAATTTAGAATTTAGGAAAACTCAAAATTATCATAGCGATAACTGTCTTCACTTCTCGTTACAACTGTACGAATACTTTTATACCACCCGATGGATCCTATTTTTGAAAGCAGTATTTCGTTGTCCGAAGATGAAAAGAAACATTGGCTACGTCTGTGTTAAAAATGGCGAAGAATATAGTTCAAAATACGATAAATAAAAACACTTTCAAAATAAATAAAAATTGTTATGCTAAATAGAACGTGTACAAAAATGCTTCTATCATGAATAAAGATTGCGAAACATTCGCAAACCATAACCCGACCACGCAATCATGCCTTCAAGGGTTAAGACAGTCCTCTCCAGAACCCTTTGTGTCTCGGTCCCATGCAAACCACCACGCAACCACTTTACAGCTAACTGCAAGCCATTTAGAACTAAAATGGCGTTTTCGCGTGTTCGATACGTAATGTCTGAATATTCGGACTAATATTTTCTATCGTCATGTTTAAGTGATCGTTTTTCCAATTCAATTATACTGTAATATCTATTCTTCGTATTAATTGTTGCTTTTTCTAAATCTGACTTTTTTAAATTCCCGGCAAACACAAATGTAATATTGCCGAACGTAATTCTCGATTAACGATTACAATGATTTCTATTTTACATTTTTCTCGCATCAATCTGGCCAGACATTTATTAATCTATGATCATATTATATTATATTCTGTACGATACATTTCTGTTTATTTTCTATGACACGTGATAGGAAAATATTTAAATCTGTATGCGCCAAATATAAAAGCATGAAAAATAATTTAAAAACTTTAAATTGCCAATCGCACGTTATACTAGCTGCACAATTTTATTCAATTTCCTCCTGGACTCCTTGCCTCGAAAACGTGGAACGTACAAATTTTTAACTACACGTCACTTTTAAATCCGAGCACGTTAAATTGTACACCTTCGTCTCGTATTTAATTTAAGAGGCGCGAGAAATAATTACACCAGAGAAATTATACCAAGTTCCATTCGAATGCAATTTTTCTTCTATTCTCAATAATTCGGAATTCTCCATCGAAATAGCAGCGTAAAGCGGAAACTTAACTGTGTCATTCGTTCTTTTCGTGACGGAAATCGACTTGGAATTTCATGATAACGCTTGTTACATTTACGTTCTTTCCACAAATCATCAGTGTCAAGCACAGTACCAGATGACATGTGTTTGACACAGTGTAACAGTTCCCTTCGTTACGACTGCAGGCTGCGATAATAACGTGCCGCGACACAGATAAGAAAAAAAAGGATGAGCCGACAGAAACTCAAAGCACTGTGGATTCAGCGATGACAAGAAACTGTCTAACTGCAAGGTGCATCCAGTGTATAAAGAATCACGGAAAATCTCGTGGAACTGTACCAATTTTTCCGATTCTCCAAGACGAGTGAAAAGAACAAAGAACCTTCGGGAACGAAAGTGAGAAATGTTTTGTGACCTATCACGTCTTGTCACAATTTGAAACCATGTTATTAAACGAAATGGTTTTCATTTTTCTATATTCCACTTTTGCCACTCCTCGTCTATATTTGATCATTTTTAATCAACACATTTTTTCGACTAATTTAAAATTTTGTTAACTGATTCCACTTTTATTCTCACAAATGTTCACTTCGAAAAATCAACAGGAGCAAACGGAACAGCAATGGGGAGAGAAATTTGTAATGATTCGAAAAATATTTGACTGAAACAGCCCCATCGTGGATAGGGAAGTATCAAAGAAGAATGATAAATTCTTCTTCGAAATATTCGACGATATTTTGACGTTTTCGCAGTAGTAGGTAACTTGTCGACTAGTTAACGAACGAGTTATTCGAGCAAGTAGAAGAAAAAAAAGATAATTGATGATGATAACGGTGAAGGATGAAGATAAAACTGTCTGCTCGATAGGAAGTTCGTTCAAGGATGCTAATACTGACTGTAGGAATGTTGCTCAGCACACAGCGCAAATAATGAGGAGTTATGAACCGCAAAAATCAGTCGCTATGTAGGTAATCGATTTCTAGTTAAGCAACTTTTAATTAAAACACTCCTTGCCTGTACATTTCCTCATCCCATTAAACAAAATGTCTGTTTGGAATGAATTTATTCCCAACTTTGATACAAATGAAATTATAGATCGGAGAAGTAGATTATGATAATTGTAGGAATGCTTTGATTTAATGGCAGGCACTGTTAAAGCTTTAATTGCAATTCTGTTCACGCCAATTTGCGTTTAACGATCGACGTTATTTTCATTTATAATCTGTAGCATGTGTTGTAACAGAGAAATGTACCGAGGAAGACATTCTAAATAATACTTTTTAGAGAAGAAAAAGTAAATTTTTAATATTACTTAACCGATTCGCCCAATCAAAACATATCTAACTTTATTATTGTGCGGGATGTAGTCATTTTGTTGTCGTAAAAAGGCATCTGACAGCACAAAATCAATAATAAATAGTGAAATTTTCCACCCAAAAAACCTGTGCTCAAACGTAGGACGAGATATTCCAAATAATAAATTTATTATTACTTTCTAATCAAGCCACACACGCCTGCAATGTTTTGTTACTCGTAATTACGGTACAGAAATAAAATGTTGGAAAAAGTTTCATTCACGTTAACTCCGGTGTTAAAGAAGCTTGTAAAACAAAGCAAAATATAGATGCACCACAATATCATTACACTTTGACATTGCGAGTACACTTGGTCGTCAAGGTAATTTTCATCGAAGCAGTCATTCACAGGGAAGAAAATATGCCCGATATAAATATACTTTGCTCCACTGCTCAGGGAGTCTTTTTATACACCGAGCATCCCTTCAGGTTCGGATAGTGTACAAGATTAAAAAAAAAAGGGTTGACCGTGAAAAGTGTGCACCTTAACCTTCTGACCGTGCGCAACCCGTGACAGATGTTTTATTAATAACAAATTATAGATGAACTTACCTGTATGATCGATGTGTCGTTGATAGTTCCTGACGTAAGGAGGTGCTGGATGTCTTGTCTGCATGTTCCAATAAGAGTTTCGACTATTTCCAAAATTGTTAATCCGCGGCTGCTGCGAGGGTGAACTTTGTTTGCAAGGCAATCTGGCCATGGCAGTCATCATTTTCTACTAACACCCCCACGAATGATTGAGAATTAATCACTTAATTGGTCTCCTACTTTGTTACGCCGTCGTTTCAACCCCATTTTCGTGCGATCGTCTGCTCTCTGAAACGAAAAGCAATAGACAGATTAATTATTTCAAAGTCATGTTTCAAGTAACACTCCTTGTGCAGACAAGGAAAATGTTCAACAAGTTTGACGCTTATCGAAGGTATTCTACATAACTCGTTTTTCTGAAAAGGAATTGCAAAAAACCTAACGATCTTTGCACTCCGTTTCAATAGAACATTTTATAAAAGTATATAAACGTATTATCGTGTCTGAACTCGACTACGCTCATTGTACAATGCACTCCTTTTAGAGGATTCTAATCAATAACATTTTATTTTAGTACTTTCGTGACGCCATCGAATACACAGGCAATGAAATAATATTGTAGAAGGGTTCGAAGTGCATACCGCGATCGTAGCGCAATTAGTTTGGCCTCCATAAATCAAGACCAATACCGAGAACAGTGAAAGCACATCGGAGCATCGTCGTAACAGATTGCTAGTCGCATAACTGTTCTAAGAAAACACGACACACGTGGTGAAAGCGATCAGGCGTCTGGACCAAAAGTGAAGTAAAGCTAAAATTAGGTGCCGATGAAAAATAAGTCGACCAGCGGGCCGGCAATGTTCAGAAAGCTTTTCACGTTGAACGAAACTTCAACCATTACTTCAGCGGCATTACTACAAATTTATCATCGATCTGGCGCACGAAACGGTTCGAACGATTCGGGCGGGTCTCGGCAGTTTTGCAAGTTGAAATAGAAAGTTGTTGAGAGATGGCAATTTTACTTATACTATTGATACTTTATCACGGACAATAAAGAGCACATGCAGAATATTGGATCGCGACTAGAGCTTTGTACAAAATAGTGTACTTCTTCTTTTCATATTAAACTACGCTTGCAATTGATTTGCGAGACGAAGAGGATTAGTAGACGCATCGATTTACGCATTGGTGAAATTTTTCGTCGTTGTTGCTATTAAGAATGATTTTATTGCAACTTTGTGTTTGCAGCGAGCTGTACAAAGTTGCGTCCCGTTACTTGACTTTCATTTTGCAACTTTTTCTCGTTATGGAGTATTATGAGTATGGAAATATTGAGATAAAGATATCGAAGAGTAAACGAGGGCTTTACAAAGTGCGGAGAACAACGCAGGGCACCGATTAGATTGCTCAAACGGGATTCAAACACGAATGTTTTACTTTGTCAAATACTTGTGCTATCAATCAAATATTTAAAATGTGCGCTCAATAAATGTGAAAACTTCGAATAAATGACAATGCTACCATGGACCTGGAACTCGTATGAAAGTCGCACGTATGCATTACTTTTTTCAAATCATATCAGAATAAAAATATTGATAATTGGAGCATGTCTAATTCAAAATCACTTGTTTAATCAATTGTCACGTATCTAGAATTAAAATTATGATGAAAAAATAATCGTAACATAATTCAAGCCTCGAACTGTTAATGCACAAACAGCTACAAGAATTGATCTTCAAAAAATGATTGCGATCAAGTCGTTACTGCACAGGAAACAATTTATTTCATCGCATTCGAAACTGAAGCCTCCATAAAAATTCATCTCCCAAACGCAACAATATATTTGCACCACTCGACTCCTCTGCAAGATCCAGAAATTTCTGTGAACATTCGCCACTGTTCGCGAGTACATACCGCGTAACATCCGTGCCGCTCGAAAAATTCCGATTTCTCGCGCGTCGGGAATGCAACGTCACACGACGCACGTTAAAAGCCCATCGAGTTGACAATTTTCTATATAGCCAAGCAATTCTACCGTGCCAATTCCTAGCATGCTCTTGGAATCGTCTGACTCACGAACGATTTATTATTATTACAAATCCTCTGTAGCGAGGTGCAAAAATTCCAGCGCCAATGACCATTACCGATCGCGTACGTGGCGAAGGTTCTTTCGCCTGGTTCCCCTGCATATTACATACTCGGGAAGAAACTTCTGAACCGACGATTTCTCAGCGGTCGTGCAATCTCGTAAATGACACGGACGAATAAAGTCATACGCGACGCGCGCGGAGAATCAAAGTCGAACGAATCGAACGACAGGCAGCCCGGTTCGCTTATCATCGAACGAGAAATATTATCATTCCACCGGAAGCACTGTTGTTTCGACGGCAGCATCAACGATGGGCATGAGAGCAACAGATAGATACAGTTTAGAATCGAAACTGACAAAGCGAGAGAGAATGCCGATTGATTTAAACATCAGATAGGGGTAAATGACACAGTGATTGGCCATTTAAAGGAGAGGGTCACATATGCATTCAATAATACATTCTCGTTTAGCAAAGTTAAAAACGTAATCAGCACGAATGCAAGATCTAAAAGGCCAATATACCAGTGACTGGCTAATATATGAGTAGCAAAATATTGACTGCATTCGAGGCACTAAAGTACGCGGTACATATTTGAATACGTTCATTAGAACAAGCATACGAAATTTCTTAACATTTACGAGGGTTTAGAATTCATTTTCACATGAAATAATTTACTTCGCAACAAAGCGTCCTAGCCCATTGATATTAAATAAACAGATTATCTACAATTATTATTCTTACTATTCACCATTATTCGAGTTCGCAAATGATTTCCCATTCATTTCTTCTATATTCAAGGGAACACTTTTGTACAGACAGGAACGGTTTCGAAAGGACGGGGGTAAAACAATGCTAACGCAAATAAAAAGGAAATCAGCAAAGATCAAATCGGCCTTCGGTACTCCAACGTGGTGCCGTCATATGTTAGCAAACGTCAATCGCTGTTAACGCTGTTTTATCGAGGCAAAAATTGTTATCAATCCACCGGAAACGCTGCTATTTCCACAGAACAGAATCGGTCGAACAGTGCCACAGTAACGAGTATCGAACCGTGTGTGTACGTCAATCTTATGACTTTCCACGCTGGCAGGGGCCATGGAAGAGAGACATGCAGTCTAGGATAAAGGCTGAAGAGATAAACTGAGATCAATGAATCACTCTCCCGACCCGACTGCTCTACAAAATTGCGTATCGACAAGCGAAGAAGGAGGCGCACGCTGTTAAACCGCGAATATTATCGCGCGCTGAGAAATGCCCCGGGGAATATAAATGGGATCGCCGTTGGCCAACGCGTCACGGCGAACAACCACTACATCTGTTCGCGTGCTTGCTGGAAAACCGATTTCTGAAGACATTAACATCGTCTTATCTGTCAGCTGTTCCAAGCGAAATATCCAGATAGAGATAGAAATATAGAGTTAGCGACGAAATTGTCCTCGACTGGTGAGAATGCGTTTCAACCCGATGAGCAAGTATGTACTTGCTCGATAAGTACGGTTGGATAAAATCATCCTTCCTCGGTTGGAAGTTTGGAATTTTTCTTATCTTCAATGTTTTAGTATTACTTACTTACAGGTGGATAAATGTTTGTCGAATAAAGGTAAATGGTTGACCATTATTTAACAGATGGGAATGTTAGATAATTCTTGGGAACGCGTAAGGTTTTCGTGACTTTGTAAGAAAATTTAAACAACAATCTTTTTTACTAAATGTCTTCATAATTGTCACCCTCCTATTGTACTTTGATTATCTAAATAATATATGCGAGCTGAAGGAAATTTGATCGAATACAGTGTTTTAAGGAATTTGACAAGTTTAAGTGTATGGAATTATTCGATTCAGTGGGCTTCTAGTAAATTGAGTGCATTGCATTTGGTAATAGATAACTTGGAAGAATAAGTTCATTGCCTCTATTCGTCTTATCTGAATCCGAGTTGCCCAAGCGAAGAAGATATTTCTCTGGAGATCTTCTCATAGTTTCAAGTATTTTGGTAGATACATATGTAGTAGTTTTTTTTTTCGAAAGTCTTGCATGGTTAGTTCTTTCCACCTTCTCGTAACACCGATCGTATTCGTTTAAATGCAACTGAGGATCCGTTAACAATATCGGATTCCAGGATTTCCAAAACACGGAACGTACACGTTAATACAATACAGTTCTCCGTTAATTGCGATGCAAAGTAGTGCACTTTTAAGCACGAACTCCAATTAAAAGTGTACGTGCGCCGGCTATGAAACCAGTTTCACGAGTGAAAAATGTCGTCGAATATAACAAAACCTAGACACTCGAGCAACATAATATAATTACAATTATTATAATATTCCGTTTCACGCTCTGAGAGAAATAACCCAAGCCCCACGAAACATTTGTCTTCTATCCCGCAACAGATTAGAACGAAAAATTCGAAAAACGTGATTGACCAATCTAGAGGTATTTAGATGGTAATTCTTAGCTTTCTGGAATACGTTTCCTTGATCGATAACACTTTACAAGCACGTGTATATACTCTTTTTCTCGAGGCATGGATACGCGTGTAAATATAAAGCATCGCTAATTCACTGCCACAAAGGCCCCTATCGTGTGCTCGCATCATACAAGCTTTTCCTTTGACTCTGGCACAATAGCGGAGAACCTTCGTCGACAAACATAAATTCCATTTTATCCATGAACGTGAGAAAACTACGTTTGTGATCGTCCTTTGCAAGGTAGCGCGACGGGCAGAAGTGAAAAGGCAGCGATAGAGAATGAAAGGGAAAATATATGTATAGCCTGATAACAAATGGATCGCTCCTTGATAAGGCGAACCAGCCGCGCAATCATAGAGTGATACGTGACCGAAAAGTGTCGACGCCTTTAACAAATTCTTGGGATTATAAATAAAGGTGCAAATGAGCATATCTTTCATTTTAACAGATTCCTTTTTCTTTAGCCCCGCTCTTTTAATAAGAGCAGCCAATTTTTTTGCGAACAATCATTTTTTTGTAAACGATGTCACATTTTCCTTTTCAATTATCTTTTTACATTGAACTTATCCTTGAAATTCCACCCACATAATGCGATACACCGAGTATATTCACCAACGTGGGAGTGAACGAACGTGCACGAGGCGTGTTCGTTACCAAGGAAATAGAGTTTATCTCGAAACGTGCCACGGACTACTGTTTCGTTCCTGAACGGTGAATTTCTCAATGGAAAATGAGCTCGTTCGATTCGACTGAGCAAAAAGACTGCAAAACGACTCGCCTTAGAATAGGCACTAACGAGGACTCACTCGATTTTCTCTGACACGCGTCGCGTTTAATGCTCGTTACGTTAATTCGATCACTTTTCTTCCTTTTTTCCTTTAATATCGATAATTAAAAACTCGTGTTAACATTTCGTGAACCCCAATCTGCGAGAACGTTAAATATTATTAAGCGAGTGAAAATCAAATTGAAAGTGAACAGGCTGTTGCAGAAAAGTGACTCAATTTTTTGATACATACATATTATGGTAGCTACGTACGGTGTTAAATATATTCCTGGGTGCATTGAACATTTCACTATGCACTTTTTGTGATACGTTCATATGCTGCACGGGATATGCGGCAGCGAAAAAAATGTTGAACATTAAATACCGTTGACAATCATGTAAATATATAATAAATTTCAACGAACAAATAATCCACTATTAAATTTCATTTGTTCCTTTCTCTATCTACATTCCGCTATGCTTCCGTCTGTATCTGTGCTTCATACCGTGGCTACAAAAAATGTAAATACACTTTTTATCAATGAATATTTATCCGTCTACTCCATTCAGTATATTAGATTATCCGACAATATTGATTTACTCGCTTCGTATAAATTAACAGAATTCGTTTGATCAAAAACAACACCGGACACGAAAGTTCAACAGCAGTTAGCAATATTGAAATAGAAGTCACCACAAACTGAATCGATATAACTTCCATCGAAATCAACTCTCCGGCCTACTCGTTCACAAAAGTTCATCCACGCTCCTCCGTTTCCGTAACCATAATATGGAAACGAGAATTTCCAACGCTTTAATAACACGTTCCAGAAAACTGTCTTTCCACATTACAATTCATATATTTTCACTCCGTGCGCCCACGTCGCACCCACGCCCGCGATAAAATAAAAAATACGTGTCAAGTCGCTCTACAAGAAGAAAAAGCGGGCGAAAATAAACCCAGGAAAGATCGCGGCTAAGCTAAGATCCCTGAGTTCAAGACTCTTCCATTTCAGGTTCTATTTCGCAACAACTCAGGCTGCACTTATGGTCCGTCTTTCAGACACAACATCCTCTAATTATTTTCAACGGTGCAACGTACCGCATCCTCATAACCACTCGGTTACCAGAAACTCCAATAACGTCCCGTTTACACGCCACCTTATTTGCTCCGACGGTTACTCATGCCGGTTTCGTGCGATCTATACCTCTCGAAAGCAACGAACGAGCCAGAATTTTCGGGAAACGGCCTCGATCGGATCGCTGAGGGGATCGCTGCGGACGCTTCTCCGTCGGGTTTCGCCGTGCTTCCGGTTATTTTAACCGACACGAACTGCACCGGCGAGATAAAAACTCGGTCGGTCTGATAACTCGGTCGTCGGACGGTCCGTTCTTCAAAACCGCGACGCTTCTATTTGCTACGAAAAACGGGACAACGATGGCCGAGCCGTCTCTTTATTTATGCATGTAGGAAAGGGCCGCCATTAAAAGACATGCCCGTTTCTGTTGTAAGTCTCGCCACGGATATACATATATGCATGCTTGAATTATTGTGAAACAACGGGACGATCGGTATCAGTCTGTCAATAATGAAAGTGGTTTATACATCGAAAGAGCAGGGGCGAGGTACATTGCAACGGTTAGGAATCTAGATTTTAAGCTGATCATTATTCTCATAGATGCCGAAAAGTATGCGCAGATGCTCAAGCATCGCGATGCACATTTTTCTTATTGGATTTCGAATATCGAATTTTTATCAGTGGAATCGGTCGATTTCGTGCATATTATTTCCTCGCGCTGCCACGGTGAACAGAAACTGGAATATTATTTTCGCGATAACTTCTCGGCGAGGCATAGTGGGGGACCTTGTTTGTCCAACGCATCAGCCTTATTTTAGCCGCGAAACATAACCGACAAAGTTTGCACCTGTGATCGGTGGAACATGCGTTATACGCAATGTTCAGGCTATACACCGTGGAATAACAAGTATTGGACAAAGAAACGAGTAGAAGCGAGAGATGAAACTTTATGACCGCAGTTGGGAAAGTGTTGAAATACTCGGAACGTCGGTTTTGGCAGACTTGACACGTTATAGAAGAACTTATAACAGAACTCCGAGGCTACCAACGCTGTGAACCAGCTGGTGCTTCATGGTCGAAAAACTCTCGTCCGCAAAGAGTACAAACACGTTCGTGTCCCTCGAATAAAATGGTCGACCGTGGTTCGCCAGACGACGCGTACACTGTACGCGCGAACGCGTACAGATTCGCGCAAAAAAGAAAAACGGGATAAGCTTTCGCATGTGGCACTAACGCGAACCAACAAAGCGGTGAAGATAGATGGTTCGTTAAACGTCAGTGGTTCCGGTGTTATATTTCTCAGAATGTTACGTCTGGAACGGAAGTAAAAAAGTGCTGATCCACGTCGACCGGAAATAACGACCGATCGCGAAGAACCCTCATGGAAACTCGACTAACTAGGTGTATCAAAGATTGCGCATTTTACTGGAATCATTTCTGTGTTCTTAGAGTCTTATCAATGAAAGTTTTCGAACGGAACGATTGAAACATGCTGATGAAAAGAATTCGCACTTGAACAGATGAATTTATATTACATGTGCTGCGAGAATAATAAAATGCCCCAGTTAATACCAAAGTTGCCACTGGAATTAGATCGAGCAAAAGGATATTTAGATTTCCTACGAGATACAATAGTAGTACCGCTAGATTAATGAACAAATAAAACGGTATAGACAAATGAATTATCGTTTCACTAATAGACAGCTGGCGATTGGGTCGCCAAAAATACTACTGCAGTAACGGAGAAGAGAATTGAAGAATTCAATTCGAAACTTGTGGAGCATCCTCGATTTTCATAAGATGATCTGGGTCGTCGGAAAATGATTATTAAAGAAATCAATAGTTTATTCGAAGTACACGTAGTTGCACTTTCTCCGCTGTCGTCTAACAATAAGAACAGCACACCGGCGTCGCAATCTATCTTAAGAAAATCGTCGACATAACAGGAAAAAAAAAAATTATTCCAAGGCAAGCTGAATAAATCGTATATAGCCAAACGGGCTCGAGCCGCGTTCCACTGAGCTTCCGTTCACCTGGCAAATTTTCTAGCCGTCTAATATGTACATGTATATCGGTTAGTAGCGGTTGCGGTAGAAATTAGTTCAGAGAAAAATTCTCACCGCTCTCGCGCGAATTCGCAATATACGTACTACATATTGTGCACGTAGTGGGTGGCGAAATTCATCGTCGCGAACGATAGAGACATACGAACCGATGGATCACGCGTTCCCGTCGAATCGACTATGTATTTAGAAGTCGCCTGGGAAAAGAGACGTGGCGCGACACGGGCTTAAGGAGGCGATAATATCGACGGATACGTGTCCGTATATTTCTCTGGTGCAGCGAATGAACGGGATACCTGGTTTTGTATGGGCAACTCCTGTACACAGCCCCGAGATGTCCTAAGTGCACGTCTACATGCAGGATATGCATCGGTGGCCGTACCGCGGCGGTATATCGGGTGATGGAAAAAAAATGTCTGCTTTATTCGATGGATACCTTGTAGGTACTTGTGTACACATTTGTCCACGTGAAGTTAACATACTTATCAGGTCGCAGAGTATGATTTGATTTATTATAGTGGACACGAGAAGTTTTCAAGAAGTGAAGAAGTACATATGTGATAAAGGGAATACATATATATGTGGGTTATGTTGGTGAAAGCAAGGGTAGAACCCTTTACTCTTAACCCTTTATGGATTACGGTGATCGTTCGTTTTCTCGTTCCTCGGTAAGGGTGTAAGATAATTGAGTTTAAAATGATCGGAAAATGTTCTGATATAGCTATTCGAAAATAGAATGAGCCCATCAGATCCTCTCGATACTGTGGTATAATGCAGGGTTCGGCAAACTTTTTTTTGAAAAAGGCCAGATCGAAACATTTTTGGGCACGGCGGACCAGGTAGCAAACACGATGATATTTGCATGGGTGATTCAACCCACGTGATTCGACACTTAGAAAAAAACCGAATAAAATATTTCCATTTGCTAATGAACCTATTACAGAACTGGTTAAATTTTGTGCTAATGCAATGAATGTGATTGTTTTTTCTGAGATGATATTTCATCATGCTGGAGTTCGAAATCAGTACTTCCTATCATTAAACTTGTTTGCAAATGGTCCTCTGTTAATTAATGATCCGGATTAAGAACGGACGGCGTGCCGCAGTTTGCGGACCCCTTGTCTAACGTAACACTTCGACTTACCAACCAGTCGTATAGTACGTACCTTACTGTTAAAAACAACAGAAGAAGAGAAAAAGGGGGATCTACAATATGGATAGTATGCGTACAACAGAAAGCGGCGTAATACCATCGGAGAATATTCAAGAAGTTTAAAGTAGAAATTTTATATAGAACCACTTGATACCGGTCGTCCCGACCGACTGGTAAATGTACTTACAAACTTCCGTAGACTAAATGAGCCATCGTAAAAAGTCATTTCCATTACATCCCCTCGACTAACCGTCCAAGATATCCGCGACGAACGTGGCCTGCTGTCCAAATATTTCTCGTACTCATTACCCGAACATCTGCGCTCAACAGATGCTCATTAACGAACTTCTAGGACACCCAGTGCATATGTGAACGCGCGTGCACACGAGAATGTGGTGCACCACGTTGTTGCACGGTATGGTTGCTTTCACGTATACGCCCGACCGTGCACACGGTTTCACGGGTTATTTGCATAGTCTGCACGACTGTCTGGCGGACGGAAGCTGACTACGAATTCCTGCTAGGGCAGCCGCCTATGTCAAGTGCAGCTAATTCATTTTGCTGACTAGCTATCAGTGCCCCGGCTCCTGTCGCGTCGTCCCGTCCTTCGTGTAATACTTATTTAAGTCTCGAGCGGCAGACCTATGACACGTGGCCCGGTCGCGATTCCCGCTGGCCCCGATATCTTTATCGATGTGTCGCGAATCGCCGCTGCCTTACAAGTGGCTAAGAAGCGTGCACCCAGAATAGAAATGGAACGAACGAGCGTATCGTTGAAAACGGAGAAATTCATATTTCGATCGTGGGACAGTGGCGAGCGTGCAAACCGGGAGCAATGAGATAATGGAGTTCAGCCTGTTTTCTATCTGTACGACAGGGAGTCTAAAAATGATCGTGGAGTGGCGAAAATGGAGTAGTCAAACGAAATATAGAGTGACTGAAACGAAATGTGTGAAGTCATTATCATCGATATAACGAGATAACTATAAGGGCGGATCGACGAAATATTAATTATGATTAATGCTTTTGTAAATGTTTGCATACGTGACAGAAAGAATGTACATATGAACGGGTCTGAATGATACTACAAATTGAGAACTGGGTTGCACAGAAATAAAATTAATAAAACTTCGAGTACGTAGAATTACGGAATTCGTGTGATTTTCAGGAGGCATTGAAGGGGAATAATTAGAGGATGTTGCGTTGTTGTCAAGCACGCCGAGAGAAATTACATGGACAGTATATTTAGCACAGATAAGAATGAAAGGCGTGTACGTAATTTCTTTCAAGGAGCACGTATAATTCTACTGTTTTTTTTTTTAATACGCCAGAGAATAAATGTTTCTGTTGATTCTGTTGTGTATTTGCGCGTTGTATTATAAAGGGTTGTAATTGTTCCACATGTTAAGAGCGTATTTTTGCGCGGCTAAATAGGGCATACTACAGCATTATTGTTGATAACTGTAATTACGGATGCACTGTGTCGTTCTGCGAGCTTCTGCGCGAACTTATGATAAAGCAAGTAATATTTACAGAAGGACAGCGTATAAATTACTATCCAAGTAGGAACATCTATAGATTTCTGAGTTCTATGATATTTCTATATTTCTATAAGTAGTCTTTATTGAGTAACAAATAGTCTAAGATAAAAGATAACGATATTAAGTCTTGATAAACTTCGTTTAGACCACAGCAAAAGTTGAGCGAAGAAAATTTCCAACGCAAAGTTGCACATGGAAGTGGTTTACAACGAGGGAAGGGTGGAATACTAGCAGCTAGAGTAGGAAATCCTTATTTTGTAGAGACGTGCGTCACAGATACACTCATTTGTGCACACATTCTATAATAGAAGTTGACGATGCATATATCGAGGGAGTAAAATAAGGCTAAAACTCTGGAACATCGCAAGTCTCCGATATAAAGCGTAATACTGTACAACGGATCTTCAACGTCGTACTTTCCTCTTCACAAGGATAGATCGGTAACTTTAATCAGTCGAATATTCATAACGTTATTTTCTCCGACAAACGAAACCCACATTCACGCACAAATGAAATTAACACCCCGCTTAATTTCACGTATGCATCTAATTCCGAATCGTCCGCAATTTTCCATCACCTGAGACCACCTTCCCGCCTCGTAAGCACGCGACGAAATTCAAAGCTATGTCAAAGTCCACGTCGTCCGTAATACCGCCGAATTGTCATTTATGTTCGACGAAAACGCTCCGCGGCCGCGAATAAATGGCCAGCCAGCTTCTTTATCGTTGAGGAACGTATCGACGATGGCAAGCTAACTGAAAATCGACCGATAGCTCCAAAAAGAACCCTCCTATCGTATCCGCGCACGCTCGTTCATCCAGCAGTCCAGTGTCGGAAGCGTAAAATGATTCGCCCAGTCAACAGTTTATGGCACACGCGTCGATTGACCCACATTGCTGTGTCACAGGAAGAGATGCCTGGAACTGAATTACCGGAACAGCGACGAGGGCAACGGACGAGCGTGAGGGTGACTTAATTAGCCAATTATTGTCATCGTGAATGGAACACGCGGTGGGGACAGGAGAAACAGCTCGGGCCACCTATACAGGTTCGGCTCTAACGACCACCCATCGTTCCCTCGACCCGACTAAATTCAGGACAAAGCCGCGTAGACGTCAGTTCTATCCTTGAACTGCGACCGTCCGTTCGGATTTTCCACGGGGTGAAACCGGACGATCGACCCTGGTGGATTTTAACCGACCCCTTTCACGCTCTCGGTGTGGTCCTCACACAATCGTGTTACCGTTGGGTCAGGTTGGCGGAATGGATTGAAACGTCTGATTTTGTCTGTACTATCATTTTCAACGGTTGTAAATAATTACTTGCTTACCCGCTAGGCCAAACGCCCAATTAACAAATAAATGCAAACTGCTTTCGGTTAAAACGATAGGGTTCGTCGAAGTTCGGAAAATCAGACGGTCCTATCCAGAAAGTCTATTCTTTTTTTTAACAATTTCCTTCAATCAATTTTATTCATCGAACCATGCGATCCATTACATTATACTACAAAAATGGAAGAAAATCTCTCTATACTTTTTATTCGAACGTCAGACAACCTTTCAGAAAATCGTAGCTGCTTGAACGAAACCTTTACAGTTAGCAAACGGTACGCGTTCCAACAAAAACTCTACGTTTTAAGTAAACTGTACACCTTGGAGCAAAATTGTACAAGACTTTCTATCCACTCGTCAAGAAACAGAAACAAGCAAAACGACGTATCGTTTTTAAATGTTCCATGAACAAAATCGTTTTCTGTCAAAAGAAAGAAGAACCATGAGGATGCGGTTAATACTCTCGCCTTCTTCTTCCCCGACACACCCCAAAAAAAACCACCGTAATTCCATTTTGGCAAAAAAAAAGAAAAAAATAAAGGAACCTCGAACCTGGGCATCCCTCGTGAATACCATAGACCTGTTAATTTCCCCCCCACACAGCACATAAATATCCGGTATACAATATTTCTCTAACCCAACGCGTGAAAACTCGAAACAGATGTCGGGACGAGAGTCTTCGAAATATGTACATAGGCAGGAAAGTTCGAGGAAACCAGTCGTCCTTCGAGATCCTTGTTAGGTCCCTGTATTGGCACACATGGTTGCTTAGAATTTCTCAGCTCGAGGACTAATTCCCAGCTAACTATCTATCTACTGTCAAAACTTGCCTGTTATCGTAGCTCAAACGGACAGTCGGAGGAGTTTTATTACCTTTATTTATCGTTACCAGCTTGACGACCGTTTTAAGACAAATGACGTATTCTCCAAGGGGAACATTGTGCTTTCGACACGAGGGAACGAAGTGCCCTGTGCTCCGCGGACAGATTTCATATTACACTCGATTTCCTTTCAAGAATACTCTATAAATAAACAAGACGCGTAATGGACACGTTAAGTAATGCCAGTTGCTTGACTTTTAACGAGGATTTAGGTTTCCTTGAATGGTAGAACGATGGTGTAATGCGTTAATCTTGTTGGAAGCTATTGACGGTTCGTTGCCGGTATGTCGTGCGTGATGTTTAGAGTGCAATGTTGAATTGCCATTCGGGGGATTGATGAAAGTAGAAATAACTTGTATCTAATGTCTTGGTGAAAGTAATTGAACCGATTCGAAGTTGTATAAATTTGTATTCGAACAGCCAATTGTTGTACACTCTATTTCGTATAGAAATATTTTTAGGGGTAGTTAAGAACAAAATAATTAAATGAAGAATTTATATATATTACAGTAATTTCCCTAGTAACTACGACAAACGTCCGATTAGTAACATACGATGTTTCACAGTAATGATAGATTACCATGATCATTGGGCAAATCAAGCAATGATAATTATAAACTTTCACCGTTACTTTAATACCATAGACGTAAACGTGCACTCTTAATGCTCGAAATGATTGGAAGTAAAAGACCAAATTGCTAACAATTTTTCCTAATAAAAAATGCAATCGGATAGTAAAGGCGCATTGAAATAAATTATTAAACCTATTTCCCTCCAAAATAAAACCCTGCTACCAATATTCGTTCTGTGCAAAAATTCTGTAATTAGCATTTCCTCTAATCCGGAAGTTCGACAAGACAAAGAGGATTTGAAATTCTTTCTTCGATATATCGGTCACGGTGAAGTCGTGGGGTTTATAAATGAAAGCTTTTCTGATGCGCTCGGTATTGACGCTAGCAGTGACCTTGCCGATAAGGGGGGAAAGGAAGGGAAAGCAGGGGGAGAAAGGATGAAGATGATGTTCGACGTATCGGTTTTGCTGTCACCAATTTCCGGTTTCGTTCGATGAGATATGGGACAAGCCGATCGTGGAAAATACAAGTTTTGTTGACGACACCGACACCGGTATGCAAAATGCTTCTTCATTCATTGGCAACGCACTCATTCTTCCACCCCCGTTTCACTCGTTCAACGAGTCCAGATTTATCTGTCGAGCCTGCCTTTCTTGATCTTCGTTGCTTGGCGGTTATTGATTGCTGTGTGTCGACAGATTCCTGTTACGTGTAGCAACAAAGTACACGTATGCATATCATAACGGCATAAATTACAAGTTTGACAGGCTGTGCTTAAAAGTACAGCTAGTACGGAAAAAGTACAGTTAAAAGTATGTATGTACTGCTGTAGGTACTATAGAATTATAGAAATCCCTGTTAATGTCTATTAATAACAGTTACTTTATGATATCGCAATAAAAATTGTATAAAGTTATCACAGAGGTACTTGAAGCATACATTGTGTCTCTTGTAATTCATAATATCGTATCATTTGGCACCAGGTCATCGTTAATTCCTAATTATGTATTAAGATTTTCATAGTATTCGACTAAGTGCCCCTGTGTGAATATTCCAGCAGGCCTAAGTTAGAGAGATGTTTTAAGTTGAGTTAAGGCAGAATTAAGGTTAATATATATTATATTATTATAGTGTATAGAATTATTATTATATTCAGGTATATGTGCGTTTCATAAATGCAAGAAATACTTGAAATATCGGTTACTCAGAACAAATATCATACACCAAAGGTATTAAATAATTCATTCAAATCATTAAAAAATATTTTCCTAAACTTTAAAATTACTATACTACACTTCTTTATATTTTTACATAATTTCACCGGACGATGAGAAACATGATCTTGTTCGAATTGTCTAGTGCAATGCAATTGGAAAATAAAAAGGCATCGTTAAGTTTCCGCCAGTGTGAATATGTTATGAGAAACAAGCCCGCCAGAGTACACTGATCCGTGTTTCATTTGAAATTCACCAATCAATGCACTAGACGAGGCATAAATAAAAAATCAGAACGACCGATATAGGAATGGATCTGCGTTCTCAATCTAGTTCATAACCAAGTATAATGGCAGCCGGTTGCAACATAGTGGAAAGCGGTACAAACGGAAATTTCTAAGACGATTCTCGTTGATGCGAGGTCGCGATCACAAAGGGAAAAATATAAATTCAAGGTGCACGTTTCGAAACGACACTGCATCTCTGTGCAGAATTATTCCTATTCAGGAGGGGAAAAAAAGAAGAAAAATCCAAGTATTCCTTGGAGAAGTATAAAACATTGAGAAAATTCTCTGCCAAAGAAAACAATACCTTCTTGTTTCCGTTCATCCCCTTTTTTGGTGAACAATTAAAATTTACCGACGTTCCTCGGTATCCTTTATTCATTTCAGGTAGATCAAATGCGAATACTTTAAAGTAACGCCTACTTGATCATGAAAAAAAAATATTTCTACAATTCTGCTGCTGAAGATTTATCAGTCAGGTAGATTGAGTTTTTTTTTGGAAGTGGAGCTTCTTTTTATTTCGGAATTATATCATTAAAGCACTAAGAATACGCCATGGATCGAGGGGGTTACGGTATTTCTAAAGTTTGTAGGTCCTAAGGTTATCAACTAATCACAGAGAAAAATTATCCTACTCCTTCTTTACCAATATTTTTTGTTTGTTATAACTTATGGTACAGATAAAGTGGAAGAAAGTAAGACAAGATAAAAGTTGTAACAGATACCTTGCTTTTGAACGAACTTTTAGAAGTTTCTCGTATCTACTTCCGAATATGTATAGAAATTGTAACCCATAAATAATCCAACTATGTCGTTACACCTAACTGCACGTTTCGATGAAAAAGTTACAAGAAATTTGTATATCACAAATAACTACAAAAAATCGATGGAAACGGTTATCGCAATTCCATATTACGAAATCATTACAAAGTAAAAATAATTCTATAACCAATCGCCTTGCTAACAAAGATAAACAATGAAACCGTTTTGACAAAACGATTCGAATTATCTGTACACACTGTTGAATCAACAATCCAATCAGCCAGTGTGCGCTGTACTTGCACAGGGGATTACAAACGGAACCATTCAATTATTTCGCAAAAAAAAAAAAACCGCAGATACACAGTCAAACTCTTTTCTTCCCGTATACCATTGAAACTTTTCCTTTCCACCTAAGGAAAGGTAACTTTCAATTTTCTGCCCTCTTCGATTTCGCTTTCACAAATTTGCATCCTATGCAGGCGCACGTCTGCGTTCAACAAACGATAAAAAGATACGAGAATACAGTTCGAGCTTCAGGATCCACACATTTTGTTTCAGCCTTGTTCACAAGCCCCCATGATAAACCTACGATCGATACTCGCCACTTTCTCAGGTCGCCCGACCAGCCTGCTGTTTCCATCTCACTTTTGACATTGAATTCACGTTATGTGCCGCGGGGAACAAACGAAGATAAGACCCGGTATCATTGTGCAAGTGCAGGAAACGCGGGCGTCACGCGTATTTGAATGCAACGTGGGTCTCGTGGAATAGAGGGAATAGACGCAAGAAATAGAGTGGCAAGAATTTTGCTCGACTGCTAGTGTCCCCGAATTACTTACCGTATTCGCGATTCGAAAATAAAGCGCTGTTATCCTGTACATTCGTAAATGTTTATTCTGTGAAATGGATTTAGGTATCTTTGATTAGTAAGGCAAATATAGAGAACAGTACGTGATACGTGAATGTTCGTGTATACAATAATTTATACAGAAATTTTTATACATATTAGTACCGCGATATTGTGTTCTATAAAGTTGCCGATATTAAATAATTGTTGCTATGTCTAATTATTATTATAGAGCAAATAAATCCGATATTGAGAATCTCGGTCAGCGCGGAACATCATGGAATATATACGAGGATAGACATCTTCTCGTGGGGAAAAAAGTGAAATCTTGCTTTGGTTTTCCAAGCATTCTAGACTGTTAAAATACTACCTCGACCTGCACTAGCTTATCCCACCGTGTCTCCTCTCTTTTCGAAACGCTCGCGTAGGTTATAAAAGGCTGGACAGGAAAACAGGCACGGAAAATGTCACGGCCTTGTGTCCAAGCTTCGTGCAGCCACAACGTGTATATAAATATGCGGCGTTGAACAATTATTTCCGCTACCAGCTTCGAGATTCGATAGGAAAATCAGTTTTTCCATTGAAAATGATTATAAAGTAGACATTTTCTGATGCCGGTTTTAATCAATTACAAATGACGAAAGACGAAATATATAAATCTTTCTCATACTAAAAGCTTTATGCTTTTATTACCGTCTACGTGCCTTTGATTTATGTGAGTTTAACGTTCTTACTTTTCTAATAGCAAATATAATAAAAAAGCCCGTCTATTTGTCGTCATTGTTGAGCGTTCCACTAACAGCTTTTATTCTTCAATATCAAATACAGTTATCTCATAAATTTATCTTCCCTGCAAATAATAGCCGTTATCACCGCAATGATCATTCGAAATGCAATTATCAATCGGTACAATTTACCTGATCACAAGAATTTTTCGTAACATCGAACTTTTATTTAAAAATAGACAATTACATTTTCGACAGAAATAATCAACATTAATTTACCAATATATTATCTAGCAACGCTATTCGTTTCCCTGGCGTGTACTAAACTACTCTTATCAGAAGACTGTCGTACCGCAACCGCGAATGTTTATCAGTCTCCGCGCACCGTTCCTTCCGTACAGTTCATCAAACCTTGCCTTATCTTGCATATCTGAGTACCCAGTAAACACTCACATTCCTCCCACTGTCGAGCAACATGAAACACCACCGTTTATCCTATCACTTTCATTCGAGGCTTCTTTAATCGCTTAAGGAATAAAGAAACGAATCGTTCATCGAATCGAATTCAAATAAAAAAAAAAACGGAAACAAAGGGAAGAGAAAAGCGAAAAAGAAATAAACAGCAGTCAAAGGCTACCGCGGTGCAATGTTATATCATTCCGTTATCATCTCTCTCTCTTTCTCTCCTTCTCTCTCTCTCCCTCTCTTGAAAGATAAACGACACGAGGGAAAAATGATAAGGCGGTCTGACCGGGAGGAAAGTAATAATTTTTTTTTATCTCTAACGCATCCGACACTATCGTCGTAGGAGTACAAGGCAGGAAAAAGTGGCGATAGGTGACCTGTGTGCTTAGCTCGAAAGTAAATGCACTTTCTGCGGTGTAAGCTGCACTTCATCGTTCCATCAACTCGCGCGGGCCTCGATAAGCGGAAGAATTTTCTGCACGCGACCACGCGACAGTATTGATTAAAACGAAACTTGAGAATTGCTGGTCGCCCCGTTGTTGCTGCCGCCTCTATATACGTTGAGGCACGGAGGAAATAAACCTTCGACGTCGTTGTTCGCGGCGTGATTTACTAAAAAATTAATGTTACGCGCTGTCTTTCGCGAGTTTGATTAATTCGAGAAACGGCTATTATACGGAAGGTATATGTTGTGGAACTTTCAGGTTCGTTTGCTCGAATGATTTTCCACTTGCAAGGAAAATTGAAGAGCCGAGAATCCATTCCTTCGTGGATTTCACTGTCGGTTATTGGAGTTTGTTCGCACCCTTGTGCACTGGCTGATTTTTAGATAGAGCGAAAATAAGAAATATATTTATTTCTGAGAATGTTGCGATTTATATATGGAAGAGATATTGAGAGTGAGATTAAAATCGTACAAATGTTTCCGTTCAATTCAACAATCTTCTGATACTTCTTCGTTTCTAGTACACAATAATATTTCCAAAGCGAACAGTACTGGTAGTGATATCAAAATGAATATTCTGACACAATATAAGTATAAACTTTCTCCCAAACAATACAACGTATGTAGATTCACTTCTAAGTTTTCTATAAAAATTCTTTTTAACATTCGCTTACTTATTTCTTTCAACTCCCTATTTCTTCGAACAAATACCATTATACCAAAAGGAAGAACAATCTGGCCAAAGGCTTCTATTACTGGAAAAGCAGAATACCATTAAATTAAATCATATGCGGGGGACTAACAGCATATCGAAACACTCAACAACGATATGTATAGCAGTCACATCGACCCAAGTACTCAACAACCCGTCCTTACACGCGATTTTCTAATCACACGAGGCAGCATCACCAAACCACTCCAGAATCTAGTTTATCGTCTTCAAACGGCTGTTTCAAGGGTTTCCGAGTGCTGCTGTGTCGGTTGTTCAAGAGTGTCACGAAAAACGACGCGACGTTACGGTCATGCTCCCGGAGACCGAAATACGTATGTAATGTATGATACATACATACGGCATTGGAGGTAAAATTGCGAACCGTTTTTCATCCGCTCGTTGGGGCAAAGAAAAAGATGAAAAGGAAGTGAAAGAAAACGATGGAAGAAAGAGGAGGACGATTTGTTCGCGCTCAGGCTGCTCGTCATCTGTTGAATAACTGATATACGGCCAACAATTCGCCATTTGCAGTGTCCGATGACCGCTGGTGTGTCTCGAACGATCGATCTCACGTGGAAGAGGTGTGTAGTGATGGGAGTAATCCAATCCTTTTCCATAACGCTCAAGAAAATGGATAATTAAACATCTACTGTAGTTGTTTGGAAAATTCGAAACGTATCGAAAAGTGATATTACTGATACGTGCATACTTGCTAAGGGTTGAACGAAATGATTGAAATTAATAATTAGTTAGAGAGTATTGGCACAGTATGCGATTCAGTATAAAAACCTATATGTATAATGTTATTTATTTAATATCATACTTATATTATACATATATATATAAAAGTAGAGCTGCACGAACAAAATATGCAATACGTAAGTAATAAAAACATACACATGCCAAAACATCCCAATTGTTTTTTCCAGGGAAACAAAAGTTTGTAAAACCGTGGATTTTTCAACAGATTTGTTTACGCAGTTTTGTGAAACGCAATAAAGCGACGCACGTTTTGTTTATACTTCTTTTTAATAACTCTCAGCGTTCCTGAGACATTTCACGAAAAACAACATTCTTAATTTGAATCAAGGAGTGATTCCACACCCTAATCTTGCAATTGGACACCTATAAAAAAAATATGTGTCCCTTATTTACACCTACTTAATGAATCCACCAAGTTTCATCAAAATCGGAGACGGACAGTTCGAGATGTTGCAAGTACTCGTACATTGCCAATATGTACATACTTTTCCTCCGCTACTGTGCACAGCTGGCGAGCTGATGCTTATGCAGTATTCCTACATGTATTTGGTACAACGATGCTTCATTATTAACAATCGATCTTAATTGAGAAGTATTGTGGCCATCACTAGCGGACTGCCATGTCAGCAACGAGCTGACCAACACGGCGGCAACGAGGTCGACCAAGAGGACGAAAACATCCCAGCCGATCAATTAACCCGAGAGACCGAGTCGAAGCGGCCTGCGGATGCCTTCGAACGAGAAAACCGACGGTAGCACCCGGCGAGCTGACCAACGATTCGTTTTCACGCACCGAGCGACGTAACGAAGAGCTGCTCCTCTTCTTTTTCTTCTTTTTCACTCGCCTATACATGTATGCACACGTTGGCGATCGAACAGTCGACATTTAGGCTCGGTTCAGACGAGCAAATATTCCTGCGGGAAACGCTAACGCTATTAGTTCTGACACAGTCATCCATGGATATTTAAACGAAGAGATGAACCAGCTGCGGAATGTCTGTGTGCATAGAACTGACCGAAAGTTTTAGCACACATAAGTGCTGCGTTTGTATTCTACATTTTAAAACAGAAACTGGAAAGTTCAATATTTCGTTCCGCCTTAATCTGCAACTACAGATTATAAAGTTTTCAGTTAGACGTTCGGGTTTATCGTGAGACCCTTGCAAACCGAATTGTTTTTTTGTGTACAAACTCTGTAGGTCCGCTATGATTAATTGGAGAAATTCGTTTCTACAGTGCCAAATTGTGGAAAATATTAAGAATTATGTAATGTAGTTAGTTTGACGGGCAGTGTACATTATATGATTAACATTTCTTTGGAAGATATTTTCCGTGTAGAAGGGTCCTCTCGCCTAAAAACGTGAGATCATCTTCGATGGACTCGTTCAACCGACCGCGTTCACACGTTCTTTCGATGAATCTTTTCTCTTTATCGCTTTCGATGTAATAGCCAAATCGCGTGGATGGAGGTTCGAACGATAAAAGATGAGATCTTATACATAATTTCGAAGATCTTTCTGGGATAATAGATTTGAAATATAATGGACGGTGAAACGTATGATAGGATTGTATTATAGATATACAACTGTGGTGTATATCCCTATATCTCAATCGAGGATATAGTAGATACACACACTGCATGTAGGTATACGATTGTTCTAGTATGGCTGTATAACTCCTCCTGGTCTATTTATTATTATTGGCTAAGGCTGCGTAGGTTGTAGCATGGTTGTGTAGTAGGCTACGTATACGGTATAAACCGTCGTATATTATTTGTTTAATGACATTCTTAAAATTGTAGTTTCACGACCAATACTGTATGATTGTATTACAAATGTTACCATATATGTGATAACAAATAAAATAAATAATTTTTCTGTAGTATTAATGTTGTGGTCAGTGGAGTACATGGTCGGAATAGTATATACATTATAATACATATGTACTGAAATATAGCATACGTATGCACAACTATATATCCATCTAAATGGTATAATGAATATTTTACGATAATACTGTCTGTGTAATATAAATGAAATATGGTAAATAAGGTATATAACTAAAACATTATACTATCTAGAATACAATACTATAATATAACACAAGTGGTTGTTGTATTACAATATACATAGTACCAGTATACCACTATATCTAGTCTACTTAAACGTAATAAAAATTTGCCATTTTACTAATTTGTGATTACCATCTTTGATTTAACATATCTTCCATAGAATTTTCCAACTATAGCAGTTTGTATCATACAAACCAATTGAAGATTCTACTGCTGCTTGAAATATTAAGGAGCTTAATCAAAATAGCGCACGCGACAACGACCGGCATTTATATCGCAAAGGAATTTTAAACCTTAAAAGATGTCATGCTCCAATTTTTGTACTGACGATACTGAAACATCCATGTTTCTAGGAGACACAAAACAAGAAAACACAAAATTATAAAACTAGTAGAACAATCTTCTAAAAAGATCAATGTCTGTAATATCGCTCATCTTCGATAAACAATAAAAATATTGCCAAATCTATTTTTCATCATTTATAACTATAACAACATGCACTTTCCAAATATTTTCAAACTGTAATATAAATTCAAAATATTTCTCATAGTATATAAACTCGAAATATTATCGATATTGTATCACGTTCTTAATCGATTCAAATTTCGATCAAAATAAAATCGTTCCACGAGTAGACCCACAGAAACAACAACAATCGCTCATTTCAAAAACAAAAAAGGAGCTTCCAACTGTGTCGTAAGAAAAAAACAGAAGAAAAAATAAATCTTGCCACCTCTTAAAATTTAGGCAGATTCAGCGAACAAACAATGACAAGAATGTATCTCGTTTTTCAGTTTTACTTTCGCCGAACCTGATTACATGACACATGTATTTTTGCACAACGGAAAGAACGAGCTCGTAACCCGCTGTTTTATGACAGTAAACTGGCGAAACGATTGCCGAATCTCACGACTGTCTGTTAATAAAACGTTAAAATAATACAACAAACAGTTACTTACAATTGATGTTGCCGGGTCAGCATGACTTTTTCGAAGAAACAAATACGGAGAGTACATGCATTTGCAAAATGAGACAGTACGAGTGCACAGGTTCGATACACGATCATTCAAAGTTTAGCACTAAATTAACGAAATAGTCTATGAGACAGGCCAGTCTGTGAATCGTATCGGCACTACACTACAATCGTATACGAGCGCGCACTTTGCAATACTATTCGTATAGGAGCACAACGAATCCTGATAATGGTTCACGTTCCTAACACCACTCCGTTTGACATAATTTATCTGCTGACCCCACGGCTGGTTATCCGTCGGCGGACGCAAAGCACGCAGGGACCAGCGTACTAACATGTGGTGGGGATACGGCCAGAGATAATGAAACTACATAGATGTCCTTACTGTTCGTTAGTTCGAAGGTAAAACCGAATCGTCGATTGGCCTGATATCTCACCCCTTCTATTTACGCGGTTCATGAATTCAATGAAGCCTCCTGCTATGCGCGCACGTTGAATTTCCAAGCGTAAATTTGTAACACAAAAATAGGTTCAGTTTATTTAAATTATATTCATCTGTAACTAACTAGATATCTTGTCTGATTCAATGTAATGGGTACTATTTTTATTTCATTTGATACAGTTATATAGTGTTGCGAATTCTATTATGTATAATACATTTGAAAATGGAAACAGCATGTACTGAAATAGAGTAACAAATATTTTAATAGACTTATGTTTGAACTGTTTTCCTTTGACAGCATTCTAAGTTGAAGATGGATAAAAGATTTCAGTTTATAGATTATTTGATATTTAATAGCAAAATGTCTTAATAATACATTGAAATATTTTCTTATAACAATAAAATATCAGCTTAATCGAAATACCATACACGGCTACTGCGGCACAAGTAGATCGACGCGCCATCGTGCGGTTGCGCTAATACGATGCATATACACAATGAAACCCTATCGTCAAAGCTAACATTTCAGCAATATAAGAGATATTTTAATATGCGTATATAATAATATAGAATAAAAATTACTATTGAAATCCATCTACGGTAACATTCGCTTTCAGTCGTTAATTTCATAAATGCACGACTTCAGTTTTAACTTTCCCAACGAATCATTGTTTGCTACATGTTGGCTCCAGTGCCCTCTAGCATTTATCCAATTTTTTTTGTTTAGTGCTACCTATCTATATGCCTACATACTGTACCTGTAGTGCTTGATTAGTGGTAGAGAAATATTGGTAGTCAGCACTATCGATAATTTCCGATAGTTGGACCATCTAGTATCGATAGTGATGAAACGTGATATATATATGTAGTCATACGTAAGTAATGTACGGAAGAGCGCTTTCTCTGACGCCAGAGGAATAACGCTGGGTGCAGAGGAAGGGAGCGCCCTCCTGAAATCGCGCGGTACAGTTTAATCCTGAACAAAGGATATAAAACTCTTTAAATTGCAGATTCTTTGGTATCCAAGATCACACAGAAAGCCAGTCTTTAATGACAAAATACTATCGCTATCGTCAGCTATAAAGCAAATACCTATCATCAAATAACAAAACATTTTTAAATTCGCGGCATTACGAATATCAATCCGCATTTTCGATAAATATCGATAGTAAACATTTATTATCGATAGTTTTCGATAGTCGCAACCATCGATATTTCTCCACCACTAGTTTGTATGCATGTTATTATTTTGACAGATCATATGGTTGAATTACGATGTCCTGTAAATAAAGATTTTTCTCCTGCTTATTGTATAATATAAGCCCTATTAACATGGAGAACGATAGTCCTGTAATATACGGCCTTGAATTTCAAGTACGCTTATCAATCATTAATATTTAATTTAAAGACATAAAGGAAATCTTGAATAATTACAAATTTCCTTTATTATTTTTCTAAACAATTAATTGTCATAAATACCGATTTTTAGTAGAACGCATATAATGCCAATTTTATTTACGCACATTAACATAATGTTTATTACGTATTTTAAATACTATTTAATAAATCGTAATCGTTATAAATGTTATAAACGTTAACACTGTCTTCCTTCGTATTATAGACAAGAGCATTGTCGGCACAAACAGCTGAAACAGATATTGTTAGATTTCTAGTTGGTACGCAGTCACTGAAATTTAATAATAATCAAGTACATTTGGTCGAACTTAACGAGGAAACAAGCAGCTTAAAAACCCAAGTGTTTCATCATCCTATTGGGGAAATTTGGTCCTTACAAGCATCTCCTACAGATCCCAGCGTATTTATTACTTGCTATAATACTCTAAGCGGTAATTTTTAGTGAAAATACTTTTCCATACAATATTCAAATAAGGAATTTCAAATATATTTTTGCAAGGATAAATCGTATGTATATATTTAGATGATGGTTCTTGTCAAATGAAAGGAGCACTTTGGAAGTTTCCAGAATTGAGGGAATATACAAATGATGTCGAGAATCTAAAAAAGATAGCAAATATTGATACTACACCATATGGTACAGATCTCAAAACTATTGCCTATCATCCTATGGATTCAACTAAAGCCGTTTCAGTTGTGGATAATAAATTTATATTATGGGATTTGGCTAATAACGGACCACAGGTAATAATAGGTTTCAGAATTTTTATTAACCAAATATACCTTGTATCTGTTAATTTATTTAGGTAACTACTTCCGGTACTTTAGCTACCAAAGGTCAACCACGATTTACGAATGGAAAATGGAATCCTCATAATGGTTGCAATCAGTTTGTCACGCTAAATGAAAATAACGTTAGAGGGTGGGATTTTAGAAATCCTTCAGAAGCATCTTGGACAATTTTATCTGCTCATTCTCAAATAATTAGGTAGCTAATACTGGTCTCCCATTCACTTATATACCATAATACGTATTCAATTAATCTGTTTGTTATTTAGGGATCTAGATTTTAATGCAAATCGTCAATATATTCTATCTACGTGCGGCGATGATGGATACATGAAATTTTGGGACATAAGGTCGCCAACAGAGCCTATACTGTCCCGCATGGAACATTCACACTGGGTGTGGAGTATTAAAATTAATCGTTTCCACGATCAATTGGTTTTAACTTCGAGCAGCGACTCTAGAGTAATATTATGCAGTATTGCATCAATTTCTTCAGAACCATTTGGACATCTGGCATCTCCCGAAGATGATTGTACACAAAACGATTACAGTTGCAAGAAAGACAAGTAATGATTACTGACAATTGAAACGTATTACAGATAAAATATAGAACAATTTGTGCATAATATTGTATATTCCTTTTAGGCTCGAGGATGGTGTTGTTGGTAGATATGAAGAACATGAAGATAGTGTTTATGCAGTTGAATGGTCATCAGCCGATCCTTGGACATTTGCATCATTGAGTTATGATGGTAGATTAGTTCTTAACAAAGTGCCCAGAAAATATAAGTATCAAATACTTCTTTAAATGTCATTGAATGAAATTAAAATACACAATTTTACATACGTGTTAGAAGTTGTATTAACAGTTTTATTTATTACTTACAATTATAGTATTAATCATTTATATATAATATTAATGACAAACTGATAGAAATATTTAAATTGCTTGATCTTTTACAACATTCAAAAAGGCATTGTATGGTACATATTATACATATCAATTTGAACTTGATAATGATTTATGATAATTATTTTATAATCGTTCTGATATCCTACTTGCTACATTTCTTAATTGTCCATAAACTTTTGACGGAGGGCTACCCAAAATTAAGTTGCATATAGCTCTTCTTGCCAATTGTATGTTTTGAAATGAACCCAGTATATGAATTTTGCTGTCCGCAAGTACAATTCTAGTCTTTGTCACATTTTCTATTGTGAACTTTGTCCTTCCACCCTTCCCTGCTAATCTTCCAATTGCTCTAGAAAGATGATCACCCTTTAATGGTTTTACGTCTTGAACTTCAAATGTTTCTACAAACAGATCGTCCAGACGTAACAAAGCTAAAGCATCATCCACTTCGAATCCATTAATAAATGCTTTTACAAAATCAGCACCCTTTTGTAAGTTAGCAATGTCAAGTGTTTCAGGAGCTGTGCGTAATTCAACATTTCGAGTTTTTAAATTAAATCTTATTTGTAACTGTAAATGCTCGACAATGGGTGTAAATATTTTCATCCAGTTTTCTTTCAGAGGGGTATACCTATGCGACGGTACAGATATCTGAAAGTTTGGTTGATTGAATCAGTACAGATGTTAAGAGAAATAAAAGTACAAAGTTTAATTTTTAACCTTTCTTTGTTCACCACCCTGTACGTTCCTTGTTCTTTTTGAGACTGCGTGTGTTTTTGCTTTTCCTTGTATTCCATTAACTACTTCAACCTAAGTAATCACATAAATAAAAACATTGAACTACTGAGCAAGAAGGACCAAATAATATCTCATTAATGACACATTTGTTTTTATTTTATTTAACATAACCTAAGAACTTACTTCCATACGATCATCATTCGCAGGCCGCTTCTTCTTTCCTTTAGGTTCAACAAATTCAGTCGTTTCCGACTTTTCTTTTGCTTGTTCTTTATCTATACCCATTTTGAAGAACGTACTATACGAAATATGTAACTATTCGTAGAAATGCTAGCACGACGAGATGTGGCCTAACTATGTATGAATACCATGTGCCAGATCGGTGTATAAATTATACCCCGATTATAAATTTGGAATTACACTTCGCTCGGGTCCGAATGCGAACACTAATCGTTTGCAGATACGTCTATCGTAGGAATTGTCTTATATTAATAAATGAGTTACTTCGTCACTATCTTTCTCATTGTGCCAATTTTATTGTTTTTGAATTTGAATTTTTTAAATATTTTAAATTCACATTAATTATTTGATATTCTTTGCCGCCTTTCATTGCAGTAATGAACAAAAGAATTCTTTAAAATATTTAATTTTAGCATCGTTTTCTATAATCTGTTGATAACGTTGCGAGTGACACGGAAATAGTAATTGGACCCAGGGTCCCAGAAATCCTGCCCGAAAAAATTCATTGCATGTCTTGTCTATTCCTATACCTCCTCTGTGGCCGTGGGACTCTGTCACTGACAACGTTACCGACAATTTATAAAAAACAATGTTAATTATTAATTTTGTATCTCGGTTCCCGGTGGTTATTTTTTAATCAATGAGGTGTCAAATGAAAGGTAAGAAATAAGAAAGAAAACAATTTAAATAATAATTGCAGAAAACTGGATAGCCGCGTACAAAGAAGGATGCAGTAGGGCAAAACCAGATGCAAGGAAGTAAAAATTTATCATTAATAAAACATAAACTTCTACAACCATTTTCCAAAATAACTATGAATGTATGGTGTAATATAACGTAAATATTGCTAACAAATATGCGAAGCTTCTAATACAAAAATTAAAGCAACAAAAATTCTTTATTCACTTTAAAGGACGAAAACCAAATAAAAGCGGAAAGCATAGAAAGTATAAAGTAGCAGATATTGATTTATTATTCGTAGTACAGGTAGTACTGTAAAGTGTAAATCATAATGAAGCGTTCAAATTGACAGTTTTACATATTCCGCGAGTGTTCTGTAATAGTAATCACCATCAGATGGCGCAGTAATTTGAACACTTCTTGTATACATGGGAGTTTCCGAGCTCTGATGTGTTCGGCAGCAAAATGGCAGCAAGCGACTCTACTACGGACGACAGCATTTATCCAATCGCTGTTTTAATCGACGAACTAAAAAACGAAGATGTACAGGTAATTTTAAGAGTCCTCGAAACCCAATATTCCATATTTATATAATAATCAGCTTGTTCCACCGCTTGTGGTCACCGGAAAAAACAGAGTGTCAAGGCGGCTACAGCGGCAGCGTACGATTCTATAGAATATTCTTTTCACCTCCTGTCACTGTATCGCAAAACATGTTGTTTATTTGGTATCAATGATCTTCATATTAACAACTATTTGTACAACGATACTCCTATTAAAAGCGTTCGGGTATACGAGAATCGTATTTAAACAAATGCCTTTTACTTTACTCTGAAAAAATCGAGAGCATTTGGGAAGCTAATGAATGAATGAATGAATTATCTGGTGCACTCATGACATTCCTTTTGTTTACAGTTACGGTTGAACTCGATAAAAAAATTATCCACTATTGCCCTTGCCTTGGGCATTGAACGGACCCGTAGCGAATTGATACCGTTTCTAACAGAGTCTATGTATGATGAGGATGAGGTCCTATTAGCATTGGCAGAACAACTTGGACAGTTTACTCCTCTCGTAGGAGGCCCAGAATATGTATATTGTTTATTGGTATATATCTTTTATTCATCCTTTTATTTGTTAGCAGTGATAATTAGATACTATTTAAATGACTGCAACTTTATATTTAAGTCCAACATCGTTTTAGAACTAATACTAACAATTCATCTCTTTGTAACAAAGTCAAATGAATTAATTTCGACGCATTATGACTCATGAACAAAGTATAATAGCATACAAGTTTCCCTTATTATCATAGATACGAAAGAGGAAGTTCATTGATTAAAAAGGAGATAATATATATCTTATCACCTTCTTTTTAAATGCAATATATTTATGTATATGAAAAGAAAAAATATATAATTGTACTCTATACTATCTGAATATGAACTTAATCTTTGATACAATCATTTAATGGGAATTTACGTTGAATCAGAAACCTTTGGAGGGTTTGGCAACAGTTGAGGAGACTGTAGTTAGAGACAAAGCTGTAGAATCTTTAAGAACCATTGCTGCACAACATACTCCAAAGGATTTGGAAGAGCAATTTGTTCCACTGATACATCGCTTAGCAACAGGAGATTGGTTCACGTCAAGAACATCTGCATGCGGCTTATTCAGTGTCTGTTATCCACGTGTCAGTCCAACAGTTAAAGGTACAAAATAGTTCGTTTTAATTTTGCGAAGGATTAGAGTGCTCTGTAAGTACGCTTGATACGAATAAAAATGTGTTATTTTTTTTTTTCAGCGTGTTTACGTAATCATTTTCGCAATTTGTGCCAAGATGATACACCAATGGCACGTCGTTCTGCTGCCTCACATTTAGGTGAATTTGCAAAGGTTATGGAAATTGAATATGTAAAAGCAGATTTAATTCCAATGTATGTTATTCTGGCTGAAGATGAGCAAGTAAGTTGCATTTCGAAAATGCATAAAAAAGTCTTGGTACATTTCTAACATTTTTGGTACTGTTGTTTGATAGGATTCCGTACGTCTTCTGTGCGTTGAGGCCTGCGTTTGCATTGCAACTCTCTTACCACAGGAAGATGTAGAACAATTAGTTATGCCCACGCTCAGACAATGTGTAAGCGATCAATCATGGCGCGTACGTTACATGGTAGCAGACAAATTCACAGATGTAAGTTGTTTCGAATATGCATCTCATTTTTTTTTTCATAAGTATTTAATATTAATTGGTAATTTTATTATCCCAATTTCCATTTGCAGCTTCAAAAAGCAGTAGGTCCAGAAATTACAAAAGTGGATCTTGTACCAGCATTTCAAGTAGTATTAAAAGATATAGAGGCGGAAGTTCGTGCAGCAGCCGCTGATAAAGTTCGTGACTTTTGTCAGAATCTTGACAAATTTAATCAAGAGTCAATCATTTTGACGAATATATTACCAATAGTTAAGGAACTTGTGTCAGATCCCAATCAGCATGTAAAAACTGCTTTAGCAAGTGTCATAATGGGTCTCAGTCCAATACTCGGCAAACACAAGTAAGTAAATGTATAATATTTATATAAATATCTATATATATATATATATATATGTATATTTGATTTCCTGTAATTTCTTTTAACAGTACCATTGAACACTTATTACCATTATTTTTATCACAACTTAAAGATGAATGCTCAGAAGTTCGTTTAAATATTATCAGTAATTTAGAATGTGTCAATGAAGTTATTGGTATACAACAGCTTTCGCAAACTCTTTTACCAGCTATTGTAGAATTAGCTGAGGATTCAAAGTGGCGAGTCAGATATGCTATCATAGAGTAAGTATTATTAATAATACATCGAATTGAACGTTTAAAAAGTATCATGAAATAAAAATGTTTAAATGTTAATAATTATTAATATGTATTTACATTGTAAATTCTAGATATATGCCGTTACTAGCTGGGCAACTTGGCGTTGAATTCTTCGATGAAAAATTGAATTCATTGTGCATGACATGGTTAGTGGATCATGTTTATGCTATCAGAGAAGCAGCAACATTGAACTTGAAAAAATTGGTAGAAAAGTTTGGCCCTGAATGGGCACAAAATACTGTAATACCTAAAGTTTTGGCAATGTCAAGGGATCAAAATTATCTTCACAGGATGACGTGTCTATTTTGCATCAACGTAAGCGATTATTTTATAGCTCACAATATGGTACTTGTACTTTAACTTTAATTGCTTTGCCTTTCTTTATTTTTACAGGTATTAGCAGAAGTATGTGGTCCAGAAATAACAACACGGGTGATGCTTCCAACTGTTTTAGGAATGGCTACTGATAACGTTGCTAATGTACGATTTAATGTTGCTAAAACTCTTCAAAAAATTGGACCTTATCTTGAGCCGTGTGCAGTACAGGCGCAGGTCAAACCTGTACTCGATAAGCTCAATACTGATAGCGATGTGGATGTGAAATATTTTGCTTCGGAAGCAATTGCAGGCATCGCAGGTAAAATTTGCATCATTTCGTCAAAAATGATCTACTTTTATATAAAATAAGAGAATACCATTCAATAAGTAATTCTAATGTATGTATTCTATATATAATGTGTTGCCGGTTTCAGCGTAGGTTGAAGAAGATAAAGGTACATTAAAAATTTATCCATCAATATTCAGAACCGGTCTCAAGAAGTAACCTGACGCATACATTTACACTTACACATGGCAACAGGTAATATTATTGCACAGTCAGAGCAGATCTATTGTCGAGAAATATAAATATCAAATTAGTAGTTCATATTAAACGGTATTTTAAGTTCTGTTGTATTTGTATATCTATAATTATATTACTTATTAAATATTCGATTTAATTGGTAAAATGTATTTCTTATACGCACCTAAATACTTATCTAAACAAAAAATATATAGTAATAATAAAAAGTACTCAGAATCATTCCTAAAATCAGACATCTCATTATAATCTGCTCTTCCATATTCACCGAACAGAAATTTACGTTATCTTTTAATAATCAGTATTTTAGTTTGGTATATAACATTGTTAAGTGCTGTCTCTGTAAACATAACAATAAAATTAACAATGAATAATACGTTTTTCTTCCGACCTTTTTTTTATTTAATAATCAAGACCATACATCTTGTATTTTCACACTTACGTTTATTTTTCTCTACATGAACATATTTGTAGCTAATGGTAATACATATCCATATTTTTCATATGCTTACAAGGATCTATTAAACCAATTATATTGATTTGTGTGCTCGTTGTTACATATTTAAGTTACGCCAGCAAGCTAATAAAAATGATCATGTGTATCATTAAAGGATCGGTAATTTTACACGAGAAGTAATTTAGTGAAATATAAACATATAACAATAAAAAAAAAGTTTAATTGAAACATTTCATGCACAATTATATCAAAGAAGCACTTCCCATACTTTTAATAAAAGTTCATTACATCAATTTTATAACAAACAAAAGAAAGGGTAGATATGATAGAAAAATTAATACTTTCTTATCATATATTATATAATTTTATTATGATATTCAAGCAGTTTGTATTAAGCAGTCATTTTATTTCTATTAGCATTGCTTTAACAAATGATCGCTGATCATTAACGGCTGTGTAATCTAGACGCGTATTCTTTAAGAGACGTTAATGGCGCCACTGTATGAATTACAACTTTATACTAATAAGTTATTAAAACTTAAAGGTTCTTGACCTCCTACAAAAATTGCAACAAAAAATATTTGTTATTAGTACAATAAGACAGAGTATATCCTTTCTACGAACCGAATATACATATCACTTTTTAATTACGATACTATCTATATACACGTTCTATTAAACTAAAAGGTAAAAGAAATTCGAGTATTTTTAAATACAAAATCCGTGTACCGCAAAAATAATGTTATTCTTGATCAATCTACTTTTATCTTTTCATACATATATCACCACTCAAAGGGCATCCGATTTCATAAAATCAAAAATATAGAAATATTACAGTTATATCACGAATAGTACATTTATAATTTTAGAAATTCCATATAGTCTATGTTAGCTTATGCATTTTTTATGTTTCATTATAATTACGAAACCTATATATATCTAGCACTGCGGTTACCGTAAAAGAAAAGTATTTTATTTTCACAACAGTGAAAATGCAGTAAACCAGAAATAATGTAAAATTGCAGTTATTTTTATGTTACATGGTAACATTCCATTTTTGAAAACAAAGTTTAAAAATTTTACTGCCGTGAACTTTGTTAACTTAAACATAAATCTTATTACATAAGCAATTTATCCAAAATAATGTTATATATAAATCCCTCTTGTGGAATTTTCCTTTTCTCTTTTTTTACATATAATTTCACTAACAAAAATTCCAATTATAAATTCATATAATCCTATGGTAACACTTCAAAGATTATCACATTATCGATATCAGTGAAACAACTATCAATGTTTCATAACAATTTTGATATTTCCGTCTTTGCAGATATAATCTCGCATAATGCAAACATTATATTTACTACCAAACATAATGAGAGACAGTCAAGATTCATTTGACTTATGGTAACTTGTTGATAGACTAGTCGATAAACATAAAAGTTGGAAATTGGGCAATCAAACTTTTAAAACAAAACTGAATTATTACGCAGTACGTGTTTTTCACAGTTTGTTGAATAATTAACGTCGAATTTAAAAGCTGCATAAAGAACCGTAGAAAAATGTTCTATGTATGATTTACGTAATTTTACATACTATTTACACTTATGTAACTTTAAAGATTCCCGTTCTAACTGTGCTGAATTTTGTCACACATAAGGACAAAATAATCCGTGTATGCTTCAGTAATAAACAAACGCCAATTTATATCGTGGCTGTTTCAGATTTTGCCAAGTCTACACAAACTGTGTGACTAATAGTAGAAACATGCGCATCTCCATTATTGTCAGAACTAATAATATTTAGAGAAGAAATTTTGGCACGCTGATATGCCACTACCGTGTTTAAGCTTAAAAATCTGAAAAAAGATATGTAAGTCTTTAACAAATACAGTTTGATTTATAAAGATCAGTGTACAGCAGTCAATAGGCACATCGATTGTTAACAACTTACCTAATACAAACATACATCACCAACAACGCAGTACCAGCTGCAAGCATTCTAATAATTGGACCTTCTACTAATTGAATGAGTGTCCAAGCAGCAGCTGATGACCCACACATTGTTGTGACAATAGTAATAGTTTGTAAACAGTGGCGGGAAGTTATACTATTCTGCCAGTCCAATCTACTTGCATGTTCAACATTATATTGTGTTCCACAGACCTTGCAAGTAAGACTATCAGCGTTCACGGAACTCTGAAATAAATGTAATACATCATGTCGTAACATGGTAAAAAGAGGATATTCATAAAAGAAGAACATAATTTTTTACCTCGACTAACCATCGGCGCAAACAATTATGATGAACTGCACTTACGTCACCCCTGCACTGGCAAGGTTGTATTAATGGTCCAGCATCTTGCCTATCGCTATCATAACAAATCCAGCAATCTTTGCTGCTAATTGACGTTCCATCCGAAAAAAGTGCAACATCTTGTTCAGCACTCTTATCCTGTAATTCGATTTCTTTTACGTATTTCGAATGATCTAATCTCTTCAAAAGACGTTTTGGATTTAAAATCCATAATTGTTCTGGACTAAAAAGTGAAACAAAATGATTATTAGACATCAACTGAAATAACAGTGACTTGAACTACGAATGTTCTTAGTTTTATAAAACAATGTATTGAAAAGGCCGCATAACGGACGAACCTGAAACAATTCCATAACACACATGGAAACCACAGTACTACCCCAACTTCGATAATGCGGAAAACAACATCATGCCAATTTCTACTGTATAAAGGAACTCTGTAATACAACAACGAATATATGAATAACTATGATACATGTAAAATTTAGTTTTAAGCGAGGTATTAATATGAAGATTACTTTGTTTTCCAAAGTTCACTAAGTGTTTCACTGCATAAAAATCCAACTACAATAAATAGCATGAAAGCCTGTGATAATAGTCCCACACGAGACTGATGCAGCTGAGAAAGATTTATTTGTTCTTGTGCTTGTGATACTTGTGATGTACTTGGCACAGGTTCGAACAATTTTGTTGTAACTTGTTCTTCTGCATTAACTATCGCATCTAATACTGTACGTTTATTCAAAATTGTAGCAGTCTGATAATCGTTCAGAAATCCACCTCGAATCTACGAAAAAAAATTATATTATCATAATGTATGCTGATTAAGAAATGAATTGATTTGTAATAATAACCCTAATGTACAAGTAAATTTTAAATTATCCTACTTTAAAGTATACTTCCACTCCATAGATTAAGAAGAATATCACAACAATAAATAACAGCACTGCGTAACATCCATTGAAGACATGTGTGTAAAAACTCTGTAAAATGCATATTTATGCATTAAAAATTTGTAAAAATTTGAAATTAAATTGCTAAATAAACTTTAATTTACCTGATCCTCTTGCGAGTATATTTGAGCTGTAATAAATTCCGCCAGGAGCAGAGAATACGTTAGTACATTAAATACAACGAAACCCACAAATGATTTTGATAGAAATTGCGGCCTGTCCCATGCCATATCTCTCAAATGAAATACTTCAGCCCAAAAGCAAACAATTAGTGACGAACCGCTTAAAACAAATGGATAATATGCGGATAGTAAACTTCTGGACCATCCTTCTTTGAATGCAGCCTGTTATAAGATCAGTTTAATGTTTTGTTAACGTTAAATAATAAATCAATTTTAGTAGCAGCATCACTTTATATTCTATTTACCGGGGATGTAAAGTACGCTCCTCTGATCATTGATGCAAGAAACACAATGAAATATAACACCTTCTGCGTTGTGACCCTACAAGCTCTAAGAAAAGACGGTGCCTTCATTTTCTGCCATTCGGCGACTATACACATAATAAGTTGTATCAGGCACACAAATGCCAACATAAAGAATATTGTCGCAAACGCAATGTAGTAACTTAAATTGGGAACATGACATTCTAATCCGTCAAACTGAATCTATGAAGAAAACATAGGAATTATATTTAATGATGCACACCAAATGGAATAAATTGCATTGTATTGTCTTTTTCCTTTAAACATTACCTCACACACACAGGTACCATTATGGCATTCTCCATGTCCTGAACAATTTTCATTGCCACAAGTATCATTCCAAGCCATTATCCCAAACTTTACTAACAAAGTCAATGGATTTTGTGTACTTAAAGCGATCATTTGTTCCATGATCACTAAATGTTATATTGACTGTTTGTACACAGTCGTGAAATAATCTGTTAAATATGATAAACAAATGATTAGATACTTCAAAAACAATTAATCTATTCAGAACAATGGATAAGACAAAATAACAATATCTGAGAAATCTATGGATGTTTCTGATACGATAAGATTATAATATATATACAGGCATATATATGTATAATCATAATTATAAATAGTAGCTTAAATTAATGATATATTAGTGACACATAAAATGCTTCATACGAAACATTTTGTATCAATGCAAATGATATATACAAAGAAATATAATTCTTCTGTTGTACATCATAAACAGTACTATGGACATAAGCATTAAGAGGGCTGTAAACGTAATTATCAATCGTAGATTGAAATATATATATACATATACATATGAAGGGTAATAACTACCTACCAAAGTATTCATCCGCAAATAATTCGAAACACATTTGTAAATCTGACTATAACGTAACAAAACACACGACGAAGACAAATGAAGTAAAAATTCGTTTTAGTATAACACCAACTTACTAATAAACTACAATGGTTCAACGTTGACGCTTGTGCTTCTTAATACTATGAATATAATGAGATAATCCAAGTGCAGCTGTAGCCACCTACGCAACAACTCGGGTCTTCGTCAATTGTCACTGTTATTGCATTTTTTAATAAATATTGACATCTATCAAAATGCAAGATATTGATGTTAAATTTATCAACATTGCCAAGTAAATGCAATAGCGATCATTTAGAAATAGTATACCATCGAACAGTTATACGTTTATTTACAATAATGTTCTTTGTCTCTTCTGAAAATTGACGTCCTCGTTTTCTATATAAATCCGCCGCAGATAATGAACTGTTTGGAGATGGGAAATAATGAGATTGGTGGATTTGTGTGTAGCTATGGGCAATCACTTTTTTGTTTCTAATTCTATAAAACCTAATATTATTTTCGTTCAATATGAGAATCTATTGCTTTACAAATAATATATCCTTTTTACTTCAATATTTTACTACAGATATATTTAACTATAGTCTATATTTTATATGTATATGCATATTTTATAAGCTGCCTATATGTACATGTCAGAGGTACCTTTAAACTTTAAAGGGACCGAAATTTTGTTGAGAAATTGGTTTTATAATTATTTCACTTATTGCATTTGAACGCAATAAATGTGATCACGTTAAATTAATATTCATCTTCTTTTTTCCTCATTTGCGCAATAAAATATAAACAATTAAATGAATCTACGTACTTTATGAACGCAGATTTGTAATGGATTTCTTGTAGAACGCATGGGTTATTCACTAACACTTTTGTAAGCTGGCGAATGGTTTCCAGTGGGTTCCAGTTGATGTCTTATCGACGTTAGTCAATTGCAGAGTACGTCGTTCGAAGTTGAGAAAAGGGTCAAAATTTGTAATTGAGAAAAGTATGTAAATGATATTCGCTCTAGTTATGCTCGTATTTTTCTTACAATTAGAATAACCCAAATTTTAATTTAAAAGTAATATCCAATGTTATGTAATATCTTTATTTCGTATCTGTAAGTCAACTTTTACAACACAAATCATTAACCTATTTGTTGTATGATATATTAATGTATCAAAGAGTATTATACAATTTTTTAATATTTTAAAGAAACATACATATATAATTACAGTAAAAATAAATATAAATTTGTTTTCTTTTTAAATATAACAGGGCAACGTTTAACATCCAGATTTTATCGATCAGTGTTTTTATATTCTTATACATATTTTATAATGTAATATTTATATTTTAGATGTCTGAAGGGAGACTACCAAAACCACAGCTCCGTAATCTTCATTTGGCAAGGGTTAAGAGGAATTTAATATATATGACCCTAACGGTAGCTGCTGTTGGTCTTTCTTTCAAACTATTTGTTTGCGATGTATATGAACGGAAAGTTGAAAACTTTTACAAGTAATTGAAAACTCATGAAGCATATACTTAAGTTTATAGGTCTTGTTTAAATTTATAATCTAATGTACTCATTTTATTTTAGAACATATGATCCAATGAAAGCGTTAAAGATAATGAATGACGCTGGTCTTATGCAGTCATGTCCTAAAGAATAAATGTATCCTATTCCTACATAAGATATTAGTTATCTAGATATTATTAAATTTCTCTTAAACAGTTATGTACATGTCTAATAAATAAATACTACAGAAAATAATTATAACATGAAATATGTAGAAATATCAACAAATTATTTGCAATATAAATCTAAGGGTTATTATTATTATTTCATTTAATTCATAGTGTTGTTTATGATATATATATATATATATATAACACCTATGTATATTGTTTTATTAACAAAGTATCTAAAACCTATAAAACTAGTGCAATATAATTGATGCCTCGTTTCATTTACTTTCATTGTTTCTTACCTCTAAGAACTATTAAATTATCAAAGCAATAATTTTCAACATTCAATATATCGAACTATTAGTTTATTTGCTATAACGATTTACTATATACAAAGTACATTTCGGTATACATTTTGTTACAAAAATAACGTAGATACCTGTAATGGAGTACTATTTATCTGTAAAAATAACTTTTTTTCTTTCAATTTTTTGTAATACACTGAACGTTGCAATAAATTAACTATATTTTGGAATTGAATTTTTAGAAAAATACAATGAAATTCGTAAATACTATAAGACATGTTTAATTTAATAAACGTTAACTGGGAAAAGGTTAGGAAATTTCAATGTTAAAATGATAGGCAAGATGGCGCCCCTCAAATACCCAGTATGCCCCGCGCGATTGATTTGCGCATGTCAGTTGTTCGCATTGCAAATGGCGGCTCCTTGTTATTGTTCATGGCGTTTTATGACTTGTCCCTTTATATTACCGATTATGTCGAGTCTTTTCGTGATTCCTACCGCGCGCTGTGTGCAGAAAGTGAAGTAAGACTTGCGCGGCATATTTTAGATTAAAATTAGTGCTCCTGTGGTGTGGCTGCGTACATTTTGAACGCGAGAAATCCCGCACGAAGTTGGAAAGAAATGGGGTAACGTTAAAATTTTCTTGTGTTCATACGGTATGAAATCGTTCTGTGCAAAGACTGAAGTGAGGCTCATTGGCTACCGTGTAGTTCATTATTGAATTTTAACTTTGTTTCGGTAAGCATATGTAATTATGGGACATACAGAAATGCTGGAAATGTAAAAATGTTCAGACTTTTGACGGTCTATCTTGAGCATGCTTGAGCCCACTTCACGTACACCTCCCCCGACGGACAAAATGGTGGCCCCCCGATATCTAGTGCTCTGGATGCCTTATTTTGTCAAAAATCGCGATGGAAATAGTCAAAACGGACTATTTTTATATCAAAATACTAAATTCCGATTAGCGCGACAGTTTACATTTTATGTCTGGTTGAAAATAATATTCTATAACCTATTTTCTTCCACATAGACGTTGTGCCCCCGTCTTATGGCCCAAAAGATTTTAATTGCAGTTCGTGAGTGGTAAGACTTGGTCCAAAAATCGTTTATGCTAAATATGTCTGTCGATTCGGTAAATATTGACAATGCAATTGATCTAAACTTCATATTTTTTTCTTCTCATTAATTGCTGTAATTTGACAAAAATCGTGATCAAATTATAACCTAGTAATGCTCATTGGCCTCACTTTTTGTTTATGCACTATGTTTTCGTTTGTGTTTTGTTTCGATAACAGTTATCAATTTTCCATTCTTATTCGATCTTTTCGATACTATCCTTCGATTTTGTTGTATTATTTTCATAAATTAATTCAAACGAAATAGAATTGATTATTTTAAACATATTTTTTAATCTAAATTTATCGAATTTTCTCCCCTTTGGAATATTACTACAGTCATTTGTTTGTAGTTGCGTACTGTACATGTAATTTTAATTTTTCAAGGTATTAGTATAACAATATATAATAGTGTGAAACATCGCGTGGTAAGAATAATATTCAATGCATTTATACTTTAAGCAATATTATTCATTTCTGTTTTGTTAATTAATATGCTCGTACTATTTCGCATTTTAATTTTATTTGACATATTTGACAAAAAAAATTCTTTTCTTTTATGCTAAGATTATTTTGAATATTTTTCACAAATATTGATAATTTATTTGCAAATTTGTATATACGTGTTCATTACTATACATTGTTGTAAATTTTATAAAATTTTGCCTAATTTGTTAAAATTAGTGTAAGTATAAATTATTGTTCTTCTAATTCCTTTTTCTCTCTTTTTTTTTTTAAACAAAAAATTAAATAATAATTGAAAAATATTGTCTTTACATATTTTTTGTTCATATATGTTTCCTTTTGTAACAGCTTACTCACTGCACAATATATTATTTATGTGCAGATAATAAAGTTTGAATAATACATCTTACATTAATGCACAGCTTATTTTAAATACTAAATGCTGTTATAATCTGTATTAAATAGATTGTTTTATACGTTAAAACTCTTAATAAATTGAGGGCTATACATTTTTATACTAATACACATATATATTACGACCGAGTGTAAGGAACTTTCATTTACAATATTTAAAATAATATTGTTTTATTCTATTAAAACTAAATTGAATGAAATTTTTATTGAATTTACTCGATTTTACTTTCATAGCTGTAATGCAAAATGTAAATCAAATAAATTTTATTTATTTATATATGTCTTTATCTAATGGATTTTTCTTTTTTTCATAGAAACAATAAGCATATTTATTAGTGCTGGAGTGGACTGGAGTTGTCGGTTTTAAGCCGACAAAGAAACATCTTATCACCACATATTGTAGTGATACCCTGAGGCGTTTGTAACATCTCTGGGTAGTTATGTGATTTGTGGTTGGTAAGTATAAAATAATATATTTCCTTCAATTTATAGTTTATGTGAAAAATTTGGTATATTTTATTAGCAGGAATGTATATTTTGTACAAAAAAAAAATGGTTTGCTAATTTTTTGTTTTTAATTAATTTGTATAGCAAGCAGGTTTTAAAATTTTATTAAATTACAGCTATTAAATTGTTTGTCATCCCTTAATTGAAATGATATGTATTATATATATCTATATATACACATTTGCATATGAAGAGTGTAAAATTTTATTGTACATTGTAGTCATGGCGGCTGATAGTGATGGTGATCTAATTCAAACAGTTGTAACCTGTGAGGGTAACATAGAAGATCCAGAATTTCCACACAAATTTAAAATTATTGTTGATCATCTTAAATCATTGCTTTGCAAAGGTAAATTTTTGGAAATGTATTGTTCTTAAATTTAAATGCAAGAGTAGCATTAAGTTTCAATTGCAGTATACGATTATTACATATTTTGTTGTGTCATTTATAGATAAGGGGGATGGTTTAAGAGTAAATAAAGTAGAGCCATGGAATTCTGTCAGGGTCACATTTTCAATACCCAGAGAAGCTGCATTACGTCTACGAGAACTAGCAGCTCAGGGTTCGCCAACACTTACGCAACTTGGAATTCTTTCAGTGCAGGTTGAGGGTGATCAGGTAACGCGGTTGTTAACAATAATTGGCTAAAATATTTTTTTCTTCTCTTAGATGCATAGATTTTTCGAATCTCTATTTTATTAATACCTTCACTGCTACGTGTAATTTTACCGCTTCCGTTTATACCACGCAAAACGGTTTAGATAAGAATAGTGCACCAGCATAGGTCAGCAATGACACGGCAGTGAATGCATTAATATAAATTAAAGTTTAGGTTAAGGAAGGAAACAATAATATTTAAAGGAGATGAATAAATGTTATGTCCTGTTGATTACCATAATAGGTAATATCATTGAGGATAGCCAACCGCTTCAGTGGAGAGGCACAGGAAATTGTATTACATTCAGCAGCCTCGCAAGACGGTGGTGCCAAATCTCAGAATGAATCGAGTAGCAATACAACTAATGTGGACAGTGAATCTTCAACAGCTTTACCTGGTCCAAGTAATACATCTAGCATCTCTTCAGCATTACGTAATGTGGCTCAAATAATTGCAGCTGGTATGCATCTGTGTATTTTGTAAAATTTCATCAACTTTAATTCATGATGCGTAAACTTACTCTGATATATGTAATATTAATGTAGGTACATCATCGGAAAAAGCACCACAGTTTCGTTCTCCAAATGTAGTTGCGCCTACAGACTGTGATCCTATTCCACCATTTCTTACAAAAACTGTACAGTCAACATCAGGCAATAGCAATGTTGGTGCCCCTGGAAATCAACCAGTAACTAATCCCAGTGCTTCGCCTAGGAATAATTATAGCGGTCCATTCCCATTTGCCAGTATGACACATGCTGCCCAAGCGATACATAATCGCGAGTCACAGGCGACTACATTGAAAAATGCAATGCAATTTAAGCATCACGTACAGCCACCTCCGCCTTATCCTGCTCAAGAGAATCTGGCGACAGTAACAACATTGACTACTGGTCATACTGCTACTCAGCCAGTTGCATCAGTTGGTCAGTTGACGAATCAGTACAAGTCTTCAATGACCACCACATCTAGTCTGTCACCAAACAATCTGGCAGGGAATTCAAATGGTAATGGCAATCAAGTTGCTTTGTCCAGCCCACTTCTTGTAAACCTTTTACAAAACGATACTGGCGCACATCCGAACAACGTGATACCTGGTCAAAAAATGTTACCACCTACTGCTATTGATAATTCTGGGCTTGTTAATCGTATGAGACCCACTAAAAAGCCAACAGTTCGAAGAAAAGATTTATCTTCACCCAGTGAGTCTCCACCGAATTTAGATTCTCTTAGGACAGAAGACCTTATTGGAGGAACAACAGTCATTCCTGACTTATCACAATCTTCTACGTCTGCATTTGCAACCGTTAATGCTAATCAACCTTCAACTATTCCTCAACAGCATCCAGTTAATATAATTGCTGGGGCTGCGCAAAATATTGCGCAGCAAGCAGTGCATCAAACCCCAGCTGTTGGACAAATACAGCAACCTCCATCATCGTTGCATGCTCAAGTACAAATACAGCAGAAGTTTCCCATCAGACAAGAATTGGCTTACAGACCTACACAAGTACAATTACAGGGTCAACATCCAATTAGACATCCAGTGAATGGTCAGCAGATTCGAACACCTTTGCAGCAACGACAGTTATTACTTCAACAACAACAACAACAACATCAGGTTTTAACGCAGCAACAACAGCAATTGAATCAACAACAAAGTTTGAACACACCACACCTTCTTACACAATCGATTTCAACGCAACAACAGCCTTTGGTACAACAGCAAAATGTTAATACCACGTTACAACCTTCGTCCGTTTCCAATCAACCACTTTTGCAACAACAACAACAACAACAATTGATGCAGCATTCGGCGACAGTAGGTTTGAACGTTCCACAACAACGGCTAAGTTACTTAAATAATCAGCGTCAACAAACGCCACCACCTTATACGCGGCAACCGGTTCCACCACAGTCCCATTTAGGACAACAAAATCAAGCAATGAATGTACAACAGCAATTGCACCATAATCAACTTAAAAATATGAATGTTAATACCAATGCTACAACAGATTTTCGTTACGGGCAAAGCCAAAATATTTTAAGCAGAAATTATCAAGCTACAACTAGTAGTAATGCTAATGGGACCACGTGGAACGCACAAAATAGTTCTATTCCACAGGGCGCTCAAATTAATACTATTCGTTTGCCAGCTACAAATCAAGTTTCGGGTGCCTTTTCTCAATGCGGATCTCAAGCTAATCATGTTTCTAATAGTAACGTCGCTTCGCCTGCTACAAAAATCGAAACTTCTGAATCTCCTAAGCCTAAGGAAGAGACACCTGAACCAGAATATACATCGACTGGTAAAATACGACAGTTTCTTATTAACCCTTTAACCGGACATCTCGAACCAATGCCTAGCGAAAGTTCCGATTCAGAACCAGAGAGTGCGGTAGACAACCAAGATGATTTCTTTTCCTTTCCATCACCATCGAATGATCGATCGAATTCCATGTTTTCCGACGACGATGCAGACAGTAATTTCTCAAGAAGAAACGATACAACAACAAATACGGATCAATCAGACTCAGAAACCACGGTGAAATCTACTGCCAGCGAGGGAAGTTTTAAACATAGTAGAATAAAATCTAACAGAGAAGCTGCACAAAGTCCGATGCCTGGTGAAAAAATCAAACTAAGGTTAAAGTTAGAAAAGTCTGAGCCTGTTACACCGGCATATAAAGTTGATGTTTCGTTTGTAAACACACCACCGATCAGAAAAGCCGATAAATCGATAAATAAGATGTTTACCACTGGTATTCCCAATGCAGGAACTGGTGATGAGCCAAGAGTGCCTCCCTTACACATTTCTTTAAGAGGGCGTAATGCTTCGGTAGTACAAATCAGAAAAAAGGAAAAGAAATCACTAAAGGACGGTGAATGTGATCCGACTAGTTTGAAAAGGCGAGGAAAACTGAAAAAAATGAAGGATTGTATAGATGGGAACAAGTTGTTGCAAAAGAAATCGTCTCTGAGCATGATTATAGGTACTTCATCCGCATCTAAGTTACCTTTATCCAACTCCGCGATGATCAATAGTACTAACTCTATTAGCAAAGTAAATAATATCCTTCAAACAGTTGTATCAAAACCTAATGCCTTAAAACAAGAATTGCCAGTGGATGTTGTACGCGTGCAAACTGCAGTTACGAAACCGAGTTCGAGTAAAAGTAGCGATGTCGACGATATACCGTTAAATAGCCGAATACCATCCCCTTCGAAGCATAAGCCTGCTATTCTGAATCAATCTTTGAATACACAGCAATCTTTAACGAAAAATCAAGTTGAATTAGATGTTCAAAATCATGTGCAAGAGCATAAAATAGGAGGAGGTAAGATATATATTATATATGCAGACCAAATGTGTTGTAAAACAATTGTTAATAAATAATACTGTGCAGTAATTTCAAACTTCATAAAACTTGTTATCAATGAGTATTTCTTCTTACATTACTTATTCATTTTGCAGGAAAAACCAAAAGAAGAGATTCTAAAAAGAAATCAGAATCGGGTGACGGTTTACATCGCGAACAAAATTTATTGTCTGGTGGTAGAATTTTAGATAATCAAGCAAAATGGAGGAAACTTAATTATAAAGGTGATTCAAGTCAGTCTGTGAGAAAAGCTGATCAACTTTTGTCTGGCAATGATTTTAATACTGTGAAAAAAGTAGGGGAAATCAGAAGAACGAGTGACAGTGATATTGCTCGATCTGCAATTGAAAAGAATACCTTGAATGCCGTTGCTTCACGCTTAACGGAGGTCAATGGTATAAAAAAGGATTTAATTAATCAGGAAAAACGTAGGAGATTAAGTTTAATAGATGAAAAAGATCTGCATTTAGGAGGTAATATCAAATGTTTTTACTTCTATATGTATATATATATTTTTTTCTATTAATGTATACAACTATTATATTTTATACAATCAGCTTCGGTTTAAAAAAATATTTTTGTATTTTATTAATTTTTTTTGTTATATGTTACAGAATCCCAAAATGCAGAGGCGACACATTTTAATAATCAGAAGATCATTCCTGAATGTTCTTCGGCTAGTGCTGTTCCAAATACAAATGCAAATGTGAATACAAATACAAATTTAAAACTTGCCGGTAATTCGTCGTTTGAGAATGAAAACTCTGGGCTAGTACCTTCAAGTATACCTATACAAAATGATACAAGCACGTCCACCAGTGTTGACAACAAAGTGTCTACGCACTCGGAAACTATAGTGAAAAATGTGCAGTCAACTATAAATAGGATTATGTCTGGAAAAAGTAAAACAGAAACGGATAATTGCAAGGCTAATTCTAACATAGTAGCAAAGAGTCAGGCTATTAGTCAAAAATTGAAGAACCATATGGCTTCAAAAATTGATACAGCTGCTACTATCAACAGACATAATAAAATAGAACACTTTGGTCATAAAAAAATAATTCAGAATCATGTAAAACAAGTTGAACGATCTGCAGTAGACAACAAGGTGGATAATACGCAGAGAATTAGCTTACTGAAAACTGCACAAAGTTCAGCAATAGGAAACCCATTGGACCAAGTTCCCAGATCCCAAAGTGTTGATATATCTTCCAGCAAGCCAACATTACCAATTGGAGAAATTAATGTAACAGAAGCAAAGGTTAAACAAAAATTACTTGAAACTACTGTTCCAATTGCGATTGGTGTAGATGCGAGTGCAGAAAGAGGCAGCAGTGGAGGAGGTGGTGAAGATTCGGGCATCGAGTCCATGGATGCCCTATCAGAGAAGTCACCAAATCAAGGGGAATCTCCTTTGCATAGGCCAGCAACTGAATCAGTAACGCAGAGCAGCACTAAGACTGTTGTTCAAGGGGAATCTTCCCTACCAATCACCAATAAGAACGTGCCTTCCTCAACTAGTAGTAGTGATATGTGTTCAAATTCCCATTCTGAACTTCTGAAGTCCAGTGGCCCGCAAAGGTTAAGTCCTGTGTCTGTAGCGAGTTATCTTGAAAATCATTTAAATCGCAATATATCAAACTCCAGTGAACACGAGACAAAAGACCTATCTAGTGAAAACTCAGCCTCAATGGCACAGAGAACTGGTGGTCATAGTGACTTGATTACTAGTTTAGATGTGACTGATAATGATAAAAGTGTATCCAGCCCTCTAGTGACAAAATCTGTGACTATTGTGACAACTTCTGTACCCATTACTGTGGATAGTGGCAACTTATTGCAATGCGCACAGCAGCAAACAAATGACTTTTCAGAAAAAGACAGTTGTAGCATTAAGTTAGAAGCTTCTAGCAACCAGCATGATCAGGGTAAGACAACTATTAAGCATGATTTGTCAAGAACCCCCGATTGTGCCCCCAAGGACAATGTGAAAACAGTCATAGATGGTAATAGTGCAATTAGATTAAACGATGAACCTCGTGGACAAAACAACAATGGTGTGCCTGTAATACAAAATCATGTTGCTTATAATAAAGTAAAGACAGAAAAACTCGATAATACAGTTAGAATTGAGGCTAATGTGGTGGCAGACAACTCGTGTACCAGTAGTCAGAGTTTTAGTTCCGAAATCAAAGTAGAACCTAATGTCAATGAGAAAGTTGACGATACAAGGCAAACTGATCGATCAGATAGTACGAAAAACACTAGCATTTCTATTAGTGCAACATGTGTTAAGTTAGAACAATGTTCCGATCAAAACCAAAAATCTAATGTACAAAGCCATCAGCAAATATCTGTTAGAGAGCCTTCTACGAATCTTCAAAAAGTTGCAGACGATTTGGTTAAGAAAATTGTGAATGATGCAAGCGATATAAGTATAGGTATTCAATCGCCTCTTGGTGAAGATCCGCAGCCGATTAGAATTACCCCACCACTATATACATACTCCAATCCGGTAGTTTTACAAAGGGATGAGACTCCAAGCCCGGCAGCACAAAATCCGGAAGTGGATTCCAGCGATGTTGAACATGTCAAAAGAAAACGTAGAAGAAAACAAGAATTAGAGGGACGCCAAGATGTCATATGTATAGAGGACAATGATGAAACACAATTTGTGGAGAGATTGAATTCCAATAATTCAGATGATTATGTAAAAAGACCACCAAAGTCATTGCTGGAACAACTACTGATAGAAATACCAAATGACACCAATGAAAAACGATCTTTAAGAACTAGATCACAAAAATTAAACAGTCCTGATATTGTAAAGACTCCAAAAAGTAGTCCTCATGGTCCTAATAAATTAGAGGAGAGACGCAGCATATCGCCGTATGCTAAGGCAAGTCCTAAGTTAGGAGTATCTAAGTTGTCTCCTAATACGACAATAAAAGTGGGGAAAAGGAAACGCCAAGAAAGTGAAAGTTCTGTAGCGTCGAGCACTGCTGATGATCCGCAACCAAGACCAGGCAAACGAAAATGTTCTGAAAATGCTGCAGAGCTTATTAAAGCTTGCATGGGTGTAGATGAAGCTGCTTCTTTAAAGAAACAAGTACCTGTCAAGGAAGAACAGTCAAAAAAGGGATTCAACATATTGGCCAAGGCTAAAAAAGGTGTTTATCTTATATCAGTTATTTTATATTCCTGCACATTAATTTAGTAATGTAATTTTCTATATTGTTATATTATGCACAGAGTATCTCATGTAATATTATTACCCACACCATTATTTTTAGAATTATGAAAACATTTTTCTTACAAAAGGCGTACCGTTCTGTGGGGATTATCATATGATGCAAAGATTTTCATTTTAGGTGGACAAGAACGTACTAAGAACATATTAAGGTCATCTACATCTTTTTAAGTGGATGTTTGTATTTTTTTATCAGTACCTGATAAAAATTTTTAAAGTGAGTTCAATGACCTATACCACAAAATGTTTCAAGATATTTCTCTCGTTTATTGGAAAAAGGTGTTCAAAATGGACGTAGTTAAAAATCGTTCGGCCATTTCGATGTATGCAAATCCGGTCGCTAAAAGGGCAATAACCAGGCCTAAATAAGTCTTTGACATTTTATGGAACATGAAAACGAAAGAAAGAAATTTTCAGTAGTTACAATTTTAAAAAAAAAGACAAATGTGAGAGAATTTTTTGGGCGACAACACGGCAAAATAAATAATGAGAATTGCTGGCGCAAAGCAATAAATAAATTGATAAACAAATTTAGTTCGGCTTATAATGATTACTTTCAATGGCCTTGATGCAACTCTTAGATCGTTGAACTCGTCTTAACAGGTGCTGCAAGACAAAAGCAAAAATGATCTTAATATATCTGAGATATATCCACTTAAAATAAAACAGTTTCCGCCATGTAATGTCTCTGCAAAACACCATTCACGGTTTAAATAAGGAAGCAAAGATTTAAGACAATAAAATTACATGAAAGACTATGTATTATATATACAAGATAATATTTTGTAGATATTAGACACCGGTTTGTTTACTTATATTGTTCTATAGAATAATAAGGACTGCCAAAAACAGGATAATCAAAGTGCCAATGACAATCATAAACAAATTTGTTGACTTTAGAAATGATACTTATAATTTACGCATACAATTTGTAAAACAAATTTTTGTATCTATTGACATATGTAGGTACACAAGTATTATGTGTATTCATAGTAGCTTCATCTATACAAGCAATTAAATATTAGGCAGCCACCTCTCAATCTCAGTCATGTCTCCCAATTATTGATGAACAATTACTGCATTTGCATTGTTTTATTAATATTACATTGAAATTGGACCTGAGTATCTTGATACAAGCACTTTTGTATTTTTAGGTCCCATTGTGGTAGAAGTAGATTCGTCTGATGATGAGCCATTGATTGAATCTGTAGGAAAAGCAAGAATGCGATTATCAGACGAAACATCCGCTGCATCACCAAAGTCTAAAGATCAAAAGTAAGCAACATCGGTTCAGCATACTTTTTGCAGCCGTGCATATCTGAATATGTCAGAGATTTGAGAGCCCCGCTACGTAAATAAATTTTTGTTATTCTAGAACAAATACAAGCACAACTGTTTCTGGCAGTCAAATTAATTCCAGTAATATATCAAATTTCAATGCCAGTACTAGAGTGCAAAGAGAGAGCCGTTTATTAACCACCAAGCAACCAAATACAACGGCGGTAATTACCACCAGCAAGGAAAGGCTACGTGGTATTTCTGCACCCAATAATGAATCCTTAGGAGAAGTAACAACAAGAAGATCTGTTCGACAGAACACGGCTTCGCCATTGGCAACACCAGCAAGCAATACAAGGGGTGCGTCTAGATCTACAGAAGATATTACTAGACGGAAAACTCGAAGTGGTGCTGGTATGTAAAATTTGTACACATTATAAACACAACTTATATAATTGGTAAATAAAAATATTCAGTGTTCTTTAAAATGTTTGGTATCATTACATGTAAAGTGAACCTTACATTCGAGTGTAGTACGTGTAGTTCGAACTTTTTATAATATTAATAATTATTTAACGTTATCACAGTTTATATTTAAATATACATTTCACATACCATTTTAATTGAAGACACCTCGTACAGCGGGAACATTGTTTTAGTAACAGCTGAAGCAGCAGAGCAGGCAAAACGGAGGCGAATATCCCGAGAAAACAAATGACCTTCGGGAAGCGACCTTGACAGTGACTAGCTACCGTCGCTTGTCAAGGCCTATCTGACTGATTGTGTATTTGTTATAAATGGTTATGTGATCGCCGTGTGGCTGGACCCCACCTGGTGAAACTGCATGCGTCAATACCGCACAATGCTGCTGTATATGTAACAGGAGTATCGTGTTTCGAGTGCTGGATGGTATTTAAATTTTTTGTTGCAGTAGGATATGTACATTGAGTTTCATTAAGTTGAATGTATAGAACTTCATAATACTAACGCAAATATTTGGAATAGGACTTATAGGCATTAGAATATCATTTCTTAGTTATTGTTTTTAAATGTTTAAAGTGCTCCTCGAAAAAGTAAAAAATTAAAATTACTTTTTTGCTTTTTATTACCGTCTAAGCGTTCTCAATTACACTATACTCCTTAACAGCCAAGTTTAGTTACTCAGAGTAATCTGCTCAATGCAATTATACTTTAATCTAAGTAACTGAACTGATCCAAAACTGCCGAATCAATGTGCAACTTTCTTTTGCCAAGCTTTTATGATCCTGTATTTAATTAATAGAGAGAAATCTAAATGGGCGTTATTTAATAGTAAATTTGTAAAATATTGTGTGAAATTTACTGGTTCAAAATTTTTAGATTGAACACGTAGTATTGTATTAACTACTAATTGCAATAATTGTTAGTAAATTATTTGATCAAAATCAAAGATGATTAAGAATGATAAAGGATAACTAATTTTTACAACCAATTTTGTTCAGTGTCGCTGTTAGTTAATAAGGATACAGGTTAGTGGTGAAAGAAAGCCGAAATTTTTAAAGCATTAAACATGAAATCTGACTGTACTGCCATAAATAATGTACATTTCTCAAGGACAAATTTCATTAATTGGTGGGGCTTAAGTCGCAACTCTGACAACTTCACTGACAGACTTTGTTCAGAAGTATTTGGCGTAAACTTTATATTTGTTTTAATTTGTCCTTCGCGTAAATACTTTTATTATACACATAGCCGTATTGACATGCTGATCAATAATTCGTGTATGGTTTATGTCTGAGGATTCAAATAATTGTTTAATTTTACATGAATGAAAAAGTTTTATGAGGTATATTTACAGACAATCGTAAATGTATCGTAAAAATTTGGTTTAACGTAACTATACCGCATATGGTTTTATGAATGGAACACAAATTTTTCTACTGTCACGAGATTTCTGCTTTGTTAAAATGAACATGGTCTTTCAGCAAGAAATTCGTCTTGGGTTAATAATACTGCAGGAGACAGGGGGGCAGAGGTATAGAGTTATTAAGAGGGATTTATTTTATTTATAAAACATAAGCAGAACGTCGCGATAAATCGTGCATAAATATATAAAAGTAATAAGAATAATTCTAATAAAAGAACGATTAATACAATATTAATTTGATAGGTAATATATAAATGAATATATTTTGTAAATAATTTCTTGTAAAGATACATAAAGCACCCCTCGTTGTACATATGGAAACTGTTTAAATTTTTCTTAAATTAGTGATAATTCAAATTGTGCAACATCGTCATACTATTAATTACTTTTCGTGATTGTGCACTGAGAATACTAGGAGCACCCTTTTGGCATCACTTAAAATATACAAGAATGAGTATGCATACGTATATATAATATTATATATGTATGTATGTGATGTATATGAACTATTGTATATGAACTATTGTTTTTTTGTGAACAGATAATCTAGTTTTATATTGTATAAATGTAAATTATACAGTTGAAAGTTGGAACTTCTAAATGGACCTGTGATAGCCATCATAGCATTTTGTTTTATATTAAGAATTTGCATTTAAAATCATACATTAGCGATGTGTATTAAGTTTCCTATAATTCTATGTACGTTTCGTTATTTGTGTTTTATAAAATATTCATTTGCAAATAGGATTTCAGGAAGTACGTTTTGGTTACTTCAGCTTTCCTGTGTCATATATAAGAAACATTATAAAATTGTATTTCATTAATGCTTTAGGACTAAATGCATTCTAACTCTAGTTAGAGTCGCTTAACTGTTAAAGGATACGTTTTCCCATGTAATTGTTTTATCTTGCTTCGAGTTTCACAATGCGTGGTGAATAAAAGTCCTTTCGTATTCTCAACTAAAGCTTTGATGGCTATCAGGTAATACGTATTTTAAAGAAATATTTCTGTCATATGAATGTTGAGTACTAAATTCATTAATATTTTAAATAGGAAAAATTTTAACAAGTATACACATCCATTGCATAAATATCGTATCGCCTTGGATTACAATTTCGTGAAATTTTTTTTCTATTTCTAATATTAAGTTAATTTATTTACTTAGAATATTGCTTGTTTAACGAAATTTGTCTCAATAGGTCATGAATCATATATTTTGTAAATAGTAGCATGCTTATTTTACACGGTGGGAATTTATGCTGTATATAAGTCATATAAAGAAATGAACATATAAACTGCGTTTAATTTGATTCAGCCCTATATGGTAATGGAATGATGTATAATGTAAAGTATAGTAATTTAATAATACAATTTAAGGACATGCAGGAAAGATGAAAATTGTAATTTCGATGTAAAATATTCTCTTTGAAATTAGAGAAAAATAAGTTAGGGATTATTATGTTACAATTTTATCACTGAACAATACATTTATATGATTGTATAGATTCCAAGCAAAATATGCTTTGCGTGTAAATATAAATATTTTAAAAATAAGTGAATCTTTTGCATGTTCACATAATTAAGGAGCTTCTAACGTTTGTCTGCCGTACACTTGCATACAGTATGTATGTATTACCATAAAAATAATACTGATACACCAAAGATCACACGTGGCTTGCAGTATGTGACAATTGTTGATATTCAACAACTTTTTAAATGATGGTGTATTTATAACGCTCAAGAAAAAATTGGTGTTTATAGTGTGCATCATACACACATAACATCCCCCACAACTTTCATGCAGACTATAATTATTATACCAATTAAAATGTTCACTTTTGTGCCCATTTGAATATATGTATAATGAATGTATTACAAGCTCCTTAATTTTGTTTGCAATGCCACGAATATTCTATCATGTATATGGATGTGCGTTTTAAAATCACCAGCCCCAAGGTGAAACTCAATGACTTTAAAACCAGCTGTATGTAAAACATTTGTATTTTTAGTATTTGGTTAATTGATATAAATAGTAGTAAAAGTAAATGATTGATAATAATCCAACTGGATATATAAATATATAAATATATATAAATAAAAAAATTAGATACAATACTATATTTGTAGAAAACGATTGAGCACGTGAAAGAAAATCGCGCTATGATCATGGAGAAAATATTACAATTATATTATTACCTATTATTACACAAAGTGGATACACAATATAGTAATTTGCTAATTGTACCTTTTAATAATTACTGTAGACACATTGATCAAGGTTTTTTTCTTGTTATTAATTATTACCATAAACTTAAAAGATAATGAAAAATGTGTTATAAAAAAAATGCAATTGCTTATTTTGTATCATACCCAGTTTCATGAATTACTTTGATATTCCATATATATATATATTTGTCAAATCAAAATGATTTTGTGGTCGTTTATAATACGGAAATACATTCTGTAGTTATACCAAGTTTACTAGTTTTAATTTTACAGTAATTATTTTGTGATAGAAATGCAAATAATATTTTGCAAACATTCGCAGATGTCGTCAAAAATAAAAATATCATGCAAGATTTAAGTTAATTCCTTTAAATATTTTTAGAATTATGATAATATTATATTCGTTTTGTATTAATTGAATATTAAAAGATCGGTAAATATTTTCTTTTTAACATTTGTTTTTCTATGAAGGAAGTAAGATATGGGTGATACAATTTACGAAGTCCATATAACATTAACTTGTATTTACATTACGCTCAAATTCTTTTTGTGAATTTAAAACATAATATTGCAGTAAATATTAATATTTACATTGAGCATAATAAGGTATCTATTTCACAAGTCATAAATCGATGTCACCTGTATACATATACAAAAAGGAGGTATTTATTCAGGGAGATGAAGAAATATTTTCAGCAGGGCATATTACAATTAATAACATATTTTTAAAATAATTATATCATACATTTCTTGTATGTGCGAAGTAAACAGAATCTCTTTGATATTATTTATACTAAACCTAACATAACATTTTAAACTTATTTAATTTTACATTTTAAACAACTCAGACATTCAAGTTAATAATAATATACTAGTACAATTTCTTACATTTTTAATGGTATAAATGATTTATTATTGTCTTGTAAAAACATTTAAAGCGCAAATTAAACCATGTGAGATAAAAATATGAAAGTTTGAAGCAACTTAAAAAGCGATTTACAAGGTTTTGTTTGTCAATGTAATTGTGAGTAAATAAGCCGTAGATTTTACGATATAAAAATTTGGCTCTTAAAGATGCACTTATCATATTTATTTTAACATATAAGATCTGAAAACATCCTAATAGAGAAAGTTCGCTACTATGACCGAGCTACTACACCGAGCGTGCCGAAAAGCTATAAGCATGAACTGATAATTATTGGTAAGTTGCATCCCCGGATAGGGTTCGCCAGGCAGCTCCGAGTCGGCGAATATTAAGTGGGCATTACTGCCCACTGCAGTCATTTATATGGACAGAGTCTTAAGTTCTAATTGCAATTACTTTTGAGTTCATTATGTATTATTTATTATCCTGATTCTTCTGTTTTCTGAAGATCTAGCGATCATTCTTCAGTAAGATAATATTTGCTACGCCTTAATAATTACATTCTCTAATTCCTCAAGAAGATTTCTTGTTTTCTAATGAAATACCCATGTAGATATTTTAATTCATAAATTAAATAAAATCTTTAAAGATGTGGTTGAAAATACACGGGTCTCTTCCATATCTACAGTTCCTGCTTTGGTATCGCCATCTATACACAACTCCTTGAAACTACTCGCGTGTCTAAGGTATCGCCATCTATACGAGAACTCGTTGAAACTACGCCTGCTTGCTATTTGCACAGACGAGATATAGGAATAGACAAGACATCTTATGGACTTTCGTGGCCCAACGAGACTGACATACCGACACAGAAAAACCACGCTGATTCGAGTGTCCTCTGCACATGAACAATGATCACTTGAAAAACTATTATTTACTGAAGTAGGGTTGAGGACAGGATTCATGCGATTGTGTGAATATATGTAAATGCTTTGGGGACGATCAGGAAAGCTATTTCTCAGGGAACGTTTCGGTAGAAAAATTGAGCTACGGTGCCTGGTCGCGCGATGCATTTCGGTTCAACTCGAATTGAGTTGAAATCAAATCGCGATGCATCGGTGTGATGAAAATGACAATGAGATGCGTGTCACTTTCAGATGCTGTCTCGCTTTCATTGTGCGACAAAGAACAGAAGAAGTCTTTAACGAGGGTCGTAGGTCGAGCTAAAAGTTGGTCAGAAACTGTAGAAGTTCAGTAGATATAAACCTAGGACAGAATTTACGGAAATAGCGAATACCACAGAGCGCAGCCGCTGCGCCGGCGCGGTTCGCGTAGTGAGGTCGGAGGTCGCGCGGCGCGCGCCACGTCAGTCTCGCTTGAAGCGTCGCAGCATGAGGTTGTTTATATGAATGAGGACTAGCGACATACCTCACTCTACAATACAATAGCACCTCGGGATTATATTACCATCGTGTACTCTTGATTATTAGCTTCTATTAATTAATACGCGCTTAACTAACAATTCTACTATCGCAACAGCATATTAAACTTTAATGATTAAAATCTTGGACGAATTACCGATCATTCAACTGAGGATGGACGCGTCTTCGTCCGTCATCTTAATATTTTTAATATGAGATTAACTAGTCGTTTGTTGTAACATCGCGTAAACTAATGTATTAGTTTGAACAGTTCTCCGAATCTTTTTTACATTTTATTCATTCACTTACATACTGCCTTTGCGACTGCCTTGCGAAGGGCCGTGGCTAGGGTGATCTCCAAGCGCAGTAACCTCCACGGTGTGAGACCAGGGCAATCAATTATTTACTGTATAATTATTAAACGTTTAAGAGGCGTTTGATACCTACTCCGAATCGGAGTATAAATTATACTAAAAAAAGCGCAAGATCTAGTGCCACTGCAAGTCGATATAATGGCATTTGCTTCTAATTTCTTTAAACAAAATCAATTATCTGGCCTTCCAGTCGGCCGATTTTAATCAAGGACTTCTTAAATTGGCGCTCTTGATTCAAGGAACGATCTATTCCTATTTTAGACCTAGTTTAGGTCAGCCCACGTGTTAGCTTGAAAATTGTTAAACAAAAAAGATGTTTATGTCTTGATAGAGTTAGTTAGTAATTACTCAATTAATTACTCAAAGTACGCAGTAAATACGTAAAGTTATATTATATCAGTAAAAGAACGAATGGTTCTTCATTTGTGTTAGGACAACATATACTTCCATCTCCAACTGTATATGTATATGTAGTATAATTGCTTTGTGAATATTTCCAAGAAGGACGTGACATTTATTTAACATTGTTCGAAACACTGCAAAAATTATACGAAAATAGAGCGATAAAAGATAAAATTCAACGTTGGTGACCTAGTTAAACCTGAGGAACGTGACAAATTCTTCACTTACTTTCTTTCATTTCTATTCAGAAATTTAAAAACCGCGGAAAGGAATAAAAGGGTTACGGATGTTTGATGAAGAAGTAGTTGCGTGTACATATGCGTGCAATATCTGTACGATACGAAGCAGAACAACGAATAAAAGTATTATTAATGTGAGTTGTAAAGTACGTACGTACGTACGTACGTACAATTAAGCGATAGCTTTTCGCGATATCTTGCGTTTGTTATATTTTTGCGTAGTCAAAAGTTTTGCATAATTAGAAAAAGGCGTAACAATTTTCTCTAAGAACTAAGGTGCCTTATCACTGAACAAATGGAAAATGTTCCGCAATTGTATCTAGAGCGAGATGATCTTATCGTTGTATTTCAGATTATTTAGTAGTACTTAAGGACAGTCTTCTATTTCCGAGGTGTACACAGTTCAGAGGCACTGTGGTGTTTATAGTCCTAAATTTCTCACGATGTCGCATTTGAGCTTTAGCGAAGTGAAACTATTCGAAGACACGGCCACTGATAATGACATAATCAGAAGCATCATCAACGAGGAACATGAATCAACGCAGGAATCGTTTTGCATTTTGGACGTTGCTGATGTGATGAGGAAGCATCAAAATTGGATAGCGAAAATGCCAAAAGTTATTCCACACTATGGTAATGTAAATTCATTTAATATTTGATCAAACTACCTGAAATTTTAATATCGTTCCACATTCCTTTACGACACGATATTTTATATCTTGGTCCTTTCTATTAACTAGTTCTATTTGTAAATGTTGTAAATACTTCAATGCTTATTGAACAATTAATTATTTATCAGACTTTCGCATGTCGGGCTTGGAGTACATTGCAAAATTTATTAACTCCATTACGGTAGTGTTTTTAAGTGCAATATTCATCTAGTATACAAGATTATTATCCTTTAGAAATAGACGACTATAACAATATTGCGATCCTACGTAATGTACATCATTAACGCGTATTTTTATTTTTATTTATTGATTCGGGGAGACAATTATTTATTAGAAATAGATATATTTTCGTATAAATCATTTTCGTAATAGATCGATATTTAGCAGGAATATCTCTCCGTTCGTGTAATATCTTTTTCATATTTAGGTTGCATATATGTACAAAGACCGAGCTAAAAAATGCGGTAGTGTAAGTGGTCATATGATATTTGACCAATGATATAATGAAGAATCTCGGATTATGGGTATACCGCTATCGTTCTACAAAATCATGAAGCATGTTTTTCTATCACGGAAAACAATGCTTCTTTAGTAGATTCGCATAATATTTCATTATATCTGATGCAAGCATACGTTTATCATACTGTTTGTCTGCATTACATCGCTGCAGTAATACAACAAATATGATTCCAAATAACACAAATTAATAATGTAATTTATGTCTAATTATTTAGAAATTTATTCCCACTATTTATTATTATTATTTACTCTTTTATCAAATAATTACAGCCGTGAAGTGCAATCCAGAACCGATGATTATCAAAACCTTGGTCGCCATGAACGCCAGTTTCGATTGCGCTTCCGAAGTATGATATCTTTATCTTCATTTATTTCCATTAGTCGTTTCCATTTAATGTTTTCACCAAGTACAATGAACTTATATTCGTTCAAGCTATAGCATCTGATTTTCTTTCTGCACACTCAGGAAGAGATAAGACTCGTCATGAAACACGGTGTGTCGCCGGAACGAATTATATTCGCCAATCCGACGAAGTGGCCCGTACACTTGAAGTTCGCTAAAAAGATGAACGTTGATAAGATGACCGTCGACAGTGAGATGGAAATCGTTAAGATCAACGAAATTTTTCCAGAAGCAAAGTAAGTGGAGCGACGACGAATCGAAGATATATCAGTTTAAGACTTTGCATATGCACTAATTTTCTTGTTCACATTATTTATAGAATAGTGATTCGAATTCGTTGTGATTCCAACGGATCGTTGGTATCACTTGGAGCAAAATTTGGTTGCGATCCGGACGACGAAGCTGTTCAATTGATACACCTGACGAAGAATCTTGGTTTAACGTTATGGGGCTTCAGTTTTCACGTGGGCAGTCCGTGTGGCAATTCGAATGCTTACACTGAAGGGATCACGTATTGCAAACGACTGATCGCTGTTGCTAAAACGATGGGATGTAAAGATGTTCAATTGATCGATATAGGTGGTGGTTTTTCTGGCGACAGGGGATCCTCTATTGACAAAGTAAAATTTATGTCTGTTTAATATACAGTCTGTGTCATGTCTAAAATGCACGTCGAAGCGCTTTATGGGGGACTCCACTTTGCATTAATAACTCTTTCAAATTAAACTACGTTTACGGTGAATTCCGTAAACTAATTGGTGAAGTACTCGGGTGATTTTTATAACTTCACAAGTTAATTTACTTAATTATTATCCAAGAGGAGTAACGAAACGAGAATGCATATAATTATTATTCTTAATGTCTTTCTTATTTTCAACTGCTTTTTAACTGTCATAGGGTTCCCAAATATTAGATGCTCGTAAAAATTCGTAGACACGAAAAACGTAATCACGAAACTGAAAGGTGATGAATTGTTTAAATTAGCGTGGTGGTTATTTTGACCTAGTAAAATGCAGGTAAAATAAATTCTTGTTCGAAGTGGTATTATTAATTTCATGGAGATATCACTATAAAGCAGAAGTCGCTCGAGCATTTTTACTGCTCACATTTCTCTCTTACACCTGTGAATATTTTCATTAAATCCGTTGAACGCAGGTTGCTAGTTTAATTAACGATGCTATCAAAGACATCGATCCGAGCATTACGATCATCAGCGAACCAGGCCAATACTATGTAACATCGGCATTCACTTTAGCCTCGTACATTCACACGAAGAGAATAATACCCAGAGAGGAGAAAATGGTTAGAATGTATTACATGAGTTGCGGAGTGTACAATTGCTTCATTGAAGAGTTACTAAATTTCAAGGCGAGACTACCGGTTTCCTTGTGCGAGGTAACAATATCAGTCTTCATTTTTTGTTTTTCTTACAACATGTTCGTAATGTATAATTCACGTGCTCTTAATGTTCCGTCAAGAAAATTCAAAATATTTTAATAAACTTTAAATTTTGATAATTAAATTTAGCTAAAACTTAATAAATAAATTTAACTAAAATTTAATTATTCAATTTTAGCCAGCAAGTAACGAGAAATTTACGTCATTCGTTTGGGGTCCAACCTGCGATTCCTTGGATTGCATATTAAAGGATGTGTTACTGCCAGAATTTCACCCCGGTGACTGGTTAATTTGGAGCAACATGGGATCATACAGCATAGGCCTTAGCTCTCCGTTCAACGGTTTCTCAGCTCCTAAAGTCTATGCATTTATGAGGGAAAATCAATGGTTCGTAAAAAAGTAAAACAAAAAAATGGTACAAAAATGTTCGTTACAATGTGCTTGTAAATCTCTCTCAATTTTCAGGAAAGCTTTCCTTGCCTACATAAGCACGGTCCAGAATTTACAGAAACCTCTTAATTGGAGCAATGGAGAATAAATTCGTTAAAAGCAACTGATAGTAATGTTCCTGTAACTTAATGTTCCTGGCCAGACTGCCATAATCTTCTTTCGCAATATTCTGCCTATGATTCATAAATTACAGGCTTAAGTTTTTTCGTAGAATTTTTTTAACTTCAGAGATATAGATTACGTGTATAAATATCGATAATTTTTTTTAAAGTTGCTTACTGTGTAAGAAAAAAAGGCGTTCGATACAAATGTGATTTGATAGGATAAGCTGTTTGCTTTAATTAAGATAACAAACATTTACAATTTTATTCATACGTTAATTAGTTATTAAACATTTATAGTAGATATTATAGTATTATAATAAATAGGACTTATTTATTGCAACGGTATACCGTATTCGTCTTTCGTGTGTTGTAAAATAATCATCGAAATATTGTACATTGATAGTTTTTGTTACTAACCAATATCTATGAAAATGAAACTCAAACCTTACGAGAAAAAGCATACCGCAATAAAGTATACAATACTTTTATTGAGCGCAACTGGAACCTCCGACCTCAACATACAAAAATACATCCTTTATTCGTAATGTGTTACACTATGATATGTTTTTATTTTAAATAAATTCCGTGTAATTGTTGTTCATTATTATTCAACTTAAGCGATGTCCATCTGTGCAAACAGAATTATGTATATGCAAATAATGTACGATGTCAATTTTAAACAAAATATGAAAAAATTAATATACTTACTCTGTCGCTGTATAGCATGTATCTGTTTTAATATTACTCGTCACTTCGTCTTGGTAAATATCTCTCACGTTTATGATAGCTTCTCGTGGTTTCTCAGTTTTCGCTAATGTATCTCTTACCTTTTAAAAGACAATACGGAAAATAATTACAATCGTACGGTTCTCCAATTAATAATACCAATTGTTCCGGGAAAACATCTTTCTACATACTTCTTCTACCGCCTTGAGTACACGAATCAAATTTCTGCCAGCTAATTTTTCAAGCTCCTCTTTGGTCCATCGTGGTTCTGCATTACTTTCATAGATACCGTCGAACAAATCGGGATACTTAGAGACGTCTTCCAAACCGTTCGGCACACTGTAACATTTTAATTACTATCTTCTTGTTAACAATGTGTTTCGTTGTTGACATAATACTTACGTACTGACACCATCATAGTCTGCCCCAATGCCAACGTGATCCGCCCCGATAAGATTTCGAATGTAATTAATATGTTCTGTGAAAAGGGAAATCAATTGTCCACAGTGAAAATAACTATCAACCGTACACCATGCCAATCTAAAACTCTCAAGTGTACAAACTTCGTTATTTTGTATCCACAAAATTATTTTTCTCATGTAGAATCGCTATCACTATCGCGCAAAATAAAGTACACCCGTCTAAATATTGCAATTATACCTATGACATCTTCGATTGTTGCATTTCTGGAAGAGTTGCAGTTTACGAAGTGCGAGTAGAAGTTTACCATCACGACACCATTGTTCCTTTTCTAAAAATTCCATCGAAAGTTTACGGAACTCGCGTTGATACTTGGGATATGTTGACATGGATTAGAAAGATTACTTACAACCGTGTGCAGAACATCATCAGGAACGTTACGATAATTGCGACAAACACTGAAGGCGGATGAATGGGAGAATATAATTGGAGCCCTCGTTATTTCGAGCACGCGTCTCATAACGTTGTGAGACACATGCGATAAATCGACCAGCATTCCCAATCGGTTCATTTCGAGGACAACAGCCTATATTAAGATATAAATATGTGCAAATTTCTGAAGACACGTAGGATAAGAGGACGTTTCAAAAGTAAAACGTACTTCGCCAAATTGTGTAAGGTTGTGGACGGAGCTCTCATTCACCACAGACGAGTCAGCCCTATAGAGAAAATACATATACCTATAGAGAAGTGCATACTATACTAGCTTTTGTTTTGTATTCTACTGCATCTATTTTTTAAACAACGTTCCCATCATTTGGCCGACGAATAATTGTACGTATACACTTTCTTGATTTCCTTCAATACTTAGGTGCCTGAGCTACTCGAAATGTGGTCACTTTTGAACAGTTCTTCTTTATTTGATAAATTCCACTGTAGTCATTAAATTATTAAAATCGTGTAATTAGTTATAAGATTAGTTACCATGGTGTGTTGCACGCGTGTGTCAGGGTCATGTAACGTACACCAAGTTCATAGTAGATCCTGAGGATCGCCAAACTGGAGTCAATGGAGTGACCACCTTCGACACCGATCATCGATGCAACTTTTCCGTTTTTCCATGCTTCCTCGATGGTCTTGGCATCTGTTGCGAATTGCAAATCGTTCGGGTATTTGGCGATCAATCGTTTGATGACGTCGATTTGCCTCAACGTTAGCTGCACTGCATCCTTGTATTGCGATGCACAATCGACGTACGCTGCCCAAAACTAAAATTTCGTTTTATTTATCACGATTATTGCCAATACTGGAAGATTGAAGAATTTTAAATATAATTATAGATAAATTTTTATAACAATGACGATGACAATATCTGGAATAGGATGTGAAAAATTAATAGAAACAATAGCTATAAAAATATGAATTTATATAATTATTATTACTTGTGGTTTTGGAAAATATATTTACGACATTAATTAATTAAAGTATCTCGAACTATGCGTTACGTTAATTAAAAGTGATTTCTGTGCAATAAGAGAAAATAGAATCGCCAACTATATCTATTTATATAAAAATGCATAGCAGATACTGATAGACTTCAACAAACTGTATCCCTATCTAATACCTAAAACGATAAGAGTCCCAGTTAAAAAAGGCAGTTGATTGATTTCACAGCACAGATGATACATCGGATTTTCCAGCCATTATCACTTATTGTATGTGTTTGTAAGTTTTATTACACTTACTTGTGCACCCAATTTTCCTTTTCGCATCCTGGGAAGATCTGTGTAGCACGATTTACAACAGTCTCTTCCCCATAATTTGTCACTGGACAGATTTTTGGTCATATCAAACTCCTCCAATTTGTTGTTCAATAATTGATACAGGTTGTAGGCCAGATCATTGTGACTGAAATAAAGAGAGGAAGAAATTATTTTACTTGAAGATTTTATTGTATTCTGATCGAGCGTTTCTCTACTGAAGTGTGATACTAATGAAGAAATAAATACAGACATTTTTGTATGCTAAAATGTGATAGGACTCTTTAATTTTTCCTTTATTTAAATTATCATTTTTGATAGACAAAAGTAAGAACCAGTGTTAAATAATTTTGTTTTAATCCAATGGACTTAACTGAATGTTATTTTAATAAAGTTATTAGCAATGGTGATAGTTTTTCTTTTTAATACAGGAACATAAAAGTGCTATTTAAGTTATGTAATTTCGAAAAAAGTATTTGCCAGCACTAATCAAGCTAGTTCTAAAATTTCAATAAATCTTCACTTTCTTATCATTGAAGTAATGTTTCGTGTTTGTACAGCACAATTGTTTCATAACATAGGCAGGTTTACGACATTTGTTTAAGCATTCAGGCTAGATTATCTATAAATACATATGAAAGTTCCGTTCCCAAATGTAATAAAAAACCTTACAATTAATGAACACGATCACGTCTTTGCTTAATCGACAAAATTGCGAGACAGGCAAGCTGGAAAAATTCATATCTGACGAAAAATGAAGTCGACAGATATAAGTATATAATCTTGCATATACATATATGTATCATAATTCCGAAACAGCGGTTAATAGCGTCCTGTTTAATCGAGGTCTTGTTGCAATTATTTTATTTGTACTAATGGTATGTCTAATTGACACGTTTATTATTATTACTATTTTAATTTATATTTATTATTATTATTATTATACAATATATTATACTAAATGCTGAATAGTCATTCTTGAATAGACATAGGAAAGAGAAATATGTACATTTAAGCCATTGTTTATTATTCACGATACAAGGCCTTCTGCAGAAATGACTAATTCATAGTTATTCCATATGGCATGTGATTCCATGACACGACCAGATTCCGCGAGTGTCAGCAGTGTTGCATAATTATTTTCGACAAAATTGCAAACAGACATGGAACTCGCTATGAAATACAGAACGTGATTACGAGATAACAATGTTCTTTGAAATAAATGTAAATGGTTGTTTTTTCGTTATCTATTCGTTACACGGTGATTTGGAATTATAATCTCCTTCGAAGTAAAACAGTTTTTGCAGTAAAATTCGAATTTGTTAAACCCTTTGTCACGTTATACTCCTCGTTCTTATCGATTTGGCGCAATATCGGGGATCACTTACCCATCGATAAGAGGTGCTGATTCTAGGGCGTCTCTCCCTTTGAAGTTGCTAACGGCCAGTCCTACAGAGAGGCCAATTGCGAGCAATAACACCGACAAGCACACAGCAACCTTCGCATACATCATCTTCCTGGCACTGTATTTAGTTATGGTACCTGGAGAAGATTCGGTAAGAGTGATATCGCAGTTACTGATGTGGACCAGTATTTGCCAGTGTTTTTATACATTCGGCAGGACGCGATAAGTACGTCTAATCTTTATGCTTGTGCATATTTTATTCATTCATAAAAATTATGCGCAATATTACATCTTTGACACCCATCATATGTCGTACAGTAATTTCTAGGATGAATCGAATTTCGTATTTCTACCGAAATAGAGTATAATTTTGTTGTATAGTAAAAACTATATTATATTGTTACGTACATTATTACGTATAGATCGTAGAATAGGAATGTTAATCTTCATCAGGTTTGCAAAATGAAAGATAATATAATTAACTGTATTTCTTGATTCGATAATTGCAATATGAAATGAGCGGAGCGCAAAAGAGATGTTCAAACGAGAAAAAACATTTGTAAATAGGTATGTCTACATAAATATTTTGTACCAATCGTTTGATAATTTGGGACATATTTCATACGATCAAAAATAATAAGGTGGAAATGTCATCATTTACGGTCTGTAGAAAATAAAAATAACATGATAAGCACATAAGAAGAGCGTATCGATAAATTTTAATGCGTGCTCTTAATTTGATATGCGTTCGCATTTTAAGACGAGGGATATTATTACCCGGCTCGGGAACGTACTACAATAATGCTAATGCTGCATGTGCACTTACTACCATTTGTTGGTCTCTATTAAATAACATACGATTTGTGTTTGTCACTGTTGTGTTTAAACTAGCCAAACTCGTTTTATTGCACTCTCATTGAAGTCCCATAAGCGACTGACTCGCTAGCGACGGTTTCAAACTCTGACATCTAATCTTCACATATGTACTTATATACAACAGGTTTATACAAAGCACCGGTGATAGTAGAACTTTCAACGCGCTCCTGTGATCCAGTTCATATATTTCGTTAATATAACAATCTTGGAACCAATACAAAGAAAAATCATATTAAGTAACGCAAATGCTTATGAATTTATCAATACTTAATTACTAATTAATTTCAGTTTATCAAGTTTTCAGAAGTTAATTAATGATTAATTTCAGTTTATCAACTTTTCAGAATTTATATAATGATTAATTATTGCATTGCAATTATACCCCTTTAACTTTAAAAATCCTTTTCTAAGCAAGCGCTTTGAAGCATTGTTGAACCTTTCTGCTATTAAAATTTGTACATAAATCTTGATAGGAAGTAAAGTGTTTATTGTAATGTTAATTCATTGTGACAGTGCGCATAATGTTAGTACAGTTAAAATAACTAGTTCCTTTTGATAGACATGCATTTTAAAGACAGCGTTTCGTAACAGTACGTTCTGCGCAAATGAAATGAAATAACAGTAATGCAAGTGCGATTTACAGTTTATTTGTGGTAAAAATAATACGAGCAATATGGTACGTAACATGATCCAATGTGGTTGTAAAATTATTGATTCACCCATTACAACTGTAGAGCGGAGCGATCCACCGATGCCACTATTCGCGTACCAGTTTAATTGTGCCTTAAAACGTGCAACCTTTATGCACACCGGATAATATAAATATAGATTGCGATTGGTTAATCTCGCATTATACTCCGTATATTTCTTATGAAAAATATAATAGAACTGGTTTTAATATCGGAGCAAAAAACTAGCACGACGCTTTCCTTCTTAGCTGTGCACTGTAGAGTCTCGAAGTAACAACGATATTAAATGTCATGTGCTCGTTTCAATGATAAACAACATTGCTTCGATTTTATGAGCGTATAAAGGTATTAACAGTAATGATCCCATCTGAATGAAGAAACTGAGAATCTTCGGTCATTTGGCAATTTGCGGTACAAAACGCCAGAGGAATTAAATAAATTTAACGCGATATATAATTTTACTTGCTGCATTGCCATAATAATGTTAAACGAGTTCAGTTTAAGTTAAAAACTTGATTTTCCTAAACGCATGTACCTGTAATGTCGTCGAGCGTGCAATGAATGAACTATAGAGTATAGTACTGTATATTATTTTAAAGGAGCAGGTCGTTCTCAAATAGCTTTGCAATTTTTATACATGTTATTCTTATAAACATTACACCTTTTAAAAGTTGAACTGTGGAACTAAGATTATTCATTATTACGCGTTTTCGAAATTTCCGAACGAAACATGTGAGTAGGTCACGTGACATATGACGTACGCGAGAACACTTGTTGCGTTGTTTACACGAAATGAGTTTTAGTGTGACGCTAATAAAGCGAGATATGTCAGAATGGAAATGTAGGAATTGAAATGCTTCGTTGATATCTGTCGTATTAATTAATTAACATTATGTTCCTCAAGATACAGTAATTACAGTTCCTGCACCTACGGACGCAACGTAAAACTGAATAATCGGTTTAGATGAGAAGTCACTGATGCTATTATACGGTTAATTTTACAATGATAAGTGTACTGTGCAAAGTAAATAAATTCTAGAATTTAAATATAATAAGGTTAGTATCTATTTAGTACACAACAAATTGTGATATGAACGATTTATGTTACTTATAACCTATTATCGTTTTAAGCGCACTAATATAACGATCATTGCAGCTGATGAAACTCTACGTAGCGTAAATAAATAATAAACTAAGCGATACAACTGTTTCATTAAATACTGTTCGCAAAGAAAGAGCAAAATAAGCTGAAACAAAAATGTCGGAAACTGTATTCAAATATATGAAAGTACAAAACAGACCGTACAGCATCAACGAAATAGTTTCCAATCTTCATAACGAGTATGGTAAAACAGCTGTACAAAAAGCTGTGGATAAGTTGGTTTCCGAAGGGAAAGTCTTCGAAAAAGTAAGCAATTTATCATTTCTCGTACATTAAGTTGGATCTAAAGTCAAGGTTTTGTGCATTAGGTCTATGGAAAGCAGAAAGTTTATTGTCCCGTTCAAGACTCTGCTCATGATACAGAGGAGCTGATGAGAATAGACAAAGAGATGCAGGCGCATGCCAACGAAGTTGAAAGCAAATATCAAGAAATAGAAAAAGAGATTAAAGTGCATGAGGCTTTACTGGCATCGATGAAGTCCAGCATCACGATTGAAGAGGCAAAGAAACAAAAAATTGTGTTGCAAGAGAATGTTGCTGCATTGACCAGCAAATTAGATCAGTTAATGGAAGCAACCGGTACCGAAGATTTAACAGAGAAGAAAAGAAAGGCAGAATGTTCACTGAAAGAGTACTCAAAGGAATATGGGAAACGAAAACGATTGAGTACAGATATTTTAGAGTGCATTTTGGAAGGCTATCCTGGTAATAAAACCGAGTTGTACAATGAAATCGGGGTAGAACCAAAAGTTGTCTAATAATAACAGTGTTGTTCATCTTAAGTGTACATATTATAATGTAGGTTTTAGTTTCGTGATATTTATAGCTAATTTATATTTACATTTACATATATAACTAACTTGTATGTTAATTAACACTTAACGTATACTTTATGAATGGATGATTTTTTATCGTAGATTTAAGGTACAACCCGATTTCTGTGGATGTATTCGTTATAATTTCCAGAGAGTTTTGAATTTTCTTCATTATTCACACATTTAATTACATGTTTGTAAAAATGTGCCTGAGATACGTGCCTCAATTTATAATTATCATATTGTATCTGCGTATTAACATTTATTAGCGAGTTTGTACAGAAAGAAATAAATTATTCTATTGCATTCATTTTAATATTACGTATATTTTTACAACCGGTTTTTCAACCAAGAATTTTTTCATTTTTCGTTTCTGATCCTTTTAGCACGCATGCCCCGTTAAGGCATATCTAGGAGGGAAGAGCGAAATATTGATATAATTCTAATTACGAAAATAATTCTTAAATACTGCGATTAATTTGCGCAAACTGTAAACTTACAAGACCATCGCCACAAGAGGATCCATCAGCAGCTGCCGCGATTGGCATACACAGACCATTAGTTCCGGGAATAGTGCATTTTAATTCGTAACACATATCAGGCGCGTCTTTCTGAAAGTTAGTTATTAAATTACTTGAGAATCATTTGCATGCTGCTTTAAAAGATACTTACATTACACGATCCTCCACCGTATGACTGTTTGCATTGCTCATCAGGAGACAATAATTTTCCAGGCAAGATACGTTTGATTGCCGTGGCTTTTGGCGGTGCATCGTAAAGGCATTTCGCTCTATCCTCGCTGGAACAGAGCGCATTGAAGTGTAGATCAATTTTAATCAGTAGTACAATATAGTATAACATGTAGCATAATAGTTTTATTGAAAAACATTTTATATTATGTTGATAATTGAAAACATACTTATATCGAATGCAAAAAGTATATATCGCTACGTATACAGTATAACGGGAAGATTGCCAAATTGATTTATGCATTAATCTAGGCAGGAAATTGTAGAATTGCTAGTTAAGAGATAATAGATCAATTCGAGATTATTGTGGAGCGGTAGAATGGGTTGTTAAGCGATAATAGACCAATCCGGCATTGTTAAGAGACAGTAGACTAGATCTTCCAATGAAGATAAGTACGCAAAACTGTTTAATTTTCGTGCATGAATTAACATAAAGATTATGTCGTATATGAATTTGTGACCTGGGTGTAATATGAGAATTGCACGTGATCGTTGGAAGAAGTTTTACATTAAAAAAGCAGTTAATCTATCATGACATTCTGGACATTTTACAAAATTCTTGCAGGCTGTAGTACGTAGTAAGGGAAATTCATTTTTTGATAATTCACGTTAATCGCTTGTTAATTACCCGTTGTTACGATGGATAAACGTGCAAAAGCGTACCTGATAAATTTATGAAGAGCCCTTATACTGCAATTGGACCAGAAAAATTCGTGCTGGGTATACTGAAGTGTACCACTCATGATATTACCAATGCTTCCAGAGCAGTTCTTGGTATCTTGTGTGAGACCATCGTGATGAGCACCCAATCTGTAATCGAAGAGATATTCTTTCTGAAATGGATAAGTTTATTTTAAGCCGATTTTCAATTCACTTGTGTTGCAAACCGCTTGACTATTATTTGCAATGATTACAGTGCCAATAAACTTCAATCTCAAGCAAGCAATTCCTATAAATTAAATTCCTATAAATAACTTTTCATCAAATAAATTTTTTATTAGCATAAAAATTCGTCGTCTAGAATTTGTTTCGCTGTGGCAGTATGAATAAAGAACTTACAGATGTCCCAACTCATGAGCTGTAGGTATGATACCACTGAAACCACCGTCATCTTCAGCTAGACCAACATCTTCGGCAAATTTCGTTGTTTGGTTTCTGTTACAAGCACCCGCTACGAATGCGTAGCCTGCAAACGTTAATCATTTATTTAGATCAATTTTTCTTCTACCTTAACCGATGTAACGTATTTTTCTATCAAAAAATACTTACCTAGTGTCGCGGGATCGCATAAAGAACTACCTACCATGTTGCATAAATTTAATCTGCGGAAAGCAAATAATTATAATTGCTATACATGTAACAGCGGACACAACACACCAATATATTTTGAATCGTGGGATCATTTTAAGCGTGTACTTACTTTGTGTTACATATAGCTACATCATACATTTTCCACGGGAATCGTTTTTCATTATAGAAGTAACTTCCCATAGCATGCAAAGCCTTATCGGCATTCAGCATGGACGATTCATATCTACTACTTTCTATGTATGGCGCTGCTCCTTCGTCCTGTTAATTATATATTAAATGTTTACAAAGATGATACTTATTTATGTTATGATCGAAATTGTATTCAAAGTATTAATAGCAGTAAAAATATGAATATCTATTTTATCACCTATAATAAATAGATTACAAGATATTTTAAAGAACTTCGATTTATACCATTGATCAACGTATTTATCAGAAATAAGATATTATTACTGCAGTTAGTTAACGTATATAATTTATAAAAAATAAACGAACGAGCTGCTTACCATAGAAATAATTATACCAGCGATATTTAGTCGTATTCTCGGATTTGTAAATGCACGGTATCTTAAATCTACTCCATTCCAAAATGCAACGATGTATCGTTTAGCTTGCTCGATATTCTTACCGAGCATTCTATAATAACATTTCAAGGGAAATACATAATGTAAAACTTTGTATTGATAATCGTGGTACGTCAAACATAGTGGCAGTGTTTTGTAGAAAGTTGCTACTTACGAATATAACTCGTAATCGATAATTGCTAACACTTCTGGATAAATGACATCCGGGGTATCGTAGTTACGACGCAATGGATTTGGCATACCTAACGAAATAGCATGGAATAATTTACTTTATCATTTAAATAATTTAATGAACATTACAAAAATAATAATAAATTAGTTAAATAAGTATTCTTACGGATATGTTCAAATGATTTCTTCGGTACTTTTTTGTACACTACATGGTGGGACGAGTGAAGAAACTCGTCACTGGACATATTCATAGAAAAGTGGTTTTCGAATAATCCATTTTGTCCGTACAACACGCTTTTAGCCATACGTTTCGGCAAGGATCGTATAACAATATTAGAAGGAAGAAAACCATCCTACAATTAAATCGTTTCGACATTAACGAATAATATATATCCGTGAGATTATACTTCTCTATGAAATTATACGAATAAGACAATTATAACGGAATCGACGATAAAAGTGAGATTTCGAAATAATTATAATTTATAAGTATTAATAAAAATTAACGCAGGTTCCTTCCAAAACATTGCAACATGATTTACTTACAAAAATGTGTCGATCATTATGTTGTTGTGAAACTAAGAGTGCGGCACCTGAATTCTCATCCTGCATAAGAACACCAATGTCTTCAAGGGCCTAAAAATATGATTATTTTTCCGTGACATTTTCACGAAACAGAAATATTCGTCAGCGACATCGCGTATTAAAGGGTTCGTCATAAATTCAAACTTACATCGGGCACCAGATTGTACTGAAGATTTTCGGGCGCCTGTTTATTAGATGCCACCGTCCACAAAGGGGTGTCTTCGCTGACAAGGTATTCGCCGGTAGGCTTTAATTGCAACTCAAATTCCTGATCGAAAGCCTTAACACGCACTTTAGCAGCTACCTTTTGGCCCACCTCGTTCATGAAATATCTCAGTACTACAAGCTGATAATCAGGTACTACAATAAAATAATTGAAGAAAGAATGGAATTAATTCAAGCATATCAAATACGCGTATGCGTATTCGATTTTATGTGTTGCTGGCACGTGAGAAATGTACGGGCTGTTTTAAATATTTTACGTACCTGCATCGTGCGTTGTATGAAATACTCCCATCACCTCGTCTGTTGTCATTAGGCGGTGAATGCGCTAAACACAAAGTGCACGTATTCTTTCGAAGTTACTCGTTAATTCTTAACAAGCGTTCTACTATCGCGTAACATAAACATTTGCACGCGTAATTATATAATTATGCGTAATGATATACTAAGATCCTTTATAATATACGTTACCAAATGTGACTGGGCCAACGGCATTATGAACAGGCAGAGATATAGTAGGGCAAACATCTTTTTGGATATTGAGAGAATCCAAAAGTGATTTCTCCAGTTAACTGTAATATCAGGAAATAAGGTGACGAGATATAGTACTGTAATGGATGCTATTGAAGTAAATTTATTTCTAAATACCAGTGCAATGTTATACTCTTATTAGTACTGAAATTAATATAAATTTCGGATAATTTTCAAATTCAAAGAAGGTACGTTTAATTTTCTTTAAATGTATGAATAAGGGCAATACAGTAATATTTATTCACAGATATGTACGTTCTATAATTAATAACTTTTCTAGATGAAAATTTTTGGAACTTCAACTATTTCTTTGTAAGTTAAAGATATTTACGTAATTGGTAAATGGCACTATGTGAAATGAGGGCGACAACTGCGGGAATAATGCCGGGAAATTTTTCGGATGGCATTTAAATACCATGGTATTTATTAACAATTATGAAATGAAACACTTGTTCACATATTTGTGTGATCTCTAATAGATCATGCGCGATCAAATACAAAGGGGAATGTAAATTAGATTTGGTTGATTAATGTGTTACACATGGATAATGCGGGAGTTAAAGTTCAGTCAATCTTCACCGTTTTCTTTGTTTCTTTATCCTTATGGGATGAATGGGTATTTCGACAATTCGTTCTCTGATAAAATTTTTCGATAAGCCGAGGCCAGTTAATTCGTTATTTGCTTAAATTTATGATAGCACTAATATTTCATCATTGCTACCGTACTCCTGATACGTTACGAAATCCAAAAGCAGCCTCTTTGCAAATCTTATACTATTTTAATTATATACAGTTATAATTAGAAATGTATATCTTGTTATGCGTAACTAGTTGAAAAGTGTAATATTTTCGGTGCATGTATAATTAACAGGATTAGTCATAAATTTAAAGTATGATGGGAAAGTTAAACTCAATGGTTTAACAACATGACATGTGATTAATGTTTGCTAATTAAAATTACATAGCGTGAATACCGAACACATACTACCGAATTTATTATTCGTCTTGAATATCATTTATTTTTTGTTTGGTAGGAAAATGTAATTTCGTAATACGAATGTTTCTTTCTTTGATTAATAGGTTGACGACACAGTTATATGTATATATTTGAGCAAATATAATCAATCTTTAATACTACACGAAAATTATTTTTTCATGCTTGTTGAACCACCAATGGCATTTCTGTCACATGTTCCAACAATCGATCTGTGCCTAATTTATAAATTAGGTTGCTATCTGAAACAAGTATCGGCGTACATAATTTTACTCTTTAAATTCTTGCCTGTCCTCGTGAGTAAATACGGTACTATCTTTACTACATCACGAGTCTCGCGCGATAGGTGATATATTACCGAATACGATTTGTCCTTATATAAAGCATTCATCGTTTGCCTTCTTCTGTAGAACGATGTAACAGCTATACGGGGGACGTTCTTCAAAGAAACTAATGTGGGGAAAAATTAGAGATTCGTGCAATATTATTCTAATAATAATAACTTTTATTGTAAAAACTTGAATCCAATAAATAGTCAAATGCTCCAGAACAGATTAATTTGACTGGCCATTATTTACTGAATCGCAATACAATTTAATACGATAGATAAATTTGTATAATAAATATGTATCGGGGGTTTATTTAAAAATTCGGTAAGGTAAACGTTTCTTAAATACATTAAACTGAACAGGTGATGAAAATTCATTTTTGGAACGAAAAATCCGACAATTTTATTGCACTGATGTTACATAAAGAGAAACAGGAGAAAAGTTTTCGAAAATTTGTCCTCTGTGTATGTACATTTGTATCACAATAATTATATTGTTACATGACATTTCTGAACATTACTGTCGTAACTATCTACAAACATTCATTTCTTTTTGTCTTTCCCAACCGTTTAACAGAAAATTTTCTCCAAAACATCCGAAGGAAGTCCAGATTGAATAAAATGTCGAACTTACGTAAAAACAGTGACGGGATGCGGATCGACTTAAGCTGTCTTAAATAATAAAAAGGTCCTAACTCGAATATATAGTGTCGCACAAAGCTTCCGCAGAGATAAGCGTAACAAAATTTTAAATTAAAAGAATCTTCCTTCTTCTATCGATGTCAGTCGCTAAAATAAAGAGCAAGATACAAACTCTGCGCAGAAAATGAAAATTTCGAAAGTTCATCTCATTTGTACTCCAACGAACGGACACTACACGTGTTACGTACTATACATTATATCATTTTCAACTCGGTGCCTTGGGATCCTACCGCGCTACGAAAAGTTGCTAGAAAAAGAAGACGAACAGAAAGGATCACACGGTTCCATCGTATAATCACCATTTATTTGTCTCGCTCTACAATTCTCATGATTTCAGGGAAGCTCGTTTTCTCGCCTACGCTCGCATGCACAATGAAATTCCTATCGTGGCACATGTCTCCGGCCCACGCGATCACGTGCATCCAATAAATATTATGCGGTCGAAACTAATGAATTACATATATCGATCGAAGCTTTCGTCCGTGCCTGGCACGTTCATTCTGTCTTTTTTTTCTTCTTCTTTTTCCTATCTTTACATCCGTCGTCTGTACAAAGCTTCTTCCGTGGTACTACCGTAAAAAACAATCGAAAAAAAAACCAAAGAGACAGGGAGGAATAATAAGAGAAGAGGGAGATAGAGGGAAGCGAGGAGGGAAATGATGAAAGGGAGGGTGGAGGAAGGAGGGGAATGAAATTATATTCTGGGTAACACGATGAGATTACGTAGCTACTTAATAAAAGGGATTGCACATTCATTCTTCGCGCGGTGGCGACCGCGAGAACATTCAGAACTCTGTAAAAAGTTGTCTTTCTAAAAATCATGGAGACCCAATGACACCGTGGTTCACACGATTTTCACCTGGCCCCGGATCTCTCTCCCCACCGGAGATGAAAATATCTGCTCGATGAGCTGAACGCGTGCTGAGTGCTCGCCGAGGTTGTTTCGATGTCGGATCTGTGGTGGTCCGTGGATGCGTTGGCCGCGGGAACTTCTTAAGGAACCGGAAGTGGAGTTCCAACGTCGCTCATCAAGCGGCGCAGATCGTCTTCAGGGACGCGCAGCAGCGGTTCTTCACAGATTGCAAATGGCACAGCCATGTTCTCAGCCTGTCAATCAGCTCCGCGCAATCTGACCCCGCGTCCGTGCACTCATCGACCTCTGGTTCTGCAAAGACAAGGGTAGATTACGGGGTTTACTGGGACGGGCGGAAGGGGGTTGAGAAATTTTGTTCGTTGTAGCAGAACGCCTCGGCTCTTTCTCATTTGTATGTGTATTTATAATGAAATGTTTGTCGACGATGCGGTAGCGAATAGGATGTTTAGTTCGATGTGTAAAATGGCTCGTGTGAGTTTGGGAGAATTAGGTTCATTGGTACGTTTTTGTTTTCACCTGGCAGATTGTTCAGTGTGCACATCTTCCTCGTTTTTAGTTTCAACGTTTTGATTTTTAACGAGTTTATTGAGACCTTTAATTGTTATGATTACTTCAAGTCGCTTCTTTTTTTTTTGGCGAAGAACGTGGAACGCAGAGCGTTCTGAATTGTTGCTATAGAATTGGTACTGCATATTTAATATCACGCTGTTCGGTAAATTCGTATTCGACATTGCTACCTTCCTTTAATCAATTCTTCTTCTATTTTAGCTACACTTAAGCTGTATCGATCAATGAAAAATTATTGCGCGAAAGATTAGAAGTTTAAGCACACTTGTGAATTGCTCGATCAAATAAACAGAGGTTTTTGGATATATATGAAATCATGTTCCCGATATTTTCCTAAGTCACGTTCAATGCGTTACTTGATGTGTGATGTTACGCACGAGAAAAAAGAAAGTTAGGTATCTGTCAAAAAAGAGAAAAAAAAAATTAATAGAGTAAGAGTATGTGCGCAGTTGTCCCCTGTATAGATGTTGTTTGTCCGCCGAGACACGGAAAACGATTAACCCCGATAGAAAGAAAAATGAACACCAGGGATCCAAAATGATTGTAACACGCGATTATTCACAACTTGTCCAATGAAACAGCCATAGCTCGGATGAAATCCTGGAGGAGGACGTTGATAAGGTATACAGAGAAACGAAGAATATTCACTGTCCCATAAGCGAATTCTGCGAAACGGTCATTGTATATCTGGAACGATGAAAAATGCGACGTGTCAGCTTGTCACCATTTTTTAACTATGCTACTATGGTGCCGCAGCGCTTTAACTGCTGCACTCGTTAATAATGGTCGAAGGAATGAGACAAAAGGAGAAAAAGGAAAGAAGAAATTAAACCAGAAAATTACTGACTAAATACAAGATAGCAGGCAGGCATAATAGAGAACCAACCGAGAAATACAATCTCGCGACAAGATTATAAACAAGTATGCAGCAAGGAAACAGAATAAAGCGAAAGTGGAGAAAGAAGAGATCGTTATGAAGACAATGGCAGAACAACCAAGTCGATCGATGGAAGATATAAAGAAATGAGAAGGTTCTTGTAATCGAAGAGAAAAGCGAGCACCATTGACTTTTGATACAGATTACTCTTACCACGAGTATAACTCTGAAGCCCCTTCTGATCCCCTTTGGTTGCTGTTGCGAACGACACCGTGCCCACCGTGACCTTACGTTTGAATGGGCTAATTTTCGGATAATTCAGGTCGTTCGTAACCTTCGATATTGGACTAACCGTATAGTACGAGTAATTCGTGTACTTCCTGGTGGTGGTGCCGGCGGCGTACCCGTATTTACTATTACTACCGTCGTTACTATTCGTTACTTTAGTCTTATACTTATTGGCGTAAAAATAACTGGCGGTGGTGTAGGTGTATTTGGTTGCCGGAGTTGTCGCGAACGGTACGACACGTTTATACGGAGAGCTTGTCGACGAGAGGAGATTCGACGACGGCGAGGAGTATTTGAATTTCGATAGTGGCGTGCTGTATGTCGTTGATTCCCACGGATACCTGTATGACATAGCATTACGATATTATCGACGGTGGAATGAGCGGGACCGGGCTGCCCGGATTATTCTTGTACGGTTGGGTGATATTTTATTGGGAAAGTTTATGCGTTTATCGTAAACGTGGAAGTAATTCCTTTTTTTTTGTTTTTTCGAACAATCGTGCCTTCGTACGGACAAATATTTGTACCGCGATTCGAGATACGTGACAAATACCTGAAACTGTTCCAAACAGAGGAAAGAAATATTGAAGCGTGTAACATGTATCTATACGATTCAATTGAATTATCTTGCCATGATAATTATTGTCTGGAAATTGCCAGGTCGATTAAAAATAAATTACTGGTTAAAAAATCTCTACGGTTGTCGTTTTATTTTCACTACGTAGTGATTTGTATGTCGAAGGAAGGATCCAGATTTTTATACGATTAATTCAAAAACACGTATCCCTGAAAGGATGTTGCAGAAAAATTAATGAGATTGTTAAGACTCGCTGTAACAAATTCGTGGGTATTCTGGATGGTAAAATTAATATCTTTTTGTAACAACTAGATGCAAAATTACTAAATGGTTACCTGTAGTCTGTGTTGTTGTATTGAGGATACAGTGGCCGATTGTGGGCTGTAGGATTGAAAATGCCGTCTCGGCGTACATACGTTGGAATGTTCTGCGTATAATCTGGTATAATATTTTCGTGCTCAGCTACGCATTTTCCATTTAGGCAATACTGAAATTGGGTAACGAAATTGTAGATACCAATATGACGAAAGAAAACAGAGAAAAAAACAACTGAAATAAGTACAGTAATATTAATAGTGAAAGCAATGATATGTATACCTTTATAAAAATTCTTTAGCTACACAACTAAGCATATAAAGTCAGCAATATTTTTAAGCATTCGAGACGCAAGAAAAATTTTATTCAATTTCTATAGCAATTTGTTATTACGAATAAGTATTAATCGCCTTACCTGTCCATCTCCACAAGGTGAACCTTCAGCTGCTGGACGATAAGCCACGCAATATCCTGAACCAGCGTCGAAACAAAATAGCTGAGCGCAGACCCTATCGTCTTTCTAAAGTTGGTAAATAAATTGTCGTATTATTTGATGCTTTATACGACCGTGAGAAACGAAGAGGCGAATGTTGATTAACGTTTCACGTGAAACTTACAAAACAAGCACTCGTTCCACGATCTTTCCGACACTGTGCATCCAGTGACAGTAATTTTCCAGGTAGAACCCTCGGAAGTGCTTCGTCTTCGTGGGGCGCATTATACAAACACGTCGCAGTGTCCCCGCTGAAATATCAAAATCAAAGTCTTATTATCTTCTTCGTACTTATCGTTAGCGATTTTTGCACTCGAAAACTTGTTTCTGATGCGCTATTCAACGTAAATACTCGTAAACGTATGCATGATTCATACTTTAAGAAATGGTGAAACGACGAAACGCTGCAGTGGGACCATTTGAAACCCTTTTCAGTGTGTCTGAGGTCGCTCATTATGTATCCATCCTCCCAGCGACATTTTTCAGCTCCAGGCCCTCCAAGATAGCTGGGCGGCGGTGAACCATCGTGGACTGCACCCAACCTACGACATTCTCGTTTCAGTACGATCCAAACCTTTATTCGGATGAAGGATTCATGGAGAATCATCATGGGGACGGGGAATTATTTTTATAAATACTTCCTTCGGTGGTGATTGCCCGTATGGAGATAAAACGAGAATTTAATATTGCCAGGAATGTAAAGTTTCCTAAATAATACAATATTTTTGTTAAATACTTATTATTCTTTCTACTAATTTTTAACACTAAAATAATTTGATTCGTCCTTTGCGTTCTTATCTATTTTTAAATTCTTTTCGCTGTATCGTCGACGATTTATATTATGAAAATTTCTTTTGTGATAAATAGTTGTAACTTTGTGAGAAAAAAAGAATGGTAAGTTCATTTTGAAACGAAGAATCAATGAAACAGGTTTGTATATCTTTTTTATGTCAATGCTTTAAAATTATTTGGGAAGAAATAAGAGAATAATGATGTCTTTAAATCTTTTCTAAAAGTAACGATGTAGACTTACAAATGACCAACTTCGTGGGCTGCTACGATAATCCCGCTGAATCCGCCGGTATCTTCGATAATAGCGACCGAATTTACTTTTTCAAGACGCTTATTCACGACACAAGCTCCACCCACGTACGCGAATCCTGGTTAAAGACACATTATCAGTTCGAAACTTTTAGCGTTCACGTATATAATATACGAAAGTGTTAATCGAAATGTTAAGTTGTACTACTCAGCTCGTTAGAACGTTTAGATGAATATAAAGCTGCATTTTTAGCAAATTAAATTAATACCACAGTAACGAAATACACGAACGTGTCTTTGATTCTGAAAAACCTGGAAGTCTACGTCAGAATTTTTTTTTTCCTTCCTAAATAAAACTTGATGCCATATGATTTACCAAAAACATGTATATTATAACAATAAAATAGTATGTGGGTAGTTAATTGCTATAATAAGATAATAAAATAAAATAATAGTATAAATTCAATGAATCTGTTTGTATAATTAATTTCAAGTTAATAAGTCAAATTTCTGTTTTGCTTTGAACAGATCGCAAAGGATATTATAAAGTACTGACTAACGAGTTAAAGTTCTAATGTAACGCAACCAAATCATGACCAAATCTGCAATTTAAAACCGATTGTATCGTGTTCTAACAGTGACTCAACCGTGATTTAGGTAGCAAATTCAGGTGTAAATATTCTGCAGTAGTTGTGTCAGATAAAATCGATTCCATTCGAAGCCTGACCATGCTACAATCACAATCAATTTCAAATAATTGTATGAAACACAACAGTGCTGTAGCACGGTCGTGAAATACCACTAGAAATCAAGCGGAAACGTACTATCATTGAACCGTTCGTAATAACTAGATCGCTGGTGTAATCTCAGAACATGATGTTTTGAAACTGTATTACTAGTAATCGTAATATACAATGCACGGTAGTCGTGACTATTATGTAACCCCTACATAGTTTAGATCCAATCTGTTGGAAAGTAGAAATATTTGATTTATTAAAAAACGCTTCAACAATAATTGAATCGTGATCGTTTCGTGAAAGGATATTCTAATCTCAATTATGCATTCATTGGGCTGAAATCACGGTTCTATATGATAATTCTAATTTGTACACACTGTAATAGGATTATGATTCAAGCGCCGATAATGTAACATCAGTTTGGAAGCGTCGTAACAGTATGGCAATTCTATCGCAGTTAGAGTGGCACAACGAACGAAATTTAATCGAATTTATCAGTCGTAAATGAAATTTATCCTACAAAACTACGTTTATTACAGTGCAAAGGAATGCCAGATCTGTAACACATTATACGTATTTGTTCTCAAAAAGAAAGACACGTTCCCCGATAAATTATTATTGTTACCATTGTTAGACTCCGTGTTCTAACGAATATCCAGCAGCATTAATTTATTCCATTAAATGCTTTTCTTTGTTAAATGAAGCTAGAGAATTATTATTGGATCTTTCCTCTAATTCACTCGAATTTTTCAACAATTTACCATACAGATTTAAAAAGTTCTTAGCAATCCCATATTAGTGTAAGATAAATATCGTATATTTTCGATTACTACTTCTGTTATTCTTTCAAACAATTCTGAATAGAATTCGTTATATAAAGTATGCATTGAGTTATGGTTCTTTCGAAATATCTTAAAGTATATTTTTAGAAAATTTAACAGCTAGTTCTAATCTCGAAGAATCTCAGGAAAGATCGTAGTAGTAAGTGTTAAATAGACAGCATGCATCCGGTGTTAGTTTACGCCAACCGATTAACCAAGGCTCTCGAAACGAATTAAAACTTTTATCTACTATAAAAGATCGTTTCAAAGATCATCTGTTCCCCAACGAGAATAATTGAGAACGTTATCGGAAGGAAACGACAGTAATTTTCACGATTTTCTTCATCAATGAATGCTTCGCTCGAGAAGTGATTTTTTTTTTCTCTTTTAATCGTTTCGATATTAAACAGACTTACCAACCACGGTCCTCGTGAATAATGCAGCCAAAGAAACAAACAAAAAAAAGGTGTAAGTGTTTCAGAAGAGAGCACAGCGAGTGGTGGATCGGTGATAAGGATAGAAATATTTGCATACATCGTCAAAGTAGCGAGGTGCCATTAGGATCGGTTGAACAATATAAAAAACAAAAAAGAGAACAACTTCCGTGGCAAAGTGTACATATAAAAATATTTGCAAACGGTCGGTTCTACAAATGCCAAGGTCGTGTACGATTATGCACGAATGCATGTGAAAGACACATCAAACTAGGAAACCGTAGCCATTGCGCAGAAAAAAGTGTACGAGGAGAGAAAGATTTAAAAAAAAGAAAAAGAAAAAGGGTAACTTTCGAATAACAATCTTGTTCCCCCCTTCTATTCTTTTTTTTTTTTTTTAGGTCAAATGTATATACCGCTTTCGTTTTCACTCATATACACATTCGTGGTGAGAATCGGGAGAGTGAAAGAGAGAGTGAGACAGTGTGATAGAGCGGCAGAGGGAGAGAAAGGCAAACTCGTATCCCAAGACTAAGAAATGTGAGATCCAGAAACAAGAAAACACTTGTGGCAAGCCGCGATAGAATATTTCACATTCAACTCTAGGGAAGCTTCGATCATTGTGTTCTCATCCAGCCATTTTCTTGTGACAATAAAATTCAAACAAAGAGTGAAGAATACGTTTCAAGCTATTAGAGTGTAGACACGAAAGGAACAGGTATAGATCAAAGCAATTTAGGATCTACACGTCTGGATCGTTTGTACTAATTCGAGGTTTCAGGATGTAACACCAGCACTTTTGAAAAATCATTCCGACGTTTTGTTGCCCGCCGAAATATAGTCGATTTAATTATAAAATATTTGGCATGCGGTGAACTTTTGTTACATAGCATTTCTATAGATAGCTTTGAAGATTCGAAGGACTGTTCCGTACGAAATTAGAATGTTACTCATATATTTGAATATTTCGCATCACAAAATTATAAAAGGGGACATAGGATATTGCCGTATAAATATTTTAATAATCTCAATCGCTCGAACTAAATTATTTCGGACCATTAAAATGTTATCGAGCTATCAGCCATATTACGTCAATAAATTATTAATTTGAAAATATTGCAAGAACAACAAAACGATGGGAACACGTTTCCAGGATAACACGATTCCCGTAACCGAAAACTTGAACAGTACAAACAATAAAGAGAACCCGTTCAGTGAAAATTTGGAGGTCCCCCATTATCATAATTTCAACCCCGTGTATCACGTGTCCTCGCGAAATTGCAGCGAAGGGAAGTTTAGAATGAAGAAATAAAAACGTTTCGCAGAGCAGTGCACATAGATAAGATACAAAATATAATTTTCGACACGTCAATTTCGTTCCGTTCGAATTCGGGAAACGTACCTGCGGTTCCTCTATTGCACACGTCATTCGCGTATTGCCTTCTGCACATATCTAATCTGCAACGCAACAACAAAAGTTTCTTTTTTATCATGTGGATCCGTGATCTTTGTCCGCTTTTGCACCACGTCACGGGACAATCGTTAGAAACACGCCGCTCGTATGTGTCTAATCAATCCTTTGTATCACACTATTTTACCTGAATATATTTTAATGGATATCCCGACAGATCACAATAGTCTGTGATAAATTGTGACAAATGACGACAAATTCTGTAGGACACACACGCCGATGAATAGTACTTTATAAATAAACAGATAATTATACGTTTTGCTACTTGTTTGTCTAGGTAAATATGTACACGTTGATTGTTGAGAATATTCGGCAATGTACAATGGTTCAAAAAATTTCAATCCTACGGCACACTTAGATGTATCGTTTCATCGGAATAAGTTATTTATGTATAAAATATGTTCGTCCACCCTTGTCTCAACAAATTATGAAGTATGTTTGACAACAAGATGGAGAATAATTTATTAAAGTTTTCTCAGAGATGTAGCGAAAGTGATTCGTGGTGAACATTATTTGCATTCATTATAACATGTTTTATCGTGTTATTTTCTGAAATCTTTATCACGATCACATTGAATCGGAGGAAAGTGAATTTCATACCAGTGATATATAACTTTTTAGTTTTAATGGATCCAAGGTAATGAAATAAATTCCGTGCAAATTATATAATTTAACCGTAATTGGAATAAAAGGGCGTCGAATATATTTTATGCACAATTAATAAAGACGGAAAGTGAAAGAGAATTCCGATGTTCCGATAGACAACGACGTTTTCTACATTGAATTTTATGATATATATAAATATATATACAAAATAGGATAAAAATTCCATAAATATTACTACCTTTTTGCAACGACTGAAACACTTCAAACATATTGAAAAATTAATTGCATTGGTTTACCAAGATTTGCATTAAATCTTGGGTCGACTGATAACAAAGCAATCACCCTGAAGCGACATTATACACCGTGTACGAGGTATCCTCGTTTAGCGTAGAGAATGCTACTTGCGTAAGGAAATAGCGTGGAATTACGGTAAAGCAAAGACACTACGGGTGGTGGACGTGTAAGTAATTGCTATTTAGCGAGTGTAGCATCTCAGGCGTAAACAATTATAGCCCTCTCAGCACCTTCGGATCTGGTCGATTTTTGGAAAATGTTCGAATGAGTATCATTTTTATTCAGCTCGATTGTCGGGAATAGAAGAAATGATATGTACAGCATTATTCGAACATCAACCTGGTCGTTCCTAGGATCGCGGTTCGAATAACTTTTTTGGTCGTTACGCTATTGTTTCTTTTCTCATTCGCATTTGTTATTGCAGTATTATTGTCTCCGGCATTGAAGTTTCAAGCGGAACGTTTGATATTATGTACACATGTTCGGTTTAGATTGCCCAGGTAACTGAGTGTTTCGGTTGAATCATTTCTAACTTTGATCGTAGTACGCAGATACCAGTTTTCCGCCCTACGATTCAAAGTTCAGCAATGACGAAGAAGAACGAAAGCCACTGCGTTATTAATTACTGTATTAGTGCACCATTCCCCCTTTTTTTTCAATATCGACCCTAATTTGTACTTTCCCTTTCTACGAGAATAGTAATTCAATATACCCAGTATTTATCAAGCCCATTTTCTACTATCATGTTGGACAACAGTAATTATACCGAATATTCTACACCATGTTTAAAGTGTATTACATTGATGGCGACAAAAATGAATGCTTCCTCGTTCTGTAAAATCGGACAACTCTATGCGTATAGTATATCAAATTTCATTGGATATTAGAGAACATTAGGTTGTATAATATCTAGAAAGAGAGATTTCGTTTTATTTCCGTCTTTTTTCGAATACTTTCTAAAGAAGCACGATTTACACTTCCACGAGGAGGGATATCACTTTTGAGCCATTCATCCCAATAAACACACCACACCCGTGGAATCTACGTTCGTTTCTAAACTACACCGTCAAAAACTACATTCAAGCCAGGTGTAAATACTGTAGAGGACTAATTAAGTTGCCCCGAAGGGACGTCACAACGATTGTTTTTAAATAAATAAATTGAAATATGGAAGCGTGATCGCTATGTAATAAACCATACCGGCAGTTCCCTTAGTGCAGCGGCCGCCTTTCCTACGACGGCACATATCATACCTGTTTTGCGAAATAAAAATCAAACAGTATGTGAAATTCACCGGACTGCCGCTGTGATAAAACAGTAATAGCATAATGTCAGGGGCCATAGAGCCGATTCATTTTGGACTTGTCGCGTGAAATTCGATTAAAATCCAAATAATTATTACTCGCCATTAATTATTCTCCTCTCACGTTTCACTAATCGATAAATTTTCTTTACGGCAAATAGATCGTTTCGATTGCATCAAGACGGGGGGACAACATATACGCGATTCGATAAGAAAGAAGATTCTATTACGTGTAACAGGTGGACAATCCTGCGTGTGCGTGTAATCAAAAATAAAACAATCAAAATAGTATGGATTGAAACAAGATTGGATTTAATGAAAGGCGCACTCTTACTTTGTGACGGCGACAGCAATATCGTATACCGGAAGTCGTCTCTCACGGAAAAGATATTTGCCCATGTCGGTCAGCGCAGCTGCCGAATCAATCGCATCTCGACCAACGCGATTCCTTTCCAAATACGGAGTGGCGTCTCTTCCCTAAACGATTTGAGAAACGTTTAATAAAAGGTAGAAAAAATGAGTCACGGGCGGCGTTGGTGTGTAAAAGAAAATCTTTGATTCGAATCGAAGGGATTTAGGTGCGGAAATATTAATTGTACTTCACCCGTGAGATAATGATCCCCGCGATACTGATACGAATTTTCGGCCCCTTCAACAGTTTGTACCTGAGGTCTACCCCGTTCCAGAAGGATACGAAGTACCTTTTAATCTGTACATTATCACCTCCGTGCAATCTGAAAGAAGATCGACCCGTTGGTAAATTCTTTTTTTTTTAAAGCACACCGAAATGTTCAGTTTCAAGGGTACTCAGAATTCTGTAATTCCGTGTAATTTGTAAATTGTGCGATTTTGACTTATTTTAAGTATCGCATCACGGTACTGAATTAAAATGGCAAATATTAATTATACCTCTTTTGCCACGTTCTATATTATTTAAGTACTTTTGGCGTATTCCCCTTTCCGTGTAATAATATTATTTTCCTATCCAACCAACCCATTATCTACAAAAATAATCTCCCAGTGGGAAGTAAAAATATAAAAGATCGAAATCAATTTTGTTTCGTACTTTCATTTTCACGCATGAATAATATACCATAGAAAGAAAGACTATTCGCAACGAATATCTCTACGTGAAGTCACGTTTCTTACCTGTACCCGTCGTAATCCACAATGCACAGGATTTCCGGATAAATCACGTACGGCGCTTCCCTCTTTGTTCTGTCGCTGGTCGATCGTTTCGATCTAAACCTCTTGGACAAGTGATCGGGCTCCATCAGCACTGGAATCAATGTTCAATCACGAGAAACCTATCTCCAAAGGATTTCACCTACAGTGTGGTGTAAGAGGCGAAAGATCACTCACTGTAATCGTTGTACGTATCGTCGTTCAGAGAAGTCACTTTCTTGAACACAACATGATGAGACGTGGACTTTAAATCCCTTTTACTTCGCGTCACGTTTGGTAGCAAATCCTCCTCGTGAAGGCTCGAATCCTTATTTACTACTTCGTGCAATATACGATCTGGCAGTGGTCGTATGACCAAGTCTGAACCAATGTTGCCATCCTGATTGAAACCAGGTATATTATTATTATTATTATTTCGGATCGATGAATTATTAATTTTTTTTCTCGTAAAATAAACAGAGTAATTGAAACTCTATTTATTTTAAACAAATTTCATCCATCTACTAGTTTTTTATGTCTAATACATATCTTTACTAAATTAGGGATAATTGGTGATTATATTTTGCAACGTATTTGAACATATTTAAAAAATTTTACAATTGCCCACACATATATTACAACCCAAGCATTTCTTCCTTAATTAATAGGTGATCTAGAAATACACTTCAACCAAGTGTATTTAAGAAAATTTTCAAGCCTTTGTGTCCCACGTTGTGTTAATTTCCAGATTTTGCCACAAACTCTTTCTTTCCGTTATTCTCCTTCGATTATCGTTCATTCCACACCTGTGACCGAAATGGGAAACAGACTTCGCCAAGCGTCAATAATGAAAATGAACAATTCCATTAATTACTATCCAAATCAATGTTCTCGTTCTCAATGAACTATACTACTACTGATTTAACGAGTGAACAAATATCGTGCCTATTTCTGTTCGACAATCAACAACTTCCTTGCGATTCGTGTGTAATTACCACGAATGCAAGTAATTTCGTTCAACGTGTCCAGTTCGATGATCGAAAACGGAGTACACGTAGCTTGAAGGAGCAGCCGAAGTCAATCGATTCGTTGAACGGCTGGTATTTTCGATTCGAGTACGATCAACTTGTTCAATCTATAGTTCAGGAGAGGTGCATTGAGCAGATCGAAGGGGGGAGAGTGAAAGCGAAAGGTCAGGACACGTAGGGTCACATAGAACGATGATTTCATGGTATTATGTAATGATGTTATTTGTTGTCTACGAAATTTCTTCCCCTTTGGTACTTTTATGATTGTTAATGCTATAATTATAGAGGATTTAATATGCAGAATGCGTTGAGAAAGTTTAGTCGCGGTATTATTGCGTTCGTCATCTGCAAAGGTATCGTAAAACTGTCAATTGTCTCCTGTATCAGTGCCTAACTCATAGGTAGAGAGTGTTTATTAAGTTTCCTTCCCTGATTTCTACTAATATTTTATTTGAAACCGTCGTTTTCAACACGGTTCACAAGTTGAGATTGTTGTTGCATCTATTTTGGTTATCAGTCGTAGAATTGAGATTGCTGAAATGATCTATGGACATTTTTCCGAACAATTTCGTTTACAGATGAGGAAAAAATTTGAGGAAGTAAGAAATTGTGTAATCTGTGGCATTCACGTTTCAATGTACCAAATGTTTTTTTAATACCAAATTTATATATATATATATATTCAATACCAGATTCTTTTGACCCATTAAGTTGTTTGCTAAATGATTTTATTTTTTATATAAAACTTTATATAAAAATTAATGTTTTTATGTTCCTTTTGATTGAAGTGACGCGTTTCCTTCAATTTTCTCTTAAGTAAAATTTCGAATTCATATTAACTTGTTCTAGAATAACTTCACATTAACTATTCGGATAATTATTGAAACTGTAATTAATTATTAGGATCTGATTAAAGGAAAACGTGAAACTATTAGCATAATCTACTCGTAATGTGTCCTATTTTATATAACATCCCGAAAAAGAAATTGGCGACGAGTTTTCTAATTCGATTGCAGTTATTTATTCGCGATCGGAAATGAAACCCATATAAAAGGAGAGATTCGACCGCTTTCATTAAGCAACATAAATTAACGATAAGGTAACGTATTTCTTTAATGCTATAACGTAATTGAACATCATTGCATTAGCTACCATTCCGAATTTATACATACAATCCCCGTTGTGCAAGAACTCAATAACTTCCCTATATACAATGCATACGATACACCATGAATATTATATTATTTATTAAATAAGATTATTCGCCGTTTACCAAACCTATACGGCATAAATCCACGAGAATTTGCTTTCGCCTTAATTTACAGTCCATAACACGTTCGGTTACGATAACGAAGGCAACAAGCGAGTAGGTATTCCGTTTTATCAATTAACAAGCAGAACACAGCGAAGTCCGCGACGGAACGGCGAAAAATAATCTAACACGATAAACCAAACTATCACGATCGAAAGACCGCAAATCTCTATCGTTCCCTTCTGTCTGGAAACCAGTCTTTAAATGTAAATGTCCTTTCACTTGAAATTTATGCCTCTGTCAACGAACTTTGAGCAATTCTATAGGCAAGCAACAGCTTTGGCAATAGCTTCGGTTTCACGTTTTCTTGATGACTCTATAAGCGATCGAACTTCCTAATAATAAGTGAAACAGAGTTCCAGCCGATTGGAGGCGCAATCATTAAGAACAGCTGCTTTCTTCGCGCTGCTCGCTGTTCAGGTACGTGGAACCGATATGGAGAATTTTATTGCCTCTTTTTTTCCTGGGTTTTACACAAGCAATGTCCTCGCCATGCTCTTCGTGCGAAACGCCGATTGTCGGAACTCGCAATGGAAATGTCAAAACGATCGCGAGATGCCGTCTTTTTTTTTTCTCTCCCCTTTTTGCAACTTCTTCTCGACAAGCTTGTACTGGATTCTCGTTTGTGCGTAATCGTTTTGTTCGCGGTGTATGGTAAGGTTGTAGAGGTAGTTCCAAGTGGTTTTTTTTTTTTTTAATTTTTACTACGTTGCACATAAATATCGAGAGGTTCCGTTTTTCTCGGGTCGCTGATTTTGTGCGAGAAATTGTTGTCAGTTCAAGTTTTTAATCTTCTTTGTAAATAGGTGATCTATATAATTCGTCAATGAAAAATGTGTGAAAATGTTAATCGAAGCACAGTCAGGACCTTCTCAATAGACAAATAGTGAATTAATGATGAATTAATGAACAACCAGGCTATCAATATCAACCTAATGAAAAGTGCGACAAATGTAAACTGTGACTGATAAATATCTAAATAATTGTGGCACACCGCTACGATCGACAAGTAGTAACCAAAATTCCAATTGCTACGCACTCGTTCAATTATCCCCAACGCGCACAATCTTCCCTCAACGCATACATTATAATTCATCTCGTGTTTCGCCAACTCTATCAATAGATACCAGCAATGATACCCCACGTACCAGAAATCTGTTCCGGAACTGTAATGTCATCGTACCACGCAACATATTTCGACCGACAATTTGGAGAAGGTTTCGCCGCAATTATACTGCGCGTATCATAAAATTTCTACCCCCGTGTTTCACAAATTGCTGGACGTTGCGGAACCGATATACAGCATCCGTTAATAGTTACACCCCTGTACCCCTAATTTCACGCAACAACGGAACCACGCTGTTGTTGTAATTATAACGAACACCGTCTTTAAGTTAATCGCGACGGTTGACGAAAGACGAGTCGCAATAATGGCGTGGATGTCGAAAGGTGTATTAAGAAAGAATGGCTTCTTACAACGAGCACTTTCCCATTCGCGTCCTGGTGCAGCAGAATGGACGCCATGTTCGTCGTGTCTTGATAGATATCACCGATATATACGTCAGCCTGAAACCAGCAGGAACAATTACAGCGTGACCACGTCTGGCCATATGCAGTTTGATTTTATGCGATTTCGACCATTTAAAGGAATAATGCAGCAGTCGTAACTTTTAGGAAAAATCCCGTCGCCGTGAATAGATCTCGTTCTCTGCGCTGTATACAGGACACAGATGGACGACGGCGGTTAAAGCGTTAGAAGTTATGTGGAAATGACGCAATGAAATTTATTTGACGATTCGCTGACAAATCGTGCGAGGCGCGTAGAAAGATCGGGGACTGTCAAAGTTCGGGGAACTCGAAGAAAATATAGGATATTCTGGTTGACACGTGGTTATTCATCCTTAATGGATGAAGACGAAGGTAAATGAAGGTAAATGAATTCGTATTGAATGCAATACGGATGCAACGCGATTGAGAACGTTTGACCGCCGAATTTCATTTCAAACCCAACTAGAAATGTCAATTCCCCTTTTCTTAATTGACATCGTACCGAACACCGTAACATCCATTTCCGGGCGAAATCGATGAATTGCAACAGTGAAGTTGAAATATTAGAAATCGGATCAGAAGGGGAACTTACGTCCGTCACCTTCTCGTAGTTGAGGCCATCAGGTTGCGACGAATTCTTCGTGACGGTCCACATGGGCAAATGATTCACCGTCAACAAACCCTCTGTTGGCTTCAGCGACAGATTAATGTCCTTCCCAAAAGCCTTCAGGTATATCTCCGGCTCTCCTATGCTCCTCTCGTGGACCGAATGCAACACGGGTACGACTTCGTACGACGGTACTGGAATTTAAGTTGCCATCTATCTTTTCCACCGTACAACAGACGTTCTAACGACGACTAATTTAATACTGACGCGGCTTCTTAATTTCGCTGTTCACCGTTACTTATCGAAAATATAATACGGCCGACAACGTGGTGTTTTCGCAGCAAAGTTTCGCTGTTAACGCGGCCGAGAGGTTGTGGAAAACGTCGTGTAACATGCCACTTATGCATCATTGGTATTTGTCTGACACGGTTCAGGAATTCCAGTAACGTTTGCGATATATCGCGATATTATTCCAGAAGAAATTTCTCACGCGAAATGGCGAAGAAACGAGGCAACTATATTTCGAGGAAATTTATGTTGAAGAGAAGCCGGCATCGTAGAAATGGCAAAGAGAAAGGAGATTCATTTTTCTGAATATACCGTGCGGCATATGGGTATTCCATTTTCTTATCAGGCCCGTTTCTAGCAAAAAGAAAGAAATGCCATTTTCCGCCATTCAAAAATTTAGTAAGAACTTTTTTCGTACAAAGAACTTGAAAATGAGTCAAATTGTTTCGCATACAGATCGATGTTCTAAAACTATTTTCGTTGGCCGTATTTATTTCGACAAATAATAGTAAGAGAAAAAAGTGTGCGTATCTACACAATGAAATTTCCGTTCCGCATTTTACTGCGCCAGCTTAATGACAGGGGTACAATAGGAAACAAATTTGGTTTCGTCGCAAGGCTAACCGCGTTCAGTGAATGTGAATTCAGATTAAATTCAAAGAAAAGACAGCTGTCTACTGCTAGCTATTAATTTTTTTCCAGTGTGATTACCAGACTCATGTCCTGTGTGAAACACCGATAACATCTCTTCCCTTGTCATGTGTTCGTGGATCTGCAACAGACAAGAAGTTTACCGTAAGCATATATTACATGCATACATCATACACGTTCGTGAAGCGAGATTTTTTCCGCGTAACGAAATAAAAAGCGCTGATGTTCGCGTGACGAAAGGCTAATTACGAGTTTAATGCAACTAGCTGAACTGTTTCAATCGCTCACGATACGTGAATTAAGATATGTATCCTGCAACATTTTAAACATGCAGTATTATAATTGATAAAGCAGATATTAATTATTGAAATATTCAAAACTATTGACGTTCTCTGATTGAAATATATTCAACTTTTATTTCCGTTAATCTTCATTTATTTCTCTCCGACAAAATTCCATTTTACTTTGTTTTCCGGCGAAACGTTTGGCCCTAAAAATTATTTAATTTCCAAAGTTCTTAATTCCCAAGTAACCCAAGTCCGAATAATTTCAGGTGTCCAATTCCACATATCCTGCATCTATCAATTTTCAAGGCAGAAAATTCCTAATTATCCATTCTTCCATGCTTGCATACAATTTTTCAAATAACAAAATTTCATTTCCGCGCAAAACTTTCTATTCAAGTTTCTTTTATATCAGACATTTTTCAAATACTCCAAGAACACCGCATGCTCTGGTCACGCCACAATTACACACTATTGGCCAATCGTTCTGGTACAGTTTTATTGCACGTTGCTTTGTATCCACCAAGTGCATGGTTAATTGGCAATCGTTTCGAGGACAATGATCAACAATTGTCCAAGCAAATACACGCGGGTCGGTCCGACCACGGTCTACGAACAATCGATGCATGTGCATTTAAAAGTTGTCCAATCCGGGCCCAAGGTCTGCTTCTACCATTTAAGAGCACCCCAGCCACGTACATATCGTGTCACAGAAATCGAGTTGCAATTAACTATCACGGCTCACGGCTCCTAAGGTCGATCACTTTCACTAATTACGTTAGGAAATTCGATCGCGTGTACTGTCCTAATTTTGATCGTTACTGGTTCCAAATGAACAAATTGTACCATTACTGCGATCTCTAATTGCATCGTTCCTGAACGACAACGGAGTTCTTCAAATCTCGTCGAACAGAATTTCCGGAAAGGTATTGCGGACGTTTCTTTGAACGAATCAGTTCGTGATTTTAGAAACGCGAATCGACAATAAACGCAGGCTAACTAAACTAAGTAGGATTAATACGGCGAAGGAATAATTCGCTAATAAATATTCGAATTAGACATTGCAACTGGTTCTGCAATAAACATTTTCTGCTATCTTTCAGGCGTCCTACATTTATCAAATTCGCCGCTGCTGCTTTAAACAATTATTCGACACAAATACGTATACACATAACAACAAGCACTCTCCCTGGAAATACCGTTCACACTTCAATCATTCATCGCATTACATTCGCGTATTCCGGCGTTCCTTTCTTCAGTACGAGGGAATTCGAGTGTGGTCGTCAGTTTAGTGCGCGCTGTGTATCGAAATGGTGGTGTTTAATTTGTCTCGTTACAAATTCTCATGGTCTTTACGACGCGACGCGACGCACGTCGCGGCCGATCGGAAAAGCGAGCAGCGCAACCGCGAAACAGTTAAAGAACCGGATTTACTCGAAAAAAGAACCGTATCACCGCGTGGTTCTCCTAATTGTATGCGTAACTATGAACCTCGCAGCACGATTTCCCACTTCGAATGGCAAACACGGTTCGCCGGGACACGGGGCTGCAGCATGCATTTGCCATGGCCGATCGGCGGATAAAACGGGCGCGAGACGTCGACGCTCGACTTTTCTTATTTCGTTGCAAAACGTTCTACCGAAAGGCGCGGTCGAAGTAAGAAATTTAACGATCGTCGGAAGTAGGAGTGATTCCAATCGTGTGCAAAATGTTGTTGGAGTAATTGCTCGGCGAACTGATTGAGACGTGTTCGAGTGACACGAAAAGGGAGACGCTGGAGAATGGAATTATTGAATAAAACCGATAATAATAGATATTGATATTTTTGATAAATGTTATGGCAGTGTGTTTTGTGTGATGGGATTCGAATAATTTTTGTCCAAAGACGATGGGTTGAACGAAAAGAAATCCAAATTGGTTAAGTCGTGGCTGTTCAATATAGAGACTGGAAGGTATAGGATTTTAATATCAATGGAATAAATAATAAATTAATTTAATCAACGATGCAGGTATGAGTTAAGTGGTGAATATTAAATCTGAGTGAGCATATTGCTCATCGAAAATTGGTCAATTATGTAAATGGGTAGCATGCAAGGGTAGGTGCGAGCAGAATTGAATGATAGTATTAGATATATCGATAATACAAACGTTTAGAGGAGTCAAGTGAAGGAATGTTTCAACCTTTGACTAACATAGGTATTGCAATTATTTCTTGTGAAAGGCTAAATGACAGGCGAATACATACATAGTAGGTAGAACACTAAAAAGAATGCTGAACTTGCACTGAATACAATAATAATGCGAATAATAATGAATACGTAGAACAGAATAAGCATATACAATCATAGTTTTTGTAAAATCACGAGGAATTTAATAAAAGTAAACGTTCGATTCATAGAACTAGCATGAAAATAGAGTACATCGTGATAGGAATTTTCTTAAACTTGTGTAATATAAAACCGAGAACCTGGGTAATTCTTAAATCGTTGCAAGCAATTTTTCACGACATATCTCATGTACGATTTGTCATTATTTTGCTTACTTAAATTGCACTCTTTACTAAAGTGACTGGTATTGTTTTTTATTTCTGGGGACGTTAATAGAAATCTCTTTTAAAAGATTCTGCAAAAGATCGTGCATTAGCAAATGAAAATCTGCATTCAAAATACTACATTTAACGCAATACAAAAAAATTGTTAACCTCTGTGCATAAAAGTTATCTATGCTTATTGCGTGCAGTAATTAAAATTTTGTGTGTATATATTATCAGAGACAAGTCGGTGTACTGATTTAGATATTGAATTATAAGTTGACTACACCTTCTTGTTTTATGTTACCGCGCAGGTAATAAACGAGCGATGCTTTAAAAAGTCGTTTTCTAAGCAAATATACATATATTTAGCAATTTGCTGGTTCTTTAAATGAACCGTGTCTAACCAGCGCACGGAGTGTGATTTTTGCAGAAAAAGAGCTTACGGAATGTATTGCCTGTTGGAACGTACACAGATACATGTACGTGTAACCGATTACTTTCAAGAAAACGTTAATGGAATGATAAAGCGTCGTGTAAATCCCTGATGGAATCAATCTCTGTCAACGAACAGAGTGCTGAACGCTATCTTGGGAAGTGCAATCTTTGTGTAATAAATGGCAACTCCTTTCTTTTTTCGTCACTGTGATAAGTCTTAAGGAAATGCTTGCCCCGCTTTTCCTTACTTTCCAATATTATTATATTTCCTTTAAATTAAGCATTGATTTAATATAACATTAAGCTCGCGTTCGCGCAATCCCTATATGTTTCTTCATTTTCCATGTGATTGTTTGAACTCTCTGAGGAGTGCCGAAGGGTCACTGTTATTTTACATTATTTTTTGCGTTAGCAGTGCAATAATTCGTAATTTCATTTTTCTACTTTTCCAACATCTTCTGACATTTTGATTCTCCGCGGTTCATAGGGTTTTGCAAAGTTAAACACGTATTCCTTTACTGAATTTATTATCCTGCCACTATTTGAGTTAACAGTATCGCGTCCGATAATTCAACTCGCTGTAAATTCTCGTCGCCGTACTTTGAATGAACAAATTCAAGACGCCAGATTTTGTTTCTTTGCAACACCAGCTGCACAAGTGGATGGCATAATTTCATTTTCGGCCATGAGACGCAAAAGTTAATTGCCGATTGACCATTGGGTCAGAATAATCACCCTCGGAGCAACACGATGCGCTCAAACGATATCGAAATCACGGCGCGTTAGATTACCGAGTTCAATGTACAATTTACTCCTTTCTCTTCTCACGTTACTTTCCTACTAAAGTTTATCGTGGCCATTGTCCTTATTATCCTTGCGCTCGCATTCTTCTTCAACGCTCTGCATCGCTTTTCATTTCTCACTGCGTCGAAATAAAAGCGGCCCAGATACACGGTCGTGATCTGCATAAGTGACGCTCGCCGGACTAATTATTAGCACTTTCGTTTGTTTGTTTTTTGTCGAATTGCCATTTGTCGCGGGGAAAATTCAAACGCCACACGGTCGCGGATTAACCATTGAGAAATCGAAGATTTCACGCTCCATTTCTCTGTACAATTCAGACAACTGTTTGCACAAGCGTTCCACAACCATCTGGCTGTGAATGCAAAAGATCTTCGCCGGTGTTTCCCTAACAATAAGTAAGCCATGCGACTTCCAAGTACGCCAATGATTCATGAAACTTGTTATCCGTATGTTTCATCGAGTACACTTTCGCGGCTAATATTTCCCGTTTATTCCCTTCCTATCGACAAGAAATATTTGCCATTCACGCCGCTATTATTTTCGTTTCAACTGGTGAAAAAGTTTTATTTTTCGTGGACAATTTTTGGTCGAAAATAGTGCTAAAAATTTGTTCTCCCATTTTGTCTGTTATAAAGAGGAAGATTTATTGCCATTAGATTTCGCCCCTTGAAACATGGCTGCGTAATATATGCGCAATATATTAAGGTATTACATGTACAATTTCCATAGATTCCGTGCAAAGCATTTAAAAATCATTTAATAATATCCATTTGGTAACCTGAATTACCTTATTACAATTTTACTATTATTATTATTCCATTAATAATTCTAATCCCATTGCAATTACATCATTCTTAAATGCTCCAAACACTTCCACGTATCTTCCAATAAGAATAGTAAAATATTCAGAAATATGTAATGCAATAAAGAGGCGGTACGTTTAACGCGTACGAAAGGCCAGCAAAATGACGAGCAACGAGAATATCAGAGGATCGTTTTCATCGTCCACTGTGACTAATGCGTAGCTCGATTCTCGACTATCTTACAGTTACTGCTGAAATTTAATCGAACGTCCCATAAATCTTTCACGGAAGCAAGGATTAGGTACTCTTTGTTCATCAAAGGAGGTAACAACCGAATGTTACCAACGGAAGTCGATGTTTACGAGCCGTGAATTTGCCTCTTAAACAACAATTAGCGTCGTCTGACACCAGGAATATACTGTCGTTTAGAGTCAACGCCACCGGCCACGACCGCGCTACACGTGTAAGTACTTTATATTAAATTATTTCGCTCGCAATGAGTAACAACGTCCTTGCCGATCCCGATGGCGATCTTACCTTGTGGCATCGTACGAGCGGTAAACTGGCCATGCACAGAAGGACAAGGGCACGAATCATTTTGCGTGAAAATATCCCAGATGGGCTACGTCACATCGCTGAAACACAAAAGGCGGTGATTCTTTATTAATGAATGCGCCGTTAAATACATTGGAAGATTAATGAACAGATATGATCAACGCGAACGCATTCGGCAGCGATTATAATGGGCGAGGAATGTTGAAATGGTTACAATCTTGGATAACTTTACATTCTCGTAGGAAAATCGTCTTACTTTGGTATCTTCTTAAATGATATTACGACGGAAATTGTAATATGAATAGAAGTGGAAATGGCTGAGGCATGAATGGACAGTGGATATGGTTCGCCGGGGACGGTGAGTTTTATTAATGATACCGGGATTGTAATTTTTTTTTATCGTGAAGAAAGTATAACCCGATAAGTATCTATCGTGTGATACTTATTTACGGTGTAGCGGTTGCGGGCAGGGATAGAAATTGATAGGTACAGGGGAGTATCGAGTGCGGTGTAGAGATGCCATCAGCATAGAGATTTCGAAAGGAACTGGTTGAAAGTGAAGTCAATTTTTTATTCGTACATCAAGGTTCCCAAATAATGTTTCCGTTGGTGTAATTAGAGAATGGGACTTTGCATCACATATAACTGGCGTATGAAATAATGCTTTTCGTAATAAGATTTATTGATGTCGGATCAAGATTGTGTCCACGAACATTTTAATATTAAAATGAAGCCTTGTCGGACAAAAATGGGCCATATTACCAGAGAAATGAAAGTTGCTTCCGTCATCTATAAAATAGAACGTCATTTAATAAATGCGGGTTATCAATTTTATCACGGAGCAATAAATAAACCAGTTTCTTTTTCATAAAATATTTAAAAATCACGTATGGAGAAGTATCACAAATCTTACGAGTCTAAACAGTTTCGATTTTCGGTTCTTTCGTAGATCCAATCTGTCTATAAATTATGCGTTAAAGTATATTTCGCTTTACATCGTGTGTGTATCATTCCCATACAAGTATACCGCCGCGACGAACAACCAGCTAAGAGACTTATCCGTACAAGAATCTTTCGATTGCTCCACGTATCCATTGAAGCCATGCAGTTCCGTATACACACTACGTATGTACAGTGTATAAAAGACTGATCATGAAAACCATATAAAATTGTGGCGAATTTCCGCAATAATATTTCTAAAAACTGAATCCTGATCGTAACTCTATTCGAATAATAAACATTAAATAAAAAGAATTCCATTTCTCTCTATCCCCTGTGTCTACCATTTATTTTCATAAGATACACATGTATTTTCTGCGATCTTCCGTCAATTGTAGGGACCAATACGAGATGGTCAAGCGACAGTAATATTTCAATCACAATCGATGCTACGTGATTGGCAAAATATTGCAACGGCCGGGACCGAACGTGCGGGAACAATTTGTTTCAGTAAGTTTCGCTGGCCGGAAATCGATCTTCTTTCGCGATGGAAACGTAATTTCCGCGAGTCGCGGGTGACGATGAAGAAATCCGCGCGCTGTTACATAATTTACGCCACGTCCGCCGTGCATCATGCGCGAAGACGAAAGAAAAATTCTGGATAAAGGAAAGGAAAAAATGAAGAAAAAAAGAAATAAGAAGAACAAAGAGGGGAAAAATTGCGAAGAAAGAGGACGCGTTCACAGTGAACAGGAGAGACGGCGATCCCGGAAGGAAAGTTGAATCGCATGGAATTAACGCCCACGTCTAGCAACGGAACGAAAACTTTCGATCGTTGCATCGTCAAAATCGCGACACTCTGACAGGATCGTTTTTCGAACAGCAAAGGGGACGCGTCGTGTTAGAAAAAAAAGACGATCATACTGAAGGATGGAATCGTGAATTGCAGACAAAATAATAATCGAAGGGACACGCGGATCTAAATGGGGGGAACGAAGAAAGGGATGTTTTGGAACGAAGGTTCTTTCGGTATTGAAATATATCTTCTTTTTTTTTTCGAAAATTTTATCGCAATGCAAATTGCATAAACGTGAGATTGTAAATGCGCATGACATTAATCACAGATCGATGACATCCAGTCGCAAATCAAATCCTGCAGAATTTTAAACAGGTAGAAGCGATGAAACATTCAAAGGTTCCATGTAACAGCGTATTTCGTTTGCATTATCCGCAAAAACGTAGAAATATTCTTAAAGCAATGCGCAAAATATTTCCTCGTTCTGTCTGTACATTTCATATTAATCTCTGAATTTAACATTTCCACTACGCAGTTCTCTGACTCTTAATTGTAAATTAAAATTGAGAATGCAGATATGAAAACGCACAGAGTACATTTTCGTTTTCCTTCGAACCGATAGATAATAGTTTTCGTTTTATTCTCAAATAATCTTCGTCGCAGTGTACCTCGCGAATTAAATTTTGTTCACAAGCAATATATTCATATTTCCAATATGTACCTCCGATTTTTCTTACGATAAGTAACAAATTTTGTAATATATTCACGTTCATGTTTTGAGTCAACAGTTCTTATAAGCGTAATTATTCGGTAAAACACATAACATACTTGAGCGATCAATTTATTGCTAGCAGCGTCGTTTTCAACCCGGATACTGTCCCGAAGAAAAAGGACTCTGGCTTTTAAAAGCATGCTTGAAAGTAATTGAAGTTAAGAAAGAGCGGGGTTCGTGTCGTGGTCCAAAAGGTATATTCATACATCGACATTCCACGGTGAATTAATGAAATCGTATATCATATTACACGAAAACCTTAACGGCTGTACATTTCAGAAAACTAATGATTTTTCAATCCGTCCGGTAACTATGATAGCCGGAAATTCTATCCGCATTGAATAGATCATATCATAAATCGATGAGTGAGATTGAACCTATTATTTGTCGGAAACATTCCAGCGACACGGTTCTGCATAGTAAATTATTGAACGGGCTACATGGAACGATTATAGTAATGGAAACGATTAAGTAGCCCTTTCAGCGTCACTTCCTGGATATCACGCTGAAAATCTAAAAGAATAATGACATAATATTTACCAACACTCAGCTTTCCATTTGGTTTCAAAGTAGTCTTACGAATGTTACGCAAGATGTAGTCAGGGTGTAGTGTCATGTTAATCGCAATTACTTAATTCACAATCTGTGATCTTTTCTAGAGATACAGTCACGGTTTATGTTCTTGCTACGTACATACATCGACATTTTATACGGTCGTCAATACGGAAAAGAACAGCGATTTTTGTGTTCTCTTGGATTCTGTACAAGCCTTACTCTGTTATTCGTAAATACGTATATGCAATTTAATATTTAAATAAAAGTATGCATGACAAATTGTAATATAATCTCGACGTCTTGTTCCCAATGACACGATTGGAAGATATGGCGGCATGCTAGTGAAACCATTACTACTACCTGCTCCCGATTACGAGGATAACACATTTATCACTATTTTCGTCCTTGATTCGCGAAACCAGCCACGAGTGACATTACGGGCCATGTTCTTTTTTCAAACGTGGAAATGAAAATTCTGTTGTCAGTGAGGTGAAATCTATGGGAAGTGACAAAACTAAAGCAACCATTGTTCTGGTAGGAAACGATGCTTCCCCATACACGGCAATGCGACCTTCATAAAGACAGAAGCTTGTTCTTTTGCGCAACATTCACGGAACACTATTTTGCAAATCTGTTGGATAATGAGTTCCTTGGGATTAGACATAATCATTAATCGAATACTCCGTTTCGGTACGCCATTTAATTTTTCATTTCACAATGTTGATATTCTGTACGGGCAAAGATTGTCTTAAGGAGGATGTGCACAGAAGTAAGTTAGCACGCTGAACGGACGCTAAACACGCTCGCACGACATATGTACGTGTCCGACCGTGCGGCAAGAAAATCGTACTTACATCAATTTTTACGCAGGCATTGTAAAGGGGAGGGATTGTAGAGGTCAATCTATAAATTTTATGCTCTACAGGCATTGTAGAGGTCAATTTAGAAATTTTAAACTGCATTAAACTGATGCAGTTTAAATTATTAAACTGATTAAACTGCAATGAAACGTTTGATTCAGGACAATTGTTGGAGATACACCTTCAGATTTCTGCTACGTTTTTTAACATAAAAGGATCTTGGGAGAAATTGAAAACTGATCAATCGAGAAATGTCAAAGGTGGAGGTCTCACCCTTTGAAATCGTTGCATGTATTATAAGTAAGAATTTGTTCTTGTAAATTGTTAACGAACACAATTTCACGTAGCAAACTGAGGAGCTGAATGTCGAATTGTCATGAACTGACTTATTCTTATTTCAACCAACGATTTCACATCGAAGGTATTTCATGCATTCCTCATAATTGCGCACACGAATGCTTCTCTTGCTAATTAATAAAAAATGCTAATTAAAGCCTGCGTTATGACAAAAAAATTGTTCGCATACAATTTCACAAATGGTTGCTGCAATTAACTCACATAATACTGAGATAATGAAAGAAATATGTACATACATCGAAACGCAAATGATTCGTTATAATTGAACGCGACGATTCAAGTAAATAAAGAAAATGATTGAATGAAGTGCATAATTCTTACAAAAAGCATTTTGATTAAGCAAGCAGTCGTGTAAATAATACTGTTTTCCATTACCAAATGGCTTCAGTCATAAATGCCGAGCACTCGGGATGGAAAGTCATTCGCATAATAAGCGTTAATGAAAATTGCATGATTTTTCATGAGAGATTACGCGAATATCTTACTATTATTACTGTTATAAATGGCAAGTTGGAACGACATACTGAATTTTTACTGTGCGGTCATAAAATATATTATTATATTCAATATATTTGAATAGATCGGTGAAAATTGTCGGCTAAATTAAGTTAGACTGACCAGCGACCTTATTTAACTTAATTTAACTTTACACGAGATATTATTCAATCGCAAAAAATTATTAAACGAATGCAATGACTCTGATTTTGCTGTAATTCTTATTGTTCGAATGAGTTAAGACGAAAATGCAGGTGAGCAATTAACAAAGCAACGTACCATCTGTAATCCTCATTGTCATAAATAATAATTGCAACGGCCGGAAAAGTAATTTGATTAACTACGTTACGTGCAACGCGAATCAAATAAAATATTCGATGATACTCTCTTTCGCAAATTCACAATTACAAACTATTGCACTTGCCGATTCATATTTTATGAAAGTCCAAAATAAGAAATTCAGCGCAGCGACCTCCCCCCAAAAAAAGGAAATACAGTACAATCAGTAACACACAATAACTTTTTCTTTATTTTAAATTTCCATCTCAAGCGAGACGCAAATCGCGTAAATGAAACGTTGACCGCATAATAACAAATCTCTCGAGCAGTGTCTACTATAAAAATTGAATATCACAATGCCACGTGCAAGAATTCGATGACAATATACAAGCTTCGCGATCGGTATGCCACGCCTAGAACCATTAACATCAGCTTCTTACAAGGCTGCATCAATCGACGATCTTTTTCTTCCTCCCAAAAAGCAGCGACAGAACAGTAATAAGAACGAACGAGACAAAGGAGACATTTTCCAGGGAACATATTGGTCTAGTGACACGATTGCAATGCGATTTGTATAGACAGTCACGAAGTCGTTACGCTCCAGACTTGGAAATATCGATAAATTGTCTGTTTAGCATAAAAGGTAGTCTGATGAATTTCAATTCCTCGTCGTTTATCGATGCCTGTAAGGAATTTTCAATTTCTTATTTGAACCATGCAGAAGTGGAACGTTTTATTCCGAGCGTATTGTGAAAGATGCTTCTCTAATGTAAAGAAAAAGACCGAAAAGAGAGTGAGAAAGGTGTCTAAGAAAAAGTTCCTGTGAAATGCTATATCATTATTAATATCAAGGCAAAATAATTTTATTCTGTTCGGTTAGAACTTGTAAGAAATTCCAATGCGCTGAAAAGCACAATTTCGTTTAATCGACTAATTAAACTCGTCTTTGTAAACTATAGAGAAAACATAAAGCACGAGGATGTTTGAAACTGGTCAGGATCCAGTTATGCTGATTTCTTCAAACTTCAGTTGTCGATTCTTGGAAATCGAGCGCGAAGAACACGGGAATAAAGCGACGAACGTTTTGCGAAATTGCCGGCGATGAATTTTTTGTCAGAGTGGTAAATAGTTAATTCAAAATGCGTATTCATTCATCGGAAATGAAGAATGACCATTGTCAAGCCAACTTCGCCGATTGGCGATGACAATCGGAATAGTCAACGGGAAACGCATCCAAGTTGTTCATCATTAAATAATGCGACAATAGTAAGATGAATATTCGCGTTAAAACTGCGAAATATGAAAAAAACAGCGCGACTTTTTACCTGACGAATAAAAATGAATATTTTTTCAGGTATTCATATCGAAGATACAATATAAAAGGGAAAACACTTTACCATCTCGAAATAATTTGATACAATTAAATATCCCTCAAATAATTCAACGATAAAATTGAACCATTGCTTATGTAAATAACACGTACCGCGGATTACAAGTTTAAGCATTAAATTAAGGAATAAAACTATGTATTCCAGAGATCCATCTCCACGAACCATTTCATTACCTGCACCGTGTCTGCTTCTTTCCACCGTAAACTGCGAAAAGCACCGTAAACACGATGCGTTCGTTACTTCTGGTTCAACGATAACCATCGTTACGCTAATTACAGGTTCTAAATGCCGCCTGTTGATCGTAGCATCTTCGACGAGACGGAGCGGACACGATGTAAAGGGCAACTAGTTTCATCGTGACGTTCGTATGAAACGGGGGAAAACGATCGGCGAGTCAATTGCGAAAAGTAATCTCGATAGCCGAAGCGTTTATGCGCTAATGTAAGACGAGAAGCGTCCAGCAAATGGAATGAGGATCGTTACGCTGCGTGTAAAGCGTTGCTTTACTTTCTTTTAGCTTTAAATACGCCTGAATAGCAGGAAGCAATGGAAAGTTGTTGCGTCGTCGTCGTTTCTCGAGCGAGACTTTAAAATGTGATTCGCTCGTTGGCAGTTCGCGAGTTTCAAAAAAGAAAAAAGGAACGAAAAACGAGAAGAAGTGTCCGGGTGAAATTATAGCGAGCAACGCGATAGGCTTAGTTGGAAGGGGTTTTGTTGATTTTACTTGTACCTGGGTGGATGTTCCTGTGGTAAACGCGGAAGGGGACTTGCGGATGGAATTTCTGCGACAGGGTGCGAAACAGGGTTTCGGCAGATTGAACACGAATACGCGATATTGTTTGCGGCGAATTTGATATTTTTGATAAATGGATTTGATTGTCAGACTATAAAAGATGGAATACAAACTTGAGCTTTAAGAGTACTTGGTAATCATAAAATTATTGACAATTATTTTATGAATTCAGACGATGGAACGAAATCTTTCCAATTATTAGGTAAGTCAATTTTCAAATTAATTGACAGGTGCTACAAAATTGAGAATGGAGGATGCTAGAAAGATTTTGGGTAGTTCAGGCATCTAAAATATTGACACGGTGTTGTCCTTTGGATTTCCAAGATAATGCAAACTCGCGATTATTTATGGGCAAAATCACTTTCATTGCAGTTTCATTGCTCGTGTCTAGAAGGAAGTAACGAGAAACTGTTCCTTCCGGTTAGAAGACCAGTAGAAACGAATCGGGAGACAGGTGAGATCGCGACTACTGTTACAACTTTTCTTAATGCCACCATACGCTGCAATTAATGTCGCTTATTTTATGAATACTGTCTACTTTTTGTGTCTCCGATAACTTATGCTTATCAATAACTAGTCGTCTCGTTTCCGGTTCTTGTACGGCTATTGAACTAAGCAAGCCAACTTCTCGTTCAATTTGTCATTTATGTGAGAAAGTTTATAATTAAATTAAATTCCATTTATGTTAATCTGATTTTCTAAACGTTCAGTTAATAATACAAAAATTATTTTAGTTTACTCTGAAGTTGGACATTGCTATCTTGAATTATCAATTTAATGTGACTATCGAATAGTTTCACATAATAAACGAGTATCAGCTCAAATTTGCAACATTCATACCGTCACTTTTATTTTTGTACTATCCGAATGAAACGTTTGGAATATCGTGGCATTGTTGGAGAAAAATGTTTAAATAAATTTCGATCGAACGAAACTAGAAACTTCTGAACAATTATACTCCGTAATTGTACAATTACATACAGTATAGTGATTTAATGAAGTAATTGACACCGGAAGACAACTCCTTTAATATTATATTTGGCTACGAAAGAAAATTCGTTTTATTACAGAATTACAACGCACTCGGTTATTTATATTTGTAATTAGATCCGTATGCACACCTCGGGCACGTTGTAAAAGCGTACGTGCATAAATCTCAATTTGTGATACTAAGAAAAAGCTAAAGTACACGTACACATTCTGCATTTTACATTCTTCACATCTTTCACGGTTTTTTTTCTCCGATTTAACTGGATATAATCGAATATCTCGTAACGAGTTGAAACTATCAAAAAGCGGCTCTTACAGGAATTATTCGACGCGATAGAAGGCGTTCTACAATGTGAATAATTTTGTTGCAAGTAAAGTAAGGGGGCAGAGTTCAAGACCGTTGTCATCGTGTCGCACATCGCTGAAGTCGTTTCACAAACCACGATAGCATTTTATTTATAACAAAGACTTATGGTGAACATTTTTATTCCAACATTCCACTTACAAGAAAATTACGGTTCAGTTTACAGCTTCGATTGCCTGTTAACGTAGATGAAATGTATCCAAAATATATAGACAGCGCTTGAATGAAACGATGTTTACCAAGAATTGTAAAGAATTACACCGACACACGCTCGCCACGTGTTGCTATTACTTTATTAGTAATAAGCTTTTACGACATGGAAATTACCCTACACTTTTCGATCCAACGCGATAAGTTAATTCGTGTCCTTGGCTTGTCTACGTTTTCCTACAGAGCGGCACGATATCTACCTGTTACGGAGCAATCTACCGTGTGCAGCCCCTTCAATGTGCCCGACGATGCGAGGCACGGGGATAATCGAACCATCGGGGGGAACAAAAAATTAATTGTCACCAGCCTTGAAAGGAGCGACATAACACACCGGTCGGTTTGAATGAAATTGTTACTCCCCGTAACGAACAACGTTGGCCAACAATCTCGTGCTCGCGTTTGCCCAAAACAACGTTCCATATATCGAGAAAGTCAATCCAATATCTGAACTTAATTTTCGTCCGCGTCCTTCGAGGCACGAGTGTAAATCGTTTCAACAATATATTACAAAACGAACTGCACGAATACAGTACCATACATGTACACGTACAGGCGTAGACATTGTTGCGCACGAACGTGGATGATGGTAAATTTATCAATGGTCCCAGCATTAGAAATGAAATATACTATACGAGCTGGTTTCACGGTCTCTTCGTCCTTCGATAAAGGCTTGATTCCGTCTAATAAGACGTGCGAGGTAACAGCGAAAATCGCGTACCGGTTGTTAATGCCATTCCTCTTTCGCGGGCTTCATGGGCAGCTAGGGAGAACAAGGTGATACGGTTCATTCGGTGTTAATGTACTCGACTTTCTCTCGCATGTCAGCCGACGACGCGGTCACGACAGTCATTCAGAATCCATGGTCGTCTACGAGGACACTCGCGGACGCGGCGCAATGCGCCCCCTTTGCCGACAAACATTATACCCCTTTGTGTACGTAGGTCGGAGTGCAACGTATGAAACAAACCATTCATATTCCGTTTCGTGCGCGCCTTCAGTCGTTACTTCCTCAATTAGGAGGGAATCGCTGATACTCTGTCGTAAAGAATATTGAAGGGGGAAGAAAATCATTCAGTCTCTTCAATGCAAGCGCTTCCGTTTATATCCCACTTGCAGTTCAAATATTTACAGGCAATTGATAGATATGGCTGTTTAATATAAATTGAATGTTCGCCTGTACGCCGCTCGGGGTCTCCGCAACGAAAAGAAAAGTTGTACTCGGTACCGCTTTCGAATGATTGCTCCCAGATTCATGGATAAGCGGGCATTGACGTAAAGCTTTTCAATTATAGTTTCAAAAAAAAAAAAAAAAGGATGATCAAAGAACTTAGTAATTGATAGATTCCAATAGTCATTCAAAGTTGCGTATTAACGTCAGTTTTTTTTCCACCTAATGAATAAAACAGCGTCGTAACTATTCCATTGCCTCGGTGTATCAGACACGAATACATTGAATAATAGGACACTTCGCTACGCGTTAAGTATTATTTATGTACGTAAGCCCCACGGTTCTCAACATACATAATTACCGTTGCCGAGGTATTGATCGCAAGCCCGCATGAAATCCCTTCGATTGCAAAAATATCGATTCACACGCGTGTATCGCGATAGGAGAGAATGAAATCTTCGTTCAAATCTCGATCATTGCCGATCGAACCGATCGCCGTTGTTCTTGCGGATCGGTCCTCGTCTTCGTTCCGTCTCAGGGACACGTGGGCAGGTGAGACTTGCGTCACGTGTGCGTGTGCACATCGTTCACGCACACGTTTGCCAATATTGGCAAACGTAATCATGAGAATTTCATTACCTTGGTACATTTTTCTAGATCGTACCGAGCGACGATCGTACCCATACGATTCAGGAGTCTGGAAGTCATATTTATTGAAATCTTAAGTAGCCGTTATTACCACGATAATGTGAGCCTGACAAACGATAAGACGATCGGTGTCAATTTATGGGGGACCTCCGTGGGATTCCGCCCGGAATATTTTAATACCAGGCTACGTGTCAAGCCTTAATTGGATAAAAAAGAAAAGGAAAGAAAGGAAAATCGCTGGTGTCTGACAGATACCGAATTCTAAAGAATGGACCTTGTTCTACCGCGCAGTAGTTTTCGTACACTATTGGTATTTTCGTTGAAATCATTATACGTTGCGTATTAGCTTCGTAACACGAGTAATCTTGTATAATATAGAAACCATACTCCCGTAGTAGGTTTCCAAGTTATGGGCGAACTTTGTCGTACGATATTTTGTCAAACTTTCTTTTTATTTTGCAAATGACAGATGACGTGGACAACGAAGATTTCCAACGTAGAAACTTCGTAATCAGATTTCGTACACGTATGACACGTGCATGAGAATATTTATAATACATTACAGTACCTTATCGTCGGTTTGAAGGTAGAAGCTAATAGCCTGAATAAAATTTGCACAACAATTGTTGTTTAGTTAAAGAAGACAAAGAAATAATAAAAAATTACATTTCCGCAATCTGATATTCCAAGTAAAACTTAATAATTTGAGGCACGCTTAGTATGGTAACGAAATATAATGGGCCAGTGGCAGGAAAACACGACGTTACAGAGCTTTAAAGGAGACATCAATGAGTGTTGTAGTTGCCACGACGAAAGTGATTTCAACGTGTAATAGCAGGGCCATCTTATAGGTAAAACATGTCCCGCATAGAGTTCGTGCTAATTTCATATTCGAATCATAAATTTCTCATATATGATATCAGTCTGATTAGCCAACAATGTCTACTTTATGTATTTGCTCGAATGCCATTAGCACACAGATGTGCGCACACTTCTCGAGAATTTACAGTTATTGTATTCCCGCATTTTTGGAACCTCGCAAATCATTTGGCACGAACTGCGTCTCACTCTCAAAATAGCAACAAGAAATAAACGAACAGAGACTCTCTCTAATCTCAGACAATTTATATACTGTTACTAATTCCAACAACAAATATTCTGAGCGCGCAGAGAAAAGGTTTTATTTTAATGCATTCGTACTTGTATTATATGTAATTTATTTACGGTAATCGAAAGACAACGCAATTGCTCGGCGTAATTATTTGTTTTTAATGCTTGGTTTATCGTACGCGAAAACGCGTAAACCCGAGAATATTTTTGCGAATCGACAAGGCTTGAATTGAACGTAACATGGCAAGAACTTTCCCTTATTTCCGAGGTAAAATTAACACTTTACTCCATTGAAGAGCAATGAATTCTTGGCCAATTAAAAATTTTGCATTTCAAGTGAAGGTTAATGGCAAATTCCTGTCCACGCGAGAGTAATTCGTTTCTATTCGTCGAAAATTATTAAATGTTCCCAAATCGTTAATTAAATTACCACCGACGAGTGGAATTTTTTACACGCAATGAACGAACGATTGGCACTTTGATCGGGGTACGGTAAACACGCCTTCCTTGTATTCCACACGACGAAGGAACCACGGATTTGACATTTTAATCATAATATCGTAAACAATCTCTCAAACGTCATAAATTCATATTCATTCGAATTCTGCCTTCGGCGGCTTTAAGTCGGGGAAGAAAAAATTAACGACCTTAAATTTAATTAACGAACTGAAACTCCGGTATTGCTAGATTATCTAGAAACACAAGAACTAGATACGTGTTTCAATGTTGTCGTTCCGAGGAGCCAATTTCGTCAGAATATTCTATGGTTTTCCCCTCCGCCTGAACAGTTGGCACGACTCATCAGGGAAACCAGTCCTCGACCGCTCGTCGTCCATTTTTAAATATTGAGAATCGAACCGAACGGAACCGGTGAATTATCGATTTTCGCACAGGTATATTATCCAATGACGTCATTGGTCTCGTGAAAAATCACGTGATTGTACAATTTTTGTTCCGAACGGTTGCGAAAGCAGAAAATTGGTCAACCTGTTAATTACGCGGCAATTTAAACATGTACGCTATCTCGATCGTCTCTTGTACCTGTTTCTATGTCCATTCAAGGAAGAAACGTTCGATACAACCAGATGTTTACCGACAAATTTATTCGGCTGGCTATCTTGTAACCCCGATATACTGGCCGTACTGGCGAAATATCTTTTTCGTTCTAAAAAAAGGTGGTTGACATTGGAACACCCGCTATATTCTTGGATACCTCAGCATACATTATATTCGGCGTAGCGCGCGAATCGAACAGAAAACGATTACACGTTTGATCGAATGAAATATTGTTCCGCAAAAATCAAATTCTATAAATGGAGGGGGTCAGAAGGCAATCAGTGTGAGTCCACTCTCCCCGAAAATGAGTTACGTAGTTCAAGAACCGTTCCAATTGATAAATCAATCGAGTTATTATTTATGTGCGTGAGTACATTGTCATTTTTTCCCAAGTGATTCGTAAGAACCTTACTCGTCTCGGTTCGAATGCCAATTGACTTACATTGATCGGCTTCTGAACCCTCCAAATCGAATGACGTTTCTACGTTAACGAAACAAATGTTCCGCGTGTCCCTGGTACACTTGGCGCAACTTTTATTCCGCAAACTTTGTACACTTTCTATAGACCAATAAATCACCGCGTCCATATATTTATTTTTATGCAAAACCCGCGCACCACCAAGGAGAGGAGGAAATAAAAATATTTTTTTTTCTTTCCCTCCTTCTATCCGGAATACAAAATTTCCGAATGAACTTACATAATAAGTTTATGTGCATAAATTTGCGCAGCGGTTCCAAAAATAAAATAAATTATCTGCCGTTCCCTGTACGAAATACGCATTTCCCCGGCACGCCGGTCACCATTTACCGATGCGCAATTAAATTCCATCACCGAGACCAATGAACTATCCGTTCTACCAGCGACGATGACAACGACAGCACCGACGAGAGGAAGCAACGCACTGCGGGGTTATTAAACCCATCCGTATTATAATATCCGCGGGTTTGGGCGATTATACACGCGAATCATCCATCGAACACCCCGACGAGTGTGTTACGAGTGTCCATTGACAGTGGCGATTGATGGCGATCAGATATTAACGGTGGCGATTGATGACGATCAGAAATCGACGGACGACGGCACTTGTTAGCGATCTCGAAGCACGCGGCGGCACCAAATTGTCTGCCACGAATCAATGCCACACGCGCCACGCGTAAAATTGTTCTTCTCCATTCCGTAGTCTCCTATCCCCGTTATTTTCCTCGGAGCTCGATTAAAACGCAAACTGTGAGGCCGTCATCGTTTTACGGAAACGTACCTATTGTGAAATATTCGTGCTCCTGGACACGACCAGTCAGTCTGCTACCCGTGTTTACCGGTTAAAAGTAACGGTGACCGAAAAACCGCCCCGTAATAAAAGAAATTATGCATAAAACATTACGAACCTGAAATTGTAATACTGGATGCAACCACGATCGCGTGAAGCGGCCGCGAAACAGGGATAAATAATGTCCACTTCGATCACGATCGTCCGCGCTGCTCGCTTTTATAAATATTTCAAATTCGAAAGTGGGGGATTATGGAAATCGGCGTGCGATGGTTGTTCCATGTGCCTCGGATGATATTATCTGTCATCTCCCGTCGCCGATTTTCCAACGAGTACGCCCCGAGGCGGAACGATTCGCGACAGAGAATTACCAATTTAAGAAAGACGATCGTCATTTTCTGAAAACCGAGTACGCGGTGTTATTAGTGAGAGGAAATTTCAGCCGGTCCAAGGACAACGTTCAATAAATCCGGAGAAGACGGCTCGACTCCGCTTCTGCAAATTCGATTGCGTTTCATAAACGTCGTCGGGGAGTGGCGAACGGTGCGTGACAGTCGAGCAATTAATAAGGGGTGCGAGAAACTAGTGACGCACGTGCATAATTGCACAGAATTAGTATACATAATTATCGACCGTTAGATATTTCACTAGCCAAGGAAGAGTTTCATTTATCGCCACCATACGTGCGCGGTGCGCGTCCTGAAAGAGGCAACGCATTTCTCCATACGTAGACGCCATACCGTTCGCGACCAATTACCGAAGGAAAAGTCGCGTCGCATCGATTCCAAACGAGATCCCGACGATTCGCGACGCGTAAACCGCGGGCATCAATGAACGTCCGTGACGACAATGCCGAAACTTTCTTGCGGCCCGTCTCGTTACGCTGAAACGTGTGTATACGAGGAGGAACGCGGTGAAAAATAACGCTGTCAGCCGCGAAACGCGTCGGCACGTTCGCGGCCATCGGTTCATGTTTCAGTTGCGACAGAAATCGCGCCGCATAATTACGATTTTTCGCCTGTCCATGGCGGACAACAGTCGCACGCGTATCGGGGAAAGGGGTGGCCGGTCACGATCCGGTCTACGTACGTATGTCGTTTACACGACCATACGATTCGAGCGTAAATTTCTGGACCGCGTGCCACAGTCTGCTCGCTGGTTCTTGCGACAACGCATTTACGACTTCCGCGATTCGGTATCGCGTTAATAACTGCGCCTACCTGGTTCGACGGCGGACAAGACACACGTATCGCGATTGTTGCAGAAACAGCGTTGGTCGTAGAGTCGCGGTTCGCTTTCGAACGATTGCGCCCCAATATCTGCAAGCGACACCTTGGACGCGTTTGCCGGTCGTAGCGGTATTTCGTCCGCTTTATCACGGGTTAATCTATTTCGCGGAACACCGTGCCGGGTCGCCTTGAATGATCATCGAGTAGATCACCACATATTTCGGTCATGAACGTCGATGGTTGATTCTGTGCGCGCATAGTTTGGCACGATATTTCGAAACGTCTGACAACGATGCTGCACAGTGTAGAATTTCTTTTCCGAACTCGTCGATTCGTATGGTAATAATACGTGCTATTCGACACCGTTGAACCGGGAGATCGTGAATCGTGCAATTTCCTTTCCGTGGACGTACGAGAAAATGTTAATTGATATAGGTAAGAGGCAAGTTATTTGTGAAGCAATAAATTATTTCGCGGGACTGGTTTATTTTGATTTTGGTGGCGCTATTGACGGATTAATTTGGATTGGCCAGAGAGTATACACGGGAATTGGGCTTGTATAAAAATGTTCGTTAGAACTTGACATCTTTATTGAAATTATAATCAATGAAATGAGTGCCGAGCGTTACACAACTCTGGGCGTCCGTTTCATTTCCAATTTATTGCAGAGATGAGATCGAGAGTTAGGGAAATTTTCTTTGCCACTTTGTCATTAATAATACTTATGAATCTCGATTGGGCTTAACCCGAGAACTCGTTCTACGGTGATACATGTGTTTTCCCGTAACACGATCGTAGATATAAATAATAAGCGGACAACATATTAATTGGTAACCGTAGATACGTGGTTTATGAATGCTGGCAAACGTGTTTTAAATTTGTTCCAACGTCACACGAACGATACAGGAACCAGCTACATCGAACCATCGGCGGTGAAAAATATTCGCCACTGTTTACTTTTAATCTGATCACACCAACTACTGTACATGTAATTACGTCGACTTCTTATTATACCTCATTTTTTCAATTTGTACACCTCCCATGGACTATTTCCAAATATTACCGAAGCAAAATAATACGAAATTTAAGAGACTGCATGTATTACAAGATATTGCACATCGATAGGCAATTTTACTGAATGTAAATTTCTTCAGAATTGCCGATGGTTTTGCCGAATACTGAATTTAACTCAGATAAGCCATAAAATGTTTCATTTGATTAATTAAAAAGGAAAGAACGATGGGTATCGCGTGCGTCTTAAAAATGTTTCATTTGATTAATTAAAAAGGAAAGAACGATAGGCATCGTGCGCGTCTTATGATTCGCAGCTGGCCTTAAGAAACCGCGACGCTTATGCAAAGAACGGAAATGGTTGGTCACGAAGGAACAAGATCGGTGTGTTTCTTGCAACAATTTCAATGGTAACTCGTGCGCCGATAAAGCTTATGCAAGAGTTGTTGGCTCGTATCTGGAGCAGAGATTTAAAGGGTGTCAGAGTATTTCTTGCAACGGCATGAAACCGAGGCGGTGAGCAATTTCGTAACTGTCGCTTTTAATTGCACGGAGGATACGTGTGTTCACTGGCCATGGTTTCATTTGAAAAAAATCTTTGCAAAAACGCTTAAAGTTAGCTTGCACTGCTAACGAATGAAGCGATCAAGATATTGTATAATTTAAATACCATTTATCGTTACGCTCCCCGCAATATGTCATTCGTCGAGCAACTATTAATATACTTAAAAGCGTCTGTATATATTGTTGCTATTAATAATATTGCTGACCGTATTATTGTGAAAATACTAAAATTGATTTAGCGAGTCCCCCATTCGTGCAGCCATAACTTCCTCAAGAATAAACAACGACACGTATATCAAGCAAGTGACCTTTTCAATTATAATCGAAATGGAAGAAAGTTCGATTACGTAAATGTCCCCGCAAATGTATTCCGCCTTGAACAAGAATCGGCATTATCTCGTTACCACGAACAATCTGTCCACCGTGGGTGCTACGCCCCCGAAAAAAAGTCAACAAAATTTCACTTTCAAAACCGTCACGTCACGCCCGAAGCCGGCGCGATCCGCGACATCGAAAAATCCTATCGTCGCGTTTGCGACTCGCGGCCTCGTCGTGCGTAAAAACAAGAAAAAAAAAAAGAAATAAAAAAAGAACGACCGAGAGAAAATTCGTCGAAGGTTATTTGCGAGGAAAAAAAAAACGGGGGGAAAAAAATAATATCCATAAATAGAAATCTGTGAAGCTATTTTTACACCGCAAACGTGACAAATTAGCAGCGACAGGAAAGTAACGGGCAGGAATGAAATGGCTAGAACGACGGGTAAGCGACCTTTTCGACGTTAATCGGAAACGAAGAAAGACAATTCGATTGCGTAACGGATGTCACCGGTCGATCGTCACCTATCGCCAGGTATCGCGTACACCCGCAATCGCGAGCCGCGTTACGCAACTAGTAACGATGCGAAAAATCACTCGTGCGGGACCTATCTACGCAAGGACACCCTACCAGACGAACTTTTCAGCTGTTCCTGCGGTCGCAATCGGCGCGTTTGTGCAACGTTAACGACCTCGGCAATGGGGACAGACACGCGGACAATTATTATCTGCCTACTGGTGGGCCGGCCGTCCCGCGGGAATCATTTCGCATCCACATGCGGCGACGTTCTGATCGCGTTCGACCAGACAATTATATTGTTCCGCGGCGCGATACCGTTCGGATAAAATGCGTTCGGAACGTTGTCCCTTTCACCCGACGGGCTACACGCTCGGCGAACGTTCGATGCATTCGACGAACGTATCCTGGAAAGAAATTCCTGGGTTCGTTTGTTCGTTTTCTTCCCTAAGAATAGTTTTCTCGTCCCCGCCAATTTCGACTTTTGCACCGGAACCTTCGCGCAGAAAGGTGCTTACTCTGTTCCCGTTTTCTTATCGCAGTTCGGGGATCTCCTTCTTGCCTCTTCTTGATATTGAGATTCGGCTGTTACGATAATTTATGCGTGCGCGAATTATGGTAATTGAGATAGGGACAGGTGGCCGTTACGGTAATCGACCTCGGGCAACACCTTTTGTGTTCGGGATTCGCGAATGTCGAAAAATCGAGTTCACTTCTGTGCCGGTTGTCTTGCGATGGCTCAACCTTGACCCGTATCGAACTAAACCGAACCTTAAGTAGGCTCTTATGCACATTTCGCAATGTTGATCACAACACCAATTTCACTTCGACCGTGACTCGAGTCGGCAAGCGACATGCTCGAACGGACCGCCTATCGTTGATCATTGGGCTGATCGAATATTTTGCTCCACTTACAAATCAGGAAGCGAAATAACCAACCCGAGCATTATGTGTGCATATTTGTAATGCGCGTATAGATCTGTTTCAGCGAGGAATCAAAATGACAACGATGCGTATAAAGAATTGCGTGATTTTTATTTAAACAGGTAACGGCGGAACTTTTATTTGATAACATTTTTAATGGAATTTACTTTATTTCAGTGAATTAAATTGAATAGTTTTGAATACTAAAGATGACGAAGGCCCAAGATAATCGATTACTTTTAGCAACATCGCGATCGAATTGTAAAAGCCCCGAGATTCTTTCAAAAGAACGGAGGAATGCACATTTTGTTACGTCAAGATATAGGAAATTGTTTGGAAATGTTTAGTAACGTTTGGCAAACGGTTTGCACGAATTGCAAGCGGAAGTACCAAAACGTAATTGACATATGTGCAAACTCTTTTATTAGCATGTACGGGGTATTGTGACAGTCTTGTTAATGTAATTGCTGATCCTGATGGTAAATTACAATCAAAATAGAATTGTGAAACGCGCGGCGTGCTTGCGGAATAACTACCGTACGCGAGTTTCTTTTCGTTCGCTGCCCAAGAGACAATATGAATGCAAATGATGACATTCTCGATTGTAATGGGAGAATGTAATGTCTACCTACAATAACCTGTATGAAACTTCGCTCAGCGAGTTAGCCAGAAAGTAGAACATAGTGTTTACTTAATTATTTGATGAAGAACACAATGAACACACGACTTTCGAAATTAACATATACAATTGTAATTTTGCTAAGAATGTGTATTAAAGAATTATTCCATTCATAGGCGTCAGTTATTTCAACTAATTTTCCGCCGCAATATTTCCCAGAAATTGTTTTTATTGTAATTGTAAAGTGTAACAGTAATTACATTACATTAACAGTAATTAATGAAATTTTAATAATAAATTCCGTTGAAAGTTATTACTGTAAAGGGAATATAAATTTTAATTTTTTAAAATATGAAGTTAAAGCATGACGGTAATAAAATAAAAGCGTACAATTAATTGACAATTGAAGACAGTGCAATTGTGGTATGCGATTCCATTTCTTCATGGTCGAGTTCCTAGTTATCGAAACCGCAGCATAGCGTGCAGTACATTGTATGTAGGAAGAGGAAGATCAAATAAGGAAAAACATTAACCTTCTAATCTTAACTACGCAATAAATTATAGACCAATTGAAACTTCATATATGTACGTACTACAAAGCAGATATATTTATAGTATAATGTTATTTACCCCGTACTTAATAACCGTTTCCTACAAAATAACTGATAGCCCATTTTATCAATTAATCATTATAATGAAATAATCTTAATCATTTCTAATACTCGTCAAATCCTAAGAAAGATTTGACATCTAATTAACAGGCAATCAGTGTATAACAAATGTGATTCCTTTCCTTGATAATAATTTATAACAATTCTTACATAATGCTTAGCAAGATGCTTTCCATTAAATAAAAAATATATTTACGGCACCATTAATAATGACAAATATTAAACAGCTAATAAATGATATGCAACTGCAAAACATTAATGTATTCAAATAATACATTCTGCCAGGATTAAAACATACACCTACGTTGCTTTCAATTTTGCATTCATTCGTAATTGGCGTTAATCTTCTACATAATAGTTTAAGTATCCTACCTGAAAAATCTGTGTCAAACCTAACACCTTAACGCGACACGTTCTATACCCCGCAAAAATAGTTACAAGCCAATATGAAAAAATCTGATAACACTTCCATAGTAGTTTCCACAAAAAAAGTCCTCAGTACGTATTTGACAATGCCTCGACCACTTCGACGCACTTTTTAAAGCAAAAAGACAGGGGCAACCGGTCCCAAGGAACGAGTGTGCAGTGATTTTCAACCTTGACCCGCATTCAGCCTGCGTAAACTCAGGATCCACGGTGAATCGAGCAACTCCGAAACTGAAGGAGCGTGAAAACGACTTTATCTTATCCGGCCCGTCGTTCGCCGCCGCGTGGAACGTGAAATGAAACGAAATGAAGGACGTGTTTCGGTGCCGAATTGTGTCGAGGATCCAAGATGGATATCTGCCTGGAAGGTAACGCGAACCAAAACGTCAGCTCGCTGTATATTCACTGGCAACCAGAATCAGACGGATACGTTTTATTAATGGCGGCGAGCGGAACGGAAGGGTGATAAATTCAAAACTTTCGTGACGCGTTTCCGTGATCCGACCCGCAGTGGTTTCCGGCCCCCTTCTCGACGAACGAACTTTAACCCTTGCTCTCAGGTAGATTATACTGTTATTAGTTGCGGGGAGACATTTTTTGCTTTAATAGTTCGTTGGGATACACGTAGATGCAGTAACAAAGTGATATTTCTGTGGACATTCGCTGTTCTCGCTTGTAAATAATTGTTAAGTAACAAATCTCGTGAGCATCTCGAGAAAATTAGTTGCTGCAATAAAGTTCGTACAGTGCGAATGTTATTTATTTTTTTATCCATAAGAAGTATCGTGGTATTGGTTTATTTTGTAGTAGTTTCTCGGATGCAAATCATTTTTGACAATTAATATTGACGAATTCGTGGGCTTTGATAAGGAATAGACGTTATACGTGGGACGAATGTTTGATGAAGTGGACAGTTTCCGTTGGATGGGCAGCTTGAACTTTAAAATGATTTCGAGGCTGGTTAATTGATGTTTGCTAAGTGCTAATATTATGATGCGTCCCGTGTTTTATTCCAATTTGATCCTTTAAGTCGTAAAACTATTTATGGACCTCGTTGGGACTTCTGGCAAATTGTGGCCTGCATATCATCAATTTTATTGATTTCTTTTAGCTCCGTGTAGTATGTATGTGAGCCCGCGTTAAATATAGACAGAACTCGTAATATTCATTGTCGCATTAATCACTATGCTTGTCAATTTTCTTTTCAAATTATGTGAAAGTAAAATTTCACTTTTCGAACCTTCGGAAGGAACAAACACGACCACGATGAAAATTGTCGATAAATTGCGTAATGCAAAACCGTAAAAATAGTTAGAAAACACTTGCTGCATAAATTGCTATAATATTTAACGTTTTATAGTCGCATTCGGCTTAAGGAAATATCGTGCAATATGAACCAACATGTACAATAGGGATAATAAAAATGCTAGCCAACGCTAGCCACCAAATAAAATTGTTGAAACACACTTTTATAACTGTGAGATACTGATATCTTTGACATTCCTTAAAAGAATGTCGACCGGTGAAAGAAGCAACGCCTGTCGGGTGTCTTTTACGATATACAGGCCGACGATGCGATCAAAAATTCACTAATCCATATTATTTGAATATAAAAAGTAACAAACGCAACGAAAGCCGCTTCGAATGCAATAATAACAATTTTTTGCGGTACACGAGCTACAAAGGTGAGCATATTTTGTTAACAATGCGCCAACAACAACGCACAGAAGATATTTCAAAACGAACAAAAATCTCTTTCACCGAACGAGCGAAACAAAACCAATCTGAACCTAATGCTAGATACGGGGCACATTTATCCGCTGTTTTCGGCACGCATCTCCGACCGAGTGTATTATTTATACATTCGCCCGGTTAAACGTGTCGATTGAGTACCGCAGAATACAAATATAGCACTTTTGTCCAAGGATAGCGGTTATAAAAGTAACATCTGTAAATGATACCCGTAAGTACGCGTCCCGTCTAGTTCGTCATTATAACAGTAACCATTATCTTTAATAATGGCCGAGTTGCATGCAGAAATAACTGTTTTGCAAAAGTCCGTGCTCGCTCTCGTGCTCGCGCGTGCACGGTTCACGATTCCATTGAAACACCCGCACAATTGCGTTGCGCTCGGCTTCGAACGTAACTGGAAGCTCAAGAAACCCCCAAGAATTACCGTGAACGCTGCATCATGAATCAATAAGACCCTGTTGCGTATTTTGACTCGCGTCGAATCCCATTTGCATGCTGCTAATTGGCCTCCATTTCTTGGCAAGGTTCCTATACACGGTGACGAACCACTTAACGAGACGTTTCTAACAAATGCATCTCAACTGCATTTGTTTGTCGATCCTGTTATTGGAGGATTCGTGTGCGCCTCGACATAAAGTGGTCTCGATAAGCTTGAAAATTTAAAGCGATTCTCATCCGAAAATTTACTACGCCAAAACAGTTTTATTATCGGAGAACTGAATTAATTTCAGTGTCATCTTGCAACCGGCAGATCTAACATTCTACTACAAAAACAATATAGCCAGATCTTTGTTTTTCTTCAGAATTTTCGGAACCGAGACTGTCATTTGCACTTTTGTGCATCTCTTTGCAAGAAGAAAAACAGATTTGTCGGATTCTTCGACCAAGCCTTGCCGAACGTTCATAAATTTTGACACTTCGATTATCAAGATTAGCAGAGCCATGTTTGCGTTCCAACAATTTTGAAAAACATAGTACACGAAAATATTAACGATACACGCCGGTCACTCGAAGGATTCCTTAAATGCGTCAGCCGCTCCATCACACTTCAACGCGAAACTGCGACCCTAATTTGCATCGAATTCAACGCGCGTTCTATCAAACGATTAGGAGAACGCGTTCCAGCGGGAGTAATCTGAAACACTGGTTCCCACGATTCGAACCACGCAATATTAGACCAATTCTATCCGGTCGCTCCGGAAGCAGTACGCCGACGTATGAAATCTATCAATTATCGAAGCGACGTTGCAATTAACCAGGCATTCGAGCCCCCTACGAATCGCCCACCAGGAAGCGGACTCACGCCCCGCGTGTTGTTAAGCAACTTTCAATCGTGGAAAATCATTTCCGCCCAATAGTTTCTTCCTGTTCCCTTCTACCTCTTTGTTTGCAATTATCCAACGACACGGTCCATCTGATGGCCGCCCACCGGATCATCGTGCCAAATTTCCAAAATCAATTTCCGCTCGGCCAAGTAAACGTTTTTTCCTCGCCTTTTTTCCCCGTATTTCGTGTCGGTCCTAACGCTCGACGTTCTTTCACTCCGTGGATACGCTCTCACGAGTAACCGTCGACGCTGTGAACGCGAACGTCGCCTCGTCAAGGCCCCGCCGATATCCTCTGGACTCGACGACGAAGAGGACGGCGGCGTTGCGCGAGCGGATTCGTACGGGCGAACCGATTTTCTCGGCTGGAATTGAAAAGTTTTATGTAATAATATTGGAGCGGCGAGCATGTCCGTCGTGGCGGAGCGCACGCTTCTCTGTCGCGCAATTAACGAAAGAAATCGAAAGAACGCGGAGCGTTTCTAACGCGGGCAGCTCGGCGCGGCGGTTGCATTATGTAAGCAGCGTAACTGAAATAAATAAATCAACGGGGCTTGAATACCGGGCAACGGACGAAACGGTGCTCGTTATTTCGCTCATGACTACGCTCGCCTGCCTTATGATTCCGGGCTTCTATTATAAATCGACTTGGAGGCGCTTCGTGGGAAAGCTGGTATCTAAATTGGCGTGGAATTGTTGTTCCCGCGGCGGTGTTGGATCGCGCGTGAGTACGCCAGTGAACGGGGGGATAGTTTTTGGATAATGAGACAGTTTTATGGTGTGCATCCGATATTTTACAAGAGGCGGACCGATTAGATAGCGCGTGGGAATGTGCGGAGATATTTAATGTTACAGTCGCTGAATTCGTTCGTGGCGTTTAATCGGAATGTTCGTGAATGAGAGATTTTTGCGGTTAACGAGACGGTTTTATAGTATGTAACACTCGATAGGCACGTACTAGGTGGTACACGAGAGAGAAGGTGGTGTTTAATAGTCGCGGAACTTTTTATGGTGTCCAGCATGTTTGTGAATGGGAATGGTAGATTTACCGCGGGCAAGTTTTGTTCTGTGCACCCGATGTATTAAGAAAAAACGAACAAAAAATGACAGAACAGAGAAAAATGTGGGAAAAGGAAGTGCAAGATTGTGTTACAACAGATTGTATTACTTTCGTAATCTTAATTCGACGAATTTTTGTATGTTGTTTTCAATGTCGTAATACTTGAAAGAAAGGGAACACCTCCACTTAAATCATTCTTTACGAATCATAATGCCCAACATGAATCTTTGCAGATGAAGGTAGATTAATTGGAATTGTCAATGTTCTACTCCCTGAATTTATTTCCGTAAAAATTAATCAAATAATTCCGGAAACACAGATAAAAGAAATTAAGTATGAAAATGTGAATCGGGTGTAGAAAATTGAATATGCAACAAGATTGATAAAATTGATTATCAATTGGCCTGGATAATTTCACTTTATCTTGTGTTAAAGGGAAACTGTTTTTTCAATGGTCGCCTGAATAGTTTGCAAAGTAGGCACACGCGAATGGCGTTTAAAACGCACCTCTATCGAGGAGATTGCAGTCTCTGAGCTACGTGTCAAGGTTACGCACATTTTCCGACACTGAATATTTAAAGCATGTGACAGCCGATCCGGCTGACCGTCACCTGACGCGATCGATCGATACCTGGTCGACTTTCGACTGCCAATTGAAAATAATATTTTTGTATTGCTTACTTTACGTTACGCACACAAATGGGCACCTGAAAGATTAATACACCTGCAGTACAGACGATTAATTAAATATTCGTGGGACAAAAGTGTGGCAAATTCATTCGTAGCTGTAAGATTTACACCCATCTTCCTGTATTCTGAAAAGTTATTTACAGTTGTAATTGGGCAAACGAATTTCCGAAGGAACATAATTTCCCAAAGCTTCGATCTGGCATTATTTTGTATAGAAAAAGAATACACAACGGAGCAACAACGGTGGTTCGATTTAAAGTAACGCGATGCACGGAGAAGAACGAGTGACTAAAAGTTCCACCTGCTGATAGACGCGGCTAGATAATAGCTCTAATCGCGTTGGCACATAATATTGATATCGCGCGTCACAGAGCAATGTAAATCCAAGAATTCCCTCTGTCTTTATTGTTGAGCACTTTAAAACCAGTTTCAAGCGGAAGCGTCTCTTTTCCTAGGAATCGCTACACGTTTCGTCCATCTTTCGAATAGTTGCACTTTGGGACGTGATTTACATAGACGATACGAGCACAGCATTGGTCAATGTTGAAGATCGTCGAATAATATTTGAACGGGCCGTGAATGGCCGGTCAATGCAAATTAAGGTAGACAACGACTTATCAGAATTCTCTGTATGTGGACTAACTGGACTGTAGATCAAGATCCCGGTCGCACGAGGAATCCCAAAATTTCGTCCGCCTTTATTCAACATTTCTTTGTTTCGAATGTATTTTGATTAAATAATGGACCGGGAAAATCCACACTCGACAGGCAAACTATTCTGTTCGCATTTGCACAATAATCATACGCGATTAATGGGAATTTTCTGTGTGAAAAATGTAATAGAATACGTCGGGCGAAGGTTGAACAAAAATTGGTATATGTTAAAACATATAATAGGAATATCATTTAGAAAATGATATTCAATTTTGTTATTGAGCGCAGAATTATAGGGATCCGTCTGGCAGGTAATATTAATATTCGTGTTTATTATCGAGGCACTCAGGAAATTCACTCCAGAATTCACAGAAGGCACTGATTCATTAAATTCTGATGATTAATGATGATAATCCGATGATTAATGATAAATTAGATGAATTGTGCGCAGAGTATTAACCACTATTGCCAATTTTTTCAAGTAATAGTATCATTCATTTAGTAAATTTAAATCGATGAACCTAATTCAGGGCCAAGGAAGCCGAACACAATTCTCGATTGAAGTTCTCTCTTATTTTTGGTCACGCTAATGTTTACGATCGGCTATCGTGCAAAGCAATCTTTGTACATAATTTCTTGTTCATAGTTCCTTTCACGACAAACATATTCATATCTGTATCTTTGAATCGAATCATCGCGATTCTGAAACAAGTTTACGTGCGTGTATTATTTTTCTTTTAAAGCCGTCCTGCATAATTCCAGAAAATTAGATTTTTCGATTTCGTTCAGTTCGGTTTGAGCTTAATGGTCTAACCGGCTCAATGACCACACACATTTCTTATTCTAAATGTGACCGTGAAGTCAAGTTCCCGTATTCTGTGTATGATTCATCCAGATTCTCATAGAGTTGAACAAGACGCGAAGCCGCCACCCTGGAGGACATTAGTCGCGTAATATTTGGCGTACCTTTCACTCGAAATTATAATAATCATACCGGATTTTCAGAATTGAAACAAATGGCTGGGCTCCGTTTGCAAAATATTTGTTTACGGCCGGGTAAAACAATTAATTTAATGACGATCAATTTTTTCGTTAAATACCATATTGTGACATCAGTATGTAATAAATGATTATTAGTATAAAGTGCTTATTGATGTGTGACTGCTTACGGAAGATTGATAATAATCAGATTTGGAAAAGAAATAATTAATGATTAATACCTAAGTTAGCAATAGAGTAAAATTTCATTATTAAAGGTAATCGTAAAATGGTTTGTGCTTATTTCTTTACGAAAGTAGGAGAATTTATGTTACCCTTTGTTCAGCATAAATATTACAGAAGATGTTAAGTGTGTTATAATTCCAGAGGAGAGTGATTACATAATACGTAGCATAGTTTTTGGCATCCGATCGTACAGCTTTATAAAAACTGCAAGGTACTTAATAACGTTTCACCCTTGAAAACAATCATCACATAACACGCACCATTACCTTTCACACAGAGTTAGAAAGAATTACAGAAGCTGCCAAGTGCCTTCTAATACGCCATCCTCGAGAATAATTACCGTGCAGTACGCCTTTCACACAGAATCTTACAAAACTTCAGGAGATACTAAGGCACGTACCATCGAAACGTCATTCCTCAGAACATTTATGATATAGTAGCTAATAACATTTTTCAACACGCACAGTTGATGGCCACGAATTAACGAAATCTATTACATGTAATGAAAATCTCGTCATCGTAAATGACAAACAACCTTAGACGCCCAAGATTTTCACACAGATTAAATAAAAATCTCAAAAGAGTCCCTAAACACAAGCTACGTAACATTACCTTTCGCAAAGCCATCTGTAAAACTATAGAAAAGTTCAAGTATCTCTTACACACTGTCCCAAGGTATCGTACATACACGAGTAATCATTAATCACAGATCGTATCGTACGAGTACTGTTTTTACTTTGGATTCTCGCGAAGTTGCGCAAGTAAATATATCATTTTCCCTCAGACGAAACCTCGTGTAATAACATTTATAACATACTATGCAACATTATTCCCCCGTACCAAACTTCGCAAACGATTTACAACATTTATCAATGCTGTCTCGAAGTACGGGCGCCGCAATTCACATTACGTCTCATGGAATTCCATGCGGAAATCTTCCCCAGAGATCACCGCATCGAGACACCTTTCCATAACCAATCCCACAACGTAGCAAGCTCAAGAGTTGCGGACATGTCCCGAAGTCGCCAACCCCATAAGACGAAACGCCACCCTGCCAAACATCTGAATCGTTTCATTGAAAATACCATTTCGGACGGCAACGATCCCGCAGCGTTGCCCTCCGCGCCGGCCTACCTGTAACCTGGATCACGACTATCAGCCCGACCGGTCCCAAGAAAACGAGAATCTCGCGGAACGCAGACGCGAGGAAAGAGAAAAATGTATTCTGGGTGCGCCTACCATTGTGCTGCCGGCGCGGCACCGAGTTCTCGCATTCGATTACGCGAGACGAGCGAATGCTCGAGAATCTAGCGAGCGAGCGAATGGCTGGCTGCACCGGGCAATACCATGGTATGGTATGGTATGGTATGGTATGGTATGGTATGGTATGGTATGGTATGGTATGGTATGGTATGGTATGGTATGGTATGGTATGGTATGGTATGGTTTGGTATGGTATGGTATGGTATGGTATGGTATGGTATGGTATGGTATGGTATGGTTTGGTATGGTATGGTATGGTATGGTATGGTATGGTATGGTATGGTATGGTATGGTATGGTTTGGTATGGTATGATATAGTATAATGTGGTATGGTATGGTATGGTATGGTATGGTATGGTATGGAATGAAATGAAATGAAATGGAATGGAACGGAACGGAACGACAGGAGTGTTACAAAATATCAGCTTTCACCGTATCAACGCTCTACGCTTCTACAGGTATACCGAGAGGTAGACCTCGGTACACTGTATAGTGTACAGCTTGCTCGGTGTGCTTCTCTTGACTCCTTCGTCCTCGACGTAATGTACAACGCTGTCATCAGGGCGGCGCGCGTCGTCGTCATCGTCGCCTTCGGCGATATTCGCGCTCGTTTTTATGCGTTCGATCCACCTATCGACACCTCATTATCAACCGTGATCGAGGACCGTGATCGTCTTCGATGGTTCTGTCCTCGACGATCCTATTTGTCCTCCTCCGTCGATGATCGTAACGGTAGACATTTAATTCTGCCAGATTTGCAAGATGGTTGTTTCCCGTTGCGGGTTGCAATTTTGAGGAAGACCGCGACGGGGAGGTTGAGAAAAGATGTTTCAAGGGTGGGGAATGAATTGCCGAGTAAAGCGTGTACGATTTTATTGTATTTTTTGGGGGGCGAATTATAGTTGGGGGAGCGAAGCGTTGAAGATTATAGTATTATTATTATTGTCTTAATTGTTCCTAATAAAATTTAAATACCTATATCTTTCTATCACGTTCACGTTACTCTTCTGAGAGTCTCGATGTTCTCCAGAGTTTCTTGCGGATGTTTAATATATTTACTATGATTTTGTAGATTCGTAACGTAAAAATTGTAGAAGTTAACTTCAACTTTAAAATAATTCCTTAAAAGGGGATAAAAAAAGTTGTAGAACTGTAAAGTCGCAGTGGAAGGTGAATCACACTGGATCACATTAGAACGACAAAGTAAACTGCGAATCAAAACTCGGGAACCATTGAATACGTGAGCACGTGGCCGAAAAATTCTCTGTCGCCGTTTAAACTTTTAAGTAGGTCGCCCCTCGGTGGGGAAATTTTTGCAAACGCAAAGGTTAAAAATCAAGAACGGTGAATTAATCTGACTCAGTCTTTACAAATGTAAATAAGACAATGAATTTTTAAGCAGGATACCTACGGGGATACGAATTATTTGGACCAAGTTATTGACAATCGACATAGTCGTACAATCCGTGCAAAAGAGAAGAGAAAAAACTGGTATCTAGCAAATGAAATGCAGAACACGAACAAAAATATATCCTGTTGAAAGCAGGTTCACCAACTATTTGAATGACGTATTTCTCAATGATTTACTGCAACTAAATACCTCGCTTGCGAACAGAATGTTTTAATTTTGTAACGTGATCGACAATGAGCAACGTCACTTTTAAGGGTAACACATCTTTGCTTGCCTCGTACATTTATCCTGTTGGCCGGAAGCTGACGAACAACAAAAAAACATCCTTAAAACCCACCTTCGATACTGCACAAACATTGATGCAACAATACCATTCATCGTGACATTCGGCCAATAAAGTTATCATTTGTTTTAAAAAACCATGTGTCAAAAAGCCATCCGCGGAACAATCTCCCTTTAATGTTCGAGTGGGGAACAGAGATTGACTCATCATCCAGATTTCCAGGGTTGCGAGCATAAAAATTGATTTACCCAGAGGCCAACTACCTTTTCCTCCTCTCGTTATGTATCATGAACTACTATATTAAGTATTAAGTATCATCGAATTCGCATCGACAAGGACGAAAAACGAATTTGTCTTTATTAATAGCGGCCACCGTAACTAAATGGTGTTTCAAATTTAGAAATTACCCAATTGTACCATTAACATAAGGCGCTCGCTTTGCATAATCCAATCTAACCAAGGGAAACGTTTGCCACGAAAAAAATGGCCGTTTCATTCAAGAGCGAAAACGAGAATGGCGCTGCAACACATAGTAGCGCAGGCCAGTTCCCTAAATCATAAATTTGCATCGGCGAGCCATCCGAGATTCTCGAAATTTCAATGTCCCACCGTCCGTTCGTCGATCGTAAAACCTGAGGAGCAGTTTCCTTGTCGTTGAAAATGACGAAACCGTCTATCTACTCCATTAAACGATGTCCACGAAACCTGGAAGCCTTGACAAACAATCTCCAATTAGTGTCCCCGGAGCCTTGATGGAAGTAGAGTTGGCCGGCACAGAGGCACGACTATCGATACACGGCGAACGTTCCCCTCGACAGAAATCGAGACAACCACCGCCAGGTTAACAGCCTAATAAAGCTGATCGCGTAGATGGTCTGCGGTGTGCTGCTGATGGGTACGTAAACCCTGCCGGAGGAGACTCTAATGAATTGCGTAAGCGCGTGTGTCGCGAGAGAAGCCTGCATTAGGAAAACGGATGTTGAGCGTTCGCTAATCAACCGTTGCCGGACCGGTCACCGAACTAAATCATTCGTTAATGGGAGTTGCATTTACGTAGAAATGTACCGCGTCGAGTGTGCCCCCGATTGCAGCTGAATCGTCGATTTTCTGGAAAAGAAATTTGTACCCGTCGACGAACGGCGATCGTGGAACAAGACGGGGCACGTTTGCGAACCGATCTTGCGACACTTTTACGGTAGATCCGATCGTTTCTGAACAGTTTATTTATCTTTCTGCAGCGGTCCTGTGTCAAGTTTTGTGAAACGCGTCTGCGTTTCCCGAAATGTCGTTTTCAAGAGAAATCGCGATAATGTTTGTCGGGAACCGGACGCTCGTTCGTGTTTCATAAAACGGCGAATCGTAATGGAATGTTTATTTGGATTTTAACACCTACGTATTTTCGAGAATTTATATGCTATTATGGTATAATTCGTCATCGATATTTTCTCTCTGTCGTTTCTGTTTCGCTTCAGATACCATTGGGAATACCTGTATTGTTAATTAAATAAACATTCGTGTCTAAACACAATTCGCTTCGGGTCTGTTGACAAAAGTATAGACCCGAAGAAATGAATTAATTATTGTTCGATATTTTGCAGCCCCGTTTGACGATTAAATTACGAAATTTATGAATAAGATGGAAATGATAACAGAATGTTTCTTCTCGCGTTCGCTTGCGAATTTCTTAATTGAAATTCCAGTCATTTCAGAGAGTGCACCACTCTGTAGAACGGCCACCTACGTTCACGTGGAGCTCCACGTGAGGGAGAGCTCAATGCTACGCGCGATTGAAAGTAAGCTTTTCTTTTTCTTTTTTTCCCAACGATCTCGCCGAGCTGCTGGGACCTGTCTAACTCTTGTAAACCGTCGATTCGCCGTATTTTTGAATCACAGCACGCCGGAGAACCGTTACCACGTACGTCTTACGATCAGCGCGTGTCCGCTGGTGCTATGAACACATTTTTGACCCCGCCCTGGCCGTTAGATCGGAGGATAGTTGAAATTCGTGGACAGAACTTGCGCGAACAAGGTTAAGCAGGTGCCGTGGCGAAACCATTACCGTAACATTTTCTAATTGTAAGTGATACATATTTCGCCGCGAGTGTGCCTGTTGCTTCGATCTGTTTCAGATAATTTCATCTAAACATAGTCTAATAATAATTAGGCGCGCCGACGAATATAAAATCGTGCATTTCAAGTGTCGCTTCAAACGTCATGAAACGGTGTGTCCAAACGTGGGATAATCACGAATAGAATTATCGGCTACCTGAAATAGTAGTTAAATGACCGGGGAGCATGCGCAGCGCACCGTGCAAGATAATTTTATTATAAACGCCACCGTTTAGCGCAGAGATTATCTCCTTTATGTATTTCGCAATAAATACTTGTTACAATGAAGCATTTATATCGTTGCTCGATCTGTGCAATTGTTGGGAAATTTAACTTTCCAATCTGCCAAAGGATAAAGCAAACTCTAAATTATACGAGATATCCACGCGAAAGAGAATTCCTCGGATCTGACCGACGATGGGAATACCTTGACAAAATAAATCCACTAAAACCTACGAAGGAACCTATAACATTTGTAAGTAGGCGACCCCGATCCTCCCAGTCACAAGAAGCAGGATGAGACCAAAATCGGCGGAGAATTTAATACCGGTCCGTCGATCCTGACATTTAAAATCCTTTCAAATCACTGTACAGCTCTCCTCTCCCTGTGCACTGTCGATTAAACATGGCGAGAGTCGCGGCGATTATAGCTCGCGGGAAAGGACTTTCGACGCTCAAGAAATCGCCGATTCACTTTTGCAATCGTCGATCGTTGCGCGCCTGATCTCAGCCAGGCAAATGCAATAGACACAACGCGTACACTGACTGTCAAAAGATTGGGACCACTTCCTCGGCTGTACGAACGTCGAACAGCTTGTCGACAATCGCCTTCCTTCGAAATTAACACCGCGGAGACTGATACGCGGTTAAATTAACGTCGTCTCGACGTGTCCGTCAAATTTCCAACATCCGATTGTTGTTAATCGGTAATTAAATTTCAGCGGAGCGTCAAATACTCGGCGGTCTTGAACTTTTGCGCGACACGATATGCACGTAATTGTATGGTGAAGCGGTAGCGAGCGAATTTTCGATTTCCATCGTACTCGACGGGCACCTAGGTCATATCCTTCGCTGAATCATCGCCCAGCGCTGTCGGCTGTCTGAATCGCATTCACGTACAAATTTCACCACGGAAGCCAAACCCGACGAACGTCGAGGATCGTTCCGTTCGACTTGCCGGAATGGCAGCAATCACATCGGACAGCCGGTCTCGCCGACGCGAAACTGGCTGTTTGGCGAATGGTCGGCAGTAATACTGTAACCGTGACCCGTTCACGAAGTTCGTTTACCAAGTGTAATAATTCGCTTCCGCGGCTTTCATAGTTTCACTTTTTTGCGGACGGTCACGCCGAATGAGATGGAGCGATTGTAATCTGACGAACGAGCATAACGACGATTGCTAGCTTAATAAACACGTGGCCCTTCTGTTATATAAACGTGCCGACTTCTTGTAAACCGTCGTACTGCAATTATGCGTTCTTACTTTCCGCTCAAGAAAGCACAACGTTCCCAAGAGAACGGGCGGTGTTGCACTTTACACGAATGCCTTGACATAAATATGAAATTAGTGAAAAGGGAATAGCGTCGATGTTGAATGAACACGCTGGAGGAATTGGTAATAAGTAGTAAGTTATAGTAATACCTAGGCATATATCATTCTGAGGTATCTATATTTGTTGGTATTATGGTTAACGGAAAACCCGAAATAAGAGTAGAATTTCGAATGAATCGCGAGATATCGGGTCTCAGTGAATGCAAGCTGCAGGAAGAAAACCTGCACTCGTCTACTGATGGGGAAGTGCCCGATGGTGCAGCATGGTGTCAAAAAACTACAGTGGGATCTCCACCCCCTTGAGCACGGTCTACACTAGGCCAGAGTCCAATCCTGACTGGGTGAACCCGCGAACCTGAACCCCAGGCCAGATCGACCCTTCATATAATACCCTTGAACCCGAAATCCGGGTCAAGTAAACTCTGGATCTAGAAGCCCTCACGAGATGTGCATCTGAATCTGTAACTCGTGCCAGACCAGCCCTTCATTACCGTCCAATAATTCTTGGACCCCGACCCAGTTCACCCTTACAAGCCTACTTGTCGGGGTCTGAAATCGTCGTGGTAGTACCGACTGAACGAAAACCCAGGGCACGTTAGTCGCACTGTACATACGAAAACCTAGGCCCCCATATTCGTGCTGCACGAGATTTCATGGCCTCGGTATTATGGTTGGCGTGGTTCCAAAGCACCGTGGTCATACTGGACGAGATTTCTAAATACCTTATCCATACTACACGATGTCCTAGGACTCCATGGCCGTACTGGGCGAGATCCAGGGTCGCGGGAGCATATTTGGCGGGGTCCCAAGGTATCGTGGGCATACTGAACGAGAATAAGAACACCTCGGGCATACCGTACGATATCCTAAGATCTCGTTGCCAGTGCGCTACATATTATATTCAGAAACAGAAGCGTAATATCTTCGTAGGTAACGAAGAACTTTGAACTTAATAACCCTAACGCGGAACTTAATAAAAGCTGTAACATGTATGCGCATTACGAACCGAATCGAATAACATTCCGCAGTACTTGAACGTGAAATACCGTTTTAGATAATGAACGAATAAGTTGCTTAATATAATGATATAATAATATTGCCGATATCTTCTGCTCGTCGATAATAATGTTACTGGATGCGACACTAGATCAAAGCGGTAGCCTGGGAATAGAAATCACGGTTGAAATAAACCGTGTCGAATTTCTGGGCGACTGAAAAATTCGGCAGTGCTTCAAATCACGAGAAAACGATCGAGCACGGCCTACTTCGCGCATGAAACTATTCATTGTGAATACTTATCGAAAGGTCGGTTTTCTCCGGGCGTGAAAGCGCCCTGCAATCGGGCACGGGACTCTGCCGCCGATCAAAAACGACGCCACGAACGGTCATAATTTTATTATTACAAAATTCCATGATCTCGATCAAGGAAACCGGACCACTGCCGGAAGGAAACTGGTCGAGAATATTTCCGCGCAATTAGTAACAGCTTTGGCCACACGTGAAAGCGCGAGAATTAAATCGGCCGCTCGAGCAAAGAAGCGGAAGCAAACCTATGGAATATTCTCCATAAGCTACGTAATACCCAATTATATTAGTCAGCCGCGAAACTTGTGCCCGAATGTAAATGGCAAACCTGATAGACCGAAATTTGTTCGCAGAAAAAATTGGTAAAGCGGGTGAGAAATTGGTTTTTTTCTCCGGCAAAATTGAAAGAGAGAATTGCTTAGGACTGAATGCTGGATATTGCTTGGGCCTTTTAATTTTGGTATTTAATTTTACCTGAATTTTTAATTAAGTCGCGGTGGTCGCACTTTTTATGTTCGTCGATTATACTAATTTGCTTTAAGTGGATAGATCTAAAATTATCGTTGTTCGTTGAAGTGGTCATGCAAGTTCTTCGTGGCTCTGTTGTGAATTTGGTTTGATTAGTACTCTTTACTTTTTTTAAAGGTTTGAAGATCGATAGCGGGCAATTTATTTTTTTGCGTTTTAACACTTTCACGTGTTAAAACTGTTGGATATATATTTGAACGGATACGGGAATGCAATTTATTCTAGGTAACCAATACAGCTATGACGTACGAATGTATGTATTGCGCATATTTTACGCCAAGCGCACCGAGGGGATACAAGTTGACCCTTGCCCTACAATCCCGATTTTAATTTGCAGACAGCGAGGCTCGATGAATTCTAAACTTTATTTTATGCGTAAAAGATATAAAAATGATGTAGCATTTTAATGTCGTATAAAATTATTATTTTACTTGGAACCGTATTATTCATATCGATACACGTACCGATCACGTTCGCACGAAGACGTACTAAAATCCGATCTTCACTTTAATCGTAGTCTAATAATAGACTTGTCGCGACGACCGTGATTTCGAAATTGAAAAGATTAATTTTCACTCCAATGCAAAATGAAGTTACACGTACTCGTGCTGAAATTAGTGTGCCTCAGCTCATTAATAATAACGTTTAATCTCAATCAGCAGTGTTACCAAACACTTGTTATCCCGTGTTTACTATATGCACTGGCCGCCTTTCCGCATTCTAATTAATCATATTACATCCTCGTGCTTAAGTGAACTTTACGCGTAACTAATAGGTCCAACTAGAATTAACCGCGATCGTTTGCGTATGTTTGCGTCCACTTTCTATTTACGATATCAATTTTCTGAATGCTCCTATCGACCAAATGGACCAGCGGCGTGCCCCCGATTGCCATTTGTAAAGGCACATTCGGTTGTCTATACCGACCGAAAAAAAATTCAGCCGATATTATTAACATGTCAATAATTCAGAGCCCCGCCGTGTTTAACTTTCGCTTCTGATCTCTGCCTCCTACTTTCTATCCATTGTATCAGATTCTTGTAATTCGCCACGGGGAAGGAAAAAGAAAATGAAGTTTGAATATTAAACGGACTGACAATTGGAAGCAAGGCTACACTACGTCTTTCACTCTTATAAATTTTCATCGACGAGGAAAATATGTATTCCGTAACTTTCAATCTCTATCTCGGGCCAAAAAGAAAGTAAATTTCTTAAGAGGTATTCAAATATTTCCTCAATCCTCTGCACCGAGGAAAGAAACAGAAAGTTCAATCAATTATTCGCTTCTCCGTATTCAGAATAGTCCCAGAGTTCTCCGTCCGTTCCACCAATTCGATAAACTAAAATATATAAAAGTGAACCAAAAAAAAAAAGAAAAAAAGAACTCGAAGGGACAGTACACGTTTCCATTCCATGCGCAGTGCCGTCGAATTAATTAATATACAACACCCAACGCAAACGATTCGCGGAGGAGAAACAAATGCGAATGCGAGAAGCAACGTTGGATCAGACTATTTGGATAATTGGATCGTTTATATAATAGGAGTTCACTGATTTCTCCTACCGCTGATAAGTTCTCGTCGAATAAACCGAAGTTCACGATGGAATAACTACACTTGCAACAAGATTGAAACATTCACTTGCCCGTGCTGTACTCCCTCCCGTCCTACGTGTTCAAGCTATTCTAATCGTCCGTGTAACAAGACTCACTGCCGACCGTAATAAGAGCGTTGAATAAATTTCGACGAAAAAATCCAATAACTGCGAAATACAATAATTCGATGCAATATAAATAAATCACCGCCACAGAGACGTCGTATAGACGTTCCACATTCCTTATCAATGTTTCAGTACTTCCAACGCACACGCGTATGCACAGATACCGGCCAAACCTAATTCGCTTCACGCAGTCGCGCGAACTCTTCTTACTCGCAACTTTCCCGCAGAAGATTCGCCGAACTTGTCAAACATCGCGGACCCACAAAATATCCACGCCGTCGCGACAATGATGCACGCCACCTGAACATTTTCACTGCGCAAACGTTCGCCGCGTATTAACCCACCTGCGTGGCCCCTGTTATTAACGACACCGCCATACTCGACCAGACGCGCGTCCCACGGAAACGCGTTAGACACGCGATAACACGGTTGACAATCAATTTCTCTGCATCGCGCCGTTACCACTCCACCCTGTCCAGGTGGAGCAGCCCGATCGTTGAAAACTCCTACGACAGCGTGCCGAAACGAGCGGTCGGATGCCGTGCTCTTCCAAATACGATCGTTTAATTAAAGTGGCTGCTGCCCGACGTACGTCGTATACGTGATATCGGGTAACAGATGCAAAAGCACGTGAACCATATAAGCGGTGGTTGTCGCGGCCGCGTTATACAATCGCAGGCCACGATTTGCCCGTTACGGTGCGTGCATACGAGGCAGCCGGAGATATTGAAAACGAGAGTTTCAATCTGTCCGCGTGCGGCTGTTTCTCCGGCCGCGAAGGAAAGTGTAACGGGCCGGAGGATTGTGCCAGAGAATAGAGAAATGAAAGTGGCCTGTGGCTGTCAATGGACCGCGTTCATGCACGAAGTCGACATTTACCGACAATTAAAGTACGCGAAAGAAACGGATGATTTTTATTCGTTCGGAACGGTGTACGATTCGAGAAGGGAATAGGAAATATTTCTTGTCCCGCAGGATTTTAACGACGGCGTGTGTATGTACGTGTTAGACGGAGGATGTTATTTGGTTACTTGACGATATCGACACTGGGGAACAATTTTGCTGTGAACCGCCGAAACTGCAATTTTACTTCGGGGACAAGAAACATATGAACTTCTTGGAAGAGATATTGCTGCCCTTTGAATACTGTTCCAAAGTATCTTCAAAGTTTCAAGAATGTTGGCGTTTTTTTAACATTATCCTGTTTCGAGAATATCGGGATGACAGCTTGAAAATCTTAATGCATTCCACGAAATTTTTGTGCAGGTTGACAGTCTCACTGTCGCGACAGTCGATCGAAGTAACCTGCGTTGCTATTGTAATAGCTGTTAATTGTGTTTTCATGTAACGATTACGAGACGACGCGGCGTCGCATCTGGGCACGAAGAAAAAAAAAAGAAATCGTCATCCTCATTGTGGGTTCGAGCCGATGCTGAAATTTCCTTAAACGAAAGTAGTAAATCCTGTTTGTAAAACAAAACTTTCAAACTGTCTTAAACTCACGGGCTTAGCAATAAGATCTTGATATTAAGGAAACGAATACAGTTACAATCTCTATCTATCTATGCAATAATTTCATTGTCTCCCAAAATTGAAACTAATTTTCACGTACGAGGAAACGTGAAACGTATCCCAACTTAATATATTTAATTTCTTTTTTCCCACCGAATCGTCTCGGTCATTTAAAAACGCAGGAAGAAAACTATTTACAAATCTGACTGTCGTCTTTGTTTATAATTCCCGTGGAAATGATCGTTTCGCAAAAGGATCAACTATGCCTTTCGAAAGAACCGTTTAAAACGTTTATTCCCATGAAAGAACTGTCTTGTGAAATTTGGTAACGTCGGAGCGAAAACGGAGTAACGCTCTTTTTTGCACACGAGAACAGAGGATTTGTATTTCTGCAGAAACAAGCAGTGTTCGCGGCATCGAGCCTCGAGGTACGCTTGTTGCGCGCGACAAACGTGATCATTACGATTTTCTAACCGGGCGGAATTACTTATCTAAATAAAAGTCAGGTACCCGCATCGCGCCTGTAAAGGAGGATGCATGACACTGACACGTGAACACGTTTCTATGGTTGGACAAGGGCAACGCACAGTGGGTATTTAATTTACTATTTCCTCTGCACACCGCTTTTACAAAGCGCTGCTAAGTGTAGGCATTTTGTTTAATTTCAATGTTAAACTTTCCTTTCATTCAATACGTCAATGTTGCTATTCATAAAGGAAGACACTGGGGAGGGAAAATAATTGCGGCACAATTGAAGGCCTTGGAGACTGAGGAAATTATATAGTATTTTTGTGGGAATTGAGTTCCCTTGCCGAACGAAGGTGAGTGGAATTCTTTTGCACAGAAGTTTACTTTCATCTGCCCTGCCATGAAATAAGGAAATATAGATAATAAATAGAATCGCTATTCAATAAAGAACGCAAACTTGTATAATGAAAGCAAACATTTGGAAGTAAATAGAAATTCAAACGAGCCTCCACTGAATATTACCGATAACAAATTCAGACGAATCTTTTTAGAGCTCACATGTTCTATTATCTGAATGTAATATAATTATCCGCAAGCTGTTTCAACATCTTAACGATTGTATGCAATATGCAACACACCCAGCTGCACATACGTACGTGCGTACGTAACATTCCCATCCAGGCAAATGTAAGTTGTACCTTTATTACGTTCATAAAAAAAGTAAACCATACACACGTATCTATGTCGATGTTAATTAATAAATTTCCTCCACAGTTTCTAAAACTGTTGTCCAATTACAAACAAACTATTTACGTACTCGCCCAACGGTTGCGTGTTTCGTTTTCCTAACAATATACTTCGCGTTTAAGAAACCACCTGTATCCGACGAAACGAAAGGGGAAAGAAAAAAATTCAAGATTAAGAAATAAGATTTTTAATCGCACCTGCGTGCCCACGATGCGAGACTACAAACGTGGAAAACTCGAACTTTGGCATGCTCTTTTATACTAAAAACAACGTGTCGAATTTCTGGCCTGTTTGCTCCGTCGGAAATGAACCGTACGAAATTATGCAGTAGAAATGAAAAGAAACTGGGACGAGGAAGTGGCGAAAGTAGCACGAAATTGGAGATATCTGAAATTTTCGAAATATGTAATTATGCTGCTCCAATCGTACATCGAAATGGTAAGCACGAGGGACAAGTGGATTTGGGCCGAATTTTAGAAACATTTCTACAGTCGAGACAATTTCCGGATGCTGATTTCGAATAGTGACAACGAAATTTAAGGTACTCCAAATTTACCTAGTAATTAACGTCTTCTGATTTCGTAATCGACAGATCGGTAGAAAAATCAAGCAAGTTCGCATTGTGAAAGTTTTCAAATATTTCTGTGTTTGAAATAATTGAAGAATAAAACAGTTAGAGACGAACGAATAATAAGCAGGAGTGAATTAAATTTATTAACAGTAATATCTTCCAGACGATTCTGGCCCTATAATTTTGGAAAAGTAGGTCAAAATAAGTAGTTTGCAATTGAATTTAGTATATTATCAATAATACCAGTTCTAATTACTGCAGCATCTAGTGTCTCAATTCCTCGCCTTCAATTATATTAAAAGATAAAGAAGATCAACGTTCTTAAGGAATTTGACTATCAACTATTCCTTTCAAAACAGATGCACCACTCTCTGTAACACAGGTTGTTGCTTTTTAACTTAGCCCACTTTCGTAATCAACAATTTAAATATACGAATCGTTGGTATTCGTGACGCAAATTAGAATTACGATTATGTCGTGTGTCCATTTCATCAGGAACAATGTTAGTTTTGCAATTAACGTCGTAATCGGGACATACACGATTCAGTCGTTCGTCGGTCGCGAGTTCAATAAAATTCCTGAATGAATGGATGTTCAACGTTTATATACGTAAACAGTGTTTAAGTTGCATCGAGATGTAATTTACTCTTTCACACCCACGATTACCCCCGTTTCTTTTTGCACGAAAAGTAGATAAATGACAATTGCTAATTCGGAATGATTGACAACTATGCGTGTAATAATAAATAGAAGAAACAATTGTATACAAAATATATATGAAATAAAAATTTTACAACTTCACCGATCGAACGAAATTGATCAAATTACCTTTCAACTATATAGCCGTCTAACTGCATTCCTCGCTTTGGCAGAATGTAGTATTACTGCCTTATTAGATTTCGGATGACCTTTACATTATTGCATTCGAATTGGTAGCAAACTAATCAAACTAATATTGGCAGGCCAGCGTGAAGGATTTTCGTACCGCATAGAATTGAAATTCGCGCCCTTAAATACAACTCAACGCAAACTTGATGTGAAACTAATTGAAATTGTTTGAGCAACATATCGCATTCCTTCAAACTCAATACCCCTCTATGTACGTACGCGATTTCGTTGTTACATAAACCACATCAACTGGCAAAATGCTTGCGATTAAAGTCATTCCATTCGAAACAAGTTTTCTATGTCTCGTGGTAGACAATTAATGTTGGCGAAAGAAAAATCATGGCGCCAATGGAAGGAAACATTGTCAACGAGCTGTCGGACATACAATTATTAAACGTTTCCCTATTCGGGAACATCGCAAACATTTTGGAAAGTCGAATTGGACGTCAATGGAAAAAATGTAAAAATCGTTACACTTTCCTCTTCTCGTCGCGGAAAATCACGCCGAACAAGAAATAAAGATCCCGAACGTAACGCGTATTAACGTTATCGGCATAACAGTCGGTGTCGAACAAAAAAAAAGGAAGAAAAAGAAAACACTTACACACCGGTATGCCCAAGAATAATCGCCGAAAATAAACATGTCCTAAGGATGCCAATAACACTGACAATATTTATCCTGTCACGATTCTGCTTAACCCGAACGCGTAACACAGCGAATTACCATCAACAGCCACCGGGCGTTCAAGTGTTTACCGGAGTCGAAATGTTTAACAATCGTATTAAAGGAGAATTCATGGGAGGACTTACGTCATTTATGGTCGACAGGATAGCAGCTGCGTCGATCGAGTGCACGATCGTCCGGTGTCCTCATGTTTCCATCATCGTGGCTGACGGGATCCTCGGTGGCACCGCGACGACGACGGAAGGACGAAGTGTTCACCGATTCAGCTCACGCACTACCGGGACAACGGCGGGCCAAGTTTTCAGCTACTACGATCGATGCCCGCCTCGATCTTTCCCTCGGCGCCAGTCGAAACGAAAAGCCCTCAACTTCCGGCGTGACTCTGGTTGCGCACCAATTTCGTGAACACTGTACACATCAACACACTGACGGCTTCTGCGACCCTCGTTTTCCTCTGCCTGCGTTCGTGCCCGCGTTGGAATAGAAAGACAGGCAAATTTCAGCGGAGAGAAAAGGAAAACAGAGAAGGGTCGTGATCCGCGCGTAGGCGTGTATCCTCGCGATACGAAAGAGCTCGTCTTCCGCGGTTACGCAAACGCGGACACGGGCCCAAGGAATAAAAGTCGCGGTCCGAGAACCAGAGAAAACTGTGGCTCGCGTGCGTCGCCCGCGGTGAATCGCGCAAGACTGTGTCCCCGCGGCACGTTCTATGCCCTCTTAGTGGCCAGGTAGTTGTCGTCGCCGATTTAACGAGGCCTCGTCGGTAAACAAAACGCGAACATACACGATTTCGGTGGGGGTAATCGATACATTGGGCACACGGTGAAATTTGTCGTAGGTTCTTGAGGAGTCATTCAGATTTATAGTGGTTGATTACCCATCGCCGGGAGACACAGGTTTGAGGGGATTATAAATCCCGTGCCGTTGTAATAACAATGGACAGGTGGAATAATATTTCAAGCGGAAAACGAGTTTTGTCGGACAGGTGATATCTGTTAATTTTGATTATCTGAGACGCGGAACGAAATATTCGAACGTCGAGCTACGAATCTGTACTTTGAATACCTGCTGAAAGCGGGGGGGGGGGATATATCGCGATGCATGAAACCAGTTTGCCGCAGTTTGGTAAAAGAAATTTATTTCCGATTGAGGCTCTGCTGTTACGAATTTGGTAAACCGAATTTGGTAAACCGTGCCTGTCGGGATGTTTGTCTGCTAAGACGTCTAGCGAAAATTCAAGTATTTCGTAGCAACAATCCATTTGTTTATCCAATTGTTTTCATTGAAGATCTTTGTCGTGGATTTGATTAATTGCGTTTCAACTATTTCAGATCTTGGGATCTAAACGATTATGAAAATAAATGTACGATGCCACGTACGACCGTGATAAGTTTTGGAGCACGTTCTCCAAGGGATTCGCGCGGTTCAATAGATACGGAAACATTTTATGCTAAAAGTAACTTTCGAGTTACAAGAAATTATTGTTGCCTGTTTGAAACATTCCGATTAATACTTCATTGCTACGACACATTTCGTTTGCTAAACGAAACAAAATTTCCGTCCAATTGCTCGACTATAACGACTCCAATTAAGAAATACTCCAAGCGCTGCACAAATAAATTTCTCATTCGTACCTTTAAAAACAATCAAAACTGCCATACATCAAACTCTTCTGCGATACCAACACCATCAACCAGAACTATCCCCCGAAAACTTGATCCTCTGCCGTGTACCAATAATTACTCATCCAGTGCTATAAAAAATCAACCAAACCGCCTATCCTACGCACACTCGACTGATTTACTCCTCGAAAAGACCAAATTCGCAAAAACCTGTTCCATCCTGTTGCTGCTGCCAACGACTAAGGTATACAACACCTTGGGGTTTAGCAACGGCTGCGAAATCGCCGTTTCTTGACGCTAAAGTGAGCACGCGAATACTGGTGTAAACCCGCCAGACGCATACACCTTTCGTGGCTTCCTATTAGCAGTTCTCGCCTATCCCCGTCTCAAAACTTCAATCACGAAATCGATTTCCCTGGATTAATTGGTCTATGGTCGAAACTGCGTGCACACAATCGAATCGACGATCGGCTCAACCCGTGGCAATCATTGCCGTCAAGATGTACGCTCGCGCGAATAATACGAAGATCGACTTCGAGAGCGACAGGTGCGACTCGGCATAACGCGCGTATCGTTTTCTCCGGTTTTTTTTTTTCAGCGTTGCCCGCGGAAATTGAGGCTCGTATACGGTATCTGGCACAAGGTGCACAGTACTCCGTGCACGTACGGAAGACGTGCACTTTCGCTGTCGATCCGATACGAACGATATTCTCCCTCGATCTCTGCGTCTCAGAGAGAGAGTATCCTTGCGCGATACTAATATCCCGGGACACGAACACGGCCCCGCTGTACTCCCTTTCCATTCTTTCCCTCTCGTCTATTCGTTCGCGTTCCCTTTTCCTTTCGATTCGCCTCGGAAACGACGCGAAGACGAGGACCGTCCGCCGACAGAACGGAAACGATCTACGATCACGGAGAACCGCCGAGGCTAGTTTGTTCCCTTCTCCGTAAAATCACGACCATTCCGTCAACGACACCGTACCTCATCTCGCGCCGTTCGTAACGCCTATCGCGTACAGAACGGTTAACTATGATAAATAAATGGACCTCGTCTCACACGGTGGCCAGAATGTCGCACGACCAGGCTCCCGCTTCACGACAGATCCCGTAAAGTAAAAGATCGACGAAACGGAGAGGGCAGGCCGGCGGGAGAGCACACACCGCGGTTTGAAAAATTAATGCGAATGCGCGAGCGGACTCGGTCTAACTGCGGACGACGATACCCGTCGACGTTGGTAGCAAAAGTAAAAGGTGGGGAAACGACCCAGGGACTGGGGATTACTCGCCACCACTGGCGATTGTGATTGTTAGCGCACGGTTGTCCCGTGAGTAGAGACCAGAAGAGAAGGTTGTTGCTTTGCTCTCCTCGCCTTCGGATCGGTACGCCACTGGCCGACCTGGCTCGTTTCAAAATCGGGAAAGTCGCCGTGATTCAGGGGTGGGGAGGGGGCTCTGTCCTTCCCGGCGAGTATGTACCCCGGCAATCGGTGCTGCTATCGGTATCGATTGAACGCTAACGATCACCAGCTCGATCGGTGTTCTCCGCGGCGTCGATTACCCTCGATCGTCCCGTCTCCTTCCTAACAACAGGCCGAACCGATCGTCTCTTTAAGGAGAGATCCGTCGAACGGATTCTTTTCTTTCTTTCGCGGGCTAAGTTTCAATTATCCGCCGATGGCGCCATGTCGGGACTGTTTTAATTAATTGGGATAAGCAAAGAGTGAGAGGGGGGGGGAGAAAGAGAGAAAGGAATGTACGGAGAAAGTACTTGCATGAACAACGTATTTGTCTGAGATGGTCGAAGATGGTGGACGTTTGTTATACGGATCGCAGTTCTCTGTTTCGATTTGCGACCCATTATCAAAGGTGTTCTTCTCCTCGCATTTTCATCGGCAATGTTTGCCGGTTCGTAATATTCGCGGTGTTACGCAAGCGCTGAAATCGACCGGCGAACTGTTTCTAGGAAAAGAAATTCGTCGGTGGATTTCCTTTTGGTGGAGTCGGTGGTGTTTTTTCTTCGCGCCGGAGTGTTTGGACGTGCGGTGATTTCTAGGTGATTAGCGTTGGATCGCTGGCTTGTGAGAAGAAAGTTGCGCCTTTGCAAAATTAATGCGACCAGAGAGATCCGTGCAACGATGCTGCATTGTTGCGGGAGATGGTTCCTATGGTATTATAAAATGAAGGACAAATAATTATGTAAATAGACCGATGCGATTACTGTCCCAAATGCGCATACGGCAGCTTCAATTGCTTAAAGGCTTAAAGAGTTGCTACATTCAATTCAATCTTGGCAAAGACTTTTCATATCGAGGGCTCAGAAGGCAATCAGTGTAAGTCCAAATTCCTCTGAACATGAGTTTCGTAGTTCAAAAACCTCTTTAATGTAAAAACTTTCAGTTGATAAATCAATTAAGTCACTATCTTCATACGCAAGCAATAGATGACCGTACTTATATAAATCTTATTTATCTCGGTTTGATTGGCTTCTTAACCCTTCATACATCCTTTACTATAATTAAATATAATGTATCGTGCTATTACTGTTTATGAAGTATAATTTAACAGAAAATACAAGAAAGCAAGATATTTCTAAATAAGCGTATCGCGATATTTGAATCGTCGCTAATCCGTCAGATATATTACCCGGTGTCCTCCATGCAAACGCGTAGCGCCTTGTTCGATGGACACAATTTCCCCCGTATCCCTCTTTTCCAAGATCCAGAACTTGGACCCGTTCCCAATATTGTTGCATACTATCGTGCGCCCGAAATATCAAAACACAATACTACACGAGACACCGACTGAACCATCCTGTTGCAGGCGCAAGACACGCACCACATATACCGTTCACCAAGAGGAAACGATTGCAGGTCTCTCGAGCGGAAGCGTGTCTGCAGTTCGCGTGACTCGTCCCGGCCGAATCTTCAACCCGAGGTTTACTCTTGACTGCTGTGACATTTAGCCATCTCGCGCAGTCAGGCCAGAGGACGTGTCCGAACCCACTGAACTGAAGCGAGGATAAGAAAGAGGAAGAAGAAGCGGGTGGTAGCGTGGAAAAGAAAAGAAAGAAAGAAAGGAGGGAAAAGAAAGAGGCGACGGATCGTCCTGTTACAAGCGGGAGAGACAAAGGTAGCGAAATGGAAAGGAAACGGCCGGAGGCTCTTGATTAGAAGCGATCGTTTTCCGGTTTTCCGTTCGCGAGCCACCGCTGCCCGGTTTGCCCCCTTCGCCTTTTCCTTCCTGCTCGCTCTTTCGCCTCGACGCGACGGTTGCTCGCCTCGCGAGAGGGAAAGTATTTTATACCACGCTTGGCTTGGCAAGAGAAAGGGGACACGGTCCGCTCCTAATTTCTGTTTTAACTCGGTGAACCTATATATCGTGGCCGAGAGCGTGTAACTCGACGCCAACTACACTTCCAGGCTATGAACGCCGCATGTATACCCGACGTCTGTGCGCCGACGTTGTCCCCGAAGAACATGTTGCACTGTGGTGTGCACGTAGACAGCGGTGGTCCAGCGTGTACAGCGGCATTATTATCGTTCATATCGTTCCGTAATGCCCTCAGCTGTAAGACACGGCGACGGCAAAACGAAGAGAAGGTGGTGTGCAAGCGCGACGAAGAGGCAGACGGGCCTGTCCCGCCGTCCGCGAGACGAGGATGCAGCCTCTCGACTAAAAGTGAAATCGCCTGTATATATACAACGTACTTGTATCATAGCTGTTATTATATGTTATGCCAGGCTTCGGAGGAGGACTTGAAACCGCGATTACAGCAGCTGCACACCGGAACAGGCGAACGGCGCGCGCGCGTGCGCAACCGGATATTAGCGGCGTGGACATCGGTTAAATGATGGAGAACGTCGTCGTCGGCGGACACGTTCTTAGGTCGATCCATGGGCGGAGGTGCCACGGGGCCAGAATGGGACAATGATTTTTTGGTTTGTTTTCGGCTTTGTTTACTATAGGGAAATCCGTATACGTATTGTTTGCAGCCGGTTGGCGGATAAACACGAGGCGTGGGTATACCTGCGTTAATTACGAAAGTGAAAGTGTGGGTCATTCAAGATACACGTCGGCTTGGAATTATACATATGAAATGTGAAAAGAAATCACGGATCTTCCTCTTTCTGTTTATTTTATGTAACTGATCTTGATGTTGTTCCCGCGGACCCCGATCGTTCATCGAGCCGAAACCGAACAATACGCGAGGTGTTGTGTTTCGCGTCCGTTGTCGCGTCGAAATTAAATTTTGCGCTACGCGAGGCGTTACATTCAATTTGCGGGAGGCAGACCGGCGTGTCGAATTTGTATTTCATTCAGTTGGATTTTCGTGACGCGTTGTTCGAGAAAATTGTATGGTTTACGGTGTGCAGATAATGCTAAATTCTTACGTAACGTGGAAACTAATTGTTTAACGGCGTTAGTTCGTATTAATTTTATTGGGAGAAGTATCTTGCACTTGCTTCGGTGTCTTATCAGGGGAATGATGTCACGAATACATTAGTATGTTAACAAATATACTGATACCGTGTACGTAAAATCATTTGGAATTTTAAAGCTTACAAATTTGCATACTCTGCGCTTATACGATATCATTTTTGTTCATAATGCGAACAATTAATGAGCGTTGGTATCGGTACGTAGCAATAAAGTTAATTTATGCTCACTATAAATTCGCTAAACATTAATAGACTTATAAATGGGACTCCGTCCAGGACTTCCATTTTGTGCAAACGATCCTTCGCGTTTCAATTTATGCGACAATACAAAATATGTAAAAAAATCTGTTATTTTTTATGCGCGAAATATTTCAATATTTATGAACTTGTTTAGCGTTTGCAAATTTGTGCAAAAATGTATTGCTCTATCTAACTTTACCGTTTTCTCCGCTTATTCACATTTTGTTCAAAACGTATTTAAAATAAATATTAAAAATATAAATATCTTGATTTAAGCTTGCCAAATAAAGATATTTTATACGCCGAATTTTCATTTTCCGTTTAAAATATTCTTTTCCCTCAATTCTGCGTACCGTCTGTTGCCAGAAATTGAATTCGAAATGTTTCCGTCGATTGCTCCGATATCGAACATCGATATCTCGATGAAGCGAAACACATACGCAACTTTGGCGGGCGGCAAAAAGCCGTTCCGCCATTTTGACGACGCGACGCTCGTCTACGACGAATGTTTTTTGCGAGGTGTCACGATATCGATAGCGAGCAATAACTTTTTGCCACCAGCGTTATGCTCCTCCATTTAACTCAAGCGTCACTTGAGATCTCGCAACATTGAAAACCGGCGATTTCGTAAAAGAATTTCACCTTCCTCGTGCTTACCGCGAGCAACAGAAGTCCTGTAATCTCTCGATATCCACTTTGATGATTCATCAACTTTTCTTCTTTGTTTTTTCCTCGAGTCACGCCGATGTTGATCCTGATGCGTGACTAAAACACTATCGATTCCGGTGTTACGAAACAGCTCTTGCGTTCGGCCCTTTATTATGCACAATAATCTTATCTTTTGCGCGCAGCGAGAATCATTTCTGTAAAATAAGGGGAAAGAATGAAGCATAGGGGTGGTCGATAATAATTTAAAATTTACCACAATTGATAATGTCGCTCACTACAGATGGGGTTCAGATAAACTGATATAATCATTTTTATCAAGCTCGTTCAATATTGAACGATCTCTCAGTTACATTAATGTAACCGAGAGCCGCTATATATACTTATTAGAAGTGAATGGAAATTTTGATAAACAAATTGTAGACTGAAGCGAATGGAAATTTCAGAAAAATTATAAACGATATTGAAAGGGATGGAATTACGAATGATCATAACCTATAGAAAAAGAAATGAAGTACAAAGAACTTTGCGCATACCGTGACTCCATGCAACTAACATAGTTCCTGAAAGAGTTATAAATATTACAAGCAAATATTTGTAGCGGATATATCTGAACATGAAATTACGCGGCTAAAATATGTATTTAGATATGTATCTCGCTTCGAGCAAAAAGTTTCACATACGGAACTTTCAAAGGAATATGAACTAATTATTTAAAATAGTGCAACGCTGTTACCTGTGCAACACACCCCACATGTTGAAACTCTTGAAGTGAGCATAGTTCGCCGATCGATAAAGCCGTTCGATTAAAAAGGTATTGACTAATTACGTCGAACGGCATTTTCCACAAAAGATCGAAATACGAATAATCAGTGTCGCATAAGCGCGGGCTGTCAGCATAGAGAAATAATAAATATAAGGCATGGATAGATTAACAATTGTTGTGCAACCATCCGGTTGGACAGTGCGTTGGTAATAAAACGGCAATGTATACCTTTCACAATGCGCAATGAAGACCGTGACTGCATGAATTACCGGTGCGAACTCTATCCAAAAACCTTGATCAATCGAGATCTCTGATCGAATTTGGATTCGACTCGTGTACGCTGATACGTTTCATAAAATAAGCCCAACGATAATCGATCGTTCTATAATCGAAACCGCACATCCTCCTTTTCTATAGTCCAAATATAAACGTTTGAAATTTATCGATAATAATCCTCTTCCTCTTACAAGCCTCTTCCCTCTTTAATTAATTTCATCGATCCTATCGTACGACGTAAATTCTGGACTTATGATAGGCGCGCTCAGATATTTAAAAAAACAACGAAAATGAAATAGAAGGAGATAAATGAGAAAGATGTACATTTGCAATGTTTATTTATAGCCTCTGATGAAACATGAGTTACAGTTCTGAGAAATAATCTTGATTCGAGATCGAGACTTAAAAAGAATCTGTCCTCGTTATCGCTCCCATCGGTTAGTGGAATCTGCGACGATTGATATCGAATTGTAAATTAGGGAAATACGTCGTTATACGTATCGTGAACGATAAGGGGACTTTTCTTGTATCGTACGGATAAATTGTACGGATACAAGGCTTGTACAATTAACAAATTCTATTCGACTGTTAAATATTTCGCCTTTGGTTTCCCATATGAATTTGAATTCAAAACAGATTTATTGTAAATATATAATAAATTAAATAATTAGAAGAGTGGTTTAAATATATTGTATTTGAAATTAATATTTATAAATTAGCAAATTATATAACAATAGATTAGACCGATTAGATTGATATAATTTGCGCGCCCTTACGATGTTACGAGAAACCGTAGTATAAACGCAAATTTATTTGATTTGATAATGTTGTTCGTCGCAGAACGTTTAATCAGTGTACGCCTATAGTGATACATTAATCATTATTCTAAGGGTGCTCAAGATTTCTAATTTCAATAAAATCACTATAAATACCAAATCAGTGTTTGGATCTGTTCTTTATCTAAAGCACTATTGTATACCGTTAGGCTGTCTTTTCTTTTAATCAAAGTACACAGTACAGATAGATCGCTAATCACTTCGTCTTGTCTAGTCGGCTAATATCTAAATCTCCGCAAACAAACTGATACAAGGAGAGGTAAGAACTGGTAGCCGTTTGGTTTGATTTTGTGTATATCATTGCGTATATTCATTAGTTAATAATAATTAATTAACAATAATAATAGTTGACATATAATACAATAAGAGTAATAATTAATAAGAAACTAATTATCTTTCCTTCCTGTGACAGCTGCCTCAATGCCCTAAAGATCCTAGCAGTCCTACAGAGTTTTATGTTCTTTTTCTTTTGGAGTTAGAAATGAACAAAAATAATTTGATAGCGGATAGAAAGGTTTTGTGCTTATGTTGTAACACATATGTTGGACGCGTACGTCACTCTCAATGTTATTGATTACAATTTTACTCGTGTTTTTTTTTTGTTGTTTTGCACCCCAATCTTCACCTTTTGTTACGCACGAGTTAAATTACCATAATTATTTTAAATAGTTTACACATATATATTAATGACTCAACACGTAAGCCCTTACACAAAACTACTACTTCTTGTGTTTATGTCTCATATAAATCATGTAAGTAGCATCTGTGTTTTAAGAGTGCTGGAAAACCACATGAAACTTTGCTTTACCATAAACATGGACGTCAGATTGTTCGTAAAAACAGTCGCGAATATTGTAACGATCACTCTTGTTAGCTAAATGTTCCACTAACTCATACTTATATGATTTATATAAAAATGACAAACTTCCTTCTATATTAAACGTGCAAATCGTACATGTTCATGAAAAAGTTTTCACAAATATCTTCTCTAAATATTATGAAAGTTCATACGTACTATAAGAGAAGCTACGTTTCAAAAAAAAAAAAGAGGGAGTACAAGTATTAATATGCAGATATCCCAGCTTATCATGCAGCTCAATATCATCTACGGCAGTTCTGTAATCATTTCTCAATAACTGTTTCGATATCTGATTTTAAATTGTTTGCTCGTACGGTTATATAGTAGCAATCCAAATAATCTGCACGTCCTTAATTTTTTAATAAAAGCGAAAAGTATGAATAGTTTAGTTTGTGAACGATAACACCAAAGATTAGTAACGTTCAAAGCATTAAAATAAAAGCGAAAGATCAATAGTACCCTCGGTACAACGTTTTTCGCTTCCAAGCTAACCAAGATGAATCTTAAATAATATACGATAAAAAGAAATCGTTAACCTTTTCCAAAAAAAAAGAAAAGACAAAAATATAGGTAATTTCGAGTCATGTCATGATTATCCTTATGCGAAATGATGGCGTGGTTCCTTGCTGAAAATGCCAAGTCAAGTAAATTTGTCACCAGCACATTAGTCCGTATAATTGTGCGCCTGAATTAATTTAAAGGATCAACTTCAACGTAATCGTAAATGAATGACGATGGTGGATTAGTAGCATCGGCCAAAATTTCGGTCGATGTCAGTTCAATGTCTGAATTGCGCCATGCAGTGGTATCAGCTCCGCCGATATCCAGACCAAGTCGTAAATTAGCTGGAGTATTGCCAATGACAAAGTGGTCTTCGGTCAAAGGTAAAGCATCTTTTAGCAGAAGCCTGAAAGACACGATGAACGGGTAAACACTATTGTATTATTTTACGGAACTAGCTGTGGCAACAAAAATGCATTAAATAATTGCAACATAACGTGTAATAAATGTGTATTAAAGTATTGTGCGGTATCCTACCAAATGCTTTCGTCAGCGACGATATGTACTTTCGGTACAGGGAATCCGTTAAATGGGGAAGCAACTGGTAATGTGTAGGCGCCCATGTTTTCGAAAATGATCCAATCACCGAGATCCATTTCGTGTAATAAAACATTTTCTACGACTTGGTCCAAACCATCGCAAGTTGGTCCCCAAATGCTTGAGGGGGTCATCTTTCCACGACCTTTCTGTTAATGACAAGATACGCATTAAAAACGAATGTTGAACAATATTTAAGTAAGTACAACTAGTTTCGAATGATTACCTTCAGAGGCAACGGAGTCACATGTTGATGATCGTACAGTAGACAATTGAAGGAGCCGTAAACACCATCGTTGATATAGTACATATTGTGCGTGATTGTGTGTGGTGAATTTTCGTCAGTACGCACTGAACGCTTGCTATGAATGCTGGTAGCGAGAGTAAATGCAGAAGCAACGTAAAACCGGCCAGGTTCAGCGATTACATGAACAGAATCCGCTATAAAAAAAAAAAACATTTGGGAACGTATTAGATTAAATAAAAAAACGTGTTATGAAACTGTTCTGATAACAATGCGAATCAATGGTACTCACTATTGAAGTACTCGTCAAGCGCTTTATTCACAATGTCAGCAATTTTATCAATGCTGGTTCCTTTGTTTCCAGGATAGCCCCCGCCAATATCTAACAGATACGGTTTAAAACCGAGATCTGTTGCTAAGTCAAACAATGTCTTTGAATGACGAATAGCTCGATAAAAAACTGGTGGATCCTGACAACCAGAGCCAACATGAAAGCTGATACCAATAACATTCAGTCCTAACATGAGTGCGAGACGTAAAAGATTGGGCGCTTCGTATATAGGATCACAACCAAATTTCATGCCCAATTGACACTGAGCTACTTCTGCGTCACAACGGATTCTAATAACGACCTAAAATTAATAAAAAATCGTGAATTCAATAACTTGATACGACGGATAAATTCTCTACACAGAATAAATAAAAAAAGAAGGATATTGTTCAATACCTTGGTAGCCGGATGAAGTTTCTTAATCTTATGTAACTCGCTTTCATTGTCTACTGTCATTACATCGACTCCAACAGCACTGGCATGACGAATATGCGAAGCTGGTTTAGCTGGGTTGGCAAAGATAATTCTTGACGGATCTACTCCTACACTCAATACTTTGTTAATCTCCGTCTGTAAATTATAATAAACGATAAATCTCGTGTAAATAATAGCTGTATCAATGGCACAGTGTCAAATTGCACTTACTTTTGACGCACAATCGAAACCAATACCGAGGGCGGCCAATACCTCGATTACGGTTAAACTATCGTTGCATTTTACAGCTGAAATATCACGCAAAACTTCATGAATTTTACATTCATCATGGAACGTGATTCATAATAATAATTAGTAATTGTCTTACCGTAATACGGACTGACGCGCGGCATTTTTTGTTGCCATATTTGATGTTTATGTACAATGTCTCCAATATCAAGTACATAAAAGGCTTCTTCTTGCAATCCGCTTAGTGCGATATCTTTGATGATGCTCATAACGTTAGATGCACCGTCCAAAACGTGGATACGTTCCTCCAAATTTGATACCTTCATATTGACTATTTTATAAAGTTTTTTTTAAAGTTACTCTGTAGGCGCTAGGCAGCAAACTGAAATAAAACGATTATTGGAATGTGAGATATTGAAGGTATGTAATGAATTTTGTATCGTATGCTAAGGGCTACATACGAGGCAGCTGTCAATGAGAATTGGGTGAGTCGTGAGGAAGCGAGCTAAGACAAGATCACTATGGGGGTGCTAGCAAAGCCACGGGGGCTCTGCGTTCAGGGCCAACTTCCAGTTGCCGCAGTTATTCACGCACCCACCAATAGACTGGCCCACCAGCCTATCGCAGATAGAACCCTGCAATACAAAACAAGCATTTATTTAATATTATTATCCCTTCATCGTGTCAAGAAGTATCATGTTGGTAAAATACACTAATTATATCAGTACACAAGTGAACATTGGTTCAGTCTTATATTATAAAACATGTTATTTATATAGTAATGCACTTTTTTTTTTATATCTATGGAATCTTAAGTACATACAAGTTCTATTTAAGTACATTACGAATATACTAACTGCTCTCTTCTTGAAGGAAGAATTTTCAAGCTGAAAGATCCAGTAGAAACCAAATATAATTGTTATCAAAGTTCCTAAACTGATGCCCTATTTCAAGAAAACTTGCTCTATTAAATATTAATCTCTTCCCCCCCCCCCCCCCCCCACCCAAAAATAGTACTCAAGAAGAAAACATATAAGCATATGATAAAGTAATCAAATCTTTGTTCCCATTATAGATCCTATCATAAAACACTATTCACATTTTTCATTTTCAGATAAAAAATACTTGAAAAGAAGTAGTATTATACTTTTGTACTTGTACTTGGGATTATCAAATGCAGATGTATGGAATAATAGACAAGGTAATGCAATCCAAGAACTACCTCGAGCATACTTATTTTATTAAGATATTTTATAGACAAGTTGAAAGACAATGGTATCCTCAGCTGAAGTTTAATTTGTTAAAGTGAAACATTAACCAAGTGTGCAAAATCGATTCATTTTCTCCAGACCAATGTACATAATACCACATGTCAAACATTTTCTTATGGATCCAAATTTATCTTATCATATTTTATCAGTGTTAATTAAATGTATTTCTTGTCACACCACAAAGATATTAAACTGAACCTGGCATTAGGAGATGTCCACATAAATTCTATGTTAGTTTCTGTTAAAATAAGCCTTAAATATAACGAAAGCTCTTCGTATAAACTCTTTTATATTTTTGCAAATGAAGAAACCACTAATAATACATACTAAAGAGGAATTTGTATATAGTAAAGAAATATAATAATAACCTTCCTCTTCATCGAGAAACATCTAAACTCACCTGGCGTTTAAAAGTAATTCTCGTAGCTTCTATAACACGTAACACGAATAAAACAAGGCAAGCAAATGGTATAACGCACTTAGATCTCTACAAGACAACTGTCTCTGTAATAATTTAATGGAAAACACTAACACCAGCAATGGAACAAATTGCGAAATAAACGCACTTTTCTTTTTTACAGTGGGCACTAAATGTGCTGAACGAAGGAGCCTAATGAACAATCAAGAACACGGGCTACTACTGAACCTGAAGTAACTATTTGGGCCACTATTTATACGAGAAAGATAAGTACTATCAGGCAGCCTTTGCATGGTACCAAGTCTACTTCACAGAACAAAGCTTATCTGACGGCCAAGAAATACATGGTTCACAGAGATCCAATTGGACATGGAGGGGTACTGCACACGCCACTCACAGATCAAGTCTTCATTGGGGGCATGGAAATACCATGTACATAATCTGCGTTGTGCTGTTGAAAATTGTGGATAAGATCATTCATCAAATTCAATTGACAGGCAACTGATAACACCCATGTAATATGTTCACAGTTAAAGTTCAGGTGCGTGATGTGATTACTTGTACTTGTCGCTAAAGAAGGAAAATTCGTCTAGCTTAAGATGAGATAAAAGTGACATTGAACAATTAAGTGCCAAACTGTGAATACTATAAAATATGGTAATATATATATATATAATATTTATATATATTTATTTAAACAAATAATAGAAAAATATATTTCCTTTTTATGGGAATAGTGAGGACAAAGTGATATATTATATTAAACGGTACACAATAATTTATCGCAATATTCGGAGATATTTTTAGCAAAAGTTACTAAACAGTTTTGGGTCAATGATGTGTTCAGGTAATGTCCGCTATATTCTTAAATTGTACAATGAAAATATATTTCGAATAAAAAAATATGTTAATAATCGAAACATATTGCTTAAATGATTCGATACAATGATACGCCTTTTCTTCGAAATTACGTCATTGTTGGTAACGAAATCGAAAAATCAATGGAGAAAAAAAAATGGTTATCATATTACTTCCATAAATATCATCGTTTAGTAAAAGAATTCATTCCATGTTGCATGAATATTTGTAAAAAAATCTTTAGAATTCATCGTGGTTTTACTGGTTTGTACAGGAAATATCAGACGGAGTTAGGTACTAGCAAGTCGAAGATAACATAGCATCGGAGTACAAACGGCTGTGCAAACATGATGTTAGCAAGATGGTACAATGTTTGCAAATAACCTCTACTATTATGGTAACACGTATTGTACTGAATGAGTAATTTCAAATCGAATCAATTAACAATTGTAAAACAGATAAGCAGACATTAATGAAATCGCCGTGAAAGTGCAGTAAATTGGGATTGACGATTAAAATGGAACAACGATAAAATAGTTGCGCATAATAAGGAAATGTTCTATGAGGAAAATAGTGTAATTATGATTCATGACTCGAGAAATATTTAACTTGTCGCCAAAATATATTCTGTGTCAAGAAGCACTTATTCTATAGAGAGCACGTTGTGACTCACAGTGAACTGAAATTTTCACGTGACACAGGACTACAGCAAGTAACGTTAAGTGCAATTAACGAGATTCAATCAAATATTCATTAATATACATACCTTATCAAATGATCGCCACCCTGCGGGTCGGCACTCGGTTTTTAGCGGAATGATGGAAGTTTTCGGTGACTGGATCTCAAAAATCAGTCAGATCGGTCGATGAAGGTTGAAGCTTTGTTCGTAGTGCGACCAGTACCTGTCGAATTCTCTCACGGCCAGTTCCCCGTTAATAGTATCGAGCAAAAACATTCGTTTGTCCTGTCGTAACCGTTTAAGAGTTACGAAAGAACATTAATATGGTAGTCGATTAACACGAAATTCGTAAGTAATTTAGCAAAATGTCGAAGAACGAAGCTAGCCCCCGTAGAACCTCCCACGGACACACCGAGCAGGAGCCCCCGGAAAGGTTCGTAAATGCATCCAGCGTATAGCACATTCGATTTTGTAGCTCGAACTTCGAGTTATTAAACTCGATTACACGGACAGTATCGATCACCTCGTTTTAAATAACTCGCGAGGATAATTTAAAATGGTATAAGTCACTGCTATTTATTAACAATTAAAAATAGGGCATTTCTTGCGTTAACAAAGCATTTGCTCGTTAACTAACTTTTGCCTTGCAATATAGTAAACGTTGCATAATGAATAAATGTCAAGGCAAGTTCACGATCTGGATTATAAAACATGTGTGAGTTTTTTTTGTTTCTTTATTTCATGTACTGAACAATTCATAAGCTTCTCATCATTCAATTCGAAGTTGAAAAATTAAATTCGCAATAAGCAATACCATGTAAGTAAAATTATGTACGATAACTGAAAACTAAGAGGTACCTTGTAAGTAAAATCGTTATAATTAAACGCGCATGTATATGAATTTAACGCGTATGCAAATTAAAAAAAGATAAAAAGAACTGCGATACGCATTAATTAGTACAGATAGATTTCATATTTTATTATCTGATTAAATAACACGTGCAAACATCCATATAGAAATAACGTAATTCAAATAACAATTTTTATTGACGTCAATTAGTGAAGTTATTGAAATCATATCAATACAGGTGACACATAAAAAAAAGAACATTAACTTAATGTTTTATCACAAGATGGAAATGTAAAAGAAAGCTAAGAGCTGTATTTATGTAATACTTCGCCTTTTTGCTAATATAACAATAACAAAAATAATAAAAATAATTACAACAATTAGAGTTACATTACACTGAACCAATGATTACAATAAATTGTACTCCTTTCCTATGAAATGTGGTCTGATTAGATATATCATTGTAAAAAAAAACACAACTGATATATGTTGTGAATTCTATGAATACCCATAGCTAAAATCTTCTAGCCCATGAAATTATTAAGACTGAAAGATACGTTGGAAGTTCACATTTATTCTGTCTTTAAAGGAGCTGCGCCAGTGAAAGACCTGACGACAGTCTTGACCAACATTACAGAGCTAAAACAAAATTGCTTCCATTAATATCACTAAATTACATGTATATTAAATATCTGTGTAAAATAGATACCTCATTATAGCGAGCATTCCAGCTGGCATTAATTTACCAGTGGTATGGTAACGATAACCCATAATTCCACCAAGAATTAAAGTTGCTGCTACAGAAACTCTAATATTTGTAGGATCTTGGGAAGTTTGATAAGCTCCATAACCCAAGACAGATCCAAAGACAAGACCAGCACCCAGAGAAGGAATTGATTCTTTAAGAAGTTACGCGATTTTTTTACTTGCCATGGGAAGACATTTGTTATTAGTTATTTTTAAATGAAAAACACTATCAATGTTTTTCATACATACAATGATCGTAGATACAATGCATGCATATGTAACGCAGATAATCAATAAAAAAATTAGAAATGTTGTGTATTAAAATTGTTTGATCGCTCATATCAATGAAATTTTGGAGAATATGAACTTACGCGCTTTAATATAACCAAATACGCCACCAGCTGCTACAGTGGCGGCGTACATATATCCGAGTACATCGTTAGACATGCTTTATTGTACAATTACAATATCTGTATTAAACGTTTACTTTTATAAATTTATTTGACCACTTAACTAAGCATTAACGAAGCGTAAATGATAAGCAGAGTATATTTATTTTCTGCGAATCACATTTATAATCATGATACATTTATTTTATAGATAGGGCTTCATCACTTACATGTTGCCTCGACTGTTGCGCTATCTATTGCAGCTAACAACCTTACAATACGCCAATGAAATGCCGAGACTACGTAGGTAAATTTGTTGCTCAATTTATTTATGAATGCGCTGAACCAATTTTTGGCAACTGCATCGCCGGAATTAAAACTCAAAATTTGGAATGAATTGATGTTACCAATAAGAATCCAAAATTTCGTACATATCCGGGATTATTTTCTGCGGAATTTATGCCGACTACGTATGCGATTTTTATATGCATTTGTATTTAAATTTCTCATTAATTTAAAAAGATTTACAAGTGTGCATATTAATTAAAGAGAAATTATGATATGAACGATTTATGGTTATTGATTAGTCATATGATATCAATTAATATATACTATCAAATATATCATAAAATAGTTGAAGAAATTGTAACAATTTAATATATGACAATATATTATACATATAGTTGCATAACTTATTAAATATTTGATTTAATGTAATTTTATGTAAATATAAAAATAACAAAAGAAACAAAATAAAACTACTTCGCGCAATATTTTTTATCGTGTAATATGTAATTGCAATAAGGAAAACGATGATGCAATTATGTATACATAACTTATGCACTCTCCTAGGAAGGAACCTAAAGATATTGAATATGTTAAAAGCAATTGAGCATTGAGGGGGGCACATGCGTGGAGATGTATACAATACGTATTTTTTTATGTATTTACTTTATTGACATTGTCTTTCCATTCAAAATTGCTTAGTCAGACAAGTCATGTGCGATTAAACCGATTGTGAGCAATTCATCGACTACGATATCAGTTTTCATAGCGTTAGTTAATCATCTGCCGCACCCTGGTCTTGACATACTCTTCAATATACTATGTTGTCTCAAAACGTATTAGTTCGAACTGGGAATATACTTTCCTTGAACGAGGCGAAAACAAAAGCGAGTCAGAGCCCTACTGACGAGGTGGGTCTTTCTAATTTTAAGCAGTGAAAGAAAAAAGAAGCAGGGAAATTTTTACATAATCTTCTGGCGTAATGTCACCAGAATCATAATTCACGAGGTTATGTCAGTATCACAATACAAATTTTGCAATTTCTTTTCAGCTGATTGAAACACTGAAGATTGTACTTCGAGACAATGAAAGCAGTGGTGAAAATCCGATAACTGTATGATCATTTTGTACCCGGTAAACATTTCTTTTACTTGGTAACTTGTTGCTAAATCAGTGGAAATTTACTGATTTTTAGATCCAAGGTGCCCAAGATAATGCTTTAAAAGATATCAATAGAGAGGATGTTAAGATAACTGTTAAAGTATTTATGTTATCGTCTGATGCAAACTTATTGAAGGAAGCTATAGATCAAGGTACATTTATCACTTTTTTCTTGTAATTTAAGATGTCTCAAATAATGTTTACGACTAACGCTTACACCGAGCTATGTACTGTTCTTTCAGTCTGTAATTTCTTAAATATTAGTGCAATCGAGTCACTGGTAATTGCTTATACAAGCAATGAAGGTTCAGAAGATTTATTGGAATCGTTAAAAAGTTTATGGACTGGTATAGAAGAGTACGTCAAGATTGGCAAATTATCGAGTGTTGGTTTGAGTGATCTGAATACAAATGTATTTATTGACTTGTTCCAGTGGGCAAACGTAAAATTTATTATTATTTATGTTCTTTTCGAATGGCTGAAATTATACTGTTGTGTCTATTTTAAATTTTGTTTGTTTATTTCAATAGATAAAACCAAATATTGTACAAATTAGTTTAGCTACCTGTTGTGTTGTACCACCGGCCTTACAAGAATTCTGTAAAGAGAATGACATTCAATTGTTAACACACAACGATCCTGGGCGTACGTATACTTTTATATTTTACTGTATAGTAAGGAAAAGTTAAATAGCTCCTTATTCAGCTTTATGTCTCTTGCATTGCAGAAATTCTTCCACAAGAAGACCTAAATGGAATACTCAATGCAGATACAAGTTTATTTTGGGTGACGAGATATCAAATTCATCTCAAATGTCGTGGTATTTTATCATCAAAAGGATATCTAGTATATTGTAACAAAACAAAAAGAACATAATGTTCTACATTTTACGATATTATGCAATATTAGATAATCATTATTTAGATTAAAAAGAAACTGCGATAGTATTGATTATTACAGAGAATACACCTTGTTAAGTTTTAGAATATTATATATATACATAAATATATATATATATATGTAATATTCTAAATTATAGATAGATTATAGATATCTATAATTTATACAAGCTTGATTCATTATTGCACTTGCAAGAGAGACAATATATTTACTGTACTTACTGAGATTGTTAATACGACCAACATTAGTATTAATACATCGGTTTCTGTTTTATATATGCCAGTGAATTTTTTATGCACATTTATGGGAATAAATCTATACTTTGTGGCAATTAAAGCAACGGATATTAAATACACCTTCCTTTATCCAGTTGATTTTCCTATTCTTGTCAACGTCATAGAATAGTAAATTGCATATAGGTGTCGAAATATGTAGCTCCTTAGACGCGCATATAAATTTTCGCCAGTAGCTAGTCAAGGCAAAAGTTAACGTAAAACTGCAAAAGGGGCGTGAAGATGTTAAATAGCGTTGGGTATATGCGGCGTTTGAAGTATTTCGTAAAGTTAGTTCGTATATGTTTGACAAAAGTTGCTTAACTTAAACGAACGCGCAATGAAATGATACGAAAGAAATATTTTAACAATTTCCGAATAATTTGTTACTAATTTTAATAATCGCTCGCACATCTATAGGTATGTACAATTGTTCCATTCATGATCTCGAAAGCAAAAAGCTCCAAGCGCCACTACTTTTTATTTAAAACTTACCATTTTATAAAACATATCAATTGAATCAGTTGTACTCCGTTTCGCGCGCAGACGCCTATGTCGCGTAATCTCAATCAAGGCAGAATGTTTAAATAATTTCAAAGGCAAACGAGCAACATTTAGAATACTTAAAAAATGACTGCATTCAACATTTTTCAAAAATTAAGCGCAAATTTTTGATACTCCAAAAACGATGTCCAACAAGCAAAATGATAAAACCATACATTTATTAAACCGGTCGTTTCAAAGCTTTTCTAACGATAAATACCAACGATTATCAGCATTACTCAAACTCAATGATTATCATCATTAATCAGCAAAGAAAGTACAATCGATGGTGCCACTAGAATTATAAAAACAGATCAATCTAGCCGCGTTCGCAGCCATCGCTAGCGGTAGCCCGATCAGGAGTCCACTAGGCAGCAGGGACACAAGGAATCCTTCGTTTTATGTGTGTGTCCCACCTTCGTCGTCCTCGTAGCGGCCGCCGCTGCCGCCGCCGCCGCCGCTGCCGCCGCCGTGGTCGTCGTCGTCGTCGCAGGCCGCCTCGATATATGCGGGCGAATTTTTCGTTTTGCCACCGGCTTGCTGCTGCCTTCGGATCTTTCCCTTTCCTGCGCGTTCTGTTACTCCGTTCCCGGTCCGTGGGCCCTTTTGCGTTAAGCCGCACCGCGTGGCACACACGGGGGACAACGAAACGATGGGACGGGAGTTCGGGGGACTGCGGATAGCGTAAACGTTCCTCTCCTCTCCCTCGTGCCTTTCATCTCGCTCTACCATTCTTCTTTACCCTCGTCTTCCGTCGTTCTCCTTATTCCTCCCTATCCGCACCACGCACACCTTTCTGCGTTCATCATTCCACCCTCTCTATCCAACACAAGCCCCGATCGCCTTTACTCGAACACATTCGATAACTCGCTCTTCCCTTGTCTCCTTTCGTTCGTCCTTCTGCCCTTCCTCCTTTCCTTCAGTGATCGGTCTCTTTTCAATACTTTCCGTTCCCGCTGGTCACTGCAAAAGCGGGCGGGGTATGCGAACCGCCGCGATACTATGTTATGCCTGCGGACCGCGGGTCTGACATACTTTGTATGTTAATGCCACATAATGTCGGTTTTGTTCCTCTTTTCAGCATTTATTTGTTCGGCTCCTCGGGGCTTTAGCAGGGACGCGCACGAACCACAGTTCGTACCGCGCCTCCTCGACGGGCTCGCTTATTTCGCGTTTCGACTTTTCTTGCTCGTTTTTCTTCTATCTCCTCTTTTCTAATCGCGCCGTGGTGCCCCCCGGTCTTGGTATCGCGGTCGCGTGCTTATCAAATTATTTACCCGGAAGCGATCGCGGCTCGAGTTGACTCGGCTCATCTCGATAACGGCGTACAATTTGGTGTTTGGACAGCGACGCGTAGCTACTTGTCCCCGGTTAAATATGGAAGTGGTCTCCCCGGTGTCGAATTCACGGATTATTCCAGCTTTCTCTGTCAGCTGTTCAACGTTATCAGTACCTTGTTCGCAATCCTTTTGTTCGCCGATTTTCCTCACGGAATAACCCACACGTGGAGCTTGTCGAGATACGGTTCTATCGTTATTTTTCTCTCCCGTACACGTTTGTGGAATTGTAGGCGCGTCAATTTCCCCCGAACTGCGTCGTATCGCAAGATGTAGGAAAATAGCGCATCAGAAGATCGCATCGGGGCCGGCGCAACATTTCGTCGTTGCATAATTATGCAATTTGCGTAAGCCGCTACGAGTTTCAGCGAAATCCGGCTCTCCGATAACGAATCTCATCACACCGTGACGCAACTTCACGAACTTTGCCGGCGAACCGTCTGCTTTGCATATTCTACGAGTTGCATTACCCTTTCGCGTGGAGTTTAACTTTTTTCGCGTCGATCGAATTGCATTCGAGCAACTGCGGGCGATGAACGGCTTCGAGCCTGCGGTCTGCGCAGGCGAATGATTTTTCGAGCGAAAATTTGACCTTTCGCTTAATTCCGTGGAGAAAAATATAACGAGGCTTCCCCGTGCAATTCGCGTATGCCCAACGAATGCAATGGAATCCCCGCCTGTTCTAGGGAATAGCGAACAGGCAATATACTTGGGGGTCCAGCGAAATGCATATCGCATAAAAAAAGGGTGTCGTCGAACTCATAAAGTTTAAGTGCCGCTGCCGTGGACCCTAAATAAGTCAGAGTCCGACTGTCGGGGTAGCGCCGACGTTAATACACATAACTTACCTGCCAGGTCTCGAAACAACGAAACGCATCGCGGGACGCGTTCGTCTTCCCCGCGAGCAACGTGCCCGGATCGACGAGAGATCTAGTGGAAACAAAATCAACGAGGATATCCGTCATAAATTTCTCCGTACGACGAATTGGCCGATGCCGGCCAGTTCGGCAGTGATTACTCCGAGTAGCTAGTAGCCGCATGCCCCCGTGTAATATAGACCTGTTCGTATGCGATCCCGCGTTGACAGGTGATGCAGTCGCGGAATTGCCTCTCGCATCCGGCGCATCTCACGGTGTTCGTGAGCAAAGTGCTTCGCCGTTGATGTTTCGCTAGCGCACGACCGGCCGGTCCTCGGGGGAAAGAGAAAGCCAGGCATAGGAAGAGGGAACGCGACAGCCCGACGACAAAGGGAGCAAGCGAAAGGGTAGAGAAACGAAGTATGTATCGGCGGGGCAACACAGAAGCAGCCGGGGAACGGCAGTGGCGAGTAAACGCAAAAGCGCCCTCGCTCGCTCCCGCGCGATGCAAAGACGGGGTATAAATAAGCGGCTGTCGTTTGCGGAAGCAGAAAACGGGCAAAAGGACAGAAATAAAGAAGAAGTCGCAGAAGAAAGGGAGGCAGTGACAGAGAGAGGAATAAATAAGCCGGGCCTGGGGAGAACGAGAGGACAGGCAAAAGTAGAAGGAGCCCCCGAGCAGTAGCAACGGCAGAGGCGACCAGCAACGGTTCCATCGTTGAAATCCCTCTTGCCGCGCATGGACGGCCAACCGTCCCGATCTACTACTTTTGCGGTGTACGACCGTCCTCGCATTGAAAACTTTCCAGCGTGTCCTGCCTCCTCTACGAAACGCGGCAGGTGTACTTCTGTCTCGTTATCCGGAAGGCTTCTTCCTCCCCGACGGCGACGCGTTCGGGTAGAGGCTGTAGATCACTCGAAGGATGTTTCGAATGGATTTTAAAGGACAAGTGATTTTGTCGTGGGTGGAACGGGACGGGGGTTGGGGGGGATTCATTTAACGATCTTCGCAACGTTAATGAATGTATCAGGGTGGCGAATGAAAGAGTGCCCATCGCGACGGCGGGGGGAAAAAAAGAAGTTGCTCGTTCACGGGTACAGCGGTGGCTGTGGGCCGCGCTGTGGGTCCAAGACGGGGGCGGGGGGTATCTATTCGGTTGGATTACGAAAACAGGACTGCGCGATGCTGGTGCACGCGCGTACCCTGCGATGCAACCGATATTTTCTATTGGCGCGTAGCAAAGTGCATGGAATGCTCTCCTCTTCCGGTGGCTGGTGTGTTTCTAGAAATCCAGGCCCGGTGCTCGGATCTGCTGGTATCGCCGTGGGTTATCCGCGGCCGGATCTAGATACTATTCATGCTAAGCCGCATATCTGCATACGCATCGAGACACTTTTCGAAAGCACGTTACGCAGCCGTGCAGTGGCACCACGTGCACACGGGGAGGCAACCTGCATCCGCGTGTGGACGGCGGAGACGAGGCGGCCCCCGTTTGTGTGTTGCACGTGCACACACGTTGCCGCGGTGTGTTGGCTGGTGAAACAGAACACAACAGAACAGAACAGAACAGAACAGAACAGAACGGAACGGAGCAGAGCGGAACCGAATGAAACGGAACAGAAGCGAACGCAGTAGAGAAGCGCAGGCTGACTGCACGGCCGCAGCATGTTTATTGGCGCATCTTGGAGTCTTAAATCTTTATGTTGTCTCCTCGACGGGGTCTGCTATCTCCCTGTCTCATTGGCGGGAGAGGGAAGGGTGGGAAGGGAGAATCGGCACAACCACGGAAGGGGTGAGCGGAACGGGGACAAAGAGGGCACGAGTCGGCGCGGGCAAAGGGAAGCGGGACAGAAAGGACGGACGGGCAAGAAAAAGAAACGAAAGGGGACCAGAGTAGAAACGAGAGGGAAGGAAATCGGGAGAGATATATCTCTCGAGTTGCGGTCGCGAAATCGAGTCAAGAGTCGGACAACCAACGACCAAGACGCATCCACTGCATTACGCACACAGAAGCCGCGATCTTAACGTGCCTCTAGAAATGGTCGTTTGCAGTCGCACAGAGAGAACCCACGTGGTAAAGGCACCGGCCAGGAATTATTAATGGCTGTAGGTGTTACGAGCGCGAAGATCGCCGCTTTTAGCCAGACGTGATAGAAATTGCGTCATACGGGATTGACTGAATACGAGCTTCGAGTTTCAGGACTTTTGCGCGCCGCCGGTCAACGCTGGTATCGTATGCTTCGACGAATTAATCGCTATCGATGCCATTTTGGAAATTAATTTCGAACGATGGAAGTTAGAGCGAAGCCAGTGACGTTTAATATGCGTAAATTGGTAATCAAAATTTGGAAAAATTAGAACTTTTTTTGGGGCACGAAGTTAGCAAGCAACGAGGATGACGCATTGGAGCGAGGATGAAGTGGTTGTGAACGATAATCGATGAAATCTTTTAATCCCCGGTGTCCAGTTGCTAAGAAAGCATCTTACTTATCTGGTCACAATCAAATTCATAAAGTCGGCCACTTCGTGTTTATTTTTATGCAAATTTAAGTACACCGCAGCGTTTGAGTTGCAGGAGTAAAGGGATACAATAAAAATCGAGGGATCTTAAAATAAATCAATGTTGCACTCGAAAATGGCGAATCGACTCCGGTTCGGTTAACGCTATAACTTTGGTGCAAAAAATTAAAGCAACAGGATATTGCTTGCTGATAAGGGAAAATAGTTAACATTTTTTCTTCCATTAATTAACAAGGGGAAGTAGAATATACCGGGTGTATAATCGCAGAGTGCTTCGTAATAATAATCGCGGCGATCTCTCGAGGTGCAATCAGTTACGAGATCTATATACGTACATTGTGCCAACCCTTACCAATATTAAGGCTCACCGTCGTTTAATCGGATCGCGAGATATGTTGAAACATATACTTATGCGCCTGATTAATTATTTATTTCATGAGGCAACATGCTTTATGGTATTTAGATTTGATTCTATATTTAGTGTAAAGTCACAAGCTACATTATTCATACAGTTTTATTATAGAAAAACAACCGTTACATCGGTTACGTACGATGCTGTTCAGTTCCGATACAGTCATCTTGAATCGTTGTTCTCGTTTTTTGTTTTTTTATCGCAAACGGATGTTGAGAAGCACAAATTGAAGAGTTCGCTGAAAACTTGAGAACGTATTTTTGTTACTGTATCTAAAGTACGTTGTTTATGCGGACACGAGCAATGACGTATTAAACTTTTATAATTTTGGAGCACTAAATGTGATAAGCACACGCATTGCCCATTTATGGCATCGTATTTTCATCAGTATCGCTTCAGCATAACTTATCTGTAATTGTTTCGTAATAAGAGATAACAACGGAGGATGGAGCGTTAAATTTGATGTAATGTAGATCAGCGAATTCTTCAACATCTTCGGTGATAATATAGAGTACATAACTTATAGCAATAAATACAGTCGTAGTATCCTTGAAGAAAGTGGGCGATAATGAGAAGTTCAATTGTAGTAAGATTACGTTTATCTCGTTGCTACCAACGATGACAGCACCACTTTATCATTTAAGTAGTTCAAATGCCTTAAGCGATTTATATTTTCACAGAAGCGGCCGAACTAATAATCTTTATTTATCGATACAATTATTTCTGTACAGCGAAACAAATTTTCGAGCAATACCACCCTTCGAATGATACGATGCACGGTGGATTTTTCGATTATACCTTTCGGACGAAAGTCGCGTTCTACCCGTGACACGCGCAACCGTGTGCTGCCCGAAGCAAGCGATATCGACGAAAAAAGTCACTGATAATTCGCGCAATCGTGCCGTCGCACGGAAAAAATGGCAAAAGATAAACGACAAGCGACACGGATGCTTTTGAATTATCGCGATGAGGAAGACGTCAGAGCCACCGGTTGAAAACCGTTCGTTCGGTAGGGGGTGATTGTTGCCATCTCTGACGGCCGTTTGTACAACTCTCGCGCACAAACACGCGGGCACGCATCGATGTGCATTTACCGTGCGTACAGTTTCGTTCTTCGGTGCATAGGGAAAACGTGGGCGTGTAGGTGCTTTCGAGCACGGCTGCTGACATAACAGCGGGTAAGAAACCAGAAACGATAGAGCGTTATCAGCAGCGTCGAAGACGGCGGTAAGTTTATAGCTGATACGTGCCGTTTATCCGGTGTACGCTATGCTTAGTTAATTAAACGTTACTAGAAACGCACGCTGCCGCCGCCGCCGCCAAGGAAGCATGCCCGTATGCTACTACGTTCGAAAGCAGCATAGAAAATGAGAAAACGCGGCGAGGAGAGAAAGAAAAAGCGTGGCACGCAATTGGCTCGTCGCTGGACGAGTGGCGGCGCGAATAATATGAGCGTAAACTTTACCTCAATTTTCAAGAGGGTGGCGCGACGGCCGGACAAAGAATCACGTCAACATTGCTTCGATACGGGTTTTCACTTATGCGATACCCCGTGTTGAACGACGACTATGGTTCCCATAATGATCGTTGCCCGTCGTTGCTATCCAGTATACGCTTTACACGTTTGAAATGTATCGCGCTTGCATGAACGAGAAATACTAGCGGTACGCCGCAGCGATGGATTAATTGGTATCGCGTGCTATTTTTATTACGCTTTTCATCGTGAAATTAACGCGTTCGCTATCAGCCTCGCGATCAAACTAAAGTTGCCCTGGCTATCTGCACTGTACTGCGAAGAAAAGGAACAGGATTGGACTGCGGTAACGAACGTGTTAAACGCCAAGTCAAATTTTCGTTCGAAATATCGCCCCGCTGTACCCCGGAGTTCCATACAACCCGATCGAACAATCTCCGTCGCACAGAACAATCCAGATAACCAACAATTGTCTAACGAGCGAACGAATGGCACAGCCTCGCGGAATCTCTCGCGGTAGTCGAGCAAGTATGAGCAGCAAAGACGTGGCTCTGGGGGTTGACGTGGCCGGGAATAAATTCCTGGTACCCGACCGTGCGCGCGGCGGACTTTGACGATCCCCTAAGTGAAATATCATCGACAATCACTCACGTGAGATCTTTATCGGCCGGTAACGTGATCTCTGACCCCACCAAACTCGGGAGCAGTTTTATGCGAGCTCCCGCGGCGCGTGAATATACACCCGGTGGGTGCTGTTGCGCCGCGGAGGAGGACCCGGCGAGATCGTCGGAAGATCGAAGCTGGAATGTACCGTGGTCCGTGGCATCGGGATGGCTGGAATCACAGAAAAGTATTCGGTCGGCTTCCCGTGGAAGCTACGGCACGGCGTTCCACACGCAGGAACGCGGCTGCCAATAAATAAGCTTCGGCATTTCGCGCGCGATTCGCGCGTCTTATCGAGCCACTCGGGCTCCATGGCGGAGGAGGATGGGCCACTTCCGATCAGGTCGATCGAATCGATGCTCCTTATCTGCGTGCATATAGACGCTGCGGCGTGGTATTTCGTGGAAAAAGGGGAACGTGCTTACTTGCACTCGCGGGTATTATGCGGGCACGTTTGCACCGGTCGTTCGGTAAGTAATGTTCGCGCGAGCGTACCGCGGGTAACGAATGTATTTGTACGGTTATGCTCGTCGGAGATTGTGTATTTGGTTTTGGCCGGCGTGCTGAATGACAGGCTTTTACTGCATACTGTATTGCTAAGATTAAACGCTAACGAAAGCTTTCGTTTCGACGGTGGGCATAAAATGGGTAGAGGGTTGATTTTTGCGCATTTTCATTGGGACAGAAATATTGGGGCTGTGTATTAATTACGCGTTTCAGTCGCGAACAGCGATTTGTGTATTTAAACGTAGTATTTTCTTGGACGCTTCGATTAAGGAAGGCGTGGTTTTGTTCGTTATTGTTTTTCCATTTGTTTATGCTGGAACGCTGTTTTAAGAGAACAATAAGTCGATTTTCTGTTAATTAAATATTCTCATTGCGTATGTCTGGTGCATTTAATTGCGTAGGACTTCTTATCGGGAAGATTAAGTATCAATTGTATACTATAAGAAATGTGCATACAAATAATACGGTGAGAAATATATATTCTATTGATGGCTATCAAAATGAGAAACTTCGTAGAGGTAATAAGATAACTTGAAGGAAAAATATTTAATGGAAACATACGGGGCATAATTTATGTCAAAGTAAAAATATTATAGCGATATTTAATCTATCCCATTTGATGTATTTACGACAAACTGAAAACAGTCATAAATGATCGTGTAAAATATGAAAATCGCATTCGGGACACAAGGATTACTTAGGGGAAAGCACATCAGATAGAAGAAAAAGTTTGCAGAAGCAGTGATTATCATATAACAAATCATTAAAAGGCGACTATAAATATCAACGATACTTCATATTGAAAAGAAAAATATAGAAAATGCTCAACAAATATGCATTGCAAATTTGAAAGATGTATTATCCTAGAATCGCTCTTAATTATTTGAAACTATTCGTAGCATGATTTATGCAAAATAATTAGAAAATGTTCAATCGGTTTCAATTAATTAAGGCCAGACAGTTTGCCATTATATTAATCCTCTCTTTATTCTTCGTTTAATTAATCTATGATAATTAAATCATTTCAATCCGATCGGATATTAACCCGATAAAATACATTTGCCTGTCCGTGCCGAATCGGTGCGATTCAAAACTGCCGAACACATTTCCAAATACAATGCAAAACACACGAATTACTCGTTCCAACTTTTACCTATTTCATTTCAATTAATCGTCCCTGAAACACTGTTTCCAGTAAAAAATATGCTCAAAGGAATGATCGACGGCAGGATTATGCTGTTTCCGTCTTTCGTCCTTTTCGTACAGGAAACGGGCCGATGTTTCTGGAAAGACACCGGCTCGTTTCGAAAGATGATAATTACGCTTTTACGGTACATGGCCAAACCCAATCTACATTGTGTCTACGAGGCGAGTTCTCTCGCGGCGAGACGTAGGAAATCGCGCAATACTTTTAGGCTCCCCCGGTACACGCGTTGCGAAAAAGTGAAATGTGTTGTACCATTGCGTTTCCATTGTTGTGTTCGGCTTGCGACTTAAAACGGGGCAAGGTTGAATATCTGATTGTTTGAAAAACTCCCACACCGCAAGAACCAGACCAAAATTTCTTCCACGCCGCTCCATCTACGGATTTCAATATTTTATAATCGTCAATCACTTCTGTTCAGAATTTTGATACACCGGTGGTAGGGTGTGGTAATTCTCTGTCAAATCGCGCCCCTTCGAAATCGCCGTTCAATTCGACGTTCTGGCTGTACCGAAATGACAACGGCAACGCGTGATTCCCCGTTGCTTTATCAGCGGCCTGATTACAGCACACGAAAGTTCAAGTCGCCCAGATTAGTCGCCCGGATTGCCAGTTTTTCCTCTAATTCGAATTAAATCAACACCGATGATCTCCGAATGTGGGAGGGTGCCATTACAAATAATAATCATCGGCACACGTAACCAACATTGCGCAACGTTTCACCGCTACCAACGAAACATCCGTATCATTCTTGCGACATCCTCAAGCGAACGAACCTCTTCCGATCGACCGTAATAAGATCGATGATTAAATACGTGTACACCGATGGAACGAAACGGAAAGATCGTACGGCGAGATAGAATTATCAGAACGCTGCGACGAATAAAGAGCGCGGGCCCGCGCCGTCAGCCGAGACAGCCCTAAAATGACTGGCAGAAGCGCCCGAACGATCGGTCCCGGGCGAAATGTTGCCCTACGGTGACGGGCGAAAGACCGACGACGCGTTTCCCATTGTGAGAAGGCCCCCGTAACGTAGCTGTTTCCTCGTCGTCGGGGCCGCGAGGTAGGGAACCCCTGACCTCCTCGTATACGTCTGCTTTAATTACGTTTGTCATTTCGTGGCTGGTGTCTCATTACGAAGAAAGTTCGAGGTTTAACTCGGCTGCTTGCGAACCTAGGTGGCCTCTTTCTGGTAACGGCACTAACCCAAGCCAACCAGACAGCCAACAACAACAACGACGACGAAGGAACGAACGAACGAACGAACGAACGAACCAACCGACCGACCGACCAACCAGTCATGAGCCCCCTTTTACCTTACGTATAGCTCTCCGCGTGCCTCTCTTCGCATCGCCGCTCTAGATCTTCGGATAAGAGCGAACACCATTTTAGCGGTTCCTTACACACCAGACATCCGTTCCCTTCCTATATATACGTGGCCACGGGAGAGCTCGCTGCATTTTCTCCGCGCGAATGTGTCAAGCGACTGGGAAACAGACAGGGACAGAGAATGCTGGATCGTGGGAGGGCAGGGCAGGAGGAACGGCGGGCAGAAAAGGACAAAGAGGTCGACGGAAAGGGTGACGGGGGAATCGGGGAGTACAGATCGAGTGTACGGGAGAAAGGGAGAGGGTGAAATTAAATGAGGGGGACTGAAGTGGAAAGACAGAGAGGAAGATACGGGCATGTCAGCCGAAACCTTCTAATCCCACGTACAGGTGCTTAATTCGTTACGTGAGACCGGAGGAAGCAGAAAACGGGATAGTGTACCGTTTTTCCGTGATAACGAATAAGGGCCCACGTCCACGTACGTCGCCCTTTCTCGTTCTCCCTATGGTTCGTGCAATTAAATTGCGTCGACGCGGCGAGAGTATCGCCGACGGGGGCGGATTGCCGCGTTCAGACAGTCCTCGATTTGCAGCAACGAACGGTTCGATAGTTAGCCAAACGGCTGATGAATCATCTTCCGTATGCATAGGCGCGATTTGAAATGGCTGCATTCGAATGTACTGTAAACCGTTGCATTGGGCAAATATTTAAATAGGGAATTCAGCAAATACGACAAGCGAGAGATTCGTGGGCCGATGCTTCAAGAGAAACTGTCACAATTACTAACTAATGAACTGTAGTGTAATATGATAAACCTGGATCCAATTAGTTCGCCATGGAGCGGACAGGGGGATGGTGATCCTCCGCAAGAAGAGGACGTTCTTTTCTTCACTTTTACTATCTTTCCAGTTTGTCTACCCTTCATGCACGATTTCCGATCCGGTCGCGACCAGGAACATTCAATCGCGAAATCGCGCTTGGCTATCGCGGGGGAGACGGGGATGTCATAAAGTGGTATTCTAAACGCCGGATTTCAAATGTGCCGAACGAACGAGCGGCGGGCTTGGCTGTGTTTTCTAGGAGTGGATATTGGACGCGGGGGAACGGGTTGCATCCGGGTTAACGTAATTGCAAATTAATTTGGTTTTATTAAGTAGCTCGGTAGCGAGTTACGCACGTACGCGCAGCCTTATCTTCGCTACCCGGGGAGAAGAAGAGGCACCGTATTCGGGTTAATTCTGCATTTAATTGGCGGCTTAACCGTATATCCACGGTTTATTCGGAACACCGTGAGAAAAAAGATATTAATTTTTCACGAGTAACTAGAATTCCCGCAAGAATTTGCACTTTATGGAAACACGTACAGATGAAGATAACGCCGGTAATTGCGTAGCGGCAGCGGCGGGGTGGAGATTATTCGAAATGGTTTAGCTCATGAAATATAGCGTGCGGTGGATCGTTGCCTTCGAATACTTCAGTGACCCAAAGGTGTATTCGGATGGAACATCCTTCGAATAACTGTATTAAATATACGAAGCTTTGTAACGTCGAGCTTGTATGTGATATCATTAGAAGGGGTATTTAAATATTACATTTTTTTATTCAATTACTTTACAAACGAGTCACGAAGTCTTTTGTGGGCAGGATCATTATATTATCAGATATATCTAGATATTATAATTCCCTGTTGCGATGGTGCAATCATTTCAATGACGTATAGCATAGTCGGCGTTTGCTCTAATGTGGTACAACCCGAAACGATTGAAGCCTCATCGACATTGGAGCAAAAATAGAAAAAGAAAAACCCTCGTGATTTCGTGGTGCATAAAATTAAGTTGTTTAAACGCTGCTTTTAAACAATTACATTTCTACGCGGATCGCGGTGCATAAGCGCGTTTCGTTTACACTCGTTACAAATACTTCAGGCAACGGAGATAGATTAATTGCAAACGTAATTTAAGTGGGCGATAAACGATCGCGAGGAAAAGAAAATGCCAGTCAATCTTTTCCGCTACTCTCCGCTACCTTTTAGCGTTGCATCGTACAACGCGCAATGCGTCTCACCGGCGCGCTATCAATCTGTAATTCACCGCCCGCACATTCCAAGTTTTGTTCCAGAAATGTTCTCACTGAAAGTCGCGCCAAGGAATCGGGCAAACCGTATCTACAAACCTTTCACTACGATTCGAGCGACGTTGTTCCCCCCTTCCCACCCCGGGCCACGTATGACTTACAGAAATTCCATTGCCGAATCTCGTTCCGAATCGTTCATTACCTCTTACGCGACAGAATTGCCTTCCCCGCTGTAAGTGCCCCCCCCCCCTCCCCCGTTTACTCGTGCGTCTCCTTTCGAACAATATTCAAAGCCGCAAGGTTTCCACGGCGTGTATCACGCCTCTTCTTCCCTCCTTCTCCGTTCGCTCCTCTCCTTCGCCTCTCTTTCTCTCCCGGCTTGCTCTCGTCTAAGCGTGTACACGCGCACGCAGATGCCGCGTGTCGATGTGGGTAGGGTTATTAGCCCAGAAAGCAAGGCCCCTGCTTCCGGTGTAGGCACTTTAGTTCGAGAGTTTCTTAACCCCTTCTTATACGACTACTCGCTGGTCTGGCATGGCCTAAGACTCTGCCCTGGCTTGGCCTGTTGTCGGTTGCGGGTGGTAGAACGCTTCGTCGTGAACGACTCCCGGGTTCACGACGAAACTCGCCGTGCATTCGTGTGCGCACGGCGCAAACCTGTGCGGACAGCGGGGTAGGTAGGTCGAACCATCATTTTCTCCGGTGGCCCAAGGTGGACCCGGAGGGATCGTAAGTTTCGTGAAACGGAGCGCACGACTCTGACTCGCGACCTTGCTTATCGGCGGCCGTTTTGATACCGGTGCTTGTTTCGCCACGGTGCACCGTCGCGGTGTCTTGCTACGGTCCGTTAACATAATCTAGGGGTACCATGGGAGGCGAATTTTTTCCTCGCGTCGTATCTACCTTTCTTTTTCACATTATGCATACGAGGCGTGCTTGCGAGACATGAAACTGAGATTTGGAAACACGAAACGCCTATGCTGGAAACGCGTATCGAGTTTTCACGGCGTGGATGTAAATGAAAGGGTCGAAGGGGAAATTCTTGGGAAACGTGGAGCAAAGAAATAATAATTTCGGAGCTAGTATTAGTTTTCTTTCTTTTTCCTTTTTTAATTCCTTATTCGTAGCAAGTTTGTTGGTTGAGGTATCAAGTGGTTGCTTGCTAGGTGACAATTTTTTGGGGCGAAAAATGATGAACGTGAATTTATTCCGTCGCGAAGGGCAACGCTGGCTGATAGGATAATAGACGTAAAAAATGAACAGGCTGGCGTAAAATGGCAGAGGGATACGAGCCACGACGATGATAGATACGGTTTAACCGGTCGTAATTGTTTTGCGTTCGCTCTCTTAATTGGGGCCAGTTGTTCGTTACGTCTCTTCCGAATGGGCAAGGGGGTATGAAGTTTTAATAAATGCTCTGATCGGGCCGTTAAGATTCGCTCTATGGGGGGAAACGAGTGAAAAATCTTCAATTCGTTAGTCCGTGTGTACACTGCTTATTAATAGAATGACAAGAATGGAAGAATAATGGAATGGGATCGTTTCCTACTTCTCGTTACATTAATTTCAATTTGATCATACTTTATTATGAGCTGCCTGCATAATGAATCAGTTTTTTTTCTCTCCTCTGCTTTACGCATTAGAACTTTTGGACGCTTTGGTATCAATTGTATATCGTTTCACTTATATAAACGTTCTTTCTCAGTTATCGATGCTCTTACATTTTCTCAACATTTTCTTAATTAAACAAAAATTGTACGTTAGGTATGAAGATTTTATATTTCGTGTAGGAATTTTGTTTGTGATTAAGATATCTCCCTGATTTCAGGTGCTTGCCCTATTCATTTCATTTAGGACTAATTACTGCGTTCGCTGTATTACAAGAGACTAAATTTAATTTTACTACACATATTTACCACGCCATATTCGCAATCAAAGAATGCCCTGTTAACCATTGTGCTGAAAATATTTGCGTCTTTGACTTCATTTTTTAGTCTCTCATCAAAGATCCTAGTACGCGCCATAGCGGCAGGTCTGCGGAAGAACCTCTCCAAATTTGAAGTAAATCGGACAGGTAGTTCTTGAGATATCGTGTCAGCCATGTCACGAAGCATGGTTTCGAGAAGAACATCATATGAAACGTACATACGTGTGGGATACATTTAATATCTGTAACTCCGTTATTTGCATGAGTTCTGACACAACCTCTGACGCAGATATATCCGAAGATATGTACTTTAAATAGACGAAAAGGAAATCCGATTTCCAAAGTTCAAGCCCAGTACCGTCTTAACGAAATTGTAGCGGCACCATTTATATCGAATAATCGCCAATGCGACACCCTTATCATCTCCCCCTGAACCACAATTTATCCATTAACGCCCCTCCTCGCGTTACCATTCCCTTCACCCTTTCATATTTCGCGAATCCCCGGCGTCCACAAATGCGTACACGAGCGCGTCGCGCACAGAGGAAGATTCGCAGCGTGTCCACGCGGACGTTTCCAGATTTCCGTTCGAGATCGGCTTTCCTCGCCCGGTATACAGAGAGGTTCGGCGATTTGTGGGTCAGATAGCAATTAGAATAACGCGACTGAATTGGTACGAAGTAGGCGGCAAAGGCTCGCTTTCGAAAGTGATGACCCCGGGAGCGGTAAAGATGCGTGCAGGTGCTTCCTCCTTGGAAAGCATTTTATACGTATGGAACAACACTAATGCGATGGAGATTAGCTTACCTGGGTTCCCATGAACTATTTTTGAGCTTAATCGTTGCGCTGATCTGCTGTTATACGCTTGTGTACGTACGCCGGCCTAGGCTGTAACAGATAATTACTCCCCAGGCTAGGAACTGGGTGGGGGAATAGACGTTCCCGGATCGCTAATGAGCTTCTGGAATATTATCGATGCTCACGGCAGCGCTTATAACTGCTTTTCAACTGGGATTGTAAATTTTCCGTTGTTCACTGAATCCGAGGGAAAGATGCGCGATTATGCACGGTGGAATATAATGGTGTTCTAAAGCATGCTTGCCTGCATGCGGCCCGGCGCAGGAGATTGAATGAAGCCGAGCCGTATGCATTCAGGAATGCAAAGCTATTCAAATAATTGCTTCCTACGGAATAGGACCGATCGATGTTTAATTCATAACGGGAAAGAAAACGTAGCGCACGTTTCGCGGGTTTCCTTTTGCGGTTGTAAAATTGCTTGCGGGGAGACAGGTGTTTTATTGGCCGGCGTTGATATGTGTATAACGCAGGGGCGAGGAGGGCGGAGAATCTGTTGCGATTGGGCAACGTTCGATTAATCAAATGTTGCAGCAATCCTCACCCTCAATTGAGAATACTACAGACGTGAATGTGATAGGCGTTAAAATAGTTTACCATTTACTCGTCACCGATATCTCTATTTTTCATGCGCCTAGTGCTTTGGTAACGTTTCGTAGAAGGGATTAACAAATAATTCTGAAATATCTATAAGCGATGGGGATATAGTGACCGTAAGAACTGTCGTAAGCAATTACACGAACAAAATTTCTTTTCATTAAATGCACATATAATAGTTCAGGCGGTATGTGTGTTTGTAGGATTCACTTAAAAAAAACGTTTACAAGAAGTTCCACGCGCATCAGCCTAGTGTTCTCAAACATTATGCTACACAGTATTTGAGTGATGTTTAAAAGGGGGGGGGGGTGGTGGTAAAACGAAACGTTTTTCCCTCGCGACGAGCCGGGGTAATTTTACTGAGGTCGAGACAGGAGTTTGCGTGACTTTTCAATTTATTCATCGCTGACGGTCACACGTCGTGAGTTCCTTGGGTCACAGGTGAAGGATTCGTGGTGTCCCCCCTTCGCCCCTTCGTGCCCTCGTCCAGCACCTCTCATTCTTCGTTTTTACTCTTTGATTCTTAACCGAATGGTAGCGAAACTTTATGAGCGGGCGCGCGCGCGCGAACACGCATTATTAAAATAGTTCTGCAGGCCGCGATGTAATCGCGAAATTACAAAAATTACTGGCAGGGTAATAATACGTGAACGCATAATGAATTTAAAGTGACTCGTAACACGATGCACAGTCGCCGGAGAGCCACCTGCTGGACGTGCCACGTTACGTGGCGTGGGTGGAAGTATATTATCCGTCTTCGTTTCCATTTTTGGGGAGTCGTGAAACTTGCGATGCTGTACATTTAATAGCGAAATATCCGCACGAAAAATAAGACATTGCTCGAAGTGCAGCGAAGTGTCAGTAAGGGACACTCGAAATAGTCGATACATTGCCGATCAACAATAAAAGATATAAGAATTCTTAATGACTTTGATAGCCAGCATTTTTTATCGGACGTAAGAAGATTCTTTTAATTACAAGCTTTGAACACGATTCGCTCGAAAGGGATTTTTAGCTCCAGCCGAGCCGATTAGAACTCAACTGGAAAAATTAATTGGCCCTCATTTTATTCGTGTAAACAGTGAAGTATTTGCACCTGGTCTGTGCTGGAAATACTTTCAGGTGTTTACGCGATTGCTCGACGCGCGGCTGACTGAGTTTCTACTACATCTTCAATAATTCTGCTCGTCTGTGTGTCCCTTTTTTTTCTTTCTAGAGCTAGTTCTATTCTCGAATGATTAGTAGGAAATGAATTTCAAAATTTCGAAACGTGGTCGATTGTCCGTGTGAAAATCGAGTCCTACATACGCAACGCGAAGGCTCAATCGATTCACGGAGATAAGAAATTGCAGGAATTGTTAGACGGATGTTCTGTGCCCTTTAGATCGAGTCATAGTTTGACGGTAACAGCCAGAGCTGTGCCGTAGATTTCTTATTCATTGGATGCATCGCGGTAATTTTGATGTGATAAATTAATGCATCCTGTTTACTGTGATAAATTGTCGGTGTTTATTGCAGCAGGTGCGTGTGCAATTTATCCTAATCAAGTTCTCTACGATACCGTAAAATTTTCTTCGAAGTAATTCGCGTATGATAGTTTGTATTTATTTTCTATTCACGGTTCGCGTTCAATCAAAGTTTTCCGTCGTACCTTTTTAGACTAATTTCTATTGCTACCAGTCTACACGATCGTCACGTCGATTTCGATTTGCAAAAATGTGAATACGCATTTCTTAAATACCGATACAGTCTACATGTATCAGCGAAACGCAGCTTGGCAGAAGGACCACGATTTGAAATATCGATTTAGAAGAGGGAAAATTAATTTGTAGAAAATGGCTCTTGACAGAAAAAACGTATGATAAGGTAGGGTATGCAAACAAAATATTTATATTAAAATAATATGAAAAACAGGTTGCTGAACAATGCGATGCGTCGACGATGATTTCGCATTTGATCTTGCGCAATAAAAAACATTGAACCGAGATCCCTTGACTCGAAGACGAAAAAATTACATGGCGAAAACTGCTGCAACGTCGGAAGTGGCAATGCCCGGGAAGCGTACGGTTCTCAAAGGGTTAATTGGGCATAGTAACTCTTCAGGTGACCAAGCTCCATGGGAGTGGAACGAAGAAAACCCAGTTTTATGCTTTACATTAAGCGCTTATATCTATATCTTTATGTTGTATCTGTTAATTTATAAATATGTAATCGCGTATCTACGACCCCTCGGCATGGTATTACCTTAAATGTTTTTCCACAGATACGTTATCGCGAACATTTGTATGCAACGAGAGGGGAATACCAATCTCGCGGAAAAGAAATAGATGTTGCGTAATAAAAACGAGCGGCGGCGTCGATTGCTACAGTATTCGAAGCATTTAGTAATCACTTCTCAGGTACTTAGTCGAACGGCATTATACTTTTTACGGATAACCGATTTCGAAGTTCGCGACGACTTAACTGATGGATTTTTAATATAAGTGCACCGAAAGTTTGCTTCGAACAAAATCAGTTGCGGTATTTGTATGTTTTAAAATACGTATTCACATATTTTTACGCACGCAGGAAGAATTATATTCTATACTGGTGTAAATTCTCATGCACGATGTTCGTTGCTTTAAAAGATAACGTTGACCCATAAGTACACCGTAAGAGAACGACACTGTGTCCTTTAAGCAGCACCCAAGCCTTCGTTACACTCTCCGTCTTCAATCGCGTGTGACAAATTATCCCCGCGTCACATCCGCCGTTCAGTTCGCAAAAAAACACTTACGCTCCATCCAGCAATCTAAAAACATAAATTACCCTTCCCCTCAGCACTCTTCTACATGTTTGCCTCTCACTGACGAACCCCAGTCGAAATCCGAGTCAGCGATAAAAATCAGCTGAACCTACGGTGCAATCAAGAGCGTGCTCTATTTATATTCGATCGCACGATAGATTTTCTGTGCCAACGTCTGAATGACCAATCGATCCGTCAAACGCGAGATCGTCTATCGTCGATCGACGAAAAGTAATATCAATAACAATAATAATGATAAGGAAACAGGGAAAAAACATATTTCGCCGCGGTGGACCGGCCGAAATTCTCACGGTCGCGTTCGCGTTCGCGTGGAAGCGTCGCGAAAAACATAAAAATAGATGCAACGGGTAACCAGGAGGATAGGGAAAAAAGTATCATCCTTGCGTGTCGGAGGGGCTGAGGTCGCGAGGAGTCGAAGAGCAACGCTGTCGAGGAACGAGCCCAGGTACACACGATGTGCGCCGCGCATAAGTCAGCACTCAGGATATTTCGTCATTTCCTGCTTCTCACGCGATACAATCTAAATTAACTATGTTCGCTTGGCTAGGCCACCTCCCTCGCAGAGGCTCGCATCTCTCAAGAAAATTTCTTATTTCCTAGCGAGGAGGGCACACGGACGCCGTCGACGCCGTGAAACGACGCGACCGGGTTCCCTTGATTAGCGGCGACGCGATCGTTCTGCGACGATCGCAGGTGAGGCGAAAAAAGATCCAGAAAAGGGTTCAGGGGATAGACACCGTCGACGATGGACGTTCGGTGTTTGTTCTTGTCGTACAATGGATAGATCGATGGTTGATATTTCGTGAATTTATCGTTGGTACTCGATGGAAAATAAATATTGTTAAACTGTGTTTCATTTTAGGCGAACGACCGTTTCGATCTGGGATTCGTTGATGTTGTATTTAGGGGAACTTTGTGTATCCATTGTGTCGGAGTCATTAATAACGGTGGGAAATTTCATGTTCGGTTTTATTTGATCGATATTTTAAATGCTGTCAGCGGAGAAATATAATTGATGATTAATATAAATAAAAATTGTGTTTCTTTGCATCTTCTTGACTTTTTATAAATATCACTATTTTTTAATTATCCAAAGGTCTTTAAACGAACAAAGGAATGTATGCTTGATGGAGATCTAAAGAGAAGTATAGTGTAGAGTTTTATTTGACTGGCTCTTGGTCGCCGATGTGTTATACTTCTTGCATGTAGCGTTACTTATTCCATGATCGGATATTTACATCGACGTCTATGGCGTACTGCTGTCCGATGGAGTATTTTTAGAGTTTTACGTGTGGGAACGTCGAAAGATAATGTTTACTTAGCACCGATTGTTACGGGCGGAATACCCATTGTAGAAATAACGGTAAAAGGAGCTCCAAAATGGTGCTAATTCGGTAGTTACGTTTCGAGAACTTTTATAATCATTGTAGCACTCTGTGCGGATAATGCTCACGGGACCAATTTCTCGGTACTTTCTTCACTTTCTGCTTAAAGAAACGTATTATGCAAATTTCATTTCAACTCGCAATTTCATGTTTATATTTCGCTCCTTCGCATTCTTGCCTTCGTTACGTTTACGCCCCACCTGATATTCCATTTTACCCGGCATTCGATATAACGAAACGTAAATTTTCTCGAGAACCTTTAAAGTACACTTGTTGAAGTAGAGATCGCCCACGCATTACGATTTCATTTCGATCAAACCGATGTACCGTGCGCCAAGCTACGAAATGAAATAAACTATCGCGACTCGTCTCACACCTTCCGTCCTTCGATTTCCGTTCAACTAAATCTTGGTATTCCTTTTTTCGAACGCATTCGGCTTCAAAGGAAGCGAAAATTGACGGCCAACTACCGGCAGAAAATGACAGGCCGACGAACAGTAATGAGCAACAATGGAAACGCGACGAGAACAACCGAAAAAGCGTGACGAAGGGACGAGATCGATCGTGGGCGACGATAACGTATCGAAGGCTCGATCGACGATATCGCGATTGGGACATCGGAGAGACGTCACGGCAACGATGAGAGAACAGAGTTGAGAATGATTGAAACGGCAATGATGAAAGTTCGAGGAGGGCGAAGACCTGGGTGGCTTTCACAAGCAGGAACGTTAATAATTCAGCTGGAAAATTCAGCGTTAACGTTCTCCCGCGACCGGAAGCGGCTCGCTAAGGTGCTCCACGCGTCGAAGAAAAAAGGAGCTCACGGAAAGAATCGACGCGAGCAAGACCTCGGTCGGCCATTCGTTTACGTCGGCCGCGACGTTTTAAGAAACTTCACCGACGCAGATTCTAATTCGTCCCGTTTCACCTCTGGGAGAGGTTGCGTTACGGTTTGAAGGTACGGGCGTCGAAGGAAGTAGGGCGTAAAATGCCATGAACTTTGAACCGTGCGTTTTTGAAGGGAAATGGAGTGAGGTAAATCGCGGGGAGGCATTAAACGCGACCGTTTGCGGCGTAAGTGATAAATCATACTTTCAACGTTAAACAATTGGAGTGCGGGTGTGTGCTCGCAGGTATAATGCGACGTAGTATGCAATATACATATTGTAAATATATGTATATGCTGCGTGTATGGATTAATTAAACCTGATATGTGTATTTTTTCGTTACGTCGTTCAGTTTCATTTAAGCTACCATGTATCGCAATAGTCGATGTACCCAAATATATGCGTGGTTCGATACGTGAATATATGTAGTATGCGGAATAAAACTATATTTCTACAACCTATTAATTATTATGAAAGAAGTTTCTCTGTATTCGATTAAATAATTGTATCGAGAAGAATTGTAGATACTATGATTAGTTTTTGTTCTCTTTTTTCTTTATGGTTTTACGTCGCATCGACACCGGGGTCATCAGCGACAATTTCGATTAATTATACCTTGGTTAAATCTTGTCGCAGAGCTGAGTTCCTTTGAGGTGGTTTGGCGTGTCAGTGACGCGATCCTCTGATGTCAATGCGATGTCAGGATTTTATTTGTATTAATTCTCAGTTTAATTGCCCGTGTCACATTTGGTACAAACATCATTGAGGCATGAAACTTTATCTCGCGTGGAAGACGAAATAATGTTCGCTAATTAATTTTGACGAACTGTACAATAGTGGGGTGCAAGAAAGGATTCGGAGTATGCCTTATAGAATGCGGTATGTGAAATGTTGCTACGAAAGTTAGTGAATAACTATGTGTTTCGCAAGTGGACCATGAATATTGGAACGAGTCATTGGTTTCACGGCGGGATGTGATCGTGGACAATCTGGCGAAGTCATTTAGCGATACGAAGTGTTGCGGCAACGATTAATCCGATCCGAGAGATATTCATCGGTTGCTATGGTTTTGTAGCCCGTCACGCTTACAATTTCGCTCTCATTCTATTAGAATAATTTCTACGTGTGAACCGTGTGTACCTTTATCCGGAATCAAATATGTTTAAATGCTAAAAAGTCAAGTCGAAACATCGGTGTGGAAATCTTCGTGATCACCTTTCTTTCATATATATCTATGTATGTACGTACAATACAAATATATTTGTTATATTAACCAAATTACAAAATCTGGCGAAAATAATTCACAATACATTACAATTGTGCGAATGGTATTTATTGAATTTTGATTTATACGATAGTGCATTCTGGAATGTATTAATAATAATTTTTCATCGAATTATGGTCACAGTATGTTAAGTACGAAACATTTATTCGTCAAACTCGTCGACACCGTTTCGCTGTTTCAACTTTCATTAAATTAACGTAACAAAATAATAATAATAATCATAAAATAGTAGTTGCTGTCCTGTATTCGGAACCTCACATATTTAACCCTTTCATTAAAAATACATAATAGCGTAGGAAATTATACTGACTCGTTTCCGGCAAACGATCACTGGGCTCTCCAGAGCGAAAATGTTATAGCTATTATAATGGGATTAATAACAGGAGATGATAAAAATTAACGCCGCGTTACTCACCGTTAATCACTTTTTAACAAACACATTCCACGCACCGTCGTCCGCAAGAATCGATTTCATAGTAACGCCGTTGACGCGTCAGCGAACCACGTTCATTAAAAATCGATCAAAGAACCATTGAATCAGCATGCAAACGTAAATATCGATTGGCACCTCGCTAAATTAAACAAATCAATCCGTGTTAAACATTCATTCATTCGCGCACGAACCACCTGCAGAAGAATCCCCATAACGAATGACGCCATGCCGCCCGAAGGAATTTGGCCGCCGTCTGACCAGTGATGGACCATATCACTGGCCACGCTTGATACATCAATGCCTCCGCGGAAGTTCCACCGGGGACAACGATTATCCGCGCCTCCGTCCGTTGCAAAAACGATCTAAAAATCTCCCAGAATAATCACGTTTCCACGTTATCCTACGGATTCGCCTCGAACCCGAGATACATTCGCCGGTTGAAAAGTAGGAATCTTCGATCGGCCGATCGAATCGCCAACTTCCTAGTGCATTTAAGATCAGGAAGTAGAGGGCGAACTTCAAGGAACGTGCAAAGCGAACAGAATAAGGGAGATGATATCGTGCCGCGCGGAAATGTTATGGCGTGCAAGGAACACGCGAAGGAGGTGTAAATGACCACAGCGGGCGAACGAAGGCGGCCGAAGAAAAGCAACGATACGGTGTTCTGCGTCGCCGCGACGATCCTCTTTTTTACGGCTGAATGCGTGCTGACGTAATTGTACTTTCTCTGTGAGAACGAATTTCACGAGCCTGGCCTCTCCTCCGACCTCTCGAATGTATAATGCAGACAGCGGCACAATATCGTTCTCTCCCTGGCAATTAGACTCGAACGACGTTACGTATCTACCTGTAGAATTTGATTTCTTATCGATCGGTGATCGAGCCGGGAATAATTTTGTGCCCGTCTGTGTTATGTATTTTTTTTTGCACTCAGCTTTGCACTCCATTCGTCGATATCTGTTGCCTTCAATTTGGAATAGAATCGATTTCTGTTCGACGTTTCGAGAAGTTTTCGCGATACTGGCGGGAAGACAAATTCGGGAAAGCGTGAGAAATAATTTAATATAAGCAAATGCCGAGAGCAACGTAGCTTTCAATTGCGACGACAAATATTTATGATAAATTATTCATCTTTTAAAAAGGAAGTCGTACTTTGCAATGAAACGCCACAACATGTCTTAACGGAATTAAATATCTATTTCGATTTCCTGCATACGAGAAATAGATTACTCTGTCAATCGAAATTATTTCGCTAATAATTAAACTCGCGCGTTCTTTACTAAAGTCCAAAGGCTGTTGAGCATATTTCCATGCATTTTTATACGCTAAGATACTTTCAATAGTCGACAATCTCATTATTTCGTTCACTTGGATCGCCACATTTGAATCACTTAGACCACTTCACTTTCAACGGTAAAATATCGAAAGAGGAACGTCTCGTTTCACCTCCGTCAGACTCCGAAATAGCAACATAATAGAAACGTGAACGGTATTGGCGATTGTCATTCGAGGCGCAGACGTATTAGGGAAATGAATCACTTCGCTACGCGCACCTTATCAACATCGGTTTCGTGCGAGGAATACCGGGTGAAATTTTTTTTTCTTACAGTTCGTTTGATTATCTCCCGATCGTGAATCTATTACGTTCGAATACAATGCCAGCGTACTAGACGTACCGCGTTAACGGACAATGTCGGAATACGTTGCCTTGGACGATGCTCATAGAAAAATTCGCGCGAGCTGGTCATTTCAACGAAGCAAGTTAGCACGACGCCGGTTTTCCAAACCGTGACGTTCCCCGACGTTTTATCACGTAGCCAAGATCGATCGACCGGGGGCGATACTAATTTATTCGCGACGACGCGTTTACGTCCATTATCGTCATTGCAAATTTTTGTGCAACGAGTTGCATTAATATTTCATAATACGCGGGTTCGTTCGACGCGTTAGATGCCGAGGACAGTTGGAAATTTTCGGAGCGAACATTTGCAACTGTTCGCTCGCGATTCGCTTGATCTATTCGGGATTGCTCGTGTTATTCTATCGTCCTTAATTTCACGTGAACGGTGGATTTCGGCGAAACGTTCTGAGTTAACGTAAAATAATAGTTAAACCATTGCGCAATGAAATGTATAAGCTGGTCCAGCTTAAGCCAGATTTATTTACAACAAAATGTCCGACGCATGATTTTCTGGAATCTTGTATTTCTATCCGATAACACGGAGAATCTTCATTCTGTCAATGAAAATCCGATGCTTCCACCGCTGAAGTGATTTCGAAACGATAATTACGGCGGATTGTTGTTTCGATTTCGAACAAACTTTTCAATGTAGGCGGAAGATCGTTTCGCGAGATCCACGCGTTCCATTGAGACGCGTGCACATGCACAGGAACGATCGGTCAGAACGTTGATTTCACAGCGTTCCCCGTTTTAGTTTCAATATCAAGTGCATTCGAATACAGTGGGACGTCTATTGGAGCGAGGGAAGCCGTTTCCAGGATCGTTGTTCCGTGCCTCGTAGTCGGAGAATAATCCGCTACTGCTCGGGTCCCGTTGTTGTCGGACTATCGGAGCTTCACTCTCCATTGTCTTGGTTAAGGCTTCTATAAAAATTCACATTGACGACTTCATCGGAACTACCTCGAACTTCGTATCTCGCATCCTTCAACGCGTCGCCTCGATTTACCTTGGCGATTGACTTTTCGTGATGGATTTTTCTAACATCTCTGCCGGCATAACGATTGTGCGCGATAATCGCGGCGATTGTCAAGCTCGGAATAAAATTAATTGGAAGTACGTGCGCGTATTTGGATCGGGCGTTGGTTAATGATGAAACGTAGAAAGTTTGAAGCGGTTCTTTCCCATGTTTATTACTTATTGGTAGCAGAGTACGGAGATATTTAAATCCACGAAGCCGAAAGGGTACGTATTTATGAAAGTATCGAATCATCATTTTTCTGCCCCAACAGGTGTCAAATCTGTTACTCTAACCGGTGATTGCGCTGTACCAAAATGGCCAGGGCCAAACCCGCGAGGCATCGAATAAACCAACGCGGTTCGTTTCCATCGAAATCGATATCCCCGACCAACCACGGCAAAAATAATCCATGTCAGAAATCGGAAGCTTCGGCAAACAATTCGATTGCTGCACAAAAGTCAGAGCAACGATTTCCTCGACGCTGTCGCAGCAACAGATCCTCTGTTGAACCGATTATTTGCCCTCCACGTGAAATAAAGTCAAACACTTCAATATATTTATACCAAACGCGATACAAATTAAATCCTGACACCGCATTGACATCAAAGGACCACATCTCTGACACACTAGACTACCTCAAAGGAATTCAGACCTACGACAAAATTTAACCAAAGTATAATTAACAGTATCAGTACCTAACTATACACAAAAAACGATAATCGGTTCCAAACTCTTTCCTTCCTGTTTCTCAAATAAATAAAACGATGGTAACACTAACGTATGCGTGCATGTGTCTTTTTGTCGTTTTCAAGTAAACAAATGTTGAGAGCGGACAACTCGAAGCCGGGCTGTGCGAGGCATTGCCGCGCCACGCGATGCATCAATCGCGAGGCCCGGACATTTTGTCGTCCGTCGCCGATTAGAAAATGTCTGTCCCCCGGTGGAACACGGCCGAGCGTGGCGAAGCGTTGCGAGCGTTCAAATCTCCGAGAGGCCCGCCGAGCCCATGCACATACATCGTTGCGGGCGTTCGAATCTCCGAGAGAGCCGCCGAGCGCACGTACATAGTTGCGGGCGTTGAAATCTCCGGGAGAGCAGCCGAGTGTGTATGCATAGTTGCGGGCGTTCAAATCCCCGAGACGGCCGCCGAGCGTACGCGCACAGTCGCGGCCGGTGCGATCGGCCGTGCCGGTGGCGTTTCTAACAAATTAACGGCCGATATCTCCACGGTGCCCTGCTCCTACCTTCTGGCTCCACCTCCCGGGTTTACCGGCCGGTTCGGCCGAGCCAGGTAGATCCAGCCGGCCGCGCGGAGAGAGATCATTTTTGCCACGTATTTGCAAACTGAATAATAAATACGCAGATATACGCGAAGAGGCCGCGTTCCGCCTTCACGCAGCTCGCTCTACGCGCGGATTGGTCGCGCAGGCCTCCAAGGGGACGGCGATATTCATTCGCCGTCTCTCCGGCTCTCGTGGACCTACTTTGTACACGCACACGTGCACGATGCCGTGCTGCACGTGCACGCGACGCTCACGCCGAGAGGGGAGGCAGCGTGCATACGCGAGAATGCACGCCACTCGCTGTACCATATCCCTCTCTCGGTGCCGCGGTCTCTCCTCTCGTTGCGCGGTACGTATGCACACTTGTGTGCACACTTCGTTCACTGCTCGACTACCATCTCCCGATGCCTCTCTTCCCCCTCCCCCACCTCCACACCCCCCCGCCCCTTGCCACGGCGAAATGAAACGAGCTTCTGCCTTTTTTCCCCGTCGCGTTTTTCACCGAATCCCTCGCATCCCTTCCTTTTAATCCGCTGCACCTTCTGTGCAGTCCTATTTCATGACCCGTGTGTGTTACCTTCCTTCTCCATCGCATAGTCCTCTTTTTTCTCGCGAGCAACCACCCGTTCCGGAGATTTTCTACCTTTTCTTCGGTATCTGGCTTACAGAGCGTCTCACCTGCCCCCTGATGCCGGCGTCCCGCCGTCCTTGTTCGCGCTTCTCTCTCTCTCTCTCTCTCTCTCTTTCTCTCCGTTTTGCACCGTCTGCACACCCGCGTTCAGATAGGTGTGCACGTGCGTATACGTGTACGTGCACCTTGAGAGACACTTAGGCTGGGCAGAAACGGGTGGGTCGGTTCTGCTGTCCTTGCAGGTTGCGACGAGGATACACCGGCTACCGTGGCTTTTCTATATGCATACATACCCTTGGCATCGCCATGATCGCGTAGAAGTGGAAACGCCGTGGAGTCACTTAGAAAATGGACTGGTTGGCTCTGGAAATTTTGTTGCACGATGGGGAAGATAGCGAGATTCGGTGACATTGATTCTGGCCGTGGAATAGTCGAAGACGTTGAACGTGAATGCTATCTACGGCTGCCGGGGTGAAGTTTGATCGTAGGTTCAAGCTTTTGTTGAAGTGTGTTTTGCACTCGACGAAAACGTAATTCGTTTTAAATGAGCTTCGTTGAGCCTTCGAGGATCGAATTGCCTGTCACAATTTTTCTCAAATCGCCTTTGTAGCCGATTAATTATTGTGCTAATTGGTTGGCTACTACTGTCCTGCAAAATCTTGGCATTCTAATTAGAGATTTCTCTGTACCGGTCTACATTACGTACAATTAATTTTTCTAATAATACAATAATATAATTCCTATATCGGTTTTCTGGGTTCAACGTCAATTAATTAATTTGCTTGCTCCAAATTCGTTCAAAGTGGAAGACGTCAAGCGTATCGTCGTCGTATGCACTCAGCAAGCTTTTACTATTACTAACTGTATCACTTTGCTATTTAGAACTATTTTGCTATCTACGAATTTGAATACAATAGACGAACGAAGGGTATCAGAAAATACTGATGACGAGTTTTATTGATTCTACGTCACCAATGATTCACTGGTAATATCCTTTAACCATTCCCATCTACGTCACCAAATCTACTGCATCACTCGTAATAATGGCATACAGCAGTTTCCTTGTTCGCACTATTAGCGCACAGATTTACTATGATTGCAGACAAAGATTGCACTGCCGTCGTTCATTGAAAAATTCCGCCAATAATTCTCAATAATAATTGATTCACCAATTCGCTTCAAAGTGGCTCTCGAAGCATTCCGTTTCCCGTTTCCCTTCTGCCCGATCCACGTGCTAATGCACACAAATGCGCCTGCACCGTTCCTACTCGAATATTTGGTATTCGTGCCAATTGATAAACATTCGCGAACGAACAGTACCTCAGTTTCGAAGAAATATTCATTATCTACGCGTACGACAGCTTTTCGATGGATAACGCGATAGAGAACGTTGCAAGCGACCACACCGAATTACCCACTGACCCTTCCTTGTTAAAGAACCGCGGAGAACGCGAGTCATTAATTAGTATTAATCGAGCATTTCACACACCCCGCGGCCTAACGCTTTGCACCCCGCGACAAACAGCGTTCTCGAACGCCGTCGAAAGCGGACGAAGCGAGCCTCACCTTCGCTTAGTTAGACTCGCCTCGGGGCTCAATCGTCGGTTCCACGAGAAAACGGAATTGACTTGTCATTTCGCGTGCAATAAATCACCGGCTCGCGGTATGTTAATTCTCATCGATAAGCATTTTCTCCGCGCCGCTGACGTGAGTAATCGTTTTTTCCAGGATGCTCATTTTCGCGGGATCTACGTTTCGTCGCGACGCGACGCGCCGTCAGCGGGCCGCTGTCGCTACATTTTTATCACGGTCCGTCTCTGCCGTATAAATATTTATACCCATAGACAGGCATTAACCGCTTCCTAGCGCATTAACGAGCACAATGCACTTACGACGTGTTTCGTGGCCGCGTACCAGCCGTAGAGCGAAGGCCGGCCGAGCGTGATGTTCTTCACGGTTTACTTTACGGTTCTTTGAATGTCGTTCTTCTTCCGTTTATTGTTGCGTTTCGTCCATACGCGTTGACCCGCTTAGCGCGCGGGTTTTTTAGTTACGCGCCGGGACTCGCGATGGTAACGCGGACATTACAAACGACAGACAACGCGGGGACTCCTTTCACTGGAGTTTCCAGTTATTGGACGGGGATCGGTGATGTCTCGTTATTGGTGAACACCGATTTCGAACCGAGCCGCGCGGAGTGTTCCTATTTTTAGATGAATGAAACGTTTTAGTGGCCGGAGTAGAACGGGGCTTCCCAAGTTTTTGCACCACATAAATCAGCACGGAAGCATTTAAATTCCAGATTAAAAATCGATACGTCTCAAATGGAGTGTTTGTAATTAAAGAATGAAATATTTCAAATGTATTTTGGAATTTTAATTACATTTATTTGAGCAAATATTTCAAATGTTTATCTATTATTATATTCGTAAGTGAAACTTTTACGCTGTAATAAAATATAGTGATAATGCATGAGCAAATGTTATGGAGATTGATCATTGGTGAGGATTAATGCGAAGGATGAGCCTTGTTTCATTGTAACCAATTTCGATTATGTCAACCTTTATCTTCGTTAATTTTAAACGCGAGTCAGGTTCAAGTTGCACCCGTGTCCTATATTTATGCGGCGCGACAGGTAACGCTAAGTACAGTGTAAAATGGATATCTAGAGAAGCAAGAGGTAAAAGTCGATTACAATGTTCGGTACTAAGAACATCGCCTTTATCCCGTTCATACCGATAACTACGCCTTTATCTATATTTATATCTCTATCACTTCGTAATTACCGTCGCCAATTGTACACGTAGCTTTCTCAGTAATCTGTTTATCGTGCACGCCGTTAAAATACCAACGCATTCTTTATTTACGCGTCTAACTTCCTAGGAAATCTTCTATTTCTAATCTTCGTGTTCAAAAGATAAATCTCGTGAAATTCCCGAGAGCCTCGAAGTCATCGAAAATTAATCATTCCTTTTCATAATGCAACGATGTGATCGTGTTCATTTTCACTGCAGAATTAATCGGCGAGTGTCGCTGTTCCGATATTCTTCTGCCTCGCTGGATAAACAAATAATTGTCGAATATTGCCAATGCCGTCAATTATTTCACTTTCACCCATACGCCTGTCTCGCAGAGCGTATTTCAATCACAACGTACCGCGAAGTCTAGACTGATCTCACGATGTACGCGCGGAATGAATTAAAAGGTCTTAAACAGGTTGGCCTTGAGGTGCATACCGCGATACTGCATTATGAGCGACGATTTTTCATTACTCGCAGCATTATCGATACAGCAGTGGCATCGCAGAGGACGCACACAGCCGGAATTGATTGTGAATCGCGACGAACCCGCGTGAACAATCGTTCCGTGCTCTCTGCCTTTTCGGCTTGAATGCATAATCCCTGAAATATTCAGCCTCTACGCTCGGCTTTACGTTCACTACCCCGTGTCACGCTAGACGGGCGCACACGTGCGTTCATTCCATGTGCATACGAAAACAGTTACGGGGTTCTGGCTCGACAATCGGAGTCGGGCAGCCACCATTCGACCCGATTTCGTGTCAGACGCATCGAAAGCTTTGTTTCTGCTTTGACAATTACTTTGCCGCAACGGGCAACGCAAACTTGAAACTGTTAGCAAAATAGTTCGCGGGCCGTTGCGTTCATGTCCACCGTAGATCTCGCGATGGTTTATTACGTTTGCTCACGAGTAAGCTATTGTACCTCGAATCGTCAGAAAGAAAAAGCGTCCTGATAATAGTGAAATACATGTTTTCTTCTTACTAGGATTGTTTGTCTATTGCCCGATTGTTTAGTGATAGAATAAGACAGAATTAACTCACGATTTGTGTAGAAAATAGTGCAACGATATTGTACTTGGTCACAGGTGTTTCATTTAAAATACCATTTTGTTCCCTCGTTCGAATGGTCGCGACGAAGAAATAGCGGCGCTAAAATCCGTCGTCCAGTGTACCGAGAATCGTTGGCACTTCACGGAAGAACAATCCCTCCGTCAAAGGTTGGTCACTTGTTCGCTGGTTTTAATTGAATTATAATTCGTGGCCATTGTCGCGGCGTTTCGTGTTTCCCGATAATTACCGCGCTCGGCCGGTCCGTTTTTACTTTCGCGGAATACGCTTCTCTTTAACGAGGCGTACCGGCGTTAACGAAGCGTTAAAGCGTGCCAGCCGGGTTGCGTTAATGCAACGTACAAACGGCCGGAATACAAAGCGTGCGATTGCCAGGCGATCGGCCCTAATAACGGAACAACGCGTACAATCATTTGTACGAGTCGATCGGATCGATTTGATTAGAAGAAGAGGAGGCAACGTCTACAGTGTTTGGTAGACCGTTTCTAAAATATTAATCTTCTACGTGGTACAATAAGATAATTCTATTCCCTATCGCAATATTCTGTACAGTTTGTGGTAGAACGGTGTTGAATCTTGTTCCCAATGAAATTTGGGAACACCTTGGGAACGCCTTTGCAAGGAGTCGAGCTCCTAAATGCGAATGGTATTATAGAAACTGATGTATCGATCTTCTCCCCCCCCCCCCTCTATACGTTTCCTACAATTCGTGGTCAGAATAATTGGAACGCCGCGTCTCGATATAAAATTCGCGATCAATCCGTAAAAAAAGAATCCATTCCACTTCAAATCAGCGTTCGTACCGAATCTTACCGAATCTCACGAAAAAATTGCAACCTTAAATCTCCGTACACGATACATTCCAGTCCGAATCGGGAATCTTGAAGCATTCGAATGGAATCCACGAACATCGATATCCAAAGTTCGCGATCGGCATTTTCGAACAAAATTAAACGGCACCCAACTATCAAGCATTATGAAACATTTCAAGCGCGATTCGACGAAAATGGACGACAATTCGGTTCTCGGTCGGGGCAATCGTAATACCCGATGCCGTGCCGTCGTTGTTTCCACGATATTGGAGAGGCAGAGGCAGCCCGTATGTGCTCCATCGTCCGTGCAACGTCTATAATCTCCGGCGTGGAATTTTTCTTTCGCGCTCTTGTGATGACACCCACGTGGTCGCCTAGAGTTGCTTCGCGCGATTCGCATAAAAGCCACCACCAATCTATATGGACGCAACCTTTCTCTTCTCGTGTGTGTTAATCAATCTGCTTCCTACGCTTTCAATTATGTAACACGGCATTACTCGGGGCCCCGAGGAAATTCAAAAAGGACAATCTCGAGGCTGGGGCGTGCACTCGAGAGATATCTTATAGACTTCTTGTTCAATGGAACTCGATGGCTCTCGTTAACGTTAGGCCGCGATCACGCGTGCGGTTAAAACGGTTTTAAGGTTGGACGTATTTCGATATTCCGTGAGAGATTCATTTGTGCAGCATTCGTTTTGATAAGGGCGAGATAGTCGATACGGAAAAATTACGACGGGTTTGATATTTTATTGCGAGATTAACTTTGTGCGATTTCGGTGCGGATAAATTATTTAAGAAGTTGGGCTTGATTTAAGTAAATCTTTGGTCCTTTGGTTGTGAGAGAACACTTTTGAATGAACGTCGATACCGTTGGGTGAATCGCGTTTGAGTCGAGGTGTATCCCCGATCTAAGTATCCAAGAATTCATGGAAATTACGGGGTTATTAGCTGGCGTTTTTAATGTCTCGAGTGTAATCGAGAATCACTTCGATCGATTAAAATTGATTTTCCTGCTAGTTGTGTGGTGGAATCGTTCCGTAAAGGAAATAACCGAGTATGACAGTACGCAATTCGAGAAAACATGCTGATCAATATCGCAGTAATGGTTGTATTGGCTAAGCGAACGAAACGATACGAATTAAATTGTACAGTGCATGAATATTAATACAAATACAACAGCATTGGTACTACACTGATCTTCCCATCGAATCGGTCACGCGCTGTCATTTGGTTTTGGTGATCACATTGAGTGGAATTTTGTATAGATTTAAAGAAGCTTCGCTTAATTGCCGGTTTTAATCTCAGATAGATTCGAATCGTATACGTTTAGGCGGCTGTATCGAAGCGAAGATTTTACACTTAAATAGCCGCGTGAGATTGGTGCCACGCTTTTAGCATGCAGAAAGCGATGTATCTTGTTTTATAGAAAGTTGCTTGCAACTACGTGAAAGAAAGAAAGTAGCTGTAACAAAAAAGAAAAAGAAAAGAAAAATGTGATGGAATGTATATCAAACAAATTTCATCGATCTTGAATACATAACGTACTGGATTTCCTTTCGCTATGCTGATTTCCCGCTGGCAGAATTGCTGGAATAAAATGTACCCTTCCTTCAATAAATTATATATTCTATCAATCGTTGAATGTTCAAAATAAATACCAGCTGGTATTTTAAACGGTTGCCAAAAATTCGGAGCTCAAGAATCGAACGCCTAGTTTTCCTGAAAAAAATCCAGCTCCTACCAATTTCCAAAAATCCTAATTCAAGCCCCATTTTCGATAATTCATCGTTTGTATCGATTACAAAAACATCGCAGTCCGAATACCTGTAAGTACTCAAAGCATCGTACAGGGTGTTACTCGCAAAGGGTTGAAGCTATCGAACAAACGTTTCTACATTTTTTTTATAATGACAGCCTATACTTTTATGTTTACTGCACTCGAACGGCTCCTCGCTTCTCGTCCCGCCAACTTTGCCCCCTCAAATTGACGCAACTTCGATCGCACCAACTTATCGCTTCTCTGAGCAGAATAATGCAGTATTACGGATCGTTGAATTCATCTCGAGATCGGCTACAATGTCGCGCGTAGAAAAATATGGGGTGCCGTTTAAAACGATTGTCACTGCTCTCAAATCTCCCCCGCTGCTCCACCGGCGCAAAATTGATTTGCACCACACGATGCACCCCCGCGAGTCGAGCAACTTTCGTACAAACGTTTGCTCGCTAGCTTCAACCCTCTACGAGATACTCCATCATTCGCGTTCAAACGTAACACCCTGTATGTGTATTCCCCGCGCTCAGGTGACGGCTCAGGGATGCCGCCTATGCACGGGCGTATCCTCGCGGTCCACGCTCTCGCAAGAGGGAGAACTGAACCGCCGCGAGAGCGACAATATCCACCAAAGACAGTCCGTAGCCGCGCCATGCTTCAAAGGAAGAGAACAAGTGATCCCAAGAGGTCCCCGGAATTGCGACAGAGAGCACAGAGCATCATCTGCCTCCTCCACGTCCGTGCACACCTACACCTGCGCGACGCTCGTGCAGACCGGGTCGCGAATCCGCGGCGCGTCCGTGGCAGAGCCGTAGAAAGCTTCGGCGCCGCCACTGGGCCGAGAGGCCGACGGTGGTTTCGGTCTGCTCCGAGTCGAGTCGAGCTGTGTCGAGGGGAGTCGAACGGAGTCGAGTCGAGTCGAGTCGAGTCGCAAGTCACCTCCGCTCACCTCACGGCGCGATCGACTTCAGTCCGTGCCCGAGTCGTGCACCACGAAACACGCGAGGAATAGCCGGCCCGGTCGCTCCGACCGACTTGAACGCACGCGCCCAATCGTACACTCGATCACGGTACACGAGAATCGACCTGGATCGCAGAGATTGATACCGGAGCGGGATCGAAAAGACTGCCGAAAAGATACGGAGCCACGGTATCACCGTTTTCGTGTCGAGCAGAGGGAAATCTGTAGGTGTCCGTATTACAGGGAGGCGTCGTTTCGCTCCTATCGGGACTAGCTTTTCCTCTTTTTTTTTTCTTCCGCAACCTCGACGATACCGGGACCGCGCGGCGGGAGTGTCGTGAATCTCGTGACAGTCGGCTAGATCGACGCGGAACGAGCACCAAATCACCGTCGCCGTATTATGTCACACTCCCACGCGAGCGACGGCCGCTGTAGACGGCAGAACGGTGCACCGAGCCAACGTTCTCGTCGTTTGACATTTCCACGAGCGTGGAACGTTTAACCCGGTGGGCACCGGCACGCATCGCTTGACCAGTGTTACGCTCGTCCCGCGATCACGTTGTCTCCGGCGTTGACGAGCAGTCTGAAAACTGTGAAAGATACGAGCACATGCACGCGTATCGCGCACACATTCTCTGCCCGGTTTACCAGTGACGCGCTTGGTGTCCGTCGATTTAGAGAATCCCCCCCTGTGCTGCGTACGGGATCATACAAGGGCCGCGTAATACTCTGTTTATCGTGAAATGGATGCCCGATAGAGCGGCGGGCTCGCTTGGTGTTCCCTCCCATTCCTCCGAGCCGATGGTAAAGTCAGTGTGCTTTTGACAGCTGTGAGAAAAGAACCGCAAGAACAAGATCCTCTCCAGGTGGTGCCGAGTAAGAGGGACGAGGAGACGAAGGGGTCGACCGGAGGAATTGTCGAAGGTAACGTGAATTGGATCGATCTATGTGCGCGCGTTTGATCTATCCGCGCACGACCGGCGCGCGTTGTCGCGCGGGGCAATTTAATAGACGGAAGAAAAATGAAGAAATGTCGCGGGACGAACGCCAGATCGCCCGGGTGCCGACGACGTCGTTCCCCCCTTGAATTTCGCGTCCGCACTCTCGTTCGGATCGTGACTGCGTCCTATGAAATCGGTAATGAGCTGTAAATCTTGGAGGCGAGTTAACGCGACCGCGCGTGTGAGTCACACACGTCGAGGGCAGCGACGATACCGTCGATACCGTAGGCCAGCATCCGAGGCGAGTATTCTTTTTCCCTACGGTAGGAAATCGAAGGAAAGGATAATAAGCGAGAAATACACTCTCTCTTAGCCGGCGGCCGGTTGCGTCGTTGCGCAGCGCGTGGGCGTATGAGAGAAAGAGAAAGAGAGAGAGAGAGAGAGAGAGAGAGAGAGATAGAGAGAGAAAGGGCAATATAGGGAACGAGAAGGAAGGAGGCGGCGCGCGAGTTCGGAGTCGATTTTTCGAAAATCCACCGTGAAACGTTCGTTAACGGCGATCCGTGAGCCGATAACCGAGTTCGTGCGCCGATCGATCGGCCGAACGATATCCGGTCGATTTCGATCGGGCCCTCGTGTGTCGAAAATCGAAACGCGAAGCAGAGAGCGGAGGTTTCTTTGATTTCTCGGCTTTCGATTTGGCTCGAAGTTGCGGGGACGATCGTTTACAATTTCCTCGGTCTCCGATGCTTCGATCAACCCCTCTGCCGCGCTCGAGTTCAAACACGAGTAAACCGAACCCGGTTTTATGTTACGTATGGCCGATTTAATAGCTTATTTAATAGTTGTTTAATACTTGCAGTCCTTCAATCTCGATGAAATTCAACGGGAACGTTGCGCTGTCGGATTTTATTTAAATGTAAAACTTTTACGTAAAGAAAGTTACGGTAGTTTAATGCCAGGATCGGGTTATATAGATGCGAGCACAATGCGAGGTTCGAGATTGAGCAGAATCAATTTAGCGAAATGCTAAACGGTTTTAACCTTTTGGCGTTTAAATATCTGCCGTTCGAAATAAGCCGGGGGTCGCATTACAATTACTTTAAAATCGCGAGAGCTTGAGGCTGGTTTTTCGTTCGGATTTGAGGGGATATTTGCGGTCGATAGTTTTCGACCTTTTGCTTCATTCGAAATTCGTTTGAAATTGCCCCGCCGGCACTTTATACGCGGTCCAGTTAAACGGATATCAATCTTTCTCTTGCTGCGTGGGCGTCGCCGGAGGTAACTAGTGCTACCATAGGCGAGGAAAAGAATAGGAGATCCGTGGCCTATCGTTTTAATTGCCGGCAGGAATCGCAACGTGAATTTATCTTCACCTGGGAGAATTCGTCGATGGGCCAAGCGCATAATTCGTGCATACGCAGAGTTAGTTCCGTCGAACATTGGACAGTCAAACTTGGCATTTAGTGTCTATGAAGCAACCTCTGCGTCTTACAAAACATTCTAGTACACATACGCGGGCATGCAGAATGTTTGCAGGATCTTTGCTAGCGCAAATTCCAACAGCCCGCGTGGATATACTCGTCGAAATATCTAAACGAAGAAACGATATAATCGTGCACACGAACATAATTCTTTTTGCATCAAACGAAGAACGCTAAACGTTTCTGTTCACCCTGCAATTTCACCCCCGACGCCGCATCGATTAGTGACGGGTTGCGATTTACGCGAACCGCAGGCCCGCGTCCATCAATCCAACAATTATCGTCGAACCGCATCGGACGATAAGCAGACATTGTTCAAACATCCACGTTGAACAGCGCGATCCATAGAAAACGTTGGACGCTGCTCGCGTTCTTTCGACTTTTTATTGACGCATAATAAATTCCGGCTTGCGCCATCGGTTCGACGTGCATTCGTCATATGAAATCGAACGACCTCGTCGTTGTTCGGCGTCGTAACAGTCGAAGCGATAGTGCGGCGATTCGAGAGGCCAGGTCGGATTCGACGGTCTTACCGGTCGAGGAGGTAAACGCGTCCAACCAGCCGTACCGAGAGTGTCCGTCGCGAACGATCGTGAGCCGCAGTCAATAGCGCGAGCAACGAGAACCGTGGATCATTGGGAACGGGTTCGAAAATCTAGCGACGCTCATACAATCGCGCTCATTTTGTTCACGGATTTTCACTTCAATTCGGTTTGAATCGCTTCGGGGGTTCGGTTATACGACGGCGATAAAATTTCACGAGGACAGAGCGTGTGCGGTGCTCGGGACGCGACAGAATTGCGATTCCACCGGAGTGGAGCCGTCTATCTTCCGGCGAGGAGGATCGAATTTTGTGCGTTCGGTAGTTACGGATGGTGAAACGATTCGGCCGATTCAAGGAGACCGGGGGTGGAACACGTGGGAGCCAGTGATATGCATTTAATTCCGTTCACGCGGTTGAAATGATTTTGTATCTCTGTTCGAACGCCGTGCGTGATATCTGCCTTGCGCGATATTTCAATCGCGCGACTGCTGTGCATCGCCGAATACGGGTAGAATGAATATCGAGCGACGACTAATGTTTTCGCAATTACTTCGCCGGTGAACAAATTGCATAGTCGCGATAGAAAAATGTACCTCTTTTGTCTGTGCGCGGACATGAAATCGTATCGTCAAGGATTCCCCATTCGATAACATATTAATTTGACAATTGAACTTCTGTGTTCTAACACGCATCGCAGCCATCAAAAACATTTTATTCAGACTGCTCCGACAATCTAATGATTTCTCTGCCAAACGCTGCAACCTCCACTCGTTCCGAAAGAAACAACCCGTCCATCCGTCCCCGGTTTTACAGGCGAGTCTTGCGCTACTCGTTCAGTCCACGAGACGGGCATAAAATCCGAATCGAAGGTGTGCACATGGTCGCGGACTCGCGTCGCACATCCACGCACGCGTGTACACACACGTGGACGCATCGCGTACGAACGAAGGTCTCAATCGTGGCGAGGCATAACGCAATAATAATCATAATGCCAGATCGATACGCGATATTCGTTGCATCGCACGGCGTATGTCATTACAAGGATGGAGGCACGAAAGCGCACGGAATGCCGCGGAGTCGCGTAACGATGTCACGCTGAAAAATCCGCTTAAATTATCGGCCTCTCCGCCGCGAGAGCGGCTTGTCCCTTTTTCTTCGCGTGCCAACCTTTTTCGCCTCCTAACCCCTCCGCCGGTACGCCCGTTCTTTCCCTTCGACGTTTCTTCGCGATTTTCATGCCGATATGCATCTCCCGTTGGACGATCGCGGCTCTTTGGTCCCCGCGAGGAAAGTAAATAATATGCAAGAGCCGCGTAACGAGCGTACAATTACCGCGCGAGATTGTTCGATATACGGGCGGCGAATCTGGAAATTGTAAATCAACGCTGGAATCGGTGACTTTCTAACTGAGGCTCGCCTCGAGCGGCCACGCTTCGACCTGGGCCGATCGTTTTTGGAAATTCGACCGCGATAATTGGCGATCCCGCGATAAGGCGAGACAGTGTGGCACGGGGCACGTATTCGAAACGGGATGAAAAGCTGCTTGCTTTTCGCTTTTCGTTGCCGATGGAAAATAGAATGGCCGTGTGGCACTGTGCGGTGTTTAACAGCGCACGAAAGGTCCGAGTTCAAGCGTTGCTTCGATTGCCGAGTGAATTCCATCGGATGACTCTTGAATCGCGCTCGTTGGCGGAGAACGGAGGAACGAAAATTGATTGAAGCGGCTGCGGCTACCTCCTTCTCGCGTTTCTTGAATGGAAATTTCAATTTTCGCGTTAATGGAACGGAGGGCGATTAAGTTAGAGTCGGCGTGATTTATAGCGCGGCCGATCGGAGCGAAGACGTGATTGAAAATTGATTTTATTCAAATTGTCGAATTCATCAATGTCCGCGCGCGAAATTATCCCCCTTGGAGATTTACCGGTAAGGATCATTAACTGTTCGTTACTTTGGCCCTAAACGTATGCGCGTACATCATTATTTAATGGCCTTTCGTTGGAGAATCGTACATGCGTTTGGGTATGCGCGGTGTCAGTCAGCGTTCGCTCGATGCGCACGAAATGACGCTTATTTAAGTGAAACTTCAGGGAACTGTATATTTAATTAAAGTGAATGCGAACAGTTAATTGGCCAATTCCGCGTCTCCGTGTTTATGAAAAACCTTGTCTCTGAAAATGTAGAATCGTTCGTGTCCTCGCTGAAACGTTAGCCAATTTTGTTTCATCGCGTTCAAAATTCTACAACTCCCTCTCCACGCTTTCCAAAGAAGAGAGACTGTCCCGGCGTCTTGTCTTATTCGTTTCTGCTGTCCAGATACTTGAGGTTACCGAAAAGAAACAGCTTCTTCAGCATCGTTTTCTCAAATGTGCAATGCGCCAGGCATAGCGAGTTTCGTGCGGAATCGAGCAGCTTTGGTATCTGGTTTCATAGGTTTTAGGTGCTAAAACGTATGCAAGCCTGGGACGGTTAATTGCATCCTAAAGAAGGAGAAACGAAACGTTTTACTGTCCACTCGTACAGATAACTCGTTGGTGATTTATCGCCGATTGGCTGCTTTACGATATATATATCGTGGCCAGTCGGCGTGATTAACACCCAATCGCTTGAGCCGCGAGGAGAAGGAAACGGCGTTCTGCAGCCCAACCCAGTAGTCGACGATTCATTTCTGGAGGAAATTATAAGTTTAAAACGGTCAACGTATCGTGTCCACTTAACCGGTGCACCGAAAATTATCGACGGACCGTTTTGTCGGTAATTGGATCGTTCGTCAGCCGGGACAATGAGGAAATAAATAATTATTCGGATATATCGGAAAGGCGTATGTATCACGTGAGCTGATCGCGTTTGTCGTTCGCGATTGATCGCGAAACAGGAACGTAGGAAGACAGTTGTGCCGGAATCGCTTAATCGGGCCAATCTTGTTGATAGAGAGAGATTGATTCGCTTGCGATATCGATCTTTTCGATTAATTCGATATTAGGTGCCAGTGAAAACCCTTCGATTGGTGATTCCAATCCCCCTTTCGTGGCGCAGATAGATATTAAGGAAAGAGCATTTCATACTTAACTCTTCATTTGTCTTGTTTGCACCGAATGCTATTTCGTTCAATAACATTGCGATGCTCAATTATATGCAAGATCGATACTAAATCCATACGTATATCATATCAAAGGGATCTGGAAAATTTGTCCACGTTTTCCAAAAACACTTGAAAAAAACTAGGCATTGTATTCTCAACTCATTGCAAAATAATTTTGCAGGCAAACGAATTGAGAACAACATTGCCCTATCCGTCAATTCTTTTATCACTCGTATCAGCGTTGCTCTCGTTGCTCTTACGCTTCACCGCGTAAGTGTACCTATACGTGACATAACGTACATATAAATATGTAAGTGTAAACCTATAAGTGTACGCGTGTATAAATAGGTACAGGGGGTGTGTACACCTATACCTGTATCACACGTGCACGGAAGTGCTTGATCGCGTTAAATATTGGTACGAAGTAAATTGGTTCGATCCCAGGTCTGTTCGGGTCTCGGTGCGCTCTGTTCTCGTTCTTCTATCCAATATTGGATTAGGTGCAACTCGACGATACCTTCGTTTTGATGGACCATAATGTCGATAGCGATTATAGCTGTTCGGTTGATTTGCCGCACGGTGGTGATTAACGCTCGCTCGTTGTTTCGCGAATAGAAGCCGATCGATGTCGGGGCCACCGATGCCGATAACTATCTCGTATCGCGTTTTCAACCCGTCCATTAGCCGAACCTTATTGCCGGCTCATCGACGTTGGAATTAAGCAGACACTTTCATTAACCGGCCCTCAAAACTATACTTTACTTACGTGCATTACCTAATGAACATCGGAATGCTCGCCGCGGGTATCACGTTTCTGCCGTTAGTTTATCTACCTCTACCATCCTTACGATTTTTCGTTACTGATATTACGATTTCCGTTTTTGTTAACAGCAATCTACGGTGGAAGCGGTTAAGAACGAAGCGGCACCGTCCACGTCAGCTTCATTGTCCCACGTCGTAGAAGATCACGATCCGAGTGCGATGTTTAACATTTTGAGGAGACAAATTGCGGTCAATAATTACGCGAGTGCCTTTCGTCGCCGGTTACGTTGTTCTGGTTCGATTGTAATCAACGAGACGGGGAAGTGAATTGTACATATATACGTGAACTGTATGTACATATTATATAAGTATATGCATACGATAACGTAAGGAACGGAGGACCAAGAAGAGGACACAGTGTCACAACGCGTGTGAAATGGATGGTACGCCAAAGAAAATCGAAGCAGTGTTAATATATGGATGCCCATGGGTGGAATTTGGCCGAAATGTGCCAGCGTTACCATCACGCTGTACCGGCAGCCCAAAATTCTTCGCCAGCTAGGGATCCCTCGGCCGCCATCGTGCAGGGCTTGTCAACGGCCGCGCACATCGACCAGGCCAGCCCTTCTTATTCCCATTACACGTGAGAATTTTATACATTTTTACCTATTTCTCTTGGCTGTTAGACGGATAAGACGTGGGCACGTTAGAGATGTGTCGTTTTCCGAAAATATCGCGAACGCGGTGTAACAATCTTTGAACATTCAGGGGGTTCAATAATACATAAATGAATTCCCATGCGGATCAAAATTGTGAGGGACGTATTTGTCGTATATCCAACGGTTCCCAATTGGCGCTAAGATTTTGTTGCGTCTAAACATCGAGTTTATGCAAATGAGATTGATCAAACCGAATTTCGGGAAAATTTCAAATAGACCCAAACCCACGTCACTGTGCGCACCATTCCACACTCCGTCGAATCTAAGGCGAAAGCCGGCAAACTCGTAGACGTTATTGATATCGTGCCCAAGCATCTCGATGCGTGCCAATTATAAACTAAGCCCAGAAGAAGGAAGGGACCCGGCCCGCAGAACATTAGAAGGAAAAGAGAAAAAAGAGGCAGAAGACAAATAATCAATGAATCGATAGGAGGAGCGCAATTTCTCGCCCCTTCGCTCATGCGAAATTGCAACGGCGACGGCGGTCCCTGGGACACGCGAAAAATCCCTGCGTTTCGGTGTTTTCGCGCGTGCCCCTACCGCGCGGTCGTGTTATCGTAGCCACGGGACGTCCTCAATTGTATTATATATATTAATAACGATACAGCGAATTAGGGATAAGTATACGATGCCGCGGCCGGGCCTCGATAATCCTGTTATTAGCGCGGCGATTAGGGGAAGATGATCCCCGGGCAAATTGCAGGGGCGTATACCGCGGTGTTTGGTTAACGTAATCGCAAATCGCTATCGTTGATCCTTTCTCGCGTGGGACAGAGAGCGAAGGCAGGCGAAAGAATCGACGAGCGGAACAGGATCGATGCGTCGAGCCTTTACGAACCCCATCGGGACCCCACGGCATTTCCCGTCTTCGAGAATTTCCTCGTTCACGTCGGTGGTATACGGGGGTACGGGTACGAGTTCCAGCTCGTGTCCCGCAGACATTCGTGCCGAGAGTCGATTAAATTGCAGTTTACGCTCGGATTCAATATTTCACTGTTATTACGCGGAATTGGCGTAACCAGACGGCAAAGAAATCTCCTCTTTAAACAGCTTCAGATTATCAGGCCGCCCGGGCTCGCGGAGTTTTCTATTTCGCGATACGCTGGATAATTCGCCGCGGATCACGTGTACGATCCTCTCGCGTTTCGAGATCGTTTCGATGTCGATTTCGCCCCTTTTGGGGGGATAATGCTGGGGGGTTGCTTGGCTTCTTTGATGGTTTCAATGGTTTTGTTGGTTTGGGCGTGAGATCTTAATTGGGTATAAATTTTTGGGCGGTATGTTTTTTCATAAACAGTACGCTATTATTGAGAGTGGAAATATGGAATGAATTGATTTATTTGACTGCGTCAGGTTGACTACTGTCGCCCGATATTTTTCTGTGCACATATTTCGTATTGGATTCTTCATCTTTTGAAGCGGTCAGTGATTACAGCGATACGGAATTATTGGCAATCGGTATTAAACGTCCAAGGGCCCTTTCGGCAATCCGTTTCTTCCTTATATAAGCTCGCAAGGTACTCGTCCTCTCCCACCTGTCCGATTTTAATTAAAACTGGTTCCTATCAACGAGACAGGAAGCAGGCATTCCCTTTTTAAGCACAACGTCTCGCAATAATCTGTCGCGTCGTGCATTGTTTACTATGCCCAAACAAAAATAAGAATTGAGGTCACTGTTAAAGCTTATTATAAGGACGTTCGCTAATTACTGGAGGTCCTGAAATGCAAATGATCGTCCGCGCTACGAAACAGACGATTGTATCTTGGCGAACGAGAGCGGGCCCAGAAATAAGAGGAAAATGGAAATGAAACAGTGGCGAGATTGACTTTTCAACTGCGGCGTTTCCTGTCGACGAAAATCATCTTCATTAAAATTGTTCCGGTCGGTTCCATTCGTTGCTCGCGCGGCCGTCGCATGGGTCGCGAACCATGTCACGATATTCAGTCGCATGTCCTGGCGAGTAACTCTCGTAGCCTAGATTCAAAGTGCCAAGGAGTGATGTATATCTTCGTCGCGGTGTCCTTTTCGTTCGACGCGTCCTAGCGAGTCACCACGGTCTTTCCACGAAATCTTCTTTGGAAGCCACTTCACGACCGATGATGAAGAAATTGGTTTCAGCGGCCGGAACATTCTTTGCTCGCTTCTTGCTCGCGTTCATTCAGTGCCATATCGAAACCCTCGTCTCGACCCTTTACTGCCCGACGATGCTTCGCGGCAATTCGTATATAAAAAAACTATTGGAAGTTGAAACATGCATTTTTTGATCACTATCGAAGTAATTGCAATGAAAATTGTGATCGAAAGGTAACGGCAACATAATTCAGGACTGAGACGGTTAAAATCGTGCTGCACTATGCTGAAAGCAAACTTCTTCGTGACCGCAAAGAAGCACTCTTGATTTTCGTGAAATTGTTTCCGTAACACGCTTGCACAGGATTTTCGGTAAAACATCTATGCAGCTTCGAATTTTTTATCGCAACAGGAAAAATGAACACGAGGAATTCTGCACTTTCGTCTAACCTGCCCAAATCCCTTCGATAGAAAAAAAAAAGGCACTATCATTTCCTCCAGCTCCACGAATTCTCGCACAACTTCTGTGTGCAGCAACACCTGTTGAAAAAGCACAGCCGAGTTGCCATCGATCCTCGAGGGTCGTCAACCTGCAGTCGACGCAACGAGGTCGATTTGCAAACATCAATTATATCGACGAAACGTCAATAATTCCATGAACGATAAACTACACGGTGCGTGTCGGTTTTTCTTGGTAGCGGTGCCGCGTCGGGATTCATGAAGCTTCTTGGTGCGTCGTCGCGACGAACAATACCCGGACTTCCCCCGAATTTCGTACGGCCATAGCTTTCGATCGATCGTCACGAATGCAAAATATGTAATAAAGAAGAGTTGCCGCGATGACACCACGGAGTATTCCTCCGCGTCAGGTTGTCCCGGTAATTTCTACCGTCGCGGATGACTCAGATCAATGACTTGACGAGTGGACGATGACTACGTATTAATTAGGGATCAAAATCAATTACGGTAATTTTCGAGGGACATTTTCGACGACATTTTCGCGTGCTCCGCTTCGAACACGTTGATGCTTTGTCTAGTTCCGTTTCGGAGACCACAATATTGATCTATTACGTGGCGCCTGAAAGAGTCAGGAGGATGCTATGTCGATGGAATGCGTCCTTTGAACGCTTCTGATTCGTTTAGCAGGGCCCCGCGAGCGAAATTCTACGATCTTTTTTTAAATATCGTAAAAGTCGGTTGCAAAGATCCATAGATCATTGTGAAGTGTAATCGTTTGCGAGAATTCTCGTTTGTTAAGGGTTCAGCTGATTTGTGTATTAAGGGCTTGCTTTCTGAAATGGATTGGAACGGAGGGTGTCATGTTGCCACGCGAACGATTGAAGTGAACATTCTGGAACGCGATAACGTTAGGAAAATTGATTACATGCATCGGCATATGTTACGTATAAATGTGGTTAAGGTAACGAATAACGATAGAACTTCACGAACCTCGCTCGCACGTGAAAGGTTAATTTATTTCAAGCTTACAATGTTTATCGACAGCCCCGACGAGCCAGCTAACTAACCGTGGAAAATTTCACTCTGACAGGTCGAACTTTAACTTGTAAGCAGAATTTCGCGGCAGCCGTACCGTGGCAACGGATAATAACTGGGATGCATGGTTATTTTAACGTGCAAAAATTATTCGCCTATTAGGATAATCGATAATGCTTAACATTAAACGTTTAACATTCAATGCTACGTTCATCGCGTTGTTGAAGCATTTTGAGAACAGGATCGGATTATAGCTGTGCCTGTCTCATGGGAAACACGTTCACCACGATGGATAGGTTGAATTGCCAGTCCTTCAAATTAGATTCTCAAGCATCTGGGTAATGAATTTTGATTCAGTTATACACAGTTTCAACATTGTCAAGAGCACAATTATGGTATCGACCTGTCCTCGAAACGGCCGATCAAACTCGTGACACAACTTTGTATCCCACGGCCATGATAAAGGTGTTTCGCGACACCCTGTGTACCAACAATTAAGGAACGTTAAACAAATAAAGTTTAGTTTACGACGGGAACGGGGCGAGGTTAATCGTTTTCACGATTTTGCACGCGTGTTGACGCAACGATTGCATTGTTACAGATACACATTATTTTTGTGCGCATATAATAATTATGGCACAAAAGCGACGGACACGGTGAGAGAGTGATTTGTATAAGAGACCGTCGTACCGTCGTTGTGCACGAGATTCGAGGGAATTTTAAGAGCCCGACAATGACGTTGACAGACAATGGCAGTGATTTATTAGGGAATCAAAATTCACTTGCACTCGAGGATATCTGCTTTTGTCGAAAACAATGGAGGTGAGAGTTAATGAATTGAGGTGTTCGAACGTTTCGACCGGAAGTCGGATATTACTTCTGCCGAGATCGTGTCCATTTTGGTAAAACACATTGGAAATGTACGCACGACCGGTGTTTCCATACAATTTGTTCGCACATAATTGTCTTCCTTCTTGTTTGTTAGAAAACGAGACACTATGTCGTTCGTTCGACATTGTATATTCTTGTGTTGCGATTGTACCCGTGTGAAAAGTCTTTGACAGATTATTCATTTATTTCTTCGCTGTAATAATACAAGCGAGGAACCGGAACACCAAGGAAGTTAGATGTGAATAGTTATACATATATGTGGTTCAATGAAATTGAAATTTGTTATTTGTTCTTTTTAAGTACAATACTTGAGCACACAAAAATGGGAATTGTAAGCTTTATGATATCTAGTACTTTGCGAGGCATGCGAATAATATTTAGTGATAATTTAAATTGGATCACCCGGCGGATTTGTTTTCGATCAGTCTTTACTGATCAAAGGTGATTCACCTTTGCGAAGCATATAAATTTCTTCAAATACCATACACCTACATTATTCTATGCCGACAAATATTTCCGAGGTGTTCACTTCCACTGAAAGTCAGTCGTAAATTGCGCATTTCATTTAATATTTATCTACACACGGCTCACTCCATTTTCTCCTGCATTTCGTCCGGTGGGCTCATGAAAAATTCATTTTTATCGTGCCATTTAAACCTCAACACGCGCCTCAAACGATTCTACGAATTTCACCTTCGCGTTAAACGAACGCACTGTTTCTTCTCCGTCGAATTAAATGACAAAATGGCGGCACCGAATTCCAGGCAACGAATTTTCGAAACTTTCCCATTACGATCTGTGTGGAATTAGAAAGCCGTCGATCCTCGGGCAAATAATTTTTACTAAATATCAGGAACGACCGCACGCCATTACGAGTTCACCGGCGAGATATCCGATTGCCGTTTCACCCGGTAACCGGAAGTCGTACGTAATGACCGGTACCGTCTGAGGTCAGAAGAAGGTATATAGGGTACAGCAGCGACGACATCCGTTCCGCAGCCTTAAGCCCGTAAAGGTTTCGGGGATGCGCTTTCTTCGTTCTCAAATCTGAAACGCGCCGTAGCGTTAGTAGTGCAGAGGTGAGCGACTCGGGTCGTCACTTCCGCTTGCCAAGTGAACCACATTGGTCATTCGATTTAAAAGTTTAATCAGAGGTCTATAAAATTACGAGTTCCTCCGTTCGCGTCTCTATGTTTGATGGCCGATCGTTTCCAATTGGTATATGTATGCACGTACATAGGCGAGACGCGCAAGAAGTGTAATGGGAACACGTAGACCGTAAACTCCACGATTTTTCCAATTTATTCATTTATTTTTGTTGATTCACTCGCTGCTCCGTGGGTTTGCCTATCCGCTATAAATTTTCTATCCGCACGATGGAAGGTGGCGCAGCAGCGAAAATGTGTAAACATATAGATCTTGCCGAGATATTGTTACGTGTTTGCTGATGGTAATAAGTATTAGAGTCTTCGCGTAGGATATTGCGAACATTAGCTAAATGTACCTACTGGCTTTTGTTTGTCTCCGCTTTATCTTGATGAATTCATCTTGGCGGAACACGTAATAGAATACACGTAACGCGTGTAACAAAAATAGGAGAGATTCCATGAAATTAAATGGCATTCTTTTTTAATTCCAAGCATAACGTGCATTCTGAGAATAGTTCAGGTTTCCACCTGCGTTGGTCATTTAAAATGGAGTTCCTGCGATTGATTCACCGAACAGAAGTTTAACCGAGTATTTGTTTCAAATAATCGTATTTCATTTAAATACGTTCAAATCGCCAAAATTTTTTCTTTTATTGATCAGAATATAGTTTTATTATTTATTTAATATACACGTACAAGTCCGGGAAATGATATAAAATTTTGGAATCATAATCAAACTTCGGGTAACCACGATTTACATTCCCTATTACTGTTCGTCGAAAACATCGGTATCAATCAGAATTACTAATTCCTCTGCCTATGCAACAGCATAGGTGGAATAATATTTTTTACTTATCCGATCAAAGTTTAGATTTCTAATCTACATTTGCGTAGATTACTACGGTTTATCACAAAATGGAATGATTGATATATAAAATTATATACTAAAGATGTTATTACTAATAAGTATTAAGTAGAAATAGTAAAAGCGTTTAAATTATTCTCGAAAGGAGTATTCCCTATACAAATTTATATATTTATAGACTGCATTTTTATTTCTTTACTAAAAAAAGTCGATACAAACATGATATGTGTAGATAATTATCAAAAACATGTTTCTTAATAGATTACCTTATGGTTGAATTATTTCTATATTGAAACTTATTTCTGTATCGCGATATTTCATACGTTGTACATTTTTTCTCCTCATCTTATTACGTATACAGGTCGCCTCGAAAAGAAATAAACGCTAAAAACCGCATTGTAAATTCGGATCTCACAATTAGTACTTTACTTGCTACACAATAGATTAAATTGTAATACAATGAAAGTTAATAATAGAACCTTAATACAATCTAGCAATTAAGAGGCCAACCAGATATTTACATGTATACAATACATATGCACAATAAATTCTGCCGCCGTATTTCTTCTGCCCACATATTATACGTAGGTACTGCATTCCACCGTTAAATAAACACACAATGCTTACGATATTCAATTTCCCATCGGCGAAACTCCATTCCCTAAATACCAATAGCCCGATCTGTATTAACATTATTTTCGTCGCTCACTCAGGACCAACTCCCAAGCAATCAATCAACTCATTTTTTTAAACTTCTACCGCGACACTCTCTAAATATATGCATATCCCCAATAACTTCTCAACCTTGTACCATTTAAGAACCACGCCCATCAGGCGAAGCCAAAAACTTATTAATTTGCATGCAAGGCAAAAAAAAAAAAAACACCCCGAAAAGAACCAAGTGAATTCTATTTAATTCAAGGTTCGCCTCCAATATTTCATTCATTATGACAGAAAAAAAAAAGAAGGGTGGTCGCCTTCTTCCCCCTCCGCCAATGTGCATAATACATCCTGAATCACGACGAAAATCCGCGAGACGAGTGGCCGGTCGAGAGCGTGCGTCGCGTCGGCCGGTATGCGAGCGTTCTCGAGGCCGGTGCGCCGCTGCGTCGAGCAATGCAAGGGTGTGTTCGGTCGTCGCGATTATTTGAATAAAATGCGCCACTACGTCAGCCGTCAGGCGTCCGCTACTCCGAAAGCTTTCTCTACTGCTTCAGCGGCCGGTATACGAAACGGGGGGAATAATTTACTCCGGGGAACAACAAGTGTGTCGCTGACGGAGGCCACCGTTCCCGTCTCTCTTTCGTTCGCCGCGCGAGCTTCTATCCCCGTGGCCGCCGCGTACCGAACCGTGGACGCACGGCTTTTCTCTGTTTCGCCGAGATTCATGAGCCTCGACGGACGTGCCGATTTAGAGGATCGTTCGTTCCTTCGTTCGTACGTACGTTCGTTCGTTCGTTCGTGCGCCGGTGTGTCCTTTGTCCCGTGCTCCACGCTGCCGCGATTTTCTGACCGCCTTTTGCCCGACTTTCGCGCCCGGACAAATATCTGGCTCGACCGGCGCGGATCGTAATTCGTTTCGACGCGAGCCAAACCGAATGACTCCGTTGGGTCTTGGGTCTGACCACCGAGAGGGAAGCGACACGTTGCTCCACCGTTGATTCGACGGAGCTTGAAACGGTACTCGGCGTCGGGAACGAGGGGGCGAGGATACGTCGGGATAGTTTCTCGTTCCATTCGGAGGTTGCTGGGGTTCACGGTTCGCGTTACGAAGACGCGGAGCGCGAGGGAACGGAGATAATGCAAAAATGTGTCGCGTTATGCGAAATGCATATTGGATATTGAAATTGATGCGAACTTCCTTTCAAAGGTCGACGGGTATAGGAATATACGTTTACTGCTATTAACGTTGCCTCACGCGATGGTTATTCATTTTTATCTTCGTAAAAATTGCGGCACAACAATAGCTGCATCGGCAGTGCCGATTTCCGCAACAATATTGTGTCTCGTTAATCAGCGGTGTCGCATCGAAATTCTTGCACAGCCTTTTATCCGCACACTCCTTTCTCGAAATTTTATTGCTCCAACCAGTTGCACTTGTTGTCCCTGCGCGCATTTACTTCTGGCTGCGCTTCATAAACGCAGACGGCACTAAAACTCGCTCTGCTGTACCATTCTTCATGGTCTTGATTGCATTCCGTATAAAATGATGCACGGCTTATCATTCTCCCTATTACGTCCGTTGGGAATTTCTTCTATTTTCCATTTCGTGCGTTTCGTTTTTTTGTCACCGACGTTAAACTATCTGTCGGTGAAACGTACGCGCGTGCGACCCGAGGGAACGAAGGGCACGCGGCATATTATAATCACCATTGAAATGTGCGATTCACGTATATTACACGGAGACTCCCGATGACACCGACGGGATTAATATTTCCGATACGACGCGGGCTCATTGCATTTGCAGTTGGAAACTGCTTCCTCTACTCTTGGTACAATCACCCCATATGAATCATTAAAGAAACAATGCTGAAGGCAGTGGCGTATCTATCATATGCGTGGGTGGTGCAGCTGCACCGACGCGGTTTGAACCTGAGGAATCTTGACCGTGAGTTTTTGCAGTTTTTTCGTTGCCGTCGCGCGTCCTACCTGTAATTCAAGCTCCTTCCTTTCATTTCGCGAATCTCGATGATACTTTTAATTGCGGAGCTCCGTTATTGTCGCCGTGACAGGTCGCTATCTTGACATCGATATATCGATATGCAGAATTTCTTGGAGTAATAACTGTGAAATATTGGCGTACTTTTCTTGTTAGCAAAATAAAATCGTGTGTGTCCGTAATTGATTAAATTCCACGTCGCGAATCACGCGAAATAAAAGCATGGTTCTAACAAGACAACGAATTTCGTGAACGGGATTTAATAAGAAGATAAAGAGTATATAACAAAGGAGAGAAAAAAAAATGGGATTAATTATCAATTCAAAAGTACACACATTCTATACTACACTATCATAAAAAGAAGCGAAATAAACCTAAACCACGAATCCAACCTCAGCACCCTCGCAGTGAAAGAAAGCGATTCCAATAAAAACCAAGCAAAAATAACCTGCCTATCATCGATGGAATCCTCCCGAAATAAAGTCGCAGAGTTTCAAGATCCCGAACTTCGTGAATTGTTCAGCAATAAAATCTCTAGACGAATCGCGGGCGCAATTTCATTCCCGGCCACGCAGACGCGAACGAAAGGAAATAAAAAAAGAGAGAAAAAGAAACAGAAAAAATCACCGCAGAGAAAGAAATACGCGCATAGAATCACGGTCGTTGACTTATCGTCCCACACCAAAACGATCCCTCCCCCACCCGTCGATCGTCGGTCTCACCGGCGCGATATTAAAACGACACCTCGTATCGATCTCCCTTATCGATGCCTATACCTCCTGTTCGCCGGCACGGTAGCGGTCCCGGTCGTTTCATTTCCACGAGTATCGCGCAGAACAGAAGTCAAGCGTGCGCCTCGGCCGTGAGGGAGGACTACTGGCAAAAACGAACGCTACTAGACGGCGAACTTTATTGAATGAAAATGCCGCTACGTTTTTACCCCCGTCTCAGCATCTCTCGCGGACCGAATGAAACAATGGCCATTATGTGGAACACTCGCGTGTCCATATACATATATGCATGCGCGCACGTGTGTATTACATGTTTTTAAATTTATTCACACACACACACACACACACACACATGCACGCACGAAGGGACGCACGCGTGCACGTGCACACGGTGTACGTGGACTCACGTGTGGGCATGTACAATATGTATGCATGTATGGCTATACAATGTACATACATAGATATATATATACATATTATAAAGATATACATATATATATATTGTATATATAAATGTAGGCATGCACAGGACAGCTGTTGGATACTATTATACCCGGTACAGTCGCATTATGCCTTAAGGACAATCGTGGGAATTCCATTAAGTGGCCTTGAATGGTTCATTCATGTCGATCAACTCTTTTCCTAACGGGGTTGACAGATCAATCGGCTACGGGCACGAGCGACCCACGGGGATTTCTCCCCGCTGCGTTCCTCTTCGAGACGGCGTACCCGCGGCCACGGCGACGACGGCGACGACGAAACAGAGACGCCAGAGTCAATTACCTCCGCGTATATACGAATGCCGGCGTGTACGAATCGATCTCTTGTTTTCTTCGCCGGCACGACGCGACGCGACGCACGCTCTCGTTTGCCCCGGTATCGAGCGTATCGAGAATGGTATTCCGTTCGCGTCGCGAGGAACTCGTCCTCGTCGCTCCTCGGGCTAGACAGGCACGCCGGCCGATTGGGAACAATTGACTTTTGCTTTTAACCGCGCCGTATGGGGGTGTCCTGCGTTGATAATCGTTTCGACAATGATTTTGTACGCGTTTACGTGATCGAATTATGGGACATTACGGTTCGACGATTGAATCGAGGATCCGAGGCGGGTGCGGGATCCATTGTTTCAATGAAGGCGAGGCTGGACGAATTGCCGTCAGTTCGGTGGTATTTTTTTTTTGTATCGAGCGTGCTCTATGCACCGTGGGACAAGGATTCGACCAAGTTTCAGGGAGTAAGGGAGGACTGTTAGGATAAGGGAAGGATGGGAAGTTTGTTTCTTATTTGGAAAAGAGTATGTAGACGTGGTTAAGGATTCAATTATTTCCATTTCTTTTGCTATAATTCTTCCATGTGCTCCCTTTAATTATATTTATTTTGCGCTTCTTCGCTCGTTTGGCTGCGATGGTACGCGGTGAAACGAATTTACTAGTTGCCGCTGGAGAGCTTAGAGGTTGAGATCGGAAAGGGTAATTGATACGATGTTTAATGAGGAGAGATGTTCGTGGTAAAAGATCGACCGTATTGTTTGCCGATAAAGAAAGCAGAGCTGAATATTCTACTCTTAAATTCGCGCTCCTCTCGATGCTGACTCCAGATGGGCCCGCGTTTTCTGGAATGAAATTTAATTATCGTTTCCTCTGCACTTGCACTCGTTTCTTCCTGGGTCACCAAGCTAATTAGAACTTAATGATTTGAGAAGTATTATTAACTCGTCGAACTTAACAAGAAAATTAAGCCTTCGGCGCCGTCGAGCTGCTGTACATTTCCATTTGCGTTATTAATTAATATTACTGATATATTGTGGGAGAATGTCCTGTACGCAAGAACTTTTGTAACTGCGGTTGCACTCGCTTCGACTTAATTGTAAAAGTATACCGTTCCCTAAAACCGACGTGCAATTAAAATTCAGAGATTTAATACTTCTGCGAGATTTTATGAGGAACAATTATTCTGTGCTCTTTTTTCATACGACATTATTCAACGAAAGCCAGCACTATGATAAATCGGTCGTCGATATTTATCGCCGCACCAGAAGCGATAATATTGCAATAATGAATATTCACCGTTCAAGCATCTCCGCGACGTAAAGTAATAAATTAGTTACGACCAGAATATTTGCGACAGAATAAAGCCAACGTAACAGAACCGAACCTCCAATACGAACGACGTCCGCAAAACTCGGCGATACAAAACCGCACGAACGAAGCTTCAAAATTCGAAGCGAAACTCCGTTCGCGAAATTGCGCGTGGAACACGCGCGAAAGGTGAAAGCTGTGAAAGCTTTCCCAAAGAAAATTCTGTTCCCTGTTTTTGCCGTTTTCGGCCGCGCGCGGCGCGTACGCGAAAACTTCCCATCGACCTGAAACGATTCCCATGCCCTCGATCAATTTCAACGGTGAGATCCATCGAAGGAGAGGCCACGTGTATCGTCGTTCACATGACAAACAGGCATTCGTTGGAGCGAAACGATACACGGCGGTGCCGTTTCATATCGGCGCCGGATGCGTACCGATATCACCGTTAAGAAACCTGCGCGCGTATCAAGCGGGACCGCACGATTAATAAGTCGCCCTTTGGTTTTACAGGATGCTGGATAATTATGACAGGGGTGAGGTGACACCACCGCCCGTGAGCAGCTATGGCGGTTCACCGGGACTCTTGGCACTTCATTCCTCACTTTATGCGACTCCCACGTCGAGAGCCTACGACATCGAGTCGAACATCGACGGGAACGACAGCTCCATGCCGATCGACACCCAAATCATTTCGGTACGCTCTCATATCCGGTCGGCGAGGATCTGGAAATTCCACGAAATAGTCTGGTGTCTAGACTGGCGAATTTTTCCGTTCGCAGCCGTTTCTGTTTCCGTTTCAATGTGACAGGAGAACTCCTACGTTCTTGCCATTCTATGTATAACGCCTCGAGAGCTCCTCGCGAGCTCGGTGGAATAACATTAAGGGGAGACGATGATCTGAGAGTAGAATCATTGCGAACGCTTTTTGCTCCTCGAGGATTGAGGAGGCTTATTCTTCGGGGTAGTGGAGAATCGTGATGTTCCTTGGTTACTTATGTTTCGTTCCATATTCCAGGCGACTGAAGAATTACGGTCAATAAAATAATTTATGTCGAACGGCGATAACGAAGTGAAGGTGTTCAAAAATTACTTCTGCAGAAGCTATTTATATTATAGTTATGGAAGGATATTTAGCCGCTAAATTAGGGCCGATTCTTCCGTCGAACCGGACGTACCGTGCACAGCCAGATTCAATACCAGTTACAGGTGATTTGGAGAATTATTTCGCATACGTGGGTTCGCTGCCGAAGCGACGAGGCCAATTGATTTGTAGCTCAGGTTGACAAGCGTGATGGAAATACGAATGCGCCGCTGTCATCTGCGGAGCTTGCTCAAATATTTGACGATATTCGGGATTCATTAATCGAGGCTTATCGTTACGCATCTGCTCAGAAATTTACTTCGAACATCGTGAATCCAAATTCGACGAAGAATTCGAGCAAACCGCGAACGAGACATTAGTATAAGGGCAATGCCAGTCCTCGACCGGGATGTTGTATATTCGTGGCACGCTGATCGGAACTCGAGCATTGGGAACGTGGTGTCGCAATTGGCAAATCGATTTTCAGATACCTGGAATGCTGAGTGGTCCGGCGCAACAGCGATTGGAGGATATGTCCTGGCTAGCTTCCGGTCCATCGTTGGAATACCAACAAGGAATCTCGCCGATCCCCGCGGGAGTGAAGATGTGCCATCCGGGCAGTACTGCCCAGAGGAGCCTGAAGGAACAACGGATACGTCGCCCGATGAACGCGTTCATGGTCTGGGCAAAGGTCGAGCGCAAGAAATTGGCCGACGAGAATCCTGATCTCCACAATGCCGATCTCAGCAAGATGCTCGGTAAGTTCACGTTTAACGTTCGCCTGAGTTGCTGTTAGCTTCTCGTTTTCGTGCCGCGCGATTGATATTTTCATTAAATGTTTCCGGGAATTTCACTATGACGTTGGACATGCTTGCGTCAGATATTATAAGTAAGAGCGGCTTCGCGATTTTTCCATTAAAATGGAAATTTGATTTTCGTTGTCAGCGACAGGATACTTTGTTGCGCAAACGAGGCTTGTTGCCTAATTGTACGATTCTACTTGACTTTTCGATAGAGTTATTGTTTCGATGGTCGCAAACGCGCGATGCCATGCTCAGGGTCCTTTGAAAGTGGTTTACAATTTATACTGCATAATTTATACAAGTATCGCGTCTAAAAATAAACATTGTTGCTCGCGCGTCCTTTATATTAATGAGATTTGTGCCGATACGCGCGCCAAAAACATTTACGGGAGGAAAAAGTTGCCATGGGAACACGATTATTGTCATCCGCAAGTGGACGCTGCCTTAAGTTAGATTTATAAGGAGTCTAACAATCATTCGCTTGTACGTTTACGTTTGCACGAATGCGACAAGTACTATGATAAATCCGCAATTAATTAATTCCCATACCTATCATTATGTATTCATAAATTTCAAGCTTATAAGCTAACAAACGCGAAGAAAAGGGTGTCCATATTTAGTGCCGCATAAACAATGAATGTTTTCGATTCAGCAATCGGCACCTAATTAACTAGGTTAGTGAATATTAATAAAACGAAAGACCTCGTTGAAATTAAATGCCGAGCCAGTGCAGCGGAGACAGTAGAAAAACCTTTTTCACTTGGAAAGGGGACGCGAGACAGTTCTGGGAATAAGAAAGTCGGAAAACTCTCTTCGTGCCGGTTTTGTTATTAAATTAATTACTCGTCACTTGATCACAGTGAATGAAGCTGCGAAACACATGAGAAAACGTATACACGTACTCGACAATAATGTCCGCGTCGCGGAAGTGTTTCGTTCGCTTCATTAAAAATGCCTCGGGGCAAAGACGATTTCGTTCGCGATCCAGATGGAAGTGGGGTATAAAGAAAAATAAAAAAGTTGTGATAATTCGACGAAGATTGCAGCGGCACTTCTCGTATCGTTGGTCGCTTTAATTAGATTTACCGGAGGGACACGAGCCCGAGCTGAATCCTTCGAGCTGACTATTTCTCCTGGCTGTAAGCATGCAGTTTTATGCCCATCGGAGAAAATTACAAAGATATCGGGTAGCGCAATTTAATACGTCGTAAATCCACCGTTGTGACTCGACGTGTGCTTACGTAGGTGCCAACGTAGTGCATTAATATTAAAAGGCATATGCGCGATTGGAAGTCAAGAGGTTGTGCCTCCCATCGCCGTCGCTATTTTTCGATTAAAGCTTCTCCTTGAAAGCGAACGACACGGATGTCCCGTCGCTTTTCGTCCGCAATTTATTTGAAACACGAATCGGTGAGCATGGGCCGGGAGCCTCGTGTGAAAATGCGTTAATTTACTAATTCAATGGCTCTGCGTTTCATCGACGCCCATCCAAAACACAAAATAAATTTTACTTCCCAAGTAAAGCGACTGTGCAAATTGGTCAGGCGTGAATCCAATTTCCGCGGTACTAAGAAAAGAGACTCAATTCGCTTTTGAATATAAGTTACCATCGCGAGCGCGCCGCTGGAAATGAAACGGGAACGCAAGACCCAAAGTTTCGCACGTAATCAATCTTCCTCGCCGCGTTTACCAAGTTTCCAGTTGACTCTCGCGATCGGCGTGCACATTCAGTAATGATTATTCTGGCCATTCCAAAGTGCAACAGATAAAAACGTAAATGTATTCCTAAATCCTATCGTTTTAATATTGAAACGGTGCCTGTACTTAAGACGCACACCGTCAGTCCCCTGGTATCCAGAACACACCGAAACGTGGCACACCTAAAATAGGCCCGTGTGGAGCGAGAGGGCTTGCGCACCGGTACCCAGCAATCTGTCAGCGTCTGCGATCGCGCGTTATATCGCAGGTAGGCACATCTTGAATTATCGGCAATTGGCATCCGCAACGTTACAAGCATTCGAACGAGGGTCGTGCAGAAAATTGTAAAAACTCTGCTCGTGTGTACGCCATGCATTCGCGTCCACTTTTTTTCTTCGCATCAATTCGCGCGTGTCTTCGTACGCGCCACACGCGTCTTTCTTCGTTTCGCGTCATACACTTGCCGCTACTCTTCTTCTAGCTTCCAAAAATATTTGTGTCCGTTAGGTTTGGGTTAGGAATTTGTTCGTTTTTCTTCGGAACTTTTCGTTCCCGTTTTGTACTCGCGGGGTGTATTGATTAATCGCGCGGGCAAGGTTTTGTGGAAATATTGTATTACAGCGTGCACCCTTCCTCTTTGACAGTTAGGTGACTGTCAGGTGAAGCGTTTCACGAATTATATTTAGAACATTTAGTAGTCGTAGGCAATCTATGCAATAGCGGTTTAACGTTTTCAATGATATCTTATTAGGAGAAAAAATTGTATGCACGTTTACAGTCTGTTAATCATTAATCAGCACAATAATCGAACCCTCTCTTCATCCCTTACATTCTATACAAATTACAATAACATTTCCACCCGCTCGTTAACAAAAACGAGAAGCAAAATAGCTCTGAACCCACCACGCAAACCCACCCTCTAAACCCCCCAACAAAATCCAACTGAAACGAGCACATGGTCCCTCCCTGGTTCGTCGAACATCTCGAGCGCTCAGCAACGTCTGCTCACTCTTCGAACGTGGTGCCCGTCGTTCGACGAAGGAACCTTACTCGCGACATCGAACGTTCGTCAACGTTCAAAATCGGACTTCGCGTCGAGTGCATCAATCGCAGTACCCGCACAGATCGGACGCTATCCTCGGCGAGTACCGTGGCGGGTACCACCGCGTGCACCACGAGCCCCCTCCAAGGTCTTGGACCCTCTTCTTTTTTCCGTACACCGTGTATACAATCGGGCCGAAGACGCGGCGCGCGCCAGCTTATCGTCCATCCATGGAAAAGTCCGTGTCGGTGGATCGACTCTCGTACGGTCGATCGATCGGGCATTAAGCGCGCAATGTTATTGGCATGACGCGGCTTCGATTACTATGCGCGTCGAGTGTTTGCCGCCCCCACTTTTCCTCGTCTTTTTTTCCAGACATCCTACATATTCATGCGCGCGTGCTGTGTGTCGATCCGTCCATCCGTTAGCCCGTCCATACCCCAGCACGGGGCCGTGGTTCGCGCGAGCGAGCCTGTTTTATGTCCGCGTTATGCACGTGGACGTGGACGCGGGTCCTCCTCCACCCTCTTTCTCTTGTTGCCGCTCCTCCCGATCGTCTTCCGTGCGTATTCCTCGAGGATACACGGGCGCACGCGTCCCGACGGCGCGCACCGGTTCACCTATCGTGGCCCTACGCCGTGTTCTCCTCTGTAGTTGGCGAGAAACAACCGACACAGGTACGTGTTAGGTGTATACGTGAGCGGGCACACGGTTCCAGGTGGGCCTGTGTGGGCCTTATATCCGGTGGAACGCGTGCCCGCGCATCTTTATTAATCATTCCCTAACTGTTAGCCCCTTCTTTGCCGGCTCGTATGTCAACAGTCAACAGTGGAGATGGGCGCGTTGGGTCGGTTCGGTTCCTTCTGCTGGAATTTTTTCTTTTTTCGGGGGTGTTGGACGTGTTGGGGCGGGGGGATGGTTGAGAGATTGAAGGCTAGGGGTGCGCAGGGTTCTCGAGAGGTTGAGAAAGAGGCTTTCGTTGATGGCGATTGTTGACGTTTCTTCGTTCGGGCTGGATAGGGCTGCGACTGTTAATTGGTGATCCGGGGTAGCGTCGAGATAGGGATGTTGTAATAACATGTTAATAGCAATCCGTAACTATGGCGCTCTCGTCCGATTGTTATAGAGCGAAATGTAGTTCGTCCAATGTACCTGTATTCGGTTAATTAGAAGGTGAAAGCTCATTTAAATATGACGATATGCAAATACTGTTGTCCACTGTAATGCTGAATAGTGGTATATCACTGGCGCGCATACATGTCCTACATTATATCAAGCTGATCTGTGAACAAAGAAATAATTGTTCCAAGTGAACACGACACTTATGCGCACGGGCAGGAAAGTATTAATCACTTAAAAAGGGTACAGTGAAAGGAGGAGCCTATTTCCAGAACGAGAGGGAATACAAAAGGGACGAAAGGCAGGGACGATTGATCGGTTTCAACGTATTGCTCACTGAAAGAAGTTAATTTGCGGGAAGAGACAAAAATTCAGGAACAAAACTCAACACCAACGATCGAGTGTTTGTCAGCGTCGAGCGTTTCCAAAGCAGCATTCGTCCAATCGTTTCCGCGCAAAAGATAGAGCGAGAGAGAGAGGGAGAGAGCCCGTCGTTTTACACGTATCCATGGTATACGGTGGAATACTTTGTACCTGAGTCAACGAAGATCTACTTTCATCGCTGCTTGCGAAATTGTTCGGCTACGTAGGAGTTTCGCGGGAGGAAGCGTGTTCGATTGTACGTAACCTCCACTCCCATCGATGCTCTTTACCCCGCCATCAATCTCGACTGTCCCGATTATCGCGAAACAAACGACTATTTATTCCCCCGTTTGTCATCGTAATCATCAGCGTGTCCTGAAATCGTATTGAGATTAAGGGATATCGATGGTCTAATGAAGAAATTTCAATTGCTCCGCCCTACTCTTATTCGTTCAGCTGCGGATGATTAGAAAGTTCAATATTTCTCGGTCTTCGTAAACGTAACGCGTGAACAATTGCACGGAAAGCGAATCGGTGATATTGTTGATGTTGATCAAGGAATTTATTCAGATTTTATTCGCTTGTTAATTGGATCGTTCTTTAATTATATAGCTTTTCCCAGGTCGACAGAGGTCGGCGTCAATAAATTTCACTCGCTTTACAGTTTTCCGACAAATTGGAAAATATCGCGACACCCTGGGGAAAGAAGTTATACGGCGATCGGAGAATTTCGAATTTGTTCGTCTGTCATCGTTAAACAAGTTAGTAAATACGGCGACACAAAACTATCCTCAAACAGGATTCTTTCAATCTCTAAAATAAAGAACGAACAAGGAACCAGGAATATCAAGAAACTTGCACCAACATTTTTCATACAAACTTTCTTCCCACGCATTAATTAATTAAACATCAATACCACAGTCTCTTAAAAAAACATGCTCAACCAATTCACGCCCCCGTCCTCTATCCCCGAAAGAATCCAGAGAAAATGAAAATAAAAAAATTCCCTCTCATGAAGGCAAGCTCCCAGCTAAAGAAGATCCTCCCAGAGATCCCTCGGGAGATATTGTCCCCCGATAAACTCCATAATTCAGGAATCGTCGTACACGTGCCATAAATTTCAGCCGTGGCCGCAGTCTCAGTTAATCTTCGTTAATTCTCTCGTTAATCAGTCACGGGGTCGCAACGGAAGCATCGCGAGGGGGACGCAACGATGAAACGTACTTACCGGGGTTGCGGGAGAAACGAGGAGAGACCAATGGGGGGCGGGAGAAGGGGTTGCCGTGCGAAAGCGGACCCTCCTGCAAAGAGGTATCTCTCGTGTTCGTTATCCTCTGTCGGAGCGAAGTCGAGGAAGGAGAACCACGGCGTGTCGTAGACGGCGTCGTTTATACGGGCCGCGCGACGCCACTGTCGCAAGACCACCTACGACAAATGTGGCAGCCCGCAAATAATACCAGGCGTGTTGTACCACCAACGACAGGAGAGATAGAGGCCTCTAACTGCCACGACGGTATCGTGGTTTAGTGCCTCTGATTACCTGCAACCACCCCACCCTCCTCCACCAACCCTCTTTCCGTGCCAGCTCCACCCCCGCGATGTGCCCGTTCAAGCGACCGTACGATCCGCGCGACCCGTAACATTCGTCCCCTTTTCATACTTCCCGTGTCTTGCATGCATATCCCTCTTTCTCTCCCTCTCCATCGCGCCGTTGCTTCGTTTGTCTCTGCGTGCCTCGCTCCCTTCCTACGGCTGATCGCGAAACAGACGGAAAGAGAGAGAGAGAGAGAGCCCGACTGCCGAACGCGTGAGATTCGCGGCCTGGATAGGCTCTAAACGACGGATCAGACACGTACAGTATCTCACAATAATGGCGCACGGTGGAAGGCCCACGATAAGGTCGGCCTGGTTGCTAGATTTAAGGGACGGCGCGAGCGGCCCGTGGAGAACGCTCCGAACGGGGCTGCGGAGCGGCGATTGAGAATTATTGGTCCGTGTACGGACTACGCGTACCTACGTTCCATGCACGTAGCCACGGAGCTATGTAACAATATGTACATGGTGGTGTACTCGTGTACGCGTGCGTGTGGAGACGCACGGTGCGCGCCGTCTCGCATGTATCGTAGGATATAAGTTGGTCACTGACGGCCGTGGTCCTTAGAGAGCGTCATTATTGCGCGATGCTGTGCGTGTGTACCGTGTACACGTGCATACGCTCGACGGGCCGATTCCTTCTGTGAATGTACGGCGTCGTTCAACGTCGCGGCGACGAAAAATCGCCGGACAAAAGGTATTTTCTGCACGGGGTCGGGCTTGTTGCACCCGGGGGCGAACGATCGGTTTTGATAAGCGGTCTCCGGGGTTGGGCGTGCGGTGTTCTCTTAATCGTTGGTAACCGCCTGGCTGATTGTTATTGGATTATTTGTTAAGTTGCTTTCGGATGGTCCATCCGGTCGGATGGACAGGATTATCCGCGACGGTCCGCGGGCCCACCGTTCCCGTGATCGGTATTTTCGGTCGCCAATCATTTCGCTGTGCGCCTTTCGAAGAATCGAAGACGGACAGTCGCGTCATCGGCGAAGAATTCGCAAGCCACGCCGTTGACTCGTACAAATGTAATCGGACAGGTAAATGGAACGGGTTGACGATCGCGGAAGAAGTGACAAGCGTGTTCTCCAAACTATCGCGTACGACGATAATGATCTCCCCCTCTCATGTCCAATAATTGTAAAAAAGGAAGAAAAAAGGCAGCCGAGCGTCGATGACCTTTACGTTGGCGGTGTGCTTGCGAAATAGACTGTAACGTTAAAAGTTTGCGCGGCCGCCGATTGAAATTAACGTGCACGCGTGCGCGCGGTCTGGCGATGCGTAAGAATCGTTTGAACTCCGAGGGAAAGGCCTACTTTTCGTCGATGTGCAGCACACAGAAGTACCCCGGCCTCCAGCACCACACGGTCCGCGTGTACATACAGTACAACCATATAGATACACCTCTTTCTCGATAACATCCACCTCCACCTCCTCCGCTAGCTTCTTCTTCTTCGTCTTCTTTTTCTTCCTCTTCCTCCTCCTCCTTTCCTGCTCGTCTCTGTCGACTAGCTCTGGAACAATAGCACCTCGGCTACACGGTGGATGAACTTCTGAGGCTGGAATCGGCTCTGCCCACTCTGTGAATTTTCGTTTCCGTAAAAATGGCCACGGAGAAAAGAGGTCGGCAACGATCTAAAAGGCAACCTACATCCCGCGTGGCGAGGTAAACGTACTTGTTAAAGTACAGGCCTCGATAATGCATCGCTTTACCCCCGCCATGGTCTATTGCTGAAAAATAGAATGTAAATAAGCGTTTTCAGCCGGCCACGATTAGGATACAGCTTGCTCTGTACACTCGCTCGCTGCCTCGTTGAAATGTCAAACGTGAATTATTCGTATCGCTTGCACGGCTGATAAAGCTCAGATAAGCCTCCTCCGAGTACCGGTGAACCTGAGCCGCGTTCGTACGTACGCGTACGAAACGAATTCGCGGGTATTAATTATTCGCGGGGCACACTCGTGCCACCGGTCCCTGTCCTCTGCGGTTCTTTAATGGCGTTTTTAATTGTGCCACGGTGCGGGGCGCCCAAAATGATTTATCGAGCGTCAATGTGGCCCTCCGCGAGAGACTCTCTTACCCAGGCGCGCACCTGTATCGGCTTCGTGTCCCACTTCGGTATCAGCGAATGTAAATTATTATCGGCATCGATTCGACTCGCGCCAGCGTTTAAACTCCGGCAGTGTTCGTCGAGGAGGAACTTCTCGGCCGTCCCGAGGTCCAGTCTTAATTTATTTTACGCCAGAAGTTCAAACGATTCGCCGTCCAGATTGCGATTAATCTTTATCTCCGATCCCGAATAATTTTCGAATGATAATAGCCCTCGCCGCATAGTACCCCGCGTGCCCCTTGCCATCTAAACTTTACAATCTGAACAATGCTTCGCCGCGGAGACCGACAACCGCGTAGCAACTCAATTCCATCGCGATGGGAAAGAACGCGGCCGGTTCAGGCCGAAAGAAGCAATGGAAACAACGGATAGAACAGCAACGGAAAGAGACGAGGGGAACACGACTCCGCTCTGTATGCGTGGCATAGAGCAAAAGTTTGTCTCTGAACGTTCGAAACGGACGCGAAACATTATTCACCCTCGTCATTCTCTCCTCTCTCATCGTCGGGCTGCCTGATTCACCCTGCAAAGCACCTGGCCTCGTTCTGCTCGTTTTCTACGGCGTTGCTCGATTAACCCAAGACAAGATCGGGCACTGGTACGATCACGAAACTCATTTGTTCCTTTATATCGTCTGCGCACCCCCTTTTCCCTCTCTGCTCCCCTTCGTTCTGGCTCCGGCGTGCATTACTTACGTCCGTTTAGATCCCTCTACCTGCTGAACCTTGTCCCGTCTATCTACGCTTAGGATCTTTCGGGGAATATTGCGATTATGCGTTCGTGGAAACTGTTATTGACAGGAACGCGCGATCGTGCCCGACGCAGACACGAATTTCACGCGGCTCTGCATCTATCCCGGAGCGGCGGGCATCTTGAACTTTGGTCGGGGACGGGTAATCTGATTGTCGGACAAGTCGATTTCAGCCTGAAACCGCCTCGAAGGAGAAACACGGATAAGAGATGAACCTCCCGATATCCGGTCCGCCCGCTACTTCCGCAGGAATAGAATAGGTTTTCATTTTTCGTTTCTTTCCCTCGCTTTTCTCCTCCGTCTTTCGTCGATCGACATTTCGGTCGAGCCGATTGACCGGCAGAGCAACGGCCGAACGATTCTCGCGAAGAACGTCTGTATTCATTCGAGTATTCGATCCATACGTTCGTTATCGTTGACGGCATAAAGAGGTAAACGAACGAAAATTCGTTAAGCGAAATCGTCGTTTACCTAGTCTCGAATGATCCTGCTGTTAGATTCACTGTCGGGCTTTACTGAAATTCTTGAAACCATCCTACCAAAGATCATCTGTCGTCTCGCGCAACCAAGCACGCTCGCGGATAGACGCGGAACGACGCTAATTGTGAGTTGCGATCCCAAATGAGCCGTTAATCCTCGCAAAGCGGTCCCTTGGAAGCAGCCTTCGAGGGGGGACCTTCACGATATTCCGGTGGTCGCGGTATCGAGGGTTAAATCTCCGACGGTCCTGTTTTCACGGAGCCACCGAGGGCCCCGGCGTGCAGATAACACCGACAAAGCCGTATCACGAGGGCCACGCACAGTCGCGCAGGGAAGATGAACCTCGTGGGCCTGCTAGGCGAGGCAACGTAACGAACCTTCAGACAAGATCGGGCCCAATAATTGCGCGCGTACATGCGAAATGAGGAGCAAAGTGGGGACGAGAGGCCGACGGATGGACGGACGACTGAACGACCGGCTGTGCCACGAGACGTTTCTCTCTGTCTCTCTGTCTCTCTGCGAGCCCCGCTGAAAACGACACCTGAACGTCCGCATGCCACGAGAATCGTACGACCCGATCGGGCTGATTATTTCTGTCGTTCGCTGGGACGATCTAAGATTTTCCAGGAGAGCTTCACAGTTAATTGTGGCGCGTGTTCTGCGGAGATAAATTGCTTTTGTCCGGATACCGGCGGTCTGTAGCATTGTGGCCGTTTCTACTGGAATGTAATGGCTAGTGTTAGGGGGGACTGTTGTGCGGATGGCGAGACGCGTTTCAGTAGCTTCGGATTTGATCTTTGGTTCTCCTTCGGCACGTTTTAAATGACGATTATTAAATCGTGCATAAAAATTATTTACTGATGACGATCGCAACGTTTTCGTTCAGCTGTGAATATCAATTTGAAATGTACACGTTCATCCGAATGTAACAGTCGCGTTAATGAAATCTATGATAATTCATGCGACGAGAACAATTTCAATTTTACGAATGCAACGCCGAGTGGGTAAACTGTATCGTCGTACGAAAACCTCGTTCAACTCTACAAAAGATTCAATTTAATACGTCAGGACCGAATCTCATTAAAAAAGCAAGATCACCGTATTTCCATTTAAAGTGAAACATTGCCTATCAATTGCCCGCTTGTGCTAGCACCAATCTCGTTTTAATCTCTCGATCGGTGCACACGAATCACAAAAGCCCATCATTCTAAAATACAATCTACCGCGCTGACTCATAAACTCTGGCCAGCTTTCACCGAAAGCTTGCGCGTGTCACAAAAACGATGCTAATTATATATCGCCCTTAATCGTATGCTCCGTTGTCGCCGCAACGCGAGCAACGTTCTTTACATTAGATTACAAACCGATGAAAACGATGCCTCCCAACGGTGCATCTATTATGAAACGCGAAGATTCTCTAAATGTATCGGTAATTTCATCCATCTCAGCGGACTCTCCAGAGTGAACAATCGAAATCCACTTGTCTGTATCAAACTTCGCCCAACCACGTCCCGAAACTTCATTCTCTCGTTACCCACCACGAGACAACGTAGAATCTCCGATTCGTAGCGAACTTCGTTCGTCTTCGTTCCGCTGCCAAAACCCGTTGCCTGGTTACCCTGGCCAGGACGATTCCGAATCCAAGATTCGGTATTCGACGTTGAAACGATCCGGACAAAAGAGTCTCGAAGCAGAACGCGTGTACTCACACGTTCACGGGTACATGGACGATCGCGAGGAGCCGGAGAACCGACGGGTTGGCTAAGCTAAGGCAATAATAAGCCATAAGCGCAGTCTCTGCATAGAATGCCGGGTAATGAGGTGGAGTCGAGAGCGAAGTCTGGCCGCACCCTTACCTTACCTTCCGACCCACCTATCCCCGAACAGCGACGACGACGGCGACGACGACGACGACGACGAAGACCAGCCACGAGGACGACGACGAGGACGAACCATGAGAAGATTACAACATCCTCCACTCGTGTGGATTTACCAGCGGAGAGAAATAAATTATTATATTTATGAAAATTCACGTTGTGCAACAGAGGTGGAATTGGCGTTGTGTTTACGGAGGTGGGACCCCTCGAGCGCCGGCTATGTTCCATCGACAACTCTTTCTACGGTGAAAGAAAGAGAGTCGAAGGATGAAGGAGAGAAAGGAAGAAAGAGAGAGAGAGAGAGAGAGAGGCGGAGTGATATGGAGAGAGTAAGAGAGTTTTGTCCCTCCTGATCGTTGGTCCGCATTGCACCACGCCTGTACAGCTCCGATCAGAAGTGACGGGTGCGATCGGGCTGGTCGAACGAAAGTTTCCGGCTCGGCTGGGCCGATTTCGTTGGGGTTTATCCGTGGATTAAAGCACACGAAACGACGTGCGAACGTATGGATTTAGTCAGGGGCGGAGGCACATAAGCGGTGCAGTGTTGCTTTGACGGAAATCGAGGTATCGTTTGGCGGAGTTCGGCGGTTTACGCGGATGACTTAGGTATTACGGTTATTACCGTGTGCGTACGTTTCGTTCACTATGGTTAGATGTATTATAGTTTGTACGTACACTGGGTACGCCGTGATGACCGATCGGTGTAGGTTTACTTTGATCGTATGTATGGATTACTTCGAATGGAAATTGTTGTTTGCATAGCGGATCTTGTTTTTCGTACTTTGGTTATTGATGCGCAGCAAGGCAGGCTTGGGTTTTCTTGTTTTATGAAGGTATTGGACTAGTGGAAGGGCTCGTTCTTTTTATATCCAGGGCCAAACGTATTATTTTTAATAATCGTTTATTCATTGTTTGCATTTCGGTCGGACAATCGCGAAAAGCATATCACTCTATATTATATAACACGTTATAATTAATAATTGTATAAACTGAACTACGCAATTATATATACCCGGTGCATATTTCCTGTGCATTGATCCCGTTGCATTTTTCCCTACCCGTTTGGATTCCTCCATCCAAGTTCCACGTTCCCAGAGAACTTGGCTCTACACCCAAAGATTAATTGCAGCCGTGCCGTCGATGAATCGATACAATTACAATTATATCAAACGCACAAAACTCGATCGACAGGCGATCTGAAAATTCCGATCGCGCAACACACCGGCGTCACCCCAGGAAACATCGCGGTACACGAACGCAGGATCTACCCATAAATCCCGCAAACGAACGTCGTTCCGCGCCGGGTAATTTCGTAAAAAGCATTGTCCGCTTTCGTTAACATTCTTCGCAGCGACGGAGTAAAGCGTTTCCGGACGTTCGTTACTCCGAACCAGTAATATCGCTTTTTTCCCCTTTGCTTTTTTCCTTTTTTTCCCCCTCCCTCGACCGAACCACCCGTAGTGAACGGCATTGTATTACGTGACAGAATTTTATTGGCCAGTTTGAAATAGGTTTCCCCTGCGAGTTTCTTGTCGCGTGCGCGCCAACGGGGCGCGTTAAGAGAAATTGACGAACGCGTGTGCCCGCCGTCCACCTGGATCCATCGCGTTGGAAACGTTTTCGTTCCCGTGTGCACGCGTACGTCCGCGAAGGGGACGGGAGGAACGGCGCGCCGTCGACGAGGAGGGTTTTCGTCGCGCAACAACCGACTGTTAACGCTCGTTCCGAGACGGGCGGACGCGTCCGGTATACATGCATAACGCAGCACGACAATTGCCGTTTCGCAGCGCGATATTTCTCGCTTCGAGACACCGAAGGTAACTCGGCCCGGGACGATGAATGATTTTCCAGGAAGAGATTCAACGCCGCGCCCACGAGGCAATCAGGAACGCCTCGAAACTTGTACTTTATCGTTTGGTGGCTTCATTCGGCGGGCAAGTCACGATCAATTTTCGTTGTAATCGTTCGTAATTGTTTGACGATGCTCGGCGAACGATCGATGGGAACGTTGGTATGCGCGTTCCGTTGATTGGATATTAAGATGAAGAGTCGGGTGGGAAATGATCGATAGGGAATCCGCATGGAGGCGGCGAATATTCGAATATCGGATTAGGCGGGTTGTGAAAAGTGTGCCAATAGATAAATAGGCTCGCAAGCGAGCAAATAGTTGCTTTGCGCAATAAAAAATATTGACGCAGGTGTAGCGAGACCTCTCTTTACTTACTTTACGAAACGTTGCCCGAGATATATAGAAAAATTCCCCATGCGAATCACCAATCGTTTCAACGGACCCCAAATCAAGCATATATGACAACTTTAAACCGCGCAGCATCCTTGATGAATCTCTGAGAATCTCAATCACAGCACGGATATCCTTATTATAGCCCCACCCTGTAATCTAATCACGCAAGAAAAGCCACCGTAAGTCGGCATTCTACTTCTCAATAAATCAATCAGCGAAATTCTCCGAAAGCCGGTAACGACTTTAATTAGAGCACCGTCTCCTATGCTGCGTGTCTCCGGGCACGTCGATCGGTTTAAAATCCACTCTTAAGTACACACGCACGTTGTATCCCCGGATACAACGTAAGAAACCGACAATTATCGTCGATCAGCTCGCGATCGATTTTATCCTCTGTCATTTCCGTCTCTGCATCCCGGTTGCTTCGCCGGTGTCAAAGCAATCCGTGTGTCCCCCGGTGGACGTCATTCATGAGCTAACAGGAACTCGATCACGGCTACCGAACGGGGACGAACGCATCAGAGATAATCCATTAAGATCGGCAGAGGTCTTGGCTGATCGCCGGGGACAGATTACTTTTCCGTCGGGCGAAAGCCAGGAGCTGGAGATTGTCGCGAGGGGCCCACACGGCTCTCCCTCCGCTTTATCCACGTGTCCGCCTCGTATAGAACGGATATATGTGCACATAGTGGAGTGGAAAGGTGTCTCTGAACACTACGGTTCACGTCGGGTTACTTGGTACCTGGCAAGTTATAGAAGTTACAGGAGATTTTTTATAATTATTTACTGCGTCGTCGGTATTGTCAACGGTGTGTCGACAGGAGGCCTGGCATTCAGTTGACGGTAAATGTTGTTAATTGGATATGTTCCCGGAACAATTGGGCAAGCTTGTGCGATTTGTTTTCGTAGTTTTAACGATTTTACAAGGAGCCATGGAATTGACTTGAATATTCTACAATTAGCCCGTTGGTTTGCTCGTGGGCTAATATCTTCTTGTAGCGTATAATATCTGGCGGTCGTCGACAATTTCACTGTGCAACAACCAAATAAAACCGTAAAATCATTTCCACCAATCATTCGATCACAGTTTAACTGGTTTGCTGTATTTATACGAAGTGTACGTCGTATTGCATACCGAGCGATCCGTACGATACAGCCGGACCGAGAATATCGCCGGCTAAAATTTCCAGCTAGCAATCACTCCTCACCTCGGCCACAACTATTAAAAGGCGACAAAGAAACAGAAAGCCCTCCCACGGACTGCTCCGCGCAACGCTTCGGCTGACGTCTTTGTCCGAAAAGTAACTGTCAAAGTTGAGAGAGCAAAGTGTCGTCGTCGCCGTCGTCGTCGTCGTCGTCGTCGCCGCCGTCGCCGTCGCCGTCGTGGTCGTTGCACGCAAGGCGTGCATGTGCAACCGTAACGACCTCGTGCTCGCAACCCCTCCCAGGTTACGTGTGGGTGTGCCAAGTACCTGCACGCACCGACACGTTACCGCGTGGCTGTGCGTTATTGGTGTTGCGTGTGTAACACGACAGGATAAGGACAAACTATATCACCGGCGAGAAATATGAAAAAGATGACAACATTCGGGGAACCAACGATGAGAAAGGTGAGGTGAAGAAACGGAATGGGATAGGAGGAGAGCATTGCATAGGTAAAGCAGAGAGAGAGAGAGAGAGAGAGAGAGAGAGAGAGAGAGAGAGAATGAAGAGGAGAACGAACGCGTGTGCGTTCGACAACGCGTCGGTATATGTATGCACGTATACGTGAACGGGCACAACGATGGCTAAACACCGACACGACAGGACACGGGGCACAACACACGACGCCAAAGGAGATGAGATACATCACGGGACGGGAGACGTATTATTAATGGTGACAGTGGGCGACCCAGGTTGGGCGGGGTGCACGATGCGGTCCCACCGATGTGGGCCCTGCTTTCGACCTCTTCTTCGTCTTCTTCTTCTTCTTCTTCTTCTTCTTCTTCTTCTTCCTCCTCCTCTTCCTTTGAAGTTGTCTTCGTTCGATGTTTTATCCCTTGGTTCCTCTCTCTATGCGATACTGTTTCCTGGCTGCTGCTTATATTAACTATTACAAAGCTCGTGGACACGGTATATTGGGAGGTAAATGAGCAGATTTTCTGCCTCGTAACGTTGACGGAGTGTGATTCGATCGGAGCGATTCGACGCGGGCCGTTCTGGTATTTAGGTATAATTCATTCGTAGATCGAATCGGATTAGCGGGACGAGAGCGGTATCGAGCGGACTTAACGGAACTGGGAGGCGTATGTGCAACCTGTGTATGCAAAGTAGGAGGATTTCGAAGATAGGTTTCGTGAGATCTATCTAGTCATTGGGGAGCTCGATCTTCGTTAGAGAAACTCTTCCGTGGATTTTGTATCCCGGCGGGTGAGGGAGGATATATTTCAAGCGAGTGTGAAAGTTGTGCTCGTCGAAAGCACGAAAGTGCAGACTTCCTTCGAAGTGGGCGAAATTTAAAAACGTGTGAAACGAGTAGTATAATAGAATAATGTTCACCTTATTCATATGTCTCTGCTTCAATCATTGCATAGCCCTTTTGCGGATACGGTTACCAATATTTCAGCTACATTGTACATTTTTTCCAAGTCGAAATACAGAAAATTGCAGCAGGTGCGGGTCATTGACTAATCTCTCTAAAAATGTGTCACGATGGCTGACACGATTCCGGCATTTGTAGAGGATCGAATAAAAAAATGAGGTTCCATTTTTTTCAGCATGAAAGTGGTTATAATCCCTACTAGAAGGAATAAAACATCTCAATGTTTTAAAAAATGGCGACAATTTAAGGCTGACGTTGATTTTTTAGGTTCTTTTTGCTTTTAGCTTAATCAAAAGTTACGAAAAATTGTTATTGCTGAAACATTCTAGTACCGGCTATAGCGGCAGGTCTTCTGAAAAAACATCCCCAAATTTCAAGTCAATCGGACAACTAGATCCGGAGTTACCATGTCAGCTATGTCAGAACACACGGTGTCGAGGTAGAAACGTGTTAAGGTTTCTGTGTCGCTTACGTGGAACTTGTGTGTGGGACCCATTGAATATCTTAATATTTTCCTAGACATGCGCTTCAAGGAAATAGATTTTTCCAAAGTGCGAAATACAAATGCCCCCTTAACCAATCTTGAAAATAACAGAACGTTTACCGAACATCGTTGCTGCCAATTTATCGCTGGCCAAGAACGAACCATAGTCGCACATTCCCCTGTCACTTCACTGCATACCGTAAATGCACGCGAAAGAACGCAAACAGAACTTTGTTCAAGTAAACAAGCACCGCTATGCAGGTACAACGGTCGCCGCGAGATCATAAACTGTCGTTGCATGTTCCGAGACGCGTCGCGAACAAGAGCATCGACGAATGTCTCGCGACAATCGACATCAATTTTTCGCCAGTCGTCTAGATCGTCAGTCGCTCGTCGGCGCCGGACCTCGGTAAATTGAATCGCGCGTCGGCTCGAGCCGATGCATCGCGTACATTTATTACCGGCGGTCGCGTGCATGCAATTTACCAATCCTTCGATCGCGGTCGTGCATAAACGGCGCGAAACACGTCGACGAGAGCGCGCCTCGGGCCCGTGGCCAGAATGTACGTCAACGATCTCGAGTCCACGGGCTCGGTGCAAATTGTTTCTTAAACGAGTCGTTTCCACGGTGGACCGTTCGGGGGTCGCGAGAACGGTTCGAGCGGCGTCGCGGCGAAATCGAAGAGATTTATCGCGCGTACCGCGCGCAATTAAAGGCGAACGTAGGGGGTGGAAGGGAACGGGGTGGATAAGCGTGGTAAGGTCGCAGGGGGCAAACGCGAACGAATGCACGGCAGGTGTGCAGCTAATTCCCGAACGGTATTCTAAATGCCGAGCGAGAAGTTTCTCGCTCGATTCTGGAAATGTCACGTTCCATCGACGGGACGCCGCGGCGTCCGCGAGCAAAACGAAATTCTTCGGGCGCCGCCGGTGCTAGCTCGGCGTTCAGACGCGGCTCAATCGGCCGTCGATCCGGCTGAATTATCCGCGCGCCTCGAATCACCCGTCGAATCGTTAATTAACCGGCGGAACGAGCGAGCTTTCTGGAAAATGTCAACGGCGAAACGGGAGCCGGCCGCGAGGGTACAGGCCTGACAGATGCGAGAGGACATTTCGGCACGAGCGATCCGCTCGGGGAGTTCAGCGTCGTACGGGGAGACGTAATTTGTCGCGATCCCCGTTGCCGTTAATTTATCACGCTTCGAGGAATTCACGAGTCGCTCGGCTATGCATGCATGCATGCATACGTGTACGCCCGGCGGGTAGATTAGGCGGCTCGGATAAGCCGGCCTATTAGCATCGGTTCAAATGAGATTTGCGAGGTATAGCCGCCGCTGATCGACTTATTCTGGCCCGCATGCGCTTTGCATACATTTGCGTGCACGCGCGTCGTGATCGCCCGTCGCGCGTTACGACAGAGAGTTTTTAACGAACCTGCCTGCTCGCGATGCGCATGACTTTTCTTTCCGCCGGTGGAACGAATTTGGGAATCGCGCGGCGCGTTTCGGCCCCGCCGCCGAAGAAGCGGGAGCTCTGGGTCCCGCGGGAACGGGGCCGCTTCCAATATTGCTCGGGCACACGTAAATTCGATTGACGATCGACACGATATTGAAAGGTGCACGGTCATTCGAAAAAATAGAAGCAATTTGCGTAATTTATGGAGCGTTCCGATGCAACGTGAAAAGTTACGTAGTACACTTATATTAAAATGTGCGCATGGAATTGGACGGGAAAGCTGTTTCTTTTTCGCGTGCTTTACTCCTTTGCCACGCGTACACGGTAACATGTGGAAATAAAATACAGAATTACGCGGCAGCGGAACATTATAGGAAGGAACACACGTGGCGAAATATTAACGATTCACCAAGACACAATACCGACTGGTCTACAATTGTTGGAAAGGAATTAGCGAAAGCAGCGCAGCCGAAAGTACAATACATTTTTTTGGCGTGGCGCAGAATTTTAGCAGGCAATTTATACGTGCCTTTAAAGTCGCCAATTCAAATGACCGATTTAAAAATATGCCGTCGAATACTAATAACAAGAGTCATCGTACGACTGTAGAAATCTCAAGGCCAATCTCTCCCTTGGTATTACCTTGGTATCGGACCAGCAACGAGACAACGTTACCACGGTTAATCCAACGTGAGCCGAGCGTTTCCGAACCGAGAGCGGCCCGCTTCTCGGCCGAAAGATTGAAATTAATGAAGTCGTCCGACTAGGGCCGAGGGCAAGGTAAATTAGAGGTACACGGCGACCATTAGAATACTTAACGAGGACGTCATAGTGGGAAGCAGTGCGCGGGTGTGATGATGAATCACTGCCGGCTAGCTCACCGTGGAGCGCGCCCAGGAATATTAAATTAAGTTTACTTATTGTCGGCCGAAAAGTTTCTGGCGACGTACCTCCTTTCCTCCGGCTTCTTCGCCCCCTTTCGCAGCCGTCCTCGCCCCGGTGATTTCACTGTTTCCGCGAAGTTGCACGAAGGCAAATGAACGAAACCGTCGGGAGGCGGGACGGGGATAGAAAGTTCCGAGGACACCGGCCGAAAAGAAGAAGGAAGTTGCGGTTCCACCTTGTCTACGGTCTTCTTTCTTCTTCGGCGTTTCCTGTTGCTCGTTTCGTCCGGGGTATTAGTTGGTTCGCGGTGACGTGGTGATAGAGGATGCAGGGGTGGAGGCGACGTTGTAGAAATTTTGTTGTCGTGCAGCACGGGACACGAGTAAAAGCGTGGAATACTCAAGGATTAGGTATACGAAGATTTGAAGCGGGCATCGTGAATTTAATGTAGAATTTATTGTAGACATTTAGTTAAAGGTTTGTTGATCGTTGCGTATTAAAAGAACGGTATAATATAAGGCGGCAGTAATTCACCTATACGTGAAAAGGATACGCAAATAGATCGAATAATTTAGAGGAAAGGGAATCGGAAAGCGTGGTAAATCAATTGCGAATTAAATCAATGAACGACGACAACATTATTTCCATAATAATAATTTATTATTTTCATTTATGAACAAACAATAGAACTGATTGAAATTAATGTGTGTATATGTTAAGCGCTCATTCCCTTATTTCGGTTTCAATGCTCCACTCCACTTTCATATTTGTTATGCTTTACTTTTGATTACGGCACAATATTCCATTACGATGTGCATAGAAGTCGATATCATTAACGCAACGTTCAAATCGATCGTCTGGAAGTAAACCTACCGCAGATACTGACAATAAGTCAACCCTTCAATCTTTCGTAATTTATCGCTAAAAGTCTGATCTATGGGAAAAAAGAGCTCCCCTTATACCCTTCGGGAACAACCCGTGCAAAAACAAGCGACAAAGGACAGATTCCATTGAACCTGCACAATCGCGTCCCTAGCCTTCACCATCTCACGTCAACCCTGGTGACTGTCGCGACGAAAACCTGGCGCGTCGCAAAAAAGGGCAGCGGCAAGAGAAGAAAGTTCTTCTCTCGTCGAGAAGAACCATTGCAAGACATTCAGGACGACAAAAATAGACTTCGCGCAGACCGTCCTAGGATATTTCGCTGTAATCCTTTTTCCCCTCTCTGCGGGCACACACACGCACACACACACACACACAAGCACAGTACTGGGCAAAAGGCTTAGGCCAAAATGGGTATCAGCAGGCAACAGGTAACGTTTGGGCTGATTGCTTTGTCGTCTAACGTGTCTATAATAGTTACCAAATTTGGAGGACCAATATTATCGAACAACTATATCACGGAGGATAGGTGCGTCAGGGGAATCCAATTGATCCGTGTCACGTATTAGGAACAGAGCGGAAGAAAATTCCACGCTATCGAAAGATGATTCGAGAGGTGTCCGAGAAGGATCGATCGTTAAGCCAAAAAGGGGCACCCGAATTAATCAAAAGTTTACCCCGATTTGTAACATTTTTATATAATTCTCGACGCAGTACATTTGTACATCACTGCAACGAAATACAACGTGGCCAATCTAAACTCCAATGCGTGCGCACGTTCCTCAACGGCGCTCGTTAACGCAAACACGTAACGCAACGTTACGTAGGTGGCCCAAGCCTTTAACGCAGCGCACACTCTCTATAATATAAAATATATTCTTTTTCCAAATACTTTTTCTCTGCGCCGGCACAACCTTTCCTACCAGTCGTCCCGTTTTCGTTTCCTCCTATTTATCCTCCCTCTACGTGGCCGAGCCGTTCGGGTTAGCATCTCCTCCGGAGTTGAAATATACAAAATGAAATATGAAATAATGGTTCGTGCCTTGTGGCTGGCTGAAGGCACGGGCGCACCCATATCTACGCCCCCATGCGCCTATGTACCTATACGGCCCCGTATACGCCGATCCCCATGTACATATGTACATGCACACCATATACATCCGCCTCGCTCAAGTTTTTCGTTCTTGTCGTGAACATCTTACGTTCGTATTAACCCTTATCCCTGCTTAATGATATTCCGGCCTACCATACCGGACGGGCATATTGAACGCAACTAAGGCAGATTCCAGCCGTCGTCGTCCGGCCCGGTCGGCCAAGCCCTCCTGTAATTCGTATCTACGCTCCGTCCGACCATTTTTCCGCTTCCTCCATCGACGACGACGACGACGACGACCTAGCCCCCACGTAGCGGGCAATTAGGGGCCAGCCTCGCAGCATGAATTAAGAGTATCGCTGGTCAATCGGCGAGCGAACCGCGGGTTCGCTCTTATCGATTCTCGAAATAACGCCGCGATAGGTATGCGCGTTCCTCCTCGAGAGCGTTAACCGCACGCTTCACTCGTTGCGGAGGAACGGCGGATGTTGTTGTTGTTGGTCCTGGGAGGAATTTATGCGTCCATGGTGAAAGATTGGGCGAGATGGATTCGGGAGATGTTGATTATTATATTGCGTAGTCGGTACCGCTGCGATTGTTGCGATTTATGCGGATGAGATGCACACTTCGTTTCGGGTGTGGTATACAGTAATGTACATTGTTTGGAACGATCGTGGTACGCGCTGATTAAATATTTTAGACGAATACGTATATGTTAATTAGGCGTTTCTAGATATATTTCAATCGGTGTTTAAATAATAATAAATTCTGGTGAGCTGGATTTTATAGTAGGAACGAATTGTTTGTTACTGTTATTGGTAGATATCTGAGAATGGAATATTCCTTCCATTACGGTGGTCAAATATGTAATTGGAGCAATTCTCGAGATCGAGTGGAATGTTGTGGTACAGTGGATGAAATTGAACTGTGCCATACGAAGAAATCACCAGTAAAAATACCGTGCCGTAATATAAATGAAAGTGTATTATAACAGCTCAACGGGGCCGTTAAAATGAGAGAAACGAATCTGACAGTGAAAAAGCTACAAACTAAAAAGTACTTTTCACCTGTTTACAAACTCAACGACGCCCGCGTGCCTGGCAATAAAATATCATGGCCCCAGAGAGATACTAAAGACATTCTGAAAACTTTGTACGTATCTTTGTTCTATATTTTCGGCACTTAATTACCGATACTTTATAGCCCACCGTTCATTATGATGTTAATTGTCACTTTCGTTTTCTTAATTGGCCGAGAATATATTCCTTGCGGTGGGTGTTAAGTTGAACGCGCAGGGCTGCTAGGAGGAAAGAAAGTAACAGCTGGTTGCGAATTTATGGTGTCTTTTATGATTGCAAATTCACGCAAGGTTTATGCCCCCGTACTTATCTGTGTACACGACGGACTGGATTGAAACGTTTGAGGCGAGTTTCTTGGCTCAGCAATAAATCTATATATCGAGAATTTTCCCTAGTAAAATATTTTACGGTATAAATTTCAGTGTTTCATTGGTCAACGTCGAATCGTTTTATATCGACGCTTAAAACCCAACTCTTACGTTTCCTTATTACAAACATGAAAGACATATCAGCTGTCTAAAAAAAACGTCGCCAGATAAGGTCGATTATATCTAATTACAAATGAATATACTAAAATCGTCACAAAAAAAAAAACATTTACTGTACAATATTTTTCGTTTTATTAGTGCGGTAATCGATTCCAAGTTAACGGCTTATTTTTATACATTCTCGAACACTTGAATATTTACTGTCACGTTCAATGCGGCCAATATTACCTCCCCTACTTTTATCCATTCTTCTATCTCGCAAAAAGAATAACCCTTTAATGTATCCACAACTTCGATAAAAAATTCCAGCTCTCCAAGTGCACTGACCGAAAAGTTCAGTAACAATTTCTAACGGCGTCCCGTCCTCCCGTATATCATACGTAATATATTTATATAGCGCATAACTTATACCATTTTTATTGTCTTCCACGCCGCGTGCCGAATACAGGAACACAGCCGGTAAGCATTTCGCGTATATGTACACCTACCATTGCATTGTCGTTTCGAAAATCATGGCACCGTTGCGACACGGGCTAACGGACGGACCTCGTGTATTTCAGGGAAGAAATGGCGAGGCTTGACCCCGCAGGACAGAAGGCCGTACGTGGAGGAAGCCGAGAGGCTGAGGGTCATACACATGCAGGAACATCCGAACTACAAGTACAGGCCACGTCGAAGGAAACACGCGAAACGAGCCCCAGGGGCGCCGTCCTCTCCGCCATCCGCGACCAACACCACGGCCAATAGGTCCAACCCTTCTGGTACCACGATTCATCATTCCATGTGAGTCGATATCTGCTTCTTCTTCTTTCCCCTTTTACTGTTAGACCCATTTCGCGCGACGACGCGCGGTATATCTCCATACATATGTTGAGAATGTTGAAGAGATTGCCGTTAAATCAGTGCCTGAGTTACCAAAACTTGTGCCACTTTTTAATAATACACTTTTTTGAAAGGGAGTGGCTTCAAGTGCGGCCAAGATCACAAAAATATTGATATGCACTGTAGTGTTGTAGGTTTCGATTTGGTTTTTATTGTCAGTTTTAAACTTTATATTTATGGCTACCCACATTTTTCACACGTGTATAATGATTGTGCTGTATCAATCAATTTTGCATTCATTTTCCGTCGCGTTGATGACGTTTCCCCGGGATAATTGTACAGTGTCGTTTGGTATTTATTAAAGGTCTAAGATGGACAGTTATCAAGGCATTCCTCAGATCCCATGGGGCGGCCATTCCCCGATCTCATCCCTCTATCACCAACAGCAGCAGCAAGGTATCCAGGAGTACAAATCGGAGAGCAATTCCTTGTACGGTAGTCCTTATACGCCTATCATTCACACACCGGACATATCTCCAGTTGCCAGCCCCGAGCCAGATGGTGAGATCCTGTACTTGTATTAATTACCGTTCAGACAGCTGTGAACTCGGGGAATTGAATTTTGTATAACTAAATTGCAAGTTACAAACGCGATCTTTCCTTCGTAGTATAATATTGTATTTTTGGCGCAATATTTTGTATTGCTTAGAAATTTTACTCGAATATTTCAGTGGGAACTTGACTGTATTATTATAAACGAAATTATTAAACGAAAAAAAGAAATTGAAGGGTTACATATTTTATCCGAATTAAAAGTTATATATTGAATCATTTTTTGTTTTATATCCAGTAGGATACTTTATTTCCGAATTATTAGAGTGGTATTATAATATTACAGGACAATTACGAAATTGTCATACCAAACGTTAATAATTTCAATATTCCAAGTGCGAACAATTTAATTTTGATCAGGTGACGGAACTCATTTGTCATCCAGCCAAAATCCAGATCCTGAGCGAGATCTAATGGAGGGTTCGTCGAAGCAGCATAGCGAAATGAACGAGCAAACGAAACGGTACACGTTTATGAGTACCGATAATCAACTGCACACAGGTCATGCTGGTGGTACTAGCATATCGTCGTGTCAGAATTCTGGTGCTTACACGGATACCCTGACTTACAAAAAATCAGTGAGTAATGACTTACATACCAATGAACGTATCGATAAAATCAGCGGGGCAAGATCGATAATCTGTTACTTGTTCAAATGATGTTTCAATTGTACACGCACTATTTTTCTTCAAACTTAAAATACAACTTGAGACATAATGTATGATAGTCGATGATCTAGGGCAATAGATAGGCGATATTAATGTGTATCGAGTAATAAACATATATTCTGTCTTTTTCCAGAAGTATTTCTCAATTACCAAAATAGAATTATGAATTTGCAATGAGTACCATTTATAGTGCGAAATATTTTAAATTTATTCTGAACACCGAACATTCAATATTTTATTCGAAGAATTCCATTGAAAAATTTTCAGGTAATTCGCAATTGAAAGAAACACTCAAGCTTGTAATAAACATAATTATACAATCATCAAAAGATTCGTCCAAAAACTTACCCATTTCACGTATTATTACAAAATTGAGAAGCACGTCTCAGTTACAGAAGCACGAAACACGCGGCACGACTGAAATACCTGATGTATATTTTGTTTCAGGTGAGTTATTTAAATTTCGAGAGACAAGCGTCGAGCATAGCAGCGGTGGGTATAGCGAACGGGATGATGGTGTCGTGCAATAAATTACGCTCTGGGTTTGAAAATGTTGGCTCTGTGACGGGGACTTTTTATCCCCCGGTCGCATCCCCGCACGATCAATCGTTGCAGCACTATACAAGTTCTCAGTCGACGAAGACTGCCAACTATTCGATGCAATCCACCGTTGAGAGCAACTATAATCCTGTTCAGTGTGCCAATCGACAGCAATCCATGGGGATTCGTGGAGCCGCCGAAGGTTGTTCCGGTAAATGCTTCATACATTTTTACTCATTCCACCTTGTTACACTTGGATTAGGTCCAACGCTCGAGGACATACATACATATATACCTACATATAATTAGAGCATTGTTATTCTTCTCATTCTTCCCTTGGTCATCTGTTCGAGCGTCGTATTGATCTGTCTCGTCGTAATAAACTCTGTCAATTGTGGAATATAGAAAGGAATAAATATATTTACCAATATATTTACTTACAAAATAGAGAATTTGTACTCTCGTACGCGAGAAACCTCTAGAGTCATTTATCTTCATTTATTTTTCCACTTGCATTGATCATTTGCCCGAGCCCACCTCTTTTTCATTATACTTGATAGCGTTATAAGTTCCAGCTGAAACTATAATACACTAGCCCCTCTAACTTCAATAATATTAACGCTTCAACTATGTTAACCATTCTCGTGTGTTCAACTGAGAACACCGTCGCAGAAGGGAAACCCATACAATTCTTCTCGACGATCAATGTAATTCCAGGTGTGTCTCACCGGTATCAAATGTCCCATCACCAAGAGTACCAAACAGAAGGTACCAGCACCGTACAGCAGCATCAAATTCTGGGCCACATGGAAGCCGCAATGACCGCCACAGCGGACGAGGAACAACAGCAAACGTTGCAGCTAGAAAAGTATTTCAAGTACTCCCATCCGGCCAGTGTTGCGCACCCAAGTTTAACCTCGCAGAATCTCCTCGACAGCAATCACAATTACGCCAGTGATCTGCGTTACTACGCGCCCCAACAGGCTCAGCTGGACATGTCGAACTCTCAGTGTATCGTCGACGATCAGAACAAGGACGCTCGTTGCTCGAACGTTGCTATTGCCCATGCAATGGAACAGTATCATCAGGCATTGGACGTGACCAAGTATTCTGATCATCAGCAACAGCAACAGCAGCAGCAACAGCAGCAACAACAGCAGCAACAGCAGCAGCAGCAGCAGCAGCAGCAACAGCAACAGCAGCAGCAACAGCAGCAGCAGACACAGCAAACGCAACAGCAGGCTCAGCAGACGCAGAGCATCGAGCATGTGTCGAAAGCGGACGACGATTTCAGTGTAATACTTGCCGACGTGCGCAAGACTTGTTACAGTAGTTAGTGTTTCAGATAGATCAGAGCCGTCCACAGGAGTACTCGGTGTATTTAGGAATGTTTGCACTTTGTTGAGTTCTGTTTGATGAGGATATCTGACGGGTCGTCGTATGTCCAATATTCCTTGACGATACTTGAGTGTGAAAATTATTGGACAGGTGGAATTGATCGATGAATATAGAATGATTGAAGGAATCATTTAGGCTCACCGGTTTTATTACTCGGGGCCGAAATAGTTGTGCCGCTTTATCTATTAGAAGGAGTGAAAAATGCTTTACGCGGCAGTTTCGATTCCTTTTCGATGGATACTATGTGGTCTTATAGTCCTTGGAATATGTTTTAAGATCTTGTACAGAAATCGCGTATGGCGGGCTACCGTTTGCCGATAAATTTAAGATTCATGGATTCTATTCAAATTTAATTCATAGAAAATCAATTCTCTATTTTATTTTACGATATTTAAAGTGCAATATCTTCGGTACGACCTATCGGGGTGTTTAAAAGCTCCATCGAGAAGAATCCTTGAGCCAGGCAACATGGTGGTTTCTGTTTTATTGAGCCATTCTCGATTCAATTACGTATAATAAGGGAGTGTGTACGTGGTAAAAAAAGAAGTCCCTCCTGTGGATAGTCCTGCCTTAGACAATCTTTTTGATACGGGCGACTTGTCCCTCGTGGCTGTAGAGAACGTTAGGTGCTAGCGTCTACGAAGAATCCGGTGCTTGTACACATTTTTTTACACACTTCCGGTGCTAACGTTTTTGATCATGCGGCGCGAGTGAAAGGCTCGCGAGAAATTAATATCCATATCCGTTTGTTTATTTTTCTTCTTAATTGAACAATATTTTTTCGAACTTGTGCTAGACAAATTGTAGTTCACATTGTACGAAAGCATATAACTGCGATGAAGAATAATCTGCAGCCGACAAATTACGTGACTTTTCATTTGTTTAAACATTGTTCCATGAAAAAGTTCATAATTCGAACGCAGATTGCTTCGCTTGTTTGTATTCTTTTCACGAGTATTTCTTTAATATCTGAATCACGAAATGTAATTGCGGGGAGCAATTTGAAGAAAGCACACGTTCAACAACTTTTTTTCACTCGCGCCTCGTGATCGTCCGTTTAGTTCGAATAAGCGGATAATTCGGGCGAGTAAACGGAAAATCTGAATCTCTTTGAACGAAAAAAGTTCACATATTACAATATTTCTTCCTTTTTTTTTTTACAGTTATCATTAAAGGCGTAGAGAAATTACATAGATGCTTGAATGTTTATCTAATTCAAGAACACGTTGAAAACTGTGAAATGTTGCTAAGGTTGTAGAAATTTTACGCATTCTTGTTTATTTAATTTATATCACCGAAGACATTCAGTAATAGGATCGCTGAAAGCGACGGCATTATTGTTGAGTTATTTTTATCCACATATGCACTCATGGTACAGCATGGCACTGTATATTTAGAGCATATCTGCATATTTCACCGTCGGAGTTACATAGATCGTTCGAATAACTTTCCGTAGCGAATTAAACAATCGTGTCGATCTTTCGTACTGGTCGATTTTGATATCAGTGGCAGGCTACTTAAAAATTCATACTACTGTCGAAAAGCGGTCGGTTTCTTCTATCTGTTGTCGAGATCGCGGAAACGACGCTGATTTTCATCGCGATAGTCATCTTATTTATGGTTTATATTTCGAATACGAGATGCATCATGTAAATGAAAGAGATGTGCGCACATATATAAATATATCTATTTTTATGGGGCGATGTTTATTAGAATCCTCCGTGGACAGTACTTATTTAAAAAGAAAACTCGATTCGAATCGGAGTAACGTGTTTTGTTATTTTTACTTTTGAACCACATCAATCCCAAGCATGCATATGCATGTGTATAAGCGCGATCACTTTTACTTTCCTCTGTCTTTAGCCGACTGAACGAAGTTCTCGCTGTAAATGTAGCATAAACGTAGCAGAACGAACAGTTTCTTTATATTTTTTTTTCTTTTTTTTTTCATACTCACGTAACCATCTATTTTCATAGTTTTTAATACTCTATGTAGTATACGATCATACTATATGTAGCGTGGCAATAAACGTGGATATTTTATCGTTCGACCCTCGGTTTTTAAATACATTTGCGTGTAAGCGACATATGGAATTTAGGTAACGAGTGTAAAGAACGTTGGGGAGTGTACTAAATTATTATGACTATTGTATCGTACTTAATAGAGACAATTATCAACATTCAAATGGATTCTCGTTCTATCTCTCGACCATCCATTATCGACTTTAAAGCGTACAGTTTTATCTAACACAACGCCGAGGCCTCGGCGTATGGAAATAACAAAATGGGAAATAACGGAACGGAATATATTGTTCGAATGAACGGTGTCGAATGCAACAATAATTCATGACGTCTTTTTATTAAATACATATAAAAAATATGTGTATAAATTACAATGTCATGTGTAAAGCTGAAATCATACACGGTGAGTAACATCGAATTTTCGATTCGAAGCGTCGATAAAAAAAATTTTTAAACGTTACTAGTATGTACCCTCTTCCGCTTCCATATTACAATTCCAATCCCATACACCAAAACGAGATTAATGCAGTAACAGTGTTCCCAAGTTGCCCTTGGTAATGACCAGTGGCATGGTTGTTACAGGGGGAAAAAGATGTATCGAGTACAGATATATGTAGATGGAGGATTCACGTAGAACGAAACTGATTCCGACAGGAACAATCGTTGGAAATATCTCCTTCACTTTGGACCATGATATTAATCAGCGTTTACACTCTCATATTACTCGCGTGTTCTTTTCTTGATGTTTCTCCCTCTGTACATCCTCGTTAAACATGAACATTAAATGACACATATAACTTATTCAAATGGTAGCGATAACGTCCCGTATATGTCCTGCGATTTGTCTATATCGTTCGGCAGATTAAATATACAGGGTGATTCATGAAGGAAAAGTTTCATGGAAATTTTAATCAGTTGATGCCAGAGGAAAAATCGTGTCCAAGGACAAGCATAATTAAGGAGAGTTGGTTCCTTGGAGACAAACATTCTTTCTCCAGAAACCGATCGTTTCAAATGAATGTTCGGGTATTATAATAAATGTTTCAATGAAAGAAACATAGCTGTGACAGAAAAATATGCTCGACAGAGAAAATTGAATGAACGAAATTTATCTTTCGAAAAAAATTATTTAAACACGTTCCCCTAATTTTTCTTCGCCACCGTGTGGGAATAAATTAATAGCGTACTTCACTTTCCTTGAGTCACCCTATATGTAAATCATCGATGCATATATACACAATGTACAAATTTATATTGCTGTTTAGAAATTCAACCGGTTACACAGTCCACATACAAATATTCGGTGGAATTATGTAACAACGGTATACATACACTCATGCGCAAACAAACGTTTAACAAAGTCCATTCTCAACGTAGTGTATTACCGTTTTTGTTTTCTGTTCATCTTGAATGAAGTACAAGTGTACAGGTGTTAGATGGTAGAAACATGATCATGTCGGTGACATCAGGTGCCGTTTATCGTTTGCAAATTTCATAGATGTCCGATTACAAGAGTAAGTATGTGCAATGTGCAATATGTATGTATATTTATAATATATATATACTTATTGTTTTTGTTCATTAGTTTACTTACGCTAAATAGTTCATTATACACTAATTTTTGTGTCTGTGAGGAAGCGCGGAGAATTGCAACGTGTACGTGACACAAGATGTTTATTATTAAATTGGACAGATAATGCAGTCTTGTTTATAGTAGTTTGCTATCAAACGTATACTCTCATTTTTGTCTCTTTCTCTCGTTTCATATGCCAAACGGCGTACTTTGTACAAATAGCGAATTTTTGTATTTCGCTGAATATCTCGTTCACTAAATTCTATATACGTAAGATCATTATTACTAATAACTGTACACGTTTCGATTATTAACAGATGAGCCGTATATACAGATATTTAATCAATCTTTTCCTTTTCACGGGCCTCCCATTGTTTATAATTCGCGTAAGCCCATACTCGTTTCCCCTTGCACTATGTATATAGGTGAAAATTAACTTGTACACATGTAAATGGCAGCTTTACAAGTCATGTATAAAATTCTGTACAGATGCACGTGCATTTCATGTTCGAACGTATACATGTAATCATTTTGACGAGTTATTAAAAATATAAAAGAATGTTCGTATACGTGTTGTTCAATTTAAGAGTCGGGTATATCTCAGAATATTTATTGTTTGCAGAAGTTTAGTTAGCGATTTCTTTCTTTAAGAACAGATAAATTAACAATTAATCACAAACTATAACTTTCATTCGCAAGTATATTTTCTATGTAATTAACGAAAGAAATGTTAATATTATTTATTTCATTTACTGGAATTTAGCAATGAATTTTATTTGAAAACAGAATCAGTATGTAGCAACCCGTTCTTACGAAATAATTTCGTAGAATTCTCTTATACTTTTAACAGCTTTGAAGACAATTACGTAAATACGCTCCAATAAAATATTTTGTCTGATGCATCGTTACCCTAAATGTGAGTAAATTAAACGCATAGGTCACGTTACTCTCAATGGATTATCTGTAACGTACGGTGTTCCTGGTATTTGCACATGAATATGTCCTACGAACCGTTTGTTTAACTACGACTGTGAACGCGAGGACAGTCGTTCTTAAGCACCTAGAGTAACTGCACGTCTTTCTTTCGTGTACAATGACATTGTCGTGTTGTGTCGAAGAATGTTAATTCGTGACGCTAAAGGAATCATACGTTCATTCGTAACAACGTACGTATTTTTAATAGTATTATTTAAGACAATATTATGCATCCGAAATATGGTACAATATTAACGATTGCCTTGTTGATAAATGCACCGAAATATTAATTTGGGAATGTGATGTTCTATAAAGAGTTAAATTAAATAGCTTCCATACAATACGATATGATCTAATCAAGTCTTTTAGAATTAGTTTCATTTTCATTTTCTAGTAATTCTTTTCTGTTTACATTACCTTGCTCTTTTTTTTTATACAAGGTACTTAGTTTCTTAATAGCTAAGAAGATACAAATATTGCTGTTACAAATGCATCCATTCGGTACAGAATTCCTATAAAAGGAAGAACGCATCTAAAAGTTTCGCGATTCATTCTTTTCCCACCCGTTCCAGATCGCCTCCTCGGATGTCGATAAACATTTCGGAAATATTTCTATAGTAAATAAATTCGTATTTCTTATTGAAGCTGAGCACAAGAAATTATATATGTATATCACGCGTAACAAGACGGAAAATATGACGAGATCAGTGATGAATTTAAACTTTAAACTTAAAAAGTATATCTTTCCTGACAAGTATTTACGTGTAGAAACACTTAACAGTTAACAAATTCAATAAATTCACCTCAAGAAAAAGAAAAAAGAATAGTGGAAACAATAAAGGAGAAACTATATTGCATACAATTCTCGTTAATGTGGAAACAGTGAGTTAGTCTGCCAAAGAAGTTATTATTTTCCCCCGTTTTAAATAAACGCACCCTTCTTTATCAATAAAAACCTAAGATCTACAGTGTTCTTATATGTCATTCATCCCACAAGCAGTTCTGCTTCATTTTAGAATAGTATGAGAATATAAAACACTTTTTACAAGTTTTAATGCCGCATTTGTACGGCGCAGTTGCTTTCTTACCATCGCCCTTCCCCTTACAGAACTTTAAACCACACGGATACCAGCCAATGCATAATTCTAATGAGCATGTGCAAGGCGCCCACATATTCGATGTGTCCGCACACCTTGTCACAAATAATGTTCTTGAATCATTTGTACCTTGTTGCGCTAAGGAATTTGTGCTGAAGTTATATACAGCTGCCATAAGCGAGAGTTCAGAGGAGCCTAATGAATTATCAGTAGCAAAATTGATAAAAAATTGATCCGTTATAATACAAACAACAATTTGTAAAACGTCTAATGTTTTGTCACTTACCGGGCCTTTGAATCCATTGTTTGATATCTTCATTTCTAGTATAAGCAGATCCGGCCGCCTCTCCGCACAGACTCGAAATATGTTTAGAAATATCTTTGGATTCTGATACGTCCAAGAACAAATCCATGGTATAATTCATGTGTCCCTTATCCTCCTCTGCTACTCGCACTGTACCTGGATTCTTTTGTCGCAATTTAGACATTGCATCGGAGGATATGAAGTCCACTTTGAAAAAGTGATTCACGAAACACAGGACTTGATACTGATTTTGACCGCGTTCTTCTTCACCGAGCACCAGAGCTTTTATAATTTGTACCTCCTGAAGGACACAATTATACTTAAACATGTGCATTTATGGTTATTCATAGGAAATAGGGATGAATATTGAATCTCAAATTACATTTTTGAAGTCAATGAGCTGTGTCACCAAGGTGCCATCCGAACACTGGAACTCTAAAGTAATAACATCTTCGGTAACATTGGAAGAAATTGTTTCTAGTAGAATATCACCACCCTGTAAAACAGAAATAGACGAATGAAATAGAACAATTTTGCCCGGAATCACCGTTTTTCGAACCATTTGCAATTCGCAGAGGTTAAATGTTCAATATATCGACAGAATGTTCAATATATCGACAGAACGTTCAATGTATTCAGTTATGTTAAAATAATTCTCGGCCAGAATCGTGTTTACGATTACGTTTCTGTTTATTGCTATCGGTAGTGAATGTCGGGAAGAATTTGTACCTGATTTTTGACGTTTATGAGCAAGTGTGTCGTACAAACAGTGTACAAATAGTGCAACAAGAAGCAGACTGCGAAAAATTCGTTGAGTTTCTTCATTGTCGCATGTTGTGACCCCGTCTGTCACAGTGTTTAAGCACTAATATAATTAACTCCGACGAATCGACATTTATTTGATAGATAAGTATTTTAAATATAACCTAATCGTATGAACCTCCTACTACATGCATCCCGTCGCGGTCGAACCATGCATTCATACCATACTGACATCGAGTACGTATTACTACAGATGAGGTATAGAATTTTATATCTCGTCTGCAATAAATCGCGCGACGAATTTTTCTTTAGATTTTCTTTAAAAATATATCTCAATTAGACAACAGAGTTTGATTCAATTATACTGAAATAAATTATTCCTTTCTTTAGTTATAATGTAAAATTAAGGAACATGGTAAAATGTAAGAAGTGCAGACTGCAACAGCTTAAATTTTAATCATATTTTAATTGGATTCCTTGCATCGCTATTTTCTTATACAAATTCAGTGCAACACAAATAGTATCACGTTTATGTTATATAAATATCACTTAACGCGCTTAATAATATTATATATCCCATAAAGAAGCAAAATACAGTATAGTGTAATGTGAAATTTAATTATTCAATTTTGAAATTGCGCTCCCTTTCCCGCGGTTTGATCGAGATGGACGATCTACCCTTACTGATTCTTGCGGTCGATGTTGCGGCCTTTGAAGACTTACAAGATTCAGCATCGCCCCTGCAATTGTATCAATTCCTGCACTCAGCACTTGTTTCATCCTTATTTTATTCAAAATTACTTTCAAGAAAAATAATTAATGTTCTGTAATTATTATTATTAGTCTTGAAAGAACTTCCGCACAGAAACTTACAGACACTTTAATTTCAATTCGGACAAAATAGGCGGTGTTGTGGGTCTGACGATTGCTTTCAAATCGTACGTTTTTAAATGCGTATAAACGGGAATCTAAAAGTATAAAAACATAGAAAATTTCTTTTAACAAAGATTACCCTAATAAAATTAAACAATAGCGGCATGTTCTAACATCGGGCAACAAACTATTAGTTAAATTTGGTTTTAAATATACCCGCGTTAATGCGCGTACCACGGACTATCAAGATAGGCTGTCGATAGGAATGCACTCACGTAAGGTAGCGATGTATCAAGAACTGTTGGTTCGATATATTTTATTAATATATCTGGTTCACGATAAAATCTGCCCAATATCGGCGGCTCTAAAGCCTTTCCATAAATTAATGTGGGCGATATTTCGTCACTCGTGCCTCTTAAATCACACTCATCCAAGTTATTCGAGCGTGAAACATTTTTCTTCATTATGCTCACGTTTTCCATTTCGATAAGCCGCCCCTGCCGACAGACGAGGGTAGCAAAGTTCTCAGGTACTGGCAGGCCGAACTACTTTCGCAGATATAAAGCAGGGGACCTCTCGAAGTCGAGCACTAGCCCCTAGATAATGATTCGAGGATGCTCTTCAACGTGGTGCCCGACGAAGTGTTCGCAAACTGAAATTCCGTCGATATTTGGTCGATAAGTTCCACTCTGTTGAGCCAGTGGACACCATAGAGTTATTCACCCCTTCCGGAGGCGATTGTCCCATTTTCTGATTATTTTGTTCTTGTCGTTATGGTATGTAGTTCTTCGAAATTGTTAATACTTGCAGTTGAATAGGAACGAAATAAAGTCAATGTATACAACATTTATTGTTTTATTATAGAACGAGATGAATGGTTTATATTAATTTCTCTTAGCTTTTCACCGAAGTGAAATGAAATGCCACCTTTATTATTTTGTTTAGAAATCGTTCAGAAATATGAGAACGTGTTTCAGTGTCCTAAATAGTTAAATGCTTCCTCCTTTACGAGACTGATTGTTAGATTAGACTCAGCATTCCATATACATATAGGATCGTTTGTAAGGTTTAACTGCTCATCTTTTTTTCATTGCGAATGAGTGAAGCTGATTAATCGATTTCCTATTACTATAAAACGGTCGAACATTGGAAACTTTTCATTTTTTTTATTGAAAAGAGTGCACTTAAACTTTTGCACCTTTCGTCCTATGCATTCGATTGCTATTCTATTGGTATTTTTGTTCTGATAAAAATAGAGATAATGGGACATCTGTGACGACACGAATTATAATTATTTCTCTTATTAATATATTTGTTAATGAAGTCGGTACGCAACTGTTTAATTCATAGAAAACGTTATGCGTTATTTTTGTATGGTACGTTCATGGAAGTGTGCAAATGTAAACTGAAATATTATTTATTAAATGAATTACATATGCCGTTTCGAAAAATTATTATTATGATTAACATCGCAGGAGGATGCAAGTAATAGTAATTTTTGAAACACATTTTAATGGCTGAACGGGCAGGGGTGCATCGAGTATAAACAAATTCATAGCGTGAACCTTTAATGTTGTTCCAAATATTCAATAATTCCAGCGATCAAGTCTCCCCCAGTCTACGATTGAACTTCAGCTCTGCCCCTATATAAACCACTATCAGAATATTCGATCATACCAAACGTGCTAGGCCCTTTTCTCTTTTTTCCACCCTGCGCACACTTTCCTCGATCTCCACCCACACATTCAATTACACTAAAACTTTCAGCCTTACACACAATATAGCCGACAAACTCTGCATATAAAAACTTAAGGGAAAACAATTATTAATTTCCGTATTTGTAATATTTCACAACCCGAAGGAAACGTACGGGGGAACATGGAAATCCAAATTAATCCGTTTAGCAGAATAGAAATTTCAATTACATCTATCATTTGAAACGCCTCTGTTGCCCCTCGTAGATCGCGCGGTGGATTAAAAGAAAATTATGAAACGAGGTTAAACAAGGTAACAGATAAATGAAAGCAACGCTATACTGTAAATAAAAATTGTCCAATTAAGGTATATCATCGTTTATATTTTATATTTATATAATACTAGGACCGACAATGCGACTGTCTTTGACAATATTCATTTAGATAGCCTCCAGAGAAAACAAAAGAGGGTAAGAATTATAATTGCTAAGTAAGAACAGGTGAATACGCGAAATTAAATTAAAATTCAACGTTACAGCAATCGAAGAGCCAATAAGTATATACATTGTGCAACAGTGTAACGAATAACGTTTCACAGAGGCATACACTTCGGACGAGTAAATATTAGTAAAACAAAAAACGCCTGCGCATTGATCTCGAAAGTCTCGTGTCCATAATATCCGAGGATCAAAAAAATTCTATAACATAGACATCCCGGGAACCAGACATTAAACCCCACGGCTTGAGAGTCGTATGACTAGCTTTGAACCGAGATAGTCCTCGAACTTCTTATCCCGGTTCCTGAAACTATTCTTAACACGTTCACCATTCTATGCATCGTACGTGACACATTTCTCTAAAGCCATACATTAATCACAATGTTTATACAACATTCATAATCGTGTTTCAATATCGATGACGAACCCATTATGATTCTTATTTAAACTTCAAGCGGTTCGGTGCATTATTTAGTATTATTAAATCGACCGTGCGCAATAAAACAATTACTCTTTCATAGATCGGTATATTTTGGGGCGGTGAACCTACAAAATTCTGACATAAGAGAGTAATCAACATTCCAATATTCTATACATCAACCTTATTTACTGACACCAAAGTGCTATGTACCGAATAACTCCTAGCCATAAATATCTCTACCTATTCCCAAATTAGGCGCCCTGAGCATCCCCAAAACCTTCGAACCTTCTCATACCTCCGCAATTCTGTAAGCCTAACCCAAGCCCCTCGCACTAATATCGCATTATCTATCTACTCTAATCACGATCATTTCGCGCAATTTCTTCAAATCTTCCTCCATCACCGGCTGAACAGAAGCAACCACAAAGTATACACGAAATCCAACAAAAAGCAACAATTTGTATTTGATACCAATACTGCTCCCAGCTTTTCTAAACAAAACTAAATTACAACCCCCGCAAAAGAAAAAAAAAAGAAATAACCCCCCGCAACTGTCTCCCAATCTTTATCCATGTACTTCCCCGTTTCAGATCACGAGACGATTTTCAAATAGCAAAGCAGTATCATGAAAGCTTCGTGATCTCGCGTTACGTAGTCCTCGACAACGTAGTGCTCCTCGCCGTGGTCGTCGACGGCTTGGATCTCCAGCGCACGCATCCGTTCAGAGGGGGTGGAAGGCGCACAGCGTCGGCTCCGACGAAACGGCGGAAAACGTAACGTGTTTTATCGATTTCGTCGGGTCGGCCATGTTCGTGTTCGCCAGCGGTCAGGCGCACTCGTGTCCTATCGTCGAGAGACCGTGCCACCGATAGATTTTCCACCGTCTACACCGTCGTCGATGTCGCAGGGCGTATAACGATGCGCTTGTAAAACGCGACACCCCGTGTTTTTCTTCCCTTCTCACCGTCACGAGGCACGTTCACGCTCGGTTTTTTCCCCCGGAACGTTTCTCCGGTCCGTGTCGAGCTCGATTCGCAAGCAACCACCGAGCAAAGGAAACGCAGATCCCGTTCGAAGAGCAGGCAGCCAACGAACAACCATCGTGAGTACCACTTTGACTTTCACGGAATAACCCTTAAACCGTTTCGGGCCGAATCCTTCCTGGGCAGTGGCCGAGCAAGAGACAAACGTATATACGTTTTCGACGGAATTTCGCGGATACTTTTGTGCCTCGAAGCTATCCAGTCGCCGAGGAATTTTGATCGGGGAAAGCTTCTACGGTTTCCTAAGCTCCCCTGAGAGGGCTGCCTCCTCGATTCATTGACTACCGTTCTCCTTTGGCGGTTCTTTGCTCGAGTCATAAATGAATCGTTTCGGTTGAACTTTATCAGGTTCAGAGCTGTGCTTGCAGACGTTCGTTTACGATATCTTTGATGGGTCCTCTTGATGGTTAGGAACGCCGGGGATGATATTATGATCTTAATGACGTCCTTCGTTTCGCATATAAAGCATTGGGTTGTGGATTCCTTTAATTGTTTCCTACGTAATATCATACGTCTAAACGCTCTCATCATTACCTTTATTCGACCAATTCGTCCGTCGTTACTTCTCGTTAACTAGCTGCGAAACGAAAGGAAAAAATCGAAGAGCCTCCTTGCACTTTGTATGCAGATTACTTCTCCGTCCGCGGTATAGCGATCAGTTATATAAGATGCACAAAAGGGCGGAAAATTTCGAGCAACGAGATCTCAATCTACGCGATGTCCACCGATCATACCGAACCATCCTCTTCCAACATTGCTCCGATAAATTCTGCAAGGTTCATAAGCAAAACGGGGAGAGGTTTTCGATAAATAAAGACCTCGAACTCCGTTGAATTCGCCGGGCAAGCATTCCGTTTCCCGACGATAATGTCCAAGGGTGTAGGTATCCACGACGTTTGTCTCGGCCGTAGGAAACTTTTCCCCCTCGTTTTACCTTTGACTTCTACGTTCGCCACAGCCAGTGCTCCATCCAGAGCTCTCCCTATATCTCCACACACTCGTCTGTCCCTTCGAAAACCTTCCCCACTCTTCCCTCACCCTCGCCCGGCTATTTTTCTTTGTGCCTAATAGCTTTTAAACCGATCGTGCAGCGGCCAGTGGACCGTGTCGATCGATCCACAATGATACTCCATTCTTTTTTACTTCTATTATCGTATTTTCTGTCTTCTTCGCGGGACACGCTGGATTTCTTCTACCTGGACAGGTCGCTTGAAACGCCTGTCTGAAAAACGTGGGCGAGCCACGGATGATCGATTCCCCTCTGCTGTGAAATTTTCTGTTTCTAATTTCCTCAAATGTCCTATGTCACGACCTGATTCCACGCTCGACCCTTCCGTGCTAAACGAGGGACAGTGGTCCGAATACTGAGCCCATCGATGGATTTCGCGTATCCTCGTATATTAAAAGGCTTTTCTTATCCTCTTTGAAACTGTGCTACCCTTTCTGTCCCTTTGTTGTCGCGACACGGGCACGCTTTGTGGGTCGCAAATGCTTCCGTGATTATTGGCGATCGTATGGCTCGTGGCTCATCCCGATGCGAATTTCTTGGCTTCTTTATATTTCGTTCCCTTTTCCGTGTCTCTGATTTCATTGGCGAAGTTGAAAAGATTTCGAGCTTTCGGATAGTTTACTTTGGGGGCGTCAAAGCGAGGAAGAGGGAGGATAGGACTGTGTTGTTTCTAGGGGTGCTGAATGGCAGTTCGAAGGGTGGCTGATTTGGTGAATGGGTTGGGCTTTCGTTTAGTTTTACTGCAGTGTTTTTCGTTTTTTTTTATTGAAAATTTACTTGATTGAGATGCAGCTGCATTCGCGTCCGTTTGGCTTTAAGAAATTCACGGTGTATGCGTTGCGGAGTTAGAAGTCTGATGAAAATATACATTTTGGATGGTTTCGATTATCATTCGTACCGGATTGTGCTGTGTTTTCATTGATTAAATGGAATGGCTCGGTATATTTATTCGAGTAAAACGGTTGCAATTTTAACGGTGCCATAAAGGAAAGGTTTGTAAGTGGACGACCCTCTAATTGACTTGTCCTTCTTACCGTAACAATATTCTACCCTATTGAGTTTTATTTTCGGACGAATATTCTATATTAGAGTTTCTCGATATCGTTTCTGTTGGAGATGATGGAGCACTTTATCGATATTTCCTAGTTTGATGTACACAATTTCGTTGTTGAATTGTTCACTGACGCGACAAATGGTGTTTTTAATTATTTCGTCTTGTCCAATGTTAATTTCATCTGAATATTTGAGCAAGAATATTCTTTCGAAACAATTTTTTGTATCTGGTGATCCTCCAAGAATGCTTCATCAAGATTTTGATGATCTTCGTGCCACTTTTCTGACGCATCGCTAAATTTTAATAGTTCATTCGACGACGCTGCGCCTTTATTGCGCATTAAGAACAGGAATTTCTTAGAAACGCGTTATAAAAATATTGCAGGTAGAAAATAGGTTGCAACAGTTTTTATATTCTAGTTTTACGCAGTTATTTTTTTTATTCTGTTCAGGTATACTCGTTTAAAGCCCCTCTTAATGATTCTTAATAATACTCTTCATTATATTCTATTCCCGTTAATATATTTTTAAAATTATACTCATAGTGTATTGTTGTTTAGGGAACAGTGGATAAAAGTTTCCATTCCCGCCGGTATTACATGCTTAGTTTCCGGCGCCATTGAATCACGATAGCGGTGTTGAGCTCTTGTTCAACAATACCGAGCTTTCATTATGAATTTTCTTTCACTTTTATCAATACATATCGTAGCATTCAATTTTATCCTGAATAAAACCCACGCGTGTAAAAATTGTTAACGGAACATTTTGTACGATCGCAAATTGCTGCAGATTTCCACCATCTTCCTTGTTCACTCCATTTCACATTTATTAACACACTCGTTGAACTTTTAATTCGGTTTCGAATCACAGTTGCGTCCATATAAAATTCCGTGATTCATGTTCGTAGATTTGCGCAAAATTCGCGACTATGCGTCTAGTAGATGCATCATTTATTTGGCACGTGATCAAAGTGTCTCGACGAAGGCACGAACAAAAAAATTCATCGATGAAACGCATCCTGCTCGTCGTGTTCCTTTTAATGTGCAACAGAGAATTGAATCGGAGCGATGGATAATTGAACAGTGATCGCGCTAAGCAGGGCCCTCGAGAAAGATCTAGGCCAGTCGATAGTCGAACGGGCGTTATCTTAAAGGATATAGGGGACCATATTGGAGTGAATTCGTTATGACAAAGAGGGATAGTGTCCCGAACGTAATTAATGTATGTGGACAACGCTCCATACTCGAAAATGGTATAACTTGCGAGATTGAAGCCCTGCACAGATTGAAATTATGATCGCTCATCGGTTTACTGAAACGTCCACGTAATTGCCCAATTGCCCGAGCCACCGATGATTCAAAGGCAGAGACTCGTTTGATTAATTGCAGGCCGGGATAACTTACTTTGCCAACGAAACGACCAACCTGCTTTGACAAAGGAGAAAGAAGTAATCGTTTATACTTCGATACTTTTGTAGATTTTGTTAAATCAGCCAGACATTTTGAAGCATTTTGAAATCTCTGTGTAACAGTGAATTGTTCGAAAGAATTCAACGTCAGGGTGTAAAATATATGAGTGGAGTTGAAGAATGTGACAGTTCATTGAAAGTATTTATGCGATATATTTTTAGTTCAAAGAAGGAAAACGAAATGGGGGCAAGTGAATCGGGTCGTTTCAATAATATTCATGGAAATAAAACGAAATGCTTAGCTGCAGTTGTATCATGACGAATTGTAGTGACGCGTGTGCGTTGAAGATGCACGAGAAGTCTGAATCGTGCAAACACGAAGTATAGGAATATCTGGGCAGTTATGGACTCCGAGACTGCGAGAAGTCGTAGCTAATATCATTGGACCAGTATCTATAAGTGTACTGTTGTATCGATTCGAGCTTTAACCGTGCTCCTATGTCCAGGAATCCACTACAGCATACCCATGCATGAAATCTAAATTCAACGAAGTGGCATGGAACGAGTTATTAGAAAGATCAAAATAAGACATCTAATTGTGACTTTTGTTTCAATGAACAATTCCAGCTGAAATGATTATCGTGCCATTGGCGTTAAAAGAAAAGAATTTTATTATATTCTGTTACCTTTACGATAATCCTGACGCAAATTTCATTTTAACGAGGCCATTACTGTAATCACTTTAACGTGTACTAATTAAAACCCTCGTTTCGTTGTAGCTGCAGTGTTGGTGTAATGTTAACTGGCTGGACTAAATTGCAATGCAATGTTATATTGCCCTTTTAAATCGAACGTGATTCAATTTCATTTTTCTACACTGCCTCTGTTATTTTATAGTTTATTGCCAAGGATTAAGGTTTTCAATAATTCGGTTGCTGAAGCGTGACAGAATTTTAAAACAAACGGGATTATCAGTTCATTTATCCGCGATCAATGCTCAAGCAATCAAAAATAAAAGTCTGCTGCATAAACAGTACTTTGTACTCTCAGGTATTAAGCTCTGAAGATTGTGTTTCGGCATTTAATTGATTACCAAATAGTCTTTAGCTTTAATTTCAGTTGAATTAAACTGCTATTCAATGAAATAGAAAATGAAAGGGTCTTTGAGACATCCACTGAAGCTCGGGCTGATCTACTTTTTGAACGATCCCGTTTGCGAAGAATATAGAGTCGACATTAAAGCGGCAAAAAACTTACTAACAAGCGTAAATCATACAGCGCAAAACGTGAAATAGCGAGGCCTTATGGTTGGTTATCAATTATAAACGTAATAATACAGAACGGCTCCTTCAGTTGCGTTTCACGCGACGGGACGGATAGTTTACGTATCGTATTGGAAAGTGCAAGCGATTTTCTTGATTAAAGAGCTTTTAGTTCATCTAAAAGAAGTTTCCATCACTATATGCTTCCACTTCCATAAAGTCCCGGAACTTTTCAGACCGGCTTGTTAAATGAATATTTTCTCGCTTTGAGCCCGGAGATCTCCTACTTTTCTCTCTTGAACGGAAAACGCTAAAGATACACGAGTGGTTCTTGACTTATGTGGCAAGGTAATTCTTTTTGAATGGACATTCACCATTTATGTGAAAAAGAAAACCCGGTTGTAATGCAAATAGAATCGTTAAAAACTATTGAATAGATGAATGTAAAAATCTGAATTCCTTGTACTTTATCTGTGAGTAAACATAAATATAGATTCAATACAAATTTAAAGATTAAAGATAGTTTTGCAGTGATGCCACATTTTTTGAGTTCTTTAGGTAGCTACGTATGAACAAAATTTGTCTATTCGTTCGAATCTACGCATAGATGAGTACATGTCACGGAAATTCGTATTGAACTGCAGCCAAATATAATGTTACGACATGAAGAATTTCTCTAACGATGGTTAGATCAATTTAATACGCCAGATAACAGATTTCGTGATAAAAATTAATATCAAGTTCCGCAACGACTAGAAATATGTTGAAACTTTATATACAGAATTCTCTAGCTTTCATTGGTGCTCGAATCGATATTTTTCATCTAATTAGAAGTTAATGCAATTCAGTGGCCAAAGATAGATGCAATTGTAAGGGGTAGGATAAACCACGAGGAACGACTTGAATAATGTCAAGTACTCTCGCAAGCGTTCGCAGAGCATTGCAAAACAAGGAAAAGCTTCTCGAATAGAAATCCCTCGGGTGCGGGTGCATCGATTTTGTCTTTGAAAATTCATTCCCTCCCCCCTGCCGACGGATTTTCATGTGCTCGATGCTCAAAGGTTTCGCGAGAGTCAGCGATCATAATCAAAGTTTCAAAGCCTGTCGAAGAATATTTTTTTCCACTTCGAACAAAGTTTATACGCTCGTTGCTGCGTGGTAACGAGAAAGCAAAAGCTCGGCTTTCAGGGAGCGATATTCCTATGTACTTCGTTGCTAAGAAGTTGGGCTAAAAATACGTGGGTTCTGAAAAATATTGGTGACAGCGTGATTGATGGCCCTTTAACCTACCAAGTTTGATTTTATCTCGCTTTCTGTTACAGCCTTTACCTTGTCGTACTTGCTGTAATTATTCCGTTTTAGATACCCATAGCTTGTTCTATTTTATTTATTCGCGAGCATAAAGATTTATGCTGCTCAATTATTCAAACGTTTCCTTAATTGTACTATGATATTGCCTCAAACATTGTACAAAGTTCTGTGTTTTTCTCAGCCGATATATTTATACAAACGCTCACACAATATGTCATTATAAAGTTACTTCTTCGACAGTCCATATCGTAAACCGTGGACAATATTTGTGACTGAACAAATTCTTTTCAGAGACCTTATTGCCTAATAAGAATCTTTTAACCTTTGCTGCAAGTTCTGACATTTATTATTTTTATTGGCATTGATACTGTACACTTAACGACCCTTCTACGGTCCATGGGTTAGGGTTAATAAATTGGAAAGCTGTTTGAATATTTTTATCAAACCGGCCCATCCCTCGCTACTATCGCATTTTTAGATATTCGCATTTTAATTAGATATTGTGATAAATTACTAAATGCAAAGAAAGTAGCAGATAGTGTACCATACTAGTAGAAAACTAGTCGCCCAACTTTCGTTCGTACCCTTACATCTTCCCACCCTTTGGCCTTTATGCTTTCGTCCCCTATTCGTCGCTCTTAACCTTTTCCCTTCTCTTCCCTTCTCTATTCTCCCTATGTCTTCCATACTTTCCACCCTCTGCCCTTCTTGCTGAATTCTACTCTAGAACAGTTCCTCCATTCGGCTTTACAATCCACAAAAAAATAAATAAATAAATCAAATGTTATAAGAGAAATACCCAATAATTTGTTGCGTTTATTTCTCGTCAATTATTCGATCGAAGTATACTTAGAAATGATAACATCCACCAAGAAATGGTGAATCAGGTAAAGTTTACTGAATAATGACTGCGATCAGTGTTTTGTATTCTTTTCGAAGTTCATTTACGTCAGTCATTAAGGGGTGAACGATAAGAAATCGGCCAGGCTCGAAAACACCGGTCTCCGTTATGAAACAGCTGCTAGCGGATTTCTGGCGCAACGGGTAAATCCTATTGAAAGATATCCCTATTGATTTTTGTACACTGACCACCGTATGTTACGCGGTGGATACGAAAGATGTCGAGCGGCATCGAGAGCGAGCACTAAACAGTTTCACGCACGAGTATCGTTCGTTTCGCGAACGGCGTGTCTCGAATTCGTGAGTGAAACGTAATTAGAGAATCTTGTAAATTCTGGGCACGCTTCGGGGTTACAATATTTGCTCGGCTCGGAGATTGTACGTTTTCTCGTTTCAGTTCTTGGCACTTCGTTTGGACTGAATGGGTAGTAAAAATGATACGGCGTACAATAAACCAATAACGGGGACAGTAAATTGTTTGATAGTGCAATGTTTTATTAGGGTAGTTTTGCACTAATGAAGTTTCGGACTGTATGTGATTGAAGTTTTTCTTTCCTGCCATGTGATAACGTTGAAGCGTCGCAAAGCGTTGTAGATTTTCTTTTAAGCGTGGAAAGTCGGTTTAAAAATATCCAGTAGCTTTATCTCGCAAGTTGTTTGAAATGTTTAATTATCCGTTGTCAGGTTTGTTCCAAATATTTTCATTTCCTTAAATTTTCTTATCCAATTAATTTCTGTTAGTTTTCACTATTTTCGCAAACTTTGTTCTTTAAGTAAATTGGGAAACGTTTGTTTAAAAGTTTTTCGTATTCTTTTTTCTGGGTGTTTCGCATGTTTTCGTTAATTCAGCGATAACTACCGCTACTTTAATCTCACTGATCGATACATTTGTAATGAACTACCATCGAGGAAAAACTTCGGGATTAAGGTGAGAACGAAAATCAAAATGCAAAAGTTAACTATATAATATATTATATAGGATCACTATTATAGAATCGATGCACTTATTTTTTGAACTTCCGATACGATTCACGATCCCGATGAGATACTATAATTAAGACTAATTGTAAGTGGTTTGATTGAGCGACACGCGAAACCCGAGAAATATAATACCCCTTCGCACCCACGCTTCTGTAACAAGACGTAGAAGCCAACACTATGTACGCTTCATCGCCATTGAAATTCGTAACGTGGGATAATAATTTATGGAATGCTTTGGAGCTACTGCAAATGATTCATAAATAATACTCCTTGCAAGCATCTATAGTTCACAACGTCATCATTAACAACGTAAAATTGATTAGCAAGTAGTCACAGCCGAATTAGGATACAAAGAATTCATTTCTTGAAACTGATAATACAGTAGTATATACTGCTGTACTGTATAGGTAGTAAATATACTACTGTAGTAGTATATACTATAGATAGTAGTATAACTGTTTTTCGTTCTACGAATTTGTTTGCTAAATTTAGTTATCCTAGCCAATAAAGGGAACAAATTTTTGCCACGTTTAATTGTAAATAGTTATTGCAGATTACGATTATTGTTATCCAGACCATACGAGTCGCGGTAACATCACGTCAATTTTTACAATCTACAAAAAATCGGCGAGGCGATTGCGTAGCAATTTATATTCATCGTGTAACACGCGCTAAGTGATTGCAAAACCCACGTATGCTCCTTATTTTGCACGGTGCTAAGCTCGTTATCGATTTCGCATATTCATGTGCATATCAGCTTGTTGTTTTTCGTCACGAATTGCCGATAAACAAAGTTACCTTCAATCAGTGCTCCAAGTACTTATACATGCCACTCTTTATCGAAAACATATACATATGTATGTAAATACGTTGTATGGAACTGTTTTATGTACAAAGATATACAACAAAGGTATCCTCGATTTTGTTTGTACAGTATAAGGTTTTCAATATGTTTGAAAAGCAATAATCATTATGTCGGGATTTTGTGATGGTTCGAGTTCTAATAGCATGTCAAAAATAAAATCAGCCAATAATTCTGAACAGTATATGGGTAATCTATTTTAGATTTTGGATTGAACATTGAAGACATGAATATAGAGTAGAATGAAGCAGAAATTAATGTACGGACGCTTACTTCTTCTTTTCATTCAAACTTTATTACGCTCCGAAGATACTGCACAACTTGGCGAAAGGAATATTTTTCATCTCTTTCAACTTTTTCTGCATATTTTATCTCGCTGCAATAAAAGCAGGAGTTGCTTAAAACGCAAGGAACGAATACTTGGTAATATCTTGGAACATCTCACAGAGTTTCCCTTTATACACAATTTTATACCAATAGCATGAAATTGAAACAATCTCAAATGCTGAGCTATCAAGTAGTAGAATATTACAGCTTTCGTTTATTTTTTTTATTTTTTTGCACAGAAACTATTTTTTAAGCAAATTGCAATAATTAAACAGCTAATTAAATCTGCACGCTCGACCAACAAATCCGGGTCACGTTTACATTGAACCATTTAAAAACCCAGAGTACCTTTTATTTTGAAAAAATGATAATTTTATCTCCTCCATTAAGTTGCTTCATTTCAATGCAACAAATGAAACCTATACTAAAGAAACCGAACAAAAATTATAATACTACCACCAAACAATTCAACAGTTTTTCAAACAATCCCAAAGGTCGCCATACAATTAAAGTAAAATCCGCCAGAGCTATGCAAATCATTCGTTTCCCAAATTAATCCTGCCCAAAGAATATTCCACCGCAGATTTGCGAGCTTTCGTTCCTCGCTGTCCACCTTTGCAATTAGCTTAATTAAGAGAAAGCTGCCTCGCGTATTCCCATGGCCGTGTTTCCCAGGGTGTTCCAAGGTGCCCCAACTTCTGTTATATGGTGGCCGTGCAGGATTATCCTCGGATTGGTAGACGATGAAATGAAATTAAAGGAAACGAACAAAAAAAAAAAGGGGGTAGAGGGTACAATGATACGACAATGCCCATCGTATCCTTTGTTTCAAAGAATGGCTGGTTGCTCCTGGCGAACGCGAAGGACCATTGTGTGCGTGGGTGACGCGTGTCTGACGTCAATTTATCGTCGCCGCGACGATAACGATTATTTCGTCGGCCCGTGAATAGTTGTGCCTCCGTTATCGCGTTATCGGATTTTATTGGAGGCCAATGTCGGGATTACGAGCCGGTAAAATAGAAAATTTGCAGCGCGCTAATGTACTGCAAACGTTTCCTGGTATTACACGGTAGAATTTAGTCTGCTTGATGACGCTGTGTTCGATATCGTTCGCTTGATTTATTCCAGGGCGAGTTTTCCTTAATGGTCAATCTTTAGAACCGTGAATAATTGAACGGGGAATATCGTTTATTTCTAGAACTTGTCTAAAGTGACGTGCTAGGATTAATACTTTTTTTTTATATCAGTAACTATGTCACTGGGGGAATAAATTGACCACTACTAAAATTGATGCAAATAAAACATCAGATTTGTTTGGCAATATGAAACGTTCCGTAACCAGCTCCATTAAGGGTAATATATAAATAACTTGTATGAAAAATTAATACCAACATCAATATCAGTTTCTCAGAAAGGGGATGTAACTTGTCACTCGGATTGCTAATATTCAGCACGTAATTATTAATTTAATAAAAAACAACCGATATTTTTAATCGATCCTCCAATTTGTATTAAAGATACGTTATCGCGTACGTGAAATTAACAATAAATTTGCCAAATAAATGAAGGGAAGGTAAATAAAAAATTCGGTTTCCCAAATCTATGGCAAAAAGAAGTTCCTCAAAAATATGACATAAAAACAAAAGAAAATCATGGACCATACCAATTATTGGACACGAAATGGCAAAGCCTATTAATCCGATACCATGCGAGATGAATCCATCGCCAATATCAGAAATTACACTCCCATTCACATGCACGTCCATTATTAACAAACACTCATTCGCCAGACGCGTAATTGCCAGCGATACTACAATTGCGACAACCGTGGGGATTTTCATCAATTTTCATCAGCATGCATACGAACGCCTATGATGGGCAATCCATGCGCGTTGACAGAGCCGAGATTCGTCAACTCGAATTGTTCTGACCCAAGTTCAATATATTTATATTTTCAGATCGTTGTATTATTATATTTTGTCCGCGGAACGATCACCGTTTGAATCACGAAATAAAAGCAGATACACGCAAGGTTGTGTATAGCTTTCGTTTCTACGACACAACAGGAAGTGGCTGGGTCTAGGCACAGGCTGAAGCTCCTTCAAAGCAAGTAGCGAAACTTTATCAATGTCAGACGACGAAGAGCGGCCACGCCTAGGGTTCCAACGACGATGGTGGAAATAAGGGCTTTATATTCCACGTCTGTCCTCCATTGTCTGCGAAATTTTAGAACAATCTGATTTTTCTCGTTCGTTTCAATGTTTGTCCTCGACGCTTCCGCTGCGTTATCACGTGCACTGACGTAACCGATAGTCGGGACACGCGGGTTATAATATTAACCCTTTCGCGAGAGTATAAATATAGTTTGCAGAGTTTCTAAGCAGTGAAAGTGCGAGAATATCGGACGCCTATGACTTGTAATTATCGTGCTCGAATTGGGAAGATGAATGTCGAGTACACGAATTTGATAGTGTGCAGTATTTTTACTGGCATCTTTATTTTTGTACGTCGATGTTCTTATTTCGATTGTCCCATTGTATTTTCGTATAATTTTTTGTAAATTGTCCGATTTTGCAATATTTTAAGTAAAACACTACGCGAGTATTCCACACTACGAGAATATAAAGAAAAGAGTTGGTTTTGGTCGACGGTGAATGTAGACTGATCATTCCTTAACGACATTCTCAATGATCGTGATATCATAATAATTATCTAGAACCCAGAATTATTGATTCCTTCTGAGAAAATTATCTGATCGAAAAAATGTACGTTGTATTATAATCAAATCGGTCGAAACACAAAAATTTACACGAAAGACCTCAGAAGACAATTAACGAGAATATGAAAACTAAAATAAAATAAAGGCTACTTGGCAAGCCTACTGTAATTAAATATCCAAGAAATATCTAACAAAAACATGTAGCACGTGCAACGTCCTAACGTACCTCTTGAAACAATTTTTCTCCCTCTTCTTAACGCACGGAAATCATCTGCCCGGATAAACCATAATACAACCCCCACTGAACTCGCACGAGGATACCTCTTTGAGCCTCGAATAAAATGGAAACGAAATAGAACGAAGGCAATCATCCAGCTGCGTTACACGATCGAATTACGTCCCGTAAGTTGCACATTCGGAGGGGTCGAACGATCGATGGGGAAAATGGTGATAATCAATGGTAGGCAAAGCAACGGAGGGTGAAAGTGACGTTACAGGCCTTCTGGTTAAAGTAATTTCCTGGCACGTTCCCCGAATGACTTTGCTTCTTGCCGCTCTTCGTTTCTTACTCCCCTTTTCACACGCGATATATGTATGTATTTCCTCGTGCGCCATAATCTTCGCGCATCCGCTGGCATTGTCGCTTTTTCTCACCCCTTAATGGACGTCCACGAGATGCTCTTGAATGGCGACATCTCCTTTATTTCCTTGAGCTTCGTTCAAGGTGAGATTTCGTGGTCTGCGATAATGGTTATCGCATGGAACACACTGTTCTCACTGGCGTTCCGCCGTGTTAAGTCTACGAAAGGGCTGCCATGGGGTTGGGGAAGTCTTTTTAGCTGCAGTTTGTAGCTGGATTACAGACCAGTGAAAAACGTCGAGTGGAAAATTTGTATACATTTTTGGAATTCGAACCGCAGAATGAGTATTTCAAGGATCGTTATGTTTGAGATTTGTCTGGCGACTCTGTTAGGCGAGGCGTTTGAAAGAAAGAAAGGTATTCATTGTAGTAGAGCATTTCGATTGCAATTAGTTGTTCGAGGTTGCTTGCACGAACGATGTCACCGTCGGTCGTATCTTTCACGATCTCATTGTATGTTTCTAACTCTTTTTTTACACATTGAGCGTAGAACGCGAATATATTTTCAGTAGATGCAGAAGTTGCTGGGGAAAGGTAGTAATTCTTCTGTGCTTACGGCGACAGTCAACAGTAACGTGAACAAACAGTCCTCGCAGTTAAACGCGAACTTGTTAAGGCTTAATTGGCCAGCGATCGTTATACGAAGAGTTTCATAGGTTCCTCGCTTTAGCAGTGGAACTGTGCGCTTCTGTAATCTTTTCATTGTGTACTTTTTGAACCGGGATTCACGTATTGTATCAGGTATATTTTTTATGAAGCTTACGCTTTTGAACACTACGGGTGTATAAATAATGAATAAATAGAAATGTTATTTGTTATAGCGTTTGATCGAACATTACTATTTTATATTATTTGTACCATTTTACTTATTTATAGTTACTTGTCTGCGATACATTTGTAATTCTATAGTGCAATATATAAATATTATAATAGATCCACATAATTTCGACTTGCTTTCACTTTTTGTCAAAGAGTGCTGATGATAAATACACATTGAATATTCTGTAATATTTACCAACACGTATATTTACGAAATTTCCAATTCTTCATGAATTTTTAAATGTCACATTTGTTATCTACAATCGTTGTATATATGTATTTGCACGCCAAGTAATCGCAATGTTACTGTGGTGTTGAATACATCAAATCGGCTTCTGCAACAAGCATTGTACTATCTGCATTTACTAATTAAAAATCACGTCTGTGAGTTCGTGCACCTGACGGAATCGGGTAAATAGAATCCGGAAGTGCCAGAGATCGTAACGGGGCGGATGCACGAGATCGTTAAGAGCCAAACAACCATTACTTCGCGAGAAGGAAATTGATTGTGCAATTATACGAGATATATGTAATTTCTCAAAATTATTATTAATATTTGGAAAAATAGAAAAATAAAATAGTCTGTTGTTTTAGCCGTTTAATTTCATTATAGTATTTTATTATGCTGTACTATTCATTACACTAATCTTTAGCTTGTTCTACTATCAAAAGAGCTTTTTCGTTCACGAACTGATATGTCAGCGAAAATTACTGCTGTTTCTCCAATCTCCATACTTTCATTTTCACATTTCGCATTACGAACATTAACCACGACTTTTCATAAACGCGAGAAAATAAATGTATTTTAATATATGATAATAATCGCACTATAACATGAATCTCAAACCACACGAGCTGACAGGGCACGATACGCATGCGAACTTGATCTACGAATGCGGAAACTACGGCGCTGATTATAATAAAATATCTCAGTTCTCGTAGAGGCATCGAAAGTATGTGGTTGGCTTTTACGGTGCGAAACTGTGACGCGAATCTTTTATTATTACAAAATCATGGCGTTAAAACGTAAAATACTGATTTATTTCGCCTAATTATTGACGTTGTACTCTTGTATATTATATTTGCATATACATACGTGAGACAGCCTTTGAGAATGACAGGAAAAACTCTTAAATCAAATTGTCCATCGAATAAAAGTATTTTAGTTTCGATGTTAAATTAGAGAATAAAAGAAATCTAACGTCTAAAGATATCTCTGCTGCTCAACAAATATTAGCCATCTCGAGCAAGTAAAATTAACACGCCCGCCGCGTAAAATTACGAATATGAGCGTAATTCTTTTCACTGGACTCCCTTCGAGGTCCTAAATTTTGCTTTCGAAATTACACTTGCGACTAACCGGATTTGTGCCCGCGGAAAAAGAGCAACGAAACTTTGCCACAGAATTTCGAGCAACAATAGAATTCAAGCTCACCCGTTGTTTCGCCAAGAGCTTTATCACGATGGTGAGTTATTCATGAAAGAATTTTACTGCTATTTTTTCGACGTGAGTCCGTGACACACTTAAAAAACTGCACTGAACGTGGTAGATTTCGTGCGAACCTTTCAGTCGCATTGTGATAAAATTAAATAAATGCGATATTAAGTGGATCGTAAGACGAATACAAAATTAGTTATACAAATTAAACTATTATGGAATTTCTGCTTAACAGAAAATATTAGACACATAATTTCCATTATTTTATGATAAATATATCATTTATAAAAACTAACATTTCATATAATAGTTGCAATGCGATATATATTTCTCTTTAATTTTTATTCAATCACATTTACATTGTAATTATATCACGCTTTTACCCTCAACAATTATATATTTATAATGAATAACATACAAGTATTTGCCATACTGTCCTTCATTCTTGAACGTTAATCAACCCAAATTCCATTCATAGTACACAGTATATACCTGCTATTAAAAATTCTGTTTCACCTTTTCTCCCACAGAAAATGCCTGTAATAAAGAGGGAGGCCGAGAATGTGCCGGAAGAGCAGCCGCCGGTAGAAGAGCCGGTCGAGTCGACGTTGAAAACTTTCCTGAGCACAGAGGTGGAAATAAAAGAAGGTAAACGACACCTGGTGCCTGCTCTTTGTATCGTCTTTACGATAAAGATCGTTCCAAGTTTTTTCACGGTGTAATGGTGTAATTGACGGGGTTCGTGTTTCGCAGGCACAGAGTCGGATGTCGTTACCGAAAGTGCAGGGAAAAACTTTGAGACCCAAATGGAGAACCTCGGCAAGGAGCTCGCGGAGGAAATGGGAATACCAACGTGGGGACTCGTAGCGATTCTAATAGGTAAAAGCAGACGGTCGCAAGTAGATTGCTGTTCGTATAGTAATTTGAACGTCGACTGGATGACTGCCACGCAAAACAAACATTTCATTTCGGTTTTAGAAATTTGCAATTTTCTTCATTTGCGGCGGCTAACTTCCTCCAATTACGGTGCTCTTTGCCACGACGATTGGTATTTTTTCTTCCATCTTTGTGATGCGTTGCGATTTACCCTTTCTTTGATCGCGCCGAGTAAGATTCAGTGTTTCTGGGAAAACTGCGAAAAGTTATTCTGGAGATGTAACATTGTTTGCGCACGAAACGTGTTATGCAGGCGTTGAAATAAATTCCATGCGAATCATTTTTAATCTGGATAATATAATAATAGGAAGTGCTTGTTTTATTTCACATCTTATTTTTGTTGTTATCGTTATATGAAGAACAAACAATAGGAAATTATAAAGACTCTGAACCACAATTCTGACATACAATAGAAGTACAAAATAATAGCTTATGACAAAATTATTAATCAACGTAACAACACCGTCATCGCCGAAAGTCAAGCAACATTTTATAAACAGAAAAGCTTTGCGTGACAGTCATTAATGAAAAGAAACAGATGTTGGATATCCCACTCATCTTTAACTAACGCAATTATTAAGTGTACCAAAGCTTCCTGATAGCCCATCTGTTACACTGTATCGAAAAATTGCACCGACGCCAAAGAAAAATCAAAAAGTCAGCAAATAGTTTTCTGTGCAGAGAAATATCCGCAGAAACAAAGAGTATAAACAATAATTAATCGCACTATCAGAAAACATTTCTGTGCTAGCGTACCGTCGTCCAAAGCAGCAATCACTCCTGAAACAATTTACTTCTTCAAATAACTGGAACACCCGGTGAATCTATCCCGATCGAACAGCATTAATCACAAAACTTTCCTCTGTTGCAGTTTCGTCGAGTGTCAGTGTACACTCGTACACGTCACATAATATCACACCCAAATTATTTCGAATAAGTAACCCCACGATACAATGCACATGTCCCGCAAATTGAAACAGAAACAGAAACCGTCCCTTGAAACCACACGTGCCAATGCCAATTTATACAAACAATATACAAAATAGGGGTAAAGAACCCAAAATAAAACGAAATCGCTTCTGCGCTTGCAAACTGCGCTTCAATAGATGCGTGACGCAATTTTTCCGAACGCCATTTTCTATCACACTCGAGCTTTCATCGTACGCGTCATTTTTTAATTCGTTTTTCTTTTCGATTTTCCCCCTTTTCGCTTGAGTAGCCGTAGGCGTAGTAGTTCTCGGAATCTGCTTCTGCTGCATCAGAAGATGCTGTCGCAAAAGACGATCCAAGGACGGGAAGAAAGGGTTGAAGGGAGCGGTGGACCTGAAGTCCGTGCAGCTGCTGGGAAGCACGTACAAGGACAAGGTACGTACTGGGTGTTCCGTGATTTCATGTAGATTTTAGAAGTACATTCTACACTCGTGGAATCCACTTCGATTTGTTAAGGTCCAGCCGGATATGGAAGAGTTAACTGACAACGCCGAGGAACCGGACGAGGCCGAGAGCAAACAGAGCGAAGTGAAGCTTGGGAAACTTCAGTATAAGGTATATCGCCGAAACGCGATGCGACTTTCCTTCATTGTCAAGTGATTGCGAGTGAAACGAATGACTGGAGGGACTTATTCGACAAGTGCCAAGGGTGGTTGGATCTTCCAATTTTTCTGTTCGGAGGATACGTGGCAAACCAGAATTGAGAATGATGTTTTACTTGTGGCAGCTATTAATATAATTGTCTTGGTCGTTTACGAATTATCATCGTGATGGAATGAGGGTCGATGATGTACAGTAGTCCCCGAATAGACGACTGACGGAGAGATCATACCTGATCGCGTAACCGGGGCCGGGTACTTTATAGGACAAGCGATAAATGGATTTATTATTACGTGGACATTTGAGATATCGCTGAGTTGTTGCAGCAGCGACATATCTATCTGAGATTCTTATCAGTTTTTATCGTGTCATTGTTGCAGCAACTGGGTCAAAATTCATACTTTCTCGTTTGCCATTCAAACACTGAACCATCGTAGTACCGACGTGTGTAAATAGATTTTTAAATACCAACGAAATGAGTAGATTGGGTAGGTCGAAGAACTGCAGTGGATGAGGATTGTGCGTGATCAGACGCACGTATGGAGTGAATAGAGCGAGCGATTAGCGCTTGTGTGTTTGGCGTGGATGAAGAAATTAATATAATGAAAAGATCGATAAATAAATTCCATAATGCAGCTTTTACACGTCCTGGTAAGAATAAATGGAATTGTCCACCTCGTTAGAGACAGTGCCATTTAATTTATACATTTTTTTTCTCACAATAAGCTGCGCAATAACATTGGCATTGAATCAATTTCTGACAAAAAAATATCACCAGAATTAGGACCAACATAGTTAGCGAATTTGATACAAATTTTCAGAAAATCACTGTTTATACAGTAACACAATATCTACAATTGCCCTCCCATCTTCGAGGTATAACGAACTGAATAGTTTCATTAATTCTAATGGAACATGAAAAGCAAACGGTATAACGCGTGTCTTCCAAATTTTCTGCATCTACCAAGACTCTGTCGTGACCCTGAAACGTTCGCAAAAATCCATTTGCCTTTGGAAGAGTTCTAGAAGGGGAATTTGGAAGGGGAATTAATATAACAATAAATCAACCCTTGCAGCTCGAATACGACTTCAACACAAACAGCCTGGCAGTGACGGTGATACAGGCAGAGGAACTGCCAGCTTTGGACATGGGTGGAACTTCCGATCCGTACGTGAAGGTCTATCTGCTGCCGGACAAGAAGAAGAAATTCGAAACGAAAGTCCACAGGAAAACACTTAATCCGGTCTTCAATGAGACTTTCACGTTCAAGGTTAGTCGCGTTTTCTCCGCAATGATTTTCATTTCGTTATTCACACAATGGTGCGCGGCCCACTTTTTCTTTTGTGTAAACTGACGGACGTGTTCGTTTTCCAGAGCGTCCCGTACGCAGATGCCATGAACAAAACACTTGTTTTCGCGATCTTCGATTTCGACAGGTTCTCGAAGCACGACCAAATCGGCGAGGTGAAGGTTCCTCTGTGTCAAGTCGATCTGGCGCAGACGATCGAAGAATGGAGAGAACTGCAAAGCGTTGAGGGCGAGGGTGGTCAGGTAAGTTTCATACTGTATGTTTTATGAATAGTAGTACTTCGTTGACTTGAATGAAATTTTAATCAATGGACGATTCACCGAAGTTCCACTGAGCTCTTACTAGTCGTGCTACTGTCGAACTTCGTTTCAGTTGTATTATCGATTATAATGCTTCTGTGCGAACAATAGGAAAACCCAAAAGTATTAGTCTCTTACGATACACATTTACTGTACATCAAATTAAACAATCTCCACATATTTGTTTTGAAAATGAGATTTTGTCCGATGGTTAATTGTCAGCATCGATTGTACCATCGTGTAATATTGTTACGAAATGTCAGATGATTTATTTATATTATATTAGTATTATTTAAAACGTAACTATTAATTACCAAAGTGATTGTTCTATTCTACAAGTAGATGCTTATTACTTGTCTATCTGTTACCCCCTGTAACAACGATAACCTTATGCCTGGCAAGGTATATCAGGACTAATTAAATGTTGCCCAGTATTACATTAATTAGACTTACGCCTTTCACACTGGACCCCACACATGTAAGTTTCACAAATTCACGAGAACTACACCATAGTGCAAACAGCTGCACACTCAAAGTTCTAACTTTTAGACACGATAAAAAAAAAAGTTATATCCAGTAGCTTTAATCGAGCAACCGTATTTAGGATAATGTGTAATAATCAAATTTATATGTAATTTATTCATTATAGGATAACAAATTGGGTGACATTTGCTTCTCGCTCCGATACGTGCCAACGGCCGGAAAATTGACAGTGGTCATTCTGGAAGCAAAGAATCTGAAGAAGATGGACGTCGGTGGTTTGTCGGATCCTTACGTAAAGATCGCTCTGATGCAAAATGGCAAGAGGTTGAAAAAGAAGAAGACGTCCATCAAAAAGTGTACTCTTAATCCGTATTACAACGAATCATTCACGTTTGAGGTACCCTTCGAGCAGATACAGGTACGAATTTTTCCTCTTACCGTCAGTTTATCTCCCCCCCTCCCCCATCTCGTTTGACACAGTTTACAAGCACAGGTAACAGGAACAGTACACAGAGTACAATATTTTTCTAACATTCTTATTACATTAATTAGCACACTTCTTCTGCTTAATTTTTTTCTTCTCAAATCTAAACTACGACAATAATTTTATTCATTAATTTTTTTTGTATCCCCGTAGGATAAGAGATCTAATAGATATTTAAGAATCGTTGCAAACGGATTGATTGAATTTTCACTTTCGTAAAGATTAATTTGCTGAAAGTGGAAACGGATGATCCGTGTGTAATGAGTTCGTAAAGTGCCTTTCATAAAGTAACCGCAACACGGCGCACGTTGCTTTTAATTATAATCGAACTATTAATAAACAAGAAATGTATTTATAGTTTGTATTTTTTCAAAGACTGAAGTACGCAGACTTTCGATGTGTTCATATTAATTATATCATTATGTACTTTACGAAAGGACCAGTAGTTATAGAAATTCTTTTAAAATGCCATATTTCCGGACCGTAAGAGATATTTTATTATAATGCATTATCTGCTATATATAATATTGCATAAAATTCCTCTACTTCTATTACACGAGCTTAAGAATTGCGCTTATGAGCTATGCACGTACTCTAAACAAAAAGCCAATCGTGTCTTAAGAGGGAACATCCCATTTACAATAAATAATGTAAGTTTATTTAAGCAAGCTCTGCTTGTCGCCTGCGTATGCGCATATATTTCTCTCTTTTCAAATTAAGAATTATCCAAAATATTCGATTCTTTATCAGAATTAAATTATACGAATATTTACCATTTTACCTTTCATATTAAGCAACTATTTTAAGTGAGTGCAACGTTTCTGTCGATCTTGCATTACTCATTAATTAACTTTCACTCTGTAAAAAAGATATTTCTTCTTGATTTATTCGATGAGTTCAGTACACTTTCAGAATAACTGAGCAGCGCGGTAGAACATTATTTGCAATCTCCATTTAACACCATAAGATATAGGGAAAATACTTGTGAAATGAAACAAAGACTACAAGAAAACGAAATTAAGAATTATCGGGAACACTTATTAGGTTCTTAATTGAAGATCAACGGAGCTTTTGCATTCACCATAATCTTACTCTACCTCTCCACCAATATTAGAGTAGATTAGAATTTCCAAACGCATCAAAAGTCCCCAGAATATCGCGAATTCCGTACACCACGCATATCATCCTGGTCACTCACGCATTCGCATTCCTATCAACTGATACTCTATATTAATACGCTTTTATTCTTGTAAAATTTTTGCTAAACTCTTACGATCCGGAAGTCATGGCATAAACAAAAAAAATAAATAAATCAAATGCCCGTGAAAAAGCAATGCACTAATGCGTGATTTCACGTTTAGAAAGTGCAATTGGTTGTCACGGTAGTCGACTACGATCGTATCGGCACATCAGAACCCATTGGGAAGGTCGTCTTGGGGCACAATGCGAGCGGAACAGAGTTGAGACACTGGTCCGACATGTTGGCATCCCCGAGACGTCCTATTGCTCAATGGCATACGCTTAAGGACCCTGAAGACGCAGACAAGAAGGACTAAGAGATCGTTGAGCAATGTCCAGTTTAAAGGTAATGCACACCAAAAGGTTCTAAGCAGACACGACAAATGTACAGAAGCATTATGTTTTCGTTTCGATCCGTTCCGTTCCGCTTGCGCCCCACTCGACAAAACTATAAGCAAAAGGAAAGAAAAATATATATATATATATATATGGAATCGTAACGTGCATATATATATATATATATATTTTTTCTTTTCCAACGATATCCATGGACGATGTTCCGTGACGAGGATGCTGGATATTTCTGGACAAATGGAAAAGAGTAGGAGACGAACGATGTGCGGGAAATAATGAAAAGAAACAAATTTCGAGAGAAAATGAGAGGGGAGAATAGAGAAGGCAGAGAATGGTTGCAACGATCTGGCCGATGTAAACCAACCTTACGTAGGTCAACTTTATTCACGAGGGGTAAAAGTGACATGTAGTTGTGAGAGAAGGAGAGAAAGAGAGATAGAGCGAAAGGGTGGATGCGAGACAGAGAGAATGTGAGCAAGTACGAAGAGAGAAAGAGAGGGAGAGAGAGATAGAGAGAAAAAGAAACAAGTAAGAAAAATGGAATACTTCGGTAGATATTAATAATCTATTATTAAAAATTAAACAACAATAAATACCACCAAAAAAGGTTTTAGTATTAAATAATAATATGTTCTTATGAAGTGTAGCGTCTTGTATATACGTATACCTACCATACATTTCTCTGTAGATGTAACAATTGAATGAATTCAAGTAAACGCGTCCTCTTCGAGATATCTCGAGAAGAAGCATTGAATGTTTTGCAAAAGAATGAGAAACGACGCGGTATCTTCACCTCCAACATACGATTTCGAATTTTAGCATTTCACGGAAGAAACGTTTTTCCTCTTCTCCCTTTTTTCCTTTTCTTAATTTCGTTCAAGACAAGTTTGATATAATGTTTGTAAGATATTAACGATATATTTATCCGATTACAAACGACATGTTTACGCATATAATTGTGTGCTATATATTATTTGTATATAGTATACGAAACATATATACACATAGACGTATAATGTATACAATATAAATCGTACCTTGAATCGCGACAGTAGCAGTAGCGATAGTGTATTTTCGTTGAAGAAAACGTCAGCGTTGTTTGTACAAATCGATAGAACCGTGTTCGTGTAAAAGATAAGTTTTATTATAGTTACAATTACCCTGTAATCGATACGCGTAACAAGTTACAAAGTGCAAACTTTAAGTTAACGCATAACGTTCCATTGCCATCGCATTATTTCTTTTCCGGCTAGTACAGGCGAGCTTTTACGACGTTCCTGTTCACGTTCAATGAAATATTCCGTTTCCGACTTCCGTTCGAGCACGTACACGTGCCAATTTCTAGAAATCACGGTCGGTTCGTATTCGTGCAGAGGGAAGGCCGAAAGGACATACGAAGGAAAATAGCAATGCTTTCGATCGCGATATCTTGATACAGTAACGACTTTAGACTATGCGCTACCTGTACAGGGGCCTCGATCGATCGAAACGAACGCTGGAAATCGATCGGCGATTAATTCCAAAGCTAATAATCACGGCAATGCATTAATGAATTTACGGTTTCACTCGCAGTCATGTGCCACGGTAGTTTTTGTTGTAACGTCATCCTTCGATTATAACACTTTTACCAGGTAGGTACCGTTTCATAGGCTCACCTGTTTTATGGATAAAACTGTCGTAATCGATGGGCGCGAACGGCGGTTCGTTTTGCGAGTGAAACACGGATGATACAGAGAACGCGGGTCGTTGTTTCGATCGTGCGAGTTCTCTGGTTGCCGAATTTGCCGGGTCCTCGGTGAAATCGAACGCATCGCAACCAAAACGCGCAATCGGCGTGTCGCGTGTATCGTATTCACGCGCGTTCGATTTTCCCCCGATTCTGCAGGTTCATTCTAAAATATACATACGCGTGTACGTGAAACTGTAAACATATTCGTATATATACATATTATATATATACATATACATATTATATAAATATTTACCACGTGTTATATATGCAGATACTGTTATTGGTTTTTTTTCTTTCTTCAAAACGTAACGGGCCTACCAATTATTGCATTACTTACGTTGTCGTTTCGTTCATCCTTGTCTCGACTAATGGACACAAGGGGAAACAAGCGAAGAAAACGGGTGAAAAGACCAGAAACAAATAGTAACGAGAAAACGGTGATTCTCTGTGTATCTTGGGAATTCAAAGTAATAGATAGAAACGATTGAAAACGATAGAACATTATTATCTATAACGACACGCTCCGAAGCAAACCGAACGAAATAATTGCAAGAACGTGCCGAGATCTACAAAATCTTTATTATTATCATTATCATTATCATTATTATTATTATTATAATATATATATATATAAATATATTATATACTATATGTATCCTTCGAGAAAAGATTGTTAGAAAACTGACTTTATACAGTATTAACTGAGTTTGACTGCTATAAAAAAAAATTCATATATTTTATTGCATCGTTGACATTAAAGCTTCGAATTCGACTGAGTGAAAGAAGGAAAACAAACAAAACGGATCAACAGGTACAATAAATGTAGCGTTTTTTGCGTGGTACGCGTTTAAAACAAAAACAAAAAAAAAAGGGGGGAAGACAATTACCGACAAGGTAAGACACGTTATTAGAAATCCTCGAAGGGAAAAGTTTCTTCGACACACCGATAACCGTTTCCGTCAGTCTAAATCGACAGCTATCTACATATAGTTTGTGACTTACAATTAGTGAATTATGTAAAAAAACTGATACATACCCAACTGTAAACGGGCCTTAATGCTTCTTCGAGTTCCCTTTCCCCGTACCCCTCAAACACTCATCGCCGAAGACGCATAGCAAATCTTTGTAAATATCACACCATAGCCATCTCAGAGACACTAATATTTAATAATCATATCGTAAGTCCATTCGAGTTAGACCTCATTGTAGAAACTAGGAAATATTCGATTCTCATTGCGGCTCGATGTGTTTCTTTATTTTCCGCTCGTTTCAGCCATAGTACTTACGTGTATGTACTCTACGTTTCGCGTAATGACGACAACAATGAAAAACTTATTACTGCACGGAATCAAGTTGTAATAATCATGTAACGATATCGCTACTATTAACGACATTAGTTAATAATGTTAATTATACGTAAACGGAAGATAATGTATCATGAAAAAGCAAAGAGTGTCAGATGTATTCGATGATATAAAAGTTATGGTTTTAATGATCGTTACAAAATCCTGTGTGTGTTACACCCGTTCGTGACCGTATACCAGCAAAAGGAAAGAAAAGAACGAAAGCATAAGGAAACGAAAGGAGACGAACACGAAAATTTATATCAAACTAATCAATAATAATCTTCAATGCGGGGGTATAATGAATCTACCTGCGTACGTTTCCAGAATTTCGAAGTTATTCCAGTGATATATTTATCCACTGTATATGTGTTACGTCGTGTGAGCTACAGTTCGAGGATCCAAATCGAATTATCGATCGTTAACGATGACATCTAACAATAAGAATCGCGCTAGGGTTTGCTTGAACTTCAATGTACAAATGATTGCATTACACATTAAGCAACGCCACTTTAACAGACGCAAGAAGTAACGTGCATCATCGATATCCATAAATAAGACGTACCTTTGTCGATTTCATTAATTTACCATGAATTGCAAATTAATGAGATCAATCAATTTGTCGGTCGCGTGTGCTACTTGCGAAGAAAACTCAATAGCGATTAATTTAAAGTGAACGTACTTATAACGTGATTAAATCGAAGTAGCTTTAACGTAACTCTCGCGTAGAAATGACGATGATCGAAACGGGGTGCCCGCGGGATCACCCCTTTCGTCTATAAATGCATATTCCGAAGGCTCGATTGCCAGGGCACGATCGTCGTTCGGAGAACAACTAGTCGAGAAAGTAAAAGTGTGTCGAGTCAAACGAAACGGCGACCCATAACAAATAGAACGTCCCCGGTAAATAATCGATGAATATGACGGAAATTTATCGCCCGTCGACAGAAAGGCTTGCACTTATCTCGAGAGCTACACGCGTACATTATTTGACATCTCACCCGTGCACATCCTAAACGCTTTCGTTCGCCTATTTTATCCGTTCGACTCGTTTAGTTCTCCTGCTCTCCTTAACGCGAAGCGAATTTCATTCATAGATTCGTCCATAACGTAGAGGATGCACATTTGCGGTGCGCGGCGTGAATATTTACAAGGCTGCTGCACTGATAGTCCGTAGGAGCAAATCTCATTCGTCCACCGATAGCCGGACAGTTTTTAGCGTGGTACAAGTGACGGAATGACGCTGCGGCTGCACCAGTGCAGTGTAGGAAAGCAGCCGTTAATACACATAGAAACGATCATTGCAAATAAAGATAGAAGGTGTAGGGTAGAGGTGTGTGAGTGTAGTCGTAACGTAGAGGGCGAAATTATATTGTATTGTATATCGTTCGAGTTCCCCCTCCTAGATCCCGGTGTCGAAATCGTTCGCACGGAATCGAAATCGGGATCTGGTTTCCTTATCGCGCGAAAATCGCGCTCGATACACACGATCAACTGACACTTAACCAATCTCGGTTCTAATCGCTTGTCCAGGACCAATTATCACGAACGATCACATAGATCGCATGCTCGAGTCATGTTATTATTGCAGCATTGTACTTAAAAGAACAAAACAACAAAAAAAGGGAAAGAGAATAGCTTTTAGCAAGACAATTTAAGGGGGTTTAGTGTAAAAGGGAGGAGAAGCGCCGCGAGGTCGGCATTGATCGAAAAGTTGGAACGTGACCAGACGGTCGTGTATGCACGAGGAACGAGTGTTGCCGATTCTTTTACACTCTGCGACATTTTCTGTACGATATTTAGTAAATTTTCTGTCTAGCTTTACGTACACGTAAGATACGGTGACGAAGTGTCAGATTGAGGAGTCTAGATCGAATAATTAATACGAACGCATTCCATACATATAATGACCATCGAGAAACGACGCGTCAATCATTAACTAAATCATCACAAGCTGTCGATATTTGTTCATTCTCTTAAAACGACCGACCAGTGTATGATTTGAAGAGTGGCTAGTAAAGATTGTAATCTGAAAACGTGACTGACAGTGAATCATTCAATTCTTCGCGTTCACCGTCTTTGCGCACCCCTTAACAAACGCCCGTTTATCATACGAACAAGCATTCGGCGCCTGATATTCCATTCACGTTAACCGCGGATCATCGTTTTCGTTCAACTGAAATCAATCGATCGGGCAGCGCTAATCACGGCTGATCGTATGAAGAGGTAAAAATAAAGTAAAAATAAAATCATCGACATGTTTGAAACCAAATTGCCTGCAAACGTTACCGGTATAAGTTATCGTCGATTGAGGTACGACTCGACCCGGGCGTATAATCTGCGCGGTGAACCGTGCGGATGGCAGAATTCGCAATAGCGGGCACGCGAACGACGACAAACTTGGTATAAATAGGAGCGGCGGAAGTACCGTGACGTTTTATGACTATTATCGTCGCTATCTGCGCGCACGTAACGTCTAAATAGTGCCTTTCATTGCTTTCGAAATGATTTCCGTGTGTAGCGCCACTGATGTATGACAATCGATCGATGTCGCCGTTCGCGAACGAAACGCGAACCCGAGAAGAATCGTCGAAGGACGCCACAGTCAGAGGAACCGAAATAAATAACGCGGTGCAGCGCGACGAAACGATAAAGACGGAGAAATTAATCAAATCACGAGTACTATTCGACGAGGGGAATGAATCTGTCGCGGTCGTGACGCGCAAAATAATAATAGTGTTACTATTGATAATAATAATGATATATTTAAAAACACGCAACGCGTAGAGATTTAGTCGAGTAGATCGTATTATACACGGTGATATATGAAATACGACGGAAAACATTCGAATCGATGAGAAGCAGCAATCGATCGGTGCGGTGTTAAGAATCTGTACGCAAATGGTATCTACGAGAGCGTTATTGAAACTCGACGGGATGTTCATTTTTTTTCTTACGCATGTATACGGTTAATTCTTTTGGCGACGTGGTTTCTATTTGAAAATTCCATAACTATTGCTATACTATACTATTCCTGTACTGTACCCTATTATAGAAGTGTGTTTGCGTTCTGTTCGATCCCCCAAGGAAAAAAGAATAAAATATTTATATTGCAAAGTGAGATACTCCATTGCTATTAATACCTTATTTATACTTTCAATCTTTTATATTTTAAACTTGGTCCTCTTAATCGATAGTCCTCATAGACCAATCGGTAGTCCTTAACAACGTATAAGTACATCGTCGGACTTTCTGGCATGGGCGATTTTATCGTGGCACTGGTCTGCCTCTATTCGAATGATTAAAAGAAAAGAAAAAGTAGTGAACGTCGCCCGACAGATATAATAATGCACTATGTCGGTCCAAACGGCACATGGCGCATGGAAAACGAATTATGCAACTAAAGAAGAAAAGAAAAGAGGACGAGCAAAAATGCAATGAATCTTTCGAAAGCCTTACAATTACTTTATACCAGTCGAAACGATGTTTATTCTTCTTTTCTACGCTTATTTCTTCGCGAGTAGAACGATGCCGCAGCAGAATACGAATAACATACATGCATACGTGTATATAGAATTAAATTAAGATACTTCTAATACCCCTTCGGTCGATGCATCGTTCTTTCGTTCCCCCTCACGATTCGTCGCTAAAAGAAGAAATGAATTCACTTACGTCACAATAATACAACGCGCTTCTTTAACCCATTTGGGGCGGTTTGCAACGTGACACTTATTGTATGATAATTCTAAAAACTATTTTCTATAATATTTCTAATGCTTTCCGTTTAATAATACCAATCGATATCAACGAAAAATGACTATTAAACAATAAATCGTTAAACTGTCGCAAGATACGGAAGTTTTTCATATAGAATAATCTTTACATTTGCGTGAAAGGTGTAGGATTCAGTAAATATTGTTACGTCTAATTCCAGTTTGACTGCTTCACATATTGCAAATATCGTGCAACTGTACTTATAAATACGTACAAACTTCTCCTCGACGATTTACACGGATCCCACAATGGCTGACACAATCTTCGCGTAGACGTTACCATCGCGAAAGGGTCCAAATAAAAAAAAGAAACAAAAAAAAAACAGCAGATATCGAATAAAACGAATAATGGAATGTACCAACCGATCGACAACGACGAGATAAACGCTACAATGCTGGCAAACGGGAAAAAGAAGGCGAAGCAGAGAGAAGCGAAAATACGAAACGCACAGCTCGTTAGAATTGTTGAAGAATCGTTCTGGCTCCCGGAAAGAAGGGACTGCTCGCGTCAGAGTTTGATTTTCCGTTGTCACTTCTCATCGATCGATCGAAACTGTCCATTTTTCAATCGTAGATCCTACGTTGTCCATCGCGAGGTTTAGATAATTTATTATTACCCCTATGATCTAAGCAGACGCAGATCTATATGTACTATGTACACGTAATGAATTTGGAGCTCTACGTTTCGGGACGATGCTCGTGATAACGAGTTAATATCGACGACATATATCGTGATACATCTTCCTGTTTCCCCCGATCGAACCCGAGCAATGTTTCCGTTCGAGTATTCGAGAGTCTAGAGGTGAAAAAGAAAGGGGGATCCGGAGGGAGAAAATGAGTAATTTCGCGCAGATATAGAGATTCGTCCTCTGTGCTGATCGATTTCGGGGTGAACCCGACGAATTAAAAAACTAAACGATGCCCCGAATGCCTGTTAAGCTTGAAACGTGGATGTATTAACAACTTGTAATCATTCCATTATTGCATATTATATATAATTAAGGTTTAGCGCGACAGTGTACTGTAAATCCATAGGAGTTAAAATTATTATGTAATAAATATTGTTGTTAACATAAAGCCCGCAGTGACTGATCATTTGCCTTATCTATTAAATAATCGTACGATATTATGGCGTGTTTAGTAGAAGTTTCAAGGAAAATTTGTCTCTCATCCCCTTTTCAATTCGTACGCGTACATTAAATCCCAACATTGTATGCATTCAATAAAATACGTAATATCCCGAATTCGTTTAACGTCATTTCTATCGAATATTAAATCTTTCGTCAGCAATGTTGAAACAGAAATGGTTCGATTCGCGATTAATAATTCGCTTTAGCATAAAAATCCTTATTTGAATTCTGACTTTATCCTCGTTAACTATAATCGACATTTACAAATCGTTACATTTATTGGACAATGAACCATGACCACCGAATGTGAGGCCGCCATTTATAATGATATACTGGCCGATAACCGGAATCAAGAACCGTGCTGTCGATCGAGCGACTCCATGGAATTGGGACGTTAGGAAAGGGTGAAAGTTCTCGGATTTCCCATAAACGCGGGAGGCGATACGGGAAATGCATTAATTGGCGAACGTGATATGAAATGCAGGGTTTCACGGTAGGTTGCGTAGCAAAATAGTTTATTACGTAATAGCTAATTAAAAGAATGTACAAAGAAGCAACAGGGTCAAACGTAACACAACGTACAATGTATACAGCTAACGATCACGTACACTAATACACGTCTATTCTATAATTATGTTGATTAGTTGCTTTAATAAGCTCAATACTGGCGGGAGTACGATCGTTTCCGACTTGTCGTTCGTTGGCTTTTTACGGGAAGGCCGAGGGCGTACGGTTTGTGTGCGCTTGTGGAGAGATAGTAGATGCCTCGTGCTCTGCAACATTCCAAATGGATCTTGGTAATTCCCAGTTTTCCCTTCCTAACTGGGCGTACACGCTTTCAATGTAATCTAAAATTTCTTAAATTCATTTTTATACTGATCAGGCATTTCAATAGCGATCTTGCTTCTTCTTTAATCCTTTCACGTTCATTACATTGATGTTACTGATTCCTTTGAGTTACGGTTATTGGTAAAAACGAAACAAAAGGAACCTTTTACTACCCTTTGATGATTTTCATCATTTCCAATTGCATTGTAGATTTGTTCGAGGGAAGTAAATGAGTAACGTTCACTTACGTATGAGGAACGTCTTCTCCCATTAGTATATAGTCTTCGAGTTTCGGCTTGCACCAACCGATCAGGTATGAAAAGAGGTTTCCGCACGGGGCTGCCCAGAACCCTACGTTCGTCGTGATTGACTCTATGTAATAAGGTGTTACTTTTGTGTGGTCGCACGACAGCGTCTCTGTGGACGAAACATTTCACTGATTTCATTCAGAGTCAGCCATCATTTCCGTAGAGCGTTTTCTCTAATGACGAATCTGGCAATGCCTCAACGATTCTTATTCATCGACACGATATTTCTATAATTCCAGTGGAAACTTACCACCCGTCCAACAAGAAAAGAAAATTAAACTCTCTACTGTCAGGAACATCGTCCAATCTGTAATTTACTTTTCATTCAACAAAAAAGAAAAAAAAACGAGATAATTTCCCCATAATTTATTTTCTTCGCCGAGGAGAACTGTTAAGATACTTCGTAAATATCGAGCAATTAAATAAATAGCCGGTGGGAGAAAACAAGGTGCGCGAAATTTTCATGGATAGCCAAGTTTTTCTAGGTCATCGAGAAACGGATGATCCTACTTACGAAGAATGGAAGTTGTCGCGCATCCAGGTTGACTCGAGCCTCCGTTCACGTAAAAATCTGCGTGCCCCGTTGGTCCCCATTGGCCCAATATCCCGGCCCCGGTGTGGATCACATCGACGAAATGTGCATCCGATTCGTCTAAATCCATCGACCGGTTCCCGTTCATGTAGAAAAATATAGTGGGATCCAGTCCTGACCATAGCGAACATGGACACACAGTGACGTTAGAGAAGAATTTTAATGACGAAATAAGTTTGTGCCCGACACGACTACTTTTGGAAGGTGGTTCGACTAAATCGGTAGGCGTTGGAGAAATGAGTTCAGCATGGAAAATCGAAGTGGACGACGGTCGGTTGTTTGAAATGATGAGTGACAGATGATTGCAGTGAATTGGCAAACTTTTTAATCGATTAATATAAGTGTATACAAAGAATGATTCATTTGGACTCGTGAGTCGTAACAGTAGTATTTTAGTATGGTCGATAACTTTACTAAACAAACATTTTTAAGTTTCTAATTAGCGAACATAAATGCTGCATAATACAAGAGTTTACAGTTTCTTCTATTCCCTTCTACCGGTTTACTATCTTAAATGTATGAATTTGCTTCTTAAGTTACCAACTAAATAATTTCATACCGATTACCCTACAATTGACACTCTTTTATCACACGTACGAACCAAAAATCGGATAATTACACTTGAAAGAAAAATTCCGTTACCTTTAATACCTGTGTCTAATTTCTATAATCGTTACGCAATATTAGTTGCAACGGTCGTGAACGAGTCCTATCAGCAATGTGATCGAAAAATGCAGGGAATTCAAGATTAGATGGGAAAGGTACGATTAAACTATTGAATTACACACGTTACCTGTAATCCTGCCAAGCTTGTCATTGGGTAGATAATTCGCAATCAGACCAGCTATGTGCGCGCCAACACTGTACCCGAGCACGTGTATATTTTCCACCCTCGTCCCCCGGGGATGATCCCTCAAGTACCTTACCAATTGAGCAATACATCGTGAACAGAAATCGGGACCCCATTGTATTTGCGACAGACAGGGCTCTTGTACCAACGTACCGTAATCGACGATTATAATATTGTAATTGCCTCGCGCGAAATACGCTGAAATCGAAAGTTTCATACATCGAGATCATCGTGTGCTAATTGCTAGGCACGCGAACTTGTTCGTATAACTGCATAACTGCGACAGTGAATGATCTAACAAACGACAGAGGTATGTTCAAACGAGCTGACTTAAATTCTATTTAGCAGTCGTTTGTTTCTGTTTCAACGCTTTAGGTCGCTTCTTTTTTTATTATTGAGAAACGCTTTGGTGCAGACATTAATGGGCGATCGTCTTAGAGAGTTTTATTATTACATTGTTTTGCATGTTTTTTGTTGCTTCTTTTTCTTTGCCTGTTTTCGACCAACGTTATGGCATTGATTGAATAATCATATTTATTATTATTGTTAATAATTCGTGGACGAGTTGTGTGCGGAGGTATATAAATTTTGTATTTAGTTCAGCAGTATCTAAAGAGTTAAGTCGATATTAAAATAGATAAGGTTATTGATGGAATTTTGAGTACAATGTATAACTTGTACCTAGTATAAGATTTATACTTCTGTTCATTTTTATTTTGGGTGCTAAATATTCTGTTGTTTATAATGACCATTAATTTATTTCAATCATTTGACTGATTTCGATAGTTTGAAATGTACAAAGTAAGTTAATTATAAATTTATTTTACAAATCATCTCCGAGCACTATGGTTCATCTAAAGTGTAATAGCCTTTCATCGCCACTAATTTTCAGTCGCAACTTTCACAATACCGTTTATCTTTACATTTATTATTACTATAAAATCATTATAAAATTGTGTGAATTAATTTTCCACTAACAGATCAAATAATAAGAGTCTAATAACCGTGAAATATTTCCTTTATTAATGTGCGAAATGAATTAAACAATACGATCGCAACTATTAGTATATTTCAAAGATTAAATTGAAAAGTGTAATCGAAAGTGGTTTTTGTATTGGGTTCACAATAAATGAAATGTATCTTTTTAAGCGACGAAATATTTCGATATAAACTTTCACATGAACTCGTCGCCATTTAGCTTCAAATATATTTCAGCATCGAAATTTGTCTTTTGTACAGCTTTTCTGAATGAGCAATGTCAAAATGAAAAATACAAAACTACAATAACAACTATCACACAGTAAGGGATCTTTTAAATTCTCTTATATTTGACAAATAATTCAAATAATTGCATAGATGGAATTGAACTTTGTTAAAAGCATCGTGTTCAAAAAATTACCTTTCCGTAGATCAGGACTAGGTATTAAATTTCTTCCTCCGCCAAAACCGTGGATAATGATTTTCGTGGAATGCGATTTATTGAACTTGGAGTAATGAAGTGATTCAAACCTTCGAACGTCTAAACGTAAAGGTTTCTTTTGCGTTTCTCTGCAAAGCAATGAAGGAAAAGTATTAGCACAGAAATATCACATTCACCTCTAAAATAGTTTTCTAATGAAACAAGAAATACTTGAGGTATGATCAGAGAACAATTGAGAATACATTTATCCAACTACACTTGTCCATACAAATTGTTCACCTTTCATACGAAATAAAAATATAAAATTTCGTTGCAACAAAAATTGGTATTAAAACTTCGATACACATTCCAGTTACATTACTCATTTTATCATCGAATAAAACAGCTTTCTCAATACGATACTTTCCGCTTCAAAAAGTGACTCCGTAATATTTTCGTAACGTGGCAGTATTAATAGAAGGTTCGTATCCTTAATACAGAAAAAAACCTAATTCAAATACGTGCATAATAAATACTCTGGTCATTAAAAGCGATCTCGACGAATATTATCCAAAAAATAAAAGTCCCTTAAAATCGAATAAAAATGAAAACGAAACATGAAAATCGTTGAATAAGGAGGCACTTAATTTCCATTTTTAACGGGACAACATTTCACCGAAACAGACAGCGGACACGACAAACGTGCAAACTGCGGACAAGTAAAAGTGTACGAGACATGCGAAGACGCCTATAGCTATGGGAGAAAGGTGAACGTCGAAACGAGGCCACTTTCAGTGCGAGACGAAATGATCGTGATCTTGAAATCGAGAGTCTTACGTCGATGTTCTTCCTTACGACCGGTCCGGCTACGGCGGGCCTTCTCGAACATCGAAGGAAAGTGAGGTAAGGTGTTGTACTGACGTAAAAGTAAATGGGAAATTTCACCGAAAGTTGGCCCGTCCAACCTGTCGAATTGCGGTATTTTTCACTGATACTATAGCAAGCAGGTGAGATCGAGTATTAAGGCGCTGGCGGGAAATGCGAGACCGAATAACATCAACGATGATAGAAAGTTACAATTTCTTGATCTGGAATTTCCTGATGCGATCAGCTTGTTCTTTGTATAATGTTATGCTGTTAATAATTATGAAGAGGAGAGGAAACACTTTGAAAAGGGAAAAGGCTTTGAGCAATTGCTATGGAAATGATATTTTTGGATGAAACATTCGATACGATGCTGTGTACTGCAATTTTAATTGTCATCGCGCACTTGGAACTCCTTATAGTTTTAGGATTACTTTTTTTGGCGGTTGTTGGCACTGCTGTTCAGTAGAAGAAGATGTTTAAGGAATCAAGGAATAATTGGTGCAACTGCTTTTGTTATTAAACAAGTGGAATTAATTTTAATTTAGTTACTGTTGCTGCCATGGTTTTTTTTCAGATATTTTTATAAAAAATTCTGGTTCATGGAATCGGGATTACATTACGAAAGTACACTATTCTCCTACAATAATATTACCGTAAGTAAAATTGGATCTCTCCATCGAATGGAATTTACAGCTTATCGGAAAGATGAGCAAAATTGATAAAAAGAATGAATTGTGTGAAAATATAATCACATTAACCAACGAGTTATCGATGAAATACCCAATTAAATATTTTCGCATCTAAATAGTAATGTATTCAATTATTCCATTCGGCCACAGAGCACGATCTCATAGAAACACACGTACACATACCGTGCAACATCTCCCCTGTGCAACTACTTTCTAATTAAAATAACTTACCTTGTATACAAATAGTACCCTATTTGTGGATGTGGACATTCGAAGGGTGGTTTCGCACAAGAGGTACTGTTGAACAGATCGCTGAACGTTTTGGTCTCTGCACTCACATCATCTACGAATTCGAAATCGCGGTTACCCTTAATTTCCTACCCAAATGATCTCGATTTCACGGGAATTATGTTTCAACGCCTAGTTGACCGCCTGTCGTCAGAAGATTAAAATTCTATCTTTTTCACGGAGAAAACTATTGAACCGTTTAAGAAAAAAAACTAGGAAAATAGGTGAAGGTCGGAAGTCTCGTCACTGCGTTCCGATTAATTTTTTGTTCCACTTCCATTACCGATCGTATTCTTACGTCAACGATACCGGGATCGGTCTAAACAAAAAAAATTGATAAATGCGTGCCGATTTTATGACCCAACGCTTAATACAGACGGATGCATTAACATTGACATAGTTGACTACAGATATGCAGCTACATACAGGCATCACAATTTTCTTAAGTTCGTCCCAACTAGATACTACTAAACATTACCAATATGACGATCCTTCCGATAAAGTAAACCAAAAAATCTCCAACGATTCTCAAGCCAACGCAATTACAAAACCGTACCACCTACCCCAAAGGGGAACCTCAAAAACCTTCGTACACTGCCGGCGACAAATCATGCCCCGCTTCATCGAATCAAACTCTACCAAACTTCACTCGAGACCGAATGAAAAGTTACATGCGAACCCAAGCAAACTTCCACGAATCAATAATGCTAACAACCAACGAAAAAATCCGCCACCCCTAAACGGCAGATGGTTTCCAAACTTGACACACCATCGCGGAAACGGACAACTCGTAAATACCATTTACACACGCGCCCCCGTGCAAAACGTCCCCATTCGAGGTAAAGGAAAAAAACAAAAAAATCCGACAGCCCCTAAACATTCGACAAACTACTTACGATACTGTTTCGCAGCGAGAAGAACGAGAACAAGGTATCCCGCGATACTGACCGCCATCTCCCGCACTCCCGTTGTTTGTGATATAACATACAGACACGCGGTGGTGAAAAATCTGTCAAAGTGCTTCCCGCCGCTTCTCCAGTCCGATTGCAGCATGCGAAGTCACCGTAGGGATACAGAACGAGGTACGGAAGGGGGCTTTAGAAAGTAACAAGCTATTCCACGCACAGAAATTCTCTTTGATACACGCACGCCAATCGCGTCGTACTAGTTGCGTTGGAGTAATAGATGCGATTGAAATATTGATAGTTTGAAGAGGTGAACAGGGTGGTGCATCTTTGGCGGGACGTTCGTGGCGATCCTCGACTTCCGGGAAAGTGACGGGCTCGATTGCGGCAGGTTCGTTTCGGGCGGCGCTCGTACGGTCGAAATCTTGGCGTGAAAGTGTTGGCCCCGTGACGGAAAGTATTGGAGAGTTTAATGACAGTGTCTTTGCGGGAAATGCCGGATTGGAGCGTTTCGTGGGAATCGTTTGTCATTTCCGTTTTACGCTGTGGTCTGGCTGAATGAAAACTGTGCCCCCAAATTGTTGCGGTGTCAAGGAATCCCGATTCCCAGATTATTTGTAAAATATTTGCGGGACGAATTAAGGACTGCGTTAAAGAAGGTTACAAAAAGTATTGGTGGTGTATGTATTTCAGTTTTAATAAAGTCTATATTATTCGTATTCTGTTGTTATTATTAATGTGATTTCGATGCGCGTAAATGCGTAAATATAGCGTAAAGTTGGGTATGCTATAATTAATTAATCAGAATAGCTGGCAAAGTATGGACGGTTACTTTGTTATAAAATTTGTTGGCATATTAGAAACGATTGTAGAAAAAGAACCACGCGAACAGAATACGCGAACCGAAAAACATTATCGACGAAGTTACAAATTTTGATCCCAAAATTCATTAATTGTAATACGATGTGACACTTTGGTTAAACAATGTCACAGTTTTTTTTTTACTTTCAAGTGATTATGTACGATGTATGTATGATATGTTATGTATAAGTATTATATGATTTAATTAGTTCATGAATATGCATTGTGTAGAACGAAGGTGAAACAAAACTGGTATGATGTACGTTAATTGTTTCAAAATCGTGGTCACACAAATCCAAACACATGCGATACTAACAAAGTACCGTGATTCATAGCCTGTAATGCAAATTATATATCATTAGTGTATACAGTATGAATTATAATCACTGAAACGAGAAAGTATTTAATTAAACTTCCTCTATTATTTCCATTACATTTTTCAACTAAACTATATACACAAAACGCTACAATGTTTTCCCTTGCCCTGTGATATTCGTACTTGACCGTCTGAAAGAAAATTGTGAGTACTTGAAAAGATCGGCTTACAATTTATTGTCAATAATCAGTGTTTCTTGTCTCCTTTTTTTTTTTTAATTACATAATACACTCAAAATTACAGTATACATACATATTTTACATTATTATTGTTGTAATAATTATTAACAAACCAGCCCATACCGGCGTGTGTAACAATCGCTTATTTTTTGCTTTTTTTTTTGCTTCAATCTAACTTGCAGCTACGTGTGTATAATAGAACAAGCCCGCTATTTATTTTTTGTTTTCGTTTAAACAGTCAAAATAGATTTTCTTTGAACTGCCCATCGCGAGCATTAAGATTACCGTTTCTGTCAGATCTGTTATTCATGAAACCACTATGGGAGAATGCGAATCAGTGAATACCTTTGAAAGATCTAGCGGCAATGGGTACAGAAAAGAGAACGTTTCATGTGGCAAATCGATCTTTCCGCGATTCTCTTTTCGATAGTAGAACCATAGTCGCGTATCTATTACAATCGTTTGGCCACATTCATTGAATCGTGGAAATGGTACAAGTGACAATTGAATTCTATACATCCTCCACGTCTAATTGTAAGACATTCAAATTGATATTAGGTGTCAACGTTGAAACGTGTTATCAATGGAAAATGTAATCATCACATTTCGAGTAAAAATTTGAACTTGATGCCATAAGAATGTCTCAATCAACAAGTGATAATTGTTCACATATAAAAGCTCAAATAATAAAATTTAATAAAAAAAACTTTTGCTTGGCTCTCAGATACACTAACAAATTTCTTTTCACGAATGTTATGTACCAATACAACGAAAAATAAATGCAGGCTAACTCCTCAAGATTTCCAACTTTACTCAAATAATATTAAATATAAGCATCAATAAACAGATGGCAGTACGGTAATTTCAAGTCGAATCAAATATAATCCACAGCGAAATCTCGATTAATCTTTAGAAATTTTAAAATATAATATATAACAATCTTATAGCGTAGCCACCAAGATCAAAGTGATAACTTTCATTGATAACGCGTTAATCAAAGACCGCACCGTAGCACAGAACGTGAATCATGATCGAGCATGTGAATAGATCGTTAACAGTAAAATCTTGTGTACTTTGATGCACAGCACGGAAGAGCATATTCTTTTGACTCACGCGTAACGCTAGTTTTCGAATGCCCTTAACAAATACATTATTGTCTGATAAGCAATAAATCCGATCGACGTTAATGTTGTCGATCGAAATTTATATAATAATATTTATAATGTATATATACGTATATATAAGTATGTATATGTACACACGCACGCGCATACACGCACACGCACCCGCACCCTTTCACGACTCCACAAAAATCGCAAATATCGAACTGACATTTATATGGGTAGTTGAACTTTTATGGGAAATGCGAATCATTTCTCGAGAACGATTAATTAAATTATCTTTCTTCTAAAGAGCCTTCAAATTCTCACCGTTATCCATCAAATCCATATTATCCATGAAATGGATGGACAATCCAGGTGAGTATCTTCAATATAGCACTTAAGGATGCTGTATCGTACAGAAGCTTATTTTAATCTGAACTAATTGTAAAAGCAAAGACAGAAAGAAAAAATTGTTGAGTCTTTTGTAAACGATGTAAACGTAAATGCATACAATATGCGTACATACGATTATAAGGACTTTCTTTCACTCTCGATTTGTCGGACAAATAATATCCGTCTAAGAATTTTATTCATTTCTAAGGAAATATTAAAAAGACGAAGTTACCATTAATAACAATTAAAGATATTGTCATTAATAGTGATTTACATAATCATGTACTCATTAATAACTGTTCACGTTCGTGCCATTTTCAGCGTGACAAATTATTTCGCATTACGCAAGATAATCTTCTCGCTCGATCACCTGCACACGAAGCGGACATATACATACTTTCAACATTTCGCAAACAGAAGATATAATAACAACGAGTAATCGAAACTTTTACATTTCACAGAAGCTCAGCGCAGTAAAACTTATGTACTCTTTCGTGAAACGCTCGTGCTCTGTAAAAGGAGCAATTTTTCTTAATAAATACATTTCATGATAATAATTTATATAGAACGCTTTATAGACGTTGACAATTTTTACATGCTAACAATTAAGATCGTTAATAACTTTTAAATATAATAAACCATTGTGCATTAAATTAACAATTGTAACTTATTTCTTTAACCGCAATTGCAATAATTCTTAACATATACATATATATGTATATATATACATATATTGCATATTCCGTTGTAAACAAGTGTTCTAGTTAACTGAAATTTAAACTTCGAATATTCGTAACTCTTCAAGCTACGATAAGACCATCTGAATATTCACAAGCGAAACGTACCAGCAAGCATCCATACCCACAACAAATACATAGCTATAATTCACAACCGTATATAAATAACAATATCTTCAACACACGTAACTCATTCAAAAGAATGGAGAAGAACGGCTGCGCACGAGAGTGTCGCGACAGAATTATCTTATCGTAATACTAATACACCTCCGAAGCATTTTATACCTTATTGTCCGTACCATATATTACTTTCATTTTTCTTTATTTACGAGCTTCGCGATTTATTGTCAATATTAGTAATTAATATTTCTCTTGCTCGCTAAACAGAATTGATCGAAAAAACGTAGCTCGATATTATCTTAAATTATGTACCTAGAAATGTACATATAACGACCAACTATACGAATGCACGTATTATATATGTACAGAACATATAACGCGTTAAATACGGTATATACATAGACAAACCTGTATGTGTATATATACTTTCAATGGTTCCTTCGCGACAATATATTACGATTTTATTTATTTAAATCACACGAGAATACTTTCTTTTATGTTCCTGAACGAATAATGTACATCTCAAGCATTTCATAAGCTTCACGCGATATACAATTGCGCCCGGAGTAAACAGCGTACGCAAATATTTCGCGCACCCCGAGACATTCTCTTATGCACGGTCCCTTAATCGTTTTCGAAGAAAAATAGTCGGTACGACCGAAGCAGTAAATTAAAAGTTACGTCTGCGACGTTTTGTATTTATAGTATTGGAATCTTTCTATATATCTCTTTTATAGTATAGGAAGCCAACACGCTTGACAATACCAGAATTCGTACGAGTGACAAGAGACAATTTTTGGTCGAGAGGCGTTATTCGATTGCTCGAATAACATTTCTCTACCTTGATTTTCATTACCATAAAACCCCACCTCTATTCGTTACATCTCTCCCACTTGACACTCGCGAACTTTATAATTGTCGTATTAAAAGAAGTTCGATCCTCTTAAGTAACAGAACAATAAGATAATAACTAGTTTGCAGGCTTAAAGAAGTAACAAAACGAGCAATAAATTATTTGCAGTCTGTTCGCTTCCAGAAGGAAGACGTTAAACGCTCCAACAGAACGGGTAATTAAATTAACTGAGTGACACAATCAAGCGTATTTTCATTAATCGTTCGATGCGATGGGATTTCAATGTGTCACTAACAAGGACTAACGTTAAATTTAATAGCGTACCCGTGTTTCATTGACATATGAATACACTTATTTAAGGCAATTCAACGAATCTATATAATCTCAACAATTCAATCTATTATACTTCTCATCGACGCATATGTATATGTAGTAAAATTATCTGAAAATCTTCAACGTATTCGTTTGACGATAAGCAATTATAGGGAAGCAATAGTGAATTATGTTTTCGGGTAAACGTGTTATTGAATTCTCTCCTATCCGCCGTCTAATATCGCGTAAACGGTACCTTTGATTACACATATGTATACGTAAAGCTAATTGCTATTTAAAGCGATACAGGGTGTACCGAAAAAAGCGAGCGCAGCAATAAATGCGTTATGGTGGATTCTAGATGTCTGACACTACTATCGCGTATCATGATAAGCGTAGCAACTCTATATAATGGAATTTACGAAGTGTCAATGATTCGATTTAGCGATTATTGATTCCATTGATATTTTTTTTTCACATCAACGCTCTGCTTCCGGCTCACCCCATATTTTTATTTCTCCTTTATTGTCGTAAAATTATTATCGGGGCTATATATTCATATAAATATATCAGTATTATTGTTCGAACAGCATTAGAACTTATCCATTAGGATAAGGATTGTAAGTATCGTTTGTAGTGATTATAGTCAATATATTTCGAGATCAACCCCGCCTTTTGACTTGACAACGGATAACGTGGACAAACGTTAGGCCAGTTACTACTTCGATACAATTGCGTACACAATGCGTCTGATGCAGCGTTATGTTGTGCGAGCCAAGATTTCTCTCTTTCTTCCTCTCCTTGACGAGTCTGAACTTTTGCTGGCAGAGCAGAGGCATCTGTTTTTTTTTTCAATGTCTTTTCCTCTTACATACATAATACACGACACACTGTTTATAAATACTTTCTTGCTTATTGTTTCTAATATTTTAATTCATCGGGTTGCTTCAATCGTTCGTTTTCCTTTATCGTTACACACTTTCATTATTAGTATCGTCATATTTGCAGGGAGCATAATTTCGATGGGTTACTTTCCATTTCAATTCGATTATGCCAATGTATTAGTGCCAGTGATTCCGTCATTTCGTTTCGTACGTCTACCTTTCAATTTTGTAAAATTTCGTAGCATTAATATTTTATTAATCCAATCACTGACCGTTGCCTATTATTATTTCAACGTCTCGTTACTTCATCATTGCGCTATGCCAAATGCCCATTGCTGGCGCACTCTCCATAATTGTGGCTCGTTGTGTATTCGTTATTCCAGCATTCTCGTATCATACTTCAATGCGTATCATATACCTTCCTGTTCCCTCACGAATTACACTTCGCTCCGCAGAATATATTACCGTTTAATCAATCGTGCTCCCTTTCGTATATAAATTATCTCGATCCCCCCCACCCACACCCTTAGCATTTAAATACCGCCTTAAAAAATATTTCGTCAATCATATTTCCCTTTACTTTGTCTCTACAGGATATACATATTTCCTTCGCCCTACTCCGCCGCTAATACTGAAACGTTTCCGTTCGCCATGAAGAAACTTTTCCAAGCATGTCCGTCGATTGGGTTCAGAATCGAAACGATGATACTTTATTGTTTCGCGAACGTAAGCGGAAACGGCACTTTCTTCCGTTAACGTAACGACGAATCGTTCCGCTCGACGCAACGGGTGACAAACGTATTGCCGAATTACGGACATCGCGTGCAACGTCGATTTCTTGGAACAATTGCCATTTGTGTTTCCGGCTTTTCCGCGAAAACGTCAACGTGTTCGGAATACCTCCGACGTTGATGCCCGTATCACCGTAACGGCCGGACTGATATTATTGCCGTGCAAGCAAATCGCGACTATGCTATCATTTCTTCGGTATTGTCGGTAATATCTCTGCCATAAACTATTACAAGAGCGTAACGATTTCAACGCAGCGCACGGAATCGTCGGGCAGGATGCTCGACGCGGAAAGCTTTAATCGCGAACGCCGAGGAAACGTCTACGTTCGACGAATTCCATTGAGTTATTATTTCGAAAGATATGAATCCTTTCGTTGTGTACATCGATCGAAAATATCGTCGCGTCGTGAAACGCATCGAAGAAAGAAATTTGCGAGATGATCGTTAACTCTTCGTTTTACGTAATCGTTAGCGTAAAATCGTACAGATATACATATAGATAAAATACATTGTACAAAACTGACTTTTCTTCTTTTTTTTTTTTTATTAAAATACAATTATTCTGAAGAATATATTGAAATATATTGGCGATTAATATTGTCGACACGATTTTCCTTCGGAAGATAAATAAATTGTTGTTAAAAAAAATCTGTTTCATTGTATGCATACGTGACGGTAATAAGACACGATTTAATATGTTTGAAAAATTATAGACAAGTACTTTCATTGTTGCATAATGATTAAGTATCTCTATTTAATTTGATCTCCACGAAATTTTGTTTATACTGTCTTAAATCTAATTTTTTCCTTTCTTCTTTAATTATTGTCTTAGATCGAAATAGTCGAAGAGTTAACGCCTAAGTTTAACCAAGCCTCGATTAAAAAAATTACACAAACACGCTACTGGATTTGTTGCATCATCGTAACAAGTGCATGAGATCGTAAGGTATTATTGTCAGCACTGTGAATCGTCTGAAATATAAATGATTTAGAAGCGCATCACCCTTAATCCCTAACGACACACAACAGATCTTTCAACGTACGCGACTCACTTTAACAAGCACGCGATTACCCTCGATTATCGAACGCCATACACGTTGCCCCCAACGATATATACATACATACATACATATATATGCGTATACGTAATAAGACAATAATATAATTCTATATATTACTCGTAACGTATGACGTATATACGTATAATAAACATTTCGTGCTTACTATAACGTTCATTAATTATAACGATTAATATTGCGTCGCATTATGTACACATTCTTTCAGAATTATCAAGATTTCTATCAATTAGGGAATCATTGCTTTTCTATTAAAATCTCTTCACGTGCTCGTCCCCAAAGGTTAAAGAGATTACAGCTAGAACTTTTCACGGGGAAACAAAAGTTCTGCAAATATGCATAAGTGAATGTTAACGACAATAAAACCTATTCAATACCCATTTTACCAACACTGATTGAAATACACGTACGAATGAATGAATCTAATTTAATATGAAGCTAATGGAAGTTTTAAATGGAAAATTTAAAAATGTTCATACGAAAGGGTCAGTACCGCGATTGTTCTATGGTATATGCAATATGGGCTCGATGCGTACGTATATATATGCGTATGTGTATACATTAATTATCAATTACACCCACGACACGACTGAGAGAATGTAGTATAACATCTAATCTTATTCGTCGTTTAGCGCGTGATTTATTGTGTATGTGTATCGGCCACATTATATATGTACTCGTATATTTACGTATATATCTCATATTATGTATCTATAACTTTTTTAAAAAGGTATCGCGCAAATTGACTAATCTCGTGAAATTCTCGGTCAACGAAAAGTAGGGCTGCTCGAATAATATAGGTACACAGTGTTTCACGTAGTTTCATGTAGTTTCACGAGACAACGTTAAACGTGCACAGTGAAACCTCGACCGATCGTTCCCATGCATATTATATATTCTTTGTTCACTGTTCCCCTTTATAAATCTCGACAAAATCATTGCAGTTTATTATACCACAGCCATCATCAGATTTAATTACGCGACCGAAAGATTTGCTAATATAACTTACTTAAATTGTTTAACATGCACGTTATCTGATTGAAGAAAAATTTCAATGCTATCCTGTGAAATACATGCTTCCGTAATAGTAATAAATTAAAATTTGACGCTCAAATTAAAGAGTACAAAATGTATCCTTCAAAAATGCTCTCCATTTTTATGCCTCCGTCCCGTTATAACTCAATGCAACATTTTTTTATACTTCGATTGATTAATCGCCACTTTGCCGAAACGATCGATCGACATTCAACCGTGTCACATGTCGCGTGTACTTCTCAAACGTACGAATATACAATATACATCTATATTGTTACGATTCGCCCGCGAAACAATGCAATGAATTAGACACCGCCTAACTCTTAACATGTACATATATATCCTGTCCTCTGAGATTGGCGATTAAATAATCACCGACAACGTTCGTATATAATAACGAAATATATATATACGTTTGAACGTGTACGCGTGTGTGTATGTGTGTGTGTGTTTGCCTGCGTGTATACCCGTGTGCGAATACATGTATATGTATAATAATACGAAGTAGAAACATCTAGGATAATGTACGATAACGCGACCTCTTTCTAATTCTCGAACTGACGTTCGTACTTTCATGTAAATACTTTCATCAAATGCGTACAGTAGAACTCGATGTATCCGAACCGTGGCATCATCGTCCAAATAACTCGAGGATCTCGATACTTCGCGTATGAATACACCATTTCGCTAAATTCCTCGACACGTCAACGTTCATCATAGAAACCTCGAGTACTCACATCGATATTGACATATTCACCAATCCCTAAACTGTTTATAACTAAATTGTTTAACCCCTTCAAGCACGGCACAGGATTTCTAACGAATAGTGAAATTAACGAAAGCTTCTTCGGCAGGATTTAACGATGGATTTTCAATAAAAAATAGAATACCTTTGTTCCAGACTAACTATTACATACTAGTACTTCGCGAGTCCTGTGCTATTGTCTATAAATTATTGTATCACCAACTCTTCGATAATAATAAATTTCTTATTTGTTATTTATTAGGGGTTTAATCAATGATATCGTCCGTTCGGTGCACGTGCACTGTTCCTCCCTATTTTATACGTATGTACACGAAATGTCATATGCTTGGATTTCACGATTATTTCAGTTCTTCAGAAGACGATCCCTCGTGTCGGTGAATCATAAATGAGACTCCCGTTAATAATATTGTTACGATATCACGGTAACGCGATGCACATCGTCAAGAAAGCTTAACCAGAATTGGTGCTTCCGAAGAGGTTATCAATTTTCTAGATCCTTTCGCCGATACGCAACGTGAGAAATCACTCGAAAAGATCAGGTCCCAACAAATAGAGCCCTACGGTACATGAATTATCATACTAATACTTTCATCTTGTTATCACTTTCTTACGTTAATACTTTCATACGTTTCGGAGTCCCGTCACGATTGATTTATTTGCGATTACGTTTAAATTCGAAAGGCTTTTTATTCTTTTAGTAACGTGGATCTCGTCTATGATACGGCTTGTACCTGAATAAACGTGTTAATGCCTTTCTCTTATCCCGATGTGATGCATTAATTACCAGAACCCGCCAGTCCCATTGTTAAAATATTGACGTTTCGATAATTAATTCGTTCTAGTTATCGTACGTACGCTTATCATCGAGGACCGGGTTGTACTATTTCAACGTGCGCGCCATATGGTCTGCGAGCGCACCATTCTTCGTCCCATTAACGACGATTGGCATTATAGCTTCAATAGTTTGCTTTCCTTCCTTAGCTTTCTTTATTGCTATGTTTCTAAAGTTCCTCGCCTTTCAATTATCTGCTATCGGTTGCCGCGGCAAATAATAACGTAGAAATACCTAAAAGTTTCAGCGACCGTGCTGAATCGTTTCCCTTTCCACTATTACGCCTCCAAAGCCTTCGAATTATTATCATTAGCATTATTGTCTTTGATCGTACAATTATTGTCGACGAAGGTTCGGCAGCTGATTATTGTCTGCTGTTATGCCTTCATAGAAGTAACGTTTCACTTTCGCATTGGGACGCTGTGAACGAACAGGCATGAAATAAATTGTTTTATCAAAAACCTCCGTTATCATTTTCAGCCACTTTCAAAATTAGACCACCCGTTTCTGATTTTCCGTCTTTTCTTTTCTCATTCGCGACGATTCGCGCACAGTGGACGATTCGCTTCATTAGCAGGCCGATTTCAGGGTCGCAGAATAGTCCATTGCAATTCACTTCACGTGAACGTGAAAGTGTGCATAATCGCGCTGATAATGAACGTAGAAAGTTTTCTTCTACGATCACCTTTTCTTGTTTTACGTTTTACTGTTTTTCTAATAAAAAACAGGGTGGAGGCAAAATATTTCGATATTTCTCTATTGAATTTTGTCGTTCACTTTCATCTTGGTATTGTGCGTCAGCGCCTACAGCACTGTGCCCTGTACTCTTAGGTATCGCGTGAAAACAAATATTCCTCCCTAAGTTAAATTACAATTCAGAATACGAAGCCCTGCAAATCTGTATTAATTCATGTAGTTCCCAGTTCATAAAATTCCATCAACTTATTTAATATTCTCCCAGCATGCCTCCGGTACTCAAATATCTCACTAGTTATTTATATCTACTTTACTTATTCAGTTTTAAAAAAATTGACATTAACGAACACTGATTCTAATTTATCACACACTTGTCGTCGCCTTTAAAAATCCTCGTGTCGCGTCGACGTACGCTCTCGTCAGTACTTTGCTCGACGTACAAATTTTCAAATAGCACGATATTTCTTAGAAAGACTCGTCGGAAAACAAAATCTTTCCACTTAAATATGCAGGCTGTATCGAACAAATTATACGCCTGACAAGAGAATTCGTGTAAAATCCGGATTGAATTTGAATCGAAACAGTTAGTGAGGCAATAACCAGTAATTGGGTAAATAATTGTAGTACCAGAGACAGTTCCACGGTCAACGTAATCAATTAAACAATCAGTCAGCATGAGCAGAACATATCCTTACGTTCACCGAATCTCTTCCTGGACAGTTGAAATTTAATTCCACTGCTGATTCTGCTGCGTAACGTCGTATGCGTAGTCGTTCGTTGCTGGTGGTTGCACCAGGGATGCGTTAACATCGGTGACGAAAGGGTTCGTCGAATGGAAGGGGTTGCTGGCATTGGTTTCTGTCGAGCCGTAGCTTATCACGGGTTGTTTATCTTGTTGCGCGTACGTGTTGTCGACTGGTGGCTGTTCATAATTGTTCCAATTGTCGGTTGGATCTCCAGTCAACGATGGTTGTCTCTGAAGTACAGAAAATGTATGGGGTTAAATGCAATAAATATTGTTCCCGGTCTATTATTTTTTGCTTGGATGGGTGGTGTTAAAAATATCGAATGTATTTATATTTAATACGATTTGAGAGGGATAAGTAAATGTAGTCATTGCGCGATAGAAGTGTACTCACTATAAACTCAGATTGCATTGTCTTGGGCGGGGGCGGGACAGGTGGTTTCGTCTGTCCAAATTCGTCCATAGCGATATTCTTCTGCTCTTCCATAGATGGATCAGCCCATGGTTGCAGCTCTCCGGAGCAAAAGATCGCGTAAAACGTTACACCAAATATGTGCACGCACGCCGCTATAATAAACACATTTTTCCAACTTTGAGCGTCCTGCAAATGCACAGAATATATTACCAATGGTGTAACAGCATTAAACATTGTAAGACCATTATATATTATTAATCGGTAAAACTGATCGAACGGTCGACTTTGATTTCTCAGAAGGAAAGCTCGAACGGCGTCGAAACAGAATCAAATAAATTAAGGTAAAATCTTGAACAATACCTTTTTCGCCGTGATATTGTCCACGAAAAAGGGTACCAGCAGGCCTGCTATCGTACCAATTCCGTTGGACATTCCCATCAAGATACTGGCGTATCTTGGCGCGATATCCAGGTGATTCACGTTGAATCCGGAAATGGCGAAGCCGCTGCATGCCACACCGCATGCCAGCGCAACGATCGCCGCTGTACCGTTCCTGTGCGTTGTCGCGTTGGCTACCACCAAGAAGAAGAGCGCCTCCATACCGAAACCGCCGCAATTGAATAGTTTCCGGACATTTGTCGTTGATAGAATGCCACGTTTGCGAATGTGATCGGCCAATAGACCTCCGCACGGCACGATCATCGTCATCAGCAAATGTGGAAGCGAACCGATTACGCCAGTCTGTAAAAATCGTTTCGATAACGTTCGTATCCATTTCCCGTCTAGGATGTTAATATTTATGCGCGGTGAGTGCGTCGTTCAAATCCCATTACCTCGACCAGGTCCATATCGAAAGCTTCGTGCATGAAACGGGCTTGAAAGAGTACAAGCAGGTAAAAGTTCCAGGATCTGCAGAAGTTGGCGACGATGATGGCGTGCACTGGCATTGACGTAAAGAATTTACGCCATGGTGTCGTGGAGAAAGTTGGCATTGGAAGTAGGGCTTGTGCCTGACCAAGGGAGTCTTCGATGTAACGAAGCTCGTGCGCCGAAATGCAGGGATGTTTCGATGGTTTCTCGAAGGCTAGCCACAGCCAGAAAATGTACCAGATCAATCCGCACATACCTGGAAGGTTTCGTTATTCTCCGTTCATTACTTTGTCCACGATATTTTGATTGAACTGTGTAGTAATCAGTGAATAAGCAATAAAGGGGAAAGATTTGGGAAAATCTAAAAATTGACTGGAAATTAAAAAGTTTAGACAGCTGTAGGATTTGAATAATTAAACTAATGTTGCAAATTATACTACTTATTTATAGCAAATTTAATCCCTAGTTTTGAGTAATTGTAGGCTAATAGAACCATTCCTGCGTACCATAAAAGTAAAAGGATGCCGTCCAGCCGAAGGTTGATGTCAAGCAACCTGACAGTGGCATTCCTATGACCATCGCTGCGTAAGAACCACAAAATGCCAATGTCGCCAAACGCGATCTCTCTAATGGTGGTGCCCAATATTTCCAAATACCGTGGCATGCTGGATACGTGACACCCTAAGTGGAGAATTATTCCTCATGAATATTACACAGAATAAAGACGAAAGTATTTGCACAGAAGGATATGGTAATAAAAAGAACTGAATTCTCTATGTTATTAAAGGTATTCATATATGCGGGGCGTTCTGTGACAATCGAACAAAAATTAAACAATCATACAATATTCGTAAATTACATAAAATAAGATAAGAACACAATGTACCCCCAAGATCAACAGTTTTTGTGAAAAATTGTGAAAAAGTGGTGTAAAAAATATTTTCTTCTGTACTGTGACAAGAGGAAGAAGCTATACGTTATTTTTATTCGGTTTCATATCGCAAATACGGATATATAATTTTCTTTCGATCTCACCTCCGCCAATCCTTTCAAGACCTGCACCATCATGTCGACAATCGGATCGACTTTCAGCGCACCGGGTACAAGTAAATTTAAGAACGACGAAACGGCAATCGCGAAACCGAATATCTTGTTCGCGGGATACAACGAAGCGAGAAATCCTCCTGGCACTTGAGTCACCAGGTATCCCCAAAAGAAAGACGAATCCAAGGCGCTCTCTGTGCCGACTGTCCAATTAAACATGAGGGTATGATTATCACCTTCAGTGGTGTTCTTCATGGCCATCTTCGCCATGCCCATGTTACACCTCATGCCGAATGAGATTACAAATCCTGAAACAAATATCAACGGATTGAAATGAAACTACTAACAAGTTCACGAAAATGTTTGAGCGATAAGGAACAGACGTTTGAACTTAAAAAAAGATAATAGTTAAATATAGTGTAATTGATAAAACCTCTTTACAGGTCTTTAGATTAAATTTCTCCTTTCCTTAATCGAATTGCAAACTTCTACCTTCATTTTTCTTTGACAATATTTTCCATTTAAAACGGAAGAACAAGAACCGTGCAATGTTGTTATTGAAATTGTTCGTCTGTTCCTGCAGGTTTAAATATATTCGAGGAAATCAAAGTGATTGCACATATCCTGTACAATGAATGAGACATCGGCTGAGATGGGATTGTAGGTTGTAGAGTGAACGAAAATTGGGGCGATAATGTGTATACATATATCGGGGTGCATTGATGTATTCTGTACTACTACAAACACACAACCGAATCACCCTCCGTAGACGTATTTGTACTAAAAGTAACGGAGAGGGATATCTCTTTTGCACATCACTCTGCATTTGGGGAAATCTTTCCCGCTAGGGAATTGTGGTGAGATAGAACCAATCAATTGAGATTTGTGTGCGTATAGACCCGCATGCAGACGGATAAAGTCGGGTAGCTAAGTGAATGTATTATTTGAAAATAGCGATGCAAATAGAAAACGATGGATTGTCGTACTCTGATTTTTCGTACGGTTTCATCCTTCTTCACGAAACAAAAATTGAATACTACTAGGGCTTTCTGTGAGAAATAGGCGATGGCAAAAAAAATAATATTCTACGATAGTTCACTTTCATACAGAATGAATGAAATATTCAACAGCTGCAGCTGAATATATTAAGAATTTTCAGCAACTCCATGCAGAAAGAGATCTCAATATTGTGTGAAATCGTATGTGTATATGTATGTTACATTGTTGCAAACTATATTCATTTCTCCTTATCGCTATTTTTATTCTTGCTTATCCTTGGAAAATACATATCACTACCATTGATATATCTAGTTTATTTTTTTATATAGGATACATCAGTGCTACATTTAAATTGATTTGTGAAACCACGAGGGTGAAAATACAGGGAGATACATGGTATTAAGAGAAAGAATGTTGAAAAACTTACCCATGCAGGCTAACGTTGCTATAGTGTATCTTTTCGATAGACATGGACATTCTGGCTTGCAGTAAGTATCAATGTGACGTAATGGGGGTCTTTCAGGTTCAGGGAGCGATTCAAACGAAGCTTGTCTACTGTATCCTCTCTCGTCTTCGAACCCCTTATTGTCTTTGCTACCCTCTCGGGGCATCTCGAATTCCTCGTAGCCAGCATTGCTTCTTTTGAGTCTAAAATTGTATTTTATATTTATTTCACAAAGTGTATTAAGCCTCCCCCTATTAATGTTTGATTAACTTTTTTATTCCAAAAACATTAACTACAACAAAATATAGAGCTGTGAATTGTTTCAAGCATTTCATCGATAGTTTTTCAAATAAATGATCTCTTGAGTTATGCGAAAAATGGTGTTGCTCTATTGTGAAGTATTTTATATTTCCTTCGAAACACATATGAGAGTGGACGTTCGTTCTAGAATACCATAAACTTCTTATGGGATATTCAAATAACGGGATTTGTATTGTCCACTGTCGATAGACCATGGGAAAAATTCACCTCGTACCACAGAGCTTGAATTTATCGGGGCACAACAAAATGCTGAAATATATACGCTAGTTTTGGAAGATTAAAAATTTAGATGAACATTGATATATATATATATATATATATAATTTACAATTTTTGCAATGCATAGTTTTCGTGGCATTACAGCAATGTCATTATTCAGCACAAAATGATTTTAAAACAGATTTAGGGTTTGTCTCAACCTGAAATTGATTGTAAAGATTACGCAACAAGAAAAGTTAAAGAATCACGTCGAAATATAGAACTGGGCTGTCTAAATATAGCCTTAAACGATTTTTCGTCTCCTGCACAGTGTGTACGAGCATGCGTCATATTACCCTGCAAATTTTTGCGATGCTTTGGACTTAATGGAGTCGAAGGCCACGAGGCTCGCCGCCGCAAATCCGGACATTTTCCAATTATTGGGGTTGCTATCAGGCTGGAAGTGATCACGTTGACAATTGGCAGCCCCTAAAACACACGAGCCATCACAGATCTGAAATGGGAATTCCCTGTTCGATGGAAAACTTGCCATGAGAATATTTTTTCTAGAGAAAAGACTATTGATATTAACTCAATATTTAAATTTTCCTACAATATAATACTAATCGTAGAATAATTATTGAACAATTTGTTTAATAAATAATAAAGTATTATCCTTTCAGAGAAAATATATATTTTTAACGCAAAAGAATATAATTAATACTTCGAAACAAGTGACAGATTGTTTTTGATGCAATTTACAATGCAATGATTATACCAGAACCAATAGCATTTTTCTTTTTGAAAACAATAAATTACTCTAAGAATATTTCGTATAGTATAAAAATATCATTCAAAGGATCAGTATTTCGAAATCATTTGAAAGAACCATATTTCCCATTAATGCAACGAAGTGTAAGGATGCTGCAATATATCTTCCATTTTGCAGAATCATTCGATTATATTTCAAACAATATTTTGCCATTGAACATTTATATCTTGAAATCACCGTACACATTTCCACCACCAAACACGAACTATATCTGTGTTGGATCGTTCATCTGCGATGTCGAAGCGCAAGGGGAGTTCCAGAGTAGGGGTGTTTATTTGGAGTGGCAGTCTCTCCAACCCTAATCCCCGAACTCTCCGGGGAACGTCTTCAGGGAGTAAAAAAAATGCGAGAAGAAACGCGTGGCCTTATCCTGGCTCGTATTTTTCACTTAAGACTTTCGTCGAAACATCAGGGTATATATCAAGGGTTGCAGCGAAACAGATAAAAGTAAGCTAACATAAAGTGTCAAATGCTTTATAGCTAAAAAATTTGAGGTCAATGAAAAGCGTCTTTATGCTACAAAAGTGTAATTTCTATTTCAGCACACAGATACGACATTGGTGCCTAAACTTTTGCCGCGTTACTTCATACCATGTACGAAGGAAGTGATTCTTATTTTTTGTCAGCCGAATGAAAAGTTATTGATTTAAAAACGATTTATCCATAGCTTGTGATAAGTGATGTCTTATTAAAATTAATGTTAAAACTAATGAATAACAAAGGAGCTGCGAATTCAATACTGGAACAATGTAATAATTGATTTCAAACTATTAGCCAACTATATTCTGTTTTCGTCATATGCTGTCGTTAAAACTTTATCAAATTTTTATACGGCAAGAATCTCTCCCGACGAAGCTGCTTTTAAGAAAGCGATCATTCGGTTTACAAGCATGAACGGTAAAAAAATTGTTGTTCGCATTAGCGATCCTATCACAAAAAGACATATTAGAGGACATTCTCGCATGACAATGGCTGGCGGATATTAAAATGGCACGTGACAGACAAAAGGCAGAAAATGCACAGCACGTGTGTTAACGAGTTGGGGTGGAACGACGAAGATGGAAACGACCGATTCTACTTAATGGACTCGCTGCACCCCCTTATGGGGTATCAGTTTCCTTGAATTTTCAACAGGAAATGGAAAATAGCGTTTCACACGTGCTTCATCGCTCACGTAAAAATTTGTGCTTGAGCACTGATCCTGGACATATTCATTTATGGAGCTGGTGTAAATTTCTCGTGTACTATAACAATTGTATACGTTTAAACAATTGCGACTAGAATATTCTCTTGATTCTTTATGATAAAGAAAGGATGATATTGAGTACTGAGAATATATTAACAAGAGAATAAAATAAAACCAATGAAACATATCGTGTGATATATGTACATACTTATATATATGTATATACATATATATAATTTTGCAAAATTGAATGAATTAAAGAAATGTCTGTCGAAATTCCGATCTCTACATATTTATGACATAAGTTCGAGATTAAGTACAAATTATTTCAGCTGTATATTTTAACTTTCAATTACAAATGTCGTTTTATTAGACTTATGAGTATCTCTACAAATTTTATCACCGAAATAGTAAATGATTTGCTGCACCAAGGGCCTTTGCAAAAACGGAACCCAGACTCATCCGTCTTTTTAAAGCCTCTAAATCGAAAGAGGGTGTTGAATGAAATGAACCCGGAGCCTTTGATGCACTTCCCCGGCAGATCAATACGAAAAAGTCGCTGACATTTCTCTGATCTCTGACATTTCCACGATGCGACCTTGGGTAAATCACCCAGGCTACATCCATGTAGATTCACGATTCACTGGACGAATCGATCCATCCGAATCCTCCATTTGTACACTTTCACTCGCACCATTGAATTCCACCATCGAAACTCCACCGAAAATTACACTGACCCCCGACAAACCAATGACGACGATGATCTTCCACGTAGATGAAAAATAAATGAAAATCCATCTCCATAGAACGAAGATCCACGTCAAGGTTCGAACAATAAAACCCGGTCGTACCTCGCGCCTTACCAAAATTTCGGTCTGGAACACCTCACTTATCACACTCCAAATATATCACAACATCGATTGCATGGCTTTGCCGTTTCGTTCGCCTTTCTTTCACGAGAATCCTCGGCCGCGGTGGCCGCACAAGGAAATCCTCGAGCCACCCATCGCAATTTTTCATCGGCCAAAGAAAAATCCAACTCGTGGCGTGCCAAGTCGTTAAAATTCAACGAAATAAAAAACAAACAGAGAGAAAAAATTACAAAGAGACCAGATAGTCGCACCACTCACCAATAATTAAGTCCAGATATGGTTACGTGCGGAGTGGGTAGCGGAAGCGCGCGGGGTACGCGACGGAGAACGTCGTCGACGTCGCCTGACGTCGTCGTCGTTGACGGCGGCAGCAGCGGGGTACCGCGAAGTCAGCTTCTCGCCACGGCGTCCGCGCAAGCGAGCGTCGCGACGCCATTGGGCAGTGTACGGCGACGCATCGATATCACTGGCCAATCGAAATTGGTCGCAACCCCCTTTAGATCGACCCCAGGCGGGGCTTTGTACCCCGACCACCAGTTTTGCAACAACAAAATTTTACGCAGGAACTGGAATCGTAACGGCATTAACGTTAATGTCCGCGTATCTTCGTCGACGGGCCTCGATCTCTCCAGCTTACTTACGTAACTTCCTGTAATTCAACACCCGTGGTACGTGGTGAGTTAAAAAATTGCCCTCCTGCAACTGGCCTGGAGGTGGGTAAGAACAGGACGACTGGGAACGAAGTTCCAGTTGAAGGGGTGGATCGTGAGGGATTTTCGGTTTCCGATTTGATTCAATTTTGCCTACGATTTTGTTTTATTTTGGGAGCTCTATTATGATGCTGGGGTAATGGGATTTGTCACGGGGCTGAAAATGGGCAGGGTGAGAATTGGTAACATCTAAATCAGTGGACAGGGGTTTTCTGTTCAGTGGATTACTTTTTATTTATTGAAGGGACATTTCCTTTTATTTGAATGTTGGTCGTGATTTTCAAGTTTGGTGGAATGGCATGAAACTTACGGCGATATGCTTTATTTTTAACGGAATATATCATTTACCTTGTTTTGTATAATGTAGAATGCAATACGTTCGTTCGCAGGAATTGCGCTTTTATATTTTAAAGGGGAAAGTATGAGGAGAATGGGGTGGTTAATCGTTTGGAAATATAAAAAAGTGCGTGGGTGGTTGGATGGCGTCTCTCGTTTCCTAGGTTGGTGCTTGTAGTCGAATCTTTAGGCTCGCATTTCTGAACGTGGAAGGATCACTGTTTCTTTGCATTATAAAGTTATTATAAAGTTCGATATACTGACAATGGGGTAGAACAACTTTTAGTTTTGTAGGTTTATATTTGCAAGAGACTCTTTTTTTATTACAATTCTTCTGTATGATAAGTATTGAAATAATGGAATTCTTAAAATTTAGATAGTAACACGAAACCACTACAATCTACTTACAATTAGTAATTTGAGATATTTCTATAATAAACTTGCATATAATTATTCTGGAATTAAACGTACTTATAATATAAAATCAATTTCGCTAATATTAAAAAAAAACATTATTCCGTACATTGTATTATCCTGGTATATTTCTGCTACTGAGAAATCTAAAAAAAAGTCTAATTTAATCTATACTGATTTGCTGATATTTTATAACCATTCAGATTTTAACTATTAATTATCTTTTAACATTGATAAAAAAGAACTCCACGAAAAAATTGATTATATTTTGTGTAGTACTTACAATAATAGAGCAATACGTAATGTGTGAATATTTAGGATGCCTGATAATATGTGGTCGGTGTAAACCTGTCTGATACCACTGAATCGTTTCCCCCTTCGCTTCTCGTCTGATCGTTGTCCATTTCTACTGCAGTAAATTTCGGCGATTTATCAGACTGCCCAAACCAGTTTTATAACTTTCATGTTCGAGCACTTAAGTACTTCAATATAAAATTCACACGCGAACACAATTAAGTTTAACAAAAATAAATTAGTACTTAAGCCATCTCCTCAAAGATAACTAATGGAATATCGTTTTACAAATATTCATTTCAATATCATTTTTAATACCTCTCTTACGGACAAAATGTACGCGAATAATCTTTTCCTCTTCGCAAATTTCTATATATTTACAACGTACACGTGACAGACAACTCTTCCAAGATATAAGTTGATAATAATTATTCGGAATATAAACACTTTATTATGAGAGAAATATTTGTAGCTACAGCAGAATATTAAAGCATGAACGGAAGAAAAAAGAAAATCCCGCAAAATTCTATAAAGTCCCCAGCGGATTAAATTAAATTCTTCATCGCAACATTAATAATCGGCCATCGCAAACATTTCTTACATTAGAGATCTAGCAAAGTAAAATATTTTAAAACGAACACTTACGAAATATTTCCAATCCGACACTAAATTAATCTTTATATACCTGCAATCAATGCGTTTGCAATTTCTAATTTTACACGCATCAGAGCATCGACGATCATTCGTGAACGTCAACTTTAATTCTATACTTCCGCTTCTAATTTCCTCGTCACTCCAATTACCAATTCTAAACATTATATTGCACACGCGTACCATTAGCTACACCTACCATAAATCACTAAGCTTCACATTCCCTTCCCATTAACGTTCATCGCCCATCGACTTTAAGAGTGATCAACTCTCCCCTAATAACACTGAAATAGTCTCTCCACGTCTTGGTGAACCCTTTAATATCAAAAACATTCGTTCCAAACATCCAATAAGTTCACGGAAAATTTCATCGTACATGTACGTTAGTTTGCTTCGCCAAGCCTAAACGAGCTGACCTGTCATCGAAAGGGATAAGGGAGAATGCCGTATATATCGACGGCTCAAATCTTTCGCTAGCAGTTAGGAACCGACTTGCATTGTTACAAACACAGAGTAACTGGGGTGGGCACCCTCTCTGGTGGTTGCCAGGAAATATCGATCTGGCCAGAGGGTTGGATGCTGCTGCTCTCAATGGTTGGTCTACAATACTTTATCTCCTATCCGGGGCCGGCACGCCTTAAATAACTCGAATTTCACTATCATTTTATCGTGATAAATGATAAGGCTCCAGCAGCAAGTATTCTTCTCGAAACGATCGTTCGTGTTTTATTGGCACTTTGCTGTTGGAATTGAGACCGTCCTTTTGTCACAGAAGCCTTGCATGCATTGAATTACTATTTTATTGGACATCACAATTTATTTCGAAAATTACACACACGAATTTCGTATGATATCCTACGTATCGTATGATTCTTAGATGAATGTATTTGTCGCTTACCAAGAATCAAGACGACTACCTAGAATAACATGGCGAATTATATTTAAAGGAAAGCATAAAGCAATATATTACAATCGGACATGTAACAAGCACCCCTTAGACTAAAAATGAAGAAACTACGGTAAGAAATATGTTAATATAAAACTCAATACATATAAAACCATCTTATCCCGCACTTATCGCTTAACCCCTAAATTCCAATGGCCCCTTTCGAGTCATCATTCTGTCATTAATCACAAAGTCATCCCTTTCCCTACACGGAACTCGAGCTGACCTCGTAAACGTCATCCAACTGTAGTCTCTTAATCAACGAGTTCTTCACGCTCCTGCACAGTGCGACGTATTGCAACAATTTCAATCTGAAATCGGCGTCCAGGTCGTTGATACGTTTCTCGTAGTCGCTGAGAAAATTCACGAAATTGTAATCCTCCACACGATCCCCTTGAATGTTAAACAAACGTTTGCCGGTTGTTCGAAATTTATCACGGCGTGTCGTTTCTTCCAGTAACGTTCTCTTCGCACTCTTTCTGCGGCCAGAATGTTCCGAATAGCTACACCGGCAATTATTCTTCCCGCAACAGCCCTTCGACAAATTCGTATCCAAATAACAATTCTTCGCACTCTTGCCATTCCTCTTCGCATTAGAATTTTGCTTGCGTGTCAAATTTTCTCTCCAATAATCCTCGTCGTCCTCCAATAAAATCATACCCCTCGTATTCAACGGCACAATACTCGAACGCTTTTTATTGACAACCGGAGAATTGATAGAAAATCTTTCCTTGCTTTTCGCCTGGTATTCACCTTTCGAAAGTGCCTCCCACTTCTCGCCAAGCAGATCCTGCGTGTCGGTCGACTTCGAGCTATACTTTTGACCCAAAGACATCGACGCCTTGATTATTTTCATTCTTTTGAACGCATCACGACCCGGAATGATTTTCTGACATTTCTCTTTGATACAGTCGCCAAACGCTTCCCTCTTCTTCTTTTCGAAGCTTCCTTCGGTGAACGTTTTGTCAGGAGCACCGCCAGAGTCGTAACGATTTCTGGTTGTAAAGGGACAACGAGTGGAACACGATTCACGAATTATTCTTCCCTTGTTCAGTTTCCCACTCGATATGCTGACGAGGTACCTGTCGTTTCTCAGAAACGTTTTCGACGTACCGGTTCCCTTGTCCTGCTCTTCGAGAAGCAATTTACGTAATTTCTTACGAATTAAATACTTGATCCGATCGATGGCCGGAAACGAGCTGCAGAGACTTTCGGGAACGATCGATCCTCGCCACAAACGATTTTTGTGTCGAGGAGCCGCGCAATCGCCATCTTCTTTGCCCATTTTGCGTCGCGTTTTATGTCTCGTGGAATTCGTGCAATGAAGATTCCTCGTGGGACACGAAGGGTGAGATTTAATAAAATGGTTTGACTTTCTGCCGCACTGTTGAAAGACCGGTCGCTCGCACGACGATTTCAATTTCTCGTTCAATTTTCGATTTCTCGTGGAGCAATACGTATTCGAAGTTTCCTCTTCGACGGAGGAGCACGATTCAGACGAAAACCGTTTCGAATCTGTTGTCCTGCAAAATACGAACAGAGATTCGGGGACGAAGGGGTGATTTTCTTTGGAGAATTTCGATGCCCTCGAATGATTGTCACTTGGCGCGATTTCGTGGTCACCTTTGGAGCCGATCGAATTTTTCTGACAATTTTCTGAAAGTTTTCGTGGGTAATCGGTTCGATTACAATCGATCGTTCTAGAACATCGATCATTGACGGAGAACGCCACGTTTGATTCGTTAGCCGCTTTCGTGTCGATGTTCATTTTCGAACACGGTCGTGTCGATATATTTCTCGGGTCACCCGGTGTAGCTATATTTTCGTTGGAAATTAAACTGGAACTCTCGGCCACTTCGAAGTTCAGACTTTTCTTAAGCGCAGTGCAATCAACGATATTCCTTGCTGCGACGTTACTAGTCCCTTCGTTAAGAGAAGAATTGAAAAGATCGTCTCCGCAGCAGGAACACTTGTCGCAGCTACTGTCGACGAAAAACGAATTCGGTGGGCAAATGGAATCTATGCTGTATGTTTCTTCTACTTCTGTTACACTTCCATTTCTCTCTTCTTTATGCGAGATATCTGCTCCCGATTCTGCAGCACGGTCCATCAATAAATCCTTATCACTCGATTCAGAAATTCTTTCTTCCTTTATCGAAACCTTTTTCCGTACTTCTGAACCGGAAACATTCCTCTCCGAGGCACAACCCGTTGCCTTTGAAATGCGTTCTTTTATTTCTAAAATTGGTTCCCTCGTGTTAGCGAAGTCCTCGTCTAATCCAGAAAGACAATCTACAATTTCATCGCCGCCAGCGAAATTCGTAATTTCCAATCTAGCGCACGGTTGTTCCTCATTTATCGGTGGGCTTGGGCAAAGGGCATGACAGGAACACCTTTCAGGATTCGATCGAGTCGTCGAACATTTTTCCATACTGTCACCTTCCTTCGAACTATCGGAACGGCTATAAGTAAATTCGCAGGACGCTGTCGTCCTCGGATCAGAATCCTCGCACATTTGCTTCTCTTCATTTACAATTCCTTTTGCATTTACCATTTCTCCGGGCTTGGAAGATTTATTGATAACCTCGCGTCTTTCTTCTCTACTCCCTCTGTTCAACAATACTGTATCCGTTTCTTCATCAAGTTTACTAAACTTTTTGTCTTGCTGGATTTGAACAGGAGCAACAGATTTTTCTTCTTCTTCGTGGCACATCGTTAATTCCGTGGGCAATGCAAAATCCGCGTTATCCTTCATTGTTCTACACCACACGAAAGTCACCTCTTGACTCGTTTCATTCTTTTCAATTACGTTTGTCCATGGACAGACCTTTTCCCCTTTCGTTAAACTTAGATTCGAGCAAGTAGAAAAGAACGCGGCTTGCCTCTCCTCGATATCATTCTCGCGTTTCGTTGCCTCTCTGCAGCAACAGGGATCAAGATCTTTGGAACACTCTGGCTCTTCAGATCGTCCCCGTGGTTTGTCGCAGCTTTCTCTGTCCCCGTTGCAAGAATCGCGTTTATGGACGTTGCTACAGGTTGGAACACGTGCCAAGAACCGTCGAACATTTGAAGCTCCTCTATCCTTTTGTCGTAGATTCAAGTCGACCCGTCCTGGTCGAATCAGACAATTCAAGCACAGCTGTTTGATCACAGATGCCTCCAGTTTCTTCAGTATGTCGTTGATGCAGGAGCAAGCGTTGCGAATATCGTTCTCGAATTTTCTTTTCATCAGAATTAAACAAGAGTCCGACAATGTTGGTTCCGCCTCGAATAATCGTACGATCAATTGATTCGATTTGCAAGGCAACGAGAGATGCGACACCATCGCTCGGTCTGTAACTTTCAAACAACCGGTGCTCGTCGTTTTGTGAACGTGAATTTTTATCCTCGAGTTCCTGGGAAATGTGCACCGATTAATGTTACGCATCGTTGCTGTAGTTAGTGTTCGCATATTTTCTGTTGTCCCCTGGTGATTAGAAATGACGAAATCCCGAGGGATTTCTTTGCCGTTTCGTGTCTGCGGTGGTCTTTTACTCTCCATTGGCTTTCTACAAGCACAATTTGTTCCAATGTCGTTTTTTTGTAGGATTTGGAAGTCGTGCAAATTTGATATTTCCGAGGAATGTTTGGGGTTGTTAGTAGTTTCTGGGCTGCTTTGTGGATTGTCCGAGGTATCTTGGTGCGGTTCGAAAATAATTTCGAAATTTCTAGCGTGAACTTTTATTTCTGATGGATTTGCACTGTCGACTTTTTCATTGCGGGGGGTAGTTGTACCACAGGTGCAGTAAAGAGTTGATGGTTCAATGGAAATGGAACCAACTTCGACGTCCAGATCGCTGATAGAGTTTTCTTTGCCGCATCGAGGGACTTGTGCATTTATTCCCGATTCTGCGTTAGTTGTTCTGCAAAATAAAGCTCCCGTGAAGATCTGAAGTTTACTTGATAATTATTTCAATTGGGATAAGATCGAATTGAGTGAGACAAAAGAGGTGAATTTAATTTTGTCCCACGATATCTATCAATATCGCCAATATTTTACATTATTTGATTAATTGAATAAAAAATACAATTCCTCGTCTCAAAGCATTTCTTTACAGAGACCCGATAATTCTAATAACAGCCAACCATTTAAATTCGAAAAACATAATAAAAAGTTCCCAAATAAATTTGCAGCGATTGTAACAGCAAGAACTAACAAGATCTTTTAAGTTCAATTACAAAAGGGAACAATACATTTTCTTTCCGTGGAAGTGATCCAACAAATTCAATCATTTTTACCAGAAGTCCCATAATATTCTGCTTTGATAACAGGTACTTTCCATCCATACAAATTCCCGAAACCCACAACCAGAATTTCTCTCTCAATCTGTAAACACGATCTACTAACGCGCAATCCTGGCACAGCCAATAGTCTCTCTCGTTAATAAACCTCCAGACGTTCATGCTCTTCAAGGCGTTCTGCTCGACGGCCAAGGAATCGGGATCCACTTTATTCGGCCCGGTGTTCAATACGACCGGGTTCGCGAATTGTGTCACCAGGCCATCCTTCACCAGATATTCGATCGTGTGCTTAATCACTTCTTTCCTGACGTCCGTATCCTTGGCAGAAACGTCGAAACAGGCGGCCCATGCGGCGGCTACGTCCAGTAATTTCTTCACGCGTGGAAATCGCCCGGAATAACGTGACTTTGAATTGCATGCGAACTCCTGCAGCACCGAGTGAATTCGGTTTTCCAAACTGAAGCCCAAAAGTGGCTTGAACACGTCGATACGTTGGCCGAGCTTCGTGAAATTTGAAGCTTCATTTCTGGTCGCCCGAGACGAATCCTAATCATTACGGAATTGTGAATTGCGAAATTTCGGCTCGCAAAGACTTGCGACGCTTCAACCCTTTCGCTCTGGAACCACGGCAAAATGAATATCAAGCTCGATACACGAAACATTGATTTAATATAATCTCGATTAATATCGGAAAGCCGTAGACCGTTTAATTACTTAAGGCAAAGTTTATATGAATAATTGCAGTAGCGACACATTGTTGTGGAGGATGTTTATGTAGTTTATATACCTGTTTAGCAAATCGTTGCTGAACATGTGACGTTGTATATTATATATCTTCTATAGCGAAAGGGTTAAAGGAAGGATTGGTGTAATGCGTTTGACATAAAAAACAAATTGATAATTTTTATGGTGTAGGTGAAATCTTTATTGTTCGATGTGCAAAGGCCAAGCCTAATTATTATAGACTTGTCGGTCGAGCAGTTTCGATATTTGTAGATTCGTAACGTTTTAAAGGAAAGAATAAAATCATATGGTGTCTATTGACCGTAATATCGCGTATAATTTGTTTGATGTTAGATTAATATTATTAATGATAATTTGAATAATATGATCGTTTCGCGTTAATCGTTTGCGAAGGCACTTAACAAGGTTTGAGAAGGTTAGTTGGAAAATCGATTCTCTTTCGCTTTACCACAAACGTTTGATGAGCTTTAAATCGTGCATGCGCAATTTCTTCGGTCATATCACACCTACACGTAGGATATTAAATTAATGTCTCGCATTATCTGAGATTTTCAAAATCGCTTCACCCACAATCGACATTTTGTGTCTCTTGTATGATAGACTTCGTAATTATCAGAGAACTATGAATTGAAGTTAACCCATTATACAGATGATTGAAGAAAAAATTATTTCGACTTGATATTGCAATTTCGTTAAATTATGACAGGGGAAACACATGGAAAATATAATCGAAACTCAATCTTATTTTAAACAAGATTTAACATTGTCGATCTAACATATGTTACTGTAAATTAATTCGATTGGAAATAACCAATTCATATACATTATTCAAAATAAGTTTCAATGAATACGATCACGAAATTCCTTAAAACCTGCTCGCCCTAATTCTATCGTGCTTAAAATACACTGTTACGCGATTAATAAACGCGAAGATGCTACCTTAATGAAATTGGGGATCCACTTAGTGTCAGAATAGTTAAATTTATGTTGGTATAACTGGTAACTGTGTAACCATCTCCTATTTCATTTACTCTGTGGTATTTTCAATTAAAGCGGTTCACCGCGACGATTGTCCCGCCCGAAATAGGAACAATCAAATGATTTTAATCGCTATGTTCCTGTTGGAATTCGTTTAATTTAATTTCAAATTAACGAAATCGAACTAACGTAATGAAATATTTCCGTCTTGCTTTATCGCGAAAATTATCAAGAACAATTCTAAACGGATGCAAGAATATTTATTATTCACGTTCGCGTTTACTTTTCTATTCATCGTACTTTCTCTTTACAGTAACATCGATATCTCGATGCGCAGCTATGGTTGCAATATTGCCAAAAGGTTTTATCGATTTCGTGTACCGTTTAATGCCGCGGACGCCATAAACAAGACAACTCATCAGCCGCAAATGTTCAGAGGAAAGTTTGCGATAAACTGATTTCAACCGAACGAGCTAATTTCGTTAAGTTGGAACGGGGGTCGGATAGCAAAATTGAGGGCCTAGCAAATATGCTAATGTGCTTTGGCTTAAGTGCGGCGCGGCGTACGCGAGGGTCCCTTGAAAAGGGGAGGGTGCTGGATGAGAAAAAAGAAAAAAAGAAAAGAGGGAGGATGGTGTTGAAAAGAGCCACGCGGACAAGCGAAAAACCCAGCAGCGTTTCATGTGACCTCACTTCAAATGACAGATGCAATTACCGACAGTCAGACATTACGAATGAAATGGGAGTAAGGGTAAATTGCCCGGGAGAAGATTTCGCGAAACGAAAGAACAAACATTTTTCCGGGATGCAGAAAAAATAGAAAGGGAGAGAGAAGAAAATATCGACGCTTTGTGACACAAAGAATTTCCATAGAATTTAAAGAAATCAATACTTCACGATTATTATTCGGACTTCGATTCAATATCATTGAAGGGAAAGTATCGGCAAAGAAATTATTCGTGCCGATTGTTCATTGCCAAGGCAGGGGGGGGGGGAAATTACGAGAATTAATTGTTATAGAAAAAACAGAGCAATAAAGTGAAACTGCAAAAGAGTATACTATACTAATTATTATTACCATCCGTCTTACAAACGTAATAAAAAAACACCCAATGCAAGGAACCAATATCGAAATGCCTGATCGGACGAACGGAAGATCGGGGAAACGAAAAAACAGGTCACAGTCAAGGTAGGAAGTGAAATAAAATCAAAGCTGTGGCGGAGGGACACGCGTCCAACCATTCCGAAACGAAGAATCGACCGACCCGCATAAAACGGACCCAGATCCAACCCGAAAGAGGACAAAGAGGCTGAACAGCGGAACAGGGACGGAGATCCGCGTTTCCAGGATCCAGGGTGAGACGGTTATAGCCCATTCACGTACACAGTGGCTCCAGGGGGATCAATACTCGTGACGACGAGACACAGCGTAACAACCCCACGCCTCCTACGCTTCGGGAACGCCAGCCGGCACGCAGCCGGCGAAAGAAAAAGGTCCTGGCCTATTGCGACAGGTACGGTCATTTGTGTAATGCAAAAAGGTAGAGCATGCAACGGCCACGAGGTTCCAAACGAAAGCGGGCGGCACGGTGGTGGTCATTGGACAACGATAAACCACGTCGCGAACTGTTATGATGATTGGAACGATTTGGGAAATAAGGTTTGGAAAAGGCAAAATTTGCAGTCTTTCCATTGGAGCGGTTTTTAATAGAGTTTAAGGGTTCAGGTGGATACTACGATGCGGTGGGAATATTAAGTTTGGATTTGTTATTTTTTGTACAGCGTGCACTTTCTATTTAATTGTAATAATTAACAATCGACTGGCTTTTAATTGTTTAAAGGATAAGAAGGAAACATAATTGCTTTAATTTTACTTTTTACGTGTTTACTCGTATGAACCGTTTTCTTTTCGTTAGAACGCCGTTCTTGTTTTATAATGAGCTGTGTAAATGAACGAGACAAGCCTTTTGTTTGGTTCCAAGTAGAACACAATTTTAATGGGGAACGTTGCATCGAACGCGAACATCTGACTCTCCGAGACTTCAGTTTTCAGGTAACTGCAATGGTTCACCTGAGCATACAAACGCACATAGTACGTTTAAAAGTGAGTCTGAATTTTTTACATCATTGCGTGCGTTACCGCATCGTTTTGGAAACAAAAACTGTCGACCGTTCAAAACTGTTTGAAACAAAAAGAGGAAGGATAGAAGCACCCTTTCGCGTCGAGCAAGCACGAATCATCGTGGATGTGCATCGAGAATAGTGATCGTGACACGGAAACGAGCCAAAGTAAAAACTTCCCCCTTGCCGGATGAATTAACACGCATCCCTCGAACGGTTTGGTCATTTAACTGCCGATAACATTTCCATTGACGTAAGTGACAAGGCTTATACTCGTTGACACAATGGCAGAGCGTCATTTGCAATGCTATTAAACCATTGCGCATCGAAGCTGGGATTTAAACTGTATGAATTTTAGTTTCGAAGAATTTTTTAAAATGTTAAAACATATATATAAATATCAGTATTAAATATTGAACAGCGCTGAAAATGTAATTTATAAAATTTTATGTGTCTGCGATATTAAAAATATGTTCCGAAAATATGATCGATGCCAAATTTACGTGTACAGAGCTTTGAAGAGTGGAATGCAAAATTTCGAAACTTAATCTACTACGTGATTATATAGATATAAAGCATTTGTCAAATAGGGGTTGTTAAGCGGATTGCCATCTAGACATCGAATAAGAAGCTGCATCTGATAATCGGATAACATTTCCTTTATCTCGTTTTCCTTCGAGGAAGGGAATCTTCTGTTTCTTCGTTTATTATTCTTCTCCTTCTTCCTATACAGGATATACATCCGATATTTTTCTCTCTAATAAGAATTAAAGAAAATTAATTGAAATTGTAGCAATTTATGGCACAAGAAAAATAGAAATATTTCAATAGCCCGAAGAATCTTTAGAATCGAAATAAGCAAGAAGAATATTTCTTTTTTAAAACATGATGTTCAATCACTGTTTCCTCAACCTGAAGCGAAGTGAGTAATTTATTGCAGAAGCTTACTTTCGTGATATTTGATTTCTTAAGTTATTAACCCAGTTTCTAACCCAGTGTCTCACACATATACTTCGTCTATTAAATTTTGATAAGCATTAGTACATCAGTCAATAAATTTAAGAGCGACATAAAAATTATTTAGTTACTCTTAATTAAATATTATTAATATTAATATATTATTCAAATATTTGTTACTTTATATTATTGCTCCATTATTTAATCGAAGTCGCAGCACATTGTTTATTATCAAATTCACCGCATCCTTTTTATACATCTGATAAATCGTATTCAGTAAAACTCGCGGATTTTTTGTCGTCCGACATCGCGTAAATAAATGGAATTGTTGACTTGCAAATAAAACCGAATATTCGGTGCATGAGAATATAATTCGATAGAGTATACATTCGTTCCCCAGCGGTACCACGACAGCGATTCGATTTCACAAATTGAATTAGAAGTTTGTAAAGCCAGACAATTAACGAACATTTATATACAACCATAATAAGGGCCGAGGGTCTTTTGATCTCTTAGCCCTTCTAATAGTGGTCCATTCCATTTCGTGATGGAGGCTTCTCGATAGAAGGTACTTGGTTAAAGCAGCAAACTGGTATTTGCCAAACCTCGGTTGCAGTATTAAATCCATCACAAACCTTATTATCCTTATATATAAAGAGAAAAACACTTTAAAATATAACGGGTTGGTCCCAGAATCGCTTGGTTCTAAAATATACAGTAACTATACTCCATTCCTCCACCTGACGTGGTATAAAAATTCCAGAACCTCGCACACCCAAGTCTCATGGTCCCATAAAATCTCATAACACTTATAATTTTACTCATAGGAGTTATGCTTCAATCTATCGACCCAAAATATTATTCAAATATCTGATTATCAAGAGAAATCTTATTATCAAGCAGATTATTCATGTCTCTCGAAATCCACATGCCTATAGAAAAGAAAAATAAAGTCATCCAAGTATAAAATTATGTTGCAAGCTATCAACTACCCGTAGCAGTACCAATAAAATATTATCCAAGTACCGTAAACATTTTGTACCAAGCATATTCTTTATCACAAAGCGTTCTCGTATCTCTACAATCCCCAAACCCATATAAAAGATATACACATTATTCACGGCATATCCAGTTGGTTCTCCAAAATAATAGCACAGCCTAAAAAAGGGTGCGATACAACGATTTTATTCCCCCGAAACATCTAGCATCCCCCGTAAGCAGCCGATACGTCAAAGGCTAAGGAATACTCCTATTCCTTTCAGAAGTTGCAGAATGTACCAGATACTCGGGCTCAATCGTAGAAAGCTCGTCAGAAAGCTCGCCTGTGAACCGACCTTTGCCCGTAAGTCGGTTTCACAAATGTGGGCCGCGAGATCGGATCGTTGGTGGGTATAGTGGGTGATAAAACAGGGGAAAGCGACACGGAAAATATGGATCAATACCACGAATGCGAACGAGCACAGCGCCGCTTCCGCTGAGCGAAAACGCGTGTCCGGACAAACCCGAGCCACCCAGCACTCGCGGGACCCTGTCGACGATCTTTTAGACGTGTATTCTCTCCGCTACCTTGTGATTTTGGGTAAGTACGGCTTAAAATGAATCCAACTGGAACGTACAATCACGTGTTTCATAGATATTTTTAGGATCATTTGATGTAAACATTAGTTTAACGTAGGTGTGAAAATTATGGTGGTTGGTCCTTTGTCGGTATCGACAAAGGGTTGAGACTGTATAATAGTTCACGTTTGTACCAGGTATTACGACGCGTTGTATTGCTGCTCTTTTCGATTTTTTTTTTGTCCTTTTTATTGGTGGAGTTTATTGTTACGTTCATTGTTGTATTAAATTATATATTATATGTCTATAATATATAATTGTACGACTTATTTTTACGTAATTTGTGTAGCAATGTTACGTAACAGTTCTCGTAATTGATAAACTTATCGAATGCAGAATTCTATAGTTATTATAAAACGCACCATGTCTCATATATTTAGTACGTTAAATGAATTGTATTCCGTAACTGTGTACGGAAACGTGAAAATGTTCAATTTGTTCCGAGAACAAAAGGGTCAAATTTAAAAGAATTTTTTACTTACAAGCAAAAAATAATAATAAAAGATAAAGTTATCATAGAGAAGAAGTACTGCATTGAACATTGTATGCTACTTAAACAATTCATTCGTAGTACTTCATTGTGTAATAATTGTTTTTAAATTAAAGACAAGAGGTTTCTTTCGCAAACACGCAACGCTTTCAGAAATTATTGTAGTAAATATTCGCCATACATTTGTAAGGAAACAGTTTGGGATAAGAATTTGTATAATTATTCTCGTTTATAAATAATGCAATGAGTAATTTCGTAAAATCCTTCAATTTTACCATGTTACAATATTAATTAACTCCAATCAACATATAATTAATGCAAAATTTTTAATCAGAATCACAATTTTCTATATGTTTCAGATATTCTTCGAAAATATGCATAGGATCCTGTTTCTTTCCGTGGCTGTTGCTGTTCAAGCATCAGTATATCTACCTTCCCCAATTAGGGTAACTTATTCAACACCTTTCTACATACAATAGCAATAAAAATTCCAAAACCATTGCTAGTAACAATATAAAATATCGCACGATATCAAAGCAACGATTGAAACAGTAATTTTTAACAAACACAAAATTGCATCGCTGGTGGATAATAAATAATTAGTAAATCATTACTGTATCATAAATATAACGAAAAAAAAGCCAACGTTTGCACTCTAATTGCAGGAGGAGCAACTATTAACTGACACTCTTCTACGAGATCTGATCAATCAGATGGGAAATGAACTCGCGGATGCAGCTGACTCCTATTTGGAGTATCAAGACAAACCGAAGGAAGTTCCTATCGAACTGCCCGCTGATTATGATGGCATAGACACCTTGAACCCCAATCCCAGCATTCGCGACCAAGAATACTTGCGACATAGCACATTGTGGAGTCACCAACGTGTCGGCAATAACGAGAAAGTAAATGAAAAACAACGAGTCAAGCCTGGAAGCATAAAAAATATCAAAGACGAAAAAGAAAATGCTTTGCCAGCGTATTGTACACCGCCGAATCCTTGTCCGGCTGGATATACTAGTAAGTGACTTTTCTGTACTTTCTTTAGACTAATATCCTATTAATTGATCTTCCGATACAAATAATCAATGAAGAATTTTCACCGTCAGTGAAACAGTTTAGTTTTACAATGAAATTGTGAAAGAAAGAACCGTAATATAAAATGTCAGAAGAAATTATGGAAACGGGAATAAGAAAAATGGAAGAGATCAATTACGAAATTTGATGAAATGATTCTTTGTTAATAGATGAGAATGACTGCATTATAAATTTTGAGAATACAGCAACGTTCAGCCGAGATTATCAAAGCGCGCAGGATTGTATGTGCGATACGGAACACATGTTGGATTGCTCGGTGGACTCTGCAAACAGTAACAGTCTACCTGGCATGCATATTCCAAACTCCAATTTTAACCAGATCGTTGACCAGTTCCAGTCTGTAAGAAATATTCTCTTAAAGTGTAACCTGTGTTTTTAAATCTTTTAATTCTACTTCTGCATCTAATTGCTCTAGCATTGTCTTCTTTTACCTGGATAAATTTAGAAATAATCGAAAGCAAATTTCGCAAGGGAAAATGAGGAAGTAAACATTTTTAAATATCGTATTAACTTCTTAGTTGTTATTTTTAAATTCTCCCAAATAATGATTAAAATAGATGGAAGAAAATGCTTTAGACAGTTCGAAATATTATATTTTTTTAATAATAATTACATGTTGAAAGTAATAAGTTGTATGAATTTTCTGCAGGAGGAAAATCCGTTTTTCCGAGGTGAAAAGTTGCCGATCGCGGCGAAGAAAGGTCTGAACGTCGTTTATTAAATAGAAAGATCTGGCATATCGAGGAAAAAGGAGACGTCGAAGTACGAATCAAGGGTGTTTTATTAAACCGTTTCAAAATATGTATATCAATGAATGTCCTCGGTCCAATGCATCATTTAATAAAATGGAAGCGTACGGATGATAGATGAATTACTTAACTAGGAAATGATTTTACATAAGCAGAATCCGGGTGCTATGTAAAATTACACAAATATTTTAATATCATACTGCTACTATTATTACTTTATGATGTAATGTATCGAAACAGTATCCGTCTAGATACATTAAATGAAGAACGTAACACATTCCCTATAAACGTGTTATGTTAAAAATTATATATACATATTCATATATATTTTGTTGTTACATTGTCAAATGAATATGGATGTTAAATAATTGAACTGTCTATAAATCTCGTGTTTCATATTTTTCTTCGATAACATAAACTTAAACTATATCAACTTGTGAGATAAACCTGTATTTATCGATTACGCTTTATTTTCGTAGTGATACAATATCGTTCACTATTTATAACTGTGAGAAATATATATACGTATATATGTGTACATTTTAAAATATTACGTTATATTTATTATGTAGTTCCTTGAATACAAAAATTGTATATTTATAAACTATACAAGAACGTTTGTTCAGTAGATTGTATACACGATATTTGTACAATACTTCTACATAATTATTACATTTACATTGCTGCATAAAATTTTTACAATTTCTTCAATAGTCAATAAAGAACTATATTCGCGTACAAAATTAGTATAAATAAATAACATTCGCCCCACGTATAAATTATATATCAACATGACTTAATTAACCAGAACAGGTAGAATATGATGCACGTAAATTGCACCTCTACAAATTGCATATTCTTGTAAAAAAGTATATAGAACAAAAAAAATACTGTTATTGCTTCCTAAAACTTTTCAGTATTGGATATATATTGTGTAATGCATCTTGCAATTCGGTACGATTCTTTGCTCCTAAAATAGAGATATTTTAATCATTTCATGTAATTACAAATATCCCGATTGACACTGAAATTGGAAAAAAGCTATCTTTACGAATCTCACCTGTTAGTACAATCTTGCCATTTACAAATATAAGCAACACCACTCTTGGTGCTACCATTCTATATATAAGACCTGGGTAAAGCTCAGGTTCATAGCTAGAAAACTGTCCATGTATATGATTTAAGTTTTCCAACTTAATAGGAAATTTTAAGTCGCACGTCGCAACTATGTTTTGTATCTTGAAGTTATAAAATTTTACCTACAATGATATAAATACAATATAGTAAAATTTGCCTTTTCTTAATATATAAATCTATTCGTTAGTCATAGCATATAATATAAAATACTAGTTACCGGAAATCCTAGCTTCTGTATTATTCTTGCGAATTTCCTTGTTGCCAAGTAAGAATCATCCTCGCATCTCGCCCCAGTACACACTAACTTCCCGGAATGAAAAATCAATGCCGTTGCCCTGGGATTTCTAATCCTCATGATCAAACCTGTAAATCTTGCTGGATTATATTCCGAATTTCTTGTCCTTGTATTAATATACATAAGTTTTAATTCAGTCCCTAAATTAACTGTAGAAACTACATTTCTGAAAAAAAAATATAAAAAAATGTATACATAAATCACCATTTGAGTAAATGAAAAATAGATTAATAATCATTTTCCATCGAGAAACAATACATATCAATCTCGGAAAATTTATCGGAGCAAATTAATTTCTCTGTTGAAATAAAAACAAAGAAAGGCTGCATCAATATTCTTACTTACTGTAAAGATGGCTCTATTACTTCTTTTGTACTATTAGCTGGCGTCATAGGACTGATCGTTGATTGTGGATTGACATTTTGCGAAGTGCTCGGCCGCGGTACATTAGTCTGAAATACAGAATTACAAGAAGCATATGAATGAATCACAACACGAATATACACGGCATGACCATATTTCTTAGTTTACCGATTGCGGCGGAGGCATAGAACCTTCCTCCATAACATTTTTGGCTGGGTTACCGAGTAACCTTTTCAATTCGTTGTCCCCTTGTGCAACCGCAGTCATTTTGTGTGAAGCCACTACTAAATAGCTATAAAAATCCTAGTATCACATGGGCTGCCGACCATTTTGAACACTACTCGCGTCTACTCTGTCAATTGAAGCGCTATCTACGTAGAATCAGCTGATCGTCCTTTAAATGCTTTATCTCAGGGTTTGCCAAGTTTTTCTCTTCCAAGAGCCATTGAAACAGACGAAATATAGGAATAGACAAGACATCTTATGGACTTTCGAGGCCCAACATGACTGACATGCCGACTCAGAAAAACCACGCTGATTCGAGCGTCCTCTGCACATGAACAGTGATCACTTGAAATTGTACTTTTAATTGAACTCTTAGATGTTATACTAGGTAGAGTTATACAAGTTTTGAGTTAAATCTTTAGTCAGGCAGGGCACATTTGAATCTATTCTAGTATTTAAGAACGGAGGATTTATTTTTAAGCTGTGTGTTAGTTTTCAAGACAGTAGTGTTCACCACTGCAATAATATTTCGTTGTCTAGTTCTTAAGATCATAGTATATATATTTTTTTTAGGTTTTGTTTCAAGAAACTGAATCCTCCAGCAGATTTTGTTTCAGGTTTCGATATGATATTCAATTTAGCGTTCGGTCGTGAATTTTCTAACCACTCCTCTTATTGTCTTACTTGTACTGCGGTCAGTTAGTGAACGTTCTACAAATTGACAATAATAGGAGATTTTTCTTCCTTACAAATGATAGTAGAATTAATTTTCGCCTAATTGGAGGGTGGAAGGGCCGTGGCTAGGGTGATCTCCAAGCGCAGTAACCTCCACGGTGTGAGGCCAGGGCAATCAATTATTTACTGTATAATTATTAAACGTTTAAGAGGCGTTAGATAATTATGGGGAAAATAATTCCAGCGATTTGACTGCATATTGGACTTAGGATACAATGTACAATAATGGCTGCTCAATGTTGTGATGACTCCTTTAGAATAGCTCCTGCCTATAGTTACATCGTAATTTTCAGACAAATGCTTGAATTGTTTATAATAATTGAATCGCTCATGCAATATGCTTGAAATTACGTGGGTCTTTACCATATTTACAGTTCCTGCTATGGTTCCGCCATCTATGCAGATCTCCTTTGAACTACTCGCGCTTCTTATTTACCTTAACGAGGGAAGACTCTCAACTTGTCGACTCGGATTTTAATATCCTTTTGCAGGTTGATAATACACAGGCTCCTGATGGTCTACGTAAAATATTAGGTGTAGTTATTCAGAAACTTTAAAGATATTAACAATTAAAGTTACATACCTTCAATGTAAGGCCATATCTTCTATAAATAGAGAAGTATTCTCAAGAAGATTGGTAGCCAAGTGAGATGGTGTATGGCTTGCGCCGTAGAGGTCTCGGGTTCGATTCCCGGTTAATTGACATTTTTTTTTTATTTGTGGTTTCATTTTGGCCACACTGTGCACGTTTCTGGATGATAACTAGTTCTTTTCAAATGTTAATAACTTTGAAACAGTATATCTTTACAATGCGTGTGGTGAACATGCGGTCCACAGTGTTTATGATCAGATTGGAGATAAACTGGAGTACGTTTCTAATTCCACGCATAGGCTCACCTCCCCACACACTGCGATCTTTATTATTTTGTCTTAATATATACAAACTCAAGAGTTTTCGATGTCGGTCCAAGATGCATAGCTAGTCCTGCAGGAATCAGTGTAGTTTTTGCATTCGCTTATCCACAACCAACTACGAGCACCCATATATTCAAAAATGTTAAGATATGCATGGTATGCTTCAAAATTAATTCCATGCCGCGAAATATTCTTTAACGTAAACCAAGTAGCTTTTCCCGACGAAGTTAAGAAGAAAATATGTCCATGTAACAAACATTCATTTATTGTGTGTCCGTGGTGTCGCACTTTCCTGTGTTTCAATTGCATGTATGACAACTATCATTCAGAAACATGCACAGTGTCGCCAAAATGAAACCACAAATAAAAAAAAAATGTCAATTAACCGGGAATCGAACCCGAGACCTCTACGGCGCAAGCCATACACCATCTCACTTGGCTACCAATCTTCTTGAGAATACTTCTCTATTTATAGAAGATATGGCCTTACATTGAAGGTATGTAACTTTAATTGTTAATATCTTTAAAGTTTCTGAATAACTACACCTAATATTTTACGTAGACCATCAGGAGCCTGTGTATTATCAACCTGCAAAAGGACATTAAAATCCGAGTCGACAAGTTGAGAGTCTTCCCTCGTAAGTGTAGAAATGGCCGAGGCCAAGTAGTTTGACTGATATCTGTATAGATGGCGATACTAATGATCTTAGATAAAGCAGACGGATAGGAGGTTTCGAACACTTGGATATAGATGGCAGAACTATAGCTACGTTGTGTGTAGGTTTGACAGGTGAAAGAGTGGCACGTAATTTGTACGTATACGGTTAACCTAATAAAGTTTGGTTATTTATGTCCTCCTTTATAAAATTAAGCTAATAAAGCTCGAAAACTGTTCGAGAAAAATTACACAATTGTTCTATATTAATCTTATGCGCTAATAGTTAAAAACTATCTTTATAAATCAATCTACTATAAATAACGTATGTGGCAAGAGTCTTCTTTCTTGCTTTTGTGCACGATGGGAAGGCCGGTCAATGCTCCTTACTCTTTGCCTGCATAACCTGCACACACACAAAACATATTAGTAAGTATGAAGCAGGAAAGAGAGCAATTGTTACAGGATCTTAACGAAGGGACTTATAAGAAAAGGCTACGAATTGCAACAGCCGGAATGAGACAGAAAAATGGAAAAAGTAAGATATAATGAAAGAGTTAAATATAATAGACCGGCGACACTACTAAGGTACCTGAGTAACAACGGAACAGGACATAATCAGCAATTAATAATGTAGGTAGGATGCGAAAGCATTAAAAGATATATATTCGGGGAGGAAAGGAATCAAAAATGTGACCTGTGCTGCCAAAGATTCCAAATGTTAATTCCATGAGCTGTTCATTTGTATAGCTGCAGCAACGGGGTATATTTTATCGTGTAGCCGACTCTCTCCCCTTTCATTTGAGACGTGGGAGATTAAAATCGGCCCAGTAGAACGCGAGAAAGCCCAAGCTACAGTCTCCAATAGATGTTAAGAATATTCTATAAAAGCGGTTCATTTGTTATAAACAATTGAAATGTTTGTTTGAAAATTACGCGGTAACTATGCACGGGCGTAAAGTAAATACCGAGGTGCCATTGTGTTATAGAGTGAGGTATGTCGCTAATCTTCAACTACGTAAGAACCCTTACGCTGCAATGCTTCAATCGCGACTGACGGGGTGCGAGTCGCGCGACGGCCGATCCCACTCCACGACGCGCCGGCGCACCGGCTGCGCTCGGTGGGATTCGCTATTTCTGTAAACCCTACTATCCGAGGATCATACCTACCGGGCTTCCACTGTTTCTGACCAACTTTTAGCCGAACCTGCGACTCTAGGGTCGTGGCGACTGGACTTGTGCGGGTTCTGACTAAGTTTTAGCTGAACCTACGATCCCGGGGTTGTACCTATTTGAGTTTTACTATTTCTGACCAACTTTTAGCTCGACCTACAATCCTCGTTAAAGAATTCTTTTGTTCTTATCGGGCAATGAAAGCGGGACAGCACGGGCGTGACGCTTGACGTGACACGCATCTCACTGTCAATTTTCTCACACCGATGCATCGCGATCAGATTTCAACTCACCTCGAGTTGAACAAAAATGCATCGCGCGACCAGGTACCATAGCTCAATTTTTCTACCGAAACGTTGCCCGATAAATAGCTTTCCTGATTCCCCCAAAGCATTTACATATAGTCACACAATCGCATGAATCTTGTCCCCAACACTACCTCAGTAAATAATAGTTCTTCAAGGGATCACAGTTCATGTGCAGAAGACGGTCGAATCAGCGCCGTTTTTCTGCGTCGGTATGACAGGTACGTTGGGCCACGAACGTCCATCAAATGTGTTGTCTATTCCTATATTTCGTCTGTTACCATAGCAGGCACTGTAGATATGGCAAAGATCCGCGTAGTTTCATGCTCATCCTTACAGATATTAATGAAATTATGAATTAAAATATATACATGGATATTTCATTTATAAAAAAGGGCGTCTTGAGGAATAAGAAAATATAATTCTCAAGGCGAAACATATATGCATTATCTTAGTAAGGAATTATCTCTAGAGCGTCAGAAAACGGAAGAAACGACATAAGAAGTAGAATAATAAATAATACATAATATTTATAACTACAAATAGATACAAAAATATAAATTCAAAAGTCCACGTAAGTAATTACAGTGGGCAGTAATGCCTAATGTTCGCTGGCTCGGGGCTGCCGAGCAAACCCTATTCGGGGATGTAACTTACCAGTTCATGATTATAGCTTTTCGGCCCGTTCAGTTTAGATTTACCATTAAACAAAAATTCGAATGCAATCAACAAATTCGTGAAAAATGATAAAAGTAGTATAAATCATAATAGACAAGATCTTTAAAGAAGACAGTACTTAAACATAAAAATTATAAAAATATTTTCTAATTTGTAATTAAAAAATCAAATTATACATTGCAAATGTAAAATCGCGAAAGAAAAATTCTTGAAAAAAAAATGGATGTATAAAGAAATTATTGTATGTATTACATCCCTGATACCTATCATTACAATCGACCGATCGTATTTAAAAGTTTGATTACATTCATGGTTGCTAATGGCAACGATAAACTGTATATAAACACACATTTCGGAGAATGTTTTGATTAGTATACAATATACAGGTGAAAACTAGTTATCTAATAATATTCCTATTTATTTAATAACAATAGTTAGCGAATTTACAGTAACAAAGTGACTATCACTATGAGCTCAATCTTTGGCGGCAATGATAGCAACAATAATTTAAACGTCATTATTTTTGACGCTTCAAAAAACGAGAGAAAACTGAACGAAGAATTCAAAGTGTTGCAAAGAAAATTAAAATCAAAATGGACATTTGTCGAGTAAAACATTATTAATATATCGCAACCAAATATGTTTTTCAATATTCTTATATTATATTTTTATAACTGCTGTGTTTTATTTTAGAAATAATGATGTATTAACAGAACAATCATTATCCATGGGCAAAATATTAGTATTGCCCGGTCCACGAAATAAATTTACCGAATTAGAGGTGAATTCGATCAGGACATTCTTAAATTCTGGCGGACACGTTTTAGTTATGCTCGGTGAAGGTGGAGAAAAGAAATCGAATACAAATGTGAACTTTCTGTTAGAAGAATTCGGCATAATGGTGAACAATGGTACATTCCATTTTACTATAAAATTTTGTAAGTGAAATGAAAAATGCATATATATTAATGAATGCCTAATCTCTAGATAGTGTAATACGCATGAGTTATAATCAAACAATGCATCCAAAGGAATGTGTGATTTCTCAAGGAATGTCCAATAAATCTATATTTTCAAGGAGTCATAACGAGTACACGTAAAATCATACAAAATTAAATACTAATTGAGCAATTGTAATGCAACATTTGATTTGCCTTTTGTTTTTCTTTCAGAGATATGAATTTCTTGTATCCGTATGGCGCAACTTTAAATGTAGCCCAACCATCCACTGTTGTATTATCCAGTGGATCAGTAACTATTCCAACAAATAGGCCTATCTGCGCTTATCATTGCAAAGAGACCATTGGAGGAAAACTACTTGTTTTAGGTTCGTCGTTAATGCTAACCGATGCATACATTGAGAAGGAGAAAAATGATGCACTGAGAGAAATGATGTTTGAGTTTTTCGAGTCCAAAGATATTGTTCTTAAGGAATCTCAAATGGACAATGTGGACGTATGTTATCAAATTACAATAATTACTTACATTACATATATATATATATCTATTGTTACTAACTATTGTTACTAAATATAAGTATCTATTGTTACTAACTTTCACCTATTGTTACTAAATATGATATTTAGTTCTGGGAATACAATTTTATCCCTGATATAACGCAACAAGCAGACAATCCAAAAGTGTGTACTCAGGATATGGATATGATGGACAATCCCCATGAATACACCAAAATGTTTAAGCATCACCTTTATTCTATAACTTTGGACATGGTACCAGCCTGTATAAAAGCTTATGAGATGTTGGGTGTGAAACACGAACCGCTTACTTTGATTGCACCACATTTTGAGGCACCATTACCATCTACCCAAGCTTCAGTAAGAATTTTGTTCTATTTTTTTTTTTCATTTATTATTGTCATATATTTCACGTTCACGCTAAGATAATAGGAAAATCTATTTAAAGGTATTCCCTCCAAGTTTCCAAGAATTACCACCACCAGCATTGGAATTATTCGACTTGGATGAAGCTTTTAGTTCTGATTTATTGAAATTATCTCAATTAACAAATAAATACATGGCAACGAAAAATCTATCAAAAAATATGGAGCTGGAGCATTATATTAGAGAATTTGGAAGCATCATTAGAATAAGCAATTCAGAAACTCATACAGCGAAAGAAGTACTGAGTGCAGTTTTTCAAAGTATCTGTAGCTATAAAGCGATGCATGAATAAAAAAAATATTCTAAAATTGTCAGTATTACGTTTTTATTTGACTTGCATAAATACATTCATCCACCAACGACATATCCTAACAGCCATCTGCTTACAGATCTGCAACAAACATGGACAGAATCTGTATCCGCTTTTGGCTTGGGTTCTGCCGTCGTATTCTGTACAATCGATAACGTAGAGGGCAACATAAAAACGCATAAGAGATATAAAATTACCGACGGGATGTAATAGAAGAAACCTCTGCCACTACGCAACTTTTTATACTATGTAACCCCAGATACAATAGGGACATTTCGAATTTTCGTTGGCAAGAGGCCTTCCGCCCAAGTGTATTTTCACGTTGAGCATATTCGCCAATCGTCATTCTCATTTCCAACCAATTATTACCGGGGGTATCGCCTTCGTTTTCTTCTGGAAAAGTCAGGCGTGCACTTGAGTGTCGTTTTCTGTCAGAGTGTTTTACTATTACAGAAGATTGAAGAAAAATGTTCAGACCAGGGGCAGCTCCGATCGTTGTATTAAGTATGTTAAAACAATGACGCTTTTGATTTTCGTTTGTTTCAATATTCACTGGAAAAATATCTTGTTTCATGATGTCGTGTGCATTTATAATCGCAGGTCAGAATACGAGACGGGATACCGGCCGGAAAGTTCAGCGAGAAAATATCCAAGCCGGAAAGGTAAGTCTACAGGATACACGACTTACATGTATTTACCTTTTAAGGACTTCATCAAATGTCTTGTCGCCCACGTGCATTTTCTTCGATAAGAACTGGAACCATCCTAATTATAATTAATATCTGTGTTACGCCTAATAATATTTAAAAAATCTGTATCGCAAATGTTCGTAACTTCTCTTTTTGTAAAATAAATAAAACATGTCGGTCTTAGTCTGTAATTTTTATAAACAAATTCGAATATATCATTGTATGTAAAATTAAAATGCAGACCATTTAATATTATTTTCTTTACAAAGGCTATTGCAGACGTCATTAGAACATGTTTGGGACCACAAGCAATGTTAAAAATGTTAATGGACCCGATGGGTGGTATTGTTATGACCAACGATGGAAATGCTATATTACGTGAAATTACGGTACAACATCCTGCTGCAAAGTCGATGATAGAAATAGCTAGAACTCAGGACGAAGAAGTTGGAGATGGTACTACATCGGTCATCGTATTGGCGGGAGAAATTTTAGGTGTCGCCGAACCTTTCCTCGAGCAAAATATCCATCCTACAGTTATAATAAGAGCATTCCGTCAAGCTTTGGAAGACATTGTGGACATTCTTAATAAATACATCAGCACGGATCTGGACTGCAGTGACAGAAGCAAAATAATTCAAGTCATAAATTCCTGCGTAGGAACTAAATTTATTGGGCGCTGGTCTGACTTAGCATGTCAGATCGCTTTGGATGCAGTTTATACTGTTATGCTAGAGGAAAATGGCAGAAGAGAAATAGATATAAAGCGTTATGCAAAGGTGGAAAAGATTCCTGGTGGTACTATCGAAGACAGCACTGTCCTTAAGGGAGTCATGTTTAACAAAGATGTTACTCATCCAAAAATGAGAAGATATATTAAGGATCCAAGAATTATCCTATTGGATTGCTCCTTGGAATATAAAAAGGGAGAATCTCAGACTAATGTGGAAATAATGAAAGATACAGATTTTACTAGAATTTTGGAATTGGAAGAGGAGCATGTTAGAAAAATATGCGAAGACATAATATCTGTAAAACCTGATGTGGTAATCACTGAGAAAGGAGTGTCAGATTTAGCGCAACATTATCTTGTCAAAGCAGGAATATCAGCTATTCGTAGATTGAGAAAGAGCGATATTAACAGAATTGCTAGAGCTTGTGGTGCAACCGTTGTTAATCGTACTGAGGAATTGCAGGAGGAAGATGTTGGAACTAAAGCTGGTCTTTTCGAAATCAAAAAACTTGGGGACGACTACTTTTGCTTTATTACCGAGTGCAAAGATCCGAAAGCATGTACCATTATATTAAGGGGTGCAAGTAAGGATGTATTAAATGAAACTGAAAGAAATTTGCAGGATGCTCTTCACGTTGCAAGAAATCTCCTTATTGAACCGAAATTGGTACCAGGTAATTATTGACTTATTATTAAAGATTTAATTACCAAAAATTTCCATGATGTTGTATTAACATTGAATTTCTATTTTCATAGGTGGCGGAGCAGTGGAAATGGCAGTATCGCTGCGTTTAACAGAGAGGGCATCCAGGCTCGCTGGTGTAGAACAGTGGCCTTACAAAGCTGTAGCTCAAGCATTAGAAATAATACCCAGAACCCTTGCACAGAACTGTGGAGCAAACACTATCAGAACATTAACTGCATTACGTGCAAAACACGCAACAGCTTCAATTACATGGGGTATTGATGGAGAAACTGGTCAATTAGTAGATATGAAGGAACGTGGCATCTGGGAACCTTTATCTGTGAAGTTACAGACGTACAAGACAGCTATTGAAACTGCGATTTTGCTGCTGAGAATTGATGATATTGTATCGGGAAGCAAGAAGAAGAAGTCGGAAGAAGCTACTCAGCCTGCACAAGTTACAGAAGAGTCTATGAAGGAATAGAAATAGAAATTCATATTCTACTCGAAAAGCTTTTATTTGCGTTAACATTTAATAATTCATGTTCACGAAAAGCATTATTTGCTTATCTGTACGCATTTTCATAATAATAAAAATACTTTGATAAGGTATTTAAACTTGATGAAGATATTGTTTTTATCTATATTTTATATATACTAATTTTGGCGCGTGAATTCCTCAATTATGGTACACTATTTATTTTGATTAAATTTTCTAATTACTACTGTAGTAATGTGTTTCATTAAGATCGCAGATCTAACATATTATTAACGGCACGTACATTTGTATCAACAATCTGTCACACTGTTTTACCGCATGTTTAAATATACCATACAGGAATAGAAAATTGCTTATACGTTCTCCATTCGCTGTTTCTTATTTACATCCTATAATAACATTCCACTTATACAAATAATTTTGTTCTATAATAAACATTATGCCGTACAGACAGCATCTTGTTTCAGATATATCAAAGCTAAATCATTTTCATATGCAAGATAGAATTTTCTTTTGTGACTACCAAAAGTGTTATTACAAAGAAGTTAAATAACTCGGTATCTAAGTCATAGCATATCATTAATTTAACAAAAAAAGATTAACTATTAAAGTAGCTAATGATTAATTATATATTATCACAATCGCTCGAGCATTTTAAATGATTAGAGAATGTTCTACTACGAGAGCGCGTTGCATTTTAAGGAAGGTGGCGTTTCACGCGACACAGGTATATCGATTGTGTGTGTAGGGTGGCCGGCATGAGTGGAGACCGACGAATGGGATACATTTTTGTAACGGCTCTTTGCAAAACTTAAAACTTTGGATAGACTGAACGATGAGCATGAACGTGAGATGATGCCAGGCATGTCTCGCCAATTTGGAACTTCAAACGGTGGTAAAAATCGACTTCCTTTCAATTGTTTGTTTTTAAATCTTTCTAGTCAATATCGTGTCGATGTTTCTGTCAAGGCTGGCAGATGTTTAATATTTCTTCGCGATTTGATACGATTGAGGGATGCAAACCGTATCGGCAACGTATTTAATACCCGATTATTCTGATCTTAACGAGAACACATCCACGTGGCTACGTGTGTATGGAAGTGATTTTCATACCTGTTTACTACAAGATTGACAGGTGTCTATGTTCTGTTAGTTTTAAGTAAAACGATTGTTAATAAACAATTATCATGTAGTATCATCGTGCATTGATTTTCAAAGTTGAAGGAAACATGTTTGTTTCTCATTGTGTTTTTTTTTATTTGAAGTAAGAACTATATAAGTATAGTCTTTCTTTTTTAGGTGTTTTCCGTTAGAAACGAATCGTTCATTATTTTGTAAACATTTATATTTATTTTCTAATTCATGCATATATATAGATATTTTTTTAAACAATGTAAATTTTGTGAGAACTTATTTAGAACTAATTAATCATTAATCATTTATTCATTAGTGTATATAACGCGTTTGCTGTTTCAATAAGAGAATGAACAAAATTTGTGATAGTGGTGAAGTAATGTTAGCAAAGTATAATGTTTGTACATAAAAATCTTAATTTATTAATTAGGCCCAGAGTGGGACACTTTAATGGAGGTTCACCATGAGCCAATTGAAAAAGATTACGAATTGTTGGAAGAAATTGGCAAGTAAGTTATCTGGGTAATTCAAAGAAAGAAAGATAATAGTGGATGGGACAATAGTTTTAAGTTGTTAATGTAACTCTGATTTGCAGGGGACAATTCGCTATAGTACGAAAATGTATGGAAATAAAAACCGGGGAGCTGTATGCTGCCAAAATAATGAGGAAAAGACGAGTTGCCAGAGGCGTAGCAGCAGCAGACATTGGTAAATATTTTTAAAAACAGTGGGGTGTCCGATAACGAGCTAATTTGTTCTAGCACCTTGTTCGTTATAGCATACATGTACAGAGTCGGGTCTCTATAATTTGAAAACCTTTACAATAACAGAGCAGAACGGGCAAATATGAGTATTGCAAATTTAATTAATAATGTTTAATTTGTATACATTGCACGCGTACATAAATTTGTAATAAACTTATAAAGAAGAACAGGACGATAAGGTATCAAGTCGATTTATTTTGGGGAACTGTCTCTTGCAAGGGTTTTGATTTAATCAGGAAGAATGTTCGCTATAAGATACGCCACTGTACATGAACATGTTTTTGTTTCTTGGCAAATAATGCTTGGTTTGTTCGTTTCAGCTCGAGAAGCAGGTTTATTAGCACGACTAAGACATCCAAATATTGTTTCATTGCACAAAGTCGTAGACACAGGCACAACGGTTGTTTTACTTTTAGAATTAATTTCGGGGGGAGAACTTTTTCATTGGGTACCATCAGGCGAATTAGAAGCTGCACATGTGGTTTGTAACTTTTCCAGGAGTGTATCCAATAATATTATTGTAGTAGTTACATTAGTTTACTTACTATAGATAATATTTGTTTATAGGTTCGTCAAGTTTTAATGGCGCTTAATCATTTACATTCTCATCAAGTTGCTCATTTAGATATCAAACCTGAAAATATTCTCCTATCATCTCCTCCGCCAATGCCCAATATAAAATTGATAGGTAATTTTTGTGAACATTAGTAATTCGCTACTTCGAAATGTCGCATGTGAATGTACAGTTAAATTATGTAAGAAATTTCTTCATTTTATATAGATTTAGGTCTTTCGCATCGATTAGTACCTGGATCTGAACACAGGGCTTTGTTTGGAACACCCGAGTTTGTTGCTCCCGAAATTGTAAATTATGAACCACTCAGTTTGGGAACTGATCTATGGGCAGTTGGTGTTCTAACTTATATTCTTTTAAGCGGCGCATCACCCTTTCTAGGTGAAGATAAACAAGAAACTTATGCAAATGTTGCTGCTTGTCAATATCAATTTGACAATGAGTATTTCAGTTCAGTATCCGAAATTGCCAAAGACTTCATACGGTCCTTGTTGATCAAGGATCCAAAGTAAGTACAAGAAATTTGGAAGATAATTCAGAAACTTAAAAAGATAACTGAACATGGAATGAAATAACAGTGGAGACTTTGACTTTCAGAGAAAGAGGAACTGCAGAATCGTGCCTTAAACATCCTTGGATCCTCACGGTCGGTTCCTGAATGCAATATTATTTCCTTTGTAATTACCCGAGCTGACTATAACTTTCCTTTCTAATTGGTCGCATTATTTTTTTTTTAATTTTTTTACGAAATAACGTTTATTTATGTACATTATGTGACTAATCCTAGTATTATTTATACAGTTACATTCAAATTATACTTCATCCATATACATTACTCCTAACAGAATATACACTAGTTAAGTTAAATGTAACAAACTCGTTTACTGAGTATTACATGTACCTCAATTACGCCTTAAAGAATACACAACTGACAATTTTTCGCAAGACATTATGTGAGATTATAGAGAAATGCCTATATCTCGATTATATATTTTCAAGAGAAATTTTCTTTATGCATGTCTATGTAAAAATATATATTTTCTCTATTATATAGCGTAGTGTAATTAGTGAAACAATGTTTATGCAATAATGTAACACTCAATAGGTCTATTTTTCATTTATGCCATTCTGTAGGAGTCAGAAGCCTGTCAAGGTCTTGGTGGAGCTATGATTAGTGCCGTTAAACGGGGCTGTGTTGAAGCTGTATCTCAATTATTATTGCAAGGAGCGCCATTGAATGTGAAAGATTCTGTGAGATTTTCTTAAATGTATATCTGTTGTCCTATATGTATCCTGTAATTGAAGTAAATAATTGTGTTATTTTAAATAGAAAGAGGACACGCTTTTACACATAGCTTGCGAAGCCGGTGATGAAGGGATGGTGTCTTTTCTAATAGAAAATGGAATAGATCTGGATACACCAAATAAAAAAGGCTTAACACCCCTGCACGTGGCTGCTAGGCATGGTTTCATTAATCTCGTTAGACATTTGTGCCTTGCTGGTTGCGACGTTGACAAGACAAATCGTGGAATCAGAGCGGATGTGACAGCAATCAAATATGGACATCCTGACATTGCATCGTTGCTGGATAAGCTTCGAAATGTATGTTTTTAAACGACCACTTCTAATGCATCTTTTGTTTGTTCTAATGTCGTCTTAAATTTTAGCCCATTCAACGTGAGAATTATATTAAACAGCTGCAACCAACACATAGACCAATAGATCGTCTGCACATTAGACTCTTAGGTCACTGTGCATCAGGAAAATCATCTTTAATAAGCTCACTAAAATCGGGTATTTTTAGCTTCGGATTCTTTAGAAGGTCCAGAAGTCAAAATTATACAGCAAAGGTAGTTATATATTTCGATCTGTTAATTGCAGTATAGAAACACGGGGCAATTAAAATGTCGATGATAGAAGAAATTAATTCTTTATATTTAGAGGGAACCAAGCATTGAATTAGATGTAACAAGCAAGCATGGTTCGCTTAGTTTTGACTATAGCGACAGTGAATATGAAGGTACACAGGGTGTAGAATGGAGTCGCGGTAATGTAGGTAAGAAATTTAATGTCTTTCTCAGCATATTTTCTTTCGTGTTCAGACGAAGATCAATTATAAATATTTAATTGAATTTACAAGGTGGAGAGTGCGTCTTTTGGGAATTATGTGGTCGCGAGGAATTTCTGGCTTCTTATCACTATGTACTCACTTTTCAACAACCTGCTGTACATCTTATTACCGTCAGCCTTAGGGAACCTCTTACTGTACAGTTGCAGCAAGTAAAATTTTGGCTACGTTTCATTTCAGATCGTATTGCGGCAACTAATTTTGGTAAGTTGAATAGTGTTTCATATCGAAGTTTAATTACAAGAATATTTATAAATAGTACATTCCTCAAATATTTTTTTTTCCAATCACAGGTTTTGGTGGCAAATATAACGATGTTAAGGTAATCTTGGTCGGAACTTACGCTCCAGAACCTCTTGCCCCAAATTCAAATAGTGGTAGTCTTCTTGCACCACTTTTACCTTTTTTGAAAGAGTTCACGCCAATTTTGGGGGATGATCCTCAAATGGTCGCACTGGATGCAACTAACCCATCTAGTCCTGGTCTGAAACTTCTAAGATCTTACTTGAATAATGCAAGGCTGGAATTTTTAGAGGTGACGTGATTATACGATTTATGAAAGTTATCATACTCTTCACATCTCTTACACATACTATAAAACTATTATCTTTATACTATTAGTAAGTGAAAATTGGAAAAATATTATTACGAGTTCCTCGACTTTGACCGAGTTCGGTTAGTAGCTCGAAATTAATGCCAATGATACATTAAGTTCAATTCTATATGACAAATTGCAATGTAAAATAATATTTTGATCTAAATTTTTTAAACACACCAAATTAATTAAACTATTGCATGTCGCTATACAGAGTATGGAATAAAGGACAGTTAAAATTATTTCACGCCTGATTTGAATTGAGAGTATAGGATGCAGGTCGCGTTTAAATATGTATTACCACGTTATTGTTCTCCGCTTCAAAGAATAAACAGAGTGATCATGTCTAAAGTAATTATAATTTAATAAAACATTTGAATGTGGTTCGCATCCAAAAGTCTCAGTCTAAAACAGCAATCTTAAAATCTGCAATCACATCATGCTTGATTGCACAAGCGACTCGTTCAGTAAAAGAAAATCGGATATTTCACTAAAGATTTCGCGCCCAACATATAAAATAATCAAAGGTTTAGGTTCAGCTTGATTTATTTGTGTACATAATTATACTTCCACATTTTTTTACAGGGATATCGCCAGTGTTTGTACAGCATGCAATAAATGTGTGCATTAACATTTATAAAACGATTCTGATCACAATCGGATCATTTCATTTGCATAGCGCCAATTACATTTATACGATTCACGTCTCTTTGATTACAAATCCCGCAATGTTAATACTACAATGTTGAAGCATTCATTTCTAAATATAATTCAATGGTTTTTGTTGAAGTTTTGTGATTGAGTAACCCATGGTCATTTCACGATGCATGGTTGATTTAATATATATGTACAATTAATTAAGCTCACCAAATATGATACTTTTTAATTATCCATAATTTTCTATTCAAATAATTATTTGCGACATTCAATTAAGCACATTCCTGAATCAAAAGATTATATATATATATATATACATATATATAAATTTTCTTATATCTGCTCTCACTCTACCACATGATCAATTTACTAACAACATATATTTTAGTTGCTGATTATTTGGTCATTAACGTTTATTAACATCAGCCTTACTGCATGCAATGCATGATGTAGGAAGGACCGGAAGTTGCAGAAAGTATTCTCCGACGTGACACGCCGCGGGCTGCGGCCTCGTACGTGCCTTTGGCGAATCTTGATAAACAGGTCGAACTATTTCTCAATTCCTTTGATAAAAGTGATGCGTATAATGAAGCTGTAATTTACTTAATAATTGCTCTAATGCTTTATCCCATTAATACATACTTGCACTACCGTCCAATGCAATTAAGATACTACTCTTGTATATATTTTCTGCATCCGTGTATTATTTCATATATTTCTCCCTTGTAATTTATTGTTAAGGATTTATTGATCTTATTATAGAGCGCATTAGTCTGGACTGGTCTTGCTGAATCTTGGAGATCGTATGTGCAATCTTTAGAAGTATCTCCAGTTATGCTCACGCAGGAAGAATTTTTGAAGGAAGTGAGAAAAATTAATCCATTAGTTTCTTTAGAACATTGTAGACACCTTGGATTGCAATTACAGGTTTTTACACATTTTTATTATGTTTTGGCGAGCAATCTCTTATTCTTGTTACATTATTTGGGACGTTAATTTTTAGAATTTAGGGGAATGTTTGCTTCTTCCTGGGAATTTAATAGTTTTAAGTCCAGAGTGGTTCTGGCAGGATGTCATAAATTGGCAATTAAGTCTAGAACAAAGAGGACGCCTTGGTGGCCGAACCACGGGGGTTTACGCGTTGGAAGATTTTCAGGCTCGTTGCCCTTGTCCTGCATCACAAGCTTTACAGGCCTTACAGGCTGTAAATTTGTGTGTTCCGGTATGAAATTATTAAACATACCGTATATATAGACTTATTATTTAATAAATCATATTTTATGAAACTAAATTGCGTAATTGTTTTTATAGTGCGAGGTAGACGATGACGAAGTAGAATATGAAATACCGTGTTTGAACTTCGTTGAACGTTTACCTGGATTATGGGAACCATGGAAGTCATGTTCCAATGTTTTACCTCATACTGGCCTGCGACTATCTCCATCAGAGGCTCCTCTATATCATTTGATCGCGGTATTTCCACATTTACAGGTATATGGTAACAAGAAGAAACTATGCAACTTTAATTCGCTTTGAACCTGTTATCAACCCTTCAATATAATTTGCATTTGCACAGGCACAATTGAGAAAAATCACTCAAACATGGGATCCGTCGAACTCCGATTTATATCAGTGGTGGAGAGGATCAAAATTATGTATCGGTCCATGCGAGAGTATAATTACGTTTGAAGAAGAGGAACAGGGTTACATGGAAATACGGGTACGGGGACCGCGAGGAACAAGTGCCCAATGCTTTGCACTTTTCAGCATTATTCTGGACGCTATTGATACAACAATTGAATTAGTTGCTCCTGGCATGTTACTCGAGAGACATTGGCTTAGCCCTAGTCAACTTCGAGAATATGACGAGGTTCGTTATTTTCCCGTAAATAAATTAAAATCATGTTATGTAATTAAATATTAGACTAAGCGTACTAACTTTTCCGGTGAATTTTCGTAGGTCATACATTCATGGGAACCAGTTCCGATCGTATCAGCCTTGATAGATAAAGGGCTCGAGGAAGCAACGCTTAAAAACCCTTTAAATGGACGAGAAGAAACTGTATGGGAAATAATAGGTTGTGGGCTACCTTTTGTAGAAAATTGTCTTCCTGGACCAAAGCAGCAAATAAAGTACATTAAGCCTGCTGTACAAAGAAGATTAGCACAGATGCTGGATCCACCTGATCGTCACGGACGAGATTGGTGTTTGCTTGCTGTAAGACTGGGCTTAGGAGATCGAGTCGCTCAATTGGATAGCACTGTAGACAGTCCGACGTTGAGGTGAGCCCCTTATCATTATTTTTAAAAACATAATACCAATTATTAACTATTCTCTGTTTCTGTACATCAACAAATTTTACTATTTGATAGATTACTGAACACTGCTGGTGCTGACTGCACTATAGGATCTTTAATACAAGAATTACGAGCTCTTGACCGGGAAGATGCTCTACATCTATTGCTGTCTTATACACCGACATACATATTATCAACGGCTACGGATTCCGAAACGGGATCTAATCTTTCCAGATGACAATGTTGCATTTATCAATGGTGCATTAATTCTTTCTAAATTATGTATTGCCGAAGGGAACTTTTTTCCATGTTATGGGTTTGATAGACTTATTACGTCACCGCTTCCGCCCAACATAACTTGTGCATTGTTCTTTAAACTAAGTATGCACGTTAATAGTACATTATCTGTGTACTTCTTTAGGGACATGTTGAAATGCACACGCACCGATGTGTACTTTTATATAAAACAAAAGAACACTAAGACGCACTTCAAGTGGCACAAAATTCTTGTCGTATATTGTTTTTAATGTGTGTATACATGCATGCATATGTCTATGAACAGTTGCATAATTTACATCAACTTCCTTTATTGTTTTTTTATAAGCTTATATGATTCGAACAAAAATATCATTAATTTTAAGTATAATTGTTAGCATAACAGATATTTATAATTCTACGTTTCTGTTAGGTTTGAAAGCGTTTACTTAGGAGGATCTATACTGAACGAAGTTATAATTCTCATCGTTCAGAATTTCCTTTTAATTGCGAAGTACATTTAAGCCTTCGTATTGTGATATTATATTGTATGATTAAGTGTGTACGTCCCTATTCAAATTTCTTAGGTGAATTTCTATTTAGACAAAACGATTCTAAATATTGTGTATGCACACACCTGACCCATAAGACGCATTTACACACTATAATAACACGATACTATTGTATTTGATACCGATATTGTTTTGAAGGCTTTTCTTGATATGCATATATACTATATCTTGCCAAAAACTCAGTGTCAATATACGCTGCTTTCTATGATATTTAGAAACTATTTACGCGAAACAAACAAGAAAAAAACGAATGAAACAGTTCGCACGATTCTTTGCTTTTGGTACATATACGGAAGATCCATTCTTACATGGACATTTTTTACTAAACCGACATTCCTAAAATATTTATTATGTGCCATAAACGAGACTTGCTCATCTATATCTATTAAAATGTCCAAATGTTTCTTCGAAATCTGAATTGGTCCTTCTGTTACTGCTCATGGAAATTATCCACCTTCTTACTAGCGATTTGAAACTTATGAAACGAAGGATCACTGTTTACAAAATTTAAAAATAACACCGAGGTTTTTTCACATAACGTCATTAACTTTTTGTAGGCACAAGAGTATTACACGTGGTGCACCCTTCATGTGCGAAGCGCATGGATATATATATTATTCAAAGATTTGTTGTTCATCGGAGATATATTCTTTGAACATATCTATTATGTATTAGCTTTATTCAGTGGACACTACAATTTACATATATTGTATCAAAATGTGTTTGATTTATATTCTAACTTTACGTGACACTATGTTGGATGCAAATTTGACACTTGTGTGAGAATTTTTTAATGCGACATGTAAACATAAATATGCGAGCACGAGGAAAATAGTGCCTCTAACTAGTGTAAAGTATCCTAAAAGTTGCCCGTAATTTTGTGTTACAAAATCTATGTATGACACATTTATTATTTGTGTGGCTCCAATTGTGCGTGTTTCTTTTCAATGAAAAATTGTTTTAATGCCGCTGAATTGTAGAACTGCGAATTTTGTCGGTACTGAATTATACATTGAGATTGTTGCTATGAGGTCTGTATTCTTCACTTACTGTGTTCATCTTGCATTTACATGTCGATGTTTGAAATATTGAATTTTTTCTTTAATATCATCCGTACCGCGGGGAATTACTTTCCATTGCTCAGTATTGTTAATTAATTGTACAACGCGCTATACGCTCGTTAAAAAGACAACAGCTTTATAATTAACTTTAAGAGAAGCATATACTTGTTCATGTTTTAACATTTGAGTTTTGCAGCTTCTGCTTAGTACAACATAGAAACAATTGAATGAATAGCTATAATTAAGATGGGGTTGTACAGTGTGACACGAGATCATACGCAACAAGGACAGTTTGCAGAGTTGAAAATTGATAAATCCGACTAGGATAAGTGATTATTTGTACCGTGTAAAAGTAGAGTAATGTCTTGATTTTGTTGCGATTAACAGTATTTACAATTTTCTAGTTTTTATAATCACTTCGGTGCCGGGTAAAGTTGCTCTTTCTAAGCATGATCTGCAAATTTGCTTGAAAAAGAAAGACAACCATGAAATCTTCTTTTGTCCATTTTATACAAGGACGGTAACTTGATGAAATTTACCATTAGAGCATTGTATTCTTGAAACTATAATCAAAATCGATACGGAAGTACTGTATTCGAGTTCTAAACTCAAAGCTTTACAATATTAAGAAAAGGCCATTGTAATATAGAATAGCTCTGTAAATTTCTACGGTGCCCGATAGCTTGCTCTTGAAAAGAAACCTATGCTTGAATTAGTTAATCGCAGAAAGTGTTGAAAAGCTGCGTTAAGTTCTATTCATTATGAATCGGATTAATAGAATGCTCTTATGTTTCATATCAATATCTTTGTAAAAACACTACGAATTCTGGTTGAGAACCAATATGCTGCGGATTTATTTGTAATTGCAATGTACTAGGAAGATACATTAGCTGAACGAAAATGTGTAACTATTCATTTTGTACTAGAAGAGGATGTCAATAAAAACCACGTTGCTTCATAAGTAAACTCGAAATTCTTTCGGAAACATTGCCCTTGTAAAATACAATGTCGAACGTTACTACATGTGTAATCAATTTTACATTTAACGAAGTCAACGTGATATCATAATTAATGAAACCGGAACAGATTTTCTGCATTCGTTATCGGTAAATAATATCTGTTCGTAGATTTCCCGCGTTTCCAGTTCGTACAGTAAGCGTGGTTCTCGTTGTCGTTTCGATGAATCGATCGAGGTCACCACTGGAGGCGGGACAATTCAAATACTGAAAAGGGAGCAGTACACGGCGCAGTGCACGACGTGGCGCGAAATTGAAGGTCTTCGAAGATATCTGAAAATGATAAAACGTGTCCCTGTATAGTCTTTATCGTATAGAGTCGGTTACGTGGCCGACAGGAAACAGGAACGGAATTCCTCGGGGCCGAGAATAGCATAAGGGAGGCGGAGATCGCGTTTCGTTGGTAGTGAGTGCTGTTCGCCACAGCAATCAGCCAGTAAAGAGCCGGGATAAAATCGGGACGACAGCCAACAAGGCGACAAGCAATTATAGAATTGGATTGGATCGAGAAGTTCGAGGAGGCCCGCGACGCCGGTTTCGTTTTATTTTAGCTTAGCTTTCGAAGGCATCCGGTTCTTCATTCTCATTGCGGATCATCGCCACGATTACAGTGAGTTGTTGCCCCCCTTTTCATTGCACCTTGTCTTTTTATTCCGCGCTGTTTGTTATTAAATGTTGCTAATCGGTTAATATCGAACGGTTCGCGAGCCGCAGTACATCTGTGTCGTTCGTTCTTGATATCGTGCACCGTAGAACGAGGCCAGATACAGTAAGTACTCCGATTCCTGTTCAAACGCGAGATTTCTGTTAACTGTTATTTTATTCTTTTTCTTATTTTTATAGAAATCTAGCTGGATTTAATTTGCCACATTTCACAAACGTATTTATCGATATCTACTCGCGTGCAGTAGATACGGTGCGTTCGTAGTCAGACTGGCGCGGAACCCTGTTACCTATACATACATTGGGGTCTATTAAATTTTGACTAAGATATTAAAAATATAGTGGCGTAGATATTATTATTGCCTATTAATCTTCATTCTTTATTGAATAATAATGAAATAATAAACCGAACGTTGACCGTACCGTGATTGTTCGCGATCGTGAATATGTACCTATCGTTAACACAATCGGCGGATTTCTTTAGGTTTACGAAGCCAGCGAGGGATAATTCCTAAAAGGGGTGAGCAACACAGATCGTCATCATGGAGGCGATTAAGAAGAAAATTGCGGCGCTGAAGCAGGAGATGGACGCCGCGAACGAGAAAGTGGAGGCGAATGAAACAAAAGCAAAATTGGAAAATATGCGCGCCGACACATTGACCGACGATGCGAGCGATCTACAGAAGAAACTGGCTCAGCTCGAACGAGATTACACTGTTACGAAGGCGAATTTAGAGCAATCCACTGCCGATTTGGAGCAATGCGAGAAGTCTTGGTCTAAGGTGCGTAAAGACGTGTGCTAAATTCATTTTCGCCACTCTGTCGTCGTTGTGTAATTGTTCGATTGCGTATACAGGCAGAACAAGATCGAACCACGATGACGAAGAGAGTACAGGAGATCGAGGCGTCGCTTACGAAGAAAGAGGAATTGCGTCTTTCTGCTCAGCTGAAGCTTGGACGTGCGTCAGAACTTGCAGATGATGCTCGACGGTTCGTGTCACAATTTGATAAAACGCTTCTGACAACGTTTTGCCCGCGTGTTTTCACACGCTATAAATGATTGTTCATTTTCAAAGATTTATTCAATTCGATAGCAAAGTTTCTTTCGTTAGTTAGTCTTATTTTCAATGATTTTCTATATTGATTGAACAACGGCATGCTCTCTTAATTGTAGAATGTGCAAAGTATTAGAGGACAGGAGTCGACTGGACGAGGAGCGTATGGAAAAATTGATGCACGAATTGAAAGACGCCAGGCTAATTGCCGAGGATGCGGATTCCAAGTCCGAGGAAATATCGAAGAAGCTGGCGTTCGTCGAAGAGGAACTCGAAGGCGCCGAGGAAAGAGTGAAAACCAGCGAGGCGTTTGTATAATTGTGTTACATTCTTTTTAGTAATTATTCCTTTAACAGTCGGTTTAATCGGGCGGATATACTCTGTAGGAAAATCATAGAACGCGAGGACGAGCTCTTTATCGTGCAGAACATTGTGAAATCTTTAGAAGTGTCCGAGGAAAAGGTTGCTAATCTCTATAACATAAAATAGTGCACGAATAATAGGAACGTAAAATCGTTTGCCCTGCAAAAATCTGACAGAAATCTGACATAAATCTAAATTATTTCCGTCTAGGCTAACCAACGAGTAGAAGACTTTAAAGTGCAATTAAAGGAGCAGAAGAAAAAGTTAAGGGAGGCTGAGAAACGGGCTATACAGGCTGAAAGAACGGTGAAAAATTTGTTGAAGGAAGTCGATATGAAGGAAGGTAAAAGAATCAATATAGTACCGAGACAAGGGCTATTTTCTTTGGGGGCAATGTTTCTCTCAACAATCATTGCGTTTCAGACGAGCTCAGAGAAGAAAAGGAGAAATACAAGGCTGTCTGCGACGACATGGACGCCACATTCGCGGAAATGACCGGATATTAAAGCCACACGAACGGACGGAGTTCCTTATGTTTTGCTATTCTGAACTTCTTCCGCTTATTCGCTATATTTAACAATGGACATCAGTCGGTTGTGTTCTACTCCGCTGATTTGATTCATTTATAGTGTACCGTGAAAGATGTTTCGATGGGGCTTTAACAATAACTTGCTGAGCAAATTCTCTGCGTATTAACACCGCGACTAGAAAGCGCACGCTGCCAGTTCACGCTAACGTAACCGCTTTGCTTCAAGCTTGACACTTTATCGACGCTACAGGGCCGGCAGCAATTGGCCCATAGCTGCTTCCAGAAAGCAATAGATCCTTTTCCATAGAATTGACGACACCGCCTATTTTTCTTTCAGAGACGTCGAAGAGGAGTTGCTGAACACGAAAGCAAGCCCGATACTGCGCCCCCTTTTTATCATTGTATGCTAAATCTGTATTTTCAATAAATGGTGCTTAAAAAAGTATTTCATTATGGTGCTATTAATTCGTTCACAAACATTTTAAAAGCCATGCAAACAGTTTCGTGTGTAGAACAGACGATTTTATAAAAATGAAGATGCAATTTAGTTACGCCGTTACGCTGCACACAAAACTTACAAAAAATTAATTTGTATCAGAGTAAAGAGGTGACCGACAAATTTATTTAAATCGTTGTTAAAAAAAAATATAACTTGCGCGTTGTCAGTTTCTTTATCATTTTTTTTAAAATTTTCGTTATGCTGACAATTTAGTTAAGATCGGTCGGACATGACAATATTTCATAGCGCTTGCTTCTTATAGGTGTGTTTTTTATTTTATGGTACAGTAATGCGTAAATTGTTGTAACATCGTTGCACATTTTGCTTACCTGTTAATGCTCGAGTTAGCAGCTTTATGTCAATCGGCCTATCGGAAGAACATAAACGTCTAGAGAAGTCGAGGAATTCGTTTGCGTCTAACTAAAGAAACGGACTATTAGGTTCCTTTGCATTTCTTTGTGTCTATAAAGCATTACACTCGCCGGTCACCGAGTGCAGTAACCCGCGAGCTTTGCTTTGAAAGACCGTAAGATCATATCTTCGCTAAAATTTTGTCTCCAAATCATTAGCATGTAAGATCATCGTTTTTTGTACGAGTAACGTGGAACGTTACAATTGATATCTTAACGTTTAAAGGTTTAATGAAAAGTGTTAAAGTGTTGGCAATTCAATTATACATTCAACAGTGCACTATAAATTCGAGAAATAGCTCTTTACGAAAACTGACGATTTGTCAACGTTTAATATATCCAATATCCAAGATTTCTCATTCCCTCGAAAGATTATTATAATTGTAGTTGTTTACGAGTTCTTATGTCGATATATTCAATAGTTCAACTTTGTGCCCTATTACATCCATGGAAGCAACAGTAAGAAGGTCCATTACCGGAATCTCCATCATGCTTGGAACTCAATAATAAATCACAAAATCAACATATAATGTTTTAGAAGTTTTTAAAACAATATTTGTTTTACAATACCATCATATTTATTTTATATTGATAGCGATCTTGTTAATTCGAATACTTTCGTATTCTAAATATAGCGATTCACAATTTCCTTGAAAAGGGCTCGATTTTAATAAGAGTAAGCTCGTGAAAGCTATTTAACTGGTTCAATTTTGCACCCAGTTCACGTCGATACGTCGTTCATCGAGATCATGAACGCGATAAAGAAACGCTTGCAAACACTCAAGATCGAGAAGGACCTGGCGTTGGATAGGGCTGATATGTGCGACCAGCAGGCGAAAGAAGCGAATAGACGCGAGGAAAAGCTGAGGGACGAGGTCCGGGAATTGGCGAAGAAGCTATCGCAAATGGAACGTGACTTGGAACTGAGCAAAGCACAGTTGGAAAAGACGATAAGAGATCTCGATCAAAAGGAGGGGGTATACATTGTGGTTAGTATTTCCTCAAGAAATTGGAAAACGTATTTGCACAACATTCATTGGACTATTATTTCATACGAGTGATAGAACATAAAACTAATTGTATGCCTATCGAAAACCATTTCTGTTTCACTCGGGGAAGAACAGACGCAATCAGAATTGGCCGTCCTGAACAGAAAGATGCAACAATGCTTGCAGAATTTGGAAAAGTCCGAGGAACGTCGTTTAATCGCGCAAGCTAAACTGGCGCAAGCTACGGAAACCGCAGAAGACGCGAAACGGTTTGTTCTGAGCGAAAGCGTTAAAACGAAGCGGGCAATATTTTTAGAAGTTTGTTAGGGCAGTCATTGTAATTTTCAGCATTTGCAAGGTTTTGGAGAACAGAAGTAAACAGGACGAAGAGAGGATGGATCAATTGATGGGGCAGCTGAAAGATGCGAGGTTGATAGCTGAGGACGCCGATACAAAGTCGGACGAGATCTCGAGAAAATTGGCGTTCGTGGAGGATGAATTAGAAGCGGCTGAAGAAAGGGTGAAATCGAGTGAGGCGTATGTACAATAGACTGTACTGAATCATTTTTCATTTTGAATACGGAATATAACTCGGTACAATGACTCTGTAGCAAAATCATGGAACGAGAGGACGAGTTGTTCATCGTTGGCAATATACTGAAGTCTTTGGAAGTATCCGAAGGAAAGGTATTAATATTACTTTATTCTTATAGCATGGTTAATTGGTACCTGTTTATATAATAAATTTCTGTCGTGAGGCTAATCAAAGGGTGGAAGAATTTAAGGCGCAGTTGAAGGAATTGAAGCTGAAGCTGAAGACCGCCGAAAAGAGGGCCATTATCGCGGAGAAGATGGTCAAAGTGTTTTCGAAAGAGTTGGATTCAAGAGAAGGTATAGTTAATAGCTTCTGTCCTTTAGCTACGTAACTTTTTTTTAAATTCACTGTTTAATTTGTTTTATGTTATTGACGCGTAATATATTCCTTTCCAGACTTCCTATTCAGAGAAAAGGAGAAGTATAAATACATTTGCGACGACATGGATTCCACGTTCGCCGAACTCACGGGATATTAGTTAGTCTTTTATAATATCGGCCCCTTCTATTATATTTTCTACTTCAGTGTAACAGCATTGTATCTTTTCTATTAAACATCGCACTTTCATCAACTCACCTCTGCGCGTACTTAAATTTTACTCACATCCTTACTATTTGCGGGCAATTTGTTCATTTCCGGCGTTGAGTTACCGATGCCTCGCGTCGAAACTGCACTGATGTTCCCGTGAAAGAATATTTGTCTCACTTAGGGCCCCCACTACCGATGACAATGAAATATCAATTTCATTGAACGTATGAGGTGACAAGACTCCAGTATCGAATTAACATTAAATATAAAAAAATACCTGTTTACTTCATACGATTACATGAACTTATAAAATTCGTATCTGTACTTGTTAACGATTTAACAAAATATTGTTCATATAATCTCACAAATATTTTCAAGCTATCCATCCAGGGTGTGAAGCAATGAATTAACAACGAGAATTTTCGTACAGTACTTTACAGGATATCAATTTATTTGACCGATTCTACAATCGACGTAATGCTTCGAAACGCCATACCACCGACACAATACAATCTCGGCCGTGGTGTAATGGCCGCGACGCGTTTATTTGCTTCGCGATCGCTTGAAATAAAGAGGAAAATCGTGGCGATTTTTCTCGACGGGTTTTCCGACGTCTCTCCGCACGTTTGGCCACGCCGCACGAGAGTAGAATCTAGATACTCAGGCACACCCTTGCATTCGCGCCTCTTCGTATTTCTTCTTTTCTTTTTTAACCATCCTTTCCTTTCAGTTCTTTATTATTATTATTCTTTTTTTTTTTACAACGATGCTAATAATAGTTACAGTAATAATTGTTCGTTTGATTTGCTCACTCCCCGCGCTTTTGTTCATTCGCAAAAGCGGTTAAACCGGTGACGTAACTTTACATACTTGAGTCGACTAGAAACGAAGATATTTACGTATGAAAAATTACGGTCGGAGGGCGTCTTAATTAATTGATATAAACATATTGCTATCATCAAGGATCTATTATATAGTTATGCGCGACACGAAATCCACCATTGATACAATTTCGATTTGTAAATGTCGCAAAGGTGTACATAACTCTAGGTATCTTTTGCTAAATACTTTTACTCCACGCCATATCCCATTTATACTTTATTCGTCGAGAATATAACATCTGTGATATATTGGAACGATTATTTTGCATTTTCAAAAGGACGTTAAAATCTTACATTTTTCTGTTAGAGTCGAATTGGTGGATTCACATCACTATTCCCGCTTGGATCCTTGTATTATGCATGATGCTGTGTACCCAAGTGCACCATGGTGCATAAGTGTATTCTGGGCTGTTGCAAGTGACGTCACCGCTTTAATTAAAATGTACCATTTGTAGTATCGTTGAGCTCGTTTTGTGTGGCCCAACTATCAACGTAGAGAAAAAGATTGGCAGTAGGGTCGCATAGTCCTGGAAATTTCTGGTTCTTTACATTTTACGAAAAAAAAGAACAATATGGTTCCCGAATTTGGTAGACGAGAATCGGTCGGGTTGAAAAGCATGTATAAAAATCGCGCTTCGCTCGATAAACTGTTAAAAATAACTAAATGATTCAGCTAAACAGTGTTTGTACAAGAAGTACACATATTCGCAGTAGAATACTTCTTACTAGTTCATCCTAAATCTAACGGCAACATTTCGCTTTTTTCTAGTAGGGTTGAAACAGTCAATACATTTCCTCCCATTTCTGTTTTCCCCATAATTGATCGCATCTTTGTTAAGAAGATTTTTCGTTTCGAACCAGAGATTCCCGGAGATAAAACAATCGAATATCAAAAGAATTCGGATGAATATACGCAGTCCTCGTTGGGCGGACGTCAGTCGGTCGGTGACATAAGAAAAAATGTACAAAAACTTTATTATCGTCACGATAAACGATACCCGCATCCCGAAGAGGATCTCTAACAAATTAATCGAACTCTACGAGTTTGATTGACGTGCTTCTCAATATATACATTCATGTATGTTAATCGTATGTATGCGCTTACATGCGCCTTAAGTACATATATATATTTATATAAATTTATATATACGTATACCTATGCCCTCGTCTTCGCAGTGTCGCGCACATGTGGAAATTAGGATATCAGTAAAATGTATAAAAAGAAAATTTACCATTATTTGATTCCCTCGTAAAGATCATCGAAAAAACACTTAATACCCTAAAAATCTCGAGAATCCTCTATGTTTGATATTGACAGAAAACGTAGCTGTAAAACGATCGTTTCCCGAAGTAGGAAGTTAACAGTGTTTTTGCCACCTTCGAGTAGCCTGCGAAATGGCAGTGTCTTGCAAGTGTGTTGGAACACGCACCGTGTAAAAATGCGAACGTAGACGCCAATCACGTTATTTTTACTTTCGAATCAGTCTGTGGGAACGTAGGAATTTGTCGTGGTTCGCGTGGATTGCGGTGCGCCACGTTTGCCCCTTTTGATATTAACTTCGACGCGGCCGATGTGCTGTTTGTTACTGGTTTATTACAGAAAACTATGAAATTATTTTCTATCCGAGGAATATGTTCAGTCGTGGTACCTGTGCGAGCTCAGGTTTAGTTGTTGCGACACGGAATATATCAGACTCCGTAAGATCAACGTATTCGCGTTTCAATTAGGTTGCAACACAGGCAACGTTTGGTTGTTCATTCTTAATTAACGTATTTTGATCAACAAATTTGTCTGTTTTCTAACAGGCTGATATGGGGGGTTGAATTCAAATTCTATTTCTTTATACTCTATGGAACGGTAACTGAGTTTTCTTTTTGATTTTAGAGATCGGCACCAGCCAAGAAATGAAAATAAAAGATTAGAGAAGGCAACGATATTTCTTAGCACTCTCTTCTCAAGAAGCTTATTTACGGATCACCTTGATCGCAGAATCGATAACATTAAATGTGCGTCTGTAAAAGTTCTATTTTAATGTCGACAACAATAAACCGTATCGAGATAGTTGGACGAGTAAATGTATCATCAGTTTGTTGGAAAACGTTCAATTTCAATATCGCTAGAAATAATACGCTTCAATGTTAAACGCGTTTAAAAAGCCGGAATCATCCAAACGGAGTTTTCGCAGACCCAATAGTCAGATTTAATTAGCGTTCACTTAGAAAACTGGATTTCTAGTTTGAATAGAACTCACGGTTCTTATCAGTCAAAGTGCGCGACATCCGAAGAGAGATGTCGGTGTAAACGAAGAACGAACCCGTCGACGCTTTAGATTAGCGTTTCGTCGGCACGGCGAGAAATGTACAGAGCAGGAGAGGAGCGTGCGATCGATCGCACGCGGAAATAATGCCTTACTTAGAAGTCTTAGGATTTAATAACGGACTTAAAGTAATCAACGGCGTTTAGACGTACGTATAAACTTTACAATGCAACAGAGCCCAACCTTCGACGAGCCCGTCTTGGAGACGGAACACAGACGCGTCTCATTTGTCGTCTTTATTTGTTTTCTTCCTTTTGCCTTTAAACGTTCCACGAATAGTGCTACGTAGTTCTGCGTAGAACGGACAGCACGGCCCTCGGCTTTTTCTCGATTAACTCTCATTCCCGATTCTAATACCACGCACGCAACTGGACACAGGCGAGCACGAATCGAGAGTGGAAAACCACGCCAGCGGTTCGTTCGTGGAAATTACGACAGGTGTGATCGTGAACGTGTGCTCGAACGGAGAATAAGAAAATCAGTCTTGCGAATTGAAGGATACGATTCGTCTACTTCTAAACGTTCCATCGGTTTTCAAACGTTTATCGAGTTTCGTTGTTGCTCGGAACATGTACAGGCGAATACGTGCTATTGGAAAATAAATAATTAAGGAACTGTCAGTTCAATCACGCGTAGACAATTGCACGTCAGCACAAAGGTATAAGAAACATTTTGAGAAAGTACATCTGTTTAACTGTAACAATCCGGCAAATTCAAACGATTCTAAAGACACAAATAAAACCCCCACAGTACAGGAAGAATGTTTGGCGAATCGTACGTCCTCAGAAATTGTAAAATGAAACGTTGCTTAAGAATAGCTGTTTCCCAGTTGCAGCCTGTCGCAATGAACAAACGATTACACCTGCGGAGCCAATCCAAAGTGAACGGGGAACGTCGTTGCAAAAAATACCGAGGGACTTGACTAGAATCGAAGAACGAACAGTGTAGGCCAGCGTGACCAAAATAAATGCTCCGGGTCTGCACCGAGCGGACATGCATGCGTTCCTCAGATCGTGGCAATTAGTTACGCAATAATTAATTTCCCCGCCGTCAAGTAAACGTTTTCCCAATCGCGTTCCATCACCTAGTCGTCATCGCGGTTTTACGTGCAATTAATCTTGGTACATACTTTCGTTCACGCGCAATCGTTAAACCGTGCGAGGTTGACCCGGCGAATGTTTCGAATACATTATACTGCTTAGCGTGTACAACGTTCGAAGGAAGAATGAAACGTTTATTTCGATCGGAACGCGAGATTCGCACGATCAAACGATGGCATGATTTTCCACGATTCGCTGGTGCTCCAAGGACTTTCCCGTGCTCTGTTCGTACGATTAAGTCTTTGGTCTCGAATGGGTCGCCCGCCGGCAAACGAGTCGCAGCGGTCTGAGCAAATTGTCATTTGGCACGCACTCCTTCACGCGATTAACTCATTCAACCTCTTGACCATTCACTCGTCGCGTACACGCACGCACGGATGTAATATCTCGTTGCGTCATAGATAATGAAGAGAAACATTACGGCTGCATTCGATTTTCTGTAATACCTTGTCGATTCGCGACACGTCTTTCTATTAAATTGAAATAATTAGCAAGGATCGAGCGGTAAATCGACACTAGCGCAGAAATGAAAAGCTCTAACAATATGTTAAAGTTTCCGAAAGCATGCAATATAATTCCATTTCCGCGTGGAATTGTATTTTTAAACCGGGGTGAAACATTTGATTGATACGTCTCAATTATAGGTTCACTTATCTATCGCAACATCTCTAAACGAACGAATATCAGGAATATTTTTACACGCTCAACATCGTAATCGATTTCCCCGACGAGACGTCGAACGAAATTCTGGTCGTCGCAATCGAAACGACCCGGCCGAACGTTCGCAGTACAACGATTTGCCGATTTCTCCTCGTTATCTATGAGCGATTCATCTGCCGATTTCCAGCAACGAATATAATTTAATTTTCATCTATATAATCGACAGAGAGAAAAAGGGAAACGGACGCGCGTAATCGCGCGTCACCCACGTTCTACCTTTCGCAACTGTTTTCTTCTTCTAAACCTAACAACGTCGAAATATTCCGACGAGACACCAGATAGAAGGATTTCATTTATCTAACTGTTTGGACCATTCGGATCAGAGAGGGATGAATGGTGGACACTTGGCCTACTGTGGGCATAGCGGACATGGGGGAGGCACACAAGGGGAAAGGTGTGGAGCGAATTAAACAGCGATAGAGTAATCGGAGGAAGGGTTGTTTTGGGTGCTCGGCCTTGACCATAGGGAGCTTCTAAGGCCGAGTTTCAGCTTCTTCAATGAGTCGATGTCGCACTCGGCTTCGCTCAGCTCCGGCCGATCGCCGTTCCCTGGCACTACGTTCCCCTGATTGCCTCCTACGAACGTGGTCTCCGCGACCGATATTGGCGGCAATAGCGTACGTAGAGAGCTCCTGCTGGGGACATGCCATCTTACGGGACAGCCAAAGAAAAGAACATATATGTGACATCTATTAAAAACTTATCGCACATTAATTAATCCTTCATTTACGTTCGGGTCTGCACGATCCGATTCTGATTTTAGATTACTATAGCATACTTATTTCAACATTTTAACATTCGGCAGAGATCTGACCGGACAACGTTCCCGTTGAGTTCAACGAGGAACGTTGTTAAATACTTGAAACGCAAATGTTCTAAACAAAACGTTCATAGTAATGTAAAATTAGTTACTTATTGATTGCGCTGCAAGTCGTGTGCAACTTAGCAGTGTTGTTTATTAATTACCTAGATCGTCCCCTTCGAGGAAGTGACTTTTGTTCTGACATGGGTGAAATGTCCGAAGAAGTGCTCGACGTACCGTGGTAAATGAAATCGGAAACGGCCCGAACTGAAGGGAGAAGATTTTTATTTGGAACTTATTCGTAAATAGATATGAATGCGGAACAACGGGCCGTACTGTGTTTGAGTTTGCCAGCGTCCAGCTGGTTGGAAGACTCCGTGCGAGAGCTCGTCAGTTGTTCCGGGTCAGACTCGCTCTCGTCGCTCTCGACGTCGCCCGGAGTTTGTTGCTTTCTCTGCTGCCGTCTCCTCGACGACACGCTCTTCATGCTCTTTAACGAGATAATATGCAACTCTATTAATCGGACGTACTTCGCCGTAAAATTTAATTAAGCACGGTCCACGAAACGAATGAATCTCGAGAAGCAAGGAAATAATGATGAAAGATGGAAATTTTAGCTTGCTTCTAATCTTGTACGCAATTTAATTACCATATCTGTATTTAATTTTTAATCAATAAACTTTCAGTTAGTTATTGGACGTTCACAAGAAATATTCTACGCAACAAAGTATTGGATATAATTCTATATTATCTATGTTGCAATGATAGAAGCATAGACGGAGGGCTCAGAAGCCAATCAGTGTAGGCCCAAATTTCCCTGAACACGAGTTACGCAATTCGAAAACCTCTTTATTGCTAAAGCTGCTAAATCAATTAAGTCAGCATTTTTCATACGTAAGCAGTGGATGACGGTACTAACATTGTAATTTTTTTGATTGGCTTCTGAACCCTCCATATAATCATTAATAGCGAAACAAAGAAATTCACTGTGTACTCTATAGAGCTCTATGATGTATAGCTATGATCTTATTTCTAAATGAATTTTCTTGCAATTTGCATCAACTTACCGTCGCTGCAGGTGGTGTGCTTGCGCACCCTTCGGTCATTGCGTGCTCGTGATACATGAAACTGTGTAGAAGAGTGTTGTTCGGGTGGAGACCTGCCGCCGATGCCTCCGCCGCGCCTCCAAGTCCTCCCAACCCCCCCAACCCTGCCAGGCTTCCCCCGCCACCCTCCGAAAGCTGGAACGTAGCGTACGGCGAGATGTCCTCCGCTGTCTCTGTAACCCATCAGAGGCATTGCCTACCTTTCAAATCGCGTCGGGATGAATTGTTTAGGTGTTAATCGATTTTCTGGTCTAATCGTAGAATTTTGCGAGACTATCAACACTATTCGCACTTTGTTGCTCTTTCTTTGTTTCCCAATTCGCAAGACCAGCTAGAAATATTGGAGACAAGTTGTTCCTTGAGGAGAATATCACGAAAAACAATTACCATTGAATCCACCCTTGTATGCGTATGGTAGACGGTTTTAACGGTTTTAACGGTTTTAACTGATCCCGTCTTACTTTCGATAATATTCTCCCGAAGCGAAGTATCAATCGGGGTTTTTTACCGTGTACAAGCTTGCGAAATTTTGATAACATTCCTAAAGTAGGTAGTACTCCTTGAAAATCCACTTGGAAAACATTAGAGGGTACGTTCAATGGAGGGTAGAAGCGATGCATGAAGACGTGTTCAATAGAGTACAGTGGAACGTGAGTGAGACATTCATGATTGGGTTGCATACACGGCGCAAAAGGAACAAAAATTATAGTGATCTACGGTGATGGATCTACTTGATGGAGGAAAGATGTTGTAAAATAATCCACCTTTGATCGTGAACTGCAGTCGATCGCTAACGGGTCTGTCCACTCCCCGGTTGAACAGCGCTACGCGTGCGATTTTTTTTTTTTACCTGAACAACAATTATAGTACCAAACCTGGCTGTCGTCCGTATCGTAACAAAGGTTCACCTGGAATCTTGTCGGGCCCTCCGCCCGTATTCGCTGCTTGTTGTAATGCCACCTTGTGAATCGTCGCGTAGTAACGCTCCCTTTGGGTCTCCGCATTCTGCTGGTTCTCCTGGGTCTCTTTCATGGGACGCTGCATTCTCTCACCGAGATATCCTGACACATAAATGTAAAGGAAATATGTATAATGAGTTGCCTAACGAGACAGTGCATCCTTTATCCATAGTTTGTTAACGGGGCCAGCAATGAATAGTTCATTAAAAATACGAAAGAACTGTTATGAACAATTAACGAGCGAAGATGACAACAAATAGAATTATTTGTGTTACTTGCTTGTGTCGAGAAAAATTGTCACGACAGATTTTATTAGCGAAAGTGGTTACTACGAGTCACATTGAAACGTATTAATATGCAATTCATTATATGATCCATTCAGTGTCTGCTCATATCTGTGCAACGTTGTATTAAATTCGTTGCATTGGATACAAATTTCTGATATGACTTACTGCTTCGCCAGCGGAGTGCTACGATCACAACGGCGATGACTAAAGCAATGGTTGCCACGATCAGTGGTAGCATCACTTTCACATCCGCGTAGAATGGTACAGCCGATGCGATTCCGCGTTTCGATAGTTCTGGAGGTGGAGGTTCTGCAAGGTTTCAGGAACACAGTGCTTTTGGATATAATACCTTGAATTTGTATATTGTCACCGAACCAACTGACGCGTCCGCCTCTAGATCCTTCAAATGTTCTTGTCAATTAGCAAAATACCAGTTCCCCGACCGAAATAAATTGTACCTCCTCGGGTAATTGGGAAATAATCTACGCGGTACTAATTCATTATTCCAATTCCCAATGTATCGAATGCATTCATTTTTTATTAAATATCATTTCAAGTTTTTTCCTATTGCTCGAGAACGATGCGATCCTGAAGACCAATTTCGATTTCGAACGAAGAATAGTTATACCGCCAAGCTTACCGCCTTCCTTCGTCAACGTCACGAACGTAAACTCGGCCTGATTGCTACCAGCTACGTTGTGCGCTTCAACTTTCAGCTGGTAAATCGAGCTCGGCTGCAGATTCGTTACTACGAATCGTCGTTGCATTTTGACGCTGTTCGACACTAACGTCCAATGAAATTCGTTGATTGGCCTGTACTGGATGACGAAGTAGAGAATCGGACAACCATTATCCGGCCATACGTGAAGCCGAAGAACTAATGTGGTTGAGTTTGGACTGAGGAAAGCTGCTGCCGGTGGTATTCCCGGTGCTTGCCCTTGAGTTCGAACTGAGAGAACTGGCGACGAAGGACTGCTTCCGATTTTATTGTGGGACGTTAGGTATAGTTGGTACGTGTTACCACATAGGAGACCCTAAGTATTATAAAAGAAAGTGAGCTTCAAATTCATCGTGCGTTTATAAATAGTTTGATAATGTAAGTTTTGCGTAAAAGCATTTCTATGAATGTATATTTAAATTTCGAGAATCTTCTATCTCACGAATATAATCGTAATTTAGTGGTCGGAGTATGGCAAAGTTTCGAATAAGTCCAACTTTATTGTACCTTTAGTTCGTGACTCGTGGCGTGACGAGATAGTTGCAATTCGTCTAAATTACCATGGGCCGTTCGGTAATGTAACGTGTAGCCTGTGAGGGGAGCACCGCCAGTATTTCCAGATTTCCAGTGTAATAAAATACTGCTCGATGTAGAACTTGTCACATACAGAACAGGAGCGCTGGGTGGTACTAGAAAAATTGTAATCAACAACTGTGCTCAATCCATTTATTATTAGGCTATTTCATAAGGAATATGCTGGCATTGAAAAATTTTCAGAACGAAACAGAAGAATTGATTGGAATGTAATAGGTAGGTCGAGTGTAAAAATTAAGAGAATGCACACTATTGGCTAAAAAAAAAGTCATAACTACAATAATACTAACTAATTCTAGAAAGAATCAACATTATTTTCCAAAACAAACTCACCCTGCACAGTTAAGGTGTAGTGCAATTTATCACTGCCCTGAGCGTTCTCCACTTGGCAAGTGTAATTTCCACCATCTTGCGATTGCAAATTTGATAAGGCGACCTCACCAGAGGGTAAGATCTGCATGTTCCTTGCTGTGTCCGTACGAATTTGCTCGGCTGGCCCTTTATACCACTCTCTGGTAGGATCTCCAACTGCGTTGCAAGCCAAAGTGACAGATCCTCTCCATGGCCGTACTACGTGGCCACCGAAAGACGTAATTCTGGCTGGCACACGATTAGTCGGTACCTGTGCAGCCACTCTGGAACTTTGACCTTCGCCTACACGGGTGCTACCGGTCACCCAAAATTGATATTCCACGTGTTGCTGTAAATCAGTCGCCTCGAAGTAGGTACTAGTTGCTGGCAGTGTTTTTTTACCATGATTTAATTCTTCTCGACCATCTACGACCCTACGAGAGAAACGTTTTTCTTGCTTATTGATTCGATTAATTGCATCGTAGACGTTTAATTACAAAATATCTGAGGTTTTCAATTTCGCTTGTTTTACCTTGTATACAGATTGTACTTTGTAATAATTCCATTTGGTTCTAGGGGAGGGAGCCAAGATATGAAGAGTGCCTGAGGCGAGCTAACTACGACTTTTATATCTGCCGGACTCCCTGGCACTGAAATGAAATTAGTAATATTATTAGACAATTTAGTCCCGATTCAAATCGGTTTCCACTAGTAATCGTATGATTTTTGGATTGAAATCGATGCAGGGAATTTTACCATCCTCTTCCGTTTGGCAGTAAGTCACTGTCGTGGGCACTCCATCCCCAACTCTCGTGAAAGCTAGTACTTGAATGGTATAGTTCGTATATTTTCTCAGGCCTGTTAGAACAGTGGTTAAAGCGCTGGTCTTACGGACCTATGACAAATCGAAATTTAATTTAGAAATGTATTATCATCCTATTATACAAATAGGACTATTTTAAACAATTTAAGGACTATTTTATATTTATATTTTAGATTTTAGATTTTCAACATTAGATAAATATTCGAATGGGAAAACTGTGTACAAGTATAATTTGGCAAATATAAGTGGCGAATAGATTATTCTTACTTCCGTTTCGTCGACACTGCGCCATATATCGGCCAAGATTGGTTCGTAATGTAACTTGTACCCTTGAATGATGCCATTGCTGTGCGTGTTAGGTGGTGGCTGCCAGGACACTTGAAGAGACTGTGACGTCAGTGCAGCGCATCTTACGTCTTCCGGTGGCACACTCGGCACTGTCATTCATTTTATTCCAATTAAATACCTTTCCAATATTCAATCTACACAGCTACGTATAATTTTGACCAACTTCTATTCTCAGGAGTATTCCCTACCATCTTCCAGAGTTTGCGTGAGCAAAGGTTCAGAAAGTGGTCCAGATCCAACTTGATTATACGCCTGAACCACCAAAGTGTACTTTGTGTAGGGCCGAAGACCTGTTAAGCGAAGTTCTGCACCCCCTTCTTCACCGTCGCCGGACACGGAACTGAAGTTGTACGAGGGATTTGCCGAGCTGAAAGAAGGTTTCGTAATGGAGTTCGAAACTTGAAGGGCTGCACACGTTCCAGACTACCTATATAGATAATTAATGGAACATTCTATAAGTTTCTACTAATTTTTATAAAGAGGTGAAATATTGAAAGTTCAGGACCGAAAATCACGGCAGGAATTTATAAAGTTGTCGAATAAGTTCGTTCACCTCTCACATTTCAAAATATGCTATCACGATTTCCCTCGCTCTGTTTCTGATAAATTCGATGCGTCGGAGTTTGATTGTTTAGAATTGCTGATATTTTAAGTAGATTAATTAACATTAACATTGAGCAACACACGTCGTTTCGATTTAACATTGCGGAACGAAATATAATAACATAAAGAAATGTTTAATTAATTTTAGAAAGATAAAACGTGAATTCTGTAAGTAACTTTTTTGATCAAATTGATTGCTGAAGATCAAGGAAGCTTTGCTTTAAAAACCTTCCGAGAGAAAATTGATATAAAATAAAATAACAGCCGTGGCACCTCTGCAATTACGCCTCGGAATACGTTTCCTATTTAACGAAACTGGCATATTGTGTTCGGCTATAATTGTAACACATCGTCATTTCAATAACACTAGAGACATACTTCTCAAACCTGCAAATTCGCATCTCAAGTACAGTGACCAGACAAAGTTGATTACTTCGATGTTCCTACCTTGTTTCTCTATAGCCAACGTTGAAACCCTGAATGTCGCCGTGTCGGAGTTCAGGCAGCGGTGGCGACCAAGTGATTAAAATTTCAGAGGAGGACAGAGCCCTCGCTGCAAGATTAATCGGGGGACCAGCCGGTCTTTGTGGCTCAGTCCTGACAATTAGTTCCGCCGAGGGCACTGATCTACCTGCCGGCCCTTCGGCTATAACGCGTATGGTGTATCTGGTTGCTGGTTTCAATTCGTCTATTAACGCGGCATACGGAAGTGGTGGCCCGGTGAATTCTTGTTGCTGCCACATTCCAGCTATTTTAATGCAATTAATTTATTACCCACATCATCTCACCTCTGTTTCCATCACTTTATGCGTTGCAATTTCAATGATATATTTACCATCGCCTTCTTTGTATTGGAGAATATATTTGGTCACTTCAGTGGTGTCTTGAGATTTGTGCTGCCATTTCACATTAATACTTCGACTCGCAACCATTGCGGTTTCCAAGGCATTCGGCGGCTGCGGTGGTTCTGTAGTGGAGCAGAACGTTTCATTTTTTACCCGGCTACTTTATTGCAGACGTGTATTGATTTATCGGCCACCAATGAGTTATTTCACCTTGTACGAGGAGTTGCACCAGTTGTTGATCACGACCATAAAGATTGCTCGCCTGACAGAAGTACGCACCGCTGTCGGACGCTTCCGCCGAAGAAATTTGTAGTTGTGCTATCACACCGTCTGGTGTTACCTCTCGCTTCACTGTAACCCTTTACACGTAAGACAACGATCACCAAAACATTCGATTACATGATACATACGATACGAATGATATTAAATATACATACGTATATGTGCATACAAACTAATATATTTTAAATTTAATAAAATTACACGGCAGTGTATGATGAATAACGAAAAGACAATTTATGTTCCCTTTAATGTGAAGTACAGTGAAGACCTCGGTATACGTACGCTTTGGAGTAAGTCCAACTTGTTGAAAAATGTTGTTTAGTATACGAGTTTTGTTTGGAATACGACTCGCGCGTGCGTCAAAGTAAACGTCAAACCCGAGGATCCTCGACCAGGTTCGAGTAGGGAATAGAGACAGGAGAGAGAAAATTAAAGTTTGTTAAATTTTTATGTATTTTCGTATTAATAGCAGCGTTTCAATTATTTTACACAGCCCCATCGATGTATAATATGCCAATAACAGTAGGATTTTTTTTCATGGGAACGGATAAATCATTCTTCCTCTATTCCTTATGGAAAAGATTCGATTTGTATACGTCCAGGTTTGTTATAAGCCCAGTGATCTGGAGCGGATTAAGGACGTACACCGAGGCTTCACTGTATTTACTACGCGAGAGATTAATCGAGCCTCATAATATATGCACATTTTTTGTATACTTGTTATATACTTTACGAGGCAAATTTCTAGGTTTTAGCGGTACTAGAGTATTCCGTTAAATAGTATTCGTGCTAATCTCGGCTTTACCGATAGTTCGTCGAGGGATTTAACTCAATTTTTCCGCCTTTCAGCCAAGTGACGGTGACTGGCGTGTCGCCGTGCACCTCGCAGTGCAACGTTGCGGTGTCACCCTTCTTCACGGTAACCAGTCTCGATGGTGCAGCGAAATATGGAGATGCTGGAAAGAAAATAAAATGGCAAAGTTGTCAGCACCATAAATCTTGCCTTTCCACTTTTTTGTTCAATAATTCACCGCGCTGGCGAAGGATTTGATTATTAAGTAACCACTTGGCTTTCACTTGTCGTTAACACGGAGGTACTTACAGTTTACTTTCAAATGGACCACCTTGCCGATTCCACTTCCAATACCATTGCTCGCTTGACAAAGGTAAAATCCTTCTCTATCCTCTTTCACGTGTTGCAGTAGAAGCGTACCGTTACTGAGGATTTTCGTGTACGGCCTTTCCCGCAACTCCTCGTACTCACCGGACTTGCTCCCTATTTTATCGAGACAACGGAAGATGCCAGTGTTTAAATAATATGAAAATACGATGCCAATAAGAAACACTGTTATTTTTAGCGTTTCGAGCTCGAACGGTTCCATAGAACGTTTTAATCCAAGAGTATTTTACGCGTGGGCGAATTAATTTCCCGAAAAAGAATTTCGCAAGTGTATGCATATATTGTTTGGATACTTAGGTGTACGTGATACCTTTGACAGATACTGAACACCGCTATTGATCATCCAGCAAATAAATCTCTCACCTGTAGCTTTTTTCCAAACGATGGTAGGTGTAGGCACGCCTTGGGCCTGACAGTGCAGAGCAACGTGCTTGTTTCTCTCCACGCTCACGTCTGTGGGCTCCACGATCCATCGCGGAGGCACTGAAAACCAGAGCGGCCAGCTTTAGGCAAATCTGTCGCGGTTCTTCCGTCTACGTTATTTTTACTGGTCGTTAGCGATTTAGAGACAGGTACGTCGTGATAGAATCGTGAAAAGCAAGGCCAAATAAGGACGAGCTCGTCGACGGGTGTGGCGCAGCGTCGTTAAGGTGCAGTATCGAGATATGTACAAAACGAGAAATATACTGTACAAGAGCGAAAGTATGAATTAAGATATATATATATAGTATATGAAAAAACGACGGCACCTGTCGTCGACGAGAAACTATCGTTCCTTTTCCTCCATTTACTTCGGGAATTAACATCGATATATTGATGCTTCAAGCGCGCGGCAAAATTTAGAACGCGATCGAAATTTCGACAATCTGAATTTTCCTGTTACACATGACGGAGATGGTATAGTTACGTTAATGAGAAAGTGACAGAAATATTTAGACAAAGTGAATGAGGGTACGTGGGTGAGGTACAGTATGGAGGTGGGTACGAGTCGATGCGAGACGTCTTCGACGTTCAGGCTAGTTAATAATGCAACCGGTTCTGTGGATCGTTTGGAACAAAGTATGTAAACGACGGATTGTCTTCTGTTTCTACGGAAGGTTCGTTAAACGTAAGCGGATCGATCGATACACCATAGACGTACATACGTTGCCCAAAGAGGAGACATACGAAGGGAATAACAATAATTCACCAAAAAAAAAGAGAGACCAAAAATTAGAGGAAGACAAAGTGTACACGGTGCAGAATGAAGCGTCTATCGAGATTCTGTGTAACTAGCTACGGCTGAAAATGGTATCGCCACTAAATTGTGTGCATCGTTTCCTAAATGCGACAAACACCGGTGGTGAGTGAGTCGAACGTAGCATTTCAAATACATCGGTACGTCGCGCATCGACGTGTCGAGAGTTTGAGGTTTTTCTTTTTTTTTTTTCTTTCGTCTTTTTTCTGAGGGTGTACTGTTTGGCGGGTTCTACTTCTTACGGTGGTGAAAAACGCTGCACAAGCGAGATACTGTGAGTGGGAGTTCCAACGTTTTACAAGACGGCAAATACCGGCCACGCATTAACGCGTGCGACAATATAATATATATATATGTGTGTGTGATGTGGACCAAGTGTATGTAAAATGTGTGTATAACGTGTTATATAATATATAGAATACTCGTTCAATGGTGGCATGAAACAGGTAGAACTCTTGGAAGAAGAATAGGCGCAATTGGGCAGGACGTGTAAGGTTACGGTTGAGAGCATGTCGGCGGAAGACCGAAAGATATATATATATATATGTGTGTATATAGATATATATCAAGTACCCGCTTCTAACGACTAGTTCGATGAATACAAAGTTAATTAATAATAAATACGTACTACTAGCCTAAATTACCGAAAATTCACGTGGAAACAGCGGGGCACGTTTTCATTCTCACTTCGAAAATTGAATCTGACTAATTGAAGCTTGATGCTTGATTTGTATATGTTCGATAGGTACACGCGACACGGGATGTTCGTTAACTATTTTATTTTCGACTTGCACACGACCAGGACGGTTCATCGTAGTCGTGCCCCCGTATGCTTCACGATCGCGTAGAAAAGATAAAAAAAAGAGCGTTACAGAGATAGAAAAGACAGTGAGAAAAAAAGCATGCAGAAGTGTAATGAAAAAAAGGTTGCCTTCCAACGAGCCCAAAGGAGAGCCAGCGCATAGATTCTGTGAAGAATTTTGATCGTGACCAGAGTGGCACGTGCTCGTACTCGGGTGATCGAACAACAATTAAAAAATATATATATATATATATGTATATAAAGGTAATAGAATATATGTACACAGACACGTAAGGTATATTTATATATGCAGACAGAAAAAACACTACTATCTTGTAGTAAAAGAGGGCATGCAGATAAAGTGTGTGATGCTCACATACACGCACGCACGCAGGCCAGAAGAGAGTTTCATTTTTGTTGCGTACACATCGCCATTGATATTTATTTATTGATTTATGTTTTTTTGCTTTGCTTGGTTGGTTGGTTGCTCCGTTTAAAAAAAACGAGTAAAAATAAGGAAAGGTGCAAACTGTTACCTTTATTATTCGGTCAAGTCAAGCAAACCTCGGGGGTCCACGAGATACCGACGCATTCCCAGAGAGCCAAAGCAACGTAAATGTAATACACACTGTGTCTGAGGGACGAGGAATATTTTTTGGGGGGTCGGGGGTGTGGGTGGTGAAGATATAGGGAAAATTCGATAGGCTCGATGATTCAGAAGGTTCGATTATGAAACACGTGCGTGATCTCGCTACGAATAGGCTCGCTATGTCTCAGATTAAGAAACGCATAATTTCGTGTAGTCCTATATTAATGGAGAATTATTTGCTCGAATAGGTTGTTCTTAATCCGTGCGAGAACACTACGACGATTAACGATGGTGACGCAGTAATCGCATTATTAAAGCGTTATGACATGACGTGGTGGTGACGGATGTTGATTAGGATAATTAGAAGGGAGATGGATTTCTAGGGACGTACAGTGGGCTGGGGATCTTCGGGGTTGGTTTCGACCTCGACGATATTTCCATCGCAAAACGTACATTTTTCGAAGAATTATATTATCACCGTAGAAGGTCTGGTCGCCAAAAACTAATTATTTCTATCAGAGTATTAGCCGTTTGTCGGGCAAACAGCCACTAAAAATCAAGTGACAAACGGGAACTCTAAATGCTCGTGTACTAGCATCTAAATAAAAAAAAGAAAACTAAAATTCAATTTCCGAAATTGTCCTATGAAACACAGTACAAAAATCTCACTAAGCAAAAAGCAAGAAAATAACGAACGCAAAATGAAACGCGACCGATTACTAAACAGCTTCACCAATAACAGTCTCGCTAAATCAATCTAACATATACATAGGAAAGAACAAAAAAAAAAAACAAACAACGGACCTACGAAAAACAACTTACTCACGTACAAAATGCAATTTCGATCTTTGGTACGATCGTGGAGCGTACATTGAGCGCGAACGAAAAGTCATTGGGAAACAATCGAAAAGAAAATCAAGAATCCAGGGGTTTCCGTCGAGATCGTTAAAGGTGACGATACGAGATTGAATCGAGGGTTCAGGATGATACTGGAAAAGGGTCGCCGATCATCTAGTTACCTTTTACCTGTAGCTTGGCCGTGTACCTGACCTCGGCGGCGGGGTTCGCGGCGACGCAGGTATAGTCGCCGGAGTGCTCGGCCGCGAGGTTCGTTATACTGAGGAGGCTCGAGTAAGGATCCAGTTGGGAGACGTTTGCGACGGATGCGAGATTTGGCGGCAAGGGAAAAGGACTTTGGCCGTCTTTTAGCCAGGATATAGTTAAGGGTGGATCACCCGCCGCGACCCCGCACACCGTCCGCGTCCGCATCCCCTCGGATAGTCCCTCTTGGAACGTAAATGGCTCAATAATAGGGGGTACTGGAAAAGGTCAAGAGAGAAGAGAGAACCATACGTGAGAGCGAGAAAAAGATGGCACCAAAAAAACGCAAGAACCTTTTTTTTTTGTACGAGGTACATGTGTTTTTTTTGTATATATATATATGTATAAATATATATATAAGGTTTATATATAGTAGCGGTTGTTTATATATATTATATATATAGACAGTAGTACGTCCATGTATATGTATAGATATATATATAGAATATAATATGTATATATATATACGTAGAATATGTACAATAGAGGCAGTATAGTAACGTAGCAATGTAGAGGAGAGAGAGGGTGGCCCCGCCGCGGACCTGCCCCTGCCGCCCTAAAACACCTTGTACACTTAACTTTGGCATCGCACACTCATACAGCATACGGTCGTTCACAACGCAAGAGCTAGCATTTGTCGACCCGTCGAAAATTAATTTGAACAGCGTTTCTTTGTACGCGAGATTCGTTTCCCGGCCGCGACAGTAACGTCGTTACGTAGGTATCTGTGCCGCGTTGTAATAGCAAGTTCGTTTTCGAGGTGTCGAGACTGGGACCAAGGAGGAATACGTGGGGATATGATAAATGGCAGGTCTCGTGCAGGAGGATGCGCCACGCTAAGCGTGAGTCGTCATCGAGTATGCGCCATCAGGTCTCTACGTTCCTGGATGACGTCGGTGGCGTTGTATTTAGAAAAAAAAGACTCCTTCTCGAATGAACGCGTAAGAACTGAACGAGCTGTGCTACCACGCATCATCATCGTGTCGTTTCACGTTGAAAGCTATTTACAGCGGTGAGACAGCACTAACGCACATCGAGGTTCCAGAAGGAAGCGAGAACGAGAAACGTTCGACAGACCGCAAGGTGGGCTAATACCATCCGGTATACTCGCTACTCGTTTCCATGGAAGAGGAAGAGAACAGCACTTTAAGATCCTCACGCGTTTCATTCGCGAGTGTGGGCAACCGTGTACGCACACATACGATCACACTCTTTCGGATTTCGGGCGGGCAGGCGGTCGTCGGGCAAAAGTGAAGGGGGCCTAGAGGAGGATTACCATGAACCACAAGCCGCTGCGTGTGTGATACCTCCGCGGCCAGATTACGGGCCACGCACGAGTAGTTGCCGTTGTGATCTGGAGATAAACTTTCAATCATCAGTATGCTATTGTACTGGTCCATATTGGTGACACTGACTCGCTCCGATGGTCCCATCGATCGTCCATCCTTGAGCCAGGAGATCGACAGTGGCAAATCGCCCCTTGTCACCGAGCAAGTCAACGTGATACGTTCGCCGAGATGAAGATCACGATCTGCCGTGAATGGGCTAATTTTGGGAGGAACTGGAATAATAACAACAACGACAGCTCGTGAACTCGAGAAGCATAGACGAAGGTAAAACGCGTCACATTTCAGGAAATCCTTCTGCTCGCCGTGAGGTCCTGGAAATTCATTTCTGTTTTCTTTTTTCTTTTCGATTTTACTCTTTCTATATTCTCGCCAAGGTTAAAATTATCGCTCGACGAGGCAACGAATAGTTTCGAACGGATAGTTGGTTTTGCTTCGTCTTTGCCACGAGATAATTGATAAGCCGTGGGATCGTCTGCTCGGCTTCGGAATACCTGTAACAATCGTGTAACGTTGAATCGAACGTAACGCCTTACCGATCACTGCGACGTCTCCCGATCTTCTCGCGCTGTGCCCTTGCTTATTCCTAGCCGAACACGTGTACACCCCTGCGTCACCTTTCTTCTGAACACTCGCGATGACCAAAGTGCCGTCTGGATACACTTTCTGTCGGAGATCGTCCGGCAGTTCACGATTCGCTCGCTCCCACTTGATTTCCTCGATGGGGTAGCCAGCCACTGGACACTTTAAGCGAAGAGTTTCTCCCGCGACAGCGGTTACCTTCGGAATTAGTCGAATATATGGAAGACCTGAGGAGGGGAAAAAAGTTATAGAGAATAACATAATTTATTAGTGGTTTTTATTTCTTTTTTATATTAGAATTTTTTTGTGGATTCAGCTTTTCGCGAAATGGCTTCCTTTGATATAAAGGGAAGTAATGTTTAGAGCATATGTAATAGTTTGCGAGTGCATATTTGGCGTTACGCGTGTCTGGCTACATACGTTCCATTGCTACTTATATACTGCCGTGATGTATCTATCTTTCCGTGAGTAAAATGCTACAAGAAAAAGTATGCGATATTTACAATTTGAATGCAAATTTAATACATATATGTATGGAACGAAAGATAATTATTGTTAGATTGCATTTCTATGAATTCGATCAGTATTTGGCTCGTTGTACATTCGAGCGTCGGACTAATTTCGTGGCTGTACTACTTGATATGCCAGTACTCTATTGAAATCTATTAAGTTGAACAAGATGAATAAGCGTGCACGTTATTAACGACAAGTTTTTAAACAAATGCATTATTTCGTTCAAGTAACTCTCCCTTTATTAATGCATTATTAATCGTAAACTGAATTCAGGTGTTAAACGTGAAGGATCAAGCGCCACCAGGATATCGGACTTTCTAAACATGATTGACGAACTTCGGTTAGCGAATTTGGCGTGAAATTTACCATAAACGTTGAGGCGAGCAGCATGAGTGACTTTCCCAGCTCTATTTTCAGCCGTGCAAGAATATTCTCCTCCATCCTCCACCATCACGTGGCTGATATTGACGTGCGATATAACGTCCCCGTGGACTGTCACGTATTGACCAATGACGAACCTTCGAACACGAATGAGAAATCCGTTTTTAATGAAACACTATGCGCTATACAATAATGAAAATTGCTGCAGTCGTGCTATTTCCTTTCTTCTACGGTGGTTCGCGTATTGATCCATATACGCATTCTACAATATTTTAATTATATTTTTACCGAGAAGATATTACTGTTACGCAAACAAAGAAAGTCGACGTGTACGTTGATACTCTTCCTTTGCAGTGCCGATTTTGTCATTTAGAAACGAGGAACGCGCGTGCCAGTTAAAAACGGTTTAATTTTCAAACATATTTCGCAAAGAAATGTTCTGCGCGTAATATGAACAAAGTCCTCCAAACTAATGAAAGCAGTTTTTTTTTATTTTTTTAATTAACCACATATTTCCTCGCCGTGACCGATTTTTAATTACCCGGTCGCGATGTGCATTTGCAACTAGGGCGTTTCAATTTCAACTGCTAATTTCGCGTATGTACGAGAGCAACGAAAAATAAATGATTTCTATGTCGAAAGGCGGGTACGCGAATTGTGTACGCTCTGCCCGGGGTTATGGATGGACGGAGGTTTTCGCTGCAGAGGTAGGAAATGGTCGAGAGCGGGGCGAAACGACGATAAAATGACAACGGACGAAGAATCACAGAGCGTCTTTTATGTCGATCAGTCGTTAAAGCGTACGAGAGTCCCGTGTCATATCCTCTCGTGTCCACCCTAGGCCCTTTGCCTTTTCCATTCCCGACGAACGCCATTCCGCGCCATCGCAATAAATATTCCGGCTTCTTGCCGCGATATTGCTCTTGAAATTGAAATTGGTCGCGCTACAGATGCGGCCCCTCGACTATCGCTGTCAGGAGTTTGCACTTTAATTGCGAGGCATCGAAGTACGTACGCGTTAAAACAATTGTCCACGAGTTATGATCGCGTGTTTTATGCAACGATTCGAACAGAACGGAATATTTTATTCCATTTCATTCCTCCGTCGTCGTAAGAGAAAGCGCGCGTCGTTCGCGGTGAAATATCTGGCGCGAGACGACGACAATTGTATCGAAACGATTGTGATACGTTTTTCTACATTATTATTAACATATTCGCATTCAAGATAGCGCACGTGGATTTCCTTTTATATTACTTTACGCTAACAAATACTATCTGCAACGTAAGATTATTCTCAATCGGCGTTATCTATGTTGTAGAAAATACTTTTCCATAGAACATACTTGAATGAATCTTTCATTTTTCCCCAGTCTTTATTTCCTTATCGTTGCAACGTGACTGCGTGCAATAACTCATTGCACATTTGTGTCCCGTTTTGATTTTAAATTCTGTAAATGTCTGGTCACCAGCAACTAAGTGCAACCTACCTTCCATTGATCGGCAGGGGAAAGCCGTCCAAAGCCCAGGAGACCTGCGGTGTCGGATTCCCAGCGGCAGAGCATTTCAAGGATACAGCCGGCCCGGGTTGCAACGTTTGCTCGATGAACGAGTACAGCAGCAGGGGCGGCGCGTCTGTGAACCAGAAATCCATCATCGACACATATATTTCCGCCCCGATCCCTTTATCTTCACCTCTCCGATAGTCGCAACTCACTTCGCCAACACTTTGTGCCAGCGTTTTCATACGACTTCAAAGGGGCATTTGAAGCAGCCGCGGTTATGAAACGACCAGAGAAATATCGGAAGAAATACAAGCAGCGAGCGGAATGTTCTTTCCCATTTTCTCTCTTTTTTCTTTTTTTTTTCTTCAACGTCGCCGCTTCAGCGAGCATTCGATCGCGGAGGGCTCCTTCCATTTCCATCGCGTCGATGAAAAGAGGTGCGGTTGGAGGAAAAGGAATAAAAAAAAAAAATCTCCAAGTCAGCGATCAGAGGAAGGCCATTCGATTCGTACAATGACCGCGACGCAATCGAATCCATCTCGTTAAGAACGATACGCGGCGACGTCGCGGGGGTCGAACAGCGGTTGGGAGGGTAGCAACCGGGAAAAGTAGAAATCCCCGTTTGCACGGGGAGGAGGGGAGGGAGGAGGAGGAAGAGGAGAAAGAACAAGAGGGAAGAGCGTGAAAGACCACTGGCGGATTCTTGATTCTGAAAGCCGCCACGCCTGCCTGCCGCGCATCGCGATAGAAAACGGAAGACAATGGGCTCGCTGCGACGGAAACGCGCCGGAATATTTTTTCCCTCTCGATGTTTCTATCCCGACGACACGACGGCCGGTGGGAAGGGGTTGAAAATGTCGGCTCCAGAGGAGAAAGTGGGGCGGGGGCGCGGAGACGCAGTTCTGGAAAGGCAAAGGAGAACGAGAAAGTCCAAGATCGAAGCCGGGTCCCTCCGACGGCTTAAAGGGACGAGGCTTGCAGGACTTTTCATAATTAAAAGTGTCGATTTCGTCGTCATTAAAAATGCTCGAGCGTCCCGTTACAAAGGACCGTTCCGTCGCGCAGAAGCGATGGGACATGGACGGGGGAAAGGGGGACGATATAGCTGAAATGCTTTCGCCTAGGCGAACTCGGGATTTAAGTAGAGACGGTGCTCGCGGATCCGTGCGGAAATTGATGAACCTCGTCTCGATGCCTCCGAGCGATCGCCAATACGTCGCGAGACCACGGAACCCGGTTCACCGGTTTCGGCGATACGGTATTTCGGCTGGTGTATTTATTCGTCGTGTCTGCCCTGGAAGAGTCGCGAGGACAAGGGAGAAATATGCTAGTGCCGAGGTGGCAGCGAGGGACCTTTGAAAGGTCGCCATGACGATTTTCAATTCGGGCCATTTCAGTGGTAGTAACAGACTCGGGAAACTTCGTATCGTGTAACGTCGCCGAGTGCGGCAGAACTTCGAAAAACGATAGAAGAATTTTTCGTCGGAACTCGCGAAAATTACATTACAGTCTCTATAGCAGAAAAATACTAGGGAAGTCGGCGCGTCCGGGGCGAAGGCGTATAATACATCGTAGCTCATAATTTTCACGGGGACGTGATATTCAGCGCCGGCGCTCGTGCTTTTAATATACGCAAATTCGGCCTCCCTTTTTCCCCTCTTTCTGTTTCCACCGAAACCTCGCGCGAAACGAAGAAAATTAGAAGAACCGCGGCGCCGCCGTTGGAAGCGGATGAAATTGGTCTGGAGATTACTGGCGAACGTAGCGAAACGCAATTCGTCTCCATTTGGCTTCGACTCGTCAACGAGACGACTCCCCCCCCCCCCCCCCCCCAACCGGTTAGTCCCTTGGCTCGTGGCATTAGAGGCAAGTCGGTTCTCTCTTTTATTCCACCCGCTTTCCCAGTTGTGAAATTTCAACGAACCGGCTCGCCTCTCCCTTTCGCCCTATCCATGTCTCTCTCCATCTTCCCTGCCCCCCTATCCGTCTCTTTTTCTCTCGCTCTGTCCAGGGTATGGTACGTCCTTGCCGCGGCACCGCTTGCTCGAATTCCCTTTGACGTAAATTCCGTGCATTACCGACGCTGACGAGCGAGAGACGCTAACTTCATTGTTGTTTCAAAGGCCCTCCTCTGGCTGGTTTCCTCCGCGTCCCTCGCCAACGGGACGTTCCTCTTTCATGCACAACTCCTCGCATCCATAGGTGGGCGGTCCGGATATAGGGCAAACGGTCGAGGGAGATGGCTTCGTGGTGGTTACCAAAGAGTGCAGGCTTGGGAGGGGGATAGGGGGGTGGTAGTGGTGATGACGGTAAGGTGGGATGGAGGTAACACGGGGGTTGAGAGGAACTAAAGCGGCGTAAAAGAAGCCTCCTCCACTTCAAAGCGGAGCTCTGCTCTCGAGGTAACGCGCCACGTGGCCGACGCGCTCTTTCCATGATAATCGAGTTCCTGGTAATGCCATCGGTAACGCTGACTACCGGTCACACGTAGCTACTTCCGATGTACTACGCCGCGTCACTTCTGGTAGCTCGTGGATGGGCGGTTACGGTGGTGCGAGGTTGTAGCTCAGGGACATCGATCGGGTGTTTTCGGGATAACGAGGCCCGGTTTCTGCTGATCGATGAACGAGACTTGCGGTTCGTCGAAAGTTTCTCACGGCGCTTGGGAATCGTGGTTACTTTAAATTTGGGGATTTAGTATCGCGGTTGACGAATGCCTCGGAGTGTATCGAAATTTATTGGGGCCAAGTTTTGGGGGTCTGTCGACACAGTTGGTACGCGACGATCTGGTATAGGCGTAGCTATCTTTCAGAAACAAGATAGAGTAGTTGTACTATAGACGGAATAGGAATTTCTTGGAAACTCATGACGGTATCGGTTCTTTGTGTTAAATACTTGTACTGTTCGCACATTGCATCTACGATCTATTTCTGTGTATGCTACTAATATATGGAGTATATAAAATGTTTTTGAAAGGGCGTCGCAAGAAATTGGTGTACTTCCCAGTGGGTGTCTAATTAAATGTTGTGTCGTTTAGAAGTATTATATTTTTGTTTTAGCGAAAAGTAGCTTATCTGTGCGGCATAGAACAAACATTGCACCACGCTTCTCGAAGAAAGTTGCATCAAGGCAAGTGGATAACCAGGTTCATTGTGTGGTTAATGAATCCTTAATGAGAAATTAGCTACGGCTTAATTAGATTCATTGAATATAGAAAGTTCGGGTTAAGAAACCACTTCAAAGTTGCAGTCAAAGCGTATGAAGTAGCGGTCGACACTCGGGTTGATTGGTATTCTTAACTAATTAAGCGTCGGATAAAGAGGAAGGTAATTAAACTTCAGCTTTGTCCTTAGTTGGATAGATAAGCCGTGAATCGAGAGTTATAATAAACAGATTTATCAATTTTGTTGAGAAACCGCGGGGTATATTATTAGATAAGCAGCATAATTAATCAATCGATCCAGTACCATTTCGGCAAATCGTTGAATTAAAGTAGATAATGCTGTGAGTATTTTAAAATGTGTCGAAACCGTAGATTTCAGACACGATGTTAAGTTACTGAAGGGCCTCCATTATAGGCTGATACTCTACTTTGTTCAATGGTGAATGGGTGACAAGCGACAAGCACTTCTGTGCTAATTCTGTCACGCGAATTTTCACGGCGGCGTTAAAATTTCGAGAAGCAGAAAATGAATCTTCCAGAATGACCTAATTTGCTTTGTGCTCGACGAAGGTGGGTAGCCTCGCGAAAAGTGAATTTATACGTATGCAGAGTCCTATTGAAAGCCTCTCATCTGCAATTCCGATCGAAACTGCACCGCAACTTTCCGTGTAATTTTCCTTTGTGCGGTCCAAGTTGAAATGAAGCAGAGTATGTGGAATTTGGTAATTGGGATCGGGCGAATCGAATCGAACGCGATACGTGTACCCTCGTAAATTCATGCGTTTCTGCATACGAGAGTAGCGTCCCGAGCCAGCCGACTCTTGAACTGCTTTTCCTCAAATGTTGTTTAATATTTTGCACAGGTAACGTCGAAATATAAATATCCAGAATGATCCCATTCTTTAATTATATTCAACGCATATAGTCAGAGTCAACTACGATTTCTGTACAGCAAATGCTTATTTCACGTTCGAAAAAATTAACATTTATTGCCTCGACTTCTTTAATTAATTTCAACGACCTTCTTGTCTTTTCGCTTTTTTTTAGTAATTCGTACATTCACGATTGTCATCCTTGTGGAAAAAACATGAATATTTCTATACGTACCGCCCAATTGAAGTTCGGCTGAGGCCTGGGCAGTGTCGCCTTCCGCCCGTCTGACTATACACTGATACATTCCACGATCTTCTCTGCTGATGCCCTTCAGCCTCAATAATTCTGATTGTCTACCGGTGCCTGGCAGCTGGCGACCATCCTTGTACCAGGTAACAAAGTGCGGTCCGGCTTGTGGATGCGCGCTGACCTCGCATCTAAATTCGGCGTTTCCACCTAAATGGACGCTCAGCAACTGCGGTGTCACTTCAACGTGCAACGGGGCGGTCACGATGAGCCTGGAGAACAATTTCTCCATACACTTTCACTCTAGGTCGACGGGACGGTATGTGAGATTTATCGAACTTGGATGTTTCGAACATTTTAAACGAGCCACACCATTTCTTTAAACTATTTTATGCTTAATTGAAAAACTATTCCAATATAAGAATAGATTAGGAAAGATTTTGATAATTTTTGTTCTCTTTTACTTTAGGTTATAGGTGCTTGGAAAATATTGATGTCTTTTCTCAGATTGTAAATCAAAGTGAGATTCTCAGTGCACAATGAGGTACTACTTAATTGCATAGCATACTTCATAGATCGGTTTATATCTAGCAGAGGTATTGAAATAAAAATCTTGATTAGGGTAGTGTAAGTGTTTTGCAGTTTAATATGTAAGTTTTAAGAATTCGTGCGCTTCCGCAATTTCTTAACTTTCATAGCGCATACGCAATGGAAAAAGGTCTTATTTACAGCGAACTAATTTCTTGTAAAAATATTACTTATTAATTATACAAATAGTTATTTATTACTTACCGAATTTCGGCACTGGCTTCGCCACCGGGATTTGACGCAGAGCAACGATAAATTCCACTATCCTCTAACGTTACAGCTTCAAGGGCTAGGACGGACCCAAGCAACCTGGTCCTTGGTCCAGAGAGTACCAGCATCGGTTCAGACCCGGTTTGAGCGTACCACCTGCAAATTAAAAAGTCACTTAAATACTAAGTAGAACAATTAAACGTTAAATACCTGTACTTCATGTAAAAAGTATTCTGCTCCTGAGGATGGTCTAAAGCGGATATATAGTCCGTCCGAATACCTAGAGATGATAAAGTTTGAGAAGCTTTTCTGCTTGTGTTACGTTTCATTAAATTTCTCCCCCTACATTAGTGTTGAATTATATTTTCGTTAATCATCCTATTTTATTAAATACCGTGAACAATGCAGTTTAGTTTCCAATTATTCAATATTGTCATTAGTATCAGCATTATCAAAGACTATTATACCCAAGTACGTAACAAAATTTCTGTCTTCGTTTCTAAGATAAATCGTCGGTTTAATTCTAAACGCTTTGCGGAACATTTCCTCGTGCAAATATATTTTCAGTTAATCAATTATGTACAGTAGATATTCATTTCCCACAGACGGCGACACTGTTGAACGCAACAGAAAGGAGTACACAATGGTGTACGACGATCGATCGTTAAGAACCACCCGAACATTCATACAACGCGTAACACTTCCTCAATTCATACGTCCGCCAAAGTTCAATCGTTCCTCCTTAATTACAACCGAAGGTATGGCACAAAATTCTCCGGCAATGACAATCAATTTGACATCAGCGTACCTCCTTTGTAACATCATACACCATTCAATTACATTAAACCCATCTGTTTGAACCGAGGAAGGCGGAATTCGTCGAACTCCGGCGAACATTTCGTTTAAAATTCCACCGTGCCGCACAAGAATCCTTTGTGACGGCGTCGGAAAATATGTCCTGGCAGAATTCCATTCCGCTCATCCTGTATCCGGCCAAAAATTTTCGAACGTCCCGCGCGTCGATCCTTTGGACGCTAACGTGGTTTGCATGATTGCAAGTTAATGCGGCACCCTTTTCGCCATTCCCTTTCTGACTTACCTCCCCTATCCGGCTGGGGAATAATTTTTCATCGAAAGGCGAAGCCGTCCGCTTGCCGTGCAGTAGCTGGAGGGAGGAGCGGCTTCAATTTCACTGGCTTTCGGGCATGACGACCTAGAAACGACATCGAGTCGCATCTACCAGAAGCATTTATCCCGGAAATTCCTCGCTTTCCTTCGCGTTCTCAACTTCTTGACAGTTTTCGATCGAGCCACGTTCACTGGCTCGAACCGCTCTAAGAGATCTCTTGCCCCCCTTTTTTTTCTTTCCCCTTTTCTTGCACCTTCTCTACCTGATCTTATTTCGCCTCCACTTCCCTCTCTCTTTTACTTTTTTATTCTGGCATGTCGATTGTAGGTTCCTTTGGTGGTCTGGTACTGCTCGATACGTTGCGGAACTGGTTTCCCGAGAGAATTTCTATCGGCAGCTCGTGGGTAAAGTTGTCGAGAGGTTAGTGGTAGAATTCGTTCGGCGAGTCGGTTTTCGTTTCTTTTTAGAATGTTAAGACGGCGCATCGAGGTAAGTCCCGTCGAAGGTGCGTAATTCACGTTGGTTCAGTCCCTTCTGTACGGTCTCTCTTTGGGAATGGTGTAAATTATAGGATTATGCTGTTTAGTTTCGTAGCAAATATGTACGGAAGCTTCGATTTGTACACGATGTGTGATTAGTGGTAAATTAGAGCAAGATTGTCCGTGAAACTGGCGGGTTCGATGCTTCATCGATTACTGGAGTTTGGCGTCACGTTTTCCGATCGTGAATATTCAGTAACGACTGTACCAGTTGATGATTCACACTAGCAGTCAAACACGTATTGAATCATGCTGCGCATTGCTGGGCTTCATTTTCGTATCAATGTAAAAAAGTGTAATATTACATAATATTATGATACTTGTCTGAAAGATAACGTTGATCATTTATTTTACATTGCCCACAATCTTTACCATTATTATAACAAAATAAAAATCGGACAACTCGTACCTCAAACTGCTTTCTATAAATGCCCTCTTCAACCTAAATCGTACGTCATGGCAGATCCACCTCGGTATTTTAGTCAAATGGATTAATATCGCGCTATTGTACAAGTAGTTCCAAAAAAAAAAAAACTTGCTTGGCACATCGAATTGGCCAGCCACTGTCGTCGATAAATCTTCATCACTCTCGATGTTGCTTGCCCTGTGCATGCATTTGCCTGTGGCTCCGACGGGAAATGGAGATCCGGAAATTCTGAGAGGGAGAAACAGGCTGTAGAGCGGAAGGCTCCTCGAAGACCTGGTGGGCGACATGGAGAGTTTCCGATTGTGCTCCATTCGCAAGGCTTCACGTTCGAGTGTTCCCACTTTTCCCCGATCAAAGTCATACTCAGTCCTTATTCCTTCACTTATTTTCCACCCCGAATATTCCTGTCGTCGACCTACCCCTTCCTTCACTTCCGTCCTCCCGTTCTCGCTGCTTTTTCGTTCTTTCTTCTTTTATCCTCTTTGGAGGCGGCCAAGAAACGCTCGTAATTTTCTTTTAAGCAGAAACGACGGATTAGGGAACACGTCATCCCTTTGAGCTTTTTCGCGTACAGCTTTTGTCATCTTTCGAGTGGCCTACCTGTGTGTGTCGAGACAGTAACTTTTTTTGTCCCAACGAGGGCCACGTTTTTTTCTAACGTGGATGGGTATCGATGCGCGTGAATTTACTGTTTCGCCGGGGACGATAAGGACGGCAGATTTTTTTTGGAAATATAATTGCGCATGATATGAGCACATTTTCTTTGTCATTTTTAGAAGGTGATTCACTCTGTTATTAAATACACTGCACATGATACAGTAATTTGGAAGAAGATCGTCAGAATAAAAATCTATGTTTCACGCATAGTAGGATCGGAGGAGTTGCAGGCCAAAGATATTCTTTAAGATAATACTGTACATTACGAAACACATGTATTTCGGCAACGAATTAATTACCGCCCTTAATATCGAATAAAAACTTCTTAGCTACAGTACCGAACCTCGGGCGGGCACTTGGTTCATACAGGACTTCGTGGCTACCTTTGGAAGAGCATTCGTTTCTGCCGCTCGGAACGCACAGTGGGCAATGCTTCGTAATTGCAGCACAAAATACGTGAACGTCGTTCGCAATAACGATAACATTAAACAAACAACCAACAAGAAGCACGATATTGATTTTCAATGACGCGCAATTATTCCGCGATTACTTGGTCGCATTATAATCGCTTTCATCTATATTCAACAGTCAGTTAATCAACCGCGGAAATAAAGGCGGGGATGCCTTGGCCAATTCGGCCCCGTCCATTCAGCGACCGGCTGGATTGACTTAATTAATCTTCCGGATAGAAACTCACCGATATTCGGGGGTAGGGCAGGCCTGCGCCACACAGACTAATGAAGTTGATTCATCTTGAGCGACGTGAACCACGCCGGAGTTTTCAAGAATCACCGGTGGCATCACTCCCCTGTGATCTGCAAAAAACGATTCTTAGTTGATTAATGCGGCGAGTAATTGGCAGAAAAAAGAATCCCAGCAATCTTCTTCGGACGGAAAAATGAACTTGGTCGAGGGTTGAAAATTATTACCCGCTATCCTGACGTTGGCCACGGAGCTTAGTACCACCTGTCTTGTGAGACGATGCATCGTTCGACATCTGTATCGATGTATCTGATCGCTGAACTCCAGACTGTGAACTAGGAGTTCGCCGGATGGCAGCAGGTGAAATTTTCCGTCTGGAATGACAATAGGGGAAGAGAAACTGTTAATACGTATATTTGAAACTATAGCGATTTAAATAATAGCAAACTGAGTGTGCGACATAGTAGATAATACAAATTGATAATTACTAATTGATAAACGTAGTTAAACAGGAATAATAACTATTTACCTAGGCAGTTTCTTTCTTAAAATTGTAAACGCTATCGCTATATAATCGATTAATTGATGCAAAGTATATTCGACGAAAATGGAGCATCCATTTTCGCCCCTCAAAAAAGGGAATGAATCTCGAGATCAGTGGGCAACTCATTATTTAAAGTGAGATATTACGATTTAAACATAGAAAACTCTCCTTGGTGTATTATTTATTTCTATTTGGTAATCGTGATAATAATTGCACCCAGCACTTTCCAAAAAGGAAGAGACGGTTACAGAATTGCCTTTAATTACTCCGTATCACCGATGCACAAGGTATCACCTATGCTCGTGATACCTTTGCGGCAGAACTGGCGAACGGTTTTACCGTTACGATAATTATGCTAATTCTGGGATTTCCAGCGGCCTGTTGTAGATGACTAGCGGCGATACAATCTCTCCGTTCTTGCTCTGGCTTAAGCCCGTGCTCGTTCCTTAGATAAGCCGGAGCAACGTTAATGACGGTAGTTATCCTAAACATTCGCAGTCGTTTCGCGAAACCCTCATCCACTGTCGGGAATCTTTAACGAAGTTCGCGAATACAGGATTATGGTGCACAAGGGATGTTCTTTTTTTTCGGACAGTTTCGGGTTTCCTTTTTTGTCCATCCATTATCTGTTACGTTCATTTCCTCTTTCTGAATTTCTATTATTTCTCACTGCGTATGGCTCGTTCTTAATATCGTGCTTCACCCGATATTATTTTTACGGCCCCGCGTTATATATTATTCTTGTTAATTGGTTTTATTATTACTCGTATATTGCGCTCAGTTGCTTCGTTTTCATATGCAGTTTAATTAATTTTCTGCTCGCCATTCACTCGATCTATATTATTTCTTCATTCTCCCTATTTGCTTCGAGTCCATTCTTCATCCCTGCCAAGACCTCCCTTATTTGTTGCACTCGCTTTCACTTTGCTGCTCCCCGTTATTCTCCATTCCTTAACTATCTCACCTTTCACCGCCACTTCCATCACTCTTACCCTTTCTTGTCTCGATTTCCTCAGTTTCTCATCCGTTTCCCGATTCAAACTATCGCACCTATTATTCTCCATTTCTTCTGCTTCTTCGTCTTCTCCATTTTCTCCTTGTCCGCCGAAAGACCTACCTATTTCATATTTCCCACCGCTCATCCCTCCCCCCCATTTCAACCCTCACAACTAACGTCCTCGTTCCCAGCGTCCAGGATCACCCATTTTTCTTACTATTTCATTCACACCTCCTTGACCACCCTTCGGGTCTTCGTACTCGTCCTCAGCCAGCCAAAAATTTCTTTCAACGCTCTGCCCTCTCACGAATTCCGCCCACGATCGCGCTTTCCCCTTTTCATCTCGCATGCTTTGCCTGTCAACCCGCCTACAATTTCTTTTCCTTCGCATCGCCCCCGGTCTCTCCGCCCCTTGTTAGCGTGCCTCGCTATCTACAGCCCGTACACGTTATAGCTTCTACGTGCAAGAACACATTCGGCCACGAGACATTAGCACAGCTAAGACCGGCTGAGATAAGCGGCCCCCCCTAAATAGCGATTGTCGGCCAAGTCAGCCGGCTTGGATGGGTTATGTAGTTTCGGTATTACACTTCGGTGTTACTGCCTATACCCGCCCGCTCGGATCTATTCAAGGTAGATAGGCCACGTATGTGCGGGACAATGTACCGCCGTACATACGATGCATGTACCGGTAGGGGGGGACCGACTGTGACTACCTCGAATTACGTGCAGTCTGACCATGGCGCTATTAGTAAGATGGATATGCTACGCTTACAGAAATGTAGCACCAACGGCCGGGAACGAAGGTGTTGTAATATTATGTAGTACCGCAAGAAACACGATGCTTGGTTGGCGTTTGTAGTGACGTGGAAAAACCGGTGTCGAACGTGTCCACGGACGGTAAACGAAAATGTTGATGAAAAAGTTTGCGACATTGTAGTTTTAATTATTGAAAGGAGTGAAAAGTCACTGGGGCAAGCTCGAGATGCGAATTTGGCACTTATGTTTGGGTGCAAAATGGTGGATGTGATAATTTGTTGTGCTGAGTAATGCCATTTGCGGCATAGTCAAGTGCATTCCAAAGATCGTATGCAGTACTGTCCACTTTTTTTTTGCGGCATTTTTTTTAATTCTACAGGAATGTGCAGACTATTAAGCATAAATAATGTCTCGTGTCCTTTTTGCAAGGAAAGCCTGATCTGGAGTTTAATTTTAATTATTTGAGAACCGACACTGCCAGTCAACAACCAGTAAATTATGTTTGTATTTGAACAATATCGTCGCACAAAAACGATACAATTGTTGAGGCCTCGTGGAGAGCAATTAAAACCTCGCTCGTTTCACGCGACAATTTCAAGCGTACTCGTGAACAAACGTTTCGTCAAACCTCTTTGGTACATCGTTGGCTATCGAAGAATTCTGAATATGGCACAGTGGCACAGTTATACGGGCGCGCACAAGCGTGTACTGGATGAAATATGTGCGTGTAATTAATTGTGGGCTGATCCTGATAGATGTACACGGATATATGTAACAGGTATAGACGCACAAGGTATACGCACTAGTGCAGATTATCCGAAAATTATAGGCTGAGTTGAAGCATGTACATATACAATATATATATGTGCATTACATGCCAATACTTCGAAGAAGAATAAACGAATATTAATATTTCTCTTTCAATATTTTGAAATTTGGAGATTAGATTTGGGTGTAGAAATACTAATCGCTTGGGGATTTCGGTCAACCCTGTTTGACATTAGAAGAGATTAAGTGACTACTAATAAATGGATTGGTGCGTATGGAATTATTGAGCATGTGTTCTCCATAATTCTTTTTATTATGAGAATAGGACAATGTGGGGTCATCCATAACAATTTTTTAAAGTTTGGCCAATTGGAAAAGATGTACATTTTTCATAAGTGTTCTGGAAATAGTATGATTTTATTTTTAAGTATCTTACCATTGCTTGCCATTACTTTTACTGTTGTTATTATTAAAAGTTATATGTAATACATGTAACTATTAATGCAGATATATAATATACTGTCGATTGATGCATCCCCTTTCAAAGTTGAAATTCCGTACTCACAAAACGAATGTAAAACGACCTAAGTATATCTGTAACGCAACTCAATTTTGTTCTGGAATTGTTTCTTTAATATGAACTTACAAGAGTATATGTCAGAGTGGCTTCAATTTGAATGGAAGATATTATAATTCTGGTCAGAGGATCGGCTCTGTGTCTAGCGAAGTTAGCCGATCGACAATAGTGAGACAGATAAAAGAAGTCGGTGAAATTTAATTTCTCGAGGATATCCGATACGCCGAGCACGTCTCAGGTTCGTTTCGAATGATATTGTGGATTTGCTACCGGATTTATTGCAGCTTTGTTGCAGTGAATAAACGTAGACCGAGCTTCTGGCGGAGAATGGTTAAAAGAACATTGGTCGAGCAATTAGGAATAGGAATTTGGTGCATAATAGCGTATCGTAAATTCGAAACGAGAAAAGACAATGTTAGAAAATGACCAAACATTCGGTAGTTCAGGCACCAAAAATATTGATACAGTGTTATTCTCAAGGTTCATAGAAAATTAAACTCATCATTATTTATCAGTAAAATGACGATAAAGCTGTTTATATATTAAATGCAGTAAGAGAAATGCATGAAATGTAAAAATTCATACAGTAATTTTGAGCCGAAAGGCAATACTTATATTGTATCAGCCAAAAGTTGGCCACAACCCGTAGAAGTCTAATAGGTACGGCCATGGGATCGGAGGTTCAGCCAAAGGTTGGCCAGAACCCGTATAAGTCCAGTAGGTATGACCTACCTATGATCATACCTACTGGAATTTCAGCGGTCTTGGCCAACTGTTACCTGAACCCACGGCCCTGTGGCCGTACCTACTGAACTTCTACGGGTTGTGGCCAATTCGTAGCTGAACCTACGACTCTACAGGCATACCTCCTGGACTCCTCCGGGCCCTGACTAACTTTTGAACGAACCTACAACTCTAGGGTTATGCCGACTAAATTATTCCAAAGCCTAGTTGACACTGCTGTTATAAATCAGAGACGATGAAGACAGTAACCTTTCCATCAGTCCCAATTCCCATAAGGTCTCGAATATATGGTCCCTGATTCCTTGAAGTAGAAGCTTTGTACCAATAGCAAACTATTTACTAACGGATAATAGACGAAACGTGTTAAGGGGCATAAGAGATGCACCAGATTAGAATATTCTAATCCACAGATCGTGAGTACTGGGGAGTGTCACGAAGTTTGATGGGTAGGGACTCTCGTAGGAATCCAAGCACTCCCGTTTCAAATTATTTTAGAACTGTCTTACAGACAATATAATAGTATTTTACTACGAGTTAATTAACAGACTACAAGAAATTTCTTCTTTACTAATACGAATTGCAAATTTGTCAGTAAATGTAATACAAGGTATTATCCTACAGGACTACCCCGTTTAATGCGTTTTATTAAAATCATTTCTTTAATATTTCCAGTTAATACTAGCGCTGCTTTGCTCCACTTTAATGAATCCAATTTTAAAGTCGTACAAATGCAACGAAAATTCCTTCAGATTTTATTTCCGCAGAGGATTACTTCATTCGCCGCATAGGAATTCGTTGAACTCCAAAATACACCACCCGTTCCGAAAGCACATGCACACCATAAATGCCGATAGTATTGCGAACCAAAAAAAAAGTCTAACGAGGGGGAATAACTGTACGGGGCAGAAAAGTTCCATCGGAATAACGAGCAGAGATATTCGATATCTGTTAAAAACAAAGCGACACGCGGAGGATTTTATGTATCGCGCGATAACAACGACGGCCCGCGGGGCGCCGATATCTTTCTGTCGAGAGTGGCGTTTACGGTGGCCGCATAAAAGTCGCGCTGGTCCGTCGTTTCTCACGAACGCACGAAACCCGAACGACAATGGCCTCTTGGGTACCAGCCAGCTTCGCGTTTCTTTCCCTCCCCTATCGGCAATGAATATGTTCGTCCCGACGTCTGGGTAACAATTATAAAGTTCGCCAATGCTACGGGACGACAGGCAGAAAGAGCGGCACGTGACCAAGTGAAAATATAGAAAACATCGAAAGAATTTTATACACGCGCACGCATGGGTGCGAGGCGAGAAGGAAAATAATTACCGACGAGCAGAGGAGCCGCGGATCGCGAAAAGATCACGAATCATCCTCAAACGGCATTAACAACGCCGTGTCGCGTCCAATTAAAGGGACCGCTAATTAAGCTTACTAATTAATGGCGCGCGACCGGAGTGATATTACGTTTTAATTACCGGGTATCATCTTTTTCAATCCATGCAGCCTGGCGAGGGTGCGGGAGAGCAAGGCCGTCCGACGTTTTTAAATCCAATTAATTTCTACGACTATTAATGAGTGAACCGCTCGGCCATTACGGGGTCGATGTCCCCGACGATCATCGCGACCTACGCCAACGCGACGGAAAGGTGATGCAAGATTATTGTGGATATTAAATTTCACTGTACCGGCCGCCTCTACGACCGTGGCCGGATATTAAATTTTAGTCCCGGTAAGCAATGCCGCCGTCCCGGCATAATGCCTCGTGCCACCCTTTACCTACGTGAAAATCACCCCTACACCGCCGCCATCCCCGATTCCCATCCTCGACCCCGCGTCTGTGCTCCACCTCTGTCCCGAACGTTGCCGTACAATTCTTCCCGCTTTGTGCACCTATCGGCTGTGTCACTGCATCTGCGCCCCTGGAATGTCCCTCGGGCTTTTATTGCCTTCTCCTACCACGCGGAGCGGTCGCCCCGCGGAATATTACATTTTGGTAGATAGGCGAAATTATCGATTACGCGATAGCCTCCCGCTTTTCAGATAGAATAATAGCGCTCGAGCGTGGATCCGCCATGGAGAGAAGAGCACCCGGCAATTAGCTCGGCATGTTCTTTCTGAACAGCGCAAACGTGAGCGGGGGGAATCGGTGTTTCTCCGTATTGGTTGAACTTATACGGAGGGATTAAATGATAAAGGGTATAAATGTGCAGCAGTTGTATGCAGATGTTTTTATTGGGACTGGTGGATGCTGGGGAAATATTAAAGGGGACGGTTTTGCATTCGGTGGTCGTAAAAGAATACGTTTTTGAATGCTTGAATAATTGTCAGCGTTGCATAATGTGATAACCAGAGCGGTTGTAATTACATGTATTCTACGCTTGAAAGAAAGGTACGCGGAACACGATAAACGTATGGGTATATTTCTGTAAAGAAAATTGCTCGAATTGTATTACATGGTTTGCCGGATTTCAAATTAATTGTATCTGTATTACAAAGCTGGATTAATCGGGGGAAAAATGGAAAACGTTATCGAGTATAATTAATTGGCAATGTGATCACGATATATTCACGTAGAAATCCTACATTATTGTCCTAATCGATATATCTCATTTTAAATAGCGCCTTGAGATACGTTATCGAATTTCATACAAAAATCCTCCCCATTAATGTTCTACAGTTTGTACATCCGAATTATGTTAATCTAGCTACTGAAATTAGGATGTATATAAAAGGATTGTAGCTGTTGAATTGGTGCAATTAAAATCTCCACGAAAGAATGGATGAAACCTTACCTCCTTGGAGAGATGGGTAAATGTAGAACGTGGGTTCCTGTAACCACGATACCACGCGCACCAAATCTTTCACGAAGCTAGGAACGACGCATCGTAGCACTGCGGTGCATCCCCTCGATGCACCCCCGATCACTTCCACGTCGACTTTGTATGCTTGGGCCACCACTGCGAACAAATAAACGTGAACTTATTTCAACAGTTGCACGTAAACCTAAAAGAAATACACGCCGTTAGAGTTAAACCTGCGAAGAATGAAACGCTTGTGCGGCAAATATAAACACACCAGCAATTATTATTTCATACTATTCAGATTTATAATTTGAACACGAGGGAGTTTAATTGGTGCCAGAACAATTAGCTAAGGAAGTGAAAATATCGAACATACATGAAATCATTGTCTAAGGATACTTGAATATTATCTGGCGTACCGTGCAAATGTGAACTCCGTGTGTAATATTACGTAGCACAGGGATTAACCCCCACGACGATTAAGAATAATGAACACAACAGCCGCGCCGGTATATTGTTGAAAACATTTGAACACAAACCAATGCAAATTATCCAACACCTCCGTATCACACCGCAACGCGAACGTCATAAACGCGAACCGTCCTACCTCACTGCCAGTAAAATCTTTCCGCGTTTCACAGTACTGAAACGTTCGCCGCCAGTGAACCCGATCGCGTCGACGCGGTCGTATCGTCGCTTAAACGAACCCTTTAATGAGGGTCCCCGGTAAACGGCCATGCAGAATTACATTAATTCGAACTTTCGGCCCAGTGCTACGGGGAACACTGCCATTGAAACCGTCCCGCAGAACGATAGCTCGCGCCGATGGTAATTAAAACGTGTCATACGCGATTCGAGGGCTCATCACGTTCATCCTTTACCACGTCCAAAGGCGACACACACGCGTGTAATACGCGCGTGTGGCTTATGTATAGGGTGTCGCGTCGTTACTCGTCGTCGACAACCGGGTGAATCTCGACGTCGCGCGTCGGCGTCGGGGATGCGGCGAGGCGTGAGGCGACGCGAGCGTAACGAACGCCTCGTTCTAGACGTCTGCCGGTCGTTTCTCTTCTCTCCTTTTTTTGTTTCTACAGTCGCCCAGCCGCTCGAGGGGCACTATACTCTTCCGGAGATTTTATTTACGTGAAAATTCCAAGGGCGACGGCCAGCTGCCAGCAACCGCCTTGACACGCCGACGTCGCGACGCCGGCGAAGACTCCTCCACGTTGCGTTCATGCCCTGTAACGCGTTGAATTTCTTCTTCCCTCGTGCGGAAAGATACAATACATGTGCATGTATACATATTATTTATATGTGTGTGTGTGCCACGGCCGTAACTCGGTCTGTCTCTCACCGTCCCTTTTTATTTTCAGTCGAGGATCGTATCCACGTTTCGTTCGGTATTCCACTCTCTGCGACCTGTCACGTTACCCGGTAACGATATTCGGTCAATTTTTCAGGGGTTTCGAATTCTCTCGCGTTCGCCTCCAGTTCCGACCCTGTCACTGCCTTCAATGTTTTCTGTGTACCGGGAAAACTAATAACGCGTTGATCGGTTCGCGAGAGCCCCGCGCCATTGGAAATTCTCTTGGAAATGAAAACACTTAAACGCGGCGGCCGTCGATCGCGACTCGAAATTGGAGTCTCGCTGAGCTTTGGAAGGATCCGGGGGCTTGGGGGGAAATCTGGATGGTCTGATTGCTGCGCGAAGAGAATTAGAGGGTTTCACGGCAGGGGAAAAATTTGTTGTTCTTTCTGAGATTGTTCTCGTTGTTCGATCGAGGGTGGGGAAACGTTGGCCGGGAAGTGAAATATTTATTTGTCGATGTTCGGTTGAATATTTGATTTAATTAATAGACGTATGCGGCAATAGTGAAACTGTTCTGATCGGTGTAGTGGCTGGCGAGAATTTGTTGGCGATTTTATTGTATTGTCGAAATGCAAAATATTTGAAGATTTACGAACGTCATACATATCGTAGTTTATCAAATACTATCGTATTCATTTTTATGTGCATAATTCTGTGAAAATCATATTTCACGTTCTCCGGACTCCGTTCCATTATACCGTGTGCTTTTTTAAATTTTTTGTCCGATGGCCGCGATAATTCTAGCCTTCAACAATTTCTCGAATTATCAAAATGCCCGTACACGAAGTGAGGTACGCCCGCTATTGAATAACCACGAGCTTTTAGGAACAAAAGTGTACTCAACGTAAGTGTCCATCGAAATATTTTTGAACCCAGCCTACTGATGTAAAGTGTCGGTGAAACAGCAACTCCCGATACAGGTGAATCGTACCATCGCAATTATTTCCAACTGTACTGTTGCGTTATTTCCCGTACATTCTTCTCGAACTTTGCTCGCGAGAAATGTATCCCACATTCTGCACTGGAGCAGGACTAGCATTTCCAGAAAATAACGCGGAGCAAAGTCGGTGTAGCGTTCTCGGTGCTCGATTCCCTTCGTCTCGCGACAATTGAACTTGCAATGGTCCACGAAAACTTCCGGTGCAGACCGACGGGGTCCGGCCAGGATAGAAATTTCTTTCGTTAAGCCGAAAGCAGGAAGTAAAGTTTTAATTAACGGCCACACGTCCGGGCCAGAATTTTATAGCCGCGAGGGAGTAGTTGGCAATCCTGAAAGCGTCGGGTCGACCTCGCAGCTGCCACGGATTTGCATTCAGATTGCATTTTTTTTTCTCCTTTCCGTTTTTTTTGTTTTTTTTTTAAAGAGGTAATTACACCGAGGTCCGCACGGAGAAGGCCTGCCCGCGTCTCATCTGCATCCGGCTGACTTTAAAACATCCTTCGTCAGGACTCGCCTGGATTTCCCTGCTGCCTTCCTTCGAGAAACACGACCAACGCATCTCCTAATGATTTTTTAATTGCTCCTCCTATTATTCCGAACACCAGAGCTACAATCAACGTTCCCCGTTGCTTCGCCTCTTTTATCCCCGCATAAATACCACGCCGTTTCGACAGATTTCTTGTTTCATACTTCCCATCGGGCCCCCTTATTACAGCGTTGACATATTCGTAACGTTCGTCGAATGAAACGCGCTGCGCCGATATAAATAAGACTATGACAATGTAACTCGGAAAAAAGTGTTTTCTAGATATTACTAGCTTTGCCACACAATGATTCAACTGAATTGTTTTATCGCAAAACCAAATGAATTTTCCCGCAAGGCCACAAGCGTTCAGCCCAACTAATTGTACGAAAGAAGAAAGAGTCGAAGGAAACGACCACAGTCATGAATGAATTATTTCAGACCTACTATTGAACAATAAAATGGACAACAAAATAATCGATCGCTTGTATCCAATGAATCTAACAATATCAAAGGGACGTGAACAAAATAGAGACAATTTTCCCCTACCTTCCTTCGAAACAATTGCAGTAACGTCCGTTCTAATAAATTGCACAAGTTCCATTCATTCCAATACCAGCATCCGTATCAATCCCTACTTTCTTACCTGCTCTGACCTGAACGTCACGGCTAAGAACTCTGCCGACGGAATTGCTCGCCAAGCATCTGTAGGCCGCGCTGTGGACATCCTGTCGGAAAGCGGCCGCCGGAAACGGCAAAAGGACCAACGTGCCGTTCCTGAGCACCCTCCGCACGCCGGGTACGTCGTTAACCGGATGTCCGTCCGCGGTCGACCAATCGATGTTGGGCGGGGGACTTCCTGTCGCGGTGCAGTCCAGCCAGGCGCCGCTCGAATTCGAAAATTCCACCCTCGAAGGCGGCTCCATCATGAAGCTTGGACCCCGTAAATGCGCGTCGAAACCGTGACCGCCCGCGGATGTCACAGCCGCGGCTGCACCTGTGAACAAAACGACACGGTCACCGCTTGGAAAATCGCATAAATCTGCTGGCTGATTGCGTAAAAACGGCGCCGGCCGTTCGTCGGATCGTTCGCCCGACGACACGCGACACTTTAATTGCGACGTAAATCCCGTTTCTGCTCGATCTTTGCGTATCCCGCGGATTCGCCATTAATAAAGCTCACGCTCGTTTGGCTCGTTCGGTCTAACTTCTTGGCGCCGATTGCGCCCGCGGTCGATCGTATCGCCGGCCGATTCGAGGCTTTGAAGGGTCGATAAACTATTGGAAAAGTTGCACCTCCCATCGGCGAGTGAACTAGTTACGGGGATTTTCCTTTTGTTATTTTCGCGGCTGCTTTTTTATTATTGGGCTTTGATATATACACAGTTGAGGGGGTGCTGTTGAAACCTTGTGGTTGATAGTACCATTGCATACTGGGGGAAACGACAATGCAAGCGTTCTAAATTACTGTCTATAGAAAAAGATCGTGCTCCACGCGTTGTTTCCGACGAGCAAATGTTGTCCTTGTAACATATGTGATAATATTTCTTATATGGAAGGAGGACGATGGAATATTGCAAACGTTGAGGGAATTCTGTGGCGAGATTGTCGGTTGGTGAAATGAACTTTTTGTTGCGGCTACTTTGGAACGGTATAAAAACAGATTCTGCATTTTTCATCAGGCACGAATCTGCCGGGATTTTACTCAATCCTATGCAGAAATCCTCGTGTATAATTATGGTACTTTAAGATACGAATAAAACAGTCGACGGAAATTCTACAATATATTTACGGTTATCGCATTGTGCGGTCTATTTCAGTAGGCAAACCGAAGAAAAGTTCAAGCACCAGCACGGACATGCAATTGTCATACAATAAAAGCAAGTTAATATCCAAATTTATACTATGGATACAAATATGAGCTACTCCATAGCTTATCTACAGATCCGGCAAAATCCTTTTCGAACCGCTCCGTAAAGAGAGCAAGAAACGTGCTATCGGTGTCCTCGTCCGTAATTTTCAACGATAAAACACGGGAGTGGCCAGAGGAAAAACGAGTACGTGCGTTATCGTTCACGATGGATCGGGGGTCGTCGATTTTAACCGGGGAGCAGTTCGTCGACTTGCAGAATTGATTAAACTCTCCGGTTATCGCGATTGTCGAACGAACGAAGACCGGCACGTAACGACCAAGTTATCCTACTCGAAGTGTATCAGACGCGAGGTACTTCGACATAATGCTTTGATCGGGGGTGCGAAAACACGAGTCAGCAAGTACTCGGCTCTTGCATCGTTAGAAGCCACTTCAGGCTAATAACTCCGGCCAGGCCACTCCCGAGTTTAGAGTGCAGTTTAATTGTCGATTCGTGCGCGATCCGCACGATTCCAGAAGAAGTTGCCAATGTAGACCAATTCGTTGGAGTAAATAATTAATACTTTTCCCCCCTGTATGTGACTTGCGTTTCGAATCGCGGACAAAATATCGGATACTTCAATTCGCGAACATTCGTTCGCTGATACGATACTCGTGTTCTTCTAATTGGCAATAGATACGAATAGACGAATGTTTGAGAGATTGTTACGCCAGCTGTGAGGAGTGGGTTATTTGCTGAGAAGTTCTTCTTTGCCTATTATATTTTGTTGTATTTCGCGTTACAAATTTATTAACGGTTTCGAATCCGATACAATCTGCGATCTGCGTTGCAATTTGATAATTTGTATCTTGATACAAATATTTCGTTACTACTTGCAGTATTAATTGGTATGTTAAGTGTCGCTCAGGTCAAAGGTGCGAAAAATATTCGATTACCTTCAGTGCACCCGAATCGCCAACGCGATCCCACGTTTCAACCCTCCTACGATATAGTATATTTCCGCACAGTAGTACGTGTTTTTCGAAATCTGCATTCCCCTTTTTGATCGACGATACGTATACACGAGAGTTCGATCGCAACGTCCGTCAAAAGAAACCTCGTTTCCCGTGCCCGGCGATTCAGAACTCCGCTCGTTCCAGTTTAACGAAGAACACGATTCCGCCTCGGCCATGCGAAGCACACGTTCTAAAATTTGCGCATCGATCGTCGCTGGCCGTGGTCGTGTGTTAATTAAAAATTCATTTATCTTAAATTCAATTCCTTCCCACTGCGTGTCGCGCGCGCGCCACGTATCCTCGCGCACACGTACAACCGCACACGTTGTACGGCACGAGCAGAAGAAAATAGAAATTAAAAAATTGCTACCTCATCGCGCCACCGGCAAAGTGAAATACAATATGAATTCGAAAGAAATATATATGGATATGTGAAAGGGGCTGAAAGGCACTGCGAAATTAATTCGTCTAAAAAAAAATGAGCGCAATTTTCGAAGCGAAAGAGCGCGTCTCGTCACGGAAAATAAGCATAGCCGTTGACTGCTCGCGGGCGATACGGAAATCACAAGGATGCAACGATATTGCATATCTCTCTAGCATCGTTCATAAGTGAAGGGAGGTTCGGTGAAACGTGGAACTCATAACGACGTCCAAGGGAACGGACGCATATAACTCGTTTATAACGACATTCGAGGGTAGAGAAAGGAAAAAGAGAGAGAGAGAGGGGGGGGGAGAGAAAGGATGAGGTAGAGAGGGATTTGCGTCGCGACCGAATTTCGTAATACTCGTTGCAGGATAGTATGCACGTCGCATACAAAACACAAAGTATGCAAATCCTAGGTGCAGTGTGGCCGAATTGAAATCCCCGTAGTGTCCGGCAATTACAGACCGTCACGGTGACTCGCTTCCGGAATTGTCTCGAGCACTTAATTACTAATTCCAGCCAAGTATTTCGTTGCCCGGGGGCTCCGCGTGAAATTACACGCACGGCACCTTACCCTCTCACCGGTCATTTTCTGTGCACACATACGAACAGTGCTCGGATTAATTCGAACATCTGGTCCGTACTCCGGGAAAGAGGAAAATTCGATTTGCTTGCGGGCAACTTACGTTTCTTTTGGTTTTTGTCTGCTACTTGGCGAAGTGCTAATTAACTGGTTACGCAGATTGGCAAATATATATATTTTAGTTGGGCAATGACTAATGTGAAATAGCCATTTTTCTGATTTATGTGCATAGTTTAATCAATTTAGAAGTTTGAGTTTTCTTGGTACTCATACTAAACGATTAATAATTATTCATAATAAATTATAGATATACGTGCCCCCTTACCGGTTCTAGATAATATACTGTACGGTTGAGAAGCAAAGCAAACAAGCGTCGCTTTCAGACGATGATCCGTGAAAAATGTCTATTCTTTTATGACGGTTTTACTATTTCAAGTAGATGACAGTTCGAAAGTGTTTGGCGGCGACAGTGTGACAGATCAGACAGTACCTGAAAATGCAAGACCATTGACAGTTTCGATATTTTCCGGTGAAAGTTCTTAAAATACAAACGGATTCACGCCTAAAGCAGGTATACTTGGTTCTAGTCTCAACCAAAAATCTGTCGTTTAAAGAATATATTTAAGTTTGTCCAATACATCAAGTATATTTAAAGGATGACGTTAATATTAAAAGTTAATTAGAAATTGATTACTTTATGTATGGGAATCGTGGACAATTATTATTGACAGCACCTATATCTTCAATATTCTATCCATTTTTCAAAAATATTTTAATAGCACCATTTGTACGAATTATCTCCCCATCACTGTTCACTCCTTTATTGTCTATCTTTGACGCTGATGGATCACTGTTGGGTAATTAGGGGTCTATTTGTAAATTTGGCGCAGGAAATTTTATTCCGCATGGGCGAACTTCAAATGCGAATAATTACACGACTTACGAGGAACGTTACTGCTTAATTAGGGGGAAATTGCCGTAAAATAGGCGCGCCGGTTGTTGCAGGAATGAGAGAAAGACGCAATTAAATCGAGAGAAACAGGATGGTATTTTGTATCAGGTTAGTTGTAAGGAGCTGCGAATGGAGTGGAAACACTTGCTACAATGAAAGCAAAGAACGTGAGTCCTTTTGCCATTTGGCTTTACGGAGCACGAAGGAAATTATCCAATGGGGCAAAACTACGTACTAATAGCATCCTTTACTTGGATTCCTGTTAGGTTACTTTCAATGCTTTGCCATTACCACCATACTATTATTATACAGTTTTCTGCGTATGCCGCTTTTACCCGCTATAATTATATTGTTACCATTTTATACGTGCATGTTTTTTTATCTATTTGATGCGCGAATGCGCAATCAATTTGCAATAACGTTATCTAGTAATAGGATCTCCAATTACGCGAACGTCCATGACCATAAAAATTACACTTTCGTTTCAGCATTCTGCTGAATAGATAGCGATTTTCGTACCGTCGTGAACTCTGCCTTTAACGACGTTCCCTGTCCTTGTGTTCGCAATTACGCGCAACAGGAATCGAAGTAACGCGCATGTTCCCCTCTCGTTCCAGTAGTTCAATAAATAAATAGAAATCGTTGCTCGAGGTTGTCGAATATTTTTCCCCCCGATGGCGACACTTTAGAATCGCTCATAATTACAGGAATACAGGTCCGTCGAATATCAATTGTCGCAAAAAATTCTTTGCCACCGTAATAAGAGAAAATTACGTAAGAAGCTCGCAGCGATGCGGCACGGGTAACATTAAAATTGCTCGGATATCAATGGAAAGCATTTCTCTACGGATGAAGAACCTTTTATTCGTATCGATACGAGGTTGTTCCGGTTCGCATTCGTTAGATTCCTCTCGAGGAAATCTAAAAACGCTCTCGGCCCTCTGGGGATCGGATCTAACCAGACGATCCGTCTTCGCGGAGCGTCGTCCCAGGCATTTGTTCGACGACGCGGAAAATCGAACGAGAGTTGGATGGATGACAGGAATTCCCGACAACCTAGGAAATCGCGTGGATTGCTGTCGAGCCACCGAGACGACCGACGACCGACCATCGCTAAATACCGAGCGAAAGAATTGCAAGGAAAAAACTCGGCGGAGGCAAATAAAGGACAGGAACAGGCTTTGTCTGTTTCATGTAAAATACGAAAAAAACGGGTAGATCCGGTGATAAAGGCGATGGTTATTATAGCAGAGGGGCGCGAAAAATGGGGGAGAAAAAGGTTTACGACGAGGAAAAGAATCGTAGGAAAAGCGGTGCGGAGAAATGGTGCGTAAAAATGGAGAGCAGAGATAAAGGTACGGGGATGCGGGCTCTTTAAATCCACGCGACGGCGCGTAATTGAAATCGTTTTAAAAGCAGGCCGAAGACGAGTAAATATTTCCGCGCACAAAGCGTCCGATAAGTAGCGGCGCGCCAAAATAAATCGAACTTTAAAAATGAAACTGCAAATGAGTTATCCGAAATAGCGACAGAATGTACATGCTTCAGGGGCGGGTAGACGAGGGGGACAGAATAGACATGGCGTTGAGAAAGGGGCGGAGGGAGAGAAACGGAGCACTCGGCGGGTAATAGCTCCCAATTACCATAACGCTTGGCTAAGCCGACTAATCGGTTCCGCTTATGTCGACCGGCAAATTATTATTAATCACATTGCACGTGGATTACCGTTTATGTGCATCCATAGCGATGGCATTTGCACTCCGGTATACGTTGCGCGCCCGTGTCTCTCTAGCGACGTGAATTTTGAAATCGCTCTTTGATCACGCAGCTACTCGCGCTTCAGCTGAACTGGATCCTCGTGAAACGATAAAAGCACTTCCTCGGCGGGTTACTTCTCGGACGATGCTCGAGTCGAACATGCGAAACGCCAACATTCCTGGCAAGCAGACTGAGTTGCGTGAGCATTGTTTGCCGTTATCGTCGGATTCGTAGGTCGTGTCGGGATTGTCAAATAGTTCGCATCTCCGTGAAACAGTGAACGTTTACCGCCATAATTTAGCGGCCACTGAAATGCGTCGTTGATCAATTTTATTCATCGTTAGAGATAGGATCGAGAAGTCTTAAGAATTTAATCCTTTGCAGTGGAAGCCGGTTGAACTTAATTTATCGAAGAACTTGAAGAAACCAAGTGAACTGTGATGACTTAAGCGCATCAGGCCGTGTTGGAAGTAATTACGTGCAAGTTTATTGAAGCTTCCTTAGATTTGCCTTGAGTTGAGCATTTCAATTGAACGTTTGAATCTTTGCGTACGCGTCATTATTATTTGTTTGTATGTAATTGCTCGTCGATTATCCTGAAGACCGGGAAAGAAAATGGATTGCAATTATTTAGCAATATTAATGCCGATAGTCTATTCATTTCTCTTCTATCTGTTAGTGCACGCAATTCATCACTTGCAAAGCGTGGTTCAATATCGTTGAAAGAATATGAAAAACTTTGTTATTCCGAACGGTATTCCGTAACATCATTTTTTTCAAACTTGTAAACTAATTGCGAATTTATGTGTGCGCCGCAACTTTCGACAGAGTTATAAATTGCGCCCTCACATTGCATTTCGACCCGCGAGAACAAAGTAAAATAGGATTTCACTTTTACAAATTTCACATCATCTATTTGCATGCCACTAAATCGAGTTTTATGCACAACAGTATCGTAAACACCGCACAAGTCGATTATGCACCGTCTATTACGAGAGCCAGAATTTTTCAATCTCCCCTCCGTGTTGCGATCCATTTTTAAACGTCGCTTAGCGATTCCGTCGCTTATTATAAACAAGAAGAATATCGAAACCTTTTAAAGCAATAACGCACACGCTGTAAAAACGACATCGATCACGCAGTGGATTGCCTTCCAAGGAAACAAAGACAAATGTGTCGTCCTGCATGCGTCAGTATTTTTTATTCTCGTTGAACCCGTAACTTTTTACCCGCGGCACCGCGTAATTGCTCGTCGTAAATCATAACAGAATTGCAGTAGACCCGACGGATTGGACGAGCCGGGGGCATCCGGGAAAAATTGATAAAAGGGTAGGATTATATTCAGAACGAGTTTCCTTCCGTGAAAAATTGGGTTGCTTCCAGAATCAGAGCTTTTGTCGGGGATTTCGGCGGAGTCAGTTTCCATGAAGCGAACCGGCTCGCTTCAGGTCCGGCCAAGGTAAGCTCGGCTACGAACTTGGAATCAATAGGCGGAACAAACTGTGTAGGTGGGTAGAGGTCGCTGGTAAGATTGAATTTGCAGAGTCTGCCGCCCTTGTCGGTGAGAAAGGACCGGGTAAAAAGAAGAGAGCGGAGAGTAAATTTAGACCGGATAAGAGTATACACTCCCGCGAAGGTGGTTCCCCGTGAACTTCGCTGTTTTCCCTTTTCTCTCCTTTTCCGCGAAGGTTCCTGTGTTTGCACTGCCGATCAAGACAGCAATTATTTGATCCGGCCACTGGGATGGTACCCCTCCCCTTTGCGGATCGCAACCTTTCAAGAAACCAATGTTTCCCGTCTGCTTTCGTCCGTTCGCTCTCGGAATTCGATGCCCCGTTCCGTTCTTTTCCCTTTCCACGCGGTATTTTCAGATAATTTAATATGCCCGAGCTCGAGCGGTTTTTAAATATTAAGCGGCATCGCTGTAAATTTGCTCATCGTCTCGCCCGCCTTCCGATCTCATTGGGACTTTTGGGGGTAAATGAATGAGAATCGTGGCGGTGGCAATTGTTGATTCAGGATGTCGCCTTTAGGTCTGATGGGAGCTTTCGTATGGTTGAAAGATTGTCTTTAGGTAGAACCACGAATGTTAGTAACGTTTTGTTTTTAAATTCGTGACATCTCTAATGCGACGACCGTTTAAGTAATTAAAATGTATCGTTTCTGTACTTTCCCTTTACGTGTTTGACGAGTGCGTAATTCGCGGGTAAATTTTCCATCTAATCAATTATTAGTTAACGCTGAAACAGAAACTGAGTTCGCCTGATCCAAATTCAAAACGAGAATACTCATTCATCGTTTATTAAAGTATCATTTGAAACATTTATTACCAGAGCAAGAATAAATTTTGTCAGAACTGTGTTAAGGGAAGTTTGGTACAAGTTTCAGGCATCATATTACCATTATATTATTTTATTAATAATTATATACCACTCCAGATAATTATCCTAGAAATGACTGAAGCAGCATACAATGACAGTAAGATAATATAGTTTGCGTTATGGATAATATTTTTGCCCACAAAAGAAACAGGGTTCTATTAATGCATGTCCTATCAGGCCGTTCTAAGTCTATAGTAACCTAAGCCTGCACCATAAATTCGGGGTATCTTGTCGTGCACAGCCACCAACGGATTCATCGGCGTATTTTAGAGGACACTCGAGTCTCCTGAAATATTCACCTCAACCCTCTGGGTAGATCTCGGATCAGCCTTTCCTACCCCACTCCTTCCTTTCTCTTTCTCTCCCGAGGGTTCTGTGCTTAAAGTTTAAGGAGACTTCTGGTCTCCGTTGTGCAAGATCCTTGTGTCCCTGGCTGCTGCGGAAAGAGCCGTGAGCTTGTTCGAGGTCGATACAGCTTCTTTAGTCTTCTGACTGGCGGGTAGCTTCTCCACGGAGATGCAGTCGCATCTCTCTGTTTTAACTTTCATCCGGACCTGATGAATACAATCTGTCACAGTGTTTCGCAGGTCGTGTCCCAAATCTCAATGTATTTCTTAATTAAAGGGTTTGCTCCGTCAGCGTTTCTTGACATTGCCAGAAATGCGGGAGAGCTGAGAAAGATGGTATCACGAACTGAATTGAAGGACGATTGTATCATAATACTTCTGACTGCTGTAATATTTGAATATAATGATTTTCGAGATTTTCGAGCGGTTCGAATAGCTTTCGAATTTATCAGAGAGGCTTCTAGCATCGACGAAACATGGCGACTACAATAACAATTTTTAACTTGTCAATTCATGTAACCGCACTGTATATCATTTATACCAGCTCCTGTGAAACATCACTGTTCACCGACAACAATAAATGAAGCAGTTCCATAAAAAAACATTACTGCATGCAATATTCGTGCAGGTATGCAGTGTATTACATAAGCAGAGACTTGACACGAAGAAAATACAAGCGACCAATTGTAGAGAACAATGTGTCAGGGAGGCAGTCAGGGGCAACAAGTTGCGAAAGTTGTTCAGATGGCTTGGAACCGGTTGGCGAACGCTTCTGAAAAACTATGACCGTGTAGGGACTCGGGCAATTTTACAGCGTGCGCCGCGCTACGAAAAGTTTCCACGACAGGCAACAAGTTGGAGAAGTTTCGTTATGACCATAGTGCTTCGTAAACGGTGCGCCGAACGTTTCGAAGAGTGTGGAACGACTAATCTTACGGCCTCCGGAACCTCGATATGAAACTAACCGTGACATGGTTGAAAGTTTTCACCGATCTTTCTTGGCGAGAACGGTAGTAGGGTTCATCGGATAAAGGGACAGCGAATTGGCTCGATTCTTCGACGGTCCACGATCTTCCTCACTAGTGACTTCTTAATGCCGAGGATTATACCGTGGAGCGATAGGAGAAAAGTTACGGGCGTTCGGATCTAATCTTGTGTGCTCTTAAAAGGATCCTACTGGGAACGGAGGGATATTCGTGGTGGCCATTTTTGTCCGATTCAATCGGTTTGGAATCGGAGTTGACGGGAGCGGAGTGCTGATCGTTGCATTTTTAGGATTTTATCGTGAAAATATTGTAACAGTAGGATAGTATTATAAATGTGGAATCTGTGTGAGCTTCAGACGAATAATACGGTATATTTACACTAATTGCTGTATGTTCATTCCTTCTGATAGACACGGCTAACCACCATTATAATCCTTGCTGCCGTAACCTACATACTTACACGCCGCACACAGAATGGAAATTGAAAATGTCGGTCGCGGAAAAATATAAGCCGTAATAACACTACTTTATCCAGCGTTATTAATTCGCCGGAGGCTTTTGTCCGAGTAAAAACGAATTTCTCGTAAATGAAAGTAACGATGCCGGTTTAATCCGTAGAAAATGCGGTCTCCCGATCGTCCGGTTTTAGTTTATACAGTCGAAATACGAAACGCCGTTTCGTGAATTATTGCAAAATCGAACATTCACCCGGCATTGAGGCTCGCTGAATGGAATTTGAAACCACCTGCGTTATCCCGGTAACAAAGGCCAAAAAACGACAACCCACCCCTCGTGTTATTAATAATACACGCTATTATCCTTGCCTTCGGTTATCGCGGCCCGGCGACATTCTTTAACGAAAAAAAAAAGAGAACGTAATGCGGGTCAAGGGGTGCCACGACTATTCCGTGATTTATCCACGGTTGCACATTTCTCACCCAGGAAGAAACGAGTCCGGGGGGTGGGAGGGAATACGAATGCCGGCGCACCTTTCTTCCGCGTGGAGGTGAACGCACCTTCGTCTGCCGGTGTCGCCGGCTCTCGGAGGTGTTAGTCGTTTCAATTTCCCGAACAGAGAAGAGGAACAGCGGGTGGGCGAAGGTGGCGGCAGAGAGGATGTTATAAGGGGAAGAAGGACGGAGGAGTGATTGTTAGAAATATGAGAAAAACTTTCAACCCCAACTGCGCCTCCCCACGGTATCTCTGCTGTTAAGACGAACCTAACCTTCTCTATCCACGCTCTTTCTCTCTCTTTTATGTCTTTCTTTGACCCTGTGTCTCGGTCCCTCCCTTGCCAGAGCATACATACCCTTTCAGTCACTTTTTCCCACCCTTTCAGCCTTCCTTCCTGTCTTCTAGTACGCGCAGATTTCGCAGCGTACCACGAGTGCTCCGTAGCGTAACCTTTTCGTCATTTTAAAACGCTCTGAAAGCCTGTACAGAGTTTTCGGGACAAAAAGCTGCTTTTCTTCCGGCTACGTTAGTTTTATCGCGCTCTGTTCACCTGTCGACTTACTTTCCCCGCTCTCCCCCGCCCCCTTTCCCTCTATCGTTCTCTGTTTCTCTTTCGCGCCACTTCCGGTGTCTGTGTAGCGTCGTCGTAGCAATTTCTCAGTACTTGTGGCTTGCTTTTTTATACGCCGTCGCTGCCCCTCTACCATAGTTGGTGCTTCCGATAGAAGAACGCTTCTGCGGGGTAAAGTTACGGTGGAAAGTATAGTGTTCTTGCTGGTCCAGGAACTCCTTTTAGACGTTATTATAGTTAAGAGGAGGATATTGTCTTTCTTCGAAGGGTGGGGTGGCTTAGCGATTTTCCAGAGGAAGAAATTTGGAACATCGGCGACTCATGCGCGGTCCGTTATAATCGAGTACAATAAATTACGACCATACTGTTTTCCCAATTACCAGTCCACCTAATTAACTTATCAACCCCGAGAATTTTCTGCGCCAGTTAAGATACCGTTTCGTTATCGTCCGGCCAAAGCGAAAGAAACCAAAATAAATAAAAAGGGGAAACCCGTAAGAGCATCGACGAAAATCCCTAAAGGAACAACCAACGCTTTGACCAGCTGACCAGCAACCAGATGTATCGCGCTTCCTTTGACGATCCGCCAAGCGAGACTCAATTGAAGCAACCGTCCAACGGCAGAGTAAAAGGATTTCCCGATCGCCGGGCGGAACGTAACAATTTCATTTTCTTTGTCTCTGAAGATCGAGCGGCGGACGTGTCCCACAGGTGCAAGGACATAGGTGCGCCTGGAACAATGAACGCAATCAATGCGGTGTGGCACCCCCTTCGACGTCAATCAAACGGCCCGGCGTACGCGCCACTAGCCCATTGGCCCCGATTGCCTTTTGTCGCTTCTGTAGTGTCCGCCGTGCTCGACAAAGAGGATCCGAACGGATTGGGACGATGCCTGTCTATCGACGCGGATAGCCATTGCTGCGGGAACAAGGACAGCCGGAGAAAGGGGAGAAAACAGGGATCGAAAGGGAAGGCCGAACAGCAGGGCTGCGATAGGGACGCGGTGGGGTTGCGATGTGTTTGCGATTAGAGTGCAGCGCGTGAAGAAAGACAGACGGAGGGAGGGAGGGAGGGAGGGAGGGAAGGAACGTTGGAATAGGACAGAACGATAAATGGAACGACCCGAAGAGGGAGTGTAAGCTCGGTTGGGGTGGGTTAGGTATACCGGGGGTGTAGGTGGAGGAACGAAATGGGAGAGCGAACGGATAGAGAGATTGCAACGTACGGTAAATGGGGCGAATTCCAGCCGAATACTGCCAGTTGCGACACGCGTGTTGGAGAACTGACCAGTCCACGACCCAATTTTGGGGGTGGTTTTCTCTGTCTCTCTCCCTCTCTCGCTCTGTCTGTCTGTCTCTCCCGGCACTGATGGAGCGCATGTCCTCCATTCTGGTGATGGTGGTGCACATACGACCTGGCTACTATTGCCTGTCGATCTTCTTGAATCGAGTGCGTATGCGAACGTGATGACCAAGGGGTATTATACCGGCGAATACGTTCATTCGAATGTATGTATTTCGTAAGTAGACGCGGGATGGAGGGATGCAAGGCGATAGATTGTTACAGTACCACGTGAGTCGGATGAGAATGGTGATTCTTTGCTTCCGGTCGATGTTCCCCGATCATTAATTGAGCCTCCCATTAGCCAAATCGGTTAACTCTATTCGTTGGAATTTTCTAAAATGTTATCGTAAAAGCGCTCGATGGACTCTTAACGGTTTATATGTAAAGTAAATTCGTATGGGCGGCTCAATTGTTACTCTGGGTGTGCTAATAGAACGCCGTTGAGTAAAGGATTCTTCCGCACTTCGGATTTTAATGTCGTTCGAATATTATTAGTAATCACTTGTTAAACGAAGTCCATTTTTCGTTATCATGTACGATATACTTGGGGGTAGTTGATAAGTAAAGGGAGTTTTTAATTCTTGTGCCTGGGGATCGAAACCTCTGGCTACATTTAACGTATAACTATTAAAGGTTCTTCCTAGATTGGAAATAAGCACTTTCCCATTACACTATTATATTTTGTCAACGAAGAACTACGAGGCGAGTGTAATTCTCGAAATTCAGTGCGAATGAAGAGAGAACATGCACGCCATAATTCTGAATACCCAAACTGCGTTCCTGCCTAATGCATAATATATACTAACAGAATCCAAAGTTACGCCAAATTTATTCTAACATATATATTCATTACGCCTAACAATAAATAACTGTACGTGAACAGACTGAGATAATTTTTTTCTCTGCAAGATATTTATCGATTAGGTTGGCTGCGTTATGCACTACGGCACGGTATACTTAGCGTTACGTATCGAAAGCGGCCAATATAACTTTGTTTGAAGTTTTATCGAGAGGCAGATTGGAATTTCGAGCGGGCGCTCGCAATCGGTACCCGGTGGAATGACCGGGAGGAATTCATCGATACGAATTTTCAGATTGCATTCGATAACAGGTTTAAGTGGCTCAAGCCCCCCATTGTGTTACGATTTTAATGACGCTCGGTATAATAATTATACGCGGCTATCGATTGCTCTCCGGTTGGCAGAGGTATATCCGCTGCTATCCGACAGGGCGGATATCGGCTTACATCTTGTTAACGATGTTCTGTTACATAGGCGCGTCGGTGCCTACGAAAGAGAAATAATGTTTAACCAATGCGTTAAACGAAGTGATTGAAACGATGGGATTTCAACGGTCGAGCTTTTGTAATTAGTGGGATTGATGTAATTTTTCTTGCGACGTTCCGTGCGTATCTGCGACGTGAAATAATTGAGGCTGCATCCGACAATGACGAGATGAATGCACCACGTTTCGCGCGGTCAATAACCTTGGCGTTGATCGATAAGTGCAACTGTCGCGGTGTATAATTAGAGATAATGCTCTGCGGAGACACCGAGCTGCTCCAGTTTCAATGAATGCTGCGAGAAGAATTAGACGGGATGCGTGGCGTTTTGTTCGAATTTGAAATTATCTGAGGGGGTCGGGTGAACCGTTGTACGTAAGAATTGATACCTTCTCTCAGTATTGCGAAAACTATATATCAGCAGGATTCTATTCTATTCTATTATATGAAGAGTGATCTCAGACAGAGTATTACACTTTCGATTTCTTCATTTTTATTACAAGAAAATAGTAAATTTCCTGTACGTCTTGCAACTACCTTATTGTGAGGAAAATAACAAGGTAGATTAAATCTATCGTTTACAGTTTACGCGAACAATAGTGCTGATTAATAGTTTGCCAATGCTGTTCCTTAACAGAATTACCCTGTTGTGCTACGTAACATGATCTAGCATCTAGCTTGTTTTAGGTAGGAACATTGTTGTTAATAGATATTTAATGAAAACACCGGCACAAATTCTATCTTCGTGAACCGCGTATGTGCATCTACATAAAATATAAAATTTAATGAACACTGTCTAAAGAATTATAATCATTCTCGAAAATATTACATATATAAACCTCAGAAACCTCAATATTAGAAATATACTACCTTAGAAATATCAACAGTTTATAAGATAATCCCAAGTACAAGTAACGTTAAGAATATTTCTTCAAACGAATTATACTCCAGGTAATGCGTAATTCAATTATCCCTTGCCAGAGCACAATGCGAGAAAACTATACGATTTTTACGAACAGGCAAATGGGGGTAACACCATCGTCATTGGATTTATTACTTTCGACGAATTCAAAGGGCCGACGAAGATGCCTGTCGTAGAATATAATGGCGACGTTTCTTCGCCATAGGATAAGGGTGAAGAGGAGTAAAAGGTGAAGTAAGGTGGACCATGAAGGAAGCTAGGATGGGTAAGGACACCGATGATTTCCCAAGAGGGATCGTCTACTGCTTCTCTGCGTCGTCTTTCGTTTGCCTCTTTCTAGTATTTCCTCGTGTCGTCCGTTCCTTGCAAGTAACACGGTCCATGTCTTATGCTGGCAACGTCGTTATTTTGTCTATTCCGTTGCCGGCAATTTGTCTTGTTGTTGATAGAAGTGGAAAACGAGGTGCACAGCTCTGCGCAATTTTAATATTTCACGAGCGGGCATTTTGCGAACGGAAAAGAGTGAACATCTGGTAGCATTGGTGGAGCTGTGTATAAAATTATTATTACTATTGTTCTTGGTGGTGCAATTAACAAGTGAATATCTTCATTTATTTTTAATAAAAAGATTATATCTGTTGTATCTATTATTTTTGTTATCCTATTTCCCCATTTATTTCAACTCGTAATACGAATGTATTATATTCTTTCAGAAATTAGAGGCACAAAGTTGTCGTGTTCACCAACATGAGGGATGCCTTCAGTATTTCGACGTTAATAAACGTTCATTACATCTGAGTCCTTTATCTTCCTAGCCAAACCTAATTTATAAACATAAGCAGACAAGACGTGCCATGCAACGAGGTTTACCGCATTAATATTAAGTCCACCGCATTTGCATGCAACAGATGTGCAAAATAGGGTGTAAGATATTTCTCGAAAATGGAGAGCCATTTATAAAGATTTCGTTTTTAATTTTTCGCTGACGTTGCGATGAGACATTGCTCAACGATGTGTCTCGTTCCTGGCAAAAGATCACTGTGTATATGTACGAGACAGATCGAAACGGAAGTTCAATTTTTATATTTTCGTTGGCCATGGCGCGCGTTTGTTAATTCTTTTAGCTTGTCTATTGAGTTAAATTGAATTTCGACGAATGCCTAATATTTACGAACATTTTTCGCTTCTTGTACTCCATTCCCGAATTTGTCATCGGTTACCTGAATCGTGGAACGGACGAAAATTTTATAGCAACCAGCGAATTTCAACGAAATACACCTGTTCGTTGGGAAATATATAATGTTGCATGTCGATACCTCGTGCGTGTGAATTAAAACGAACGTCGCTTATTCCATAACGTACGGTTGTACAGGATGTAATCTATTTATTCCTAGCATATTTGCCAGAGCGTTCCGCGAACAGAAATAAGATTAAAATGTTTTATAAAAATAGGTTCACAAAGTGCATTTTTAAATAAGCTGAAACAGAGTTAATTAGAATGTTGTATATGTTGCCGACTGCATGGTCGAAGTTTTCAATGAAGCTAATAAATGAATTGAAAATAATTAAAACAAATTGGTAGACGCGAAGGAAAATTCGACGAACGTAGTTTGATATAACTAACTTTGATATACATATATTCCTGTCTATACTACAAATAACCGACATGAATGGTGACAGTCCTTTAAAAAATTTGTCAGGTAAAGGTAATTGATAAAGTTGATTTTTATTCTAATGGAAAGGACTTATCATTCAATCTTCAAGAAGTTTTTGAAGAAATGATGTGACCAGAAACTTTCCGTTTTCAACTTTTCCGGTTATGAAGAACGATTATGAATGACTAAAATTTTGTTGGTTATAGCCATTACAGATGACGGAAATATTTGTTGGTTATAGCCATTACAGCTGACGGAAATATTTGTTGGTTACGCATGACCAATACCGATTCCCGGAGTTTCGTTTTGATTACATCAGATTTAAAATTTTAGCTTCGCGTATTTATTAGTTTATGTGATACTGATAAAAAGACTTACCCCGTGCTATACATTGAAAGCTGCGTGGCCAGATATTTATTAACACAGTTGTCTTCGCTGCGGTACCAGATATTTATTAACACAGTTGTCTTCGCTGCGGTAGGCGCCAGCGTCGAGTGTCGAGAGAAACGTTGTTTGTAAACACCGATTACGAGTATGGACGACACAGCGTCCTGTTGTACGATCACTACCTACTCGATTTATAATACATTTCTTAAACATTTTTGTAGAAGAAGAAAACTAAATGAAACGCGGTCGTTGACGGAATATGATTTGCGATCTATCACTTCCTTCTGCTGCACGACGTGCGCCGGGAGGCGCAATTGGAGAGCAGGGTGGCCAACGCAACAATGTACCAAAAATCAGAATGTAGGAACTCTGTTGCACTCATTAGTATGCACTGACTCGATACTCACTGACATCGTCTAATCCCGCGCCGTAAAGAATCAAGGAATAAAATAGTTTTTTCGTTACAAAATAAATACAATATGTATAACAAAGTTAAGACGTCCTAAGAATTCCACTAACAATAAAAATGTATTATTAGAAGATTACATATAGCGTGAATAAAAGAATGTGTTTGACTGGTGACATTGTTGGTTAGGCGGACCAATGAGCGGTCACTTTTTAAAATTAAGGAGGACGCCGTGGAAGGAGCAGTAGTGTGGTGACAAGTGACGTTGATCAAAGTTCTTCTAACGAGACAACGAAAGTAATGATTTGAAAGACTATTTATCGCGATCTGGTCATTTTTAATTACTTCGGATATCAAGTCAGTATTGTCGCGACGGGTTTCTTGTGTTCGTAATGTTAAATGGAACATTCAAAACGATATACGACTGAAAGTGAAACGTGCTTTCTGTTGTCCAGAAAGTACAGGCCGGACGCCATGATGTACGTAATAGCCCTTTGAGTTTATGTGCGACTACCGAGAGAAATTAGCTTTTTGAAATAATCCGGGTGTGTTATGGACTAGTGACTGTCGTTTCACGTGCATCGCTGATTGTTTCAGTCGTATCGCGAGTGTCTGTGTTTGTGATGATACTTCAAAGTCTAATGCATACATACGAATGGATACGTAACAATGGATAGGGAACGATGGATACCGAACGATGCTACATGGATTATTATCGGACCTCGATCTTTAACAGGCGTCTTCTTGGTGTTTCATTGCAAGGTGTGGTGGTCAGCGAACGGTGAGTCCTATCATCGTGGAGTGCATTCAAAAGCGGTGCTCAGACTCGGTACGCTAAGCGATATTTTGAACTTTTATGCGTATACACTGCCGTAAAAAATCTAACTGTTAGTTCATCAATGAAGAAAAGATTTAAAAGTTATTTCATTCTTTCGCTGAGTCCTTTTCAACATCACTTAATTCATACTTCTTATGTAAACAAAAGTATGAAACGAAATAAAACTTCTTTGAGACCTTTAATGTATTCCGAATTTTGTTTTCAAATATACGCACGCGCACACACGACGGCAGTGTGCATGCATTGTCTTTCATCACTCAATATGTATATTTCCAGCAATATTTCATATATGTACATATATGTATGTATTATCATACGGACCGTATGAAAAGGTAGTTGACGTACAGATATTTTCCTGTTTGACTTCCCGCCTCGGTTATTGGGTAGTCTCAATTATTTTCGGTGTTATCGTGAAACGGTATGCGCAGCTTTCAAAGTATAGCAACGAAAGTCTTTTTCTACCAATATCTCAGAAAGTAATAAATGCGCGAAGCTAAAATTTTGGATCTCACTCGTAATTGGTCCCTCTTCGGTAATGATTGTTCTTAGCCAAAAAGATTTCTGTCGCCCAATAACGATTATTCGTTACCAAAATCATTCCAACCAAGATATATCGTCCCTTTCTTAATTTTAGTTATAACAGTTATGGTGTGTGAAAAATAACATTCCGGCAATACATTTATAGTCGTATCTATACGTAAGTACATACGAGGTACCTACGACACTCTTCTTTTATTTCTCTTTATCACGAAATATATAAAATAGACCACTCGTACGGAAACCCGGAGGACACACTATATAACATGTACATATATACGTAGAAAATACGTTATCGTTCCCTCCTTTCATCCAGCATTCGAGTTTCGTTAACAAACCCAATTTCGCCGGAGACGCGACACAGAGACGAACTCAGTATTTCACGGCGACCATAAACTTCCGTTCGATGTTATCAATTTATTTTTCCCCGGAGCAGGAGGTGCCGTAATTCTGAAAAGGAAGTCATAACTTGATCCCCTTACGTATAGAAAGCTACGGTACACCGCTGTCCTCCTTCATTTTCTTCCGGTTCCCGGTTCGTCTGCGAGAAGTCTTATCTGGCTGGAGCAGCCGCACTTCGGTTGCTCAGCTTGCCCCCCCATTCTCTTCCGACTGTGCCGAGCCGTAATATACACAATACGATGGAGCATTGTGCGAAAAATCGCAGACGAACTCTGCGCCCCCATTACGGCGACACTAAGTTGCTTTTACTGTACTTCGAATCGTGACACCCGCCATCGTACACACGTGCACCCTGCGTACGTACTTAGCGAGCTCCGATGTCCACAGAATCTGTACGACAACGTATTCTCAATCGAAATGTATCTTCAAAACAAAGTGGTGCGCGATGCATCGGATCGGGGGCCTGAATTTTATTATTCCAATTGCACCCGGTCGGAATTTATTTCCCAGATAACGGGCAGCACTCACTAACAGATTTCGGATACCAACATCGAGCTTCTTCCTCGGGGATGAAGAGCCTCTAGAACTGGCCATCCAACCAGGAAGCACCTTCGCGGCCATTTCGACGCGGAGCCACCCCTTTCCTTTCTCTAGTATCCCCTAGCACCTGCCTTGGCGCTTATCTCGAAACTTCAGGCGCACCTAACGTGCCACTCCGCCCCCACCCCTCCCCCTTTGATCGCGATGCGTCTGTTTCATCCCTAGAAAATTGCGATTTCGCGAGGAAATCGGTCATGGCTTCAGTTGCGGAAACGCGAGGTACCGGTCTTAACCGCTGCACGCGTTCATAATTCACGGTGTAATGGCTCGCAGCTTTCGTGTATTCGAGACGTGTCGTCGTCTTGATTGCGAGCGCCACTTCGCGCGGTACTCGAATCCCCGTTGCGCTATTGAACACGCGATGTTACGTGTCAGGGGAGGATCGTTAGGCGTGTTGCTCTTTTGATAGACTCGAGATCGTTGTCTGATACCGAAGGAGCTTCTAGTTATCGTGTTACGGGTACGTGCCTAGCAGGGGGCGCGTGTAATTGAATGCAAACACGTGTGTATCAAGGCGATGTATCGCAAAATGATGGGGTTGGGGATGAAAAGGGTGGATATGTTGGATATATCAATTGACAGTCCGGATAAGGGAGAGTCCTGTGCATAGTGTAAAGATGTACACCTCGCTCCTAAGGTTCATTTTCATTGTTATTGTTCTAGCTTCGAAGGCCGACGGTTCAATTATAGTAATGGGAAATGTTGGTACCCAATGGGTACTGAATAAGCGTTCACTTGTTTGTTCGTTATTTATGGTAGTTAATTAATGCGACGCAATATTTGCACTGAATCGCAATAGACTTGTTTACTTTAATAATATTTTAGTTACCTAATTGATTTTGATTATTGTTTGATTATTGAAATATTCTAAAATCACTGATTATGATAAAATGGATAAAGAGGGGAAATAAGACAATATCACTGATTTAACAAACTTGACACAAGCACCTCTTATCTTCCAAAGTATAACGAACTCCAGCTCGAAAATCAAACTGTACACAGTTACCCAAACCTTTCCTCCCGAAACTTATCGCAATTTCTCAGTCTGCATATTAACCACGTTAATTAAGCTCCCGGCATACAATTTCCATTTATTTTTTCCAATTTTCCTTAAATCACCCTCCACAAGCTGTCCCATTCTGTTCAAAGTACACAAAGTGTTAATTATATTAGAGGCCGCTGTGCAAGCGCCACGAAACTCCTTATCAGCAGGATCGTTTGGGAAGATTGGATTAGCTCCGATGGTTCGACGCGATGAGTGCAGCGTTATGTCTCGCGGTGCACTAAAATTGGCGACGCCTTTTGTTGTCACGAGGCGTATAAACACCTATAAAGGCTGCTTCTCGTGTAGATGGTCTACTACGATAGTCCCGGTTTAACGACGCCGACCCTTGGTAATAAGAGGCGTCTGTGTAACTACAACCAGCGACAACGAACACCTCGAAACCATGTAGCTGTGTCTCTTATCGGTGGTGTTTATCTGCTCGCCTGTGCGCTGGCGCACACCACAGCCATACCTTACTTCTATTTAACGCCCCTTCCAGACGGCGGGGAGATCGAAGATATGTGTTCTCGAAGAGGAAAGAGGATATACATATATCGTTTAGGATCGCGTAACTTCGAATTGCAAACACTGGTTGCCATTCATTCACGGTTCATGCCGTTTTGATTGTTTGGTTGCTCTTATTCTCAGCTTCATTTCGGGATGCGTGGAGCACTGTTTTCAACTGCAGCCACTGTTGTGTCAACTGATTGGCCGTAGCGAGTGTTTGAGGAAAGAATTGGCTGAGGTTGAATTGTGTTGATTTTTGCGCGGGGCAGAACAATATTCACGCGCAACATTGGCACGCTTGCTTTTCGTTCAACGTTTTCGGTAATTGTCCGACGGGTTCATACACTTGTTACTATCTAGTTTATAATGACGTAATACTTCTCGTTGTTTCGTCTCTCTATCCAACAGACGTACAGTCGCACTTCAATCAAAACGAATCGTTCTCTTTTCAAACCGAAACTTTTCACTCACATAACGCAGCTGTGTGTGCAGTCGTACAGATCAGTGCTCGTGTATGTGCAAAAATTTGAATCTACGAAAAACAATGAAATAGAGAAAAAAACAATCGAACGCATTAATCGTCAGTGTCGCGTTTAGAGAACAAAGCTCCGCGTATCGCATGGACCGGTAATCCCAAAGGTGAAATAGGAGAGGGCGAGAGAGAGAGAGAGAGAGAGAAATCGCGAAATAAATTCGGATTTGTGGTTCCCGAGCAAACGGAGGGCGGAAAACGGCGCTGCGCCTGCCACGCCGGAATTTCGTCTCGCTGAAAACAACCAGGAATTTTGGCGAACGATTGCGAATAGCCGGGAAATAGGGTGTACCTATAGTCGAGTTGCGTTTCATTCACGTTCCATCGTGAATTCCATTCTCGGTTAAAAGTCTAGCTGAAGCCGTGCCAGCCCGGAATTTCTCGTATGGCCACGAGCGGGGGAACAGGCGAAACGGACGACCAACGGGATAAAAACGGTCCAGCAGAGTGTAGGATCAGGGTGAAGGAGAGAGAAAACGAAACAAGAATAGGGGGGTTGAATTGCGAGTCGCGACACAGGAATGGTGAAAGCTCGAACTTCATCCGCGTAACGATAATGGTGCAACGACGCCGGAGGAAAACAATATGTAAATCGTTCGTTTTCTTCCCAATCAAAGTCAGAATCCATGACGGGGCCTTCCGTGTCTCTCTAACGATGCAATCTAAATTCTGAACGCAGCTCTTCAACTACGTCAGGGTATACAGGGTGGTTCGCGCAACTATGGCAAGCAAGAGAGGAAATGTTAGTCGGGCAAGATGCGGTGAATTTTGTGAAACCTTTTGGCTACGTGCATAGAGATGCTTAAAATATTGTACATGCGCCTTATTTTATCGATGGATATTCATGTCTAAGAGCCGACGAAGGGCCTGCGAAGTTCGAAATTGTGAGGCTAGTCAGTATTTTCAGTATTGCTAGTCAATAATTTGGAAGGTGGTGGGATAAAAACAGGTGTTTTAAAGTTTCATGACGTTAACAATAAAAGTGTGCACTTCTGTCAGGGGAAAAAAAGAATACGAAATTAAGCCAGCGTGGAATCGATATAAATAATACAAGCTTAAAATATTCTGTAAAAATATCTCTTGAATCAAAAAACGAAATATCATTACGTTTCTAAAAAAAGAAAGCAATTGTTCTTCGATCGTCCATCTTTTTCTTAAGGTTATTTTTTTAAATGAAACAGAGAAAAATGAATGATTTGTCCTATTTGCGTGGACCATCCTGTACATCTCAGCCGGCTGGGGAAAATTCACCGTGCTACGACGAACGGTGAAAGGAAGATCAGAGTGAAGAGAGTTCAGAGAAACAGTCCAAGATGCGGAGAGACGAAGGGGATGTAACGGAGTTGCATCAGGGCAAACTTGCGAAGTGACTTTCGTAACTTCCGGTGATCTTGCTTCCATTCTCCTTCCTCGTCTCCGTGTACTTCTTCTTCTCTTTATAGTTCAGAGTCTTCTTGGTGCATAAGCGATTCGAGCTCACGATGCTCGCAACTCTTTCCCCTCACCTTCGACTAGGAATTGGATATCATAGAAATGCAAGAGTACAGGGGTGCATCGGCCGGAAACGGTGGACTGCACTATCCGAGTTTTAACATTTTAGTGGGATTGAAGCTCGAGCATACTTCTGCTCCGGCGGTGGATATAATTCTAAATATACGGTTCCTATCCGATTTAGCTATTTTTGCAATTTTAGTTCGGTCGACCGTGATATTTTTCGTTTTTGGAAAAATCAAAGTAGAATAACGAGAATTGTATTCTCTGCGCATTTTCTTCTATTTTGTATTATATCTTGGATATTTTTGCATATTCTCAGAATTCGTGCAGCGCAAGTATTTTAATGGTTGGTTCGGAGCTCATATTTACTATATATATATATACCGTCCACTGTGCTACATACTGTGCTACTGTCAGCAATCTGAATTGCTGAATGATAGTAGTTGCGGACTATTGCGCATTTTTACTCCTTAACGGCGAAAATCACTTCCAATTTAAGCACTTTTTCAATTAAGTTATTTCGCTCCAATATGATCTTTAAATTAGTCAAATAGTCTGGTACGGGCCCACCTTTCAGCGACCGAAGTGCGGCCAATAGGAGAAGAAAAGAACAACAGCATAACGATCGCATTATTAAGTGATGCAGAGCGGGTCCGTTTGGTAATCACTTATCCGGGGGCGTACTGTAATGTACGAATGCCTTCTGTTTGATTTGCGCATGACGCGTGACGCAATTACCTGTGGATTTCAATTTGAAAGCCAAATTCACGAGTGGCGGATAAACGGACGGCACCAGTAAAAAGAAAAAAAAAAAAATGGAAAAAATGGAAATGAAAAAATGGCAGCCCAAATCTGTCTGCGTATGTACGCAGCAGTCATGAATAATTCAACGGGGCTTGGACTGCATTCTAAGGATACGCTCGTGCACATGCTAGATATACGTATATGTATGGTACGAGGCCCGGTTCGCGGATTCACGATGGCGAATCGTATGCATCGTACGATTTAGACTGGTAATAAAATGCGAGACACAGATGGAAGCCGGTTACAGTCGGCCGCGTTTACGTGCTTTGCTTTTATTTACACGGGGACCGTGGCATTTTCAGCAAAGTCCATATAGCGAACTTATCGAACGATGGCTGAACGAGAAAAAGAACGAAGAAAATGCGGGGCGATCCTCGTGGAAAAAGTAAATGTTGACGTTACCGATTTCAAAGTTAAGTGAAGCTACGAAACGAACCAGAGGACTATTCAATGAGGGGGGACAGCCGAGTGTTTTATGCGGTTCAAAATTCGTAGTATCGCGAGAGTGTGCGCTACGATGTCTAGAATACGATACAGTATAGAGGAACTTTAGATCGAAAATTTCCGACAGCTTAAAGTGTCGATAACGTTTAAGTACTTTAGAAGATTTAATACTATGTAGATGAACGCGAGTATAAGTCTGCGCGATATAAAAATAAATTAATATGGAATGCCATTCATTTTCGGTGCGCTTTTATAGTGGTTGCTGCAAATGTGCGCCACGAATTTAGATAATTAGACGCAAGGATTGAAAATATGTCGTCCAACCAGTAAATCAAAGTTTTCACGTTCGTGTCAGGAAATCCTGTATACTACAAACGTGCAACTCTGTTACAGTCAATTCAAATTTTTCATACGAATTGTTTCACTCTCCTCGTTCAAAAGTATTTCGATTCACATGGAAACTGACATTTAGTTATAATAGACAAGATCTACCAAGAATCCGTTTGACGTACATACATCAATCCCTGAAAATCTCAATAGAAAATTATACTTGCACCGCGCTCGGATATAAAAGAAACTTCAATACCGAAAATAAACCGTATCCCAGTAACCACATTAGAAGTAACTATTTTCTCCGTCCCACGTCCTCAACCATTGATTTATCCTGCACGAAAGATTCGGCAAAATCCGACGAAAATCTCGTCGGGCAAACGACGGAAAAATTCCAACAAGGCGACAATGCCAACGTCAAACCCGCTTTCCGCATTTCTTTCAACGAGTGAAAAAAAAAGAACTGCCGGCATGTAAACGAATTCGTCGCAATAGTGGTCGCCTTTCACTAGAACGCAATTCGCGGTAATCCGGTCAAAAGGAAGATACGGCGAGTCGAGGGACGAAAATCGCGGGCGAGCGCGTCAATGTAAACTAGCCTCGTCCAACGGGAACCCCGTCCCCCATCTTTCCCCGCTTTTCTTCGTTCAGCCGAGCACTGAATGTCCGAGAGAAGGGCTAATACACAGGTAGGTGCTGGCTGGACGGTTGAAGTATCGGCATATAAAGGCCCGTGACGTTCATAGGATGCTTGAAATTACCAGCCGGCAACGGCGTAGTCTGACAAACGACGAAAAATTTAGCGGCGCATAATCTCGGAGCGGAGCGGTCCCCGGACGAGGCAATTCCCTCGCTGCCACCACGCCGTAGACGTTGCTCGCTTTATGCTCGCCCCTTTGACTCGGCCGTACCAACAACCTACCCTCTCGCGCGCTTCCTTCCACCCCGTACCCCATGTCCCCGTGCCCACTCCTTCTAGCCAGTCTCCAGTTCGAGCTACAACATCCCTCTACTTCCTCGTCCTTTCATCTCGTGCCTCATCTTTCTCGTCCGCTTTTCTTCCACGCCGGACTGAGAGTCTACGCCGTACAATCGCCGCGGAAAGTTTTCGTCTGGAAATTTCAACGAGGATGCCTGCCCTACCACCGTGCCGCCCTATCCACCGCGAATCCACCTACTACCCCGTTCGCCTGCCCGCGTCCATCCCCCTTGCACCCCTTGTCCAACCGTCGTACCAAACCCCGGCCACCCCGTCGCTCGAATAGATAGAGAAAAGGAGGAGTTCGCGGGGAATAAATTTTTCGGTGATTCTCTACCGTTCCGGCTGGCCGAGCCAACGGCCACCAACAGGAGAATATTTTACGCCGTCGCGGCCGGGCTCGAGTGGGGACGGAAGCTTGATGAAAATATTAGCAGGCGGCGTACGAAAAGCGGGGCACTCGCGGCTTCTTGCTGCTCGGGTAGCAAGAACAAAGATGGCCGGGAATAATGAGGCGGCAGAACGACCCGAAATACACGGGCCTCGTCTGGGCGGACGCACGACAGCAGATTCGAGGTGCATACACATTTAACTGTGTGCAAGAGCGAACTTTTTATTCCCCCTCAGCGTCGCTGATCATTTCTGTCCGGGGACGGGATACCTTTGTCTTGGCGGTGATAGAAAGTGGTTAGTCGCGTATGAAATCTCGATAAATTCTGCAGAAATTCGAGGGCATGCACGTTTCTGACTATTATATTATTTTGAATCTTTTTTTTTTGGCATTGGTGGCGAGGGCGAGTTTATAAGATATTCGAATCAATTGGATCGTATGATATCCTGTCAATGCGTTTTGTGGATTACGTAGTCTTTGAAGGGATTCGAAGGTACATCGCCAACAGGCTTATCCGCACAGAGCGGCAGAAAGTCTGATGGTTGTACGTGTACTATTTGTATGCGTTGGGGGTAAACATACACGGGCATATTGTATGTACATGCGCGTACGCGTGTAGAAGGATAAGCGGTGAAACGGGGAACATCCTTTATATTATATTTGATCGCGGGATACGTTTAGATCTATTTCGAAGGAAATTGGAAGACAGAACGGGACGGGAGAAAGAGATGGCGTAGGATGTTGTGGGATGTTGTTGGATGTGCACAAATATTTGTATTTTCAGACCGATAATAGTTGGACTCGTATCGCAGATGTTACGTTTGACTCGAGTATTTGTACGTGATAGAAATATGATACGAAGTAAGGAATGGAGAAATCATAAATCGTGTTAGTCCTACGATACGTCATGACCCGTTGTTTATGGAAGGATTGAAATATATGTATATTTTGTATCGAACATTGCGTTACACGTGGAGAATGAAATGAGTACAACGAAACCGTACTATCAAATATTTCTATAAAAGTAATGTATGCTCCGAATGGTTTCGTTTTCTGCATAAATAACTTCTGTTTAAAAATAATAAGCCGCGCGCCCATTTAAATTATGGATACAATTCGGAATCGGGAACCCCACCATCTATTCAAAGTGCAGCTTCTGGAAGACGCGAAATATTACACGAAATAAATGAACGTACACTTAGCCTGCGTTTCAAGTAGCACGAGAGAGTCGTAGTCAGACAAGGCTGAAAGTACCACTTCGCGCAGTAGTTCGCTCGAAATAATACAAAGGGCATGCATAATTTCAGGTATACATTATATGTGCTCCATCTGCTGGTTGGGTTGCATTCGCGAAATTTGCATTTGCCCTGATCTCGAGCTACTTGCCCATTGGTACGAGGCTCGTGAATGTATGCGCTACACGGAAACCCGGTAGCCTGATTGTGGACAAATGTGCCATTGCGCAAGGGGAGTCTTTAAGGTCTGGGGTAAAGATAGCGGACCGGTGGAGAAATAAAAGAAACATTGAAAGCCGGCAGGTACACGCCACAGAGATTGTAACGAAACGGTCGAATGCGTACAAGCATCGACATACGGAGGAAAGTGTACAGCTAATTCGGTTGCAAAAAACAAAAAAGGGTTGTGGTTCAGGACTCGCGAGGGAAATGCCTCGCACTATCGAGCTGATGCACCAACGATTCCATAGGAAGCGAAATGACCGCTATAGGGACAGTTGGAAAACCAACGATGCTGATGGCAGTACTTTGTCTGCTATACTATAACGAAACTACCGGTAACAACGAAATACGCAACGGTTCAACGGATCTACCGCTACAATTTACTTTCGTCTGTCTCTAATGTTCGTGGAGATTTTCTTTCTTTGCAAAGTGTGACGTTCGTGATAGATTTGTAAGAGCGTGGCACTGATATCCAGTTGAGCTGCGATCTGTTTTGAGATTGCAGCAAATTCGTGCTGCAATTATTGCTGCAATTGATGAAATTTTATGCTTCTAAGATGCTGAATAAAAGTAGGAATGAATGCAACTGTGCGCGAGGGCTAATGAGAAAAGTTTGACAATATACTAGGCATTGATTATTATGGATCTCTTGTATAGATGTGAATGAATATAACTTCTTTCTTTATTTTCCCTTGTCCTCCGTGATGTTTCATGTTCAATTCCAGAGGTATAAATAAAATATTTATTTAAGTATCGTAACTAAAATACTGTCCGATATGTCGATAGTTACGAATTCGAACACGGTTTCTTTATTTCCGCACGACCGATCTGCCTCCATTCCGACGTCCAACTGTCGATTCGAGAGCAAGAACCATTTCGGCGTTGTTCCGTGGAACGAAAATATTGCTGTCCCTTACCGCCTGCTATACGTATACTCTTGAAATGTTTGTCTTTCGAAGTTGGAACTATTGCTGAAGGAGTCACCATATCCGTTCGCGTTTGCACCTGTTGACTTCGCCATGTTCTTGCGTGTAAACTTTCACTTTCTTCTCCAATGTAACCCTGTATGCCCAAACTCTTAAGCAAGGGCGAAATATGTGATCTTGAACTGAAAACTTGTTTAAAACTCGATTACCTCTTTGGCTTTGCAATTGCCCGCGACGCAAATGCTTATGTATCGATTGGAACTTGTCTCGTTACTCTTGTGAAAGTATTCTATAATATTGCACGCATCTAAAACTTGTTATTATCGCATAACCCGTGGATGGTAAATCCTTAACGATGTTATGCAACTTGTTATATGCATGCAAAAGTTATATTTAAGCGGCTATGGTGATTCAGTTGCATTGTTCATTCAGTGTTACTTTTATATCGCTAATACACTACGATTAGAAAAATAGCAAATCGTTGAAGATATCGACAAAATATTGTTTTGGGGGGTAATATTTTCATTCTGCTTCTTGCTAAATAGAATTAAACATTTTCAATCTGGAAACGATTCTTACTTTCACATATAACCGGCGCAAATAGAATTTCATAATTTTACCCGCTTCACCAAATAATATTCAGCAAATTGATCCAACACTGTGACAAAAAAAGTGCCGCAAGTGTTCACAGAGGAGAATTCATCGCTTTACGATGGTAATGAGATGGCCAATAATGTCACGAGTGACGTCTATTGCTCGCCGCAGAAATTGCACCTCTTTGAGGTACCTCTCAAATACTAATCGAGCAATCGCTGTGCAAGTAAGCCAGAGCGCCTTCTAAGATACCCTCCGTCCTCTTTCCCCGTCTCTATTATCCACCAGGTATACGCTGTTTGTTTGTACACGTAGTCTCGTTAGAGGCACGCTTGAATACTTCTAACGAGGAACGAACGAGAACCAGGGGATAGGCCAGCCAAGGTAATCCAAAATATATTACTGGGGCTTTGTACCTTTATACCATCCCCGAGCTACCCCTAGGTAGAGGGGTGGTGCACGCTGCCCCACCAATCTCCCTTTTCCCCTCTACTCTTTTTCCATCGCAATTTCCCTCTTTTTCTGCCGCCTCTCGTTGTCCCCCGCTGGCCCCCTGTCCACCCCAAACCCTTTCACCCTGGAGTTATTACCACGCCAGGACCGAGAACCGCAAGCTACACACGCACAGATAACGGCTTGGCCGCGCTTGAAATGAATTCGAATCGCGCAGAATTTTAAAGCCCGCAGGTGGAACGTGTACCTGTGCATGCGTGTGAATTTCTCTGTGCATAGCTGTGTACATATATTTGCACTCGCATAGACCAGCATCCACGTAAAAGTATCTCAAGTTCGCGGACCAGAACTACGTTGTGTTAAACGTTTTTTATTGCCACGACTATCAGCCATTATGTGCAGCTGCGGTTAAATTTTTTGCGGCATTTCGTCTCTAAACGTCGCCGTGTGTCCTTTGCTGTGTCGTAATCGTGGAAAAGGCGAAGGAAATTGTGCGCGGCGTTTAAGAAATTAACCTTTTCACAGGCCGCGAATATTTTCGAGTTGATCTGAACGCTATTTGACAAACGAAAATTAGAATACACGGCGGGTGCATTTTCTAGTTGGTAGTGTTAGTAGCAGTCTATGCTTGCTATTTATCAGATGACGAATGCGTTGCTGCGTTAAATGACGGAGATAATGAGAGTTCCGAATATTATTTAAATTGATGAGATTTCACGCAATTATATTCTACCTTAATTAATAATTCTTGCTTACATTTCAGTAACTGACATGAATAATACAGTAACTACAATGTTGCCAATGGACGGTGTACTGACATTGACTGTTACGCAACCCTCTGTGAACTTGACCCTTTTATCTAGCATCCACCGCCCATAGAACGTCAACGACATAAAGAAAAACACCACTCTACACGCCTGTAAGGCAACGTCGAGAAAGAAACGACGACCAATTTGGAAAAGTAAAACCCTTTATCCCCAGCAGTCGCGATTCGAGCGTGGCGTCGTGTGGGGAATGAAAAATGTCGGTGCCAGTCGTAAAGTTAAATTAAGTCTCACCCTGAACGAACGTTTGAATGGGAGTTGTTTTTTTGTTTGTTTTTTTGTCGAACGTCTAGCCACCTTTAGGTCCATTCTGCCCGTTTAACGTTACGCTGCCTGTGTCCAGAAACTAATTGAAGCGCGACGCTGCGCTGCAGCAATATTGAATAGTACACCGGCTCCGGCCGGCTAGTATTGATTAACAATTAAACCTGTCACGATATATAAATGTGTCCGTTCGGATGGCCCGTTCTACGCGTTCTTGAAATTGCTCTCCCAGGTTGGGTCTGTTCGTTCGATGAACTTTCCTCGATCGTGCATCCTCCTTGCGCGAAATATATTTTTCCCGGGGACTCGCCAAACACAATTCTGCGTACGTATTCGTTGCACGGATGCGCAATATGAAATTGCAACCGCGTCGTTGTTCACTCCCCTCGAATTAATACGTTCGGAATGCGTGCAACGACGACAATTTACTGCTAATTACTTTTCACCGCGATTCGACCGTAGCTGTAAATAGGTGCAAGACACGCGCGCGAACAACGCGCCGGCCGATATTGAAATTAATTAAACTCGGCATTCTTAATTAAATCAATGTTCCCGGTGCAAAAGGGTTGGTCTTTGTGGCGCGAACGCCCGACCGTTTTGCCATTAGTATATTATACGATGATATTTGATTTCACCGTTGACCTAGTTTCGCGTCAGATTTCTGCGACCTTTGATCTCTTGCGCGCGTTGTAGTTTACAGAAGACTGACCATGCCACGGTGAAATTTCACGTTTTAACTCTTATTTCTCTCTCTCTCTCTCTCTCACTTTTTTTGTGCCTCCAACGACGTATGCAATGTCCTCTTGCTCTAATTGCCCCGGCAACGTGTTCTCTCATTTTTGTTCTAGTGAGCGAATTAGTGCGGTGGAAAAGCATACAGCTTGGGCAGAGTGTTAACACTTTGTGACTTCGCCATCTGCAGATTTTCCGCCCGTTTTGGAATCGGTCATCCGCCTTGTTTCAGTTTTAACGAGCCCTTTGACAGATTCAATCGACTACGCCGAAAGATACGGTGTGGGAATAAATTATCGATTGCCCTCCGGATATATTGTTGGATAGTGGGATACGAATTTTTTAATATTGATAACGAATGCGGTATACTGAAGTTCGTGGTGAGATTTCTGAGATTCATTGCCGCTCGTGTATACTCACTCGCCTTCCGTGTATCGTAACAACGTCGAAGGGCAGGACGACGCTTTAGAATTGTGTTTCAATGGAGCGAGGTGTAGGTGGTTCCGAATTGTTCGGGAATGATAGTTTTCGGCGCGTATTAGCTCTTGATTGTTGCTCGTCTTCCATTCTTCTCGTCGCGAAACTACTTTCAAGCTACTTCGAATTACGGCAATGTAGGTCAACGTGCCCCTATTAACTGGCATACGTCTCGCTGTTTTGCCGCGTTGCCTAGATTACTAGACTGTTCAACGTAAAATCCTCAGTTAGGCTTGAGCTTGTCGTTATTTCAGATATTTTTCTCGTCGCTTTTGCGTGTCGTGAAATTTGATTTGATCGATGTCAATTCGAACAATTATCGTTTTCCTCGTTATTAAACAACTGAACGGTTTGCTATTTTAATGTTACGAAAATTGCAGCGCTGGGCCTTGCGATTTTTAATAGCTGAAATTGTAAAAACGTGTTTTGGCTTAAATGCCCTTCGCGTAAAAGGATATTGTCCGGTGTACAAAATTAAACGTGTGAATGACAAATAAAATAGCAATTATAAAAGTAATTTAACTACGACGTACATTGTACTGAATTATAGAAGCCGAAACAAAAGAACGTATGTATGGGGCGCATGAGAAATAATTTAATAATTTTGCTTGAACAGCCATTTGAATAAAGGTTTATACCGACGACGCGCAGTACTGTTCCAATCCTTTACGATGTTAATGCATTGTACGGCGTTAAATATGTATTATACAGCTGGAGCGGATTTGCGTAATAATTGCTTCACGCTAAAATATTTATTGCATTTCGATATTTCGATACTGAAACGAAAAGTCTTAAATATGGGGGTAGAAATCAGGATGTATTGGCAAAATATTGCTGGAATTGTTAGCTTGTGATTGCTGTTTAAAGCAACCTTAAAGCTCATAATTTTCGCCATATTATACGGCGATATAGTCGATTTATTAAACTGGTACAGTCTACTTATTCCGTTCGAAGTGATAACTGCTTTCCTCGAAATTGAACAAGCATTCGACGCGCAATAATTGGAATAGCAAATCGTTCCAAACAGCCTTTGGCAAATCGCAATTAGCGTGTTCACACTCCCTCTGGCTTTTCTTGCCCAAAAGCACACGGCGAAGAGAGTGAAATGAATTTCATAACTTTACAGCGGGCTAGGTAAATTGCACAACTGAGAATTTACATCCATGGATGCGTCGTATTTACAAAGCGTTAAGACAGTAAGTGTGCCCCGGTAAATACTCCTGCGAGTAATTGCACATAACGTTTTGCTTAAATGTAACGTTTGAAACGCGTCTACGTAGCATACCCCTAACAAGGACGATAAAGTAACACAAGTCGTGCGACACTTTAATGTATCATATACAAATTCATTTAGCTACAAATTAACATACACATACAGCACAAAATCAAAAAGTTATACACTTATAAGAGATTCTCTTAACTCTATTCAATCCTCGAGTTTGATTATATAGTTTTTCTACCCTGTGGAATAATTTGTGTAATTCCCAAAACGTTATCTAATAACGTCGAACATAAATTCAGCATTACTCAAACAAGTACCGATGCCGTAAAATATCGCGTACAGTTCTATCGCCAAATATAATTCTCAGGATGGGTTAGGCGGCTGCTGGTTAGCGCAATTGTGATTTTTATCGAGAATTAGGAACACTTTCGAGGGTTTCGATCGACCGAATATTTTTACGCGCCCTACACAACAGCCACCTTTCAGCTTCGATCACGTTCATCCTCCTAACCTACCCTCTAGCAATTTCTTGTTGCTTTCTATACCGCTCACGATATATTTCACGAGCAGTATACAATCCACGTCCCTCCTGGAATTCTTGTAACGTTGATACACGTTGAATCCACGACATCAAAGAATCCCGCGCGTTCCCTTCATCCGCCCCCCTATTCTTACCCCTTTCTGTTCACGGCTACTTCCTTAACAATGATCTCCCGTCTCCTCTGCGTCGAAGAAATGCTCATTCATCGACGTTACCATTACGGGGATCGTTCGACAGTTCAGGGGGTTAGACAAGCAAGCCGTTTTCAAAATAATACACCTGTACATCGTGGGTATATATTTATCGTTCGATCAGGCCGGTTCATCGATTCGTCGCAACCGAGGCGCAAAAGCTTCGCTGTTAAAGGGAAAGAGAGACGTTGGAGAGAAAAAAAGGGGGGGGGGCAAAGTGAGAGGGACGAAGGTAGATGAGAGAAAGAGGGATGAAAAAGAGGGGAAGAGGTGGAGGATAGAAGAGGCAGAAAGAAAGGGTGAAACGAGGAAAGAACAGAGAGGGTGAGAGGGAGAGAGGGAGAAAGAGAGAGAGAGAGGGGGGAGAGCTTCACCCACGCCACCCACGGTAATTATCGAAGGCGGGGTTGTCGACCTCTTTTAGTCCTGCCTGCTTGGACTTTTACCGGTACTTGCCTCGAGGATGGTGTTCATCTCAAAGAGACGTATGTATGCATGTAGCGGCGTGATATCAGAGAGATAGTTAAGCCTGTGCTAACGAATAAGGTTGAATTATTAAGGGAACTTTACATGATGCATTTAATACTGGATTCACGATTGTTATGTACAGTACTTTTCGTGTTTAACGATGCAGCTATTAAGGGTCTAGTAGAAGGAACGCGTAACGAATTATGTTAACCTGCGTATTGGTTTCAGGTAAAAGAGATTAAAGGAGGCAAGAATTTTTTTAGGCATTATTGATTCGTCGCAGTAATACTGGTTAATTTTCTAATATTCATCCTAATATGTTAAATAATATTGACAAGAAGTATTAAGTTTTCTTTTTATATAAAATCTACAAAATCGGAGGATACTGTTTGTTTATCTGTTTAGATATTAATTAAAGATTTGACAAAGTATAACATATAATTATTCTTGGTACGCTATCAGAAAATTTTAAGTCACGTAAGTGCAGTTACATATTTCTGTATTGAATGGGAAAACTGCAATATTCGGACGACCGGAGATGTATCGAATCATGCTACTTTCACTTTACGCAGAGCTGCGCGTCCTCGATGAATCATGTTCAGAGTAAATCAATTAACTTAAGATGAAAGCGAGAACACTGTTCAACTGCTGACTCCGCGGAAAATGATCAAGAAAGTTTTGAATAAATAAGAATCGATTGGAAATAAATTTCGTTGAATTTGAATAACAGGGTGAATCTTCATACTCGATTACCTACAGTTTCTACTATAATCAATTCTGCCTGACAGTTTAACTGTTTTATACATTGATTTACATTTTGGTCGATTATCCTTCAATCATTATTGTTTTGTCGACCAGTCAAATGACGTGGCAAGTATTAAATAATTCAACGCTACCCCCCCCCCCCCGATTCGACGCCGATACTGTTATTAAATAAACAATATCTTACGCTATTCAGTATCGACGATTTTGGGCTCAGCAATTTAGTAAAAAGTGGTTATTTTATCAACGGTTGCGTTCAAGGAATCTGGTTAGCGCAACGCGCACGTTTGAGGATAATTAATCGCGCCGATATTCGGCCCCGCAGATGTTCGTTCGTGCAATCGTTATCGGTTTTCGATTCCGATGAAATTATAGGGCTCGCATTGAATCGTTGCCGATAGGGGACTGAAATTAGGTGGCCACGAGTGCGCTTATCCCTCACGGTTACGTTCTTTTCGCGGTAATAAATAGCGCCAAACCCTTTCACTAACGTACGCTCGATACGTTTTGTTAATCGGACCACGTGGATTCGGCCAGGTTAAGGATTTACCATTTCACGCGGTGTCAGAATAATATACGGCCGGGTGTGAAATTTCGAGAGGTCGAGTCGGCTGGAAGCGTGATCGATATCATGCACCCGGGACAATTCTTTGATCGAGCCTGTAGCGGTATAAATTGCTCTCGCGTCAGCGAAAAATTCTTTCGAACTTATTTCGTTAGAAATGATATCGAAAATCGTTAAATAACTTGTCATCGGTGCATCTGTTAATACTTTCAATATTTACAATAGTATTTAATAATCAGCTACGAACGTTCTATTTCATTGGAAAATTAACAACTTCGATTTCGAGCAATTTTTAAATAATGTTACGTTACTTTACATTTACACGTACGTGGATAGCTACAACGATATCATATTTCAATAACGTATCAGAATCATATGGTTTCTATTTTTGTTTTACGCGGTTTAAATACACCTGGCACGAAACGTTGAGGGAAAGTGGTACACCGGTAACACGGAATCGTGGAAAAATCGAATTCCTTCGAGTTTTCCATCGACTCTTCTAACTAAATACTAACGATCCAAAACTTTTCCCTTCTGTTTGTCGAAGTGGAACGCCTTGAGTCTCCCCGTTCGTGACTTTTTGCCCTTCTTTTTCTAAGTTCTCCCATCTCGCTCCTATCCGGCAAAGTTTTTTTTTTAACGAAGAAGAGGAAAGTCACCGGAAGTTACGGCATCCTGCCACGGTTGAACGACTGGAGCCAATTTTTCATGTCTCACAACTTTTTCTCCCATTCACAAATGAGGTAAATCATCGTTACGCGAAAAAAGATCGAACGTACGTATGAATAATAATAACAAAAAGAACTGTTTAAAAGCGAAGACGAATCACCGTGCACACATAAACAAAAACTTGCGCGCTGTTACAAGAAGCAAGTAAATTAAGTCTTCCTGTTTCGCATTATCGTTTCTTCTTCACCTTTCCGTTCGGAATTCACGATAATGCCCATCGCTCAGGCTACGTGGATATCACGAGATCGCGTTACCCGAAAAAACAAAGTACCTCCAGTCACGAAACTTCTTCCGACAGCTATCTCGGGGCAATCCCTTTTAGCACATCGCGATTACTAGATGAGCGAAGACAGTGGTGACTAAATGAGTATCGTAATTCGCGTCACCACCGCGAAACGTGCGTCCCGTCTAATGCATACACGCTTCCTATGAAATAGATGCACGAGACAGAACCAAGGGGAACACGCAACATCGTTGGAGAGGAAGATAGAGATGATTTATGTGGCTCATGCGCGTACAATTTGTATCGTGTCAGTTTTTACCGACCGAGACTTAGCTAGGCGGGCAGCTGAGTTATTGCTCGTGCCAGGGTTGTCGAGGTAGTTCTGAAACAACGAAAATAACGCGATCGAGGAAGACAGATGCTAAACGAGTGTCTTGTCGTATTTCGTGTCGTTTAACCGTATCATTATTTTCTATCTTGCGTAGCATATTCTTCAATTTCAAGGGCAATAATTTTATTTCTTCACGCTACTTATTACGCTCAATTAAGACCACTCGTACTTCACCCGTGCGACTAACGCGAACTTTCGAACGGGTAAATGTATTAAATGAGATTATTAGACATTCTATTTGCGCTATTTTATGTCCAATATGTTTCAAACTAAATGTATTTAGAGAAAAGACGGCTTTCAGTGTCACCTCTGGTTAGCATGAATTTTTGTGCTACATTTACAGTGGTAACTTTGAACATTTTTCGTATCCATACATCAATCCATGGTTGACTCCCAGCGAATGCAGGCACGTTCTGCTCCACTTTTGATAATTCACGAATGTGGAAAAAGTGCAGAAGCGACCAGCGACGCTTCAACAGCAGAGGTGAAACAAAATTCGTCAGTCGTCGCCCAGCTTGCCTAATCAATCATCCTCGAAATATAACAAAATCGTCCGAAAAAATTCCTCCGTCTACCTGCTTCTCTGTAATAAATCACGTTCTCATTAGTCGTGCATACATACGTATACACAATTCTTTATCCTACCCGCGCCCGTCGTATATCTCTCCCACAAAAAGGTAGTACGCGTAGAATGCAGAGAGAGCGAGAGAGAGAGAGAGAGAGAGCCGTCTCTAATCGTAAAAATTCATTAGTAGCCAGCAGCACGGCGCGGCATGTCCGACGCACACGATATCGTGCAGCGCGAATTCATTTTCCCCACGTTCCCCGTATCTTCAGATTTAAGCGGGCGCCGTGACGCGAATGCAGAGCCGGCCGTGGAATCTCCGAGCGGAGACTGCACGGATAGGATACGCAGTTCTGGCGTGGAGCCCGTTGTTTAAAGGAGCCAAAGTGGTTGAAACAGGACTCTATGCCGGCGCTCGGACAATATTACTTTCCATCGAGACGAGCACTTGCCGTAGTAACGTCGCGCTAATTCGCGGGCTTTCCCCGGCGAGGAGAAGGGAATATTGCTGTCTGTCGGATGTTGTTCCCAGTACTTGAGTCTCCGTCGTTTCGACGGCCGTCTGAACGCGTATCAGACCGTATTAAAGACGTGTCCCTTGCTTGAGTGCTGGATGATGGAATGGCGGTCTCGATTGCATAGAACAGAGGTTCGGATTACTGTCGTGGGTCGAATGGAAAGGATGCTGTTTTGCGTATTTTATTAAATTTAATAATGTAGATTTCGAGCAACGAAGATTATTTTTGTAAAGTTCAGTGGAGACGATTCGGATGGAATGACGTGGGTAATTGTATTGGACAATTGTTGCGGCGATTAATTATGTGCGCGGGTTTTGAATTTAATTTTGGATTAACGGTACACAGTATGGTTAATCGTCTTTATTATATCTATGTTTTAAGGGCATTTGTTTATTCGAAAGCAGCTACTGAAATTTAAAACTGCGAATGCAATGACCAGTGAAATTATTAAATAGAAATAAACACGTTTTAAAATCGAGCAATGAAAAAGGCTTGTTTACTGAGATTTACATTTATGGATTGGCAGTTCTGTTTGGTTTCAGTAAGGCAACACGAGCGATCGTGTTTCCGCCATTTTCGAGCAAGCATTTTATTGAGTTGCTTAAAACGTGTGCCAGTGAAAATTGTCGATGCTATTTATTATTCGTTACTAAAAATGTTTTAAATGTGAAAAGGAGAAATTTCACTAAACATTTCGCGCGGAATTTCCTGATATTTTCCTCGGAGAAAATGAAAAGCGATACGAAATACGTTGCGAAAATGATCTACGTTTTTAATTTAAGTTTCACCCAATTAAATACCTTTTCAGATTAAAACATAAACGTCTCTCGGTTCGTTATTCGCGTATGAAAACTCACCCCTGCCGCTGAGGGGTCTTCTGTTTGGACGAGAGCAGAAACTCGCAGTTATCACAGTGGTTTGAATTTTACGCCAACCATTGATATAATCGAGACTATTCGTTCTGTGTAACAGACCATATCGGCAATGAAGTCGTTTCGTCGAATCCGCCGTGCATTGAATCTTTTGCCCGGATAAGAGCTGCGAACATTGACGCATGAGAGGCAGTCCTCTGCGCAGCGTATAGAGTTGAATTGTGGAACCGGAAATAAAAGTTACCCTAACTAATCCTTTGAGCCCTTTGAGCCCCAAATTATTTTTCAGAGCGTAGGAACGAATATTATGTTCCGACTATTATGTTCCTGAAAAAGTTTCCAGACACTGAAAGCCTCAATCCAAGTGCACAAGAAGACTATTTTCCGAAAATTGTCCCAAAATTTGCCTCGATCGCAGACGCTGTTAAACAATCACAAACAAAACTGCTTCATCGCGTTCGATCACATATGCATTCGAATAAATCCCCGTAAACGAAAAAAATGATATATCGTACTTCCTCTCAAACCAATTCCCCCTTCTTCGCCCAGTGCCCAACCAACGCAAGCATTCGCATACGTGCATACTTTTTAATATCCAACCCGTGCTTCGTGAAGCGCAAGCATACCATCTGCTCTACCATGCCGGGGACCCGAATTCCTCAAATCGAGCGCGAACCGCCTGAACAAAGTTGCCTCGCTATACTAAGCCCTCGTTAGCTCGTGTCCAACGATCGATATGGCTATCGAAGAATTACCAGCGAGACAGGAACGATAGGACGATCCACGGCGCGACGCTGTCTTGGAAGGTTGGCGGGGGCATGGTAACAGGTCCAGATGAGGGTGGCAAGAGTTTACTATGCGAAACGCGACAGGACCCGCGAGCGATCGGACAATGACATCTTCCAGAACAATTCATTGTTCCAAGGATGCTCGTTCGCTTACGAGTCGAGACAGCCGGTAGCAGGGCGGCGTCTCTGGTGCTCGCTAGTTTCTCCAACTGTCCCCTGCCCCTCTGGCTGTTAGTTGCCGTGGGCCGTCTCATTGAATACACGCGGGGACAATGTAGACGGCACAATACCGGTGTCAGCCGGAAATGACGCCACGGCGAGGGACAGAGGGGTTGGTGTACGCGCGTACTCGGGCCACGCGAATTGGCGGCGTTAAGGCAGCAGCCAGGCAACCCCTCTTGTACGAATGCGCTCGTATCTACTGCGTAACGCACAATTGGCCGTGTTGCCGTCTGGCACATGCTGCTGATTATGCTATAATACTTCTCCAGACTGCGTGTGTCGGCTACGGGATGCTCCTGGATATTGCCTGTGCGGCAGTGTCTTTTGTTTTATGCATTCGGTGGGCGGGATGATTTTGACCGGTCTTTCGGCGGGGTTAACATTTATCACCTGTTCAGATTGCATTTTCGTGGCTTCCGCTGAGGAACGGAGAACTCGCTGCGAATAATTGAACAGGGCGCGGTGGAAAATGGGGGAAAACGATTGATTCTAGTTCGTCGCGAGGATGTTTTGATTTTGGATCATCGTATATGAGTGAAGCAGGTTAAAGGATTCGAATTGGGATGTTGTCGCGTATTCTCTATATTTATTAGATACTGCTGTACGGAATCTGTGTCGGCTCTTCTCTTTTTATTATTTTATAAACGCGTGTCGTGCAATATTGAAACGTAATATTCAGATGTAAAGCACACTATGAAATATCGTCCCTTGGAGGGAACTATGCATTTATTGATCAGGTGGTTCAATGAAATATTCATCCCCTGCATGCTCACTCACTGTGCTCCAATATTTCGAATGGCTGTAAATATTATTTAACACATATGCGTTTACTTCGTGTATGCATAGCTGCGGTTCCATTATTTTATTTGATTCATTTTTCAGTCACGAAATTCTGTGTACTTATGAAATATACCTGCCGTACTCTTATACGAAGACCTTAAAACTATTACGGTTTGAATACTTTGATGACTTCGAGTACTACGTTCACACAATAAAATCGGTTACCGTGAAAGTTTCCCCGCCTACCTGTACGATTCGATAACCGAACGATTCGTGCAATGGGATTCATTAACGTTGCGTGAACAATTGAACGAGAAGCCTAGGCTGTTGGAGAGTCGTAGACGCCGCGTACAATGACGTCGATGGGACTAGTCAGATGGGAACCATTTTAAGTATCTTGTCGTGGCGGCTATTGAGTCTGCTTTTGGTGGTGGGTGAAATGACTGATCGGGGGGGAGAATAGTCTGGCGATTGTCGACGCAAGCTTTTGTCACGCTCAATGGTAGCGTAGTCTAAACGAAAAGTTTGATTGGCGAGACCGAGGTACGATTGTAGCGCTGTCGATCTTACAATTAGGGAAGCTGGGCAGATTGCGACGGTGCAGCGGTGCAAAAATATCGCGCCCATTCAACGCTGATTGCAGGTGGTGCATAATAAATAGAAAAGAAGCGAACGCTAGGTGGAGAAGCTTCATTGAGACGGTATTGTTTGGTAGCAGTGTTGAAGCAGGTCCAACACGCGGAATATCGTCGATATAAATCTGGAGAGGAGATAATGCGAGTACAAACTTAAATAAACGGCGTTAATTTGGACGTAATACTTTCGTGATGAAATTTACTTCGATCTTATTCGTGGTTTGAAATTGATTAATTAGAACTATTGATCTTATGTCCTTTGTGGTACTTTTCGAAATTTTTTCCGATACCGAATGCTTGATATATTTCGTTGAATAATTGTTATCTAGATAGGTCAAACACGCACGTCGAATATCGTTGTTCTAAAAGTACCAAACATTTGCCAGTTACAATAATCCCGTCAGACGCAACAAAGCAAACAGTATTAACTTCTTTGGTCGGATACGTATCCTAACAACATACATATAATGTAATTAAATTTAGCAGAGTCGCGTGAACCGATTTACAACAGAACGGGGACATTTTCAGGGCAGTTCGTTCAGAAAGTTTCCTGACTATCCAATCAATAATCCCGCGGAGAAATTTACAGTTTCAACGCGACGTCGTCGCGGCGCTCGTAAACATTCGCCCGCGATATTGTCGTAATTACAAGGCCCCGAGCGGGGAACCAGAAAAGTTTTAATTAGTTCTTCCCGGAGGTAAATCTTATACCGGAATTTATTAGTATAATTCGATATCGATCGCGGGAGGAATAATAAATCGGAATTGAAAGCGTGGAAGTGGAATATTCAAGACCAGCCACGCAACCGATCCAGCGTCTATTATGTCATTGTTTCAACGATATGAATTTTAAACGGTCGCCCGACACGATGATCGCTTCGCGAGAGAATATTCGACGACAGGGATGGCCGTAAGAAAAAGGGATTGCCGATTATCGCAACAAACAGTTCCTTTGTGAACCTCCCATTAAAGTAGAGTCCCGGAATAATAATTTCGAGGACAATGATATCGCTGTAACGAGAGCCTCCGAGACTCGGCGAAAGTTTTTTAATTAACGCATTAGGCGGCCGCGCTTTGCACGGCGAATTCATTTATCACGAGCGCGAAGTGCGCTACAAAAGGGGCAAGCACGTCCTGCGACGGAAAACTTTATTGCAGGGCATAAACCAACAATCGTTTTGCGTCTCTCTCATCGCGGCTGATAGTAGCTACACCGGAAAACATACATTCCGTCTACAAAGAGTCGTAATACTTTACCGTATCCGGTGTAATGCCACGTTGGTCTTCGCTACGAACTTTACACCAGTCGAGACTAGCAAACATTGTTCCTCGAAATGCTCGCGAACAGTCTCTTCAAAATTATAGTCCGCGATATTTTGCGAGCACTCGGGACTCGAAAGTTTGTTCTTTAGCTATTTTATTTATAAGATTTTACGTATACTAGGGGACGTCTGTCGCGGATCGTAAATATTCGTACGGTGTGAACTGTCTTCGTGTCTTCGTCAGTTTTTTTTTCCCGGTAGGTAGAGTTTTCTTATAAGGTTAAGACAGTTTTCCTTTACGAGACAGAAGACGTCTGCGACTAATTCTTGAAGAATTACTTGCGTTTTAGCGGCGAGCATAGTCTTATTTTTGCAATCACAGCAGTATTAAGTTTTACCTACTGGATTAAATACTTATTTAAATAATGTACAAGATTCTATCATTCCTTATACATGTTATATGTATCATTTAATATTATCCACAATTCATTTGCGCATATACAAATAACATATACAAATAAAAAGCGAAATAAAAATACATTAACTCACGTTCAAAGTAAACAACATTTAAATAGCTACGAAAAAATTTAGGCGTCACAAAAATTCCAACAAAATATATAAAGAAAAAGGAACCGGGTTATAAAACAGAGTCACGAACGTCAGGACGTTTACACCTTGAGATTCCCCGCCGTATAAGTATCTCTGTCTGAACGGGACCGTTCCGTAACCACTGAATGGCCATACGCGTAGCATAATACGTAAGTAGTCTTAATTCGTGCGCTGTTAGCCGCGTCTCGGTCTCGTCGCGAGGTCCACGCTCTCCGCACTTTCACTGTCCATTTCAGGCATCGGGATCAATGTCCCACGCCAAGGTTCACCACGTCGTATTGACCTCGGGCCAAGAAGGATCCGGTCGTCGATCGTGCCTCCGAGGAAAGCGTAACCATCGGAAGAAAGTCGGCCAAGAAAGCAAACATCGCCGCCGGATCCACACGGTGCAAACTGTTGCTACGCTTCTGGCAGGAAGGTTCTACGTGCGCGTTTTATTTACGACGTTGGCATAACTGTATTAGGAGGGTCCGGGAAGCAAAAGCTTCGGGGACGATGTTGTGTATGGTTCGCGTGTACACGCCAGCGGAGGACACCGAGTTCTCCCCGAGATCCGGGCTAATTTGCAGTCCGAGGGTGTTCTTCCTTTCAAAGAGGAAGATAAACGCCGGATGACAAGGACGGTTAAACGAGGGCCAGAAAGAGAGGGATAAACAGAAAGTATCGCGGAGGCAACAGAGGAACCGATGTTCCCTGGAGATGGGCGTGCGCCTGAAGGAGGACGATATTGCTCCTTGCCAGGAGCTGTATGCTCTGTGTGCACCCCCGCCTCCTCCGTTTTCTCTATCCTACCGACCATGAACACGGGGAAAAGGATAAAAAGATTACGGGAGCAAATACCCGAGCGGAGGCGAATCTGTCGTCGAATGGACTAACGCGGATAGATAGGAATCGTTCGCCTCCCTTTAAGATGGCAAACACCGGGCACAATCTCTTGTACTGAGGGATAATCGATCTATTAATTCTTTTATTGAAATCGCTCTTCCCGCGGTAATCTTCAATTGGGAATAGATTTTCGACGAATAGAGCTCGTGCGTCAATTTAATTGCTTCAATCTGGTTGGGCGATTAGGCAATTTTAGACTACGCGACGCGGTTTTCTAGGAAGATTTTCGTGAAATGTCTTGGGTGAATATTGGACTTTAAGCCTTTGTTCCGTGTAGATATTTGTTTACGGATCGGTTTTATTAATCAATGTCGTCCCTGCGAATATTGAATTGAGTAAAAGTGACGATGATAGGAAGTAATTTGGTAATCTTTCTATCATTGCTTGGTGACCATCGAAATTGTGAACAATTGTTTGTCCACTCTTTATGATACAGTGATCGTCTTCATATGCCTGGCTGGAGCTCTTTACTTCTAATGACAATAAAAATGTTAAAGATCGTCAGATATTTGGAAGTACTATTGAAATAACTTAACTGAAATATTTTGTTCAATATTTTATAGAAAAAGGGTGTTAATTGGCGCTCGTAAAACTGAAATTTAAAGGGAGTCTCAAAGGATGTCTGCGGCTTTAAAAAGTGCGGGCATCAGCCGACCTGTTAGTCGTATATCTTGTCCGGATCAAAGGACAGTAATCTTTATCGGATCTCGGAAAATCCGTTAGATTTATGAAGCATCCCGCTGACATTTCTCAATCCAGCTTTCAAGAATCTCAAAGTTAAGAGCATCTAGCAGCGCGAAATCTTCATTAAAACTGCATCAGCACGGGATTAATTTCTTTTTGTCCATTCTCTAATTTTCCGTTCTCAAGGAACAGACGAGCGCGATCGATTCGGAACATTCCATTTAAAATTAAAAATTGGACAAGTGACACGTGTTTGGAAAAAGTTGTCTAGCTTATGCTATAATGATGTCGTAGCTATTTTATACCTTTTCAGGCGAAGAAAATTTAGATCTGAGTAAATGATGTACCTTTTTAAAATCGAATATTTCAGCAGTACGTACTAGTATAGTATAGTACGAATAATTTTAAATATTCATCTGTAGAAAAGTTGTGTTCAAAAATATTCGATATCACATCACATGGTCCCCCTTAATTACTACCACAGTACTATGATTCACGGCGATACGCACCTTAATAAATAAAATTATTATTTTATCGTGCCTGGAACACAACGCCAATTCAAATTTCCCGTCGCACAATACCTTCTGGCAACGTGAATATTTTTTCGCGTCAAATATATTGTCCCCCCCCCCAGCAAATAAACAAACAGAACATAATCAAAAACCATGCCCGCACGTTCTCCACAAAGGAAATCCCTTTCTGGCAAAGTGTATGCAGATCTGGTACCGCCCACGGTTTTGATAGTGCGTTTACCGTAACGTTGTCGCATTGTGTATTCCCATATGATCGTCTCGTTGAGAACCGCGTCCTTTTGATCCACCCTCGCCCTTCAGCGGGCAAAAAAAAAAAAAAGCAGTTAGGATGGCGGTCCTTTGCCCTGCGCCTAACGCGAGCGCGAGACGCGACGCTTTAGAAAGGACGAGAGCGGGCGAAGGTGGAAATAATATTTTACCCTCGAGTCAACGACCGAGGAAGCGCGCTTTCGACTCCGCGAGGAATATCTTGAAAATTGGAAGCGAGGGTTTTCGATAAAAAAAAAGTTCCGACTGCTGGGAGCCCAGACCTTCGAGAAATGGCACCGTTGCGTAAAACGCGAACTTCTGCTGAAAGTTTATCACTTTAGCCTGTCCACTAGACGCGGCGGAAGTTTATACTCGGTTGTTAAGAGAAAATTTGTTTCACATTGCGGTATAGAAAAGTTAACGCGAACTCACTGTGAATCCGGGCGGAATGAGAAGCGGCGATGTTTGAGATTATTTGAGTAGAAGCAAGGAACTTTTGTATCACGTTTTTGCGGGTTATTTAATATATCCATCTTGCATCACGGATAGAAAAGTGTCCTTCGTACGGTTACTGTGAGATTTCGGGCTTGTAGAAGTCCGCCGGTGTTGGGGAAAATTAGTATTTTCAAAACTGAACGACCACTGCGTTAGGGGAGAATTTAGTCTGCGCTAGGCACTAACACTAGGAAATGAAAACTGGTTTAGCTACGTATACCACAAATGGGGAGAAAATAATCTTCTCGTGCGACGATGAAAGCGGTCTTCATGAAAGCTGGTTAAGCAGTTATGTAACATTGTAAGATCCGGTTACTCTTCCGCTGTGCAGTGTTATATAAAAGTCGAAGATGTTGCGAATTATTTACGCCTTTTGGGTCCACAATCCCTGAAATCTAACAATTCAGAGAGTAGATCGAATCATTAAACAGAATCCTTCTGTCGTTAACACGAAAGAAAAGTTTACAAATATGAGTACAATTAACGTCTGAAGAAATCTCTCATATCGATATTATACATCCGTCAAGCTAGAATACTTTCATCCACCATTTTTCTCTCTTGCAGTACCGAAACGTGAAGTTTAAATATAAAATTTCAGTTCCGTTCACGTGTACTTTTCTCACGTTTATCGACGTCTGCCCCAAACCAAATCACGAAACGGCAGGCATTAAAAAATTGTTAAAGAAAAAGTGTTAGCAATAATAACTAATGGCGTCGGGAGATCTTCGTCAACGCTGCAGCCCGCTTGTCTTTCTAGGGCAACAGACAGCTGGAGAACGGTTGCGCCATCAAACCGGAAGGCATCTCCCCGAGGGCGTTTACGTCGCCAAGCGATATCAGTCAAACCGACGCGACGTGTTACTTTGGTCGGCGCGTGATCGTGAAAGGCAGGTGGATGGATAGGGTAAGATGGAAGGTGAAAGAGACACCAGAGAACACCCTGGGAGGGGAAGTACTGGAATAGGGAAGGAAGGGGAATACGGAGGAGAAAGCTCAACTATTCCCAGGTGTAGTCATGTCGTATCTCATTCTTGACGCGTGCGTCAGGTCGACTGAAACGGGCTGCTGTTCGTATCGAATTTGCGTCGTATTTGCTCGAGCAAGGTGGCAAGACGACGTCTTCTTCCGGTTCCTTCGTCGCCGCCGTCGTCGTTCCTATAGTAGCACGTTGGGAGTTACACGATAGCGCTATGACGAGGGCGTTTCACCAACAAGGAAACTGTACACACGCGTCGGTCCAATAAGTATAAATTTCCGTTTCCTGTTGCGGGAATGGTCTGAGTTAATCCTTGACTCCGACGATAATTTTATCGATTGTGTAATTTTGGGGCCGGGAATTGGCTTTCGGTCGAACTGCAAATAGAAGGATCGCTTATGGCTGTCGTTGCGTGCTGGAAATTAAATCACTGCGAATCAGAGTATTCACAATTTATGCTGACTTGAATTGGCTCGAATATTTAGGCGGCTCAGAGGTTGTTCTATAAATTGAGATTAATTACAAAACCTTTTCACAACGAAAAGCTGAAACAACAATAACAACTTCTGTAGTAATGATTGCAAGACATCCCTATCACTGTTCGCTGAATAATTTCGAGGTCCTTCTTTACGCGTTCACCAATGAACCAATTTATCCCTTTATTCCTTTTGTTACGCCAACGCTGTTCCTCGCGTTTCATCGTACGACAAGGTACGGCATATCGATCCTCGCCTTGCCCCGCGTAAATTCCATCGAACTCGCCAAGCAAAGCAACAAATTCCGTAGCTGTCGACGCGCTTCCCTTCCCCCCCCCATACGCGCAATCGAACCCTCGGAAGAATATTTACGCAAATTCAGAGCGGGCACAGACCCCGACAAAGGCCTCCGGCTCTCAAGAACGCCAGTCAAAACGTTTCCTCTTCCGGTAACCACCGCTGTCCTACTCGACGCACGACAGGTGACGGCACACCCCCGTGTCAACCCCGTGACTGGCCGGCTGGTCCTGAATTTAAAGTTACGTCACTTGCGGACGAATAGACGGGGCGGGAGTGGCGGGCGAAGGGGTGAGACGCGTGGAAAGGGGGGTAATGAGGGAGCTACAGGGCGAAGCAGAGTGAATAAGACAGATAGAGTGAAAGTATGAAAGAGACCGGGTAGAGGGGGTGACAGGATAGGGGTGGGTCGTTCGAGAGGGCAAGGCGAAACCATGAGCCATCGACCCGAGAGTCGGGTTCGAGCTCGTTATACTCTCCTACAGGATGCATCCACGTCCCTGCATCTCCATGCAGTTGCACGAAAGCGAGAGAGGGGTGGGTTGCACATTCACCGCAGCACACCGTTCCACCCCCTTACTCGCCGTCGCTGCACGGTCCTAGTCGTGCCATTGAATGTGCCATGCTGCTACCATCCCGGTCACGGCTAGCTTGTAGTATCCGTGCAGTCGCAACGAAAACTCTGCGTACAAGCATGTACACATACGTATGCATGTATGCAGGTACATAATATCCACGTACGTACAGTCGGTGGGCATACGCACGTGGCGCGCGGCGAAAATCGCGCTACAATTCGCTGCTCGTCGGCCTCCGGTCCGCTCGGCAAAGTAAGTTGAAATCGTCGAAATAAACTGTTTCCCACGGCGAACTTCGTTTGCGGGTAGAAACAGTTTTTAAAATTGAACCGGCGTATTTCGTGCGTGCGCCCGTTTCGAACTCGGTGCAATGGAGTTCCGTTAAACAGAGCGCGACCGTGCGGGCGTGCACCCTTTTTCGGCCGGACGTTTCGGGCGACAATCGGGATCGTTGTTTCGTTGGAGGGAAATGGGCAGCAGATTTTTAGAGTTTGGAAAAGGTTGCACGTACGGCGGAATAATGCGTAGAGAGGGTGCAGATTTGCATGGAAGCGAAAATTTGCCGTTATTTTGGAACTGGCGAAGTATTGATTCGCAAGGCAGGGTTGATGCTGATATTTTGCGAGAGAATTTGAACAAAACTGCCCGAGAAGCATAAAAGAAATACATATATTAGGTATACGGCAAAGTTCTGCCCGATAATGTGACCTCACCATTGATATTTCTACATATGTGCTTTTCTGAATTAGATTAGTAACGATGGAGATTATATTGTTCAGTAAATATTCGGTAAATCACTGTCCAACGTTCACTGCCAAAAAATAGTGCTCTCATTCATTTGACAAAAATCGTACAAATATCGTTCGCCGAGCAAAAATATTAGAAACGTGTACGTAACAGGGAGCCCATTAACTGCAATGTACAGCAACGTCTAGGAAACGAAGCTTAAAAGGAACCGAAGTATTTTTCAAGGGAAAATCCGACAGGAAGAAAGCAAGAATCTACAATATTCTCTCTCTTTGAGTCACCCTAAAGATATAGACCGACCACGCGCTCTTTGTTGCACGTTAATGCACATTCATCAAACGAGGATCGCGGTGTTAGTCGCAAACGGCTCCCCGCGGTATTCGTCGCTTTATCGCGAAATTACATTAAACCTGCACCGTGTTAAACGCGTATCATTAGCCCGCGGGAGTGGCCATCAAGCTTTCGACATGAGTGGCGACGGCTCTGAAATGCAGTTTCTTATTTCGCCAAGGGAACAGAGGGAGAGTGGTGCGTTTCATTTTTAAAGACACGCGAGAACATGGCCCGCGTGGAGCACGCTAACGCATGAATATTAAATGGCCGAGGTGTATCAGAGCGGCTGTATAAGGAGCAAAACAAGACGCGCAAAAACCTCGAGGAAAAGAAGTCTGGTACTGGATGGGGTGGGAAGGGGCCAAAGTGTATCTCTTTGCACCTCGCGACGGAGGCTGTTGCTCGTGTCATTTTCGCCGGAGATTACGTCAAAGTCCGCACATCTGCCAGAAGGATTGGTTACGTTTTCGAGGAGTGGTTAAAAGGGGAAAAGGCGTTTAATTCTTTTTTCCCCGTTTCCTCGCTGTACTATGTGAATTAATTTCGTTTGGATATCAGGGTAGGTTTCGTGGCAGGTTTAATGGTAGACTGGCGTGAGTTTATAATTATGGCTAATGCAATGCTCGACGAACTTTTCGAATCACCTTGTATTCGAAGCAGGAAATTTCTAATATCGTACGACCATTGTTCAAATCTTAATAATTTTATTATCCGAGCTACGAACCACCGGTCATCTATGTTTCAGTCTACCGCGTTACGAAAAGAAATAACTTCTTCCGGTAACTATCAAGTTCATACCGGGAATGCAAATTACTCCCAAGTCTCTCCTTAGTCCCCTCTCTTCGGTATCATCAGTGAACAAAATTTGTAAACCCCCTCTCCTGCCATAGGTACTTCTTCCAACAGATGCGTTTAACCGCGAAAGAAGCGGCATTTAAAAAAATCTCCCTTCGAAATCGTTTGCAAAGTTTCAATTTCGAGAAGTAATATCGAGCGAGGATCTTTCTGTCTCTCGACAGGTTATAAACCCATGCCTTTTCGATGAACTAGAAATTGGGGAGTGGGAATAGCTTCCCCTAAACCGTAGAGAGGCTTGGGATGCTCCAGGGGTAGGGGGTTAATGGATATCGAACGAGTCATGCCGTGCCGTTCACTATCTCTGCCTCTCTCTTCCTTTCTCTCCCCTCATCTATTTTCTCTCTCCCTCTATCTCGTTCCGCTCGTTCAGGAGCTTCTTGAAGACTGCGAGAGCAGAACGTAGTTGTCGGATGCTGGTAGTTGCTCTATCGAGATCGCGGTACATGGGCATGTAACGGTGTGCCGGTCACCGGTCGAGCATGATAAGGAGGGGTTGGAAAAGTACGTGTACGGCACCGGACACGTGTGTAGTCGCGTACGTGAACGCTGCTCGAGAATTTCTCGCTTCGTTCCCCACGGTGCTTTGATCCACGATGGCGTAATCTGTGACGCGTGAGGAATTTCTAGAACGTCACCTAGTCGATAAGGAAAACGTTGAGGGACGATGAAAAGGGTGAATGGGCGATGTATGGATGGGAATTGGCTAACGTTAACTATGTTAGGGGTAACCGTGATTTCGCGTCCTCGAATCGAGGTGTGAATGCAATTAAATGAATGTTAAACGGACGAACGCGTTTCTTGTATCGATTGGGGCCGGATAGCTTGTACACCGAGTAGGGTTAGTTTTGATTCGAGATTTCGATATGCGAGCATTCCCAGGTTTGGATCGATAATGAAACGACTTCGCGGTTCATAATTGATAGCCCTGTCAAATAGCGTTTCCACTCGGGACACGTGTTGGTAACTGCATGAAATAGCCAGAAGAAAGGTGTACACGCGTGTACTTGCGCGTCTGCGGTGGATTCGTCGCACAGATGATACGTGCTCGCGTGCACAGTGCAGCATTCGTTAAGCTGCAGAGAAAACGGTTGAATTATTCAGAAATAATTCGAGGGAACCACGGCAATAGCCTTTAGTGAATTATTACCGACCGTGGGATGGCGGAGAGGTCGTTTGTTTTACTACTGCATAAACGCAACCTCCACGACGAAATTATTCGTTCGAACATAACTATACTAGCGAACAATATTTGCCCGTCTGTTCATTTCTTCCTCATTCTCTGCTCTTTTCTTCATTTTTTCCCTCCCACCTCTGTATAAAATGTCTCGCGAAATGGCGTGAAAAATAGATCATTCCCTAGTGCCCCGTGCTTTTCTTTTTGCGCCAATCCATTACCTTCGTAACTATCGCGTTACGTTAGACCAACACACGGGAGATGTTTTATATTTTCATCGAGCGTGTTACACGACAATTTCGATTTTCATTCGCATGTCGAACGATGGAGAAGTGGATTTGAAGTACGTTCCGTCGATGTGACGCTTATGGATAATTCGATTGTCATTGTAAATCGATTGCCGTGTAATAACACGAGGGAAAAGCCGACACGACGCGACGGCGTGAACCCGATAGCTGCTGCACGATATAATTGTCAGGGACGTCGGATATCTTTATCTCCTTCGATTCTATTCGTTCTCCCAGATATCCTTACGTTTCTCTAAACTGGATTAAGACGGGCCGCAAACTTCAATTTCCTCCGAGGTGAATTGAACTAATCAATTTTCTAGAAATGAGAATCGATCAGCTTTAACGTCGATTTCCGTTCAATGTTCGATTAACCCCGCGCCGATAGACTGGCCTTTATCTAACACCTCGTCCTTTGTTTTTCGACGTATATTATATCTCTCAAGTCTGCTCGAGCGAAATCCGCCTTTGTCGTGTAACTGGTCAAACGTTGAGAAATACGGCGCTGTTGCTGTTGCTGTTGCTGTTGCTGTTGCTGTTGCTATTTTGCTTATAGAGAGCATGCCTCTTACTTGCTAGAAGTTCCTATTAGCTTCATACATGAGTTACTGTAGCTCGTATACAAACGATGTTTATTCAATTTTCAGGTTGGTTCGGTGTAGTTGAATGTCTCCGCGTCGAAAGTGCTTCTGACAATGAGCGTTTGGGCAATCAAGTGGTCGTCTGGTTCGGTGGGAAGTTCGTAATTAGTCTTTCTTTATTAGTCAAGAAGTTGAAACAAAGTAAACTTTGGACTTCGCAAGGTGAAGAGCGGTTACTATCGGCGCAACACATATATTTCTCTACTATACATTCGACAAGCTTACGCGTGTCCGCAAGCTTTCATAATTTACCCCTCGCCTTTCCAAAAAAACACCACGTTTCCTCTGTACTTGTAAATTTATTAAATCCAAACATTCCAACATCCGTCTATTTCATACCAATGAATCTGCCTCGCGCATTAAGCGGGCGAGTACAAACGCGGCATTAATGGTTGGACAATAGGTGGGAATCGACGGAAACGTTTAGCGCGCACAGTCCCAGGTATATTCGAGTTTACATTTGAATTTTTCAACTCGAACAAACCCCGGGTTTAAAGAGCAGATGGCCGAGGCGCTGTGTTTGCGCCGCTTGAAATTTTCATCGGTGTTACATCGTCGATAAAGCGAGCGTCGCGACGAGCGCGCGAGGGAAAAAGATGGGGGATGAAAGAAAATGTGGAAAAGGGGGTAACGAGTGGGGAACTGCGTTCGAGCTGTTTAACGTATCGTTTATTCGCCGATACGGGCTGTCGCGCGAGCTGTTCGATCGTATTGGATAGATATTGAACACGTCTATTTGCCGGAACGATTAAAGTAGCACGCGCGACGCCAGCTGCGCGACTATACGTACGCAAACACGTTTATCGTGGAATAATTTAGTAGCCGGCTACGTAACGTACACACACGACGTATACGTGGCGGGACTAACGCCACATTCTACTCGAATCCGTGTTGATTAGCACGTGCACGCGTGCCGATGGAATCAAAAGCGGTGGCACGTGTTCTGGATATGTTTATTTCAATAACAAGTATGCGACATTCGGTTGTTTAATGACGGTTGTTTAATAGAATTTGCGAATTTATGGAGCACCTATGTAATCCGGGGAATTTTTTCACTGCGACAGACTGCTTGTTTGGTTATCTATTATTCCAGACGAGAATAATTGGTAACTGATGCGCCAGAAATACTAACCATTAATGTGGGGTACGATTTTTATATCAGTCTCGAACAAGCACAGCTATCGTTTTGCCAAACAATTTTTCGATGGATCTAGTATTCACCGTCCACTATTATTATACATCGTCCAGCTTTTCCAAGCAATTATCGCAAACAATCACCGTACATTTGCCCACCGTTCAACTGAATCCGAATCGTTAGTTATTTACCAGTTGTGAAACATTTCATTACCGACTAATTGCTTGACGTTGTTTAATATCGTTCGACTGTATAATATAGCAAATTGTTCTGTTACATTAATAATTGCTTAGTATACCAAATTCGCGAAATACGTATATAAATATTATTTACTTCGCTTCATTAAAACATCATATCAATTATCGCATGGATTTTGTATTTACCTCCAGTATACTAATTTAAGCAGGACAGTAAGTAGTATACGAACTCTCACAGCACACACTCGTATGTATGATGTCGTTAAAAGCGGGCGGTGCTTTAATGTTCACCCTCGAAAGTTTAAGCGGGGTTCTTGAAAATTTAATCGACACCCTGCTTTCGCGTTACACGCGACGTGTTCCGCGATGCTATGGAAGAGATGTAATGCAGGATGGCGTGAAGCAATTTGCGCGGGTCAAAGTCGCCAATTGACCATACGCTCAGAATACTTTTGTTACTGATACGTGTAGTTGATTTAACAACCCCACGGTGATTCTACTGGGGAAGTTTATAGCAGCAGGAGGATCGATTTAGCACTCATTGTTCCCTATTCTACTCTTCCATTCTCCCTGTTTTTTTGCATTTGTTCCTAGCAACGTATTTTATATTCTTCTGAATGCACTCTAATATTATTATATTATTCTATTATTATAATGTTATACTATTACATTTGTGGAAAATGTTGTGCAAATAACATTAACGCCAAACTTTTCAAACATCCTTGCCTCTAATAAATTTGCTCTGAAAATCGCTCAACTTCCATTCGTTTGTATAAATTAAAGAGTTACTCAATTACAAGAGGATCGAATGGATTTAATAATCTAAACATTTCATTGCCCCGACCGATATTTTCCAAGTTGACGATACTAATAACTTCTACACCGATCGACATGAACTTCTGACCCATATTAACGATACGCGTTTAAATTTTTTAACACTTTCGCCAACGCTATGAGCGCTTGCTTTTATACGTTTAGAGCAGTTATTACGAAAATCGCATCAAAAACAACCTAGAACCAGGAATCGCACACTGAAGTAGCGTATCATGTTCAAAATCTCCAATTCTACCAATACTTGTACAAACGCAATACCCGCACCTCGACATAACCGGAACAGGAAAAGAGCCTCGGAGACGCGTCAGACTCGTCTCGCGCGCAATTTCCTCCTTCCCAGCGGGTTTCAGGTAATCGAACTTACAGTTCGCCCTCAAAGGTTGACCCGGTTGATATCGTTACGGGCGCTATCTAAATTATCTCTTAATATCGTCGGACCAGCAAAGTGGCCTGGATAATGAGCTCATTACCGTGCAAATTAGCTCCACGATTCGTCGGTACAATCGAGTACACACTTATTACACGACCGACGATACAAGTTGTCCAATATGTAGCTCGGTAGTTCCATTGAATGATAGTAAGGGTATAATACCTCGTTATATCGTCGTACGAACGGCGTAGAAATTTGGTAAAATGTTCGCGCGCAGAGAGCTGAATTAAAGATTATTGGCGGAAGTGTAAAAATAAAAATACTTGAGGCCATTATTGGGATCGTAAGGTATACATGTATAAAGTATTTCGAGCGAGCGTAGAAATAAATTCCATTGTGATATTTATATGAATTTCACGATGTACTGTCTTGAAATATGTATTATATTCAAATGGGCCGATTAATAGTTCAAGTTTGCAGATTACTACTGATATATTAAGTATTGTTTGGTATGAATCGTTGCTCCTTTAATCCGTCGAGTATTGAAATATAATAAATTCCATTAGAATCGACGAAAGTTAGCTCAACTTCCAATGGCATGTGATTAAACCGCGATCAAAAATATTGGACGACGCAGTGAACCTTTTCAACGTTACTCCCATCTCCCATTAACATCAACGTTAGAACCACGGAGCATGGAAGTGCGTTCTCATTAAAAATCGAGGCTTCCCGTTGTAAGTTATATGATACACGCGTGCGCGACTCTCATAGGAGAGGAGCTTTTGTCGTGTTGGCTGAGCGTCGATGAAAAGCAATCCCGGCGAATGAAAATAAACGTTCGGACGGGCCACTCGACGAACCAACTGGCGTGCGTGTTACGGCTGAGAGTTTAAAGAGGGTCGATCGGTAAGAGCAGGGCGAAGAAGCACGTTCCAAGGCGGTGTAGCAACGCGGGGGCGGCAGCCAAAGCATCGACGTTTCACCCATGGTCGATCAGGAAATTGGCCCCCCTTTCGTCGCTTTATCGCGCGTAAAACTGTGACGCCTTTAACCTCGGCGACGACTTAATTTACCGGCACAAAGCTTGGACCTGGGGAACTCGATGGCCGCTCCTTGTCTGCCTTTGTTCTTGTATCTTTGTTACGGTAGCGGAGTTGCCGGGGTAATGGGTTTTGGAAGTGGTTGGATTTCGAGGGCGATAGGGAGGGCGCCGTTTGGTTTCTTTGTTTGGGATTTTAAGCGCGGCAGATTCGATTTTTCGTGGTTGATCGAGCCCCTTGAAACTGTTTTTGGTTTCTGTCCGGAGAGGTTTACTAGGTTTACAGCGACAGACAAGATTGACGTTTCGCTATCTGGATAATGTCGACGGAAAGTTCAAACTTTTACGAGCATCCGTCAGTGTAGAGTTTTTGCAGGATGGTTGTAGAGAAAAATTTCGGGGAAGTTTCCCCTCCTCTCGCGACCTCGCGTATTATGCATATTTATAATATAAATCAAAGGAACTTCTTAAGTACAATTTGTCTTAAGGAGATATTTGTCTTTTGATCTTAAACAGAAGCGAGTTTTATTTTGCTTTTTACTAAAGTATTTATCTTCGAATATATCTCTTCGTCATTATTCAGTCTATGTATTTTATAAAATACAATATTGAATATTCCCCTGTAAAATTACGTTCTATTAAAAGTCTGAGATGTCTAAAAATTGAAGAAAGCGTGTAACAATCAAAGAGAAGGTGACGTCAAGAATAACGCGAAAGAGTCTGAACCAGTGGAACCTGGTCCCGTCAAACCTTACGGATCCTCGTCGAACTCGGGCTCTCTTTCAAAAGATTCTGGGCATTTCTCGCACCGAGAATTTCGTTCTGACTATTTCGCGAAAGAGATCGAAGCATAACACCGAAAGTTTTATCAGAAAGAAGGAAACGGTCGACCGTTCACAACAATTTCACCGAATGTAGCTGCAAACGCCTTCTTGCCTCTTCACTGTGCGTCGTTGAGACTGGTTGCAATCGTTTTCCACCGAGAAACTGTTTGCTATGCTAACAGGTTCGAGAAGTTGTTTGTTAGTACGTACAGCATTTCTGGGATCAATGCTTCAAATTTGGGACTCTTTCAAATAAGATGGTTCCGTAGTCTTTCGTGACTCATAGAATAATTTAAATAAATTGAAATGTTTCAATAATACACGCTATATAGAAATATATCAATGAACTAATGCTATGGGAACCCTGGAAATTCCAAAGTTTATGGAAGAGTAGATAGATAGTTTCACGAACCCAGATACAAATTAATTTAATATTGACCACAGCCACGTACTTGCTCCAATATTTCCCAATATTTGTCCCGGTCTATTTGCAACGTACCCGCCCTTACATGCATCCTTGAATCGGGCGAAGCGACTAGAACAAACCATGAAAGCGGAGAAGAGATAAGGAGGAAGAATGGGGAGAATCAAATTCAGTATATCCTCTGTGGAGGAAGGAAAGAATTTCATGATGACATAATATGACGCGACGTGACCTCAGGGCTGGGTCCTATCTCCGGGCGAGGCCACGAAGAACGCGGGAAATAACGTCGCGAATATTCGTGGCCAGACTTTAAAGTAATAATCCAGGGACGAGAAGCAAAGTAATTTCAATTGTAAATGGGCAGCGCGCGTAACTTTGTTCGACAAGGAAAATAGCCGTGGCTCGAGGTAAATTTTCTTTCCACGGCCATCGGGGCGAGGCGACAATCTTAGTTTCCACCCTGATGTATCTAAATCGCTTTCCATCGACATTTCGCGCCGATCTCCAGTACTTTCTTGCCCCTCGGTTTCACCCCACCAATAACCGGCTTCTTTCGTAACGCGACATTGGACTGGCTTTTAAAGGCAGCTATTGTGGCTTTCGAAGAATACTGTCGGATTGTTAAAGTACACGCGCTATCGATCGACGCTGCATAACTATAAATCGTTTGGGAATGCGTGCTTGTATGCCCGGTTTTTTGTTTAATTGCATCGTTCGTTTCGCGTGGTGCCGGCGTCGCTGCTGCTGCTATCAGATTTAACGAAACGTATAATGTATTACGGAGATTTATATTAAACTGTTTGATAGTGAGGTCCTGTGGACATTTATGCATTTCCATTGATCATGGGGGAGAGATGTTTTCAAAATTACAATTACAAATCAGTCAAAAATGATTTATCGAATATTTGAAGAAATGTCGTCAGGGAGAAACTCGTGGCGACGAAATTGATTTTAGGAAAAATGCAAGGAGTATCGATGAGAACGGACATTTCTCAATCACTTTCGGGTGGCTAATGAAAGAAAGTGAAGGGTTGAAGGGTTGGAAAGTGAAGACACTGATATCTGTCCTAGCTGTTTTCTTCTATTCTGCTGGACTGTTTGGCAAACAGTCACGCATATCCGTGCTATATTTTGTCAACGTCACGAGGAGGATCGAAGCGACTTGTTCGAAATTGAAAGAAACGAATCGAGTGGAGGGAATGAAATTAGAAGGGAACGGGGAACAAAAGATGTTCGCTGAAAATTTTCTAACACTCGCGGGCGTAAAAGTTTCCCGCTGGTGGCGATATCGAAACGAAAGAAAGAAATTGAACAAGTAACTGCTTAACATGAACGACGGAAGAAAGTTGGTATTCAACGGGGGTGAATATTATGCCGGATAAGGGAAATAGATACATGGTCGCCGATTATTGCGTTACTTTTTACAATTGAATTTCATTCGACGCGTTTCGCACGAACAGGGTATGAATATTTCAGACACCTGTAAGGCGCGTATTTCCGAATGATAATAGAGATAAAATGAAAAAAACAGCGAACTGTGGGAAATGCGAACAAAAGTAGTGGAAACTTAAAATGTAAAAGAACTTCACCCAGACGTTAAACTGACTTTGTTGAGTAAGAATGCATTTGGCCGCGGCGAGTTTGTACAGAGTTGCGAGGAATATTTTCAGCTTGCTGTCTTCGCTTTAATACACGTTTAACGAGGCGAGTTGAAAAGTTTCTTATATTAGTGGAGACGGGGCGCCGCCTTATCTTGGGCGAATATAACGCGATGACTAATGGTCAACAGCAGTATTATTGTAGGAATGGTATTTACATTACCCTTTACGACGATTCTTTATAACTTTTTTTTTATTATAGGTAACACATAGATGCACGGGACTCGCGTTTCATGTAAAGTGGTTCCAATTAATTTTAATTGGTGTATTTTTAAACTTCCGGCAAAATAAGCCGGAGCGTTGAGAAAACTACGGAAAGCATTTCTAAAAGAGCACAATCTACATTGGAATGGGTGAAGCAACGCCGAACACGAATCCAAAGAGTTCGGGGCGATAATATAGCTGGAGCCGAATTGAATATGCTCTTGCTAAACACGAATACATTGAATTCAATTCGGTCAGAGGCGCTGCCTGTAATTCGATTCACGAACATCTAACTGAAAGCACGCTATCAGCTCTCCGCCAGCCCTTTGCTATTCAACAAAGGTATGCGATGATTGCACGGTTTCTGGGATAACAAGGGAAGAAATATAAATAACAATGTACAACGGTATGCTACGTGCGAGGCCGCAATACCGTTGCGTGATTTGTGCTGCACGTTATCATAATTACGCGCTTCCCGACTGATTAACGTTAATTCAATGATAACAATACGTGGATAAAATTGGGGTATTTAGAAACGAGTGGTAATTGTTCAGTATTATGTATATTTCCTGACGGATGGCCAAAGCTCGTACGTACTACTGATTAAAAGAAACGATTGGAATATTTGACTTAGAGAGCTGTATTTCAATACATTAACAAATATGTCAATATGACCGCATGTGAAATATATGTATATAGATATTGATGGCATCAAACTGTAGCAAAAAATAATTACTGCATTTGGTTAAGTACAATAACTGAAAATTGACAAAGCAATAATACACTGCTGTCTCATCTCATCCATTAACATTTACACAAGGTACAAACATTAATCAGTTAAACGGAACACCAAACCATTTCGCGTCAAGCTTCTCGATCGTGTTACTAAAAAGTATATGCATACCTCAAACTCAATCCCCACTTAAGTTCTCAGCGATAAAACTATTCGTCGTTGAAAAAATTTCACAGAACCGGCGCAAACACCGGTGCCGCGACTTCTTTCGTCGCCGTTCCTCGATCCAAATATTTGGTCAACGGCCGGAAAATTGACCGAAACGGCCAGAATACTGGGAACGATACGCGCGAAAGTTCGGCAACGTGAACTGTTCCTATCGTCCAGCGACGAGGGTTCTCATAACCGTAAGTGGTAGTTTAGAGTGTAAACGCAGCAGCGCGAATCAGTTTCCGCAGAGTTTATATTCATCACGGATAAGTTATTCACGGTTCTAGGGGGGGGGGGGTGCCCATCGGGATGTATACGTAGGCACGTCACGTTGTCTCGCATTATCCACGTAATCGGAGAACGTGGCAAACGGAGAGGGATGAACAGGGACAGCATCACCTTCTCCGGGTGTCTCGTTCTCATCGTCGGTCCCGCCATTTCTGCGTGGCAACCCTTCAGACTGTCTAGGGATCCGTGTACAAACTACGGAGATACTTGAGCGATAATTTTCACAGTGACTGACAGCACTCGCGGAGCGGCGACCCGCTGTTTCCACGGTTTTATTTTCGAGACGGAGTATTAAGCTATTTGCGTTCACCGGATCCGGCCGCTTTGTTTTTCGACAACAACCTTCCCGCTTGACGTCTCGCGATAGAGCTCGGTCGATACTTCTCGTTCGTTCGTTCCTTTTATCGCGCGGTTATTCGAATGGAAAAAAAAAAATACACGGCGTTTCAAAAGTGTATGGTCGGATCAATGGGAATAAAGGAGAATATGTTATATATCGGTGGCGAACGCGCGAAGAGATATTAACAGGTTCGCGGTTGTTGGATTTTACGGGGTTTTAGTAAGCGCGAGGGTGTTTTGTAATGTTAGCTGTAGCGTATTTGCTGGGTTCGGTTAATTTCTTGGTAGGGAGGAGTAATTTTCTCGGAGGGGTTAGTCGAAGTTGTGGGAAGTTCATTGAAGAAATACCCGGAGGCAGGTATGCAGCAGGAAGTATGTTTATTAACGGGATTAACGATGTAACCAGATGTTCATTGATTAAAAATTAATAAGCCCTCATAATAATGTTGCAATGCAATTACGGAATCCGTATTGAATTGCTCGTCAGTATCCGGAATGAAATAAATTCGCATACCGACTGATGATCCGAACTATTTCCGAAACTTTTAATTTCGCGAATCCTACCAGTTTGCTTCTGCCGATGAATTTCGACCAGTTCATACATTTTGCACGAAACCTTTTGAAACGTCCAGTACACGGTGTCGCGGGACGCGACGCATTGGCACAGGCTTCGAAACTTTAATTACGCGATTTCGTATAATTATATCATATTTGGAAAGCAGAATTTTTGCGTCGACGGCTCCCAACAGCGATGGCAGAGGTGCAGTTTCAGAGTTTCGCGTCGAACGGATAACTTCTCGCGCTTTCGAGGACCAACTTTCCACGAGTGTTGCCGATGAACATTTCAAATTTAGTTTCGCATCGATTCGCTGGCCGGCCACAATTTTGCCATTCCGGGGGTGGTTCCCTTTCACAGTGACGCGCAATACCTTCGAGCCGTACATCCGCGTCATTTTTGCTCACTCGTTTCCACAAATAAATAGATACCCGCATGATTTCATCCGCACCTTACCACGAATGGCGCGAGATTCAAAAGATCGACGACCCCTCGAACAAAACAGTCCGCACTGACACACATATGTCGCTTCGGTGTTGGCGGCCCATGTATACATGCATATTATACTTGAATCCACAACGAAACGCTATCTGCCGTCCAAGTAGCAAGTATGTACCGCGACCGCCTTATCTACTTATCCCTAATTTCGCACAATGCACTCTTGGCGGACAAAGGTTGATTAAAGGTTTGCTTAGCCATTAAAATATTCCATTAGCGCTCCTGGCAGCGTGCACCGGAGTAGAGAGTAGGTGAGGTCAGGTGAACGACGAAGAAAGAGGGGAAGATGAACCTGTGTGCAAGAGCGGGGGAACGATATAGAGTGACGGAGGAAGGATGAGACGGTGGAGAAACCTTATTAAGGGTGTCTGTTCCGCCCCCTCGAGCGCTTAAATTTCAAACTGTCGCTCTACGAAACACGGCGACGTCGTTAAGGCGCGGCCGTCGAGATTAAAGGCTTTCCAGATTCGAGAGATTTAAAGTCTGGAATTGTCCGCAATTAGTGCGAAACGGTAGGAGAGGACAGCGTCCTGGGGTATGGTGGGGGGTGGATGGTTAAAGAGGGTGGTCGGGCGGTCGGGCTCCTTCAGGAAAGTACAGAGAGCTTCCTGCAAGAAGCGAAAGAACCAGTGGAACGTTAACGAGAGAGGTCTTAAGATGCGTCGCGATCATTATCGACGTTCTTCATTGTCTGAGCGATGTCTCCTCATCCTCAGCCAGACAAACGTATTGTTCTTCCTAACGCAAATAAGAAGATGTAGCCCTTTGTGGATGTTGATGCGAAAGCGAATCGTCCGTGATAGCCGCTGAACTTCGATCCTGCTTGTTTTTTTTCTTCCCTCCTGTTTGCTCTCCTTTGTTTGCTTTGCTTTTAGGACAGTTATATACGCGCATATTGCAGCAAAAATATCATGGTGGACACTGTGTGTACTGCATTCGTATATAATTACGAATGTTCAATAAAGGACTAATTTAATTTGTTTACTAGTTTCGAGACGCTCCGTTTATTCGAACGTAATGTTCTTCTAAGGGGATGGTTTAGTTCAATACGGGGTTGAACATTGTTACTTAGAAATTGTCGTAAAATTTTGGAGGGTCTCAGACATACGTCTCATTTTTCAAGAATACGTTTTGTATTCACGAGTCGAACATCGTACTGTTTAAATTACCTCGCCAGTGTCAATGCGTGCAAGCAAATGAATCGTAAATGAGAATCGTATGAATTCCTGAACGATATTGTACAAACGCATCGAAATCTTTTAATGAGTCTTGCTCGTAGTTCATAATTGTAAGTTCAAATCCTAGAAACTCGATTTTCGGATCGGAATTATCGAACGAGATTTTCACCACTGTCTACAACCAAATTCAACTATTATTTTTCCCACGTCCGACGGGATACGAATTGCGGTTAATTCTTGGTTCAAGCGTACGTACGTATATACGTACATAACATATGTTTGCACGACGCCGAAATGCTGGTTCTCTTTTCACGTCTTTCGCCGGCAGATTTCGGAATGAAAATGTATGCTTCGGAGCGCGGACTCGCGTACTCTCTGGAATAAAATTACAGTTTCCATATTTCTTTTTTCTCCTTTTTTTTTTTGCTGCGAAGAGGGGAAGAGGAGTCTTCTCTAACGAGGCTTTTTCAGGGGAAAATTTCCGAGAGATATTCCTCGTGCAGCATCGATGGAGATTTTTTTATACGCCACAAAAGTTGCACTGGAAGTTCGTACCGCGTTGAATATCTTTGCGATTAGAGTTAGATTTGTCCGTTCATATTTAAACGGAGGCATCTCGAGATGACCAACGCGTGATCGTCGTCCCTTCAACAGATCTAAGATGAAACTTCGTCGAAGATTTTTCCTGGAGGGAATTGCCACCGTCGGTCGATAAAATGTAACGAGATTGGAGATCGTTTATTTTTATTTTCCGCCGTCTCGGACACGAGGAATAATTCGTACGGTTGAAATACGCTCTACGATAGTGGAATTATTCCACGAGAGCTGAGCTTCAATGGAACGGTTGAAAAACTGGAATTCCGTAAGAACGAAAACGAAGGAAGCTTTCATACGGATGCTATACTCGTGATGGGCTTGTCTGATTGGCGACTCGTGTTTTACATTCAGAATATTCAGAAAGCGTCGGGGAACCATATTACGATTCTACCAACTTTACCGCCATAATTTGGCTAGAAATCTTGATTTTTATTTCCACGAATTTGAAACGTAGAAATGGAATGGAAGTAAGAAACAAATTTTTTTCTCGGAAGTTATGTAACGGGAATTAATGTTACGTTTAAGGAATTATCGATGATATAAAACATTCTAACATAATTAATTACACTCATTCTATATTTTTCTTCGCTTCGAAAAATTTGAAACAATAGGACCTGTAAATTTGAAGTTTCCAGATAAAAATCACTTTCGTCTGCGAAATCCTTTAATTATCCTTAACGCTGTCTTGCTGTGCACGCGAAAAAGAGGAGATCAAATAGTTCGTGGACTGATTGTATTTCAAAAGTCACGTACCAGTGGTACGAATAAAGGATGCACGTCGCTGCAGGACAAGTGTATCGGCGCGATTCATACGGAACGTTTTCACGCATGACTCACTCATCGGAGCCGGGGGTGCATTCATGTACAAAAGTTGGCCAGAATAGAGCGGCCCTTTCATATCCACAGTTCGATAGGAGCTGCCGATTCGCCGTCCCTATTTCACAAATTAGATTTACACGTGTGTCACGTGCTCGCCGTTATCTTATTTCCAATACGCGCCAAACTTTTCGGACCGCGAATGCACAGGTATTGCGCGCACTCGTCGCTTCACACACGTACTTGTCGTGCGTGATTGTTTCCCAAACGTTTAAGGGTTCCGTTCTTTTTACATTCATTCCTTATCGAAGTAGCACCGTAACACGCGAAACTTCCCTCGAAACGTTTTTCCGCGGGAATTTTCCGCGCTAACGAATACCGTTAGAGATACCCGCGAGATCGATCCGGCCTTTCATCCGTCACATCGGGTTGCATCCACATTAAAGAGAGAGGAAACCGAGAAAAATGGATGCAACGTTTCCCGGGCAAAGGTTGCGGATTGTTCTATCAAACTACCGCGGAATGTGATATGTGACGGGAGGAACGCTGTCAAATATTCCGAAATATAATCGCAAGATCAGTCACGTCTGTATCAAGAATATTGCCCCGATACCACGCGAAATCCACTTCAGATAAAACTGTCTCTTCCTCCGACGTACATACATTAACCCGCGCGATACTCGAGCATTATAATAATCATCCCAACGAATCCTTCCCCAATGGAATCACTTATTACAGGCATATTCGATTACACCAAACGGCTTCATATTCCAAAGAAAATGTGAACCAACGAATTCGTAAACACCATTGCACACGAACGCATAATAACTCGGCAATCATCGAACTTCCGTGCACCGGTGCGCCGAAATATCATCGTGACCGACACGTCTCCAAACTAACTTGACGGAACACGTCGAACAAGTACACCAGTAGGACTTACCGACGAATATTAGGCAGCGGGCCAGCATCCTTCGGTCCTGTGTCCTTGGACCTGGGTCAACCTTGCACACGGCAGAAGACGATCGCGTCGTCGCCCGTGGTGAACGTCGCACCTGTCGGTCCTCGTCGGTGATCGTGGCAAATCTCGACTGCTACTCGATCACGTTTCGCGTTCCGGTCCCCGCCGTGCCAGATACGAGCGGGCAGCGCGAGAAGCACGCGCCCACGAGTACGCGGTAAGATCAACGTCGACGATCCGCGGGGGCTCCGTCACGCGACGATCGGCGCCGTGGTCGACGTCGATGGTGGTGCAGCCGGCCGCGAAAGTGCACGCGGTGGCGGTGCAGGGTCATACGTGCGCGGCCAGACAAATCGCTGCGTGAATCGTAGAGGCGAGGAGGGGACAGACAGGTGTAGATAGAGCGAAAGAGGTCCGGCAGAAAACGCGGCGCGTCCACCCTCACGGAAGTCTTTGGCCTCCGGCACCGCCGGCCACGACTGATCGTGTCGGGGAACCCCCGCGAGATGCGTCGCGCGTGCGCGCAACCCTCTCCTCCCTACCCTCGCGCGATCCTCCTCGCACCGGCGTTCACCGTTTGCTCCTCTTGCTCCGGCCGGCCGGTCGTACCGTAGGGGGTTGGAAAGGGTAGCTGCAGGTGCCACAAAGAATGAAAGGGAGGACGTACGGGTGCGCGACCGTTGCACGCATCCAGCATTCGGAGATGCTCGCGATGCGTTATACTTTTGTTCGCTGCTTTTTTTTCTTTCCCTCCTTTCCACGTTTCACCCTTCTTTCGCTTGCTTCCTTGGTGGGGTTTTTTTTTCCCTTCTCGCCGCATTGTTTTCGCGGCATCGGTTTTTGAATCATTTATGGGCGAGGCGTTTGGTTTGCGGTACGCGGAACAGGCAGTGCTGGACAGGTAATTGAAACGTATAGCGTTTGGAGGGGGTTCGACCTCGTGGATGGATGGGGACGGTTTAGTTGATTCGTACACACGTATACGTAAGTGTGGTACGATTTTTGTCCCGCTTTGTCGCGTGTTCTTTATAGTGGATCGGGGGAACGATCGGCGGGGAGGGCGTGGGTGCTTAGACGGAATGAAAGGCTGCGAGTATTATGCTGGGTGATTGTTGAACGCGCGGCAAGCTTTCGAAGACTCGCCGGTGTATTTTGTGTACGGTACAAGCGAGCGTGCTTTCGCTTGGAAATTGTTACGCTCGCTTTCTGCAGCGCGCCATTAATTTAAACGGCGATGGAAAGTTTGCAATATATATTTGAAGTCACTTTGCCTTGAATTTATTCAGTTTCTATTAAACAGGGATGTCATTTGAAGGATGTCATTTGAATTTATATGAAATATAAAGCATCGATTGGTCGAAGAGAAATAGTCATTTTAAATTGGTCTCGTTGCTACTTCGATTAAGTTAACATAAAATTCTTCCAGTATGAACGATAGCATTTATCATAGTATTATATTTCGAAGAACAACGCGAAAGGAGTCAACGTTGCTGTTTCAAAGCTGCTTGTATCTTCCAAAGACTTTTCTTACATGAATTATTGCACCTGAATTCATTACTCAGCCTAATTTCACGCAATTCTAGCTGCGTATGCAGAATGATATCGACCGAACCAGTAACCCTTTAACGCGTTATAGAATATTGGTGTACTATGAACGCATCTATGATATTGGAAATGTCACTTATAATTTAAGCAGACAGACGATAAATTCATGACGTCACATTCGACAGAAATGAAATATGCGCCGCGGCGTACGTAATCCTTTGCACGCTACACGCTCGTTCGTATCTACCTGATCATTGAAATGATTGTGATCATCGTTGAAACGCGTGTAAACCGTAACCGCAAAGGATAAATCAGAAGATTGGAACACCATTGCTTGCACCGAGTCTTGATGAATTTTTCAATACGATACTAGTAGCGAGGAATCGATACTACAATGAACAAGAATACGCTCACTCTGACGTACTTACGGATATCAAGTTTTGTCGAATTATAAATGTTTGAATTGACGTTCCTATTTCTAGTCCGGCAGAATATTTCGAATTGGGTAAACTTTCGGCACGAGACCGTACCTTTCTATCTGAATATTATTATCTACAACCGTCCCGGCGATAACTACGAGTCCGAGAGTTATTTTCGTCCCGCCGATATCGATGGCGAAACTTGAAAGACAGCGCGACAGAAATATTTGCCCGACACATTCATAATAAATAAGTTCGTTGAAAATCACACCTGCGCCTCGGGGCATATTCTTTTACTTGTCACTGTAACTCTTGCGCACATTTTTTCCAGAATTTCCTTTCAGCTTTTGTCGCCTTCGTATTCCCATTACCAACATTCATATTTTCGTCTGTCTACTTCATTATGGTGTCTGGCGTATTCCACTCAGAGTGCCGTGGAAAATAATGGAGGCGGTAGTCGTATTCAAGTTGAAGATAAATATACTTTATTGCCAACGCAACTAATAACGTAAAAAAAGAAACCGTTGCAATTCTCCTCGCGATACGTTTATTCATTTCGCAATTTGACAGCGACATATTTGATAATGAAATTTTGTTGCCTTCGTTCTTTGAGCGCTCGACGTGCACCTGTTTTTATGCAATTGTTTGCTAAGAATTTGTCACACCTCCGTATGCGACCATCGGGCCGCGTACTTTTTCTCGTTACCGATTGCCATCTCTCGTTTTCCCGAACGAGATACTACTTCGCCCGTAAGGGTTGGCCAAGATGGGTGAATACGAGTATCAGCGCGCATAAAAAGGGAGAAGGTTTTGCAGTCGTTGCATCTTTGAGGAACATTGCAACTTATGTGCACGCAGGCACTAAGATGGCTTGGAATGTATAATGTATTCTTTAGAGTTCTTCCTTGTGTTAGTCCATCCCTCTTTCTCTCTCTCTCTCTCTTTCTCTCCGCGTCTCCTACATTTTTTATTGTTACTTAAACAACTCCCGTCGACCTGCTTTCCTTCTTCTCGTGACGCTGTTTCTTTCGTTAACAAAAAAAGGAAAAGAAAAATAGAATACAAAAGACGGAAAGAAAGTGGGAAAGAAAATATGTACCGCTTCAATCCTTCAATTTTTACGCAGTTATTTGCCAGAGATTTCAGCGCTGAAGTTTTAACGACTTTATTAAAATACACTCGGTCCCAGTTCGCCCTCCCCGTCGCCCTGTGCTTCCTGCAGCGAACTCCGAAGTTGCAAGAAGCTGGATGGCTGCAGTCCCTTCCCGAAAGGCAACAGACGCTGCCGATTATATTATATTCATAGAGTTTTTAGAAAGTTCTCCGGTGTCGTTGTTTATGCATATGCAACGGCGGCCGCGAAATTTCTAGCCAAGTCCACGAACCACTCGCGACACATGCAAAGCTCGCGATACCAAATTTTCATTCACTGTGTCGAACAGGCTATAACTCTGTGATAATTGAAGGAGTGGATATTTGTTGCCGAGGCATGTTTTATTGAATTAAAGTAATACGTATTTTCAGGAAAAGTTCCGGGAATTTAAATATGATAAAATAGACAGTTGTTCCTTTCGATAGAAATATTTGAATACTCTTTGAAGATCAGTGATCGATTTTTTCTTATCACTAATGTCATGAACTTGCCACGCAAAGCATCGAGCTACGTACAAATTTCCAAGCAATTCTGACATATACATTTCGAATGACGAAAACAGCAGGAGTTCGCGAAAAAAGCACTGTACACGGGGTTAAAGGTAAACAGAGCACTTATGATTCCGAACGAAATCCTCGAACTGGACAAACCCCATGGAAAACGTTTCCTGCGAACGATCATCACGAAGCGCCGGTATAAAAGGCGACAGGGAGGGACAGGTTGTTTTCGAGAGGAACAGCATCGCTCGTAATAAAGCTGGACACCCTGTGTAGAGGCGGAAGGATGTGTTCATTGGCTGAGGGAACAGCTGCCGTCGAGGGACACGAAAGTTTTGACGTTAAGCGACGAGGGAGCTTGCAGGCAAGCTTGAGCTGTATGAAAGGAACGACAGAGACCTATAGGGCATAGGTACCGCCACCACGTGGAACAAGGATGCAAATAACAAGACCGGGGGATGGTTGGGAACGACGAAAAAGAACAGTGTAGAGGAGCATTCCAGAGGCTGAAGAAAGAGAGACGTACAAAAAGACAGAGAGAAATGGCATCTGACTGGGACGAACGAACGAAGAGAACGCTAGCACTCGACGGGAGAAGGGGAGAGAAAAAAAAACCCCAGAGAACGAAGATAGAGAGAAGAAGATTGCGTCTGTGTGCGCGTGTGTGTTTGGGGCAACGATGGTAGGAGCTTGATGCGTCCCGGGGTTGCAGTATGCACGAAAACGAAACGAAACGAAACGATGCGATGGCGGGAGACGGATGGAGCTAGGCCAAGTAGAATGAACGAGGATAGTTGAAACGTTGGCGAAAGACAGAGACCGGTAGAATGATAAAGAGAGTGTGTGCATCGGAGACAGAGGGATGCAACGACTGTGTCCGAGCACGTCGTTAAAACCCGACCCGGGGCTACGGATTCCGAGTCGTCTACCGGTGGTAGCGACCCCTCTTCGGCATCCTCAACACCCTCGACACCCTCCAGCAGCGCCGGTCTATCGCCCGCGCTCTACTCGTTCGACTATTGTTTCGTCAAGTGCGACGTAAAAGACTCGAAGATCCGCCCATTGTACTGGCTATTAAGGCTGTTGTCTTGACGCTCTTTTTCTCTGTCTTTCGCATACCTAACTTGGCTAACCGTCTACCTCCCTCTTTCTCTATTTCTCTTTTTCTGTATGGAACGAGAGATGGTAACGTTCCGACATGTAAAGAGACTAGCAGCAATGGTTTGCGCGAATTCAAATTTGTCCCCGGGTCACGTTCCCTTGATAGAAGGGAATTAAGGGAGGCGGAAGTGGTAGCAATGGAACCACGTGGATTCTTGGTTTAACCTCTGCCAGTTGCCAGTGGAGGATGGCGATTTTTTTTGCCCCGTTGCATTTACATGGAGAAATATTCGGCAGACGGTTTGAATTTGCCAAGATAAGTCGGACGAAATATTAGCTGCATTTTTTAATACTGGAAACGGGAGCTTGTTTGGCTTCGGGCAGTTTGGCGGCATGGAAGGGGCGGATATGTAGGGCAGGGTGGAAATACCGGGTACGTAGGCTTTGTTGGTGGACGCGTTCGTTTAACGCGGAAGTTTATTACTTGCGGAACAAATAAAATGTTTTTGATGTTCCAATTACGGGGAATGGTCATACGAAAGGGTGTTCTTTATAACAGGGATAGAGAATTGTTGGAAAATTTCTCAGAAATAATGGCACTTCGGAAGCGAGGCGCAGTTTTGGTGTTGATGAAGAATTGTATCGAGTAAATTCTTGTTGTCGCGTTTTTGTTACGAAATAATCGTTTTTAATAGGCAGTAAAACTGTAGAAACCGATACCTCATTGCGTTGACCTAGTTATGTAAATAATGAGCATCTTCTGCCACTTGTACGGTTTACGTCGGCCCTTGAAATTGTTTATCATCTCGAGTAAATACCTTATCACTGATATTACCTGTGGGCGTTGTAAATAGAACCTTGTCTTAAAATAATTTTCATTCAATTACATCTGTCGAATTATTCAGAATAATTGCTATCATTGTACTTCTGTCGTTTGTTGCGAGTGTCTCGTTACGCAAGAATAATTACGCTGCGCAGGTATAACATTTCGCGGAAACGCATATGCACCGTGCGAACTGAAAAATACACTTTCCCAAGGCTTCAATGTTGAAGCAAAATCGAGGCGCCGTTCCTCCGTCCACCTTTTGCAGAAATATTATAATAATTGCATAAACATCCGTTGATTACAGACAGCACAAACATTCGCCCTCGGGTGCGCAATTTGTTTCGAAATAATTATTTCTGCGGCATCGGTGCCTCGAATTATTTTTACCAGTCGACAAACCTCCCCGTTCCGAAGGTAATACGCTCGTTACGTCGAATTTATCTCCCGGATACGTATTTCTTCGGGGGCGTAAAAATAGAAGGAGAAAAAGGAACGCCAGGTGAATTAAGTTTATTTCCATGGTTGATTTACCGGTAGGCCAATAATCGAATTCTAAAAGCACGAGTTAAAGCGGCCGCGATGCTGCACACACGTCTGAGCCCGGGCTTTGCCGTAATATATCAATGCAGGCAGTGGAGAATGGTACGTCGTTTGTTTTGTACTAGTTACCCCTTTTCTCTGCATTCTTCCAACCATTTTGTCCCTCCCCCATTAGTCATCTTTCTGTCTATCCTCTCGCTTTCGCCGCTTACCTCCACCCGGCCCCCGTTTTCTCTTTCTCTTTTTATAATATCTAGGCGCAAATTGCACTTGGCGACGGTGCAATTGTTCCCTTTTATTCCCTTTGTGATGCACCGTAGGCACGAAATTGACATAAACAGTGGCTCCAAGCCTCCGTTCTCCGCTCTCGGTCCTCGTTCCACTCTCCTCTACCTTTTATTCGTTGATTTCCCTTCCTCTCCCTTGTACACTCGAAGCCCGGGCTTATGTGACGACGAATGAACTATTAAGGGAACGACGATGGGACTATTTGAAATGTTCACCGACGATCGTTTGTCGCGTTACACTTCTGCTAGAACGTTTCACTGCGTACCCGTGTTAAAGACGATACGTCGATCTGCAACGGCACATTGTATTCGTCCCGGAGTTAACTTTTTCGGAATTAACCAGCTCCGTTTAGGCGCACTCCTGGGTCTTCCTCGAGGAAACTCTTCGAGACGATTTCGAAGGACCGACACGAGGGCAGCGAGGGTGGCTACAGCAAGGTAGTTAGATAGAGGAGGGGGAGAGAGTGGCTGGTCGCAAATTGGCTGGGTAATCGATGCCGGTCTTGGAATTCCATCCTAAGCTCAGCCCGTTGCACCGTTTAATTAGAATACGGCTGCCCCGTTGTGTCAAATGCCAGAGCAGCTCTGCCCCACTGGGTTCAACTTCTACCGATTTTCGTAGACCCGCCGGATTTATCGGGTCCGTTATCATTTCTCTGCCGCCTCCTGATTTCCCGCTCACGAATGCGTTTCGTTTGGAATAATAAGCGAGGAAGCTGTCTGACCGAGCGAGCACGTTTTAACACACACACGTCATTGCCCGGCTGTTTTACGCGAGAACCAATACGGCCGCACGCGCAGAATGCTATTCAACGGGACCCGAAATGCGCAAAGTATCCGAAGGAATTGACCGCTTATCTTCATTGCGCAGAGGTAGAAAAAATATTTGAATCACGCGAAAGTACTCAAAGTTTTTTTTACACCCAATGGAAATTGCTCCGCCCTTACGTAATACATGAACCAACAAGCACGTATACACATATAATATGTACATGCAATAAATACTCCGCATCAGGAACATCAATCATCGACGTGATATTATAAAACATTGAATCGGTGTGAACCGATCGCGCTGGTATATAAGCTGGTATATAAGCTGGAATAAACCATCAATTAACGGTTGTCGGCATGTTTAATTGGCATTAGCTTAATTGCCGTTACTACCCGCGGGATCTCGAACTGAATCGATGTCGGGGTAATGACAATATCGGAGGGTCGAACAACCGCGAGAAAGAAAAAAGAAAGCAACGGGCAAGAAGGCTGACCGAGGGGGGGGGGGGATGAATCGAACGGAGGAAAGGCTCGTCGATGTGAATGTTTTCTAAAGGATAATCGAGGCAGAAATAAGATAGCGCAACGAAGAACGAGCGCGACGGAAAAGGGAATTAATGAAGATTGAAGCGACTAGACGGCCAGTCCTGAATACGTTATTACATCTTTTCATAATGCACCCCATCATTATTTCTGTATAAGAATATTTATTCAACGATCAATCGATATTGTGCTCGACGGCCGCTTGCATGGAGCAATCATCGGTGGCTACCTGAACTCGTAACAATCAAACGATTCAAATTGGCCAAAGAATCCACGCCAATTATAAGTAGGAACGGTAGCCGGTGGAAACATTAACAGACAACTTTCGTATTATCGTTTTCTTGCTTTCCTGTTGGTATTGTTTTATTACGTGCACCTATATTCTTGGTCTCGTTCAACGCGCAATGTAGAATCCTATTATTATTATTAACATTATTATTGCACAAATGCTTCGAGCATTGCACAATTAGCTTCCATACGTTGGGAACACATAGAGGGATTGGACAAATTAACTGTTTACACCGTATTTCTATTGTACCAATTCAACACAGGTTACGGTAACGTATAACACTAAAGATTCATGCTTGCAATAGTTATTTATTCGTATACTTATACACGAAACAAAGTCCCCATACTGTAAATCGCGATCACTCTCAATCGCGAAGCATGATGCTACAAAATAATTGCATGAATCGTCACTGAATTGTAGAAGTTAAATAAACCTTCAGAACTTAGTGACTACTGCACAATTTTATTGCAAACTCAGTTTCAGGGGGAACGAAATAGAGCGTCGAATACGATAAACTTTGTGCCAGTATTAAATGTCAGACTTCCAATTCATCTGCGCCTCTTCTTGATTATTTTGCATTCGCCATCGATTGCATCAAATAACAACGAAGATCAGGATTATGAAGCACAGCCGTAATACCGAGACTCCGCTTATCGAGGCTTCACCGGCAAATCACGGGCGAAGATTTAACGCCAGCAAAACGGAAGAATCGAAAAGTAATAGGGGGGTTAAAGGCCCTTTAAAATTTAAGGCGCTTCTCCCCTGGCGTTCTGCCCTCGTCTACGATCATCCAGACTCTAGACCACGGATAGAGAAGAAGTAGCGTGAGGGTGAACGAGACGAAGGACGAGTCTTAAGGTTCAGGGAGGGCGGCGGCAGATGCGAGAGTGAGATAAGCCACGAACCATGGTTTGAGGAATGGAGGAGAAAAGCGGCTACGTGAAGGGTCATAATTAAATTCAGATTTCGCGGGGGGTAGGTGGCGGAGAAAAAAAAGGGACGGTGGAAATCGGGGAAGAAAAAGTAGCTAGGGAAAAGAAGATAGGGACACGGGAAAGACTCGTCGGGGTACGCGCCACCGTCGTCGTCGTCGTCGTCGTCGTAATTGAATTAAAATTTGAATCGCCGAAGAGACGAGTGCCTTAAACGGTGGAGGGAGGACGAAGCCTTGCAAAGTCGGATAGAGAAGAAAAAGGCTGCGCCACCATTGAGGGATGCATCACTTCGTAGAATAATCTCGCGTCGATTTCTTCTTTCGACGAAAATGTAAAAATGCAGAGTGAATTCTTTCCCCGTGGAAGCCGTCGGAGCGTATTTTGCCTCGTGCCGAGAACCGAATAAAACCGACTCGCCGAGTTATACATTTTGTAGTTGCCTATACATATATATACATATCTATATATATGTAAGTATATATATATGTGTGTATGCACGAGACATTTTAAACGGTCCGCGCTCAGTGCTCGTAGTTGTGACATGCATTCAATACTGAAATTGGTTCCAATTTATGCTGGCGAACAAACTTTATGCGCTTCTGTGGCGAGAGCTCGGAATTTGTTTACACCGTGCGTACGGTCGTTCAACTTGATACACGCCAAATGTGCCAGTCCCCGGGTGGTGAATTTATATTTGTGTTTCGTTCTATGCGCGTCTCTAGTACAATTTGTGCGGGCTTCATGTTTATTTCATTGCATCTGGAGAAGAAATCCATTCGGCGGCGTTGATTTTTCTTCTTCCGGGAGCAGCGTTATTTTTCGAGACGTCCGACCGTTTTTCGCCGCCAGCTTTAATTTTGCAGATTTTCGAGACAAAATTATTATTGGTAAAATTGCCAGCTTTTGCGTAACGATACCGAACATACGTACAAGAAAGCAAAGAGATATTTAGATTGCGTAATAAATAGTTTTTGGTTCGGAACGCAATATCTCGATCGATTAGCGAGTTTCAATTCTTCCTTGGCCGCGTGCTTCGTTCTGCGTGCCGCGAGTAGCAGCGTTCACCGACTACAATACGTATTGCACAGTAGAAAATCGAATCAGCGTTACACAGTGACCGCGTTTGGTCATAAAACATCACGTACACGGAACGCACGTACATATATAGAACGGCGAGTTTCACGTTTTCCTTCTGGCACGAGAATGGTTGTACGTATCCGAGAAACGGCTGGTTGAACGGGGATCTTTCTGCCTCTCGTTTAAAGAGCGATGGCCGCTGAAGGACGGAAACTCTAGTCTTTCAAGCCGAACTTGGGACCGAGTTAAGAGTTTCCCCTCGACACTTCCATGGTTCTTTACAATCTATCTCTCTCGCTTTCATCATTTCTCCATTCGCGGCCTCTCCGTTTCGTCTTGCATTCCCGGACGAGCGATACGAATGCCATTCCGCTACCCACTTTGACACGTTTCGGTCATCCTTCGAGGAACTCGCGAGATTTGCCAGTCGATAATAATTTAACTTTCCTGGATAGCCGTTTGGTACGGTGCGAAAGTTACTCGACAATGATAGAAAAGCTTTGCTAAATTAGCTACGAACGTATTACGATTGCTGCGTTCGGTAACGAAAGTTTGCTAGCAAAATGGATATACTCGCGTGTATAAGAATATCATTGCGTACACCAACTAGATTGCGAGCAAACCATAAGGAAGAGTGGGTAAAGAGAATGCAGCAGGTCTTTGTTGTTATTTTTCAGCGACCGAATATTGAAACAGTAGTAATTATGAAAAATTGTGCCCAGTTGCGAGGATAACGAAATGGGACGTGATTGCACCTAGGCAGTAAGCGCAATATATTTAATTAACTGTCGCTACAGGGGAACGTTAGAGGAGTCATTATTTCTAATTATCTTCTGTCAGCCGAGCAATTAGTCAGCTGTACGTCTGAAGTTTTCGCAAGTCGTTTCCTTTATTCATTTATGCGATGCGCTATCATTCTTCCGACCTGGAAGCAACCGTTGGATGGGTTGCAATTGAAGATTAATTTCCAGAAAGCCCTCCATTGCCAAATTGGCTTTCACGTGTCACAGGCAATTTCATCGATGAACTGGTTCACTTTGATCAGGCGTATTCAGGCAATAGTCATGCACTGTACGTAGATATGCGCTTAAAGTGAAGAATATTCCATCGTTTTAGGGTACGGTAACCCTCACGCACACAGAATCTCTGGCTGATACCAATGCATATAATCTTAACCCTTTGAACAGTGTCTGTTATAATTAACTAGTCATCGCGTCATCGCGTTGATGTGCAATAATTCACAAGCACGTTGTGAAGCTTTGCGTGTTTCCATATTTCCTTAATATCTCTTTGTTTTTTTAACGAAATTTCCAAACCAATGGTTTGCTTAGAATGGGTTTACATGAATCGTGATACTCTATTAAATCCTGAAATTTTTAAAATGCTGTTGTACCTTCGCACAATTTTTACAAGTTAATTTAAGTCTGCGACCTGTTCTGAGGAAAATCGTAGAAAAATCGTTTATTCCGGTTTAATTATTCTTCGTGCGTGGAATACTACTGCTTTGAGAACATACACGCGTAGAACTGATAAAATCTGTAGGAAGATGTCGCTTAGAGATATTCGAGAAATCGCATCTACCAGATTACACACGTTTCTCTGATATTTGAAACGTATTTTCTGTGATACCACTTCGCTACGAGGTTTTAATGAGTTAGAGCTCCATTAGAGTCTGAAGCAGCATCAGCATATCGACGACTGTTCTGTTTCCCTTTTCCCTATTTCGGAACGTAGGCATGCTGGTGTCGCAATGAGAAGAACACGCGAAACCAAAGCTGGCGCGAGAAATTTTTCTAGACTATGCACACGAAGCAAAACAGTATTGATCCGTCTTATGCAAATGCGTATACCTGCATATTTCGTTTAATTTAAGAGTTCCATCTTAATGTCTCCTTTATATTAAACTTGAATCCCTTTCTATATCAAATATATTTCTGATTAAGTCAGTATTTCAAATTCGTTTCCATTAATCTTGTACGTAAAACGTATACGTGTAAAACATAAAATATTACGAGACTTGTATCTTCTTTATCATCTAATCTAATTTACGTAAATTTGAAAAATGTTAGTTTAAAACCGCGCATCAGAGAATCAAATCTCAATCCAGTGCACATATAATTTTGCTTGTCCATGCTTTTATTCCGTTCCCAGTGAATTTTGTGTGCGTCCAGAACACAATTTACGCGTGCAAGTAAAAAAAGAAAAAGTACAGTTGCGCTACTTTTATCTAATCGACAAGTAACATCAGAATCACGTCGTCAAATTCAATTCACTCGTGCACGTCACGTATCCGTACCACTTCCAGCGGAATATTTCCCGTCTGCACGGGGGTCGAAGATTCTTTAATTCGTCCCTGCACGCCCTCTCTCCTCGAAGGTAGATTCTAATCCGCAATTTCAGTCTCCCTTTCTCCAAGACCCGAAAGAAGTGCAAGTTCAGGTTCTGGAAAAAGGACAGAAAGGCAGAGAGAGAACGAGAGGGTAGCAGGAAGGCGTGCAGGATAGGAGAGGAGAGAGATATCGCACAAAAAACCGAGGGATGCGAGCCGTGAATCAACGGACGATTCACAGCGGGACTCATTCCGCCTTCCTTTTATCCGCGACTTGTGGATTGATGGTATCGCTCGCAGATGGAAATGCGTGTAATTTTTATAACACCCACGCCTCGCGATCGTCTGCGCCTCTGAGTTTCTAAAGAGCTTCCGCCGTGTACACCAGGCCGACGCCCCACCGGTTAGTTATGTCTCGTCAATTTTCATATGTCATTCAACGGGTTGGCCGCCGCCTTTGGTCCCTTTTGTTTCACACAAATGACAATTTCAGGCTCTGAATTTTTACTCGTTGATAATAAACATTGTTTCGAGTGTCAGGTGTACGCCGTTGCGCGAGACGGCTGTCTTTCAAAGAACTTTTGTTTCGATCGTTTCCGCAGAGCTACAGGAACATTTGTTCTTCTGCTTTGTATATTGGTAATGGTATATCTTGTATAATAAGGGTATTTGATATGGTGAACTTGTAGACCGGACGCCGACACGATAGTCCTTGCTCGAAAAATGATTTACTAATTGTTGTTTAAACGATGCCCAGCAATATAGTACGCATTTACTTCGGTTACTGTTTTATCAATGTTTAATATTCGTCGATTTAGTTTCGTTAACGTTTCTGTTGATTTTCAGCTTCGCGTAAATTGCAATTTTCATCTACATTTCCTGTTTGCCTATCGCAAGCGTGGAATCCGGGAAAAACATCCCATATAATGCCGACACAAGGATTATTGCAAATAATTGAATGATTTTCGCGCCGATGGCGTTTGCTCGACATATTTACAATTACAATTAGGGTACAATAAAGATAATATTAATTGTTCTAATAAATAGTCGTCCTTATCAACAACCGTATAGAATCTAATAAATACCGAATGAATTTCGGTCAAATTATGACACCCTTTCTCATTCCAATAATCATAACAGATGACGCGCGCAGACATTACAAGTACCACAAGTTGTGCTTTATGATTCACATTTGTAGCAGCAGTACTCCTATTCTCATTTACTAAACTCTTCGATGCATATCTGAACTTCACGTAACAACAACACAGGCATTAATTGCTGTATTCAGATATTCGGCAATCGTCCACTGAAAATGTAGACAAACGCTTTTAACGAGGCTATATCATTATTGCAATTATTTATATAAATTACGCGTTTCAATAAGTTTACACAAATCCACGTTCTCCTGCATATAGCTATTCGATATTAATAACGCCCGTACTATTTCGTGCATCGGGTACATTTTCATTTTCGATGGTACCGTAGCGAAAGGGTTAAACGTAATCACCCTACACGAACAAACATTACGCGTCTCGTCGGCAATCGATCTACCTATCCCACCTACCGATCGCCCTCTACCTGTTGAAGATTTACTACAAATTACCAAACGATAACGCGCCCCCGTGCCCATGAAACACTTTTAATCGGGCAGCGTAAATGCCAATTAAACCGGGCCCTCCGTCGACCAAGTGGCAAATACCACAATCACCGGCCAACGCCTGTCCACGATTCACACCACCCCTTATTCAACCATGCTAGGACTAACACAGAAAAATGATTCCATGTTTCGCCCGTGGCACGTGGCCACGATTGAAGCGAGCCGTGAGAAAATCACGACGGTTAACGAAGTTTCCTGTCGATCAGGAGCCTGTGATAAACGACCCAAGGATCGATTTCATACCGCGAATTCACTTGCCAGCGAGTGGCAAGTGAATATCAATGATACAAGGCTAAGCGTGAAGAAGTATCTGGACGCAAGGCAATCAGGTTTCCTTTTGTCAGAAAATTTCTGGACAGTGATAGGATATAAAATATTACACCTGAATCGGGCAGTGGAGAACGAAAGAGTTTGTTACAGCAAACCGAATTTCAGGAAAGCCACCTTTCCTGAATATGTATATTTCAATAATGTAATAACAACAATGTTGGAATACACGCGCGTATCTTTTTATTTTTATCTACCACTACAATTGTCCTCTCTACGGATTTTGCAAATTTATAAATCGTCTAATAGTGGTTATATGTATTTGTGCTTGTTACTCGCTCTTAATTACATTGACCGACCTGTATGAACATTACAGATATTTCTCTATCTAGTAATAATTAATCGAACCCCCTGTAATTGACGGTCAAGTGACCCGAAGTTATCCACCGAACCCCTGTCACCGATCCCAAAATCATTTATACACGCCGGAATCAAGCGATTTTATCGACCACTGGTAGGTGAACGCCACTTTTGCCGTTCCTGTTGGATCTTCCACATCCCTTGTTCCACCTTTCAACCCCGTTGCCCCCTCCTACACTCGGTCAATACGACAAATCCGCCGGCAATAAAACACCGACTCGCGCGTTCTCGTTTCTCTTTTTTGGCATTTCCTCCCCCGTCCTTTGTCTCTGTTCCTCTTTTTTAACCTCTCCCCCGATCTCGACCAGCACCCGCCACCCCTTCGCCATCTACCGCCCATCCACGCCTCCCCCCTTTCGCCTCATCCGGTTCTCCCACTCTGGTCGTTTCGTTCGCTCTCTTTTCTCTTTTCGAAACGGCCGTCAGCCTGCTGCACGTATTCCAGTACCACCCTGTATGGATCCAGGCCGGTGGTCCAACAGCGAATAATAAATTATCGTCGCCCAGCAGCGCGCATGCATCCGAATTTTCCGACCCCGTTCTCCGCGCGTCTCCCCTTTTCTCTCTTCACGTGCACTCCTCTATTTTCGATAGAGAATACCACTGTGGGTAATTCGAGCGGAATTAAAAAAGGAACATTGAAACCTTGACTCGGTGGGGGGTGAGAAGGGTGGCTTAAGGGTATATGGCAGTCGTCAATTGAATCGATGCTGACGTAAAATGTCCGTGAGATCTTCTTTCTTCCCTTCGTTCGGGTTTCTTTCGTTCTATTTCGTTCCTGTCGCATTGGTCAGTCGAGGCGGGCGAGACGCACACGTTCGTTTCGCACGAATATTTGTATTGTATTCTGTTTTTATATTTTTTTTTGTCGCGAAGTGGATTGCGCTGCAATCTATTGCGATAAGGTTCGCACGGTCATGCGGCGGTGTACTTGTGCGGGGTAAAATTTTATCCCGCCGGGACTGTGCATGTTTTTTGACGTTCCCCATTCGCGAACGGCACGAAGATACTGTAACGGCCGATAAAAATGTTGTACCCGGCTTTCATTGCCGTTCGTTCTGTTTGATAGCCGATGCAATATTGGAACGAGTCGATGCAACGCGGGGTAAGATTTTATAATTCGATGCGTTTCATATTATTGGAGAATTACGGAAGGGAGATGGGAATGATTTAGTGCGGGCACATTCATACGAGAAAATCGTGAACGGGCAAACGAAAGCATTGGCGTTTGTAACATATAACGAACCGTAGTGCCGCGAGAAAAATTGCGCATAGAAAAACATGGACGCAATGGACAAGATACCTCGGAAATTGGTTTACCACGGCCGGAAAATAGAATGGGATTCTTGAATACTGCAGCTCGTTTATCAAGCTTCGAACAAGGATGTCTAATCCTCTTAATCGTTGCGAGCTGGTTACCAAAGGAACTGTGTTACACAATTCTCCTTTTGTAGCCCGACTTTGCAATTGTCTTCCTCGTCATGTCGCTTTCTACTTCATTTATAACCTTTGCAATGCTAAGTCGTCGCAAGAACGGTATTGCATTTCAAGAAACAGACCGTCTACCATTTACGACTTTGTATCGCAACAAATGTTCCATTCCCGTGGCTTACGTTTACTTCAGAGTGTCTTATTTATGCTTCGAGTTCTTTCGTTTTTTTCTTGCGAGCGGGTCATTCAATATTCGTAGTCAGTCCTTTATTCTTAACATAGATGGTGCATATAAGGTGATCCGTTATAGGGGTAGACAACCAAGGAAAGGATGATGCTCCATAAAAGATAAGTATAAGAGCTTGAATAAAGCTTTTATGGAAAAAGCCTTTTTCCTTTCGAGGAAAGTGACTTTGGAAATTTGTTGAATATACGTTAAGTAGAATACGATTTATACTGTACCTCCGGTTCAGTCTGTACAGAGGAGTGCTGTTTCTACTTGATTTTAAGGTTTCGAATATTCGCTGTGTCGTGCCTCATTATTGATTGCTACTGATATCTTGGCAATTATGTCGAATCGAGAAAATTCATTTTAAGCAAGCCAACAATAAATTTAAATGAACTAAATGGGGCTTCAAAGTTAGCTTTCAAAATTAATATTTCTAATATTGCGTTTCACTGTTCCACGAAAAATTCTCATTTCGTTTATGAAATTATATTTACATTAGCGAATGTTAGCTCTGCGGCGTATTTCATTTTCTGGCTGATTTACTTTCTATTTTAGTGCTTCGTCGCATGTAATATCTAATAAAAGTGGAATGCCGAATAATATATTAAAACAGGCGTGCGAATCTCACGAAAAAATAGAATATTCGCCTTCAGCATTACAGAATCGCTGGTAATGTACTATTTAAACAACCAACCACCTAATTAGCTACGAGCAATGTCCACTATGTTAATAAGTTAATCAGAATTCCGAATTTCGTCCATCGCAACCTTTTCCACCACCAACACGTCGCATCCAATGTTCCCGTTCACAATTTTTGCCAACGGCAATTACCCTCGCGGCCTTAATAAAACCCACCGACTGATCCCATTAACCAGCCGATTACACAGTGGCCCAACGAACGTAGCTCGTGGACGATCTCGAGTGCCGGACAAGCCGCATCGATGTACATACGTTATGTACACGTGCCATGTACATATATAATATTAGCAACGTTTCTGTCACCGATCATTAAGGTCGATCTCCTCGAAGATCGGGTAGTAAACGGTGTCGCCTTCGTAACGGCCGCCAATTCAGATTTGGCGAGCGCAGTGTGCGCCTAATTGGTCAGATTTGTAATCGGCCACGGTGAGCGTCAGGTCGATTCGGCTTTGGCACTACGAGTGTCCTCGTGGTAGGGGTGAAACATGGCCACGAGCGCGAAACAAAGAGGGATATGTTGTATATTCAAACCTGTAGAGCGAGACGAACAGGTGGAGGGATGGTATCGGGCGAAGGGGGTGGAACGAAGGCAAATGGAACGCGACGAATAAAGAGGGGAAAATATGAGGGGAAAGGACGAGAAATAGGTGAGGAGAGAGAGTGAGAGAGAGAGAGACGCGTTTTCAACGGCGAAACAGAAACAGAGTTACCGTAAACGGGTGTAGAGGAAGGAAATTGGTGGAAGAGCGAGTGAATGTGTGCGTGTGTGTGTGTGGGGCGGGGGTGTAAGAGGGAGAGGAACCAAACGTGTGGCACAGATGTGTTTGAAACATGGTACCACCACCAGGCCTACCCCAAATTTATACCGGCACCCTCCGTGCTCGACCGTCCACACGGTCACTCCTATATCACACACACTGACGCGCGTGTCGTAATCCGCGCTAATTTAATTGCTCCTCGTCATCGATGGCCATTAACCGGAATAGAATTGTCGGCGATATCGTTGCCCGCGTAAGGTGCAATTTATACGAAGGCGTATCCGGGGTGGCAACTTCGCGGCCGATGCGTAGAAGTGGCATTCGAGATCGCAGTAGGGCCTCTAATATTCCAAATTCCAGTGCCAATTCTCTGGACGCACTTCCGGTCGAATAAACACGTTTCCTTCGACGATAGAGCGCAGTGTCGAAGTCTGAAGCTCCTGCACGCGAACTGGGGGATTATTAATGAAAATCCTAGAAAGAGGGTGATGGGTGAGAGACTGGGAAAGTTCTGAAACAATATCAGAGTTTATAATTAAGTACTAGTGATTGAAGTCGGAAGAGCGGTGGTTAGTAGAAATACAGAATACGGCGCATGGTGTAAAACCTTTGTGTAGTCACGAACTACTGATATTTTGTTGTTACTTTTATAAAGCAGCCACTGAAAATACTTTCGCGTTAAACATTACTTAGCGCGCAGCGTTACCATTATTATCATAATTTATTATCGAAAAGAGTGAATTTATTTCTCGCGAACGCCACCGCCATAAATGCATTCGCGTTGCTTATTATTTCGTACACGCGCATAGAACAGAGCGCACGGTGCTAGGGAATCTGGACGCGGCGCGACGTTCGATGATGAAATTGAATATAAAAAATTGCGTCCGGGAAACATCGGCCGAGCGAATTGAATTCGAAAATTTGCATACGTACGTTCGACGTACGCCGAGTTGAATATGAAAATAGGGATAAGTGGAAGCGTTAGAGCGTCACGTGGACGAAACGAAACTGTTTCCGGTTTTATCGCACGGCTAGCACGGCGGTCTCATAAATTGGTGTCAGCCGATTGCACGGCTGCGAGGCCATCAGCGTCCAATAAATTTATGCGACAATTGACGCTGCCCGGTCGTCTACGTTGAAGAGCCTTCACTCGAAATCTAATTGGCCGCGCGCGGTTGAACGCGCGTCGAATATGCCATTAATCGAAACGGAGTAACGAGAGCGCCGTCACGTTCGTCGTCTTTTGCCGAACGGTTCGAACTTGAGTTTATCACCCTGCTGGCTCCTTCGTGATCGATCGTGCAGCAACGAAGATGTTACAGGTGTGGGGATTTCACCGTGTGAAAGCATCGTGCTGCGCGTCTGCCAGATTGATTGGCGATATTGTTTCGAAAATTGATAATGTGGTAAGTTTGTAAGAGTTTAACAAGTTTTACGTTTGACGTGAATAGTAAAATTGGCGTCATTGGATACGCGTGATAATATTGCGGTTTGTATGCCCATGTAATTACTACCAATATTAAAGGGATTTCTGGCCACGATAGCGGAGACGAAATAAATTAATCAATAGCCGACGTAGTCCGCAAAAAGTATAAATATTTGTAGGCATACGTTTCCGTTGAATGTAATGATGGGATCAGTATTTCTGAAATGCCTGATACAATTTATTCTTCAATATTTTAGGAATTTAAACGATTATGGATTTTTAGGATAATAAATTGTGCACTATATGTGCATAAAAAATTAATACGCCTGGGCGTGTAATCTTTTACTGCGCGTGATAAATACTTGAAACGGAAATAACTTCAAAAGCAGACGTGGAGAAAATATGAAATAAATACTATTTGTCTTTTTGCTTTGTTACACTGGAATGCTTCGTGTTTATTGCTTCGTAAGACAGTATAGTGAGTAGTTTTGAAGTAACGTTTTTACCATGAATGATAAACCAGTACAAATGAGTAACAAGAGGAAATAGAATATAGAGCAGTTGCTTTTTGAACACGTAGGATTTGTCGTGCTGTTCCTTTGTCCATTTGCTACATGAACAGAGATTTGTTCAAAGAGGGATTGCTTTCTAAAGCCAATTAAAGGTACACAAAAGCGCCTCGCAACGTACAGAGTGTTTCCTGCTATCTGTGTCCAGAAAAAGTCTACATAAATTTGATGTCGAAACGAATGAACAGCATTACGACATATTTATTTCTACTTCCATTGTCTGCCTCTCGACATTTATGCTACAAAATGCTATTATTTGCTTTTGCTGCAAATCGAATAAACACACTTTTCGCTTTTCATTTTCGCCATAAATATAAAATCCAGATTGAAAAGATGTCTACATTAACGAGAATGGGAACGTATATTGTCAATTATATTAAAACAGCCTGGCAGTGCTTGGAGCCCTCAGAATGTCTTCGACTGCAGCCCAATAGTGGGAGGCAATTAGCCTTCTTGGCTCACCTGTCGAAAACGCCAAACACCTATTTGTACTAACACACTCCAACTGGTGTTACAGCAGACGGCCATTCACCCTGGCCATCGATTAAACCGAATTACTGATAATAACTGAACTCCAAAAATATTCGTGACCCACGAATACTAGTCGTGATTGGTTCCTTCGCTATTCTCATATATCGTGTACGCGCAAGATTCAGAAATAAAATTAAAAACCAATTAATATCTACAAAAATACTACAAGGCTCAGCTGTAGCTTTGAATTAACTGCAGGGTACAATAACACAGTTTTATTCGAGTTGTACTGCTAACGATATATGCATACGTCATAATGATATCAATCTTAAAGAAAGATATGTCAGTCAATCAACGTCACCAGCGAACCAATAAAATCTCAAATATCATCCTGCATAAAGTTATCATCTTTTGTCCAGTTTATTCGTTCAACATATCTCAAGCGTATTTTCCATGAAAAATGACGGTGGTGATACACTCTACCTGCGCCGTGTGCTGAAAGTCATCGAAAGTTAACTCGGCCGCACAGTTAACCGGGCGGATATTATATATTGCGCTCCCGTATCTGCACAGCATCGAGATCGTTTGGTAGCATTAAAAATTCTCGTTTTAATGCATCGGCGACGATACTTTGTAATGCCACAGGAATAATAGTTGAAGACTGCACGGTGGATGGAAATGCCTCCGTCCTTCGGCATGAAAGGGAAATAAAATTGAAATGCCACCTGGCCGGATGAATGAAAAATAAAACGTTCGATGGGAAGACTATGGGCACGGTGGGGGACGGCATTCACGCGTATAATTCGAAGACCGACGCTTGGTAATTATTCAAAGCAGATATCTGAAGGGTCCAATTAGCGTTGGACGCTTTTCGAGGCTCTCTTCGGGCGTGCCTGTTTTGTAAATTGGCGAGTTCTCTAAATTGGCTACATTAAAAACAACGCCGCGAACGACCACGAACGTGGGATCATTCGAACGGGGACCGTGAACAGGATCTCGGAGATTGTTTCACTTGCGGCAATTACGTATTTCTCAATAAACAGGCCGCTGTTTAATGGAAAATGCTGTCTATGAATAGTGCTGGAATTAATGGTAGCGACCAGTAGGATTAGTCGGTATCCTCGATAAATAATTTTCTTAACAACGAAGAAGTTTTAATATGTTGGGGATGTTTTCATGGAGGAGTCAAGAGTTTTTCCAAAACTTTAGCATTTTGATATTTTATCGTAACGATTGCAGTAGATGATTGACGTTTCAGTCTTTTGCAATTTCTTTTTACATTCTCCTGGTATTGTTGATCGAAGATGGAATCTCGCCATTTTCCACATTTTGTATTTTTTACTTAAATCTTAAATGATCGATTTTTTTTTACGTAATCACAGTTCTAGCCCTCGATTCTCGTAAAATTGTAGACCGCAATCTGGAATTCAGTATTATCGATCCACGATTGTGCAAGCGACAGTGCAAAAACCATGAAATAGTAGAATCTTGTACAATATTTCGCACGGTCGTATATCTCGTTGTTATTTTATTGCCGGTCTGCTGTAAACACATATTTATTGCTACGGTTACACGTATGTAAACTTTTCCAGGTATGCCCGTGCGTATTGCGCACGGTTATATTGCCTGTTGCAAAATTGAATATCGATCCATTAGCTCGATCGGCATTACAGCTGGAACACTGTTCGTTGGCTGGAAGATGAATGTTGAAAGTTTCCACGATAATAGTAATTAACTGTGGCGCATTAGCAAGGAGGTAGGCTGTAGAGTTATTACGCTAATATCGTACTTCAATTTTTGCAGTTGTAGTTGTTTGTAATTGTCGCGGGACTAAAACAATTAAAAGTCTTAATCTGTATATTTGTCAAATACCAGAGTCAAAGTAAATCTTCCTTTTAATTTTCTTGTTTGAACTTTGTTTCGAATTGAAACCAATCTATCAATTAAGATAATGATCATAATAATACGAATAATGATATATCTTTAACACAGCGGTTTTGGAAAAGAATGTACATACGTGGTATGTATAGAAGTAATATTACTGTTCGTAAGTCTTATTTATACCTGATAGATGAAGATGATGCACTCGGGATACATTAATTATAATAATAATATGAATCATGAATAAATGGACGTCATGGTATGTGATAGACTATGTAAATGAGAGTTAGGTAAGAAGCTTTAAACGACCAACTAAACTCCTGGTACATATGGGAGTGTATCACATATCTCATACTTTACCCATCTAATTTTCGGGATACACGTTATTGAAAGAATGATTTATATTTCTCAAGCCTCTTATTATTTTACAAATCTCTCTTGGAATATCTTAAATATGGAAAGTCAAATTTAACGATTAAATGAATATAAAGTGTTTTTAAAATGTGAAGTCGTCGATGAAAAATTGCTTATCGAAAACGATGGTTCTGGAATTGCATATGCATTAAGATATTTCCTACGTAAGACGAGGGCGATACTTAATACTGATCACATTCTCCGCGCGGTGAATTAATGTACAATCCTTAAAATAACTCCTACGGGAAAGTTGCAGAAGAAAGTTGTTCATGCAACATTCTTGTGCTCATTTTCAATCTGAACAAATTATTACGTATTAATTATTCACGCCTGATATTTTTTGCTTCCTCCTATTTCTGCTATCTTCAATCTTTCAACTTTATCAATGTACACACTTCAATACGTTTTGGTCGCATTTGTTTTTTTTTTTAATTCTGATGTTTACTCCTTTCACACCAATAATTTGTTACCATTAATCGATACAGTGGTAAACAAATAACCAATTATTGATCCCCCCTACTTCTTTAAACAATGAATTACAAACATTGTATTATGAACACCACTTAACAACGTTATTTATCACATTGCCCGTAATGCAGCTCTCTTAATCTCTTAATCGGCATACCAGCTTACTGACAACAAATTTGATTCCGGTTGAGCCAATTCTTTCATAATTACGCGTACGAATATCTGATAAATTGTAGTAATATAATCCTTTAAGGCCAGCTGTGAACGTTGACAACGCTTTAAATTATTCACCAATAATTAATTTTTATTAGCACCTTCCCAAGTCCCTTTAGCGCCATCAAGATATTTCGAAACGTGAAATTAAAAATGTGAAATACGGAACGAAAGTGGAAAACGACAAAAAAAAATTCACAGGAAGGAACGTTTCTCAGCACCTTGGAGTTTCCTACACCGAACGGGAAATTTTCTCCCTCGACATCGAGAATTCTCGGGGCGCGCAACCACGTAAGTGCCTTAATTGCCGCGTAACTCAATTACGTAAATTAATTAATTAATGCGATATCGGGACGACCGCGTGCACCTTTCGCATGCCGCTCGTAAAACGTAACGAATTTCACGAACGGTTAGCTAAGAACTGTACACTCTTCTTTCGACGCACTTGGTGTACCTGATCAACCGACGAGACGTGAAAAATTCCGAAATGAAAACATCTTGCGGTAGAAAGTTTCGAAGAGAGGAGTGGGGAGGGATATCGAAAAAATTAATGTGATTAATGAAACGTGTCTCGATTTCTTCCGCAACGAAAATTCCGTTTGAGCGCCGCGCATTTTTAATATAATCTCTTGGATGTTGTCAACGCGCTGCGTTGCGAAGGAATCGACGAACTTCTTCGCAAGCGTATTATCGTTTCCTGACACCCACTGTATTTCCTTATTATTCCAGGCAGCGTTGCTGGTTAAAGATGCAAACACTTATATAAGTTAGACGCTCGGAATCTTTAATAATTTTTCATGACCCCGAGGTGTATGGGAAGCAACGAGGAAACTTTACAAGCGAATATATGGAACAGACGGCGAAAAGACTTTGTATCGTCCCTTTGAGAGAACCTAGCATTTTGGTTGGCGGTGTTGCATAAATTAACGAACGATTTGTTTAACTGCATCTCGGAATCGCAGTTGTCTCGGTGATTTTAGTAGCAGGTACGATCCAGATAATTAGCGAATTGAACTGAGAAGTTACTGACTATTCTAATGTTACACTTACTCCATCGAATAAAGTTTAGAAGGTATTTTCGTCATAGCCTGTTTCACTACCTCACTCGAGTACAACCTAGGCCTTGGTATGAAATTTGTCAAACTGAAAATTCCCAAGTCAAGGATTATTACCTGACGGTGGGACAACTGTTTACAAACCCCTTGAGTAGCATCTCGAAGGCGCGTCCATTTACAAGAATTTCGATCACTGTTGCATTCGACGTTAGATAACGCGAGCGCAGTCCTTATAGCCGAACGGCTATTTAACCGATTGATAATTTCGAAACCAAAACTCGCGCAGCTGTTTCTATCTACAAACTGGTCGCTTCGTTTCAGGAATTGCGTATCGATTCTGATACGCCGGTCGGCGCAGCAAATTTCTCTGCTTCGCGTAGATTCATCGAGAACGCTTTATCAACCGGTTTCGCAAATGAAAGTAACTAACGGGCCATCCTCTCGCCCGCCTCAGGACGACCGTACTTTTCCAATTGCGGAAGTGCGTTCGGAAACGAGGCATTTCGCGTATGTGACGCGCGTACAGAGGGTGAATCCGTGCGCGTGTAACGAATAAAAATCGTAACCAAGGCTGGATTCGCTGAATTTGTAGCTTTTCCACGCGGAATTGCTGCCGCGTTTTAGCCGCACTCTTCTTTCATAGAGTATGTAAGAACTCAACGGGTATTCTGATTATTTTCTTTCGAGTGCTGCATGGTTTTTCTGTGAAGTAGGATCGCAAGAAATTGAGGTTCGAACGGGCGAGATAAAAATGAGCGAACGTTTTTAGAGGGTTGTTATGTTCACGTTGTACGCGCATATTGCAATTAGCTATGTTTTGCCCTTATTTTTGTGTCTATGAGAAGACAGTTTGCTGATATGAGTACCTAATACCATTATACCCTATACTGCAAGGCTTTCAATTTGTTTTATTTCCAAGCAATATCGATTCGGTATTACTAAATACTGCAACGTACTTTGAATTGTACAATGTCCTACAATATGTAATTGCATATGTAATTTTTTCAAACTATAATATTTTTGTAATGAACCCGAATGAACCTGAATTAAATATCATTTATCCCTTTCTAGAAAGCGGACATGCAATGCCTTAAAATTGAATTGCCTTCTTTCGACTGATCTGTGATTTGAAGAAATTATGAGCATGAGATTATGGATGGCCTGAACTCGATTGAAACAGCGACCTAAATTCGGGGCGATACATACACTTAGCTATGCGCATCCTATAATGCAACGCGTTGCCAGTAAGAATTTGCGTTGGACGAAATTCGGACGTCCCACAACATTATTATTTACGATCGACAAAATGTAAAATACCTTCCCAGTTCATTACTTCAGATACCTTACAGACATGCGGAATTCTTGCCTCGCCAAAATGATATTCTGACCAAAATAGAAAGCGCTAATTTAATAGCGAAATCTACTGAGAGAACCATATTTATTATATTTTAATAATCTTATTGCAAGTTGTTATGCAACAACTATTGCACTGCACCCGTAAAAAACAACAATTGTAAAAAAAAGATTCAAAATATCCTACCGTTCGTGTCCAGGAGAAAATCCATCACATATTTCCCGTTACACGTATCCTTTACCCTTCGCGATAAATCACCCCCGAATTACAACCACACCCAGAGCACACCGTTCCGAAACCCCTCACCATAAATTCGCAACGACCGTGACTTAAAAAAAAAAATACAGAAATCGAAACGAATATATATCATGTCCCGCGCAAATACGGTCGATTTAATTCAATCCGTAAATATTAATAAAATTCACGTATTAGAGCGGCGCTACCGTTTCGTGTATATCATAATTCAAGACGACGCAAAGTCGTGAAAAAAAAAACAAAACTAGCGCGTATAGCGACGGCCACGTCGAAACTGTGCCCGTCTATTCCACTGGATATCGCGAAACTTTCCGAGTCGATCATTTGAACCATGCCGTGTACATGATATTTACACCGTTGCAATATCGTAACCGGGGAAATGTTATTGCCGGGAGCAGGGACGATAGTAAATCCATTGATTCGGCAATATCGCGGCTCGACCACACCCGCTTTGCAACCATTTCACCCGATTTTAATTTTCCACGGTGTGCAAGGTGACTGCCGATCCACAAATCGAAAGCAGATTCACCGAATCGGGAATTTACGCGCGTTTAATTCTCGTCGGTTGACACGTATTTGCAGAAACGTGCATTATTATGGTACACGGTTATCCAATAACTTTCAGCGGTTTTTTTTTATGAACACGCGAGCTCCATTTCTTTTCTTTTTTTTTAATACCGACCATCGCATAATCGATTCGAGCTAACGTTGGCAGAGTTTTTCTAGACGCGTTCCCGATCCAACGCGGCGAACACTTGACGGTCATTTGCGGTTTGGTTATTTCAACGTGCAAATATGGGGTACGAGTAATAAAGACGGATTGCAATATTTCTGTGTGTAAATGAATGTTTAATTATTCGCCCCACGTAGAAATCAAATATAAAAATATAAAAAATCTTGCGCGACGCAAGTATTTTTAAATAGTTTCCATTTCTTGTTCTTCTCTTCACTCTTTTTTTCCGTTTTTTTTTTGTCGTTTCGTTCGCACGTACACGTGAAACTGAATTTTCCTTACATATATTATATATCTTGGTGTAGTTGAACTTACAATATCTACAATGTTATTTACTAAATATTTTGGTCGAAGTGGAACCCATACCCTCCCGCGGTGTATTTCGTGAGTTCTGTAGAAAGGAAATGTTTATAGTGTGAATGCTGAATCGAAAGAAAACACGCCTCTAACGGAGGATTTTTGTATCCAAACATCGAGAGACGGCTTGACGAAGATCCAAGGGTCGCCGGAAGTGGATTGGTAATCACGAGCAGCGTGCTCCTAAAGCCCATTCCCGACACGTAGATTGTCGCAGAGGGAACGAACCTCGGGATCGTGATCATGGTCGCTGCAGATCGTGAATCCGCTCTGTTGTTCTTTCCTTTCTTCCTTGTGTGTTTGTTCACCGAAACACGCGATGGTAGCGTGCACCTCGTTGCGACAGTGCTGTCGCTTCTCTTCTTTTATACAATATTCTTTCGCGACGGTGTCACTCGCGTAGAAGAAGAAGAAGAAGAAGAAGAAGGAGAAGAAGAAGAAGATACGGAAGAATGGGAAGCTGAAGATGACGAGTCGAGAGGGTACTGGGTCTCTTCTTGAACCGACAATCGGTGATTACAGCCAAGATGTGCACTGGTGGTGATAGGTGAGCAAAATTTCCTTCCAATTAATCGTGGGTCCAGGTGTTCTTTACCACCAGCCTGAAAAGAATATTTCACCCGTTAATTGCTAGAGAACCACGTCTCCTCGCCCGACGAGACACCGGTCGATGCTTTTGTTATAGGCCCCTTTGTCATCCACGATCCCCGCGTATCTTTCTGTTTACATTATTATGTAATGCTAGACGTTCTTAACCAAACGTGGATGCGTTCGTTACGCTGCACCGTCCCAATTACCGGTTCACGAAGGTTGTTTCTTCGTTACGTTGCCGGGTCAACCTCCTTTCGTTAATTAATCGCGATCCAACAGATCGCGGAATTTCATACGGTTATCGTTGGTTCTTACTTTTGGCTTTTTATTGACTTGCATATACGTGGATCGTAGCTGCCACGCAAACAGCTTAACTGCTAGTTAATCGGCACTCGGTAAATTTAAATGGTCGACATCGATTTATATCCGTAAGGGTATTGCATTTGCTGATCGCGGTTAACTAATTTCCCCGGCGATTCACCGTTTCACGTGAGCCCGATTAAAAAGATATTAACATACATCATCGGTTATTAATATTCATACCATTGCCTGGGTAAGCTGAATCTTTGAAGCAAATATTTTATCGGCGCACCGTTGCGTCCCCTTTGATACCAAGGGATGATATTTACGTGTTGAAAGTTAAAATACATGAAAGTTCGTTTAGCGGTATGATGAATCGTATATTGTTTTAATTATTGTAACATTTCTATAATTCTTTCACTGATATTACTGCGTCGTTCGATTGTAACTAGAAAAATGGTAGCCGGATTATTGTAGCGCTTTAGAAATTATTTATGACATTTCATCTCTCCCCTTTCCAAATACAATATCTGTCCTTAGCACGATGCTCGTTCCATCAGGCCTTAGCAAAACAGACCGCACTATATCTAAATCCCACGTGCGACAATCTCGCTTTTGCCATCACCAAAATTCACCCGCCCATATCATCGAACAAAACGTTGCTTCAATATCACCGCTTCCCATAAACAAGCACGACATTTAAATTCCCATTAAGCACGCCTATGAACACATTGCCGCCCGGTGTCGCGAATTAACTCGTCAAACAGAGGTCGCCCGTTAACAAAACCCCGAACACGATTCATCAATCCCGTTTCTATCCTGTTGTGTCTTCAATTTGACGCGTCCTCGATCGTTTCTCTTATTCCAAAATCGATGACCAAAAGCACACCGCGCATAAAAACGTGGAGTATAATAATGGTTTCTTACCACCGCCGCCGCCGCCGCCGTTCCATCCACCTCCGCCGCTGCTCCATCCTCCCTTCCATCCACCGCCGCCACCGGACCAGCCGCCGCCTCCACTAGGCCATCCACCACCCCCAACAGAGATCACCTTGATGATTTTTCCACCGCCGCCGCCGCCGTTCCATCCACCGCCCCCTCCGTTCCATCCACCTCCGCCTCCGTTCCATCCACCGCCGCCGCCGCTCCAACCACCCTTCCATCCGCCGCCGCCGCCGGACCAGCCACCACCGCCGCCGGACCAACCGGTGCTTATGATACCGGCTGCAAAGTGAAAGAAGACCGTTGTTTGATTTTTTTTCTTTTCTTCCTCTCGTTCCTTAACTTGAAGGTATTTCTTTCCCATTCAAGATACACCGCGAGTATCCACGTGACTATACGTATTTCAATGCGTCCCCATTGCTATCTAATATCTACTAAACGTGCACGTACTTCTTGCGCTGTTGATAATTGCGATATTTTCGTAGAAATATTTCACGGCAACCGTATAAATTTCGAATTCGCGACGGTAGTCGGAGTAGCCATTATTAATGGACCGTATGCAACGTGATTAATTCAGTTGTTACAGTTTCGCGGCGCAGGTGCACGGTCGATTTAACGATCATCGGTCGAGTACACCGATTCCGTACACGGTCTGTTTACAACTGTCGATACGCCCGCGATCCCGAATCGCCTTAATACGTTCAATCACTCGGTACGATCGTAATATGTTGGTCCAAGTTCACTGGTTGCAAGGTACTCACCATAGGCGGTGGCAACGAGCGCCAAGAGGATAGTAATCGCGAACACCTGGAAAACGAAAAGATTGCGTGAATCGGTCGCGTCACAGATAGGCCAAGAGAGGAGGAACACTGTACGTATCCGGGCGCTCAACGCTCGCCTCTTACCTTCATGTTGAGGTGTTTGATGCCCATCGTCTGGCCGGTGCCTCTTTTATAGCTCTTGCCTTTCTTCGCGGATCCCCGCCCTACCGCCGCCCCTTGGCCGTCGGTTCGTCTTTTGCTGTTCATAACACCTAACATTCGTCCCACCAGCGTTGCAACAAAAATCCCCCTACCACCGCCCCGTGTGCACCACGAACCCCCTCTTTGGGGTCTCTCCTTGTAACGATGTAACGAACCGCGTGCTGTTTAATCTGAACGGGCGATCGTGGATCTTTTGAGGGGACCGCCGTCGCGTCTGGGTTACAGGGTCGTGCGATCTTCTCCGTTCGCTCGGACAGTGAGCGCGTGTAGGTGCACGCGAGACGTCGTCAAAATCGAGATTCATGAGGAAATTTTGACGGCCTCGTTGCCGCAGGAAGTGCGTAGATTCATTAGGGAGATAATGTTCCGCGATTGTAGAATGTTTATCCGCTGGATGTAGACGGGGTGGAGGTGGGGGGGGGGATAGTTTTTCTTTGTCGGAGGCGTTTGATATGCCGAAGAGCTTTGCATTGTGTACAGGTCAGATCCTCGTGATGCGCGATCGTTAGACGGCGAGAGGAATCTTTGAAATACATTGCGAGGCGGGCATTTGATGCAACTTCGTGGAAAAGGCAGCTCTATGGGAATTGGGATAGTAAGTTGGTGCGTAATACACGCTCTCTGTCTTTTCGCGATACGTTGCTTTTTGCAATCTTTATTGCGCTTTTTTGTCGGACTTTTTTTTTAAAGGATGATGGAACTCGAACTCGCAGGGGAAAAAAAATTGTGGGCGTATTTCAAGTTTCATACACGTTTGAGGTTTTAAATCTGAGGAATTTTAAATGGATGACATATAGTTTGCACGTAAAGTTACGCGTTTTAAGGCCGATCAAGAATTTTTCAGCCACGATGCAAATAGATACTTTATTCTTGGATCAAGCGGAGTGACAAAAAAGAGCTGCTGGTATGGCTCTTGGTAAATCCTGCTTGCTGCGTTAATATATCAGTGGAATTAATTATAGTATTTATATCGTGAAACGTAAGGTTTTGCGGACCGTGTGGTTATAAGATTTTCTTTTCCATATATTTGTTCACACCTACGTCGCTCCTGTGCAGCAACCAGTATAGGTTTGATTAACGCAAACGATAATTTGTGTGTTTCATTCAGTTAAATCCTAACGAAAACAGCATCGAGCAGTAGGAAACGTTTTACTTTCGTTTTCGGTAGATGTATGCAACAACGGTTACATAAATAAAAAATTTCTTTACATCTTTGCTATAGTAAACGATCGAAAGGTAGTAACTCGAAAGTCGTTCGTTTCAATACACAATACGCGTACATTTAACAATCGCAAAGCTTTCTCGCATTTCTATATAACGATTTCCTAATAATAATATCGCGAAAACAATTATCTTTGCTCCCATACTCCTTTCATTTCAGTACAACAGCGCTGCCAGCAGTAGTCCTAAAGTAATCTGCGAGACGGTCCCTTTTCTACGCCATTCATAACAAAGGGCACGCAACAAGGCCAAATAAATTATTCTTATTTTGTACGCGACATCCGTGAAGATTTGATTAACACAAAAATGCTCAACGAAACTCTTCATCCAGCCAAATACCCATCATTCTCCAATCTCCCTTCCAATCTCATCCACATTTTACCCATTACGTAATCGTCGCTCTTACCGGCGTGGAAAAACGCAACATCCAGCAGCCTCGTTGTTACGATAACGAGATATAACTCGACCGCTTAATCGAGCAGGTTTGGCACAGCGTTATAATCGTAACATGTACCGACCAAGTAGCGAACGCCCACCGATCTGCACCCCGTCAGACAGCGCAACGTTTCCACTCCCTTTCTCATAACCCAAAGTGTCCATTATTGTCGATGCCCGTAATCAATTGGCGTTTCGCGTAATGATAACCGTTTTAGCCGGCCGATAGTGGGGCGTAGGCGATAAAGCACGGCGATCCGACCGATCGTCAGCTCAGACTCGTCTCACGAGTCGTCGGCGATGCTTCTTTGCGAAGTGGGAACCGATCTCGTTCAAGTTGCCCCGTCTAGATGCTTAATTGCTCTAGAATACAATGGGTCCGGCGATAATGGATTGTCTCGGGTGTAGAACGCATGGTTCTTCGTTTCCGTTAATGCGTCCCCGATCGAGTACACATCTCGTAGTGAAACGATCGTCTCGCGCGAAGGTCTTCCGTCTTTTTTCCTTTTCCTTTTTTTGTTTTTTGATTTTGCGGGGAGAAATAAATGGTAACGCCGTCTCACGTGACACCGACCGAGCATTCCCGGCCTTTCACCGCCCGTGAGTTGGACTTCTTACGCTCGGACGGTCCTCGAAAAATTACATTGGCGAGGTAACGCGAGCGGATGGTTTCTTTGATAGCCGAGCTTTGGTTGTTGTTCTTCGTGGCGTACCTGTGGAAGCGCGTTTTCTTTTTCTTGAAATCTGAACGGAATGAAAAAATTGGCGAGGAAATCGGGAGTTCGGCGAGGAAATTGAGAGTTGACAGGCGACATTGCGAAAGAACATCGAGGGTTATATTTAATCGTAATATTGTAAAAATTTATTGAGTTACACTTATGTTTTTGTGTGCCCGGAGGAATTGATTTGAAGTGTATGAATTTGACATTTCAGCGAATGAAAAGACAGTACGAATATTTATACGTCGGTACAATTCTGTAGAAGAATTTTGCGAGTTATATTTAATAGCAAAAAAATTTGTTTAAATATATAGTATTTGTAAACTTCTATTGAACATTTTAAAAAAAGTTCCATGCATTATTGTTTTGGTGTCTGCGATGTTAACGCGCGGATCACAGTGGATTGATTAAGCTAAACTTTTCCAACAGGTTCATTTAGTCGACATCATTTTCTTCAGCTTGTATGCATGCTTCCTGATGAAACCTTTAATTATTTATACGTCCTCTGTACACACAAATGCTTCTAAAATGCTGTCTGTAGACTCCTTGCTTCTAAAGTGCATTTCTCTTAAAGAATTATTTACACTTTTGTACAAAAGGCAAGATGTTGAACGCAAGTCTGCTGAATCGGTCCGAGAGCTACAGTACCTGGTATTTAAAGCCTTGTACTTTTTAAACTATTATTAGAGTTGCGTCAGAGCTTCCATTATGTATCCTGTAATAAGGTGATACACTTTCGATTGTTACAGTAACGTTAGCTACATATTTGTTCACTTCTCAAGTGTAACTCGCAGCTTGATACAATATTTTACAATATTTTCTCCCGGTTTCGACATAAAATCATTTTGAACAGGCACTTGTTATTTAATTTGTAAATCCTCGAGCTTCCCAATTTTTGAAACACTTTTCATTCGCAGGAAAGTCATTAAAAAATCGAATGAAAATGTAACTTTTCCTGGACACAGAAAGTTCTAACCCTGATGACATTCATGGTTCAATGATGTCCCGCGCGACATTGAACGCGCTCACCGATGCTGTTCACAGGAAGTGACTTTCGTCCTGTATAACCAAAGATTACCAACAGCAGAATTAAGAATTCCTTATTACCAATCAAGTGAAAGGCATAATCCTTTCGTTTACACTAGCAGGCCTTTGAATCGTGCACGGAATCGGCAAGAAAACACGAGAAATGAGAAAAGCCGGAACCGTACTAAAGTGTTCTCTTATGAAATATGACATTCGTATCATATATACCGCGAGCACATTAAAAGAATCGTTACGAAACTTTGAAACATTGGCTGCAAATATTACGCCTTAAAACGCATTGCATTGGTGGAAAATAGGGTCGATAAAGATACGCCTAAATTTATCTGGGTTAAACTGGTGTTATCGTTAGGTGTTCGTCATTTTATATTTTATGCAGCGGTATTAATACAAATCTCTATCTATCCCAAAAAGTTTGGAAACACCACAATTTTTTAACACCCATTATCGGAGAAAAAACACTGTACACGTATACGTCTGTGGTATTGTAATTGTTTAATAACATTCATTGAATGAAACAAATCCTCCGTCATTTGACTTCCTTTTTCATCCCGAATAATTTCGATTCAATATACTGCATTGAAAAACACCACTTATATCTCCTTATAATCATAGACTATGAGTGACCCACAGAACATGTTAAATGCTAGTTGCATTAAAGGCCACAATGTCCTACTCTCTTTGTTCTCCCTGCTAAGTCAGCGGCAATCGCTATGACCCTTCTGATTGTGGTCAGACGAAGCAGAGGTTCGATCAGTTGTTGCGAGAATTTGAATGATGCTCGTAGTAGGATCGCGTAGCACCGAATCGACCTATCCGACCCAATCGAGTTGCACTTCACCGGTGAAAGTTGCACTGTTACGCCGTGAACAAAGATATACTGGAAGGATACACTTGGCAGGGAAACCGGTCCATCGATTCACTAAAATAAATTATTGACGGTAGTTTTGGTTTTTTGAGATTACAACAATATTTATTGGAAAAGGAGTAAATCAACAAGCGATGGGACACGGTTTCGCAATGTTTAACTTGTTCGATGATGGACCGTCGTGGTTGTACAGTTCGAACACGGCTTTTATTTTTGTATTGGCTTTGTCGTGACGCAAGATTTTGCAGGATTACGTAGAACAGTCGAATTAAAATACGTCGGCGTGAGGTTGTTGTTTATTTATCCAGTTTAAACTGAAAACTGGTCGTTGGTCGATGGATAATTTGAGGAACGACTAAACTTAATTTCGTATCACTTGTGACGATCGCGTCGAAAGAATAATTTCGTCGACGAAAAATATTTGGATGAATTATTCTTTTACAAGGAATAGAAGATTGTGGACCAACCAGCTTCGAATATCGCTGAAGCAATTCCTCGCGCAATAGTTTTGTGCACAAATCTTTTGTTCACCGATACCACACGGACTCGCTACCACTTAAACTCCACCATTTTATCTGCATGTCATAGGAAAGCTCCCTCCGTTCAGCCCATTCAAGCCAGACCGTCGCAGAATTCGATTCGTTCGTAAACCATCTTGACTCGAACAAAATTCTATCGCTTCGACTGTTATTTCTCGCGAAATGCAGCACGATTCCCTACCCAATTTCTCTATATTTTTCGATTTGTATCAACCGTTCAATATCCAGGAAATGTCTTCAATTTACTTCCAGTAAATTCTTCCCCTTTATTCTCCCTCGTATAAATTCGTACAGAGGATTCGATGTCGTATCTTCTTGCTTATTGCACACACGAAAATCTCGACACCGCCTTCATTTAAATTTCGTTGATCGCGGATAAACAAGCTTGATTCGAACTGTATCCTTTCCATCGTCCAAGATCTCTACGGTGTTATGCGAGGTGGTGAAAGTTCGACTGTTGCAAACGGACACCAAGGTACAGGGGAATAAGTATCATGCAGGTTGGGCGAGGAAAATTAGCCAGAGGGCGGCTGGTTCAATGCTCAAAGTGAGCTCGCAGTAACAATGGCCCCGCGTGTTCGCATTTGCGGATCGTTGCAATCGAATTCGACCAAATGGTGGTTTCGCCATGAGAGATATAGCTAACAAGAAGTCTGCCAGGCCACTCAATTCAAGTAGATTGTAATTCGTAACTTCTTGTGAAAATTGTTTAGGGTCGTAACTCCTAGTAATAATAATAATAATGATAACGATAACAAGACGACGAAGAAGATGGCTAAACAGGAGAAAAAGAGTAGAAATGATAAAAACAATAAGGAGAAAATATACGTGGTAACAAATATAATTAAAATGTGGTTATAGTAGGATTTCAGCAATAGCTATTATATAGTTGTAGTAATATTATAAGTGTTCATGCAGAAACTTCTTTTAACTTTTCTAATTCTATGTAATTTTCTTAAATTGCAGAGATCTTTCAAGCCGAATGTGTGTATTTTTAAACGAACACGCTGTATTGAAGTATTGAATAACAATACTGTTTAATTACTGTTTCAAACTATTACTATGCATGTGTTGGCGCGCTTTCGTACGCCAGCGTGGACGTAAATTTATTTCTATCTTATTCATCGCGTTAACTAACAAGTAATTTACGTTCTGTAGCATTTTTACATGTACATTTACATTATTTAATTAGTTTTCATTCGCAATGTTTTTTCTCGCCTGCCCTTCACGTGCAAATGAATTCGTCTTAAACGAGAGGGGCAGCAATGAATAACTCGTTTGTGAAACAACCAGCAAATGCCATTTCTTTTCGCCACAAATTCTATTCAGAGCGGCCCATTCGCAAAATTAAATACCTATAATAGGTAGTCACACGCGAAACATATGTCCAACACGGACATTCATAAACGCTCGAACATTAATCCTAATTCTTTCTCATACCTATGCACATACATTTCAGTCCATAATTTTTCCCGGTACAACCCACACGCTCGTCCTCCACCCGATAAATTACTAAATCGCCGTCATTTAAAAACAAACACACACATACAAGTTGTAGCAGTCTGCAACGATTAACACTCGAAGACTTTTGCGCTGCAACACCATTTACGAAATCGAATCCGCGATGCCAGCGTGGTTAATCGTAAATATACATCAAATATAAAATATCATCGGAATATATAATCACAAACCGTGCGCACACGTATACGTGAACGCGTGCACAAGTGTTTCTATCTATATCGACGGCGGATTACGAAATACGCGAGCATTCTCGACGTCGAAAGTGCAAGGGAATCTCTTTCGCCGCGAGATGCTTCCCCGGCACGTGACGTAATATTACGTGCCTCACGGTCAAGAGGTGAAAACTGGTCGGACCTGCTGGCGTCGAGAGATTTTTCTCGCTGAAAATCCCACGTATCGTCGAGTTTATAGGCCGTGATCGATAGATCGCTATTATTTATTTCTTTTCTTCTTTCCGTTCCATTCGTTTTTTTTTTCTCGCACGAGCATCTTCTTGTAGTTCTTCTTATTCTACTTCTTCTTCGTTTCTTGTTCCAGAACGGAGACCTCGTGCAGTCTGAAAACGTGTGCATAGCTGTTTGTAAAGCGCACGCTTTTGTGCATCTTTTCTCGTTTTTTTTTTTTGTCTTGTTCCTCTGCTTCTGCTTAAAGGGGTAGGGGAGGTAGACGAAATGGGTAGAGAAACGAAAAATGCAAGCGCAAACTGAGAGACAATATTTTCTGCGCTTTATCGCGATTCGAGGACGGTTGGTTTGGCTCGAGGGGGGAAATTTATGCGCAACGATGTGGTACACAGCCTGATTGAAAATTGGACCGTGTTCGGCAATGAAGGTTTTGGTAATTATATACGAGTAATGAATGAGAACGTTCCATCGAACAGTTCTGATTTTTTCCCGTTTTTAACTCACACACGCCGGGGCAATGCAGTAAGGCCTCTTTGACGGAAAATGTATGGTTCGAATGAATTAATGGGCCACGAGTCGGCTATGTGAGTAAGACGAATGATTTCGGAGCGGTTCGGAACAAGTTGATCATTCGAAACTGAATTTTGCAATATCAATTAACTGTACGTCACGATATCGTTGCAATTATAATTATAATTAAACGGTCGATTGTAATTTGTACCGTGTAGAATATGCCCGAAATTTCGCGGAGTATTTTAGTCCCGGTCGTAATACAACTATGATTCTCGAAAAAAATATCAATCCCAAATTACATTATACGTATTTCACGGCCGCGAAATGAATGAGAAGAAATCGAAAAGTTAAGATTAAGCTACAAGTAATCGCCGATAAAAAGGAAATCGACATTTTTCGCTTTAACATATTCGCCTATTGGAATATTACCAAAACGTGGGGTGCGCAAAATTTCATCCGAAACATTTCAAGAAACGACCATTGCACTTCAACATCGCCCAACGATGAGAAAAGGGAAAAAAAAACAACCCACCAATGGCGTCTAAAGCGCGCGTCATCCAAGTAAATTGAGTTGCCCCGGTTATAAAATAAGTTGGCCGCGTGAGCCCGCAAGAATGGTTCACCGCGTAAAGCAATTCTTTAGCTTAATTAATAGTTCAGTCGTCGTGCGATATCGCGAGCTGCCGGTCTATACGGGAGTAGAGAAGGGAAAGTAAAGAAAAGAGAGCATTTGACGATGGTCCAACGGAGAGAAACTTTTCCAAGATACCCTAGAAAGAGTGTCGTGCGGTTGGATTGATTTATCGATCGTATCGATCGATCGATTCCTCGTTGTAGCTGCCTTGAAGTACATAACGGCTGGTTTCTCGCAGCGTTGGCCAGCCGGGGCGGTGGAAAAGTAGCAGACGGTGTTCAGAAAATACAGGAAATCCGATGTTCTTGCGGTCGTTAAGGTTAATGGGTATCGAAGGAGCATCGGCTGAGGTTGGAAGGAAGGAAAGAAATGCCGGAGAGTGCACTGCTGGTCGATCGTCGCTGTAAAAGGTGCACAGTTGTCGTGAACGCGATCGTTGTCTGTTTCGAACATTGTTGCACGAACTTCAGCTTCGTTATTCCAATTTAATGGGGATATTAATCATTCATAATTGGCTTACAATTTCCGTTTAATTACCGAACGGCCGGCCAATGCGAGTCGCTGGTGGCGCGCATTGTTCGTTGAAAATTAATGAAAACATCCATTTAATTCCAGCGGAGCGGCGGTGGATAACAATTAATTTCGCATTAACGGCGCATTATTTGCAGTCCGCGACGCGTACGGACCTCGTCAGATATCGAGCATCCGTTTCTACGATTAGAATGATTAACGCCCGCGAAATCTCCTCGTAACGAAATCGTTTCGTTAGAAGCGTCCATAAGTTTGCCGCTCGTCGCGCCTACTCGTTGAGATAAAGAAAGTAGCTGAATGAATCCCGACGATGAGGTTCATGAATGGATGTATAGTTTGCGCGAGAGCGTGAACAACGAATGTTGGTACAACTCGACGGAGATTGAGTAGCTGTTGGATGATGAGCACTTCGTTGGAAGTAGAGAGTGTATTTGTACGTGTTTGAATGAATTTTGCGAAGATGCAGGAGGCATTGATGTTGTGCAATTGTGTGGTGTGAAAATGTTGCATGTGTAATGGTTTTGAGAGTACACGCAATTGAAGTGAGGAGTGTGGACTGACAATTAAAAATTGAATGGTAGCCTTGACGTTAGACGTGTGACGTGACTGAGTCGTTAATGTGTCAAACGAGGTTTAATGACTTGGTAGTTATGCAGCTATTGAAGGATAGAATTATTGTTTCTACACACTAATGCATATGCACGTGTACATATAGGTGTATAAGGAGACTACAAGTGTCCAGGTGTTGTGTTTTACTGGAACCATTATTTCAAATATGAACATAATTTGTTTGAAGTACCGCAGTACAGGTCTCGCACACGTACATGTTAGAGAGATTATTACTTTATGTGTATATACATTGGGTGATTACTAAGCAATTGCCTTAAAATGGTTTACGTTTATTTAATAATTGGAATCTCTTTAAAGGAATAAATTCATAAAAATTTCTTTTGCACTTTCTTTGGCGAAAACTCATTGAAATAATTGTTTAACGAGGGCAGTATTTTCTCTCCATTAAATAGAAATTAAACGTTTATGTGATACGTATCGATTTTTAATATGATTCTTACAAAGCTTTCGGATTTTACCACAAAGATAAATTCTTTTTCTTGTTCCTTTGTTTGAACGTTTATAGTACTATGCAGTAGGGTAATTTTTCTTCACAGTAGTAAAAACTCAAAATGACAGGAGTATACTTTCACCTTAGCGTTGGCTTGGTGGTAGCACAATGTTGGGAGCTTTACCTTTTAAGGTGTGAGTGGGTATCACCTTCACTGTGATGTAATTTTAAGTTTATGGTCGTACAAATGGAATACGTCAATATCGAACTGCCAAAAAAAATATTTAATTCCTCTCAAAAGGATGGTACCTTGGAAATATTTTTTAGAGCGAATTCGAAAAAAAAAAGTTATATTGTTACAGGAATAAAAAAGAGTCATTGGTTTGCTGGGTTTAGAAAGGAATTTTTTTCAAAAATGAAATATTCAAATAAAAATATATATGGTATGGTAATACATTTTTTTCTTCCATCTATTTCATACTTATCTCGAATACCACATGCAGTGGACTCACGCAAGCAGGTGCATAATTAATTTGAACAAAGAAAACTAAGGAATATTATCCGCATTCACGTATTTTGCATAAATACTAGATAATCCTTTATACAGACTGACACTAATAATTGGCCCGAGATATAATTCTGTTGCAAATGAAAAGACAAAAAAATTCATAATGGAAGATTTTACGCTGCATTACAGATCCAGTGATATAATATTTATTCACCTGCTTGGATGTACCCACAAAAAATATAGTACGAAATATTCCACATTATTCCTCAGAATACATATCGTGATACAGAATACCTTATCCGTGTAATACTATCTTGAAATGAATTTATACAGAAAGCCCTGGGCTTACAATAATAATAAGATTGAACAAAAAATATGTGCATACTAATTTTTCATTTTAACAAACAGAGTATCTATTTATCACACAAGCAAGTTCTTCGCATTTTTATTCACTTCACAATCCCTAAAATTGTATTCTACATCTACGTACAAATTGGTTCGCCCGTCTCTTCCAATTGATCAATAGTTAACCGTACGCCGTTCCGCTCCGTTTTCTTCAAATCCAACAACAATTTGCAATTTCTAAGTATGTGTCAGTCATCGCGTGACAGTGATCGCGGCGAACGAAAGATTCACGGGAACGATTGGAACGTAATTAATAATCGATGGGGATCGTATTCAGAATCGGAGGGATCTAACCGGGGAGGTCATCTTGCTCGGTTGATTATCGCGTTATCGCGGTGGAAATCACGAATGCAGCTACTTGCGTCTCGTTACGAGGACTTGAGCTCTTCGATATGGCCGGTAATGAGAGGCATTGTTTGCCGGTCGATGCTTCGCCGTAGGTTTTCACTTCACCTATTCCGCGGATACGCCGTTAATTATTAAGCTCGTACTTCACTGACGTTCATTATGTGCCGCGCGATTCTGAATATCTCCCTGCGCCGTTGGATAATCGACGATCCCCTTGAATGAAAATCGTGACTGTCCTTACCTGGCGTTGGTACTTCCATCGGAACCTGCGTGGCTGAAGCTGCACGGTTCTAAGGTGATAGATTGGTGAAAGGGGTCCGTGGTTTGGCGAAAGGTGGGTAAATGCGGAAGAACTTGTTGAGCTATATATCATTGCTATTATGTCACTTCTACATTACTATTATGGGTGTTGTTTTATTATTAGCTTTGCTAAATTTGTATTATTATTTTTATCGTTAGGGAAGAAGGTAGATAAATACGTTGCACACTGGAGGATAAGGTCGGAGGTACATAGTTCTGAAAAATACGTTGAGTAAAAAGAAGAGATTACGTTTACCAGAACTGTGCACAAAAATCCATTGATAATGCAAATTTTGTATTCGAAACACTTTCGTGTATAGTTTAAAATTTAAAATAAGGAAGATCTTTCAGATTGGCAGGGTTCGTGGGACACACTGTACAATTATATAATGTGTCGATCGCGTGAATTTTATATGGAACATTTTGATCATTAGGATAGTAAATTAAAGTGTTTAACGACACACGTCTCCAATACGTTTATGCTATTTATGATTTATGATTATTATGAAACTGGAAAATGATTTGATAATCTTGATCGACGTCGAATCTCTTGTTAGAGTTCTTGCATGAATCATTTCTCAAATTATTATGACAGAATCCTCGTACTCGAATATTGATTTTTAACTTCTGTAATACACGTGGAGCTTGAAAAAATAAAACGATACTTCGCACGACGAGCTACTACATTTATTAAAATAGGAATCGGGAGAAAGATTGTGGGTCAAGTTTATGAGAAGTATGACAGAACAAGTTTCACGATATTTATAGAGCAGACCATATAATTATCGACCGGCATGTAAAATCCATATTTATGCGATTCGTTGCACTTCAAATATAAATATGTAAATTAATGAACTCTCTGAGCAATATGTAGAAGAATCCGCTGAAAAACGCAACTCTAATGACATTTATTCAGTCTAGTAAAAAAATACATTAACGAAAGGCAGTGCCTAATGACTGGGTTTTTCCGTTTTCTTCAGACTGTCAAATTTATTCTAAATACAGTTTCTGCTCGTGGCACGACTAGTCGTTTCTACTTACAAAAATGTTCGATCGTCTAAAATTTAATATAACTTACCGTAGCTAATGTGCATCCAGCAAAGAAAAAAAAAGAAATAAATAACTTTTAACTTACAACAGCTCTGTTGGTATTTGCCAAACACTAATGTGCAATAAAAATGAAGGACAAAAACGGTTTTGCGCGTGGTTTTAAAGTCGTATCACGTGCTCAAGTTATTAGCGACCACATTCTCCTTATATGTTACCACCCTATTTACATTTGTATTAAATTTCGTATCTTTACAGAACTTGTGAAAGATATAATTTGGCTCCACATTTCGTCATTGTTTTCGTCCCCCTCGGAAATTACACAGAATATTAAATCGAATTCTTGTCATCAAGATTCGTTAGAAATAAGTCAGCCCCACTGTTCTGCAATTTATCAAATCCCACTCCATGTGAAGAACTCCAACGCGTATTGAATTTCAGTCGCTCCAGCACGCATAAACAGCCGCCTAATTATGCATAAATTTATAGATTCCACTTGCGTCAAAGCGCAACCTCAGTTTCAAAGGCAGATCAGTTAAAATCCCGTTCCACCGTATATTGGGTATGCCTAAAGCAAACCTGCAACTCGTTTGACGGGAATGCACAGGGCTGCTTAGCGAAACGGTTTCGAGCACACGTGCATCATCATAATAATAAAACGTTGAGTGAAGTTGTGGCTCGTGACAACGAAAATTCATCGCGGAGAACGCAGAACAGGGAAAGGAAGTGCATCGACACAGCACCATCAACGTCGAGTCAAATTAAAACGAAAGTCTAATTATATTCGAATCACCCCAACGCGAAACGAGGAAGTTTCGCTGGCGAAACCTGGCTACGAAACGTTTCGCGAAATACGTGCGGTCGCTTATCGTCGATGTTGCGCGTTCAGAAGACAACGGAATCGCGAGCTGAATTCTGATGGGCATGATACGTGCATCCTGCTAATTTTCCCGGTGGTAAGCTTTCGTATTTTGTATAATGTTTCGAACTATTCTGCGAGCAACGATTTAAACATGGTTCATAGTTTAATTAAATTGCTGAAACCTTCCGACGGAAATCGGCTCAGATATTGAAATGCTGAATTTATAAAATTCAGTTTGACGATCTCGATGTAATGAGATTCACTTTATACTTAAATAGTCAATATTTTTATTCAATATTGGTTGTAAAATATTTCAATATATGAGGCAAGTATTGTGGCATTCATTTACTTTGAATGGAATTGGTAAGTTGTCGTATGAGCTCAGTATTGTTGTTGTTTGTACCACTCTTCTGGCAGTAATTTTCTCGATCTTTAAATAACGGGTTATATTCCCGGGAAATAGATTCGAAACGTTTCACCGTGGCTTAATGTCAAGCATTTTAGTGAAACGTAAAAATTCTCACGTTCCGGCATATATTACAATTGACGTCCATCGTTGACCATGCATACATTTTGTTGCAACAATTTTTGGCGGAGACGATTTTAGACGTCTCTTAATAATTCGGTTGGACTTTGTACGAGTTTAGACTTCGAAATAGAAAGTAAACACACTGCTGAATGATATACCTACTACTTCGGAAAGTATCCGCGAGAGCATATTTAGTAATTTATAGCACAGTGACGGCAAAAAGTAGCTTCAACGTAGTTTTTCTGTCGTCCTAGTACATGCTTCTTTATCCCCCGTTCTACGTATTAGCCAATCGTGCGTTCGAATCAAAAAATATACGTTCAAGAATAACAGGACATCGCACCTTTCAATTGATACAATCAACTTGGCGACACTCACACGCACTATTTATAAATTTGTCACACCTTACTACCCACGAATGAACGAAGAACGCTCTGAACTGTACTATTCGCGCACGAAAGAGCAGTCGTTTTATTAAAAGAAATGAATGGCCAGTAGAAGCGAAAAGAGAATCGCCGCGATGAATACCCATTACGGCCCGTTCCTGTCCGACAGACAAATGCCGGAAAGAGCTTTAAAACCCGTCGGGGGAAGGATGCATCGCGAACAAAGTATATATGCAAATACGGCCCACAGAAGCGTGCACGCTGAAGATACAAACGGCAGGAGATGAGTAATCGAAATGGTTCTCTGCTACGAATGTAGGAATGCACGGTGAGTATCATAACGGATAAACAGAGACGTGAGTCGGCGCGCGTGCCACCTGGATCCGCGCAAGATATGCAAAGGTGAATATACAGAGAGTGTCGTCTTTCATCTCCAACCTGTGTTTTCAAATCCTGCGGCAAATAGCACGTGTAATAGGCGGAATTGTCACCGAACGATAAGTTTGATGGTTACGGAGTGTGCATACATGCACTGGTGTTTATGTTTGTACATCAGCTGTTGGCACAGTATACGGTTAACCGTGGAGTAATGATGTCTGATTATGTGCAAGGTAAATGTAGACGCCTCGAATAGCAGAGAGCTCGCCGATATACGGTACGGGGAAGGTGTCGAGATTCTTCTGGGGCTCCATAAAGAATTTCACGTTTGTTTTGTAATACTGGTTCGAGTAGGTAATTATTGTAAACTATGGGTCGAGAGTAAGTAAATTATTGTGCAAGTGGATTGACAATAAATGTTGTCATTGCAATAGTTTACATAGACACTTTGCATAGACAATTAGTAGGTATTCGTAGTACCAGTTTTGCATTTTGGATAATCATTCCTTTCTGTTCGTATAATAGATAGATCGAGCGTGTCGTATTTCTTTAAATTACCGGGGCTACGTTTGAAATTTAAATTCAGGAAATTTCAACATATTTTGCGCGACTTACGTAGACAATATTTGTATGCGTAAGGCCTTGACGGGTTCAGTTTTTATGATAGTGCATACGTGAAAATTTTAACAGTTAGTGCGTCAATATAAAATTTTGGTAGAAATCTAAGAAAAGTTGTTATTAATATCATTAGTAGTTCGAATTTACTATTCAAATGGGGACCGGGGCATAGAAGCCATCTCTAGAACGACGGAGTTAAAGTTTTAGATATATGTATGTAGTTTACACAATGCAGTAACTTAAGGCATTATATGCAATCGAAAAGTTACAAACTATCGTAACGAATGACTTCGTGTTGAAATTGAATTCGGTTATGATAATACGTAGGCAGAAATGTATGATATTCAATAATCGTGGTCCAACTAACGATGGTTAGCGTTAAATTAAATATAGTCTTGTTCTGTAAATGTGTAAAAAAAACTCTGTAGGGCTTTCCACCTTCTAATTCAAATTTCTCTTCTGGAACATGAAAAGAGAACTTAAACGCTGAGGAAGGTGCAATGGAAACCTATTTTAGTAGTAAGATACTGGAAACTTATATACAACAGAAACATCAGTTCGGCGTTTCATAGTGGAAATGATTACTGTGTATAAAAAACATACACTACAACTGTTAGAGTACTGCGATTTCTACGGAGAAGAAGTTTTTAAACTTGATTAACTATACAGTATGTATGCAAGATGAAAGCAATCTAGTGCTTAAGGTTAGATTTGCAGGAAAATGTTTATCAAGTAACAACCTCGTTCGTTACATAAAAACTGTTTTAAATCCAAGCGATTTCATGTTCGAGAAATTGAAGAATTCCCGGAAAAATTGTATAAAAGGACGGGGGTTCGTATAAAGACGAGGAAAAAATTCTACTAAAGGTGGATCCACGAGCCAACCTTCTCAGAGGTAAAACCCCTCTTTAATCCGCGTAAAAAGTTCTCTCTCCTGTCGATTCTCTATCTGCTTTGCCTGTATCGCTTTGAATACCACGAGCTACTTGTTAAATAATGATCAAAGAATTCTTTTTTCGATTTATACGAAAAAAAGGAATGCGATAGTTAAGGTATTTTATCTTCGAGTAACGTAGATTGCGATATTTGTGCACCCTTTGTGAGTTCAATGTTTCTTAAATGATTCTTCGTGTTCTTACGATTAGTGATAGATCTGGTAACACTTTATAGAGAACTAAGTCAATTTTACTGTACGTCAGAACGTTACAGTTTAGAGGGAAATACTTTTATAATGATCGATCAAATTATCCGACAGTTTTAAAAACAATTAATTACTTTTTTAATCCTCCACATTTATATCGCTAATACCTTGTTAGTAAAATATTTCTTCTTATTGGGTGCAATTGAAATTCACAATTAAAAACTTCTGTCCGTTCATTTTTTTTGTTTTGTGCATCGTCATAATAGTTCTAATAATAACTTCTACATAATCCAACTAAACACCTAATATACCAACACAAACGAATCTCGTCCACTATTCCATCGAACAAAAACAGCTTAAACTTTCTTCACCGCAACCAGTCCCTCGTATTTCATCAAACTTACTCCTAAATCTTACACGCAAAAACGAGACCTCACTAATCCACCCGTGACACAATCACGCCAACTAAATATTACCCACCGCCGACAAGAACAGCTACAAAAACCCTTTCCCCCATGGATCAGAACCAAATCTTCCCGTCGCACCTACACAACCGTCGCGACCATGCCAAAAACACCAATAAGTAAATCCGTACCGTGCCACGAGTTTAGGTTGGACCACGTGCCCTCAACGGCATTAACAGTGTCGATCAAATTATAATAGGAAAGTTAGCATGCTCGGAACCGAGCAATTGAAGTACCGAAGGGATTGTGAAGTGCGTCGTCAGAAAGTTTCAACAGGATCCGTAGACGAAGGAGGCCAGATGGCCGGGGTCGAGCTATTGGAACAGCGGGGCCCCCTTAGCTTTCCTCCCGAGAATTATACGGGATCGTACGAAATTCAAAGCGGGCGTACGGTAGGTTCGGGGCATAAATGAAAGCTAGCCCCGAACGATTACGAGACACGGGGGACGGAAGAGCGTGACCAGTTCGGACAAATTGCCTCTCGATTTATGGCGACAGTCACGTGAACTCGGAACGTTTCTGCCGATAGTGGGGTGGTGGTGGTGGTGGTGGTGGTCGTGGTGATGGCGCGATTTGTGTGCCGGGCATGCAGGTAACGCTGGGGTGAAAATATGCGCACGGATAGGAAAAGCGTGATACGGGATTACGACGTTACCGCCGAGGAATGCCGTGCCATTGATATCGATTTAATACGCGACATTATCCTCTGTGGAGTAAGAAACGAGGGGTCGCGGCGGAAATTCCCCCGATTCTGCAAATCTGTGATTAATCGCGGTTTCGTTGAGTTTTTGCGGTTCGTGGGGTTGTTTTGTTGTGCGACGGCATTGCGGATAACTGAGCCAGGAATGTTCAGTATGACGTTATTTAAGCGTACATTAAAGTAGAATATGGATATGCAATTGTACTATTAATATTCGCATCGTGTTGTAATAACAGTGAAAATGGGATAAGACAAGAATTGATCAACCCCTTCGATTGTCTGGGGATGTATAGATGAGTGTTGGGCAAATTGTTCTGAAGCCCTTTTGGATAATTATAGGTTGAGCGGAAAGATTTTTTATTACTTCTTTATTAGGTATCTCTATAGTGTTCTTACAGAAAAGTTTTTTTCAATGAGTAATGCAATCGATATTAATCATTACCTCTGTTCTTTCATGTTCTACCAGCTTTTTGAGCCTATCCTTATAGGAATTTAGTGAAGATACTATTTTTTTTTAGTATAATTTAAAGTTTGACAAAATGCGGTCCGGAAAGTATTATATACAGAAAGTAATCCAAGGTATAAATGATAAAAATGTAAATAAATATGAGAATGTTGTATTTAGCTGTATCGAAACGTACAAACGACAGTAAAAGAAGCTACTGCTTCTCATCCCGTTATCAGTACTGCCAATTTACACTATGCAAAAAAGGGGATAGAATAAATACCAAACAGTTGTCCTTTCGAATAAAACAAACCCATGCACCCGAAACATGAAGACTTGTGACTTTACCGAATATTTCTTTAAGGGCAACGGAGATACCTGTTCGAAATAACACGAATCCAATTAGCATAGTGCCACCTAATTAGGTGTGTTGCGTGGCTCGACGAACACGTACTCCCCCTATTGACTGTTTCCATGATCCCTTTCTTCGCGGAGCATCGTTACCAGCTCTGATTAATTAAAAGTACCAGAGAAACGAGAGCGCTTTATTGTTTCTCAAAATCCTTCAGTGCAATCGTGTTCCGCGGTGCATTGCGAAACGCGACCGGATAGTTCGTCTTTCATTCGTCGGCTTGTTTCGTCTTTTCGTTGCCTTAGTTAGCGCTTCGACAATGAATACTCGAACATCAATGCGGTTGAGAGACGGTGAGTCATTTTACACCATGACACAATTATTATAATAATCAACAACATCCATCGTCTACATTTTAATGCGAAGGCGGGTATATGTTTGCGAATAGTGTTCTCGTGTTTAGTACCCCGTACGCTGGCGAGCGAAATTATATTAACGTATAATATTTTTGTTCTGAATGTTAAGGTATCTTGTTAAAGAGGTACAGAGTGTACCATTAAAACGAAACTAGAGGAAAAATAATATTTACGGAACAGTTTTGGAGTATCAATTATATGTTGGTTGAAATGAAATGGAATCTGCTTGAAATTCTTGATACGGCCAGCTTTCGCTTCTTGCATTATAAGATTAACAACTGTAGGGCCATTCATTATCATAAAGTAAAACCTGAATAGAAAATTGAGAACTCATCGCATTTTAATGTACTATTGTACTTTATGAGCATCTTATATTTATGTCCGTATTCCTGTAACACATTCGAAGACATTATAAAGTAACCTATGTAAGTACAGTAACTTGAATGTGACGACTAAACCAACATAGTTACGTAAATAGTGGAGCGATCTAAGGACGGATTGCGCGAAATATTATAATAAACTATCTCACTCAAGATATCTAATCAAAATTCGTAGTAGTCCTTTTATTTCGCAATCAAAGGTATGTTCATTTTTATTATAGCATAAATCAGCATAGATGAATACATTGCCGTGAATTAAATAACATTTTCATTACAACCTTTACATTATATAAAACCGCTGAAAGTTCACGTCGTACACATTAATAATAACACGAATATCGTCAGAAAGAATTATCGGACGAGGCGGAACGACCCGATATTCAAAGGCCGGAATATAAAATCATCCAATACTCGCAGAATGTCTCCTTTATCGATTCTTGATAGTCGATGGTAACGGACGATGTCGATCGCAGTCGGCTGCCCAGGAATTCTAATGAATTTCATTAGCGACAATGACGATTAAAGTGATAACGTGGTCCTCTTGCTTCGTCGTCTCATCGGCGTCGTACTCGAGGTCGCGTTATAGTCGTGAATCAGTGCGCACGTCTATCAAGAAATCGATTCCGCTCCGTCGACTACGACCACTTTGGAAGCGTTCCTTGTGGGGGAAACTTAAAGCCACCCTTATCCTGAACTTAACTCGTTCGTCGTAAACGTCTTTACTCGAGAATTCGAGTAGTTCCCGCTCTTTCATTTCCTCTGATCTTGAGAGAACGATCTGCCGTATAAATGAAATGTATCCAGAATGGACATTGAAATGTTTCGTTCAACTTCGGGTGATCGAATCATAGAAATACTTGTGAAACGAATGGATCAGTGCACGCTTATGTACGGTAACGTAGAAAGGATAAATGTTGTGCGCAAAATAGTTTCTTTTCTTTTCGCGGGGAAACGGATTTCGTGGTTTATAGGGCTGCGTTTGTATTAGATGAACGCTATTGTAATTTATCGGTTGCAACGTTTAGAGATGAACATTTCGTTCATTTTAAATGTGCCATTATAAAGTTAATTATTTTAGAAGTATCGTGTGGGGACTTCAAAAAAATGTGAGGACACTAAAAAGAAATTCTCGAATGTACTATATTCTTTATTTTATGTTCGTTCTCTATTAGAATGTGACATTGGTTCATTTTCATTCAAAATTTCCGATTTGTGGTATAATTGCCATTTCTGCACAACGGCTAAGTTTCTACTATGATCTTAGTGTACGAACGTTTTAATATTCCTCCTCATTTTCGTATTTGTTGCTCGAACTAACCAAGGAAGTAGGTTATCCTTATGAGCGATGAGAAAAAGTTATTCTGATTAGCTAATAATATATGGCACCATTTACTGTACTTTTAATATTCTCATTGCGCAACAAGATCTGTATGCGAAATTAGATTATAGACGCGGATAATAAAACGAAATTAATTGGCATTGTATGAATACAGATACAAAAGTTTCCTGAGAATCAATTGACAAATTCTAATTGTATGTTAATCTTTAAGAAGATTTAGTAATGGATAGTTAGCCGTCGTGGGATCGTAGTTGAACTTTCAGGAGTTGTTCCTTGTTATCTGTCTCTGGCTTATTCATTTCGAAGTACATCGAGGGCACGAGTGCGAAACGGTGAGAGCGAGATACGCTCAAATACTACTCAGATAACACTCGAAATTAGATCATAATTTAGTAATCGAAATGGTACAATCAATTGTTCCACAATAACCATTGTGCAATATGATATTAGATACACATCAAGAAACTCTTCTCTGGTTCACCTTCCGATTTCCTCACGCAAAGTGGAGTGTTTCAAAAAAAAACGAAACTAATATAATTTCAACACACTTTCCTCATAACGAACTGTCTACGATACTCTACATAGCGCACCCCGCGCGGAACACATACAAGGTTCCAATTATTCAAGGAAACCACCCCATAAATCTTAGGCCCGTGCTTCCAAGCCCCGACCTAACCCTATGCCTGGCAGGCTGTGGCAGTGAAACATTCTTGGAAAATTTCACTGATAGCTTCCAACCGCGCGCCAATTCTCGCACAGAAGCAAACCTTGAGAACTAAAAGGAAAAGGCGCAGCAGGATCCTCGTTTCTCCACAACGGAAGTCCAACCACGGTCCTTAACCGTTGCTAAACCTGTTAGAATGACTAAACCGGTCACGCGTCATGCGAACCGTATTAACAACTGTTAGAAACAATTCCACTCGAACCGATCGTGTATTTCCATACATCAAATCGTGCATCCTGTTCGGTGACATTTTAATCGAAACCTTTCCCTCGGTGGCGAAACGAAAGAACCGATTTCGAGCCACGTTAAGCGTTCGACAGGCCGTTCGGTAAATTCGGCGAAACTTTTAATGAAGTTAGGTATAGTTGGCCAGCCGCTTCCGTGCGACGGAGCACAGCTTCCTGTGTAGTTCGGAAGCGTTATTACTCGACTGTCAGGACGCAGTCGGCTTTCATTGCTGAATAACGCCGACGATACGAGCCCTGGCGACGAGTCTCTATGTTCGTGGCCGAAGTTTTTATTGAGCAGGCTGACTTTGAAAGCGAGGCGGATCGCTTCAGGAGGAAACTTAGGTGCCGAGGTGGGTTTTCTTTTTTTTCGCCTCCACTGTCTGCTGGCTACAGGGAGGGGAAAAGTTTGTCGAACCAACAGTTGTAATTGTCGGCAGCGAATTTTAGTCACTTCCGTTTTTATTTCAAGCTTGCTTTCGAGCAGAATATAATCGGCGGTACACGTTATTTATACGTTGCAGGCGGGCACCGATGCTTTTATAGCGATTAAAAATGTATTTGAAATACGTACCGGCAACGTTCTCGCTTGAAATATTTACCGCCGTGACGATTGATCGCTGTTCGCGTGAATTTTCGTTGCTTTTTCTGAATTACTTGAAAAATCTCTTTGAAATATTTTCAGCTGTGCATCGGTCAGAGATGCTGGCGAAAACTCTTGATTTTTTTAAAAAGCTCGCAGGTTTGAAAGCGCAAGGAATTGTATTTCTTAGTTTCCGCGCTGCTTTGGTGTTGTCAGAACAGAGAAATCTTTCGCTTCGATGGATTTTGTGAAACAGTTGCCAGCACTCAGAAACAGAGTAATAGTATTTAAAAAGAAAAGAAAATCCGACCTTTCCGTCAGAACAATTTCTTAAAAAAATATCTGCGAGTGCATAAATATAATAATATCCACTTGACAGAGATTTGCAAGTAAAACGTGCGAAAAGTAAAGAAATCAATACAGCATAAATATTTCCCGTACTTCGTTCGTCATCAAGATTCATGTGGCAGCACGAACTTAAATTATGAACCTCGCCATTAATGGCTTATTAACGATCGAGCATATTTTATACATATCAAACATATATTGTCCCGTTTAATACTGCTCTAACGTGAACGTGAAGTACGACATAGATGAATGGAACTTTATACGACTCCTCGCAAGTAAAAAAAGTTGAAGCAAGATGGAATACTAGTACCCACTGAAATTACTCATCTCGCGACAGGAAAACATTAAAGTAGAATTTCCCTTGCGAGGTCAGACATATCGTTGCTATTGTTCTCCGCGCTATTGTGAAATTCTAGATGAAATCTTGCCGCGTTATTAACAACAGAATCTATTCGCGTCGAAGACGGTTGGAAGGGTGTATGGACCCATCACACGTCTTTGATGTTCGACACCTAAGGTGGGTTCTCCTGTGTCAAACGAGGTGTAAGCGTCTAGGGTGTTCGCACGAATTATCGAGCAGGCTGCGATCCAGACTCTCGGGGAATTGATTTTCCACCTCTTTTCAGGTGCTCCGCCTGTGCTTTTCAGCTCCTTCTCGCCCGCGTCTAGACCGTAGACGTTGATTTCTACTCACCTAAGATTTGTTTCCGGTAGCTAAGCGATGTCGAGCAATGAATTGCACAATTCGCTTGCCGCCACACCAAGAGCAAGAAGAAATCAGACGCCTTCCCTGGAACGAAAATATAATCGAACAAATAAAATAATATGTACTACGATGTTTAGAAGTTCGCCAACACTTCACGAGAAACGATCACTAGATTACGAAAACTAACGACTGTTACTACTTAAAAAAACTTGCACCGTATCTCGCCACCATAGTCGGCTCTATTTTTCGTGCAGCATTAAAACCGCGTCGTCAATAATCAAATTGCATTTTTCACGAACCGTGAACCGAATGTATCGTCGATGACGAAAGTGCTAAGTGGGTTTTCATTACCCGCCCGAGACCGTTAATCTGTCGCATTAATCTGTCGTAATTAGTGGCGGCTCCTCGATCCTCGAGTACCTGGGGATCCTCGTGGCACGACCACGTGTACTGCCAGCCCGTCGAGTTCGCACGTACGAACGATCGACAAACGAGCCGATTGTTCGCGGGGCGAGCGGGATTCCACGCGATAGCGACGACGGCGGTGGCGGAGGGACAATGTCCATGAGCAGGTCGAAAAGGTTTCCAGACGGCGATTTATCGGTGGATCGAAGGGCGGGCAGGTGGACGGCTGCCAATCGGGGATGTCGCAATTCCAGCCGCCCGTTGCCGACACGCTGGAATTCTGCTCGAGGAATTACGCGAGAATTCTGTCGCGTGGGAATTCGAACACATTTTTTTTCTCCCCGCCAGCGTGCTTCCTTCATTACGAATTTCAAGCTTTTCTCGGGGTATTCCTGGGACCCGTGGCACGTACGGTTTCTTCGGTTTCTTGCGCCGGATTTTAATCGGCGTTGGTCCAAGATGACGTTAATTGTAAGTCTCGTGGCGAACGTGCCGTAATTGGTAGCCTTCTTGTATTTTATTTTTGGCGGGGTTCGATTTATATGCCTTGGGGTCAAGGTGCTCGTCAGTGGTTGATACGCGTTTTCGTTGAAAAGGTGAGATCCTCTTCGGGAATAATATGCATTTATGCGTGGAGGGTTACCATTACTCTGCTTCCTCCTCGAACGTTCAAACGGACACATTTTTCTAAAAGCATATCAGTAACATTGAAAGCTTCGTAAATCCTGTTCGTTTGATAGAAATAAAATGTTAACTATATATATCTCCGGTACTTTTGGTACGTTTTGTGCGAAACTTTTTATCTAACGAATTTTTTCCAGCCGTGTGATCTTTCAGTATTTCGTTACGAGCATAGTCATTGTTTCGAATGTTGTCGAATCGATCTGTTCGAGTGTAGTTTGGCTTAGCAAAACTATTTCGGAGTTACTTCGGGGACAACGTTGACCTGGAACATCGTGCAATCGAACGTTATGAGGGGTGGATTTGGGGTATATACACAGCTTTCGTGAAGACTAGCTCGGACCGCTTCTGAATAATTTAAGATTACGTCGGTTAATGGAGACGCAAGTTAATTGAGATTAACGTTAATTAATAGGGGCATTGGGAGCTTCGAAATCGGATAATTGGACTTCCGGATTCCAATAACAGAAACACATTTGTCTGTATTATTCAGCAAAGCTATCCGTACTGTCATCATTTATCTTTGATGTACACAGCACCCTGCTCGACGCAACAAAGTGCACAGCTGTAAAATTGTTTAACTCGATTGACAATAAATTGAATTCGTCTCTACTTCGTGCAACAGTAAACGATATCCGTTCGCAATTAAGGTATCAAAGAATTTATATTGCATTCAACTAGAAAAATAATAAATTGGATTTGACACGGAAAGCATGCAATGCATTGAATCTCCATGTAGCCCAATTCAATTAAATCAAAGTCATTACAATATTCTCGAATTTGCTATATCTATTGTTTCTAATCAAAATTTCTGAAACACCTGTCGTAAACACTAACTTATCAAATCTAAAACCACGAAGGCGTACATTTTCAGAAACGTCCCGCACCGATAGCGCACTCCTTCCTTCGTACAACTTGGCGAACATTTTATTTCACTTCTCCATGAATCCACAAAGTATCAAAGCCTCGATCACATCTTCCACGACTCCCGCGATCCGTCAGGATCCATTCGTTTTATTTCAAGTCACAGTTTTAGTCAGACTCATCGTCCCCTCAAGCGCGCCTCTCACGCGTCGCTCTTCCATTTCGCCTCCCTTTTACGCGCTTTTACTTTCAGACTCCAGATTCGACATCGATCTTACGATTCCGCTGTGAAACGCCGCCGAAAATTTGATTTCCAGCTACGAAACTTATCCAGGCTACGATCGATCTTTCACCGGTAACAGAACGTCGTTTCTCATCCTTTCCCGCCTGTTCGTTCCCGATCCCCGTTCCTCTTTCTTCCGTCAGTTTATCGTTCGCCCGGGCTCCGGGCAATTCCTCGTTCCGCGAACGCGAACGTCATTCACGGGACCAGGAATATATTTGTGTATATTTCTCGAAATCGATTTGCCTTCGCTTCTGAATATTTTTCACGGATCCCCGAGCACTTTGCGAGCCACCTATTCCCCGTTTATTTCTCGCCGGTCGCTCGCGTCCCCGCCGCCCGGAAAAATGCAAAACATCCGCGCGATCGACGCCGGAAAAATGAACGGCATTCTTCAACGGTGTAAGCACGGGAAACGTTTACGCGATATGGAACGGGGGACGTTCGTTTCGCTTCTGTTTTCCTGTCGGCCGTCGATGCCAATGATGTGAGTGATCCGTGGAATCGTTATACTCGTTTCGACGCGATTCATTGATTTTCTTTCCCATTCGACTTCAACTTCCACCGTCGGCGTGTGCACCCACGGGGCGCGATAACGCACGTGAATATTTCATTGCGATCCAGCACGCGCGTCCGTGGTAAAAAGCGAATCGATGGGATACCGAACTGCGGTAAATATTTGACAACGGAGAATAATTTTTGAACGCGCGTCAAGTTATGGATGTGTATCGTTAATGGCGAACACGTGGTTGTTGCACGATCGACGCTCGATCAAGTTCGTTTTCGATCGTAGAGGTGCGGGTACTGTTTCTATACAGCACGAGGAATGATACAAGACTCACTGTCGATCCGCATGCTTGCACTCTTCGTCGAAGTTTCCACGAGGAGTTAGAGAACTGGAACAACCGGAAAGAATCCCGAACTTTCCGTCGAGTTCATCGGTGTACGACTTTAAACCGCGCTAAACATCTTGCTCGTTAACCTTTTAAGGGCAAGTGTACTTCGCCCTGCTAGTCGACTCCGCCGTGAAACGGAATATGTTCGCACGGTTTGGTCTAATTGATGCCCCAGTTACTGTGCCCCGTCGCGTGTGCTAATTTTAATGCTAATTTCGAGAAGCAGAGTATGTTTATTTGATGCATTTTAATTGAGACGTTTCTTCGTTGGCTGTTGAATAAATCATTTCCCGGCAGGGTGTATCGTGGATTTTATGGTGATTCGTTCGATTCCAGGTGAAATATTCGCATTGCGTTTAACATAACTATCTACTTTCACTCAATTTCCCCTAGCCTTTCGTAGCTTTGCTTTCCGATATTTAGTATATTAATAAGTGTCCGCTGATTTTATGCTGATAACAGGTTTAGTCGTATAATGAATAGTAATTGCAATAAAATCAGGAAAATTGTGTATGGTTAGTAAGAAAATACTTGGTTTTGTTAAAATAAAAATGTTATATGTATATACGTATAACTGAACTATATGCATATTAGAATTGAGAAATGTTTCGTTCTTCAATTTTTAAAATAAATCCTGTGCTATGAAATGATAATTAAACACTATATTTTTCATTTTTATATGAGAATAAATTACAACTTTTACCGAATTCTTAATTATTTTCCGCGTGCATGCCTGTATTCCTGTAAAAGCTGCGCGTATGAAAGCACATATTCTGAATACCTCGGTTAAAGGATTAGAGTTCTCATGTACACCCGTTAAACCAAGCTGTCTAATTACCCTCGAAATCACGCTTTAAACCCTTTTCAAACACAAGCTTGATTTTCACCGTCCAATTACACTGCAGACCCTGTTGACCCTTGTAGCGGTCTGAATTTATAAGCTAAACGCAAAATTGTAGCCGACTCGAATAGTCTTAAGTTGCACTTTGAATGTTGAATAAATTTTAGACAAATTAGACCAAACACCGAGTAAAATTTCGAAGATTTTCATATCGACTTCTTTCGATTTGATTTGTTCGTTGAAATTTAATATCTAGAATTAATAGCAGAAATAAACTTGCACTGTATTACGATTTATATAATTATTACCAACTACACATACATATATTAATTCATCGTGCAATCGTTATACATAATTGCAAGGGAAAGTGAATGTGTTCGCGGAGATGAAGTCATGATGCCTCTTTACAGCTGGCAAATCGTGGTGAGAGGGAAGTTTTAGATCTTTAGGAAGACCGACAGAAAGGTAATGTTAGAGTGTTGAAAGAACAAAATAAATATCCGAGTTGTCTAAACGAAAAGTTATCAAAGGAGTGTTAAAACTAAACCGTTTCATTTTTCATTTGGTAATTGACCACCAGAAAATGACTATCCATTTTGTGAGGAAATACTATCTCCAAGACAATGTCGGAAAATTGTCTATTATAGAAACAGGAGTAACTATAAATAGGTACATATCGAGTCGGGTACAACATTACAAATTTGATTTGACAAGATCAATAAATAAGATAATTACTTATGAATTTTCCACAAATTTTGCCAACCTTTTTCATTCCCACAATGTATTAATGTGGGAACAACTTGTTACATTTTTCATCCTAGAATTCTTTTATCTTTCATCTATTCTTCAACAGAATTCACCATACCAAAAGAAAAAGTAAAATAACACAAGACACCTTTCATAATGAACCTTCGAATACCACAAACCAAATTCCAGCATTACAAAGCAGAAAGTAAAAATCCATCCGTAAACTGTTTTTGTACATCGAGAATCTCTGACCATCGTTCGAGATTGATTCGTGCATCTCGCGAACGAACGATCGCGAACGATCGAGAGAATCGTCTAGACTCTAGACGGTCAGATTCGTGGGCAGAATTCAAGGTTTCCGCCTCGTTGTGTCCGTGAGAATTAGCATGAGAATGGTGACCAGGTCACTGCATCGTGGTTCGCTCTTGGTAAAGATATTTCTTTCCGTTTCTTTCTCGATTTTTGTCGACTGGTCCCGAAACAACTCGGACGGATCTCGTCCTTGACACGTAAACGCTTACTCACTGCACGAAATTTCCGCGGCAGACTGCAATCATCCTCGTTATCCGCTTGGCATCGTGGCGGATCATGACACCGACTCTCAGCCGACTCTTCTATTTTATTTATTGACGATAAAGAATGGTACATACGAGCGTCATCTGCATCTGCTCAACTAGAAAGGAATCGTCTTGAATGTCAAATGTAACTGGTTGGTCAGTGTTTTTTTTATGGGAAAAAAAATTTTTCGCAAATTTACAATCGCACGTTTTTCAAGATTTATCGTAAAGGTATATTATCTCTTTTATTTTGTATTATTTGAAGTGCCTTGAGTTAGTAAAAAAATTTGCGTAGAAAAATATATTTTATACGTATGGGTGCTGGAATTAATGGCATCCACTTTCTCTATTTTAAGATGTCCGGTTTATATAATATCGAGGATTCCTTTTGCCTGAATTCAAGATAACGGTGGGTAATTTATTTTATGAAAGAAATTTAAAATATTTGGAAAACAGCAATTTGACTGTTCAATTGTTTCAAATATACAACTAAGTGTTAATTGTCGATAATCGTGTTAAGTAATGTGGGGTGCTTGTAAAATGAACGTGTTTAAGTTGCTATATTTTACCGTTGTAATCAATTCGCCATGCAGAACAGGAGATTTATTGTATTGCTATAAATTACACAGTGTGAGATACAAAGTTAAAAATGTTGCATTCAATCCTTGGAGAAGATTATTATGAATGTGCCTTGCAGAGAAAGAGGTAGTTCCTCTTACTTTACGCATAAGTATATGCCTTCAGTTGCCCATATACTTACAAACGTCCTGATTCAATGGCTAAAATATTTGCCATATTCAACATGTATTATCATAAATTGCCGTGTTGTTAAATTCTTTACATACCATGTAGCATTATGTAACGCGAATTATATAATAATATTTATGTGAATATAGCATAAAAAAAATCTATATCTCTGAAGTAGAAATGAAAGTATTATTATCGATAGCGTAAGGACAACAGTGGGTATTTCTTCAAATACGTATTCTCTGTTCCAAAAAATAAAATCGGATACAAATTTTGTTGTCTAATGAAACTATTGTCCAGAGAAATAATCCACATTCAAATACTGTTAAAATATGAATATTTAAGAAATTCGAATTATTCCAATTGAGAAACAATATTAAGCTACTCATAAATCAGTGAATATTTGAATGTTTCAATGATTATCCGAGTGACGTAGGATATTTCGAGATGTTCTTCGGGCACTTCGCTAGAGCTTACACTCTACACTGTTATGCGTTATAATCCTCATCTATTTTAAATGTATAACACTCCTGCTTCCCGGCGATAAACAATGGATTACCCATGCATTAGTTAACCACTTAAATACCCGATGCCGGTGTTAGTGCATTACCTTTTCCGCGGGGAAAAAAACACGACGGCATTAAAAGGTATCCTAGAAATATACAATCCGTGCATTTCATTATTCGTCAGATCTTAAACTGTCCAATTCTCAACGGCTATTTAGCAGAATGTTGAATTAACAATTAAATCACTCAATTATCGTCGCATCAACCGTTTTCCTTTCAATTTTCACATTCCAACCAGCTACGTTCTCCGCGAACAATAATCGTCCTCTGAAGTCCCTTCTCCCCTGCCCTCATATCGCGAATGGCTCCCCCGTACAAATATAATTACCATCGGCCCTTCTTACCAAACAAAAAACCATTTAAGGGAATCACATCCCTCTACTTCAACCCGTCGCAACGAACAAAACAAATAAATCCTTCCGCGAAAGTAAGCGGGACAAAGCGCATTCAATCGCATCCCCTTCAATATTTCCACCGACTTCGCGACATACCCTTTCACATCGCCCATCATATCGAGACACTTTTGTTCAGCGGAGACCGTACCCCCGTGAAAATATTTTCACGCGTAGCAGCTCTTATCGATCGAAGGTCGGAGTCGTGCGGCGCTGAATATCGCGGCACGGCAATTAATTTCGTTGCGGTAATATTTCACGTTTTTATGCGTAGAGCAATCGTGACGATGGCGAAGGTTCAAAGTTGAAAATGTATCTAAGAAAGGGCAAATTTCGTTCGCTTGGGAGCATTACTTTTTTCGTCACACTATTCGCAGCGTTCAACGTTCACGTGGTATTCGGCGTAAGCATTGTCAGCAACAAATTGGTAGCGAGGACGTAACATCTTCGAATGTGTGTGTACTTTATAATTATCGTACAAGAGTGTAATTATATCTCATAATTAACTCGAGCTTCCATTTTTTATATTACGATTACGTTATGTCGTCGACTACTATTATGTCGTGCAATACTTCACGTGGATGTGCCCCTTGTTTTGTTTGTGCTTCAATGTTTAATTAGTTTAGAGTTCGCCTTCGTTTTGCATATTGTATCCGCGAACTCCGTTACCCGTGTCTTTTCGTTCTTCATTAAATTGAAACGGCTCACTGTAAAAGAGAAATGGATTCTCGTATCTCTGTTGATTTATATTTAATACTCTACAATCCAAATCTTTCAACCAGCGCTACAGCTTAACGGCCTTCAGATCTTTCATATTATTCTAACATTTACTCCACTCGACTCCAATTATTCGTGGACCTCACAGAGCAATGGAATAAGATAAATAGCTTGCACGTCGGAAAGATAAATAATACCAAAATAGTATTAATCAAATTATAGCTATTATTAAAGAAAAGAGTTGCAGAAGGTAACGAACTTTGTTACATTTTTGTCCAATTGAAAGTAGCACATGAAAATAAGCAATAGGCGCAATCGAAATATACTTTCACGTTTATCCATAAACATATCATAAACAAAAAGAAATACGTAGTTTCCTCGTGAATCACACCTTACGCGAAGGTAAGATTAGTTAATTTACCCGACAGTTTCTGTCCACTGCATAGAATTAACAGCCACGACAGGATTGCATGTTTCACATCTTATTATAATAGTAACGCCACAATTTGTACAGATTCTGTATAGGACCTTGCTTTCAACTGACGGCGGGATAAGTGACGAACGAAAAACGGGAAACGCGTATCGCGTTCCATCCGCTTTAACTTCTAATTACCGGAATCCGTGGTGCGAACGGCCGCTGATTCGAGCACGAGTCAATTGCACGCGAATCCATTGTATGTTAAACCGCTAATTGTCCGGTTCTGGGTACCATGCGCAACCAGTTTTACGGGTGTCTTCCACTGGAGACCATACGTTGTCCCTCTCTGTGACCCTATCTTTGTTTCGATCTTCCCAAAGGGAAAGGAACAAGAAGACGTGGCTTCCTGGAAGGCCGTTAACATAATAATAACATTTACAGCAATGACTTGCTTTACATGCGAGCAGTTACAAGTGAAAGATTTCTTAACCGAGTCTGTAGACAAAGATTATTACGTAAATCCCTGGACCCCACTGGAAAATTCAGATGATATTTTAACATTTATAAGAATTATTTAACAAGGATAATTATGGTACGAAACACGACTATTTTCTGAGCGACGGTGAATGATACTGTTCTGTCCAGCAAAGTCTTATATAATTTTCTCCGGTGTGCAACTCGTCCTTTCTCCAAGCCGTCCAAGGCGATCTCCAAGGATTTCCGGACGACTCACAACAAATCCAAAACGAAAATGTGACCATTTTCCTGTGGCGCAATATGTACAAAAATGTTACGTGTCCTTTGGTTGAAATGGATGGGCCAATAAACTGCAAGTCCTTGTTCCAATATCTTCAAACGATTTTAATTTATGATACTATAATTGTCAATGATAAGATATTGGCTGAGCGAAAATTAAGTAGGAAGCCGCGACGGTCCTTGAAGTGATATATCGAGTAACCTACATGAATGGGAACACTCCACGATCTCAGGGGGGATTTGACCTCAAATTTTATGAACCACAGTCCTACTTCAAACTGTGTTGCAATCGATTTCCTCGTTAGCATGTAACAATACATAATTAGTTGTGTAAATGACATTCCACTATTTATCATGCTGTTTGACTTGTTTTTCATTATGATTAATTGTATCTTTGTGTTAAATCCGGCCCGATGTATTTAACAATAAGTCACAGTCGCGAGGACTGCGAATTAAGAAATGCCATTTTACCTCGAATTCCGTCGTTCAGATTTCACTTTCACGATTTTCCGCGACACGTCGCGACATCGTGATGTTACGGAGATCAGAATGTTTAATCCGTTTCGACAGAATGTCTCGTGCAACTTCTTATTAAATCGGTCTAGATAATAATCACGCTTCTATCGTGTGAATTTCTTTTCTTCGTTTCCATATACCAAAAAGGTGAAAGATCGTGTTCCATCGCTCAGGTTGGACCATGATCCGTAAGAAATAATACGAAATTACCTCCGTTCTCAGACTGGTCTGTTAAAGTTTGTGCAGTAACGAAGATTGCATCCGTATCATCCGTCTAAGTCGGCCAGTGGTCTGATCTGCCTTGGATAAGACTGATTCATTTTATTGTGACACGATGTTTTTATGCTATGCTCCTTGAGATGATGCTGCGAAAAATTCTCATTTTTTTACACTGCTATATGACTATGTCATAAACGACACGATTGATTTCCAAAATTATTTGCATTTCCCTCCCAAAAAATGGAATCGGAAATATTTGAACAGGGATACTATTCAAATACGGTTAGTTTCTTTTCACTCGGATAATAAGAAGTTCATTCATATTCATGAAATCCGCGTCGGTAGTTCCACAAACATCTGCGACCATTCAGAAGTACAGTCCAATGCACGCCGTTCAAAGGAAAAATGTCAATAGACGCGTTCAAGGATACGAATATTTTAAACACATGACTGGCACAGCTGTAATCGGGAGGCTGATTCCATCATGTGAAAATTCCTCGCTACAAACGCGGGAGCATAGAGATCATCTTTGACCTCTCCTTTTTGTTTAAGTTAATTAATGGGCGTGTTGCAACTTGCTTATTCTTGAAAAACATTTGTTTAAATATGCATAACGAGCGTCGCAAGCACCTCTCATCTCTCTCTGTGTTTCAATAGAATCTACCTGATTTTTCGGTGATACGAAAAACAAATATATTGTGCCGTAACGCTTCGTGTACCGATTTATTTTATACATTGCGATACGATTTAATGTGTACATACTTCCTATCTTATTAGAATTTAGAAATCAATACTACCGATCCCAGACAGAGATTGTTTCTTTGCCGCGCGAGATATTACACCTACTTGCCCAACTATTCGCGATTTTTGTACAAATGTGTGTCGATAATTTTGTTAAAACCGAAACGCATCGTGCTCCATCGAACGAATGAAATAATTGCCTCGTAAACTTAGGCTTGTGTGCAACGATGCGGAAGTCAAGAGCTGTTAACGATATTTTACAACCGTGTATCCGCGCGTTATCGTTTTTACGATTCGTGTGAATGTTCCTGTTAATGTCATAAGTCCTTCGATGCACACGGAGCATCTTCTTAAACGGTCGGAAGAGTTTCCGTTCGTGAAAGGCTTCGATTATAGGGGCAATGCATCCGAACACTTTCACCACGCTGCTTTTATCCAGGAAGATTCCTCGGTACCCGAACGATCCAACAGAGCGTATTATGTAACACCGATTACGTTCGGTCATAGTAAACGCCCGGAGATGAGATCACCGATTCGTGTAGCTAGAGAGAGGAAAAAAGAATACAGTACAATGGATACTTAATCGTTGGAAAGTCGCAAGCAATTATGAAACACCGTGCCCCGTTTGTCAAACGTTTAACACGCAATCGATTGATTGGCGGGGAAGGTCGCCCGTGAAACGCACGTATCTATTGTACAATGCTGCGAAAACAACCGATTTATCAATCGATCGATCTTGTTGTTGTCATTCAACAGCTGCACCGACCCCTTGATGCAATTTTTTAAAAGGCGAAACGTCATGCCGGCCTCCCGACTTATGCATATGTATAGACGTTACATAGACGCGGACTTTCGAATTGTATTGCGGCCCATTTCGTTGGCCGCGTCTACGATGAAACTGTTGTCACGTTTGTGCGACGGACGTGCGCCGTTTGCACGCGATGACAAATCGCGAACACAAGAATATCGAAGCGGTCCAATTTTTTGTTTCGCGCGCACCATTTGGCGCTCGGCGTTGTTGAAACGAATACCTGCGTGTAACACGCTTTTTCGCCGGTTCGTTGTCCACGTGTTTTGCCACGATTCCCAGCAACATCTTCGTTGTTCTTTACTTCAGGGCACCGCGTTCCAAATTTTCCTGTCCGATTGGTATTGAAGGTGAGGGTTATCCATTGAAGTAAGAGAATTATGTCACGTTATTAAACCGGTGCATTTACTGCTACGACTGAAATGATGATCACTATCGAATCTTTAGATTTGATTATTTAATTTCTCGGACCATTCCGTTCATAACTTGCACGCGGTGCACCGTATAGAAACTGCTGGCATACGCGTGAAACGAAAACTTGGCTCTATAAGTTTTCTTAATTATTGGAAGCTGCAACTAGAGAGCCCGTTCTCGCGTATAGTAACCATAAAGCCCAAGCTGTTGGGACCGATGAATGTAAACGAGCACTGGAACGTGAAATGTACTGACCAGCAATTTCGGCGAACAGTTTTTATTACTACGCGGTAACGTGGGGTTTTTAAAAACAACATTTTTCCCAGCGGAACTAATAGGGCCGGGGTGAGCGTGATCCATTTGAAGCCCAGAAACTTCATACCGAAACCGGCATCTCTGTTCATCGCTTTGTTCATATATCCGGTTGCTCGCGTTGCAACATTTAAACGAACGGGATGATCCTGTGACTTGAACCTACCGCAGCAACAAATTTTCTTTGCCGGTCCGAAAAAGGAGAAAAACGAACATAATAATTAATATCGGGACAATAATTAATATTTCGTCCGGACAATTCTCCAACCTTTAATTAAAGGTTAATCCATTATCGCGCGTGAACCACGTTTGCTGATCTAACAATAATCCAATTAAAACTGAGCAACACGGTAACGAAGTGCGCGATGTTAAAAGCTACAACGACTATTGCATAATTATCGCACAACGCTAAATTAATTAATTACCAGCGTCGAGCCTCAAACCAATTCAAGAGTCGGGTCGCGCAAGCTCTTCCAACAATTCCATCAAAACCAATCGCGACACCTAATCGCCAAACTCTTCACCCCCCCCCCCTCCATAGATACGATCCAAAAAAACCACCAACAATCGTCCCCGTGACCAGCGACATCCCATTCCACCGGGGAGGTTAACGACCGGCAACGGCTACCACAATTCATGTAATTTCGAGCGTCCGCAGGCTTCGCCCATAAGCTAAGCCACGCTAATCCGCGAAAGTAGGCCGACGTGCATTAGCGATAATCGCGGTGCCGGGGTGTCGCGCAGTGACCATTCTAGAATGAAACATCCCGTACACCTGGCCGATACCGGCGGGAGAACCACAATTACCGGGGTGCACGGGGCGCGCACCTGTCCGCCGCGTTGTCTCGAGACCAGAAAATGAGCTCGAAACGGCCGGACACTCTGCCCCGATTGGCGCGGGGCAGAACGTAAAATCGTTACCTTGACTGGACCCGAACACACGTCGCGAGTATGGAGATGCCTCGGGGGAAGTAGCGTACCCGCCTTACGGTCGCCGATATTTCAGGAGAAAGTGTTGTTACGCGAGGCCGGTGAAGTTTCGAGCAACGGTATAACCGGATTCACGTGGCACGTGAACCTGTAAGAATGCAGCTGCACAAAATTACGCAAGTCGGCCGAATGTAGGGCGGTGGTTGGACAGGGGGAGGATTGGTCCCACCGTTCGAATTTCAGTCGATTTGAGCGTATTAACGTCTTGTCTGACGCGTGTCACCTCTCGCGAGGCATCGCACTTTTTACCATAACGGGCGTATCGTCGTCTGTCACGGGACATTCCGCTAGAATCTGCTGAAGCGACGATCTGTACGCAAGACATTGATAGTTGAACAGTTATTTGTGCATATACCAGGTAGATGGGTAGCCAGCGGTTTGTATACATTTTTTTATGTCGAGAATTGATGACATTTGATATAAAGAATTTACTGTGGTATATATCACACGCGTTTTAGCCGTAATATTAATAATAATAATAATAATAGTACCTATTAAATTAGTTTATTACATTTCATTCACAGCACATACGAACAGTATATATATACTGTTGGGTATAAACTTATACCCATATAATTTTTAAAGACATTTCTATATCTCGTAAATTGCAAATCATGATCAACTATCCACTAACGTCAAAGACAACGGTTCTAAATCATTCTCCTCTGTCCAACAATCCCAAACAGCTGAAGCATTAACTGTCTATTCCAACGCATAGTGCACGACAATATCCGCAAGCTCCTCGTTGTTGATTACTGATTACGGAAACTTGTTTAAACTTGGCAAAACTAAGTTGTCATCCGTAACATGTGGTCCGTAATCAATGCGACATTAAAATCGCCGTTGTTAGTGCTCAGAAACTGCCGCAGCTGCGATTTACGACCGAACTCCGCGTTTATTCGCACCAAACACCCCGGTCGTCAGCGATAGGCACCCCCGATTTCCAAATCGTCGCTTTCAGCGTATGAAACTCGAAAGTGGTTTCAACCTGGTTTCACTGTTCCACGATAGTAGCTGTTCTCGGCGCAGCGGTTGCGGCTTTAGAAAAAGCACGCGGCCCTCGTAATTCCAGCGGCGGTGGCAAGTACCCGCCGCGACCATGCTGCGAGGCTTTGTTCGAACGCAACGAGCCTCGAAATTTGGCTACTTTCTTCGAGGCGAGTCCCGTGCAAGGAGCTGCTAATTGCAACGAGTTGACACAGTTCGCACACGAGAGCGAAAGTGGGGTTTAATAGGCGGATGAAATGTAGGCTGGCGCGTGTGTGGGCTCGATTCGGCGAGTGTTGATGGTGCTCTTTTGTCGTAATTTGCGTTCCCATTTCGCGGTTGGCCGTTTTCTGGAACGGTCCGGCGCCGTAAAATGACTAGATTTCGAAAGTCATTTGCGACGTTCATTGCACCGCGGGAAAAACAGGAAGACCTTTCATAATAATAGCATAATACTTGGTTGCACCGACATGTAATAGAGAATCGGTTGTATTATTTATTTAATGGTTCCATTTAACCCTGAATCGAACATTAGTACAACCTTGTCGCGAACATCTTCTTATGAACTAATTGGACTTGTGTAATCGCACGAATATTATAGAATATTTGTAATAGTGAATTCGGAGTACAATTTCGATGCCCACACCGGACTGCACCTTTTGAGGCACAGCGCTTGCGAGATACTGTTTTAAAATCGCAGGCGATGCTCCCTGCTTTATCATCGATTCCAGTTGACGGTCAGTCGCCATGAGATAAGAGATCCGATTATGGAAAATTTCTGCCTCTGTGACTTCCCCTTTTGTGCGCAGCAACAACGTAGAACAAGCAACTCGGACCAACCCGGTCGATCGCGATCGGCTCTTCGAATAGAGTAGTCACTGGGAATTCGTTTCTTGTTTCGTGCCGCTAACCGTACAATCGTCGTATCGATTGTTCAGTCGAATCGACAGCGCTGAATTTAGGATTGTTTCGTTGCCTGGCTTGCCGGTTCCGCCTAGCAATTAGCTCCTTATTGATGACCACGGCCGATGGACTATCGAGTAATGGATTACCGCTGTCCACGAATATTTGCGAAGCTCCTGGCGCGGCGCAGCGGCGAAGATCCTGTTACGCTTTCAATGGATTTCTGCCGTTCCTTTTTTCGTTGTTTATTGTTCTTTCGAAGCGCATTGGCGAGGAATTATTTTCCTCGTCGCTCGAGTCGTTTAAGATCGGAGGTTCATTTCGGAACGATTTTAAAAGTATTTCGTTGAACGGGCAGAATTTCAATCTTCTGTGACGCAATGGACGGGATTTCTGTCGATGGGAATACGTGATGTGCCATTCCGTTGATAGTTTCCAAAATTTAATATACAACACAGAAACTTAGGGAATAGACGCTAAATATTTGTTGCGATACAATTTCCGCTTATCGTTCGAATGTATTATTAATTAATTTCGCCGCGCTCCGCGAACGCAATATCGTGGACGTTGTAGAATAGCTGGAAGCATCCCGACGTTGATCAAAACGAAAGCTAATAACCGAATTCCACTCCATCGTGCACTAGGTTTTTCATATTGCCGTTATACGCCGAAACGTTGCATTCAAGTTCCAGAAACAAACGCTGGTATGCCGGTTGCAATGCACCACTGCAATCAACTAAATAATTCCGCTGGAATTCAGGTGAATTAAATTAACAGTAGGAAAATACTACGCGCGTGACCTACATTTCTATGACGCATTTCGCTGAAAACAATTTCCAATGCTGTACAGCATCGAAACGTTTTTCCGCCCGTCCGAAAACATTCTGCAATATTGATCGAAACGCATCGTGCATTATACGGTGTATATTTTTTGTCGTTTCTTTTTTTCGCAACGTTATCGAATCCAATGTAACTGAAAAGCGTCCTCAACCGAAAGGTTTCGCAACAATGGCACGTTTATCGACGGGGATGAATTCAATTAGAAGGCGAACAAGCGAGTTGCGAATGTTAATTTTGCATTCATAATGAAGCGGCCGTGGAATAGAATTTTGCGTGACGAAACCGTTTTGCATCCAGTCGAATCGAGTCCATCGATTCATCAATTTATTTACAACGAATCGTCGTGTAGAGGAATCGTCGTTGACGATGACAAAAACGCCTTGTAACCAAATCGCTTATTCCGTTGTTTGTTCATGCTAATGGAGCCATAATGGAAACGGGGGAAATGGAAAATGGATCGACGCGAAACGGTCTCGGGCAGAAAGCAGGAAGAAAAAATATGAAAAAATTCGGTTCGCCACGAGCATTCATTGTTTGTTGCATATCAAGTCTGATTAATTAATTCGAGCTGCGTTTTCGTTTTTTGCGCTCAGTGCTCTGGCTTTGTGTGTTGCATTTCGCACACCTCTGACGTGTAAGAATATTTAAGGGTAAATATCAAAGATTAGTTTCGACGTTATACGTATGAAATATTGATATTCTAATACTCGTTCGTGCAAATGTATGTGCAAATTCGCCTATCTAAACACGTTTTAAAAGTATAAACAAAATCTTTTAGGCGAAGTAATTTTCCACCGTTTGCAATGAAATCGTCACCTTGGCCGATTTTCATTAACAATAATTTCCTGGGACTCGCGAATATATCAAAGGAAGTGTTTGCGTCTAAAAATGTATAGGGCACGGCGTCGAAGCCAACATTCCTGAAAATTAGAAATATCCAAGCACATTCGTGAATCGCGCTATGTACACGCCCGGCACGATAAAAATGTCGCTCGGTCCCTCGAAGCATTTTCTATTTGACAAATATTATATAAAAAGAAGTTCAATTATCTCGAAATGTCACTGCGCGATAAACCCATCAGCTGGAACAACGATTGCACTACGTCCAACAAGCCCAGAAGCAAGATAAATCGGCAACCACTAAACGCAAAAGAAATATTGCCTGCCACGCTATTCAATTTGTATGCAATGCACGCTTAAGTAGATGCGTTACCGCCTTGAGTGTTGACCATTACACGGCATTCTCCCATTTGTACTTACAGTTTGGCTCGGTGCTTTTCCTCTTTCTAGTCTTCTGCAACCCCGAGTGCAGCGTGTCAAGGCTAACAGAGGCCAACGACGCGGCGCACCGCGTGCCAGAATCGCCTAGCTGCAAGACTTCGATCGTTTATCGTGGTTTTTGCAACCTTTGCGGCTCTCTCGCCGAAGAGCGAATGGGAGAAAAAGAAAGGGGCCAGAGGAAGTTGATCCAACGACTTGTGGAATCGCTTCAAACTTGCACGGCAAACTCGTGCGTCGCATGTCGCTGAATTATGTAATACGCTTTTATTCCTCGTAAAGAGTGCCGATACTTGATAGGGAAAACGGCGTGCTTCTGGCGGGGCGATTTTACGCACAGATAAAGGAATTATTGCGCGGTTGCAGGCGAATAATAATGTTTGTAACAAGTACGAATATCTGTATATGTATATTGGAATAACACTGTAAAGCCTAAGGGAGGATGAAGGGATAACCACAAGGTTTGAAACTTTATTAGCATGTGCACGTCTAGTAACATGTGTTCGTGTTTAATTATAAAACATTATAAACATTATAAACAAATGAATTGGATATCGAGTTTACTGCGAGCGAACTGCATTTGAGTGTTCTAATTGTTGTCAGGGGTTGTTGAAGAACATTGAACCCCAGAAAATCAGGTGTTAGCATGTATGTATCTGGGCACCAAATGTAGTTCCATCCAGTTGACTCGAGGTCTTGTTGAAATAGTGAAAATCATAGATTATCGTACATAGCCTTATCCTGGAGCTGACTTACTTACTGGTTCGGCAGTTCAGTAATTTAGCTGTCATTAGGTGTTACTGTTTCTTTGCTCCGCGGGTTACGTCGCAACTATTACACCTCTTTTTGTATCATGCACCTCAAATCAACGTGTAACGATAGTTGGTTGCGATAATATAGCCTGGAACTTCATTTTCCTCGTATTTCGTATCAGATTTGTTCAATCTGTCAAGGGTGGTGGTTCATGGATGTCCAATCCCAAGAGTTCGAATACCTGTCCATTGTATCTGTACTTGTTCATTTCGGTTGCACCCCATGATTCCAATAGTAGATGCTATTTCAGGCATACGTCCACTGTTAACCATGTCAGTTGTCATATCAAGCACATCGTTCTCCCCTCAGTGCAATATAGTATTTCCTTGTTAGTGACTGAAAATTTCTCCTCTTTGTTTTTTAAATTTTCAAACCCATTGTTCATTTTCAGTAGTCAGCACTACCCACGACGTGTAAATTCTACATGAAGGTGATGCACACTTCTATACAATTAACTAGCAATTAATTACTGCAACGAGCATTGCGGTACAAGGAGAGCTTCATAGAGACCACAGCTGTGCACATACACTTAAAATGTTCACCCTTTCTTTTGCTGTTTCTTTCTCTCTCTCTAACTCTCGTGTTTTTACTTTCTCCGCTCAAGAATATAGATATTGCGAAAAGGTTTGCAGGACATGGAAATACGTAATGGTGAATGGTGATCACGCATTGCGACAGTCGTAGAAAAATGTAAAACGAATCCACCGTGTGTTCTCTATCGAGCTTACGTTGCAATTGAATAGCAGCAACGCTTGATCACCGTGCAAATTAGAAAGCGTAGTCCATCTGACGAGCAATGAACCTTATTCCCTCGGCGATCGCTGAAGCAAAAATTTGTACGTCTACATCTGCATATTTAGGCGTGTCGTGCACGACACGCAACACGAACAATCGTATTTCGATACAGCCAGAGAAATATCGAGCCGTTCGATACGAATTGTTTACGAGTGGCCGTAATTCAACAATACGTTTTACATCGATGACTTTACGTGAATTGCTTGCGACGCGGAATCGTATCGGCGCACGAGACCGTGCTGTTTAAAGCTTCTCTCGAATAAGCACAGGCACGCCTTGTTACGCGCCCATCTATAAAAATATGTGCATTCCACTGAAAATATGTATGACGCTGGAGCGTTGGAAACGAAGCTTTTGAAACGTACGCGCTACTCGTATGCTTATAGCTCTGGAGTCGTGGACAGCTACTCGAAATGCTGCGTTCGAGAATATTAATGATGTGCTGTGTTTTGATATTGGCACCGGTCCTTCACAATAGCTGGTCGATAACGTGCTTCGATAATGAATTTCGTTCCCGAGAAATTAAGCCACTTGCAGAATACCGATACTAACGTTGTATTGGAATTAGCATTGTTAATTTCAGTGCCAACAATAAGTTCATATTGTAAATGTTTAGTATGGATTCAGAAATCATTCTCTAATTTCGTTTCAAGTTCTAAGTTCTATAACTAAAAAAGCTACCAAATATTTGCTTCAACTTCTATCGCCATCCGCATTCTATCCATAGGTCCCTCACATATTTCCCAATTTTAAGACTAATGGCTTCACCTTTGCACACTGTCAATTTCAAACGCAAACACCTCGTTCACCACGCCTGTTCAAATTTAATGAAGACCTCGTAGAACAAACACAATTATATTATTGAAACGGCTGGATTAGCCTTAGACCCGTGGCTAGAAATTTATGAATCACTGTAATTTCTTCCGGCGTTTTCCAAAATTACCATTTCTCGTGCACGGGTCGTCGTAAGATATCGATTCGACCGGAGCCGGCCTCGGCTGGGAGGATTTTTAACAAGGAGAAAATTGCAGCAACGTCGACGGGCCGGTCGTCGTTGGTCGTTGAAACGGCACCATTTGTCGGCGGTTCTTCATTGTGCGCCGAAACATGTGCTATCAAAAGGTTCTTTATACGCCAAGTACGCGTGCAACGAAGAGAAGAACGGGAAACAGAAGGAATAGGTAGCTCTAGAGAGCGATGGAGTGAGAAAATCAGAGACTAACTTTTCACGCGTGCCACGCTCGCGACACAAACGCGACAGAAACGTTGGACAGATACGGGCCTGTGTGGACTTTTCTGCTCGTCCCGTGCATTTACAAAATTTCCTCGAGTATCGCGGAATTCTATCCACCTATGTACCTCAAAAGGATCTCCCGTCGTCGCTCGCGACCGTCGCCAAAGCGGCCACGAATTAAAGAACTGTTCGGGAAAGTCGTTTAGTGTCGTCGACGAATTGCGATATTTGGAAAACGATCGTCGTTTAGCGCAGAAAAACGCGGCGTTCGATACAATTAATCGTCCCGCGGTGTTGTACTGTATCAAATTAATGTATTGCACAAATACTGCTTTCGATACATTTGCACAGGTTTTGGCGAAAATTTCTTATTGTTTGCATTCTGGAGTGCACGTACTTATATTTTTCGAAGCGTCAATACATGTCTGTCACGCGCGAACAAATTTATGAGTAGTGCGCTTGGTTGTCGCTTAGTTAGTATGAAGGAAAACATGGAAATATATTGAAATCTTTTTCGAGTTTAATTTATCGGTAAATATTTTGTATATTACGTGCTTTGGATGTTAAAAAAACGGGGAAATGTATTATATTAATTAACTGTGACATTGCTTTTAAAAAGAATACCGTATTGGTGATAAAATTTTATTAACATTCTTACATTTATTAGGATAGATTCATTGGTATTATATTTATTCGATACAGTACAATATCGGCGCATTTATCAAGTAACAATTATAATGTTAAATGTGATGCGACTTATTAATTAAATTTAACAAACATTTTTCACAATTTCTCCGCAGTATTTTGTCGAATGAAAACGCGCAAGTACTGGTGAAATGTGGTCAGTAAAGTAATTAAATGGAGTAATGAATGGATTAAGCTGTTATGATTTTTTTTTCGGCTCTTTGCGTCTTCGTGGCGTTATCCAGGGGCAGTATCCCAATTTAACAAATGGGTAAAAAGTAAAACAGACAGTAAACAACTAATTCTGTTCCCTTGCAGCAAACCAGTTGATAACAAAAAGCTTTAGCCGGAAAACCTCGAAGCAGTTAAACCTTGTAGTAATTGCTCGCCTGACGCCCTCGAGTAATACTAGTCACGCAAGATTTATTTGACGTGCAACAGCGTAGATTGATGCTATCTGCAGAACGCGTTCAATTTATTGGTGTAGGCACAAATTTTTGGATAATTGGGTTGTTAGCTGCGAACTATATTTCACTTATTTATTATAACGAATTTACTACATTTCCGGTTATCCCTTGCCAAACGAAGGTTGGGCAACAATATTTTTATTAGTGTATTGAATGTTACGTAATAATTTTTATTTAAGCTTTTGTATCTTTGAAGTTAATTCATTTTTACAGATTGTCAATTAACCTATAACCGCAGATCAACTTCGTAATTAGTAAATTTTCAGCGTTTCTTTTACTGCGAGATTCCAGTTTGACACATTTTATACGCAATTTCACCAGCAAATTGACTTTCCAGATACTCATTTCGCAATACATTACTTTGATTGGAATTTAATCTCAATTTGCTTTGCCATATATTTATCCATAACGTCGGTGAACAAAAAACGTTTACAAATTCCGCTCGTACTGTTAAACGAACATAATTAAATATATCAGCTGAGGTTAGCAATATGTACAGTCAAGATTATCGTAAAATATCATCGAAAAATGCAGCGTTTTACTTCCGGCAAATAAATAACCCGCGTTCGTACTTTATAAATGAAAACCAATAGCTCCGCGGTTGCTCTTGGGAATATAAACTCATCTTCAAAATTCACATCAAAACCACGAACCTCGTCGCAATAATCACTTGAATTCTACATAGATTCTGCTTGCTGTTTCCTTTCCATAATCCCGTATTACCAAAACGTTCTGTCAGCGTTATTGATGCCACACATCGCGACGCCGACAATCCGGAGGCGTTAGAAATTCGCGGAAGAAAATCCCCAACCGTACCCCGTTCCGTCGAACATATAAACCGTTTCACCTCTCACCCCCGAAATATTCGAAAAGCTAATCAACTCGAGATCGTACCGCAGGCCCCAGCAAAGTCTTTACCTCGTAGCCCTCAGCCTTGTACCTTTCTTGCTCCCGTCAGCCAACCAAATCTCCGTTTCCACCTAACGCGAACAGTGCAACACTGAGAGTGCATTTCCTCGTAACAGCATCCACTTAATCCCGGCGTGAGTCGCGAAATCCCAGCTCGAGGTTTCCCTTCTTCCGCGCCGCGAAATTCATTCGTGTAAAATGGCCAGCGCGAGAAGTGCCGTAGCTGTGGAGGGTGCGCGGAACACCGCGACGAAATAATTCATGTCGAGAATGATATTCGGTAACGGCCGCTGATACTCGATGCCACGGCTCGATTGGACCCAGCCAGACCCAGAACGGTCAGCATTGATAGGCACGCAGGAGTTCTCGTGATTGATCGATGGCTCCCACCGGTGAGTTACGATCATTCCGGCCTGGCACTGTGTCGAGCGCTGCCCGTGGTGCTGCGTCGCGACACGGGATTGCGATTGCACATTTCTTTCGGGAAACTTCGTTTAATTGGCGAGCCGAAGGGGTCGGGGCTGATTGTTGATTTTAGACGGGAGATTCGCGTCAGCGATCGTACGGATTGATTCGGTTCATTGGCGGTGGAATGAAAGCAATGAGAGCGGAGAAAGCGTGAAGGCTTGCGAGCCCTTTAATTTTGGCGGTGCTGGAATGTAAGTGATCGAGGTTCGTGTGCTGGCTTAATCACTGTGAATCATTGAGATTCTTGTGAATCCGATATCGTGGGGGCTGTTATAGTGCTGTTTTAATGTATTTATTTTGCGCAACGCGATATAACGATATAACGCAACGCGTTATTTATCCTTCGATTTATCCTGATACTGTTTCAAACGTGAAAATCCTTCCGCGCGATGGACCCTAATCTCTTCCATCAGATCCACCGTTTCATTAAAACGCATCCGATTAACGAATAAAGTTCATTAACGTAAAATTGCAGGCGCATCACCGTCGTTATAGAAGCTCCGCCAACAACGAGCCCCCGGTATCCTCTACAATGTACAGTCTACATTAAGATAGCGTCGTCGACCTTTCCACTCTGCCGGCGGGAACACGCTTGGCCCCGCGACGATTCGCTGTTGGCCAATACAAAAAAGCAGGATGTGTCGCAAGGATGTCGCAAGGAGCTTGGTGAACACCACGAGAGGCGAGAAAGAAAGGATAACGAGTTCGATGTTCCCACACGAGAAATTACGACGTCGAGCAACCGTAATAATAACGCTCGGCCAGTAGGTGCGCGTTTTAATAATGACGAGAACGGTAATGGTCGACTTGCTTGATTGAAAATGACGGACCGTGGCTGTTGACATTATCTCTTGGCAATGGTGGTAGCAATTACTGTCGAGCGAACCGAACATCTGTGAGCCGCGTGGATAATTAATATAATCGCTCGAAAAATGTCAAATATCAAGGTTTCCTCGTAGTCGGTATATCAATTTTGTATTGTACATTGCATATCGAGAGTGATTCTTGTTGTCGAACACGTTTGTCTTGAACTTATACATTCAGATTTTATTTAATGATATTACGTGTTTCAATCGTTGTTACCAGACGCAATTATTTTCATTTAATTAGGACGCAATTAATAAGAGTCACATATACATCTCGCATTGTTCCGCTGAGAACCTATTGCAGACAGTTTGTTGTAATCGATTCCTCAATTTTGGAATGATGTGTTCATTCGCCGCATAATTTCGTTGTAGTTGCTCAACAGATTATGAGGTAGACGTACTTAGCTTCTTCCGGAAGAAAGTTGTTCCTAAGTAACACGAACTGAATACCGGTCTATTTGTAAATTGATTATTCGCGAATTATTCAAACATTCGTGTAATCAATGTTATTAGTAATTGCTATTCAGCTCATTGTTTATTGTTACACTGACTTGGCACAGTATTTATAACACACGTGTATGCATTAATACATTTTAGACAGCCAGTCTATTATCAGAACGTCTATTATCAGAACGTCTATTACGCGTTACTTTTCTAGTAACGCGTAATTCTTGCCAGAAATTTAGCAGGACAAGTCAATATATAAACTGCAATATTCCCGCTTGCAAACCCAATTATCTACTATCTTGTATTAAATCTAATTATCGCATAATATATTATTTCACTGATCGAGACACTTATCTGTAACGACATCAAACACTCAACAACCTGTCGCACGGGTAAAACTATATACCTTCAACTTCCTCCATTACACCTGCACGAGCGAAACTTATATAAAAACCAGCAGAATTTTCTTCGCGTTTAGTTGCACTCTTCGCGCGATTAAGCCGATCTTGTGTGTTTAAGTTTCACCGAACGCAAGGAAAAGCAACACAGGCGTGCACAGTGTTGGAAAAGGGACTGACGTTATCCATCCATCTTTGTGATACATCGTTACCACGTTACAAAGCGATTTACGACAATCAGACACTGGCATACTTTGAAAACGAATATTTCGCAGTCGGTCCAGTTGCCACGCAGGTATTGAGAACATTTTTTATTTCGTCTACCATGCATTGTCCGTGTTCCCCGATCGTTCGAAATCGTTTCTCGAACACCGTAATAGACCACCCAATTATTTCTGCGGCTTAATTGTCGCGAAACCACCTATTCACTGCCTTTTCGATTCTTTTTTCCTTCTGCAATTCTGTCTCTATCTTCTTGCTTGGAGGTTGATAAACGAACCTTGATAACGTGATCAATTATTTCGTACTACAATTAACAACGCACTTTGGATGTAATAAGAATTCTTTTTTCATTGCAACGCATGGGGATAGTACTTATCAATAACCACCATGAATATGAATAACCGTCTCAAAAAAATCAGAAAGATTTAATAACTTTAGGTGATAAAAATGTTCACGACACTTTTCAGGGCTTAGCATGAATTCACAATTTTAAACGGATTGAAGAAATGCGCAGAAATTAATAGCACGTCAGTTTTGTAGAAATTATTCTACACATTTACCAAGTTTTCTACGACACGATCACTGTCAAATTACTAAATGCCGAATGCAATTATCGAGCAAACTCAAGATCTATACATTCCACCGAGTATTCCTTCCCCTCCATAGTATTCGAACTCTATTGAAGATTCTACGTTTTTGATATCCAGAAACCTTTCACAGAATTAGAATAGAGTCCCCCGACATTCATGAACCATTCAAAGAATTCGCTTTAAAGAGCAATTCTTCAGCGATCACTCGAACCGTGATTCCTCGAGAACGGAAAGAAGAAAAGCGACCCAGCAGACTCTTCCTCGTTTGTTCGCGAGATGACGAGGCAAGTCTCATTTTTTCCACCATCGAACTTCCAAACAGCAACCCAAAGAAAGATGATGGATGACAGGTCCCTGTGAGTGGCTGGGTAAAATTTCGCGTGAAAACCAGCATCTGTATGATAAAAAGGAAGAAGTGGAAGAAAATGCCGGACGAAGGAAGATTCTATGGATCACGGATAATTCATTCGATTTCCCACTTTCTGCGTGCAATTAAAGACTTTTTCGCGTGCACTGGAAATCTCGTTCATTGTAACATCACTCTGAAATACGGATAGTAAAACAACGATCACAATGAACACTGTCCGAGATAGATTATGACCCGGTTAATAAATTTTAAATAACTTTGCTAAATCGATCATTGACAGAAACATTTATCGTGGTCTAACTGGCGTTTAAAAAGCAAACAAAATAAAAAGGATAAATTCAATTGATTAATCGCAACCTTTCTGCTCGTTATATTTGAATCGCAGCACTTTTACAACAATTCCATACGTTCCATACAGACCAGACAAACCAAACACCGCACCAAAAGATCTATCAGAAATCAAATTTAACGGCCTCTCAGTTATACCTCTCCAGTTACACCCCTTCGACTCATATATGTCTTTCGCAATTCATTTAACAGACAGCTTGAGGTTTATGCGATTGTCATGCGCTAAGCTCTGCTTAATCTTGTTGCAGGGTGACGAAATCGTGAAGCACCAGCGAACGATAATGATGGTAACCGCTGATCGTCGAAGTATGAATGAAGAGCCGGCGAAGCCAAAGGGGTTACATTAATACCGATCTCTTCGTACAATGGTCTATAACCAACGATAATCCGGATAAACAATTTTCGCCGCTGAATCGTCCTCTCACTTTCCACCTCGAACCGGTTAATACGCTCGGATAGCCTTTATCGGACGCGGAAACGTCGCCGAAACACGGCCAATTGGAAGTAGAACGACTTCTGGCTGGCAATTAGCCCACGAGACGTTCCCTGAACGTCCAGGGCAATTATGTTACTTGCATGCTGCTGCAACGTTCCCTCGTGACGACCGAATCGACAGACAGAAACAGGTAGGACGCATTATGCAATCGTCTGTGGAAGTACTTTCTGAAAAAAATGTTTGTAGCAATGAAATTAAAGGTAGAGGGAGTGATTCTGTTTTGCCGTTCGGGGATATTCTTTCACTTTGTCTCGAGCAGTTTACTGTTACATTTGTTCAATTAGTGTACGTTGGTTTTGAAATAAGAGAATTCGTACCGAAATGTTATATTCCGATGGACAAATGTAATTTGTTCTGTTTTATTGATTGGATCTCCAATAACTTAGAGACAGTTGTGTACGGCAATGGAAGAATATGTGCAAGTATATAACAGAAAAGAAATCGAAACGTAAAACGAGTTTGCGGAATTGAAACTGCCAAGTTATCTGGTACGATTCGATTCCAACAATGTAAGAAGTGTCATCCTCTATTTTCAGGCACTCCCTGCATTTCATGCAGTGAAAGGGAAACATATTCGTACAGCAAAAGTATACATATGCACATAATAAAGGGGAAATTAATTTTTTATACATGTTCGTAAGTATATGAAATATCGTAGATTATATTTTTCATGTACCTAATATGTACGCAATATTTGCATAATCAAGCGAAGAAACATAAACAACCATTAATTTATTTTATATTCCATATTGAAAGGAATGCAATCTTTATTGATTGTTAACAAATAACACAGTAAAAACAGAAATGTTCACCAACTGAATCGTTCTTGGAATTTCCCAATGATCCATGCAGAATTCCAATTGTTAACAAGATAAGTTGCACGATGATACATGAACGTGGAAAATTTACGCTTGAACTTTTCTCGTGTGAAAGATGATACCTTACAAATGTAAGTTCGAAACAGTTGGCGCATTAGAGACTTCGCAATATATTAAAATAAAATATTCCTGGTTAATAATGTAACAGGTGTGCGATAAATATACCAAGAAGGACCTCTCCCCTTTTCCCGTCAGACACTGTAATTCCATATAACTGATTAATGATGAATGTCTATGTAAGAGTCGAATGTTGCAATAATTATTCACAAGATCAACTTGTTTCTCATAGTGGTTATAATGTACATATATGAGTTCTTCTTCATTTATAAAGGTACATTTGAAAGCTATGACGTGAACCATTTGATTAATATGTATTACATGTACATACTTACATCTCATCCGTGTGAAGCTTGAAAATTAATTTGAAAACGATAGTCCCGAAATGGTTTTTAAGTAACTAAAGTAGATATCGCCTAGAATCGAAGAATCCAAGTTGTATTATCAGGTGTGCACGAGAACGAATCGTGCTCGAAGTAATGAAAAGGGCAAGTGAAACTATTTGGGATCGAGTAATTCCCATCTTAATCGGCAACGATACAGATTTCGTTTTCGTACGACCAGCCCTTATATCGTTCACTGCTCACGTCCAGCTACCTGACCTGTTTGCAGGATCACTTTTATGGCCTGCCTTTGCCACGATAAGCAAGTATATTAGAACAAAGTGGACGAATGCGTGAAACATCTGTTTCATTCAGCAAAAGTAAATGTATTTCGTGAACGTTTACCACATTTGTGACATCTCGAATTCTTAATATTAATAAATAACACATTTATTGAACCTATTAAAGAATAACAAAAATACTGCAAGATAATACAAGTAGCATTCCAGAATTACTTACATAAAACTTTATTAGGCGAGCTTTTTATTTGAAAGCTTGTAATACATCTTCTAGCATCTACGATTTATAAGATAAAGCATTCGCTGAAACTTTATATCAACTGATTACGCTACTTGCTGGTCGAGTATCATTATAAAATTGAACCATCTAACATCAATCTGTTAAAACAGAATGTTTAAACAGAATTCTGTGTCAGAACAGACATATCATTTATATTATAACTCACGTGTATAATTGCACCACAATGAATTAATTAAACAGACCATCCAAGTATACATACACAAACTTCCACAACAATATTAATCATAATCTGCATTCAATTACAAGAGTGCCGTAGCCAAAGGGCTGAACAAGCAATTCCAAACAGCAAATAGATGCCGCTAATATAAATACCCCGACTGGCGTCGCGTCGTACACCAGCCAACCGAGCATGTGAACAAACAAATTGAGAATCTCGTCCAATCTTCCCCCCGTCTGTCTCCTTAGAATTCCTACCTCACACGGTACAAACCCCGGACAACCCTCCTGCCCTTTAATTTCTTCCGAATATATCGCTTCCGTCATTTATCCCAATCTTCCATCTCTCTCGTCCATTAAACGTAAAACAGCATCCACGTGGAAACCGCAAGAAAACTACCAATGTCCAATTTCCACCGCAACGCGAATCCAACCGTGAATCCCCCAACCCTTTTCCAAACTCCGCCCATCGGAATCGCGTTGCAATCGAACTAACGACGCTCCAGGCCGACGTGCACTTCCGTCACGTGCACCGAAACCAGGCAAATGTTGTCGTCCAGTACGTCGTCAAGCGCCGCTGGTCCGAGAAAACGATCCGCTTTAGCCATCAGGGCTTCTACGGTCGTGTCCTGTCTCCTCGACCTGCTCCCTAATAAAGCTAATTGCGTCTCATCCGTCCTTTAACCCTCCGCCACCCTTGCCAATCCACCATTCAGTCGATCTTTTTTCGAACGACGCCGCGTCTCAACCCTGGAACTTCCTGGCGTCTCACGTTTCAGGCACGACGTCGGGCGTCGCGTCCCCGCGAACCTCCATTTAAAGGTGTGTCCGTCCAATTTGCACGCCGCCAGGTGCGTCGTGGGAGGGTAACGATAAGGTGGAAATTTGATAGGGGCGTTGCAGTGAGAGCTGCGAAACCCGCGACGCGAAACCGTTCTATCGAAGTTGATTCGAGGCTATCCTTTTTCCATGGGACGTTCGTACAAATGTGAGGATGAAGCGTAATGAGGAGATTAAACATTTTGATGTAAGGTGATTGGGAAGGGGTGGTTCAGTGATTCGATCGTTGTAATGTGATGTTGGGAAGGGGCGAGATTAATGGTAGAGGAATAAGAAGACAGCCATGTATTAGTTATATTTTGGTATATTAAATTTAATTGAATTGTTGGGTAATTAAAAGTACGGGATTCTGATTGATCTATTTGTACAGCGTTGTTCTATTACATTCGACTTGTAATTTTTGTTTCATATGGAATAGCAAGAAGTGAACGTTGATGTAAGACTAACATGTCAGTTTCTTTGTTACTTTTTATTCTTCAGTGCCTTTTATTATCGCTACTGTTTTATTGTTCCCATTGTACGTTGCTCAGTTCACCATATTGGTATTCGAAAGTTTTCGGACCCATACAATTTATGGCCGCGATCAATCATAAAAGATACCGATACAAAAAAGGATACCGTATTGTAATATACAATTGGTCGAAATTGCTGTCGTACAAATCATAGAACTTTCCTTTAACACAATTCACCACAATACTTGCAACGCCTGTATCTTTATGTCTGCTTGAGTTAGATTAGAAATGTAAAAAAATTTCTAACGATAAAATAATTACTTTCGAGCAGTACTGTTACATGGTTCGGTGAATTCAACTTTTCATTTTTTCCTGTGAATCCTTCAAGATCCAATGACATGCTGTTATACATTCTCCTTAGAGAAAGGAGGCAGACTTTAGCATGGCGTATCCCATTTGTGAATTCAATCGCCGCAATTAATCAAGCATAACCTGTCGGCAAATCGTTTCCCATCACAACGAGAAATCGAAACGCGAACGTGTTACTGATATCGCGACCAAAATTATCTAAATTCATATATTCCCATAGGATGGTCGTAATTGCGCGTAGAAATTCTAATTAACCAGCAATGAAAAAGTCACGAATTCAACGTTGTCAAGAATAAAAAAAAAAATGATAATTATAAAGTATAGTGCAGCACTTTGAACACTAACGTTTCGTTGCAACAAACTGCAGACATTCTAAAACCCTCATTCCTCGAACCTCAATAATCTTTTACACCTGCCACTTACAGTCACCGCAGCTATAATATAAATTCATCCCCTCGAATCCCCCACAATTACACAAACTGGCAAGCTTTCAGCTAACAACGTTCATCGAATCTCCCCGGAGGGGTTCGTTAATACAATTCTGCCGGTAAATTTTATACACATTTAATAAACCCGTTTAAATCGGCCACTAATCGCCGCCTACCACCCCTCCCCCTCATTGAGATTCTCGATCAGATTGTCAGAGCAATTCCGAGTCGTTCCATTCTCATTTAGCCGAATCGAACGACCGCGCGCGGGGGATGGTGTTCCCGGCGTTGGAGGCTCTCTCGTCGCTTCTTCTTCCTTCCATCATTATTCCATGTCCTGGCGACGTCGTGCTTCCTACCCTTGTAATTTTTCATTCACCGCGAATATCCAACGGTGCGCCCGGCAACACGGGGGAGAAAGAGAAGCCGGAAAGAGCGGTGCTTTCTCGAGTGTGAAAGCTAGACACTCGAAACACAACCCTCAAAGATAAGTCTCGTGTGAACCACCGTCCTGTATTTTCCTTCTTTTTTCCCCTCCCTTTCTCTCTCTCTCTCTCTCTCTCTCTCTCTCTCTCTCTCCCCCTTGCCTTCGTTCACTTCTTCCCATTCTTTTCGCTTTTGGTTTCTTCTACTGCCGGTAAATCGATAGTCTGGGCCCCCGTGCGTTTCACGCGGCGTTTTTTCTCTCATTTCTTCTCGTCCACTTCGAAGCGGATTCGTAATTTGCATGTTCGAAACGATCGTGCTCTCGCGTGTTTCCTCGCGTCGATGAAGATTCGCGAAAGTACGACGGTCTTCTGCACCGGAATACAACGCTTTGATGGATGGATCTCTTAGAGTCTTGGAGATTCGTAACGAGAGAAGAGCTTTGTAGATGGGTTTCCATGGTTGCGGGAGGGATTTGAAAATTCGTGATATTCTGCCGGGTTTTTATTAAAACTATATTGAACTGTTGCCTCGACAATTTTTTACGGTAGTAAGTATTATTTTGGATAGTTTAAATTAGTTGATATCCGTTTAGTATTGTTAAACGGACATGTTTGGAACACGTGTCTTGGAACTATACATTTTGTACGCAATCAAAATGACTGACCGTTTTAAAGTATTCAAATTAAACTACTTACAGTAATAAACGGCAGAGCAGTACCAATTGATTGTAGATGTTCTTATTAATTTGTTTTTCGAGAGTAAGGGGTAGAAGTAATTTCGTTCGTCGAAATTGTTTTATCATTTTTATTTTCTCAAATACGCCAAAAAGGGAAAAGTTAATATATGGAGAAAATAATACGAATCGATGTGCCCTAGATGTTCTACGATTCGTTTCTTCCAGATGTCACGTCCACTACTTGGACTCCAAGTTCAAAGAGTATTCGTGGCAATCGAGAAACCTTATCGCCTTGATCGATCACACGACATAACGAGATTGTCTTCCAAGCCTCCAATGGAAAAGCTCTATTTTTCACCCAGTCAGTCTTCTTTAACCATGAGTGCGTATCCATCATACGGGTCCTCTCGTGCGTCTGTAAATTGAATATCGGTTCTCAAATAGTATTGTAAGTTGTCTGTTGGCTGAAACATTTGCAAAATTATTACATTACATTTTTAGTCTCTCCGCCAATTATTGCACAGAAAACTTACGTACCATCTTACAAAACCATCGTACTAAACGCGAGAAATGAAAATGTGAAAGTGAAGATTGTGAAGTTTAAATTCAGAGATCCTTAATTTTACGCTCGGGTTAGAAATAAGAATCATTTCCACGAAACATGTCGTTGGATTACGTTCTAATGTTTTTTTCATTTTTAGTGTAATTGTCCGACTGAGAAGGAGTATTGTGTGCGCGATAAAATCGAGCAACAGAACAGCTGCCAGAATTAAATTTGTAATTGCGTCTGTAATTGAACAGACAGCATTCATTTTCCCATATTGAACGACAGAAGCCAATGATTTGTTGTATAATTAAAACCGATTAATGCGTTGTCCTCGTTACGGGATTGAATATTTCGCTTCATGAACTGTGATTACCATGAAGGGCAAGGGAATTCTCCTCGTTTGGTACAATTAAATCTACGTTTCGCACTCGTGGTAATATTTATAACTTGATTACATATTTAATTACGTTAAACAAGTTTTTAACGTAATTACAGTCATAATAGGATGCATAAGGGTTCTACATAATTACTATAAACGTAAGATTCTGTCGCTCAAATATCTTATATTTAAAAAGTTCTCATTTGTTTATTAGAGTATTTTTATTTTGATAGTTACGTTCAGATACTTATGATAATCTGTTATTAAGTAACATCTAATATTTTTAAATAAATAAGTAATGAAATTCATTCCAATTCACTTTCTTGGCCCCTCTACGACATTCAACCTTATTGTCTTAAAGCAAATGGACCTAATGTCTTTAGTCAAGTTCTTCCAGCAATTGTCAAGTAACCTGTACAGGTGTGCATCTGTCCCCTCATAGTCTATCGGGCACAGCGGCTGTTCCAAATTCTACGCGGTAACATTCCCGAACTAATCCACGTCGAGAAATTGGTGGACACAATTTCTGAAAAATACAAACTGAAATCACGCTATACAAGTTTTACTCATTCAAATTTTTCACCCAAAGCTATTTTCATTTCACTACGCGCTGCATTTGTACGTAAACAATACGCTTTGACAGTTAAGCAACTTGAAAAGAACAAACCTCCCGAAATCACGTGCCTACGAATATTGTTCTATAAAAAGAATTGAACCATTCAACGTAGAAATCAAACGCCGCGGTAAAATTAGTTAACAAAACGCACCACTCGATTCATCAACGTTCGTCCGGCTTCAATAGAACGAATGAAACTAAATCGAACCGCTAGGCTAACTAAGAATAAACGATCACGTTTCTACCAGCCTCCGCCGAAATAATAATTTCCAGCATCCCTTGGAGAGCCTGATACCTTTCACATAAGTTAGCCGTCCCCGGCGAAGCTGGCCAACGATTCAATCGACTGGGACGAAGCCGGCAGGAAACGATCAGCCAGATCGAACGAATATCGGCCCGAAGGGTAATACTACATTCGTGTAATACACATGTGGGGCAGGAAGCTTTCGATCATGCGAGAACGGGTATACACGCGTGAAACACCGGCAAACGCTTGACGCTCAATTTACCCTATCGATCGCGCTAGTCGCGACGTAAAAGCGGAGAAACGCTGCCATTACCAGCAGTTTCGGTCCGAACAGAACGAACGCTCATAAGTTATGGCGACGATGGTGGGTGCAAGCAATCTCTTCGTTTCCGAAACGTTGTGCTTCAGCTGTCGTTGCGATTCGCAGAAACGCGCCCCCCGGGAAATGGAGGGATCCTGCTTCCGGGCGCGACGGTCCTCTTCTGCTCCGCTAGCTCCTCCGACTGAGGAGACCTTCTGTCGTTCGTCTCTTGGGGTCGCAGTTCGACTACTTTGGAATATTTCAGGATGATTTGGATGATCAAGTGGTTCTGGTTTCGTGATTGATAGCCGATAATGACGGACATTCGCTGGTCGTATGTGTTCGAACTTGATTCAACTTCGGTCGCGCAAATTTATGGTTTCACTAAACAGAATATAATGATGTGGGTAGCTGGTCGTTGAATTCGTCTCAATATTTTCTACAATATTATGAGTAGAAAAATGTACAGTGCCGTTTAAGAAGATTCTGTTGGCTTTCAAATCTTCTCCACTGCTTCACCTACATAGAAAACTATCTTGCACCGTGTAATGAATTCGTTGAAACCGAGCAATTTTTGTAGAAACATTTTGTTGATAGCTTCAATCCTTTACGAGATATTCCAGCATTCGCGTTTAAACGCAACACCCTGCATGTGTAGAAAGTAATGTCGTAGGCATTTTAATATATATATGATGTGATAGAAAATTTTTATTGTGCTGTGTACTGTATACTGTCTCAACAATATTTCGTTGCATCTTTCAACAGAATGTGCGACATTTATTAACAACTAAATAATTAAACACCTGGTATTATCATTTCGGATTTTCAAATGAGTTTAATTATAAAGAAGTGGTGACACAATTGATACACAGGCGTGTCTTAAGCGAACATTTTGTACCAGAATTCTACAGCACTCCGCTCTTTTAATTACTTGAATGTTTTTACACAAATCGCACACCCATTTTGTGCGTTCAATGCCACGTTACTGTATTAGTTATTTCAGCCACACAACGAAACGTTTTGTAAACGATTTTCTCTCGAATCACTTACCTCTTTATAGCCCCTGTGCACTGACGTTTTGATAAATGCCTTTGATGTTCGCCCTCTGTCTGTTCCAGTAAGCCAAACGATTTTTCCATTCCATTCCAGTTTGTTAAACATGAAACAGCATCGCAATTGATCTAGCATTTTTCGGCCCGATTTCAAATCCAATTTTTTGTTTGTTTTCGCCATTAAGACCAAAACCTATTCGTTAATCACTCGTGGGTATACTTCTTTTTATTGCTACAATGGTTTTCTGGAACATGCGACTATGATGAATCTACTTTCTATACGATTTCGCGGAAATGCTGTATATCTATCAAAGATTTTTCTGGCAAGCACGGTAATCGATGCCGTCGATTAAATGGAGCGTTAATAAATCCAGCTTGGGATATGTTTTTCTGCTCTGATAAATATTTGGCGGCGAAACTCCCCGAATTGGAAAATGTGAGACAGCTATTGATCAACAGTCGATGTTTAATTTTAATGCGGGTATATTTCTTCTGTATTTTTGTGAACATTTTCTTTTAAAGCGGATTTCCCATTGCAAAGAGCGATGGGCATACTTAAATATTTAAACATCCGCTCCACGAGTAATGAAGTCAATGTTTCGATAGTAGTATTTGTAGGATCAATTGGGGTATTTGTAAATTATTTCTATACTGTAGAACGTTGAAATATTAATCAGCAAATCACTTGGTTACCTGCATTTTTGAGCTCAAGTTTTATTTGTATAGAATTATGTTCATTCTTACATTGACTTCAACAAATTTATGGTTTCTGTCATGCTTCCCTAATTTCATGATTAAAAGGAGTGCATGTAAATAAGAGTATATGTGTAATGGATTATGTTTGAATAGCTGAATAGCAGTGAAACTTAAAATTCATTCAGGAACTTTTTGCTTCTGAAAAAGCTGTGTGCCCCGTAAACGCATATGCCACAGTTAAAACGTTTGAAAGAACCAATTTTTTTAGTACCAACTCTTGAAATTGTAATTTAAAAAGGTTCAACTTGAAAATTCAAATGAATCTCGCACAAAGAGCGAGTTTTATAGAAGCACTGCTTCAATTGAAGTACTACTTAAATGGAACACACAAATGTATAATAATTCTATCACTTATATTAAAACAAATTATATTTTAAACATTTTTTGCAGATCAATTTAACAAAAAAAATGCACGAAAACGAATTTCATTAAATTCCAAGGGTTCGCAGAATTCTATCAAAGCGTCTACCGTTGGCCGATAAAATTTAAAAGTTCACGCGTTGAACTTTAAAAAAATCGTATCGTGGTCACGTCAGTCCAGTGTCTACATACAATATTGTACACATGTGTATGCAACTAATCGGTTTCCCGGTTCGAGGCATAAAAAGAAGCAAAGTTATTCAGTTCTATCGAACAAGAAAACGTCACGTAGCGTTGGCAAAGGCATTGTGAGGCTGTCGAACGCTTTTCAAGCATCCGTGTCTAGAGGCGTGGAAATAATCGCGTCTTTTGTGAGGCGTTCACCGAAAAATAGCTGGTCCACGGATTCCGTATCTCTCTGCGAATAGAATTTGCGAAACGAGCTGCGCCGGTTTACGAAACGCCGTCGAGACGCGACTCCGCGATTGCGAGATCCAATTTCCAACAAAAATGAAAGAACAACGCGTTGCTTTGACAATCCTCGTCCAAGTGCTGCCGAACTTACGTTAAGTAAAATACTTCAGGTCCTTTCGTATATTCTCTCATTTCGATGAATTTGTTTTATGCAAGAGCCAAACGAGAAATACAGCGAACAGATGGTATAAATGACTTTGATTCGGCCATTCATTGGCACAGCACTGAGCATGTGAATTTGATTCGCGATTAAAATGTGTTCTTTCGGAGGACCGATTTCGTTCCATCTCGTGTTCCCATCTCTTACAATTAGTTTCATCGTTCTAGAATATACAAAGGAGAAGATCTAATTAACATTATTAGCCGTCGAGGCGGCAGCTCGAGGGTAATTGCTCGTAGAAATTGAAGAGACAATTTCATATTCCGCTCGCAAAGAATCGACGGGAAATAGAACTCGAGTTCGTCGTTGTTGGGAATTTCATTCGAAAGTTTAGCTACTTAAAATCGGATTTACTAGCGAAGAACGAATTTCTTGCAACCTCCGTCCGCCTGTGTTCTTCGAACGAGCTATTGCTCCTTCCAATCTCTTATTCTCTTTTTAACTTATACCCAGAGCCCGATTTTTACTTCTAACAAGGGAAGTTTTTTGGACAATTCTTATTTCCGTAAAACTTCGCTCCCTTGCGGATATATCGGGAAATTTTACAATTTCCCCTCTTTTTTTTTCTTATCAACAGAATATATACACCGCCAAGGATAAAGTCAGTTTTTGAAGAACGGCGGATAGAAAATTTAATGCCGGAGTTTCTGAAAGAGGTGGAGAAATTTATTTTTAACTTGAACATCGTAATATTTCACTCCCTTGACAAATTTACACAATGCATATCTATGTACATATATTATACTCGACCATGGAATCTCGAATGCCGATGTAGAATCGTCTGTACGAGCACGTTTCAGAATAGCACTGCGAGTCCGTAGAATCTTCAGTTCTACCATTACGATATCCTGGATCTCATTACTGACAGCCATTGTGTCCAGATCCCATACTTTAGACCTCAAATTCTGGTCCACGGACCCTAAACTTCAAACACCAGACTGGACGCATTCGTTTCCGAATTTTACTACACGGACTTCATGGTTCCATAATCTACAGATGAGCGACTATGATTTCTCACAATCCTGCGGCAACGGGATTCATGATTCTAACATTTCATAAACAATTTTCTCATGACTCTAGCAATTTCTTACGGCTCTAATGTGTTCAAAGCAAGGCCTACGGGTTAGAAGCGTGATAAGTACAATTTCTGCGTCTGAGAAAATACATACGTGGTTCTCCTTGAACCACATTATTTTGTAATCGCGGAGTTGGGTGTACCATGGTACAGAGATGCTTTCATTCCGAGCTCAACTATAAACAGGATAGGCCAAGGATTGATTGGCAACCTTGACACCACCGTGGTCGACGTCATACATCCCTGCAATGGAATCTCATTTTTTTTAGGTCAAACCATTATACCTCGTTATTTAGTGCCCGGACTTTTTTGCATATAGATTGAATCGCTAACAAGTTTTGCTTGCCGCAAGGTTCAATAGTAGGCCTTTTGTGGAAATTGTATACTTTTGATTGTCCTTTTAACCGGCCCATGTCGCTTATCCTGCAAGTTTTAAGTTCCCGTCCGTCCGTAAGAATGTTTTCTAATTTTTCAATTGCGGTGCAAAGTAATTTGCAAGCAAACAATTTAATATTGAATCAACATTTCTCATAGTTAATGGGTACACGACGAGAATATTTTCATTATTCAGATGCTTGTTGTTGTTGATATTTCGTTTTCTCAACTGGTCTAATTTCAGCAGCGAAATTTGATTAATTTACATTATTCACTGCCATTCGTTTTCCAACACCGAAAAGTCTGTTACTACAGTTTCTACAAACCCCGCGTTACCATGTAACCCTTCGCTCCAACTTTCAATTTACACACTTTCTAAAAAGTCTAATTTACTTATACAAATTCTTGCTCAGCTATATGCCTTCCTTTTTTTTTTATGAAGAACACCTACACGCACATGTATGTATTTCACCTTGCCCCCAAGTGTTACATCTCGGCCCATATCCTGAGCGCGGTGCCTTGAAAAACGGGGACTACGATGGCCAAGCGAAATATTATAAAACGCAACTTCCACTGCGTACTCATTAAGCCACTGGACGACGTTTCATCTGAACGCGTTGCCTCATTTCCAAGAGATCCACAGCGGCCGGCCGCTGTTTGAATCAGAGGAAACAAGAGGGCGAAGAGGGTAGGTGTGGAAGGGAGATCGCGGTTAAGAGAAAGGAATCACCGTGCCGGCACACAAAACCGGCAGAGGAGACGACTCCCTAATCAAGGCGACATTGTCGCAGGACGAACAATATCCAATGTCGATGTGCTCGCGGAACCACCCTCCGCGCCCTGCACATCAGCGAACCACGGACATACGCGCACGTAGATTCACGTATACGGGGTGTTCACGAAATAGGACAGCGGGGAACAAGGTATCTTGGCATGGAAAGATTCGAGGGCAAAAATGTACACATTTTTTTGAAACCGCAATTGTTTTCTTCTTTTAATAAATCGATATTGAGGAGTTGTTGCATCGTTCAATACGCGAATAGAACTGGAATTATTCGGTTAGAAATCATTTCCGATACGACGTCAAGTGAGGAAGGGAAGGTTTTTGCAATTGGTTGCACCTGTTTATCATTTTTATGAGGTGTTTCGTTATTTTGCTTTTGCTTTTTGATAGATCGTGCACTATTTCTACGATATGATGAGCGATTGCAGGAGGGATTTATAAAACGGAAGAGTAAAGCGAACTGGTTTTTGTTATTGAACAGCGCATATGTGAATTTATTACTCGGGAATTAATGGTAAAAGTAATTCAAAAAGATATCGACAGCAGTACGCGACACTTTGCAGTAACTCTAAATTTAATACAACAATTTAATAAAAGTAATCTCACGCGAAAATTAATTACCGCTGTCTACAAGGAACTACATCTCATACCCATTAGCGTATTCTAAATCTTTTTCCTATTTATTTTTCAGGCAGATTCGCCATTTCTCAAAGCGCGCCCCCCAATCTCGTGACACCCTGTACACAGATATACAGGCAGGTAGGTACGCACGCACGGTTATAGACACGCGTACACTGAAATACACAGACACGAAGTCGTGGTCGAAAGCTTGAACGAACTAGAATAAAAGTGTACAAGCGTGTAGCTCCGGCGCGAGCTGGTGTTGGTGCTGGCGGGGGTAATACGCGTGTTCCTCCGAGTGAAACGCGAATACGTACGCTTCAGCCCCTGCAGAGCTATTTCCTTTTCTCTACTCTTCTTCCACCCGCCTTCTATCTTCGTTTTTTACCCGACCAGCGGTTTTTTTCTTCTCCCTTCGACGTTCTCCCCGGACCGTGCCACCCTTTTCACGATTCCTCTTGCTCCGTCTAAACCTCTCCTCCTCGTCTTGCCCGGTATACCCGCGCCTGCGTGAGCCAGGAGACTCCAAGGAGGGTCTCGTTAACGCATAAAGGGACATGTTACTTGTACTCCTAATGGGACTGAACCCAAAGAAGGAACCGCCGACATGACTTCTACCATCCGCCGCTTTCATTCATCCCCCTGTGTACGATCCTGGTGCCTGTCTCCCAGTAATCTCTTTTCGTCTCTGTCTTTCCCCGGTTGTTGTAGAAGACATCTGTTATCCGGTTCTCCCCGTTCGACTTATGATATACGCGTTTTGAGGGACATTGACGGTTCTCGTCAGTAACGGAGGTGTGATATAGGGGTGTCGGTGATTGAAACTTTTGCGACGGCCCGGAGATTATTCGTTTTTAGTAGACTCAGGTAAAAATCGACACGTGCCTGGTAAAAATTCTTGGCGTTCGTTCAGCCTTGCACTACATCCACCACCTCTTCTTCCTTTGACTATAAGCGAAGGTTCATTTAGTATTTATTTCTCAATTAAGAAAACAGGATTAGATAGGAATAACGGATAGATAGGAATAGAAGAATGCGTCTATCTTTGGTTTTGATTGTTCCATCGAATTATATTTTTAAGATATACTTATTGATCTTCGCGTGAAGCGGCTAACCCGTGGCTCCATTTACTTGAAATACCGAGAATGGGTACGGTAACCCTTTCGCACTCAATGGGAAGTTATTATCGCTGCTAGTCTGCCTATGGCGCTTGGTACACCTGAGAGTAAGCGACTGAAGGGAATTTTCGATATCATTGATAGTTGCAGAGACTATAACTCGCAGGCACTTAGCTGACACTGTATATTATGCGCGTAAATGACGTATTCTCATTTTTCGTGCTTACATAAATTCACTCGTGGTACAGTACGAAAACTACCGACAGCATTATTATCATTATTATTAACATGCCAAAAATTAAAGCTTTCAGGTAACATTAAAGTAGGCAATTCCAATATGGGGCTCGTCTCGTGACCGTGATCCATTTTCTCAGCACCGTATACAGAGTCATATCATCGATTCAGTTCAAGCCATTAGGCCATTTGCTCGATATCAGAGGATCTTTTCTCTGCCTCTCGCCGGCGGAACGTCCGATATCAAACCGGAAGTTGGAAACTTTCCTTAATACATCTTCAGAATCTCGAACGCGGCAGGCATAGTCCGGGTTCAGCATCGATACCGTTCATAAAATGCTATCCCTGAACGCTTCCGGCCTCTAATTATGCCCGAGGAAAAATCGTCTGGGCTGAACGAAGAAGGGAAACGGAAAAGTTACCGGCGAGTTCGAGCGTCGTTCGAAAAGCTGGCCACGTAACCGTACAACTTTCGGGATTATAATTAGTTCCCATCGTATCGCCTAGAGCCATGGATGGTAAATACTGGTTTGCATATAGTTGCAGGTGGGCGGTGTATAGGTATAATAATTGGCAGACGCTGGCTAACTCGCTACTACGAGATAAACGCGGTTCCCTTTGGGATGGCCATTTAGAAATCAAGGGGAAAATTTTTATTGCATTTCGAGATTGTGCTTGTATACACAGTGCGTATCGTAGTATTTAGTATTGTTGTAGTTTTTTTCAGTAATACTTTGACCTGCATTGAAGTACGAGTAGGTCTCGATTGGCGCGAGTAATAAATGTCGGAAATTGATCGCATTATTCGAATACTTGAAACATAGTAATTGGTTCTAATTTGAAGAACATATAGAATAAAAATGTTTAAATATTCCTTGACACACGTATTTTATTAACTTATTGTGGCAGAAGCATGTTTATGCGCCACTACATTTTCACCGAAGCACTGAAACGTAATTAAAACTTACCAGTAAGGGACGAAAACTAAAATACGCAGAATATGTCGAATAAGTACATTGAATTTAATTACTGTCTCCCATAATTTTGATTTCTAAATAGTATAATTGTAAGGTTACAATTGTATCCCGCGTTTGATCTATCTTTCTTCTATTTCGAATTTCATTTTGTCTGTTTTGTCCTCTTATTATTTTTGTTTCTGTTAGTATTATAATTACTCGAATGAAAATAACAAATGTATTAAAATAACACCATGAGGTAAAATTAATCGAGTGTTTGAAAACATCTGTGTTTCAGTCCATTGATTTAGTATTTTCTTCTTATTACTGGTAGCTTAATAGAAACATAAATTCTCTTTTCCATCTACTATCCTGTACTATATATCGTGTTTAGGAACGTTTCATGCGTTCGTAAAAGTCTATGGCCAATATTTTGGTTCTATTATCGTACCAACGATCCATGCTATCTCATTATTGCTTGTACCTCAACCATGCGAAAATTATTTCGAACACGATGCTCGTTCATTGACGGTATCTCCCTTGCTATCTTCTGTAATACTGAACAATGAAAAATGATAAAATAACGGGCTTGCATAATATTAACAGCTTCAATAAACATATTTTAAACTTAAGCACGTGTTAGTTATGCTTAACATTATTCATTTCCGTATACTACCATTCGGTGAACAGATTTAAACTTCATCACTGCTGGTAGTAGAAAGTGAGTAAACATCCAGTGGCACACATAAATATTTTTCAGAATAATTGATGAAGACAGTGAATTTTCTTTTCTTTATTTCTGAGCACTTTCATTGACTTTACTTTTCGCGACGGACCGTTGCACTTGTAACAATTCCTATTCCGAACAAAACACGTACCGTGATACGTTAGAAAGATGCGAAACAACGTTAAAATAACTTTTGAAAAGCAAACACCGTTGTATGTTTCTTGTCACGGGCAGACTAATTGCAAAAAGTAAAGAAACTCTACCGAGTAGTTTAAGTGCTCGGAATCCGTGGTCCAATTGTTGGGCAAAGTCAGCTTTCGGCGAGAAACAGATATATAATACAGTTGCTCGATTCTCGAGCGCTTTCCCGTGAAACTCATAAGTTCCTATCGTCTCGAAGAATATCCTGACCGTAAGGTAGACGTGCCCCTATTCGTGTCAACTTCAATCTTTTCCCAATTTACTATCTCTCTGCTCTCACAACAACCTCGTGTATCACGTGATTCCAGTAACAATATCACGCAATTACTAATTCGTCTAATAATAGTCGAATCAATAAGAAATAAATGTTCGAGGTTTCTGAATTACAGTCCCCAATAGAACAGTGACCATTGTGAAAATTATTGGTCGGCAAATTCGCTAAACTTATTAGACAGATGTAAAAGCGACAAGATATCATTAGAGCTTGCACGCCGCACAAATTCCACGGCATAAATGAATCGCGGTGTTGTTCGTTTAAATTTTAATGAACGAAACGGACAACGAGGTTGCCCCACGGTCCCGACACCGTTATTACCCTGCAGCTTTGTCCGCAAAAATATAGCAACGAAAGCGCGTTAATCCACGTCGTATCGACGCTATTATTGGCCCTTTATCATCCTACGTTCGCCGCGGGCAGTCTTTCGCGATATTTCCGTGAAAATGAATTTCCTGCGCGCCCCCGGTGATACATTATTGCCTATACGCCGCTAACGAAATGGGCATCGTGTGCCCCTGCCGTGTACAAACACTTTTATTCGATTTTTTTTAGTGGTCGTGTCACGTGGACTAACACGATTTTTTTGTTGAAATATATTTTAATTCCTTGGAGTGAATCACTTCGATGAGAAAGTCAATTTCAATGTGAGAAACCAAGTTTCTGTTTCATCGATAGATTTCACGCGGATGTCGTATTAATTTAGATACATGTGATCGTTCGAAAACAAAAAAATGTTCGTAATCCTTGCTTATTATTTATTGTACCATTTTACGTACGACAGATCGGTCTTGGAAATTTCATTCGCTCGATGAGAATTTTCCTGTTTGAAATAGTTTCTCGATTTAAGATCATATTTCACGCTGATAGTCATTCGCAAAAGATCCTTTTGGTTCAAAATAAATTGACGCTTCTGCGTTACATTTTTTCCATTTATTTCACAAAATGTTCAGCTGCAAGTTCGAAGCTGCCCCGCTGCAACGTCCACAATAGGGATGCATTTGAAATGAAACCGGTCCGTTTTTTATCGATAGAATGATGGATGGCACAGGAATTCGAGGAAGGATTTAAAATACACGGAAGAAAGTTGAAAAGCTCCGGGCAGAATCGAAAACTTGACTGACGACTTCCTCGACGCTGCTTCCTGGGAAAGATTAATACGTTACACAGACCAGTACTCGTTGCGGTTCGCGAAAAAACTAGACGGATTTTCGACGCCACGTTCTCACGTAATGCTCCCGATCGAATATTAATGCGCAGCCGTATGAAATGGCAAGGTTGGGCTACGTTTCCCTTAAACGAGAATTTTAACCCTTCACATATCATCCGCTCAATTCTACAATCCCTAGAAGCGTAGTTCTTTCAATTAACAACTCCGCGACTTATATAAAGAATCAAACATTCACACACTTGTTAAATCTATATATTCTATGCACGTGAACAAAGAAGTAACTTTCACGATTGCACTAAAAATGGAGTACAATTGAAATTGAACGTCGAAACAATTTCAATGTTAAGAATTTAATTATGTTTCAGTTATTAAGACAACGTTTCCAGTAATATGTATACTCGCAACTTGTACTCCTTTTTTTCAAAAATTCTGTACGTCGCAGTATATTATTTTAGAAGCAGCAATATGTCCGCAAACTTTTACGATCCTCACAATACCGCATTTACATATGACGCTCTAGAAAATTTATTTCACGATATTCTTGTCCGCGTGACGATTTACGATTCAACACTTCATTAGCTCGTTAGAGCCTACTACATGTCTCGCAGAAAGTTTTCAAAAACCGTAATTAAGCGTTATCAAAGTCCGGTCCATGAGGGTCCACGTCCGACCTCGAATTCCGCGAAAAGTTTTTCACATAAACGAGGTAATAATTAGACGCGGGAACATTCGCTGCTCCAACTTCAGTGAAAACTTGCACGTCTGTCTTACTGGATCGCGAGACCCTCGGGCGGGACACGTTAACTGGAAGTTTACGATTCGACACGACAGAGGATTTCGAGAAATTTGGGCGCACTGCGCAGTTCCCTCCTCCTCCGCTAATTTGCCTCTGAGATCTTTGACAAATGGAGTGAAGCAGTCAACAACGGACGAAGGAGAATTTCGCATCACTTCGATAGCGTGCTGCAATCAAATTACAACTGAATTAAGTATATTATAAATTACCAAGTATTATATCTAGTTGACTTCGAACACCGTGCATTTGTCAATCCTCTTTACAATTTAGAATTACGCATGTTCTTCGAAAATGCATCGATGTATTCAGCATCCACATTCAGATAAGTCCTGATGTTCTAGATACAAAAATACCACAGAAAGCAAAGTAATTGAAATTTACACTGCAATGGACGTCATGATACACCAAATAAATCCGTATCCCAACCGTATCGAATCCCTCTGTACTTTCCAGCGAAGTACCGTAAGCTTTCACATTTATCTTCACGTGCACACTGTGCGCCCATCTAATGCATTGCTAATCAAAACCAAAATTGAAACCCTACGGTGCAAAATCATCACTAATTTTCCTAAATTCGCGTCCCGTGAACAGTTCGACGAAACAAATTTTAGGTCCCGGAACGGGTCCGACAATTGGATATTATCGGGCGTCGACTGGTTCCGTCTGGGAAAGCGATCCATGGTCCCACGGAGAAATGTCCCCTATGGTTATAGCGTCGATTACTAGTCTCGTGGAAACTCGTGAGCGCGCCGAGACGATCGTAAAAGGCAATCGCGTAACTATAATCAACCGGAAGCGTGCACGCGCCGGTAAAACCCGTTACTGCCGCGAAAGAGACGAATTCACTCGCCCTGGATAAGCCGGGACACCGGGATAACGCCCGCATCCCCGACGACGTAAAATTTCATGGGTCTGCGAAATTTCTGGCGAGAGAGTATCGAGTGACGCTCGAACGTTTCCCTTTTCCGTTTCGCCCGGGCCATGCCGATCGGCCTATACGTGTACTACGACATTGTTCTGAATAGTTCTCGACGAGTTTCGTTCCGTTCGGTCGCTGTTAGATTTTATTTTCACGCGGCGAACAAATTTTCTTAATAGACCAGCTGGAATTCTGAAAGATACGGCAACGGGGACTGAGGGTGATTGATGGTGTACATTGACTTGTGTTCTTGGGCAGTTTTCCCTTTCCTTTCTTTTCCACCGTGTAACTGCGAGGCCCTCTGTGACTCTGCGAGGTCCGTGTAATAGTCACGAGATCGCCATTAATCCCTGGAGGTAGATAGCCATTCACGTACAGTCAGGGTAAGCGGATCGTGGCGGATTTTAATTAGAGAGACGGCTGCTTCCCGATTTCATCGTCTAGTGCTCTAATTCCGTTCCTTGGATTCGCCGTGCAATCTGTCGGCATCTAGAAATATTCGTGGGTTTTTTCATTCCTTCGCTATTCACGGTTTGTGCTAAACACGTACCTTCGACCGCGCTGTCTCCCCGGTTCAATGGCCGTATAATTCAAAGGAACGAAACTAAAGATTGCGCGCGATGAAGTAGCTGTGGTCGCTGCGGTAATGAAATGTTTTTGTAATAATTGGATGCCGAGTTCTGCAGTTACGTGGAGCTGTGGAATTTTAATATAATCTTACATAGTAAGTCGTGATTCAAGGAAGGATTCGTTCCATTGCGGGGTAAGATGACGATTAAGAAAAATTGTATTAACATTTGCTGGCTGCTAGCGTACGTGCAAGCACCGAACAAAGTATTGCAACGAACGCGATTGAGCAACAAATAATTTTTACGTATACACATTTCATGCGCAATATTACACAACTGTCGCAATTGTCGTGGTCATCGAACGTACATACGTTATCGGTTACTACACCCTTTATTTTCTTCGAACGGTTCGATCCATAAACCTCGACACTTCCGAACCATGGTTCATCCATCTACCTTCACATTTCCACAACAGTTCGTTAAGATAATGCAGCCGGCGCTATAACCACCGAAGTCTCTAAATCGACTCGGGAAATTTCTGACGCGACCTATCTACTATCGCGGCTAAGTGCTGAGAGTGCACTTTTCGAATAGATATACCTATACGTCGGACCTTTTAGCGCGAGGAAGATAACTTTCAACCCCCCCGTTACCAAACGACCAAGACAACCGCCCTGCGGATTTCCAACACGAAACGAATATTACCCGCGGCAATCAAAATACAACGCACAATTACCCGCGAGCGGACAAAAAAATCGCCTTTCCGAAAACGAATCCAGAGTGGTTCCAACGGATTCGACGATTCGCGATGCACAAACGACCGGCCGTCCGGCGGCAATTACGCGTGTCCGGCAAAATTGTTCCAACGATACGTTCGGACCAGTTCAATGGACACTCGATATCATCGATTAAAACGCCCCATTACCCCTTTTCCTTAACTCGAGCCGGAACCGGACCCGAACGAACGATCCGTTTTCACTGTCTGAAGCGTTGCACACCGCCGACCCCGTGCCAACCGGTAATTTCCTCGAGGATGCAGGCGGGCAACGTTTTCACCACCACGTCGGTTACATATTTTCCGCGTGCTTCCGGGCAAAAGGGATCGCGCGGCAGGCAGGCAGGCAGGCAGGCAGGACAAGCAGCCCGAAGAAGAGAGAACACGCTTTGGGGGAGGATCGCGGCGAGGGGGATAAAAAAAAATGCAAGAAGCGGCGGGACTCGTTGTCGGTGCAAAGGGGTGGTCGAGTCAAGGGGATGAAAATTTCGAAATAAAACGATAACGAGGGCGGCGCACGCTACGTCGAGCCCGCTGCTAGAAACCGTCTGCTGCTTATTACGTCACGCTGAACGTAGTTACTAATTAGTTACATTCAAAGCGCCGCGGCGCTCGGCGTCGTCGAGAGGGGTTGAACGAATCCTACCACCGACGCCGTAGCCGTCGCGTCGCTGCGTTGGCTCCCGCTACCTGGCACGCTGACGGCGATGGCGGCGCGGATGCTGGAGACTGCGGTGTGCGATCCCCGTCGATGACGGTGAGAAAAAAATAGTGGCGGCGATCCTGGTACGTTCGTGAAAATGCTGGCGTCGCGATGCCGGTAAAACGCGATAGTGGTATGCGCTAAGCTGATCTGGTATTTCGATCCGGGAATCTTTTCTATTCAACTGTGACACCGGCGAACGAAATTATAAGTGGAGAACGGACCAATTTTGCCAACCGTCGTTTCTAAACTTTGCTTCGCCCGCGGAATACTGGGGAATACAAATTTAAATCGCTCAATCCGAGGAGCACTCTTCATTCCGAAATAACAAAGTCAACGAACCCATTACATTAATTCGCATTCAAATCCCACCTACCTGGCGGCACATCTTTCCCTTAAATGATTGATCTTACGTTCCATAGACACCAACTTCTCGCGACCCGGCGCACTGTCTATGCAGCTAAGTAGCCCCCAGCAGTACGCATCGGCAGAACAGTCTCGGTACGAAGAACTGAAATTTGTTTTCCTTCGGCGGCGGAGGAGGGCAAAAAGAGAAGCGGGTTGAAAGATAGAGGGACGTAGAAGGGGGAAGAGAACGACGACGACGACGATAGAAAGGGAATAGAGGAGAGATATATACGCGTAGGAAAAGAGCAAAGAGAAAAAGAGAGAGAGAGAGAGAGTGCAACCACCCCGTATCCTTTCCCTCGCAGGCGGGTAGTTGAAAACCAGGCACAACGCGTCTGCGTCTCTTCTGTCTATCCTTCTCCTCTTCGTCGCTTTTCCTCCCGCCTTCTCTCTCTCCATCTCTTTCAAATTCTCTCTTTCTGCCCGCCGCCGCCGCAGCCGCCGCGCGGGCCCGGCTCTCGCGCAACCCTTTTATTTCGCGATCCCGTTTCCGCGGCGTTCCTTTTTCCCTCTCTGTCCATCCTCCTCCGCGCGCCTGCCCCTCGTCGCTGTTCCTCTCTCTCTTCATCCCTCTAGCCGAGTCCCAACCACCCTCTCGCATCCCGACGTGTCAAGCTTTCTCCGTTCCTCCGGTAACCGCTTTGAATCGGCTCTCTCGTTCCCGCGTTTTTATTTCCCCGTTCTGCACGGTTCGAACGTCTCTTTCGCTCCGCGTTCCGACTACTGGCCCTGGCTCTCCGCGTATCCACGGCGAAATCGATCGACCGAATCGTTCCGGCGTGTACGAACGAAAGTGGCAAGAAAGCTGGGCGAGGAACGGCCCGAACAGATTACGGACGAAACAGTCGACGATGGAGGAGGAGAATGAAAAAGGGCGATTTAAGGGGACCGCGGTAAGAAACGGACGAAACATTGGCACACGTAGGGACGATACCGAAAACTCGGGAACCGTCGTCGCGGATTTTACGCTGGATTGATTTACCGTGATTTCCTGAAGTGGTTCGGAGGATTTTTCGCACGTTTTCTGTCTTCTATCGCGATTGAGGAAATCGTGATTCGTGATTGAGACTTTACGGGAGCCTTTTCGAATTCTTTGGTCGGTATGCAGAGGCTTGGGTTGGATTTTTGAGGGTTGTAATCGATGCGATTACTTCGAGACTGGTAAGAATAGTTCAATCTGAGCGCACGTTTAAGGTTGCATTGGGACGCGCAGTGGAAGGAAGTAACGTTACTCGAGATTCTCGTTTTACTTTCATACGACGAATCAAGTTGTCGAACATTTTTCTAAAACGCTCTCCACTTTATTTACAGTCTCTATGGGGTGAAACGGCCCCAATGGATGGGGATTTCATTAAAACTTTGGTTGCGTTATTTTATTGTCCAACGGATCGCAAAAAACCCCACGATAACTGGGACACGAAATTCGACTGGTATCGACCGCGTCCCGAATAAGTTTTTCTGCGAATTCAAAAATCTGTCGAATTAGTATACTTTCGGAAACAGATAATAGCGAAAACTCGTAATTCATAGTCGGTGATATCAAATCGCATGCATAATATGCATATATTGTAATAATATCGTTATACAGTACAGGAATGTGAATTTAAATATTGCGAAACGATGTTCGTAATATAACAATATTCGAAACATGAAAGTGCATTCCTCGTAATCCATTGTCTCTACTTATATCCGGCCAAAATAAACATTTGCACTACCTTATTTGGTATACCAACTCTATAAGTACGAATCACGAGTTGATTCATCTGGTCGTAAATGAAAAGCACTAAAACAAGTGAGAGCAAAAATTAATGAGATAACTGAGCGAGCATAAGATCTCAGTTGTAATAGCAGCATCCATTCGAATACAAGTTTTATGATCGCGTGAGTTGTAAACATCGAGCCGGTTCGAGAGGCACGAGGATAGAAGGTAGGTTTCTATTCCAAGCTTGTGGAAAAATATGGAAACCGCCTTCCGCACAAATTATGGAGATATGTACGATAGAAATTCGCTGGGGAGTCATAACGTTGGTCGAAAAAAAGCGTTGAAAAAAAATTTACCAGCCAGCAGCCAGGTCGATCGAGAATTCGCATGCTGCGCGTACAATTGTATCGATCAATGCAGAATATTCCGGCTATTTTAATCAACGGAATGCCATAAATTTCTTTGCACTTTATTTAACATGCTTTCGATTCAGCGTTCCACTTTTACCTTAATTAATGGTCGGCATGAAGGTAAATGATTTGTAACAAAACAAAAAAAGTTCAGCGAATATTTGTGGCGAAAAAAGCATTGCGGATATAGGAAATATAGAGACTCGCCGAAAAAATATAGAAATTGGTCGCCGAGGTACGAAAAATATAAAAATACACCATAAATACATTTCATATAACAACGAATAATAAAATGTTTGCATAGAACATATTGCGAACGGAATAAAAATAAAAGCACGTCGTACTGCAGTAACATAAAAATCAGGCTTGCGCTCAAATAAAAGTGATCTTCCTCGTTAAATGTTTCATACGATTCGAATATATTGAATAGATAAAAGCTGGCATTACTACAATTTTTGCCCATTGAGTTTGCGAAACGGGAAACAATTTGGAAATTAAATTTTAAAAACCGCGAAAATTAAAGTTCGACCGTGGAAGGCGGGCACAATTAGCTTGGAAATTTAAATGAAACATTGCAATGTAAATTCGAATCGAGTATAACGGGTTAATTAGAGTTTTAACGAAGCGGCCCGAGGCACGTGAAATTTCGACCAGTCTCCATCGACACCGACGATGCTTGTCTCCCCTGCCCCGTCGAACGTTTCATTTCACCTCGAATATTTTTATCTCATCGCCGCATGCACGGTAACTCTTTCATAATCAGCTTTCATTTTTTCTTATCTCGCGAGCCAGCCGGATCAATCGACCGTAACGCTTTAGGAGTAGGTACGTCCCGTGATACGTTTCAACCCCTAAAACGCGAAACTTCAACAACATTTCGGGACGCCGATGGCAAACGCATAATCATGAGTATCCCGACCGGGCAGGATCGATGATAAAATATTTGAGTTCGACTATATTTCAAGGGAAAATTAGTCGCTTTCGTTAGAAATTTCATGGCGATTATAACGACTTTCGTTTCAGTAAAAATATGGATTTAAAACTAACTAGGATGGCACTCAAATGAGACAAACATTGATTCCCAATCATTTTATAGGTAATAGTTATAGGTAATAGAAAATATTTGTCCAATTTTGCACGTATCGGAATATTTTTCAACTGCGCACAAATATTTAGTTTGCCCGTCTGAAATTCGGAAACAGGAACAGACGTATTGAAACATTTGCGTAAGACCTTACATCGTATTTGCCCACGCGATCAACAAAGTCGCTGAACTTTACGCGAACAATTTACACGTGCCGCCCTCGTTTACCGTTCGTGTCACAAAACTAAAGAGACGAACCGGGGCAAATACCGTAAGTAACGCTGCCGAAAGGTATGATATCGTAATTTTAGTCGCAATGAAAATCGTGTCTCACGAGACTTGCAAAGGTACATCGGTGCAGCACGTTTCGCGATAGCAAAAATTGAACGATGACAGACCGATCGGCTATTTTAATCGCAGCTGTCACGCGACAGACATAATTATTGCAGAAAGACGTCCGACGGTGATTCGTCCAGTGATGAAATTCCATCTGTGCTCACGTTGAACCGCTTGTTTGGAACTGCGCGTTTCCGTTCTTCCTTTCCCTCCTTCTATTTCGTGATCTCGTTACCGTAAATCTTCCCCGTGTACTCCGCGAACTCGGTAAACCGATAGAATCGAATTATTCGTTTCCCTTCCGTGGCGGAGGCGAGCGAAGAATACAGATGAAGTTAGTATGAAGTGCTCCTTCGAAGCGATAAATCTCTCTCTCTCTCTCTCTCTCTCTCTCTCTCTCTCTCTTTACTTTTCTTTCTTCCTCTGTTGGTGAACAGTTGCTATCGCTTTCGGCGAACAATGAAATCATTTCCTTGGTCCGATTGCTTGTTACTGACTCACGTGTTCTCGCAACCGAGCTAACTGAATTAAAGCCAGACGGTGCGATCCTCTGAACAGGTGAGCGCTTTCACGCTCGATTTTTGTCGACGCCAGGCATCCTTGTTTGCCTTGCTTGAGACTTCAATGGCATTCGCGAAATCGCGAGGAAAATTGGTTAAAGGAAATTCTCGGTGCTTCGACCGTGAAAGATTTGTTCGACGATTTGAAATCGATGGCTGTCCATTCATTTTAGTGCAAGTACACAACCATGAAACCTTCGTTCTGATTGCACAGCAGAATATTGTAAAGCACCGTAGAATGTGTAGAATATTGTAGAATGTGTAGAATATCGTGGAATATGTAGAATATGTAAGATATCGTAGAATATGTAGGAAACTGTGGGATGTGTATTACAGAATGTGTAATGTATGTAGAACATTGATTGCAGCAACCGATTAATGATCAATTACGCGAATATCGGCCAACGCGACGTAGGATTAAGAGAATAATGTTGTTTGAGTGGTATTATAAGCGACACTTGTTTATAGTGAAATAGCAGAGAAAATGCATTGGTTGTTAGGAATAATGTTACGTAATTAATGATCTTCTACGTGTTGTTTTATTCATAAAGATCGAAGAAGAATATTTCTTGTCTGGTGAGAATGTTTATGGAATAACCGTAATTTATTGTAAAATTTATGTTATTGATCATTATTACTTCACGAGCGAGAATGTAGTGCCGCGGTGAATTTCCTAATCTTTAGAAATTTAGAGCACAACAATACGTTCCACGCAATTAACTATTGGTAGCATTGACTTTATGTAGATAAACGGTCTTGCAACATTTCCATTCAGTTTGCAGAATCTCAGCGACAAATGAATTATTTCTAGCATTATACATATAATACAAATATAACAATTGTCTATTAATTGCTGGTTTAATTATTCGTCACACTTGACTTATGAAGAAATCGCTCGAACGCAAAGGTGTAGCTTTAAAAATTCGTCCATTAAGTTCGTACCGTATTCAGATGTTGCGTGTTCGAAAAGTTAAATCACTTTTACCGCGCTCCAGTTAATCGAACATGACATTGTAATAATTTCGTACTCGATGGAAAATACCTGGCAAATCGATCCGCCCATCCATCTCGCCATTAACGTCCACTCCTCGACGTGTCCAATCGAATTCAATCAGCGTTGAGTGCCTTGATAATCCGACACGAAAAAAATTCCTAATATCTAATCCCAATGTTCCATTTGAAGTTGCCCAATTCAGGTAATGATCGTGTTACACGGCAAATTCCATAATATAATTCTATTACGATGCAATGAAGAAATCGAAAGTTAAATTGTACCTCTATTTGTATACAGAATATTGCAGTGGTCGTATACTTTCGTATTTGTCCTCATAAATGATCTGCAAAAGAAGCTGTGCTAAGTGTTTATACGCACAGCCCTTCTATTATTATAATAAACATTAATAAATTTCTGACTGTAGCGAAGGGGTTGACATTAAATGCAACACAATCATTATCACACCTTTTTCGCGCCACAATCGTAAAATACAGATGATACATGTAAATATTGCATTATCGCACCTGAATGGGGTCGATGGAAATTGCAGTATCAGCTCGCCACATTGAACCCTTCGCTTGACAACCTTGCAACAGATATTTTCCACGAAAAATGGACATTTAATTAGCCGCATTAAACGAGCAAGTTACGGAACAAGGAGCGGAACAACGAAATCCCGTCAATTAAAAACTAAAATCGGCCGATCGACCGGTACGGTTAACCGAGTGCGCCAGTTAACCGGCAATTGGTTAACCGCGCGACGCAACTTTATTACGACCCCTGTCTCACGGATCCTATGAATGGAATATCAATTGCGGGAAAACGGATGGGGGCTTATCCCTGACTTGCTTTGCCCTGCTGCGAGCCGTCATGCGGCACGAACCTATCGAATAAATCTCTTACCCCGTTGCGCAATTGATTGCGCTCTTGAATCGTGGAACGAGCATAAATTCTCGTTAGAAAAGGATGTCCATGATTATGTCGTGCCGTGTTTTACATTCAATACGTGATCGAACATTTGAACGTCGACGCATAAAGTCACTCTGGATTAGGGAGGTATTAACGGTTCCCCTTCTTGAGTTGCATTTAAACATCTGTTTCCAATTTTTCGTATACTGCGCGTGCGGCAGCGATGAAGAATATCGTATGTGAAAAGATGCGAGGAATGAAACGTTACAGTGCAACTTACATCGTTTGGATGAACAAGATCGTCGTACACATAGGCGACCGACGCAGCAGATGGATAATGAAATAATATGTAGATTAAAATCATTGTAGAGCTGTAAGTATAGAGTGTGCCGTGTGCTTGAATTATTCTGTATTAGTCAATTGTTGAGCCAGGCGTAACTTGATAATTGACTGGGGCTGTTGAATAATAGGGCGATTACCAGTTCAATATTTGGTGCAGCATATAAGTAAAAAGCATTATATGCATCATAAGCATTATAAAAGATGTATACCTTCTTATTGAAAACATTAATTTTCTCCCGCACTTTAATTTACTTAAAAAAGGACCGCATTGGGCACGATTTTCCTATCCACGACGATACTCCTCATATTCTCCGCCAGTTATCGTTACATTCATTTCTATCACTATTTATTATTACACAATTCTGTATATCGCGAATGTACAAATAAATAATCCGATAAATCTTCAACGATCGTGCGAAATCGTAAACGTTACACGAACGATGATATCGCTCGTGTCTTATTCTGCTCGCATCCGCGATAAGATTAAAATCTCACATTTGCACGGCAATTCAAGGCGGACAAATTGAATCGATCGGCCTCAAAGTGCCTTTAACGCTTGGCTTCCGCGAATCTGGTGCAAAGTGGAAAATACGGAAGCACGAATATGGCAAAGACGAGACCCAGCTGGGGAATGCCAACCAACCAGATCCAACGGGTCGAACGCATCCGCGCGGCGCTTGGTACGTGCCAGGAAACGCTAATACCTAAACAGCTGATTGATTGAACGAGCTCGCTATGATCCTCTCGTAATCGTTGTAAGTTAAATACGCGCCACTGTACGTGTCGCCGCAACACCCGAAATGGAACGACCGTGGTAAGTAGAAACAGGACGAAGATTATCTCGAAACGACGTTTGTCGATTCTCCGATTTGTCGGTGACAGAAGCGATCCTACATTTGCGATAGCTTGTGTAACCGTTGACTATGCGCTTGGTCCGAATAACATTTAACACGGTTGATCATGAATTGTTTCTTGGCTTGTCTCCGATAATTTCTGTTCTGTTCCATCGATGTTGTAATCCATTTAGAACCAGGCAAACAATATTTTTTAGATGCATGTCTTATCTGTACATGTGTTTCGTAATTGTTAAACTATTGTTAAACTATTATATTTGCATGCTACGTTGAGTATGCTGTTCAGAGAAGTAAGATTGAAAAATAATGGTTATATAATCGAGGTTTCGTCATGTTTGTTTGTATGTTAAACGTTCATTGATTTCTGTGCGAAACAAGTTGCACAACCAGCAGCCTCTGTAAGGAACCCCAAAGCACAGGCTCAAGAGCAGGGTTGCAGTATTACGTAAAGGAAACGATTCAATAGGACAAGGGATCCGGTGTTTATCGATTTTATATAAAATATGTACGACAGCTTGTCTCAAAGTACTACCATTCATTAATCGTTCCGTTGTTTTCTCTATCTTACTGTTCTTCGTGCATTTTTCTTTCTTTTTTAATAATTATCTCTACTCTTGCAACGCAAACAGTTCTATTATAATGTATTCCAACACATTATATTACACAGACGAAACTTCCGAAGTAAAACCGCATACATAGACGTGAGCTACAGTAACTAACTTTTATACCCACATAAATGCTTTAAAGTTTAAACCTACCTGACTGCACAGCCACGCCTATTCAATTGAAGTAACGAACCTGCCAACCACGATCTGCTTCGAGTCTAATAATATAGTTAGCCGTCGTCGCGATAACTACCGCACAGTCTAGTAACCGCGGAAAATAGAAACGAAAAGAGGTAACTAGAAATGTCTGACTGATTCACAATACTCGAAATCCATTAACATCTATAAAAATGGATTGCGACAAGTACAATTTCTTTTTCGTCGTAACTATTGGCACACAATCGTCCCACGCATCGCGCAAATCGCATCAGCGTATCCGAAATTCAACGAAAATCAGTATCGTCAGCCTCGTTTCCTAATGATCGGCAGAATCGTTCAACCCTTTAAACTCGGGCCATTATTTACAATCTCGGCTAACGCGTGTCCCTCGGTCGTCGCAAGTATTCGCAACGAAATCTTTTCTCCTCGCTAATTCCTCCTCAGACAGGGAGATTGCTAATACGACCTCAAAGGATTTATCTCGGTTATCAGGTAAACTCGCAACGCCGAAGCGCGGCATACACCGTGTAGCCGGGTGGTCGACGCACAAAACGAGTGACCGGTTTGGAAATAATGTGAGCACAGGAGCACAGGTCTGTTCGGTCGGTAGGCGAATTAACGCTCAGGAAATCGGATTACGTCGTGACCCACAGCACTGGCTGTCTACTAACTCTTGCATTAGCCTCCGTTCGAGCAAATTGCGTTTATCCTGGGCGAGGGGCGGAGGACGATCAGCTTGCTGGGAGTACTTGGCCGGGGTAAATTGCTGATTCGCGAGTCGTAGAAACAACACGGTCGGTGAAATACGCGGGATTTCGGTGGACCAAGTGGACCCGGCCACAATCGCCAATCACTCATGCTTGTGTGGCGAAAGTTGTTACTCTCGATGGTGGTCGTCGTTGAACAAGTGCTAGAAGAGGGGCTTCACTTAGTTCACATTTTCTGTTCCGTTCTATCCTGTTATTAGTCTATCCTGTATTAGTTTCGTCCTGTTGCGATGAACGGCTGTATTGTAGAATATCATTTATCTCGCGGTGTCCTTGGGAAAAAAGTTATGAAGTTTAGTTTTTAATCGTTAGTTGATTAGAAATCGATAAATAATTTAGGAGGCCGGCACACACAGAGAGGTATCATCTTATCTGATGTTGTTATGTTATCAGAGTGGTCTTTATCTATGGTCTTTTAGTTTATTCGTTCGAGAAAGTGAATTTTTGTTGATGCCGATATCGGCATTTTTATTAATGTCGACAACAAAAATTCGATATCGACAGTTTACCAATTGTTTGCGCAAAACAATTCCATGAATACGGTACTTGAAATCGCACACATAATTCTCCTTGATCCTGAAAGCTTGAACTCGAGATTTGTAAAATATTACAAATATTGGGCATCCAACACGTACGATCGTAACAGGGTCATCAACTCGCTCAAGGGAAAGTTTCAATGGCACTGAAGTACATACGTAACCGATCGAGCGAAAAAAATCGAATCTCCCATAGCATCGAGGATGCAGTTATTAGCTTGCACAAGGTCTGAAGTCATCTCTTTTTCTCCACCAAGCAGCAGAAGCAATCACTGGATATTCGATACTGAAGGCCAAATCGATTTAACGATCGTACAATCGAACGCGGGTGAACTAAAATTGATATAAGGCATCAAAAGCATTTCGACAATGGAGATGTGCGAATAATGTAAACGTTTGCCACAAATTCTAAATAGGTGATTGCATTTCGTTAACAATGTGCGATTTGGCGGTTTTCAACTGTGAATGCGTTGCGAGTCGTTATGCGATTACCTTTTGGAACCTGAACACGAATTATATGTGTATGCGAAACTATGCGAATTACCTGGTCAAACGGACGAGGACGGTCGGTATTTGACGTGAAAATGAAATGATTTTTAACGAGGAGCGAAAATTCCAGAAATTCGAGTAGAAAGTGACGGATTTGAATTATGATCGCAATTTAATGAAATACGGTAGAAGTGCACGGTAAACGGAATATGATATTTCAATCAAAGGACAACAAAATTTATAGATAAAATCGACGAATAAAGGCTATAGATTCGCACGGTGTAAATTTGTTAGTAATACGTTGACGGATTATCTAATCAATGTTAATTTTATATGCCCTGATGTGTATCTGTATTACTATTAATTCGAAATATTTTGTTGACCAACAATATCGCTATTTTCAACATTTTATTTCCGATAGATTTCTTCTTGTATTGTGTTAAACATTTTTAAATTTATTGTTTCTTACGTAGTTACCTTATCTCTCTTATTTACTTTTGTACGAGAGTGCAATAGATTAAAAAAATATAAAACTTTGATTCACCTTTTTCTCGCGCATAATAGTTAAGGCCAAAATCAAATGGAAGTTCCCGTTCCTGTAATGTATGTACAATGCAATAAAATAATTTCAGGTTGAAGCAGTTAAAAATCGCGCACAGAAACACGTGGAGACATCTCTTCGTCGACGATCGAAGATTACAGGTGCGCAACGCATACGCGACTCGATGAAACGCACGAACGAATTTCCGTCGAACCATTGAAATTGCTACAAATTGTACAGCTATTAATTAAACGCAACATTTCACCGGGGATTTGCTCTGCGATACACGATGCAATTTAGACTTACACTTAAATATGTTGCGCTGCATGTACTAATATTAGTAAAGCACGTATGCATATGCGCAAGGATTGAATAAAAATTAAATTACCCCGACTGGCACGCAATATTTTAAAATAACATTTTTATTTAGGCATGCAATATACCGGGAAAATATGAAAGAAATTCCTGCCGGATTTGAGTTTCCCATTAAACATTAGTCAAAATAACATTTAACAACGCTTTATCGCCCAATACGTGGAATTTAATTGTTTAGAAGCGAAATCGATGCTAGATTGAATTGCTGGACAGAATTATGGAGCAATTTCGAGAGATCATAGGATATCACAAATAATTCTACCAATTACTCCGCGATCTAATTTGTGAATTCATATATGCGATTATTAAAACCCAAACTTTCTCACAAACTGAATTACGCGCTCAAGTAGGTTATTACTTACATACATGTAAGTTATGAAACAAAGTTTCCTTGTTGAAAAAATGTTCTGGTATTAGGAAATAAAGTATGGATCCACATAGAAATTTGTTTTATGCACGAAAGAAAGATAGACATGCATGTGAGAATAAGGACAAATAGTAAAACTGTGAAGCAAGTGAGAATTCATTCAGCATGGCTTACAAAAATCACGTAATTCTATGAAAACCACAAGTATGCCGTAATAATAGGAAGAAAAAGGATCGTGAAATTCTATTCATTTCTGTTAGAATGTATTTCTCGTTAAAGCAAATACCGAGTTACTTATGCAATCGAACATTTGTTGCAAACGATTTCGATTCACACGTCGGAGCGATTATGATAATTATTCCTTCTACTTACAATTACAGTTAGAATTTTTCTCAGAAAGTACGTCTGGTGAATTAAAAATTCGATTTATCGATATCCATTATTCTTCATTCGACAATATAATTTTAACTCAACCACGACTGCAACACAATAAATTGTATTTCATATTTCAAAGTATTTATAAATATATTTCCATTTCTTTGCAGACCCCAGCTTAGCACAGTACCATTCAGTTCCTTAATTTCTCCAAATCTCCGATTGATTATTAAAAATATCAGAGGAAACAATAATCGTACTACGAACGATCACAACATCTAAGCTTCCAACGCACAAAACGTTGCACCAGGGGGTGAGCTAACCAACCGCGGACGATTTAACGCCAGAACCGAATATTTTCCACGAACAGTAGGGTACAGTTCGGTCTACATGGGTATTCGCGATTCAACGCGGCTATCCGGCCATCCGAATTCCTGGTTGAAGAGGACGAAATGCCTGCGCGGAATACCGGGGGAAATAATTTTCAACGAGCACGGAACGGGCCCCGGCGAACGAACAAAGATGAAAAGCCAGCCACGAATATGACTGACATCGAGCTATATCCTGGCGATCTACGTGAGCCACGAAAAGTGGCAAAAAAAAAAAAAGGAACGGAAAAAATATAGGATGGAGAGGAAAAAGAGATTCGAGACCGGACCGGACCGATGAAAGAATAGACGAGAAGAGAAACAGAGATAGTATAACGGACTGGAGGAAGACGGACAGAGGCAGAGAGATGAAAGAAAAAAAGAGCAGGGAAGGTGCTTCAGAGAGCGGACTCCAATTTTTAATGAAAGCGTGGAAAGAACCATAAGTGCATATACTGGCCGCATTTGTCCGCTTCTAAAGGGTTCTTCATACAGAAGAGTCCTGCAGGACTATCCCTCCCTGACGGTGATCTCGATCCGGTTATACTCCGGCTATATATCAGAAAACTGGATGAGGGGCTGAGGTTGGGGGGGGGGAGAGATTCCAATAATTGCTGGTCGAAAGATATCGACAGTAAACTCTCTCGACCGTTTAATTACACACCGAAGCACAAGGCATATTGGTTTTTCAGTCGTGTTCTCTTCCTCGTGCTCTTTCACTCCCGCGGCTTGTTCGTTCTATCTCTGTGTACCCCTTTGCTTCGTTTCACGGTCTTTCACCTTTTACCGAGTGATCCTTTTTTTCTCTCTTTTTGTTACAGCAAAAAATAGTATCGCTGTGATATCTTCGTCGATCATTCATATACTCCAATGCTCGATCTTTTCAAGCAAATAGTTGCTTCTTTTTCTTCTTTGTTTCATTGTACGCGAAGCAATCGTGATTGGATTGAAGAAGCATTTCGCGCTGATCCCAGTTCGGCACTAAAGTAAAGGTAAAGGATGCTGCCACACGACAATAAACGATTTACAAATGCTGCATGAGTTGTTTATTTTTTTTAAACAATTTAATAATTCATTTGGGAATTACACCGAAACTATACACATGAAGCCCTTTTCAAAAGTGAATCAGATCGTTCCTTGAACCGAGAACTTCAATTTGAGACGTCGTTGAATTAACTCGGCCCAGCAGAAGCCGAGATAATTGAATTTGTTTAATGAAATTATAAACAAATGCCATTATCTCGACATGCAGGCCAGCTATATCAATGACCAGTGGACATAAATTAAAGATAGGAGGACCAGCTACCATATCCAACAGGTGTGAACATTATTCCACGTGCGGTTCATTTTTTATAAACAATTAAACAATTGAAATTGTTATTACGGCCAACTGCATATAGTTACAGCAACGGGGTATTTTTTATCGTGTACCTTATTCATTACCCTGTCTTTTGAGACGTTGTTGATTTAAATCGGCCCAGTAGAAGCCGAGATAATTTTTTTTTAATTTTGTCGGTAACGACATGTCGGTAATCGTGTATGTGGCGCCATCTCGTGTTTGACGCCTTTAACACGACAATAAACGATTTACAAATGGTGCATGCGCTATTCTTTTGTTATAATAAATTAAACAATTGAAATTGTTATTACGGCCAACTCCATATAGTTAGAGCAACGGGGTATTTTTTATCCTGTAGCTTATTCGTTTACCTCTCTTTTGGGACGTCGTGGATTAAAATCTGCCCAGCAGAATCCGGGATAGTTGAATTTGTTTAATAAAATTATCAACAAATACGATTACGATACATCAATGACTATAGGACATGTGGCCGCAGCTTGCTCATCACTGGTTTAATGAATACAAAGCCCTGTAATTCAATTTTTAGTGCCTACCGTCCGGGCGTTCAGATTCCATGATTAGTACAGTCGAGGAAATTTTGAATATTAACTTTGGACATGGAGAATTCATCAGTGGCTTAAAATGATTTAGTTCGTTGGAATGCTCGAGTAAATAGAAGATTCTGCTTTCCTGACCAGATTAATTGATTGCCCTTCTCCGTTCAATATTCGGAAGTAAAGCCTTGTTTCATCTTCGATTTCTGTATTACCCGGTGATTCCATCTGTTCCGTATTACAGAATAATTATACTCGTCAAATTGTAGAGTGGTTATATTTCCCGTTACCGATTTATGGAAATTTTGAGGAACACGTTGGGAGAGTATTTCGCGTGAACCAATCTTTTTGAAATCTTATTTATTCTGTAGTAAAAATATAAAGGCCAGCTTTCCTTACATTGTTAAATAAAATTAATTGCCATGAGCCAAAAAGTGTTCAATGATAGAGGCAGAAGTATGTTGCAAATATTGGTACTTAATTTTAAGTACGTCTTTAAAATTATCTTGGTTATTCTCATCAGTCTTTCCGCATGCCCTTCATTCCACGAAACGTTGCACTCAACCAAAGCGTTTGTCCCAAAGTTCCTTGAAGGTGGTTCTGAAAGAAAAGGGAACATTATGTTACACCACAATTAATTACTAGAAAGGTGTAAAATAACTATCATGAAATATAATCAAGAATTCTTTCTTAAATAAAATACCGTAGCAATTCATACAAAATATAATCATATAATAATTAATACGATACAGGAATTATAGTTTCACGTAACTCACTGTCGAAGGTATTCACCAAATATATATAATACATTTATTAAACTATACTAAAATGATTAAACATTAGGATAGTAAGTTTAAACCGTTCGACACCGCTTGGATATTAATTATTATATTATCTGAATTATTTAAATTATAAAAATCGCATACCTGCGGCAAAGGCAGACTCCATTCTCGCAGCGACCTCCAGCTTTACCCATACTGAGACAATTGGCAGCGCAGGCACTGTGCTCAGCGATTCCTTTGATGGAGAGAAGATCGCAGGTCACTCTTCTTTGTCTGTCTGCACGTTCTTCTGGAACAGCTAGTTCGAAGGGCTCGTAATTCTCCTCTGAAATATAAACAGCATTTTTACAAACCCAATTTTCTTCGAACAGCAGGTACACACTAGCTGAAGTACACAACTCGTAAAGGAAATGTGCATTACTAATTAACGCTGTGTTACAGAAAGAATATCATCAACAACGACTATAGCTTATTCTTTCCTACCCGCACTAAATATTAAAATAAATTATACACGCATCTAAACCGTACCATTGTTGGCGTTAGTATAAAAGCTACAGTACTCTTAAACAAAGAAACATTCGAGATACTTATGGTAAACCAATTCTGAATTAACAATAATCTAAAGTCTAAATAAGTACTTCATGATTAATTTTAATATAAATCTGCTTTTGCTTGCAAGGAAATACAATAAACAAAAATAAAAATAAAAAAACATAAGAGTTTTTCCGCACATCCGTTACATTTATAAATATCATTAATGTATTAAAAATAAATCAAATAAATTCTGAAATGTTCATTGTGATACGATTGATTGGTTAATTCAATCATAGAATCGCTTACCTACGGGTGCAGCCATAACGCCGACAGCAACAACCACCAGAAGAAACGCACCGACGAAGTAGATCTTGACCATCTTGCAAGATATTTATTGCACTTCGAGAAATAATATAAATTGTGTCCCAACTATTCGAGAATAGTCTGTGAAGCGACTGATGATTACATGCCTGTTCGAGCGATTTATATAGAAATACCCCGCCAGTAGTGTTCGGGTAAGTCCCGGACGAAAGTATATGTACGTAGTACGCATACAGAAATAAGTACATATATATTTACCGTGTATAGAATTAACTCATATATACACGTATTCCCCTTAAGCAGAAAAGGTTATCAATGTTTCAAATATTTGCTTCAATTAACAGAAATTACGATAGAGAGACAGACATAGGTTGTGATACAATCTATCACATAAAATCTATCAATGTAATCAAAATTGCCTAACTATCGCACTTAATTTTTTTGTTTCATCAGACTTTAATAATATATATTTTCATATCGTATATTGCTTTAGTATAGAATCAATCGAAATGTTTTAAAGTATTTTATACCGGTCATTGTTTTAATTGAATATTTCAAATTGTTTCTACGTATACATAGTCAAGAGGGAAATTCGTAAAATAAAAGCAACCAACGCCTAAAACTTGCAACCAGCTGTACTTTCTGATGCATAATGTAAATAGACAATCGTGCAAACGCAAAGTACTTCCCCGCCATCTTCGACACTGGATTTTCCAAGATACATACGTCCGTTGGCTTCAATCGATATGATTTATCTCAGCATGTGTCAATATGTCGAAATTTGTATCTTTGAAATTATTCTCATTGCATATCAAGCAATTTATATTAATCTACAATAAATTAATATATTAGAAAATTCAAGTAGCACTATGTATTTTAGAAATTCTATTACATAATTCATAATTCATAGCTAAAGCAAAGATGCATCTAATGACAATTTATTTAATAACATAATTAGAACATAAAGTTAAAAGCTTTCAATACTTCTTTTCTTTTTTAAGGTATATCTTGTAGCTACAACTTTATTAAAAACAAAAGTGATTCTTAACCCAAGGCTACGTTACTTAATCGAGAATAAATATGTAGAACAATGATAATGACACTTGAAACTAAAATGATAATGCAGTTAATTCCCCTACATTCTACAATACGAATGATACGTTCCACAATATACGTACAATGCTACGTATGTATGTGTCCATACTTAATACTTCTGATACAATTTGTAATTTCGATACAAAAGAAAAGCATCGCGCAAGACAGTCGTTCTACGAAGCTGTTTACACTGTTGTATAAGCTTTGTCGCAATTATTATCCGTCTTCAGACCTTATCGAACGTCTTTCCAGCTATATTGATTAAGGAAATGCATACATGCCTCGCACCTAGAACGCATGTCCTCTGGCTTATCATATTTCAGTCGTACAAAGACAATACGTCATTTCTTGTTTCTTCATTTAAACGAAAGACAAAGGCCATCGCGATTTACCGCAGAAACACGTATTTTCCTCGAAGATACCTAAAGGGGTTCGACTGGACGATATATTTTCATCTTCACTGAAACCTCACAACGGAACGAGGAAAACATAATTATCGTTATCGTTCGATAAACGCACGTTAGTTGCAACACAATGAAGCAAGTGAAACTCAAAAAGTATTAATTAATTTTTAATAATAGACCCTGCGAAACTTTCGAAAAATTAAGTTTACAGACATCCGTAAAATTTATTTACCGGATTTTAAATATCAGTTCGAAAATTGTTATTAAACTGATATTACACAGACATTTCTCATAGCAAAAATTCTATTTCATGAAATACGAACATCACGATTGCAATAAAATAGAAAACTATGATAAAGAACTATGTTTAAGTTAAGATAATTGTTTGGTCAGGCTGGTGTTTTCGTGTGTTTCGGGTGCATGATCAAAACTTCCTCGAAAGAACTTCAAGATTCATCATGATTCATCATATTTCTAAATTAAATCATTTTTTAAATAGGCTGGCAATTTCCAAATAAAATTAGCTTTTTAGTTAGGTAGGATGTTTTAAGTTAAGGTTTAATTTACCTTAAGTATGTGTGGATTTATTTGAACTACGTGCATGCTAATTTATATTATAATCTTTATTCTTTAATTTACGTCAGGTTTAACAGAATTTTTATTTTGAGCTTTCGCCATAACTAATCGTTTTAATACATCTTGTTTACTTAAACTAACTATGAGCTAATGTGCATTATAATCTTTATCCTTTACTACAAAAGGTGCAACAGAATTTATACTTTCAGCTTTCGGTTCAATTATTTATTTTAATACATCTTACTTACTTAAACAATGTATATTCTAATTTATATTATAATTTTGAGTTCTGTATACATGGCGATACCATATCAGGCACTGTAGATAAGGCAGAAACCCGCGTAGTTTCAAACGCATCTTTATACATATTAATTAATTCATGAATTAAGATTTATACGTCGGTATTTCATTTGTAAAACAGAAGGCTTCTTGATGAACTAGAAAATGTAATTAGGCGATCTTAAGGCGAAGCAAATATTATATTACTGAAGAATGATCTTCGGAGCTTCAAAAAACCGAAGAATCTACATAAGATGCAGGATCATAAATGATACATGATTAACTCAAAAATAATTGCAATTAGAACTTAAGACTCTGTCCACTGAAATAATTACCGTGGACAGTATTGCCCACTTAATGTTCCCAGGTTCGGGACTGCCTAGCGAACGCTACCCGTGGATGTAATTTACTAGTAATAACCAGTTCATGCTTATAGCTTTTCGGCCCGCTCAATGTCAGTTTAGATCAGGGCCTGTCAAGTTTTTTCCCTCCAAGGGCCACTCAGTCCCCATTATCAGTTAAAGTCGCGCTACTCCTTTGCGAAGATAATGACTGTTTTGGGCAGAGGGGCGAGACAAGCGTGGCTCGTGAGCCACCATTTCGCTGGAGGTGGAAAATCTAGATAGGGGAAGGAGCCGTCAGTTGGCAGTCCCTGGTTTATAGTTACAATCAATGATATGCAATGAATTAATGTTTCAAAAGCAGCTGCAATAGTTGAATGCATTAATTTTATAAAATGGCAGATGATAATGTACTATTTCTTCGTGGAGATGGAAATGTACGTGCTTGTATCTAATAATGAAACTAAGTTAATGTTATTAAGCTAAGGTAGATTTAGGTTCATTAGGTTATAATGAACATTTCAATTATTTATTTACTATGATATCGTTATATTATATTATATAAAATTTAATAACATTGCTTTCCCATGTATTTCGCTATTTTTGCGATGATTAACAGATAATTCGTTGGAGATAGGTTATTTATACTTTCTATGCTTGTTTTGTTGCAATTAAAAGGATACGAATGCAGATAATGAAGACATTTGGGATGATAGCGCGTTAATACAAGCATACGACAAAGCAGTGAACTTGGCGAAAGAAGAAGTTGCCACGAGAATGGGAATAGAAGTTCATAATTCTCAGGTCAATCAGAGAACACAAAATCCTAAGCAACCCCGACATACAAGTAAACAGCGCAAGGTCATAATTTTAATACGATTTGCAGCTATAATATAACAGAATTTTCATTTTATTTTACTGTTTATTTATAGTTAAGGTACTAACTTGTGTATATATTTTGTGAACATAGAAATGGATCGTGGGAGCACCGTGCCGTGCAGTTTACTCACAAGATGAAAAAGTTTACGAAGCTATAATATCGAAAGTATATGAGAACAGTGGAAATTGTATTGTGAAATTTGTAGGTAATACTTTTGATATGATTGCCTTTCGTAGCATTGCTCAGGAAAAGTTCAAGATTACATTTGGGTTATTTATATATGATACTGTGGCATCTGTGTGCCACTGAATAATAAGACAATTAAATGATTTAGGCTACGGTAACACGGAAAAGGTGGAATTGAGTAAGCTGCTAGAATCGGGAGGTCTAGTAAGTCAAATAGCGCAGCAAAAGGATGCGCTAGCAGAAAAGGTCAACGAAGGAAATGTTGCAACCGACGAAACAACTTTCTCCACGAATGTAAATTCGAAGAAGTACAATGGTGAAAAGATGGATTGCGAGTCTGAAGAGTTGAAAACATATAAGCATCACTTTTTACCTGGATCATCTTCAATGGCAGATATAATACCGCCTGCTCCCCCTCTACCACCACAATTGATGGCTAAGTAAGTTTACGGTCTACGATATCTGCATTATTATTATTCCCATTTTCTTCTGTGTATCGTGAAAATTCACAAAAAGGGATACAGCAGTTAACGTGTTAAATTATAATTGAAAAACGTAAATTACAAGAAAAACATTCTAGATTGCCAGATGACGACGCAGACGCACTATCGAGTATGTTAATGTCGTGGTACATCAGCGGTTTTCATACAGGTATTAATAATTTTTGTGATCGGCTTGTACTGTATTTTCGAGTAATTGCATTGCCTCTTTCTTACAGGATACTATCATGGTTTGAAACAAGCCAAGTGCAATCGGGAGAAAGGAAAGAACTGTTGATTATATAAATTGTCTTTGTGTGAAATACAGTCCAATTTTTATAAAATAAGAGTACAGTAATTTATAAAGACTAGCCTGCATTATTTTGGTAAAGTTTAGCATAACAATCGTTTAATATCAATTATGGTGTTACAAGAACTCACTTTAAGTTTAAGAAAGAATTTTGCTTAACACGTAAATAGATTAGAAAATCTTGTGTACGAAAGAATCTTCATTATCTCACCAAGAAATAACTTTTACACATTGTACGAAATTAATGTGCATTTGAGGAGAAGAAAATGTAAGAACAGAAATGGTAATTTATTCCCAATTGGTATACTTGTCAGTTTTAACAGTCGGCGACGAATTACGAAGAACACTCGATAGAATTTTGAAGTCTGTTATTTCAAAATTCAAGTCTTTTATAGATATTTCTTGTCGTTCAAGTTGAATCCATATCGGTGTTACTTGTGTCATCCACGCCGCTTTACAAATTAGCTTTATATCCGCGCCAGAATAATGCTCAGTTTGTTCGAGTAGATAGTTTACATTAGACGAGTCTTGCAGAATGGACGGGTTAACGTACAGTTGGAATATATTTAATCTAGCATCTTCATCGGGTAACGGCACGTGTATTCGTTTCTCAAGGCGTCTAAGCAAAGCTGCGTCAATGTCCCTACGAAGACAAAACAATCAATTTATTTAATCGTCGGCCGACGGCGCTGGGTCTTTTCGTACCTGAGAGACGGACCAGGGAGTTTCACTCCTTTATCGTTAAAAAAATAATAAACATAAATTAATATACGTTAAAGAAAGCTATTTAGAATGTGCATTTGAAGAAAATCGTCCGTTGTTCAAAGGTTGAAATAACAGTATTAAAATTTTAATTAAAATGGGTTAAATGCAATGATTAGGATAGTCCGTAAGGAACTTCGCACATCGAAGAAAATTTAGAAATTTAAAAAAGAAAGGAAAGAATTATCATATCGATATCTCTAATGGTCGATTTCTCTGTAGATCGAATGACTTTTGTTGGGGAATTACCGTCTTCGTGCACATCAGGAAAGACAGGTGTCACTGTCATCGCGAAACTAATACCCGGTCCATACGGATGTTGCCTACAGCCGGTGCGGCCGACGAAACATATTGGAAAAAAAACGTTTTACATTAACTATTTTTTACTCACCAGGGGGCATTTGTTGCAGCTAAAAGAACGACATTTGAGTTTTCATTGGAGATCAATCCATCGAGCCTAGCTAAAAGTTCTGATCTGAATCTCTTTGCAGGCTCGGATAATGTATCGTTTTCTATCCTGGTCGTTATCCAATCGATCTCATCGATAAAAATAATCGTCGGCGACTGACTATAGGCAAGATCGAATAATACCTGCCCAATACGAAAGGGTATATTATGACCATACGACCACTTTCGAGTTGTTGTGCGAGCAAATTTGCCGTGTTCAGCCATCTGGTGGCAGATATTGGAAGTGCAGCCACAAATGGTTACTTACACGTATATATTTCTCGGAATCCCCTCGCCATTTACTGACCAACGAGCTAGCCGTTATATTGAAGAAGGTACAGTTGCATTCTGTCGCGACCGCTTTTGCCAACATCGTTTTCCCTGTTTCAAAAAATCATAATGAATATTTCCTGAAACGCATCGAGAAGAAAATGGACAAAAACGTGTTATTACCTGTACCAGGTGCTCCATAGAGTAATATACCTTTCCAGTGGGAGAATTTGTCGCTGAAAAATACAGGATACTTAAGAGGATACACGATCGCTTCTCTGGCAGCAGTTTTACAATCCTCCAGGCCTATCACGTCTTTCCAATGTACGTTTAAGTTGCTCAGAACAATCTCCTATGATAAAGGATACCTTTAAATACAATAGAGAAACTGGAATATTGTATTTTTAATTAATTCTAAAATGTCGGGTTCGTATAGTATTTGCATAGTATCACAGTTAAGTGCTTGAATTTAAAACATAGTGAGAATTATTTTTACGTGCATCAAATTCATTTAATATGTCAATTGTTCTAAGAGCAGTGAATTGATTAAAATCGGGCTCACTTTTGACACGTCTTCTGCTATCTTTCGCAGTTCCGATTCCGGTGAATAGAGTTTTTGTATACATTTCGATATCTCTGATTGTCGATTTTTATGAAGATCGTATGATTTTTCCGGGGAAGTACCGCCTTCATCCTCGTTAGAAAAGATAGGTGTCACTGTCATCGCGAGGTTAATATCGTTAGTAGTTTCATCTTTTGTTGGCTGTTCAACCGTTTTTCGTTTCACAGAATCCGGTTTTTTTAATTTGCTAATCAACTTTGGTTTCGACTTGTTCTCCCTGCAAAAGCCGTGTCATGATCCAAATTTTAAATAACAACTAAATAATTTCAAAAAGTCGACGCATATTTGTCCTCGAGCAGTAAATTAATTTCTGCAATTTCTTCCCCTTCGTCTTCTTCTTATTACTATTATTAGGACTTTGACAAATGAGATGCATATGAAGACGATATACGAATCATTTCAAGTAATGTTGAGTTGAAGTGAGCCAATTTGCATACAAATGTTAGCGGTATATATCAATAACAAATGCAGGATTAATGTTGAGCTTAAATTAGATTAATATATTTATATCGTAATGTCAATTTTCAATATAATAGAAACTCAATGTATGTTCCATTTTGCTAAATATTAATCACGATTTTATATAGTTGGCTTAACCATAATCTAGATCTATGTTTGTACATAAGAGCCCTTTTGAAAGACGGAAATATATTCCATAGAATAGTTGACATATTTACGTTGCGTTTACGTTGTCTTTTGTAACCTTTTTACACAACATTGGGTATTTGTTGAACTTTATTCGATAGTAACTTTCGTATTCCATTAGAATCATTTCCAGATTGATATTATCACAGACCTCCATATATGGAGAAAGTTGTGCTTCTGAAGCAAGCGTGGTTTGAGCATCGTTGTATCTGCAGAAATAAACCTTTATTTAATGTTTGGAGTCATAGCAAGGAATGATCAACCGCGATATTATATTTTTAACCGTGTTACCTAAACAAATGGATTTAAAATGGAATTGTTCATGTAGAGTGTGAAACTAAATATATACTTGTAAAATAAAATACACCAACAGAAGAAACTTTGGATAGCATTATAATTACCCATTCTCGCCCAAATATTGGAATATGAGGTATAAAATATGCCGACGACGTTCCGCAATACGATTCTCCTCCTAATAAAACGTTAATCGAAATATTAGCATTTGTACAATTTTAATTATTTTCGACAAAAGCATTTTAAATATTTTTCTCCGTACGTTTCAGTTTTTAACAGAAGAAAATATATTTATGTCTAAAGATACAATTTTCTATCTTTTGCGATATGTCATGTAGGTTACAATTTGCATAGTTTTGTGCAAAATTCTATTTTTTCAGTTCGAAGTGACTTTATGGATTGTAAAATTCAAGATGTATAATTCTTCCTTGCACCTAATCATACACCGCCGGACTGAAAAGTTTAGAATTACTACGCATTTCAAGATACACAGAAATAAATTTTCAGACTAATTAACAATTCCAAGCGTTTGCAAATTGATAAATTCGTCGAAGGTAAAACGTATTTAAACGAAAGAAGTAACCATTACTCCCTGCAATATTAATTTAATATTAACGTGCGGCTAAAAAAATTCAACGTCTGAAAAAAACTTAAACTTCGACAAAAATACGATTAACAGTAAAATAAGGTTCCAAACTTTGTATCTTTCGCTCGATTAGATCATCTTCAGTAATGCCAGTCTCATATAGTCCCAATAAAACTTAATTACATTATACAAAGAGGTATCCGTCTAATACATTTTATTTATTTTTTAAATTATTAATCCCAAGTTTGCCGATGAAACATCAGTCCAGTGGAAATAGTGTTTCTCTTACCTTTTCTCGTATAGCAGAGCACACCTGGTTCGTACGTGCTTGCATTGATAAATCCGTGTTCATGGTGTTTTTGGCGAAAATACGGTTTCGTTTGAAAATATCTTAGTGAATCGTTACAAAATAATCATGCGAGTTGTTTTCTCGCCAAATGTATTGTTTCTTGGAAGATATAATAAAATGAATGACACGTTGTCATGCCAACATCGACGTTACATGTCGTCATGGAGGTACAATGGGCGATACCACTGTTTGATGCGCTCCCTTTTATTAATTTGTACTCAGGTACTTGTTTTTAAATGTTATTAATTTCACTGCAGGTACTCGATATACGATATTTTGTATATTTTATTATATATGTAGCAGTGGTTCATTGTTTATTAACTTATTGCAGCAACTCTTTTTCTTTGATCAAAATCTCATAGAGTTACAGAGTGCCCCCTGGTATTCATTTCCATCCTATCAAATTCTTTCACTGACGTCCTTGGTCTTTGAAAATCTTTGTTAGGTAACTAGCTTCCGGGTACTCTTCACTGATGAAGTCTAGAAGATACACACCTCCCACGGGCTTTACAGGATCACGCTATGAAGACAAATACGAATATATCTGATCTGACCACTTAAACTCTTAAGACAGAGCAGGGCGAGAGATTTCGTTGAATCCATATGTCGAAAAATGTTGAATTAGAACCGTGTTTTAATTACTATTACGATTGTGTGCATTCCTAAGTTCGATATTTTTATTATGGTTGTTAAATGTCCAGGGAAAAGAAAATTAATTATGTTCCTATTATTTTAATTAGCAGTTGCATATTGAGTTCAGGAGTTATAGGGGTAATATAACATTTTTTGTATTATGTAGTACATAAAATTAGAATAATGTTCGTTTAACTTTCAAATAATTTCGTCTACGATTTAATTTCAAAATGAGTGTTCGAATTTTTTTCCCAGGCGTCCGATCCAATAAGCAGCAGTAATTTTTATTCGAATTTCAATACGTATATGACGAGATCGGGTAATATTCCATATGATACGTCCAGTTGGACAAATATACAATTTTCTAGAGGTTCTGAAAAGGTTATTAAACTATTACGATTGCTACAAGTTGGTCATTATTGACTGAAATAATATTTGTTTAACTATTTTTGACATTCATTAAAAATATAATTAAAAAAAATGACAGTGAATCCTGCGAATTAACCGACCAATTTCTTTCTTGTTCTCGCCGTTAGGTACAAGTAATATTACTTTATAAATGTTATTTTAAATACATATTATTATAGATCTTAATTTATAAATGGGTAGATTAAGAAACAGGTGAACGTAAGAAGCAGTGTATTTTTCCTTCCATGAAATTGGATTTAATTTTTCTATTTTTATCGACGATGTATAAATTAATTATAATTATGGATATAACGAACGTTTGTTACGTTACGTGCAGGGCAAAACTCTGCGGGCGATCCGTTTTGCATTTTAACTGATCGTCCGAGACATTTTGGCTCGAATACCCTTGTGCAATTAACTGAAAGCTTCTGTGTTAGAAAAAATGGGGACCGAACCTTTATAATCGAGTATTCTCACGAGAATATTACGTTTACCTTGCACGCTGCATTTAAGATTATGATTGTCCCTAACACGATTTCACGGGGACCTAATAAATACACTGGACACTTCTTCAACAACTAAAAACCATAAGAAACAAAGAACACGAATAAAGAGAAAAGACAAGTATTTTAACAAAACACGTAAAATGTTGACAATTTTTTTTAATAATGATAATAATAATAAATGAAATAACTTTTAATAATAATATTGAATAAGTGTTACAAGTTGCATATGAAAATTGAAGGATACGAGTGTAACTTCCAACGCAGGATACAATTCCGATGCAAAAAATACGAGAGTGATTCGTGCCAGTGTTTAGTGCTGCATAAAACTGTTATGTCAAAACTGTGCAGTACTCCAATGCAAGGATGCGAATGATCTTAATTCGATGGACAGGGGCTGTAACGGTGATTATTAAAAATTAGTGATATCTCGGAAGTGTAGTTGCTGAGGGTAAAAAGGAATATAACGAAGAACGTTCTGTGTTTCATTATAGACCTGCTGATTGACTTGTCAGTAAAAATATCTCAACAGAGCCACGCTATCTTGGACGCGGGGATAGCTAGAACAGGTCGCTGGATGGTAGTCGCGATAAGTTAAGGATAAGGTGTGACTTTATGAGTTTTTCGTGTCCAACCATCTATCATCTGTCATCTATCACCTGCTACCAACTATAGGCAGTGCCGCCACAATTTGTTACTATTCCCAAGAATCTCCTAAACACTTGCTAACCAAGAAGCTAGCTGTTCCTATCCGCATTCTATGGCGGCAACTTTTATTCTCATTGAAAAAAAAGAAAGAAAGCAAAAGAAGCAGTTGTGTCTAAAATTGGCAAACCTTAAGTGTCAAACCATTATTCCCAAAACTTTCGTATCACTGATAACGAATATGCGAGTCGCTGAACGATCTGCAAAAATTTCACATGGACAGCGAGGTCCGGAATTGGTCAATTTCTATCATTGTCATTTCGCGTTCCCGTAATCAAGGGTATTCCTCGTATCCGAGTCGGTTGGTGTTGCAGGTGCACCGGTGCGTTGCGTTCGTCGGGGGTGGCTTTGACGCCGTTGCCGAGAAGAGGCGCAGAACGTGTTCGATCGACCCGACGAACGCAGCCAGTGCTCACACTGCGACAGAGTTCACTTTAGTCAGTCGCTGTTTGCCCGTCAACGGCGTTCAGTCACTTTGATCCGTGTTTTTCCTCTGTCTTTCTCTCGTTTCTCGATAAACCCTTCGCGAAAACCGGCCTGCCTATCTGCAGTTTATCGCTGGAGAGACCCTCGGTCCATTTCGGTGGCTGGGAATTGTGTGTTTATTTGCTATTTTTCTTCGTGAGGAATTTCTCTTCTGATCGGTCGTCGCTTGCAGGGAATACAACGTTTGGACACATGGGCCGCGAGACACGAGGGATGAACAGGGCATGAGCGTGATGCACTTTGGGGGTGAGTTTTATGGGTTGTTTATTTGTTGGGAATTTGGGATTGATAAGGGTTTTACAGACTTTTGTACAGAAGTGTTTTTTAATTGACTTGAAAGGAGAAGACGGATTTTGAACGTTTTCTTTTTAGAATTTGTTAATTCATTGTGGTGGTAGCAGTAATGGGCTACACTTATTGTAAACTAGATTAAATTTTGTTTGGCACGTTATTGTTATAATCATGTGGATTAATTATGTTGTTAAATGTGGAACTGGTTTGAAATAGGTAAATGTAAATTTCGAATTGAATCGCGATTGTGGTTACTTGTTTATTAATTGTCTAATAATTGAATTTACAAAATGGTATGAAAGTAACTGCGGGTACGCTTCGAAAATCAAGTTGAGTAATTAGTGCGAAATTAATAAGAATGAAGCGACAAATAAATATATTATATTCACTAATTGCTGGATCCACTGTTAAAATTAAGGTATTCATTTTAGTTACTAGTATATGACAAACGTGACATTATTAAGTAACATACCATTAAGCTTAAAATTAATAAAGTGTCACGCGATACTTGCGATAAATAAAATATAAGTAATTAAAATATTTCCAACACAGACATACCTATAAATTATTTCCCAAATTAAATATCGTACATTTTTACGACACGAAGTCCGAATCCAAACCATTTGCTTTCACTTATCTCCAACTACCCTCGAAAAAGATTTGCGCAACTACCAACAAGCGGTAGACATTTTATGATTAATGAATCTCATTAAACGGAACGAGTTAAACGATATTTTCTTTTCACTCTTTTCGGATCTCAACATTTTCCCCTCCCGTTTGTTTCGCTCGTAGGGTTTGATTTAAATGTACGTGTCGACGCGCGCGAGATAAACTCGAAGCGTTAAGGATAATTCAGGATAGCCGCGATGAAAGCTGTGGGAAAGTCGGACAGGGATGTTCGATATAGTTTTGTTGCTGTCGATACCGCGAATGTTTTCGAGTGGAGAACGAAAACCAATGAGGGATAAAGAAAAACGTGATGGGATAAGAAATTCTTTGGGATACGTTTTTCTTTTTTTTCTCACTCTATGTAAAAGTAGGTAAAAAAATAGAAGTCGAATGGAATTGTGTGAAATTAGTTTGCTAAATGAAAAATCAGAAATCGAAAAATAAATAGCTCAAGAGGGAAAAGTAGTGACTAGGTAAAAATAGAAAGTACACTTACACTGCAGGCGTTGCTGTATGTGGATAATGTGTGACGACATCGATAAATATTATTCGACAAAAATTAAATGTTTATTAAAACACCATATAATACACTAAATATAGTCGAAATCATACATTTCCAACGCACCTAATCTTAAAATATACATATTTTGATTACGAACAAACTTTAGTTTTTTTTCTACTGTAATATATATCATAAAATTAATATTAATAAAATCGTTTAAATATAGAATTAAGTACCTTCACGTTAGAGAATAAGTTTGATTGAATTAAAGAGCAATTATGTATACTCACAAGATTTTCAATCTGCCGTTGAACGCCGTTCTACATCGGCGTCGCTAAATGATCGACCTTAATCACTAAATGGTAGCTCGATTCAGTGATACCGCCTTACATATGGCAGACGCTACATGCACTTGCAAGGCGTCTATTGTGAGCGCCCCCAGTGGCATCATTTTACTTATAATCAAGATGAGGCTCTTTAGTACAATGTTATCGCTGTTGAATGGAATCATATATTTAAATTATTTACACAATAGATCATTATGAATAATAACAATTTTGTGAATCCATGAAATGAGACGTTCAATTCTTCATTGGAATTTGTAATAATAATAATTATATTCTAATACTGTTGAATAACTATTTAAAGTGCAGTATCAATCCACAATTGTTTTTGTTCTTTATAGACTTTTGCAACTTTTGAAACAATCTGTTTCTTTAAAATTTTTCATATCGCTTTTTCGCGGAGTTCAGAAGTTTTGTTGCAGAGAAATAATTTTGTCTAAAGGAAGAAACGTTAAATAATGACAACAATTATAATCCACGAAAGGAATAATTGTATCCGCATCGAAATTTCTTAACGAGCATCAAGTGATTATTAGGACGCGTATCGAACTTTAACCTTTGAAACGTTCAATTACCACACCGTGCCGCCTGCTTAATTAATTAATAACGTTCGGGATTAATTAATGTCCGAAGTAGCTCGTATATTTTGTCGTTCAATATCGAACATGGCTCACCTTGATTCTTGAAAACTCGGAAATAATTAAATTTAACCGCTTTGCTAGATTTGGCACTTGCTTGATATGCGTGTGCATGCGCATGTATGTGTGCGTGATAAAAAGAAACTGGGGTAACATTCCGTTCATCTCTTTGCACGGTTATTCTGTACGCAGGCACGGTTATTCTGTACACAGGCACGCCTTCAATTAATTTCGTCGTTCCATCATCGAATGGAAGTGCAATTAACGCAGCTTAGCATGAAATGATAGCATAACGACTGTATTGGTATTGACGTCAGCTTCTCAAAATTTCTCGAGCATCGGGGTCGGCTATTTGGGTTAAGAATTGATTTCCAAGGTTTTGTTAATGCTCGGATTTCACCGACACGAACATTTTTAATATCTCAAGCTTGTCAATTGTTATATTGTATATAATAATACGGCATGGCTGTTTTTTCGCATTGCTTCTCCTAATTTCTATTTTCTAATCATGACTTTTTTAAATTGCAACTAAGAAAGTAATAGAAGCATACGGAAGAACGAAAGTGAATTTGATTGTTATTCCATTTTTATTAAGGTTTGAGAATTATACATGTAAATATGTTGTCCAAATATTTCCATGAGGTTTTTAAGATATTAACATATTAATTTAACATCCGAAAATCCTCTCAAAACGATGATATACATGTAAATATTACATTGATCTTGATATTTACTCATTTTTATTTCACGCTACGCACAAAGTACACAGTGCGTTCCAAATTTTTATTAAGTGCTTCTCAATTTAAGTGACTTATTAATAAAACTATGGTATCCGCGTTATATAGAGATTGAAATCCATTCCACTGTTCTATAAAATTTGTACATACCAAACAACGCATTCGACAAGTCGATCGCTGCCATGAATAATACCTCTGCTTCAATAGGAAACTATAACAGGTTCATTCAAACAATAGAACATTTGAACTAACAATTCATCAAGCAATGAAGCCTCCAGCAATATATATTTCATTGTGATAAATATCGCACTACCATAAAATTTTTAAACAAGCGTCGATAATCATCTGCAACTTTCCTCGCATAAAGAACCAGCATTTCAATTGATCGGAGTAACCTATCATGACAACCCGCAGGAACTTATTACCTGAACTAACCAATGTAATTGTGCTCGAGCTCTGCACGGAAACAATATCAACGGTTTGCGCGTTTGCCTCGCGAATGTGTAACACGTGAATAATAGACGAAATGCCAGCAATCACGCGAACGCTAGCTACGGCCGCCTCGGACACATGTGTTAAACTACAGTGTATAGTTGCTGGAACCTGTATAGTGAGGGCTTAAATTCGATAAAGCGGTAGAAAAAGCAAACAACATACGTTGCGAAAGTCGAGCATCGATTTCATATAATTCTGGGGGATGACAAGATGTTTGAAACTCGTTAAAAATAACTCAGCATGTAATTCATCAACCATGATCTTTTTATAATATTTGTTTTTTTAAATTATGTTTTTGAAAATGGCTTTGAAGGATTAATAGTGAGATTTGCAAATATACATATATGTATGTACAATATAAATTCTGGGGTGTGACGTGTGGGAAGAGACAAAGGTATGCGAATGAGTGGTGTGGTATCAATGAGTGCCGACACTTGAGGGTTGGGTTATGACCTCACTATACCGCTCCCACCAAATATACACGAGTTGTGAACACAGTTGTATAGTAAAGTGTCGTTGGCTCTAGTTGGTCCTATCCACTCTTTCGTTTTTTTTTTTGTAATCAAGGGATGAATGAACGAATCTTGGTAAAGTCGTGTACCGCAGAATTCCTATGGGGTTTTGAACACAGGGTGTGTCAAATTGTAATGTAATTGTGAGATGATAATTCCTCGCATCAAATGGGTCGAAAATGTGGAATAAAATACGCGTATGTTTCACAGGAAATAATTTCTTTAAATTAAATTTTCAATTCGTTTCGACACGTGTTACGCGCATTTCGTAAATTTTATTCTTTCAGAGATTGACACCCATTTGAAATGGGTCGCTAAAATATCGTCAGAGAAATGAATGGTTGGGACGATTAAACAGTGATCACTTTTTAATTACTCTCTATAACTGTACTAATGTGTGATCAAATTTAAAACGAAGTTCGTCGATTATTTCTCGCATTCGCATTTCTGACGAGCACGTTGAAATTTCATCCAGTTTCAAGGGAATGAGAAAGCTCTTCTGTCTTGCTTTACTTTTTTTCACGTCTTCTTTTTTTTCCCTTGCGGTAAGTGGTATTGATTACAGCGAAGGCTATACTACCTGAGGACGTGCGGTTTTAACTGAGTTACGAATCAGACGATGTCAAAGACGAGAGTGAGTCTCTTGGATGATCATTTATCTAAGTCTGTGCTGTCCAGACCGAGCTTACAAGCTTGGGAGCTTCTTTTGTTTTATCTTTATTGGGGTAGGGTTGATACATTGAAACTTATGTACATATTTACCTGTTCTTAATCGCAATTATATGCACGTGCATGCTCCTGTCTCTTATGCTTATAATCATCAATCTTCATAGTCAATTGCGGTTTCTTCATTAAGTGAAATGACTGAAAATAAATTAGTACTATTATTTTGATACTGAATGAGAATTAATATTTATTTACTTGTTACATATCGTGTAAAAAGACGCAATAAAGTCACTCTATAATTTTTATAAGCAAAAATTTTTATTCCCTCATTTGTTAGCATACTTAAGTATACAGGATATTTGGTATAAAGTACGTTTGAATTGCAATTTCGTTACTCGATTTCACATCCGGCCAAACGGACACCATCAATTACCTCACCTAATCAAAAGCTTACTCCACGCCAGAGGCAACTTACCGCAAGCTCATCCATAATATATATTATACGCATGTGTATATATTAGCGAACTGTTGATAGCCACAATCTCGTTTGCCATCCCGGGCATTCCAGGAACTCCATAATTCATCAGAACGTCGCTTTAATCACAACAGACGACACCAATAAATAATTGATCGCCATTAATATTGCACTGCCGTTCTAAACTCCCCTACTACAAGTTCTATTTTACCTGATGCAAAAATAAATTGAGGTTGTTCATCGATCATCATCAGCTGGGTACATCGACTGACTAAACTATTGGAATATACTTATTTACTTACTTCGTTCACGCAATGACGTTGTTTGATTATATTAATGACGTTCTCTATTTTCAAACAGATATTATTCTCTAGGGAGCAAAATTTCATAGCACGAACACATTAATGAATTTGTATTTTAATTATCGTTGCTTTTATACTTCCGTATTTCTATCTTCTACGTTGCTGCTTTCGCAATAACGTCCACCGGCTAATGGGCTTATTATATTTATTTTAATCTATTCATACAATATAAATTTAAATACCAGCATTACTCGCGAAGTATGTTTGATAGAAATACAAAAAAAAATGCACAGCTATGATTACGTTCAAGTAACAAGATTCTGTACAACTTGAACACTGCTGAAAGATTTGAACACAGAACAACAGAAAATCGTGGCGTTCTCATTTTAATTGGAAGACCAGTCGGCCTTCTTAAACGGAATAATTAAGAATACGATATCGTGCAATCCTCTTGTGCCAACGTATCTGTCCTCTTTCCTGGCAGGTTTACAAGAATTTTCGCGATACCAAGGGATTAGTGAAGTTATGTAAACGTCAACAACGTAACAGTCTCGATTCTTCGGTTACATATCTGTGCATCTATAGCTACGCGGGAGAAATTGGATAAGCTATAAGAGTCTAAGGAAGATTCAGCCGTTGCGGTTCTTCTGTGTGTAGTAATCTACCGTGGTATTGTTTCCGTAATACCAGCAAAAATTTCAGTCTATGTACACATTTGTCGGAGGAGCGAATTTTTCCTAATTTTATCTCAATGCAGAATAAAGGTGACAATATATTCGTATCGCTCGTTGGGTTAACTGTCAGTTGAACTAATCGTCACGCTGTGTGTTATGGAGGCCAGATCTATTGGACGGTCACGACCATAGAGAGGGAAATTCCCTGTACTGCAGAATTATGGGTGATAAAAGAAATTGGGACAAAAAGTGTATCACAGTAATGGATAATATATCAACGCAGAAGTTGATGCACAAGCAGTAACGCGGCTTCAACCAGCGAATTGAAATTAGAATAAAGACTAAAACATTAACGAAAAGACTAATTATCGCGCGATTCAATTATCCAGAACATTAAATAATAATAATATATATTGAACGATGGCGAAAGCAAGATCTCTTTAATAATAGATCTAGTTCGCCGTTGAATATATTTATATCTATTGGGAAACTACCGACAGATTGGCGCAGGAATTAGGGGGAGAAAAAGGGGGAAAAGGAAGGAAATAGCGAAACCTTGGTAACGCGTTTGATTCTCTAAAACAGGCCAACTAGTGTCAATGCGATACAGTATTGCCAGTTCGCCATTTTTATGCTCTCGTCGTAGCGGAAACGGATTTTGTCGTTAAGAGAAAAAAAAAATATGGAGAAAAGTGCTTTTAAAAAGCTGGCGACGCGTGCGTTGTCGCGCCGAGACACGCGGTGCTCGTTGGCGCTCGAAATTGCGCTGGAATTACTCGTTTTCGAGACCTTTATCGAGGACACGCGTTGAAAGCTTCTGCTTGGTCTCGCGAAATTAAATTGAAGGGATGGAATGATGAAAAAACCAGGTTGTCGAGGGTCATTTCGTTAGCTGTGTTTTTTGTTTTAACAGCACAGTATACTGTGACAATACGAAATCATTGAAATGAGAAGCGGCATGCTATATTTAGCGAGGGATTAAAATTAAAAAGCGATTCGAAAAGAATAATAATGAAAGAATTTCCAAATACAAATTTTTTAATCCTTTCAGTATCTTCTTCGGGCCTATGCCAGCGGTCAACGCTTTTGTTTTTAGAATTCTTTAATATGTAAATAATGATTTAACTCTTAAAGAAATGTCGTTTTTTTTAAATGCAATATAAAAATGAAAGCAGGAATAGTGTTGAATAAATTCTGCAAGTGAACGTTCATATTAAATCGCGAATACTTCCGCAAAAGTTTCATCGCAGTATGTCAAACTACCCTCTGGCCTCGACACACCTGCATAAATTCGCCAAGGTAGGATTGTGACCAATCAGACTACTAACTAATTTGAACAATTCTCAACTGATATCACTTTGAGAGTCTTCCCGAAAGTTGCAATACTACAATCTCCTGCTGAACTTTAGAAAACGGTTTCTATGTATATCTGCGGAAGTAATTGGAACTAGAAATTCGTTTACAATGATCCTAGTGACATACCAGAAAGGTAGATTTTATTTATAATTGTATTTATAAAAAATGTATTATTGCCAACTGTGAGCTTATACCAAATGTTATCTACATTTATATTTACAAATGAAATGAGATAATGTTAATTGACTTCTTATTGAAACCAAAAGTTAAAACGATCAGTAATTTAGATAAAATTCAAGACTGTAATGAGCAGTAGCTCCAGAAATAAAGTTCTACAAAAAGTAATTGACATCAAAATATATTGTGGTGTACATAGAATAATAAAAATTCACATAGAAAAGTGATAATTCAGAATATATCACGTTTTCAATCTATATCACAGCAAGATTGTTCGACTGAAATTATGTTATTCGGTTCAGTTGGACTGCAACGATCCCTAAGGTGCCTCAGCTATAACGCTGCATTTTTCATGGAACAAAGAATTCCCTTTATCCGCGTCTAAGACAATCACGCTGACAGGCATCGCAAACATTCTTCCGTTTCTTCTTTGCTCCCGCAGAGAAACATTTTGCAACAGTTAATCCTAGAATCCGCGAGCGTTTTTTCGTCGACATGTGCATTGTATGTGCAACATTTTCTACCTTCTTTAAAAATATCGACAAACGAAAGATTTTACTGGTTTTGCAACTTGTGTTGGAATACCTCTCCCAATCCTTATACGCTGCTACATGTATAGTATTAGAAAAAACTTTAACAATAAACATTACTTCTTTTTCCCTAAAATAGACGACTTCCCTCGTACAAGCCAGATGCTATAGCAGACGTAAGATAAACGTTCTACATTGCCATGCATGAACATACATACGTAGGCATACGGCAATCGCTAAAAATATACCCCTGGATACCGTGTACGTTAAATAATGTATCACAAAAACTTGAAACTTGTTTAAAACAAAATGTACGGGTAGAACAGAAAGTACGAAGAGTGTAACAGCTGACCGGATTGCGCCAAAATGATTACGTGAATATTTTTGTTGGTCAAGACACGGCATATACACACCTGTAGTGGTAGACCTGACCAGTGTATATTTATACCAGCGTGCCACACAATTCTGCCGTCTGTTGTACGCCATGCTGAAAAAGCGAGGGTAGTTCTGTCGTGCGATCGCGATCGATCAGTCCGAGTTAACAGAAGTCGAGTAAGAAAAGGCTAACACCGGTTGTTTAATCTTTATCGTAACGGGGCCATCTCGTTCTAAGAATAATGCAAACGGCTGATATTGGACGTTCACCTTATGCTAAAGTATTCCATTAGACTTCTTGTTTCGTGCTGAAAGGTTGCACTGTCCGCTGAATTATTTCGCATTGCATATGATGCATGGAATGGCACAGCATTGCAGGAACAAATACGGCTCGCGTGGTTGCATGTTAATTTTGTGCTGGATGCGCAAGAATATCGTACTACCTTGTTGCAACCGTACAAAGCAGTTGGCGAACAACTAAAAATATGCCCGTAGATTTGTATACGCCGGGCAACGTACAAGAAAACGTTAAGTTCGCTTAAAATTAAATACAAGTGAAGAGATGTAACCTATGCACAATTGCGCAATGATTAAAGTATCAATTGAAGTATCACAACAAATTTGTCCACATCATGTTACTTAAATTTGACAATTACTATTGTAAGCGAGGAATAAATTCGTTCTTCTACCTATAATCACAAAGAAACAATTTTAATTCGCGTAAAACGAAATATTAAAGGACCTCGATGCGAAGAATATGTAAATTAAATCACTTTCGTAAGCATCAGCTCGTATACTAATAATTAACAATAATAACTCGATTCCAGAAATTCGATCAAATAACGATTATTTAAAATAATTCACGACATCGATTACTTCCTGCTATAATAATTCACATCGCGCACTCGTGCTCTGTTCAACTCTCGATGAAAGTATGCACAAAATTCAAACAGTAAAACGTCCATCTTGATCATTGCTTTCAATTCCAATTGCCCCTGTTACATTTCACGCTCTCAGGAAAACATTACGAAACGCTCGAAGAAGCATCTTTTGCTCGTTAATCGCGAGAAAAATTCCGGCGACAATTTGATCCATTTACGAGGCAATCAGGAGGCCAGTTAAGGTCGGTCAGCAATTATCCCGCGTTAGTATCAATCAGGGGAATCCCACGCGAAATAGATCCAACCACGAGAAAATGCGTGTTCTGATTTCTGTTGCAGATAACATGTTTCTGGCAGTTCGTGCACGGTGGTTGCTGGAATAGCCAGTTCTCCACGATACTCGTGGCACGTAGACGTTCGCCACCCTTTGACCTTCTGCGACGACAATCGACGACCATGAAGAGTACTTCGAGCCTCTACTCGAATATCATCGCGTGGACGTTTCGTCTGATCGCTGTTCTTGTTCTTCTACTTCCAACGAGGACCTGTGAGTTCGTAGTACAGATATGTATGAGTTTGTTTCACAAGAGAAAGTATGTATTTGCATAGTTGCTGTGCATTCGATTCGTGTTTCCTTGGTTTTCTTAAGGGGGAATTTAAAGATCTCGGGACATATCGGGACTTCAGTGGCCGGTCTGTTCCTTTTGTTCATTGATTCTAAAGCTGAACGTTGGCTTCGTGTATTTCTGGTAGAGCTGATGAATATTCTTGAGCATACCGTAGTTCGTAACGATTAATCAGTCATCATCAATGGGTTCTGTTCAGGATACGTGATATCAGAATAATTATTTGTCAATTATATATGGAATCAGTGAATTCATTATAAGGCGGGGCAATAAGTAAACAGAGGAATCGAATAATTTTCCGGTCAATTGATTCACCGTGTTCATTTGAACGGAGGAAGCCATTTATGTACGCGAATGTTAATTAATTCTGACGTATTTGGTTTTGGTTGGAAATAGACTCAGACCTTCGATTAAATTCGCCTGCTCCTTGAACTGAACGTAAAATAGTTTCAATAAATGGATTGCGGGTGTTTGCAGTTGCGAAAATATCTTGAGGTGGATTTTGTAATATTTTTTCCGGCTGAAATAAAGTTACCTCGTGCCATCCGAAAAAAGGTTCCATGAATCGGAACCACTAAATAGATAAATCCGCTTAGCCAAGCATACAAACGTGTAATTAAAAAACATAAAACTCTTACGCGCTATCAATATAAAAACTTCACTATTGAAAAATTCTTAATAGGTCCCTTCAATCTGACCCTTCCACCGTTGAATATTACACAACTTTTAATTACTCGGTTGAACTAAAATACTTGTAAGCATCCTCGACGTAATACATCCTGCACATTTATTTCGTTGACGTTCTATCAAAGGGCATCCTAGAAACTGCAATGCAGGTACATGAAAGGAAAATTGCAAAGAAAATTGTAGCGCGTTGTAGATGGCTTCCGTAATTAAGCGTGCGAATATCGATGAGCGAGAGAAAAGCGTTACCGAAGCCCGAATCGTTTTCAGCTGCCTTGGAGGAGAATTGCACGGACTTCCAAGGCGCCATCGTTCGACACGGCCTTCTCTATGTTCCGGGGCCTGCGGTTTGCAGTCTCTGCGTTTGCTATCATTCAGAGCCGATGTGGTGCCAAGCTATCTTCTGCACGCCACCCTACGTAAGCACACACTATCCAGTTTAATATTGCTCACAAGGTTTCTCCAAACGCCTTTATAGGTCTCAACAAATGCGATAAAATAAATCTAACCCTTACATTGTGTACGATATACACTCTGTTATCTGACCCCGGTTTTACGTCAATACGCACAACCCTTTTATTTCAAACTTCTGCTTGAAATTTTAAACGGCTTCACCGTTATCGTTGCCCCCAAAATCCTGGATACTCTACGTCCGTTTTCTATGCGATAAAAATAAATAGAACCCCCCAATATGAACTAAATCTCCAAGTTTCTTCACAAACAAAAAAGTACATTCGATGGATAAATCGATAAGGCTGTTCATCTTGTATGTTTCTTGGCCCATACTCGTTCAGCGGGACAATAAACCACGGGCGTTGCAAGGCTCTGAAAAAGGAAGTGTCGTGTGAGCACGAGGCGTGACGGAAGCTCGTTGCAACGAGCCGCACGGAATCGATTACCCGACACGGGTGTTACCGGTGTAAACGATTTTAATGAGCTCGCTTTCGATGAAACGGCGAATCTTCGACGGCATTTTGCGCAGAAACGCGACGGGCGAAAGTATCGTCGAATTAACGGGTCAATTACTCGCCGTTAGTTAAAGAGTAGCTAAGGGGCAGAGGGTGGATAACGACTTGCTTTTAAATTCAGGACGTCTCCTTGGTTCTTGGTTCTCGGCTCGTGAAATATGCTGGATAATTTAATTAGATGGTGAATGGAAGATCCTGAGTGGTACTGTCTCTAATGCTGAGATTGAGAGTTCTTGTCTCTGAGTGTTATTACATTTTTGTTTTCTGTCTTTTTACGGTTTACACTGGCACGTTTCCGCTAAACGGATATAACATTTGGGTGAACGGCAATATTTACCGTGCATAGCACAGTGATAAAAATCGCGCGGATATTTCTATTAAAATAACAATTTTTTCGTATGAATATATACTAATATATTAATAATTAATAGTAATTAATATGCTAATAATTATAATAATATATTATGTATATATTTGGTATGCTCCTTAATTTGTCATCAGAAGGGTGTCGCTAGTTAGAAGTTTCTGTGTAGTAAGTTATTTGTAAGATAGCGGAAAGCACCGAACAGCAACCTCTAAATGCGGAGGTAACGTGCCAGGAACTGCTCGCTGTTATCTACTTCCGGTTCACTCGACTTGAAACGAGCGTCAGGGGCGAAAGTGAGAAACAATGAACATCGGCAAAGTGCAGTATGTTGTTGTTCGGTGCAGTAGTCCATTTGAACTTGGCTTTGCTTTAGCAGCTCAACGGCATAAAAAGAAACATTTTATAACAGAAACGTTAAAAATGTGTACTACAGAATTGTATATGCATAAACCTCAAAATGTATAAACAGATCAGCAGTATTGACCTTACATAGTATTGAACTTCCGTTTGTATTATTACTTGACCCTGTTTTGCCCATTTTTTGAATAGTACCTTTTTCACTTTTAAACTTCCCAATAAAATCATGCAATATACGCGAGTGTTTAATTCATTTCGTTACGCTTTATCATTGGGTACAGAAAAATGTGCTATGCGCCATTTACTAAAAGAATTCTACACACCCTAGAAGAGCCCCGAATAATGATAACTTCCTTTAATTACGCAAAAGCAGCGTTAAAAGATTTATAAATTATAATTGGCCACCGTTATACCCTTCAATATTATTCAGTTTAAAGCAGCCCTAACATTTTTATTTAACATTGCCCTATGTAAATTTTCGGATCAATTTTTAGCAGTGGTAGACTTGGCTTTTCGAGACTTCATAGTAAAGAACTTGGTGTTTTCGTGCATTTAAAATAGTGCAATTGGTTTCATCCGGGCTCATAGTAGCGTGAAACGACATTCTTGTGCGTACTGCGGCAATATGTTCAAAAGTAAAAGTTTGTAATCGGCAGTGCTAGATCCAGGGCTAACGATAATTTTTCCCCTGCGGAAGGTCGGGTCGTGCTATGGAAGATTTCTATTCTCGATAGCGAACGGAGTAATGAATATTATCGAACTAACCGCTGCTAGATCTGGACGACCGTCTGTTTTGTCCTCTCTCGACTTTTTCGCGAAACGTTTTGTCATCGGATGCTTGAAGTTGCAACGGTGGAAGATGGAATTGGTTCGAGGAATCAATTACCACTAGCAGGAAATTTCATTATCCTCTGGAACGTCTTTGGATTACGTTCACGACTCGATTATCCTTGGTCGCTTCCGGTTTTTGCTGAACTCGCGCGATCCGTTTATAGGAACTGAGACATTTATTGGCATACAAGCAGGTTCCACGTTACTTCTTGTAGTTAAAATCAAGAATATACGTTTTGCTTGCAGTAGGTATTATTGAATCTAATTTTTTCTTCCAATGGAAACAAATGAAGGCATTACCGAGGACAGAGTATCATGTGAGCCACCCATTGGCCAAATCGGTTAACTCCACAAAATAAAAATATGGAAATGTATTTTAAATATAGAAAGTTAACACTTTCGTGGACGTGAATGCTATAGTGTTCATTGTAATTGTGATGCAAACTGACATGAATGCATTCTATTCTGCGCAGCGTTAAACTTTTGAAATTAAACAAAAGAATTAATAGTAAATCATGTATCTATTTATGTATCTTATTGTATATGTATCAAATTCATCTGATAAACGGCTCATATACGCATATGCCTGTAAATAGGCAGTGTCATATTTTCTTGGGACCGATTTCTGCAAAACTAATTTACGAAAATTTCCCAGTATCCGGCCTTTTTCCGGAAAAACGATACACTTGATAGCACTATCGAACCACCCCCTATAAAGTGTCGCACTCGGGCGCGGATTTTTGCATTTCAATTTTCCTCTTCATATTTCACGCGAGTAAATCGAATCTTTTTCTATAGAGGGAACACGTTTCGCTGCGAGACGTATTGCTCCGTGAGAAGGTTCGCGATAAATAGACGAAACAAGCTAATCCACTCGTATAACGGTGCGATCCATTTCGATGTTTTAACTTCGATGTGATTTTATGATTTATTAAAATAGGAAAGCTCTCGGCAAATTTTATCTTTATTATTTATTACCATGAAAGGCGGGGTAATTTACTAAGTCAATTTATTAAGTCGTTTTGTCGTAAACCTTCTTCGAAATGCCTCAAACTGTGACTTAACTTTGGGCTAGGCAATAGTTATTCCAAAGAAATCGAAAGAAAAGAATTTGCATTCGAAATGATGTGATTACGATCAACGAAGCCAAATACGATTTGTGTGCATTAAAAATAGCGTTTCAATCTAAACCTGGAGATACGTGGGCAGTGCCTTAAAAAAATTCCCGAATGAACGGACTCATTAACAGTGTAAACTTAAGAAGCAAAGTGAAATAAAAATGACCTGCGTTTTTGTGAAATCGACGCGTCCATTTCCGCAAGAAATTAAACAGAATTCTTTTCGTTATTTATGCAACATATTTATGCAACAAGCTGCATCGCCGCTGGGGTTTTTTTCCGTTGCTTTTCTAATCTTCCGGTTCAAAGTTTTCTCGTATGAATTCGAAGCAGCGCAGCCTGAATATTCAATTAAACATTTGCCTTTAGTAGTGCCCCCAGTTTGTACCATGCCTGTGAAACAAATTTGCAACCCTTAACTATTCGACCAGTTTGCATTTTACGCCTTCATGAACAGGCAAACGTTTTCTGAAGTAGCTGCAGGCTCCTTGCACGGTTCATTCATGAAAAATGATCTGCGATCGCGTCAATTTCGTAAATTAACTGTACATTCTGATTACCAAATGAAACCGGAATGGAGAAGTCATCTTTGAACAAGATGATGAAAGAAAGATGGACATCATCGAATTCTACAAAAAAAAAAAAGAAAAAAAGAAAAAAGAAACACAAGTAATATCACCTTCACGCAACTTCTCATATCTTCAAGTGGAGCCAAGACTCCAATCAGTTTAGATTAGACCAGTCATTCTGAATGAATTCGCAACGGATCTCATCGCGACAGTTTAAGGGGTCGCAGCTATATTAAATTCGCGAAACTCGTCGAGAACACGAATTGGTTTAGCCGAGCGACGGACAGCAGTCGGAGACTTTTCTTCGGCGAGCCAATTAAAGACGCTGTCGCAACGGAAGTGGTGGCGCTGCCCGCGACGTTTCCGTAAATAGAAAGCTAACTTATTTACGAATTGCTGTAACGTGATTGCCGTTGGTAATACGTTCAGTAATCGCTTTATTGAATTTTCACTTAGCGTGACATTGCTGAGCACATAAACGGATTACAGATTTTTCTCCTCGTGGAACGAGTGCTTCTGCGACTATCGTCTTTTCTGGGCTTCCGTCTGTAATCGAGTATACACACCAGTCGTGTGATATAGACAGTTGCGTGAAATGCGTCTTAGATACACGATTGTTTCAGAACAGCCCATTACAATCTTGCGTTGTACACGGGCAGGTGAAAACAGTACGCGCGTACTTGATTACTAGTTGTTCCAATTGTATTTCATATTGCTTGTGTAGTATACGAAGACGTTTTTGACCAAACTCGTCTTTCCTTTAAATAAAGAAATCTTTGGATAGGACTAATTTCTATTTTTCATCAGTGTACGCTCGAATGAAAATTTACTGAATTGTTAACGCTTCAAAGCAAGTTTTTAAATTTGTATTCTTGTCATTATTGCCTTCCATTGCTATTTTTAGTTGACATGTTAAAAAGAAGATGAACATAATGCAAATATAAACAATTTAATACAATTTAGTATATATGTAGTTGCGTACAGTAACGATAGGGCCAAGTAATTACTGTCGAAATCTCAAAGCGCCGTGGTGAAAGTTCAATTTCAAGCCACAATTCCCGTGTTTCTCTGGCGGAAGCGCAAAATCGATACCCCACACACACGATGTTCTTTGTTAATCGTTCAATGTAAATATGCTGTTCGTTCCTTGATTGCAGAAATCCTTTCTGTTTGCGTGCAATTCATTGTTAGCTGTGTCTGGGGGCAAAGCTGACTCCTTTCTAATTTTCTGATCTTAAGTTTTATATATGACGTGTTCAGAGAGGGACCAAGCCGTATTGACACCATTTGCAGTAACATGTTTTAACATGTTTTAACGTGTTTCAACAGTTTCTAATATTAACTAAACGAAATGAAGTATTAGTCGTTGTTTTTAAGCAGAGTTGCTTTCAATTTTCACGTGTAACTTGTAACACCAGTGTCACTCGTTATTATGAAGTAAGGGGTTAACTCTCAGCATGTACACACCGTCGATAAATGCAATGCTGCTGTGTATCATAGCACCGGTAGTTATCGTTAACTTCCGCCCAAACGCCCAGAATAACGTGGCACGAGCGTTGTTCTCGTTTACTTGACATCCAGGCCAGCCCCTGCATGCGACCAGTTTTATGCTAATCTTACTCGATTACTATATCTTTCTCTCGTTTACAAGAAACTATGAAACGGTAGGTTGCGTGCCATTCCACGCAGACGCCATGATACCTTCACGATAACCAGAACGACCGATTTCGTTTTAAAATGTTCTTATTTCTTTATTCGTAACGATTTGTTAGCAACGAGAATAAACCAGGCTGAGTTTTTGCTGCTTGAAAACAAATATATTCATAGTGGTTTAACTATGTTTAACTATGTGTGGGTGCTACTGATTGTTATAATAGTTGTTTGGAGCGGAATGACGGAACAATTATTTCCTACTCAATTCTTCGCCATGGCATTAAAGTTAAATTAGTCGCATTTAGATTAATTATACTTTACAGGAGGATAGTAATAATGGATATTTGATTAATGTTAAATTAACATATTTTGCTACGTTATTCTGGTTTTGTTAAAATGATCGAAGGGGACTTATTCATGTCGGGGAATTATTCAAGTTATTATTTATGAAATATTGTAACGTATCTGTACTTAGCACCCCCTTTTATCCCCCTTCATCCTAACGACGAACTATATGAAGTCGCGAAGTCACCAATTTCAACCTTGATAATACCACTGTTGGAACGGTTTGATCCTCATGGGTGCTGCTTAACAATACCCCTTTCATTTAAACCCTAACGCCTCCAATGGCGAAACGTTTTCATCTCTATCGTACTACGCACTCCATTGTTTATGCTCATTTTCCGCACGCGCAAGTTACAACGATAATCGTCGTCGAGGCGTCAAAATTCGCCGGCGTATAATTACGCTCGGTTTGCCAGGATGGAACGCAGCAACGCGATACACGAGGCCGCTGCGGACGAATTGCTCGGACTGCGGAAGAGTAGAAATCACTGACTCTCCCCCCCCCCCCCTCTATACTGTCACGTTGGAAACGCGGGTCGCTGAAAATTCCACGCTTTGTTACTTTTATTTCTCTTTCTCGACAATCGTTCGGTATCCAAGGATAGCTGAATGCAACGGGAGCGAAAGCAAGCTTGGAGCCAAGATCACTGGACAAGTGTGGGCACGTGTCTCTGGCGAAGGCCTCGAGATTACTAGACGAAAATATTATGTCATTGGACAGACAGACTAGTCGACATCGATATTTCCCATTCAACGTAATGAATATACTCCGTATCTACGTTGTATGAATGATGAGGGCCGTGACCGACAAAGACAGGATTGCAAGAAATGTTTGCATTAGAACGAGGAGTATGAAATTGATGTTTTGTGTGGAAAGTTTGAAAGTGAAGTAATATATTCAGAAACATGTATCATGTCTATAAACGCATGAATAATTGAGAAACAAGTTTTTAATTGGCAACAAGTACGATACTAATGATATAACTGTTTTTTTGTTATTGTAAAAACTTTGCATTTGTAAAACCTCTACGGTACAGCATTCAGGGAACAGTTCTAACCCTCACACTTTATTGTGTTTCCTATTATAGTGAAAAACACATTATGAAGTACAATTCATTGTTGCAACACATTTTAACAGGGGACTTAAAAATTATATTAGTACAGCTTAAAAAAAAAAAAATTATTAGGACGTGGTTGGTTCGAATCACTGAAACGTATTCCAGTAGGAGCTCCTTGCTACTGACTGAGCGCAGTGCTGCAAACTTGAAAGGTTCTGACGCTAACGCGGAACCACAGTCGCAGAACTTTATCTGCACGAGCGCAAATTTTTCCAACACATCGTGTACGTGTAAACAAGGGAATTTACTACACGAAGCAACATGCCATGTTTAATTACCCACTATAATAGGCAAGATTTAAACTTACATTCTTAAACTTAAAATTACTGAATAAATTTCTTCGACATCAGTAGTGCAATATTATAAGTACTTATCGTTGCATTCTTCACACTTTATATGGACAACCACCCCCAAAATCTGTCCTCTTCATAGTAAACTCCAATAAACCTTCCATTGATAATCACAGCAAAGGATCCCCTCCCGCTTGTCTCTACCATTTTCATTCATTCCCCTGTTGAATCGCTTCCACTCACCCTTTCCCAACAACATCCATCGCATTCCTCCCTTTCTCCATTCTACTCTAGTCCGACGCCCCAGATTCTCCAACGGTTCGATAGCAATTGACCAATAACGATCGATTCTCTTTGTCGCAGAGGTGCAAGAAATTTCGGGTCGGCGAGCGTTGTTGCGAGTTCGAGTGTTTAGACGACACAGACACGAATTGGACCGGTCCCGATCTAATAATTGCATCTGGATCTACCAGAATCCAAGAAGAGGGAATGCTCTTTTTAATGGCGCTGGTTGCGCTGCTGAAAGTGATGTAGTTCTGTAACGAAGATGCTACAGGACATGTCGTCGACGGGATTCGAGCATTGTGGAACGTCGACGACGAACACGGGCCACCAGGGATAGGGGAAGGTACGATGTAGCGTGCTGGCGATGAAAGGTCGCGTTTGTGCCTGCTGATTATGCCTCGAAGAGTAGAGTTCCGTGGTTATGAAATTTCTGTGTGCGTGTGTCTGTGGAGATATCTCTGCGGTTTTTATGTCGAGCTTTATAGGTTAATCCCAGTTCATGAATTAGTTCGGATGGCTTTTGTACTTGGAGCGAGATGGGTGTAAGGTAGGATGGTGCTATGTAAATTTTGTGCGAGATTGTGGGGTGGGAGGGATTCATTATGACGAATTGATGGCATGGGGTTCGTTAGTTGTTTATTTATTACTGCTATGCCTGTATTATAGAAATTGTTAATATTATTTGGTTCTAATGCTTTATTTTTACTACACTGCTTTGAGTATCCGATATTAATTGAAATGTATAAATAATGAGATAAGAAGTTGGTTTCTGTTTGTATTCCTGTTGGTTTTACGAAATATCTGATTTGCCATCACTGATATGGAGAACGAACGGCTGTGGAATTATTTGGATAATTAATTGTAGTGCAGAATTGTAATACTTTATTCTTTCGTACCTCTCCTTGATAATAATGATAAGAATAATTTGCAAATTGCAAACTAAGTCGTATGTATAGAAAAGTATTGCTATCGTTAAAAACAATAGGCCAGCGTGACTATTTTCTTATTTTATAACAATTAAACGCGTAGTAGATACATAAATTACGTAAACTGAATACTGCAGGGGTAAGGAAACAAGTGTATGGCGTGCGGAAATAAATGTTGAAACTATTACCAACGTTCGAAAATACACTTGAAGAAAACGATGGGTAATGAAATAATTTTTTTTCAGTATAATTCGTTAACCCCTTGCCTTACGAGTTTTCTTATAACGTCATTCTTAAATAATCTGCATCAAAAATATGTTAACAGTGCAAGGCAAAGGGTTAAATAATAGTTACAATAATTCTTCTCTTTGTTGGATCATGAAAGTTTACAATACAAAAATTCTATAAATTCAGAAATGAAAATCGGCAAACAACATTACGTATACTTTAAAAACAGCATACTCTAAAAAGAGAAGGATGCTCAACATTTTGACAAAGACCACGACTATAATACCTATTCTCTCTAAATAATACTCACGAATCACGAACGCTTCTAAGCAAGTCCAGTGGCTATAATGATAAGATGTAACAGAACCAATGAGACCAGGCTAAGGGCTCTTCAGACAACGATATCAGAGGGATCAAATCAGCGACTTCGATCGAGGTTATGAAGCATCGTTGCCAGGAAAATACATTTTTTCTTCGCATAGAAGATTTTAAACGCGGAATATTTATTGTAAATATCATTGAATATGTAAAGAGATGTATTAAAAAATTGACAATATGTGTTTTAGTATTGAAAAATGCTTAAAAAGTCCTTTGAATCTTTTTTATATCTAAAACAAACAAAAAAAATGTCCACACTTACCCCTTAACTTAATACAGCATCGATAAATGCAAAACTGAGTGGGGCACTCAAATATGTATCGTGTGAGACAAACTATTACCTGAGAACATTTATTGTCAATCCAACATGGACAATAAATGCTGAATTTCTAAATATTAAAATAGAATAAACATTCCCTAACAGCCATCTGCCTGCAGATCGACACCAGATTGGCAACAGAACTGACATATTCTGTCTACAGATCCGTAGCCATCTGCGTCCGCATTTGACTTGTTGTCTGCAAACAGAATCTGCCAAACAGAATCTGAGCAGAATTTGCTAGTGCAGGTTTGGCTGACTGGGATTAATACCTTTGCAATTATTTATTAAAAGAAGGTTACTAATGCAAATAGTCCGTACTCGTAGATTTTTCTCGGTCAATCTCAGAGGACGAAAGGCAATAACGAAATATGGCTCGATAGAAATTCAAAACTCATTTCAAATATAGTTTTGCGAGGTATCAGGGTTCCACTCGATACATTCGTACAGAACTTGCCACATGTCTGAGGGACATGAGGGATTCCTGGCAACGATAAGTTCACGGGACATTTCATAGCCAGCAAGCGATCGTATGCGCGCGTCGCCATCAGGAGTGCCAACTTAGGGACTCCTATACGGCGACAGTATCGCTCCACACTTAAGAAAGCTTTATTTTTTCATTCGCGATTAGGAGAAAGTTTGTGATAACTGAATTCGACACGATGGTTAGTACCACTAACTACAGTCGATCCTCGATGATAAACGTTTGACGACGTTCTATAGAAGCCGGTTACCGTTCCGTCGAGTGGCTAGTTCGAAATTCCATCGTGATTATCGGATGGAAAAGTAGTTTGATGCTTCACCGCATTGCCTCTTTTAGAGCTTGAGTCATGGCTCAGCGGATAACTCCTTTTGAAAATTCCCTTTTGAATTTTCGTTCTAACAACAGATAGAACTTCCTGCAACTCGTCTGTGGTTCTATGTGTGTATTATGTGTGTACTTTACAGGGGGCGTGTTTTTTAAGGCAATTTGGATGCAAAGTATTAGAGAGGGGTCCTTTTGATGGCTAGTTATTTATATTTTTAGCCCGCGTGATAGATTCTGTGGAAAAGATGTTTGTGAATTGAAAAAAAAAACATATTATTAAAGAAACAGTAAAACGTTGATTGTGTATATTGATAAACATGCTGGCTTGGTGGATAAACGATTTAGAAACGGCAGAACGGGAATGGAGCGATCGCCGCAATACATTAAATTCTAAGCAGAATTGACAACTATTGAGATGCGACTGGTTTTGGGCAAGAATCTCTGTTTCGTGATTGAGCAACTTATCAGCCGAGAATGAATGTTTGGATGATGGAAAATCTGATAAATTGGAATTCCGATTAATTATTGGAAGTCCGTACAATTGTCGCGCTACGCGTGGCAAGATTATTTAATTTTTGTCTTTCGATATTCATTAACAATAAAAGAAAACACAGTCAATACTTATTCATGCGAAACATGAAGTTAAAATTAACTTAAACTGTAATAGTAGAAATTGTAGTAATTCGTTTGTAAATTAAAATACTTAAAAAGGACCGTTCGAACAATCCAACTTATTCGCACTATATTTTTAATGCCTGCACGGTGTAGTTGCGTTTTTATTTAGTCGGGAAAGGATACGTGAAGTATATGAGAAATCCATTAAAAATAAAAGCAGGCTGCACTTTCGACGTGTTAAAATTGTCCATAGAGGTCTTTCCCAGCCAGCATAAATGAAGATAAATGAATGATGTTACATGTAACGAGTTAATTCTCGCCTAGCTTTCAGGAAATGAAATGGTCTAATCTCCTACGTGTTCGTAAGCTCTTACAAACGACGGTATTTCCGTGCTAACCAGCGTTTCAATTTTCTAATTTAACTGTGACGCTCAATTTAACGACGTGGCAGTCAAATCGTTCGTTAACGATTCTGTTTTCAAGATTATGCAAAGCATTAAACATCCGATTATATTTTGTTTCCGTGGTTTCTTTTCTCGTTGCCCATCTCTCTTTTTTTTTATTACGTAGGGTACATGAGAAAATTGACCCATTCCCTCTGTCGTTATAATAACATTACAAGGAATCAGTTAATAATTTCTGGTACGAGATCTTATTAATTAAAAGACAACTTGACTATTTACTGTTCTATTAAAAGGAAAAGAAGACAAAAATTGCAGCAGTTAAGAGAAGTTCTAAACTCATGAGAAAATCAATTTTATTGCAGAAAATTCTGCAAGATGTCATGTAAAAAATGTCGCACGACTCTTGAACAACGGCCTCTACATCCATGTTTCACGTACTCGAATCGTAAGTACACGAGTACTCGAACATCGTGCCACTCGACGCCGGGGAATCCTTAAAAAGAAAAGCTCGTTCATCCAGCAAGGTCGCGGAAACTGAATCGCTTGATTAATTCCGATCAAAATCGTTTGTTCCCTTTCCTTGGTTTACGTGTTTCCGACGGCCAAACTTATCATATCCGGGGTGGAGGACGAACGCCATGAAACGGAAGTCCAGTATGTATCGCGTGCTAAGCGAAATCACGAGGACTGTAGAACGATATTATAAAAGTGAACGTCTATAAAACCGAGATTGCGATACCAAAGCGAGCTTTATAATTATATTGTAGGTCTTAACGAACTTCACGCGTAACTCGAAAGAACTTGTACGGAAAAATTGAATTTAACTCTTTGAAGTTGCTGAGTGCGCGTTCCTGTTCTAACGAGATGGAAGAAGGGGGTATGTAAAGTTGCATAAAAATTTTATATTAATAACAAACCGAAACGCGAAGTGTCGACGACAAGTTTGAAATGATCTGGCGGGGCGACAGACGGCAATCGACTCATTCAAAATCACCATAAACGAGAATAATACCATAGCGTACATATTTTCAACGTGTACAAAGGTGTATATTGAATGCACATACATAAATATACGTACAGAATCGTGTAACACGGGAAACACAGTTTCTTCAACGTACGGAGATCCAATTTATCTTTTGAGAGAGCAATTAAGAATGTTGCACAGATAATTTATTACTGTTAAATGTATTTCCATATTTCTGTATTCAAAGCATCTAATCGGTAGGCTCGATCGAGTATCTTTTATCGAGGAAGACGGTACGTCGATTGAGTAAATGCACGTGCTCAATAAAATGTAGTATAAATATTCCATCGAATATACGTGTAGAGTTTTAAGTATCAAGAGGGTTGCAGCGGACTCAATTTTAATATATCACACCTCGTATATCTGTTAAAATATGGTAATCGCCCATCTGTCTTGCTTTTCTTTTTCTGACTTCGAATCTCTTGAATTCGTGATCTTCAAGCGACTGTTTTCAACATCACGGTCAATCGTGGATGATATTTCGATCGTTAGCTTGGAGAAGATTGAATAATATTTAAGTCTGTACTGTGACTGGATTGCCAATGTCTGACACGGAGTGTGGTTTCAATTGGGTTAGGCTTTGCCTGCTTATTGTGAGGAATCGGAAATGTTTCAGTGCTGCCAACTTTACCAGGGGTGTAAGGAGAAAGGCGGACGTATTGGTAATACTTAAAATATTTCCGGATCTATTCGATCGACCATTTTGAATATCTATCAGAGTGAAACTGCAAATTTTATTTATTAAATTCATGCGTTTATACGTGGTGGGGTATTGTTTATTAATATTTGTTGTTAAACCTACTGCTGGGTTATTTATCTTCATACACGGTTAATAATAGTGGCACTACTGTACTGTATCATGTAATATTCTTATTAATACATCCCCATTTTGATTTTTCCCAGGAGTTTTATCAGAAAAGTGTCAAAACCTGGCAGGTTCTGAGCTACTCTGATTTCATGCCACTACATAGGACATTGCCTCGAGAAAATTTCGTTGAAATCACTTGCAAACGACATCTTGAGGTGCGAGCTACCGACTAGTGATGAATGGATGCAGACTAATCGGAACAGTTGATTAGTCTGCTGAACGTCGTAGCTATTGGCACGATATTATTTATAACATAATTCGAAAATTCTGTGACAAGTAATATCGAGGTCCAAGGTTGCGTCGTGCACATTTCCCTATTTATTTAAATGTACTTTACACCAACTTGCCGACTTTCGAAAACGTTGGCCGCGCAAAAAAGGAACGTTTACGAGCATATTAACCCGGCAGAGAATTTCCATAGCAAGTAGGCCATTATAAATCATTTAAAATAACTTTGACACGAAAGGAATAATTGGTTCCTCTAAATCGTTCAATTTCCATTTCTTTCCCCATGTATATTTGAAGCTTCGCATTTGAATTGCAGATCAGGCGGAACTATAATAGAAGCGTACCTTGCTGGTATATCGATAGGGTCATGAATTTTTCCCTTTCAGAACGATCACGTTTTTCATTCGAATTATCACGTCTCGTCGATTAAATCGCTCCCTTTATACCTGCAATTTTTTATTTGTTTTCGCACTTTATTCACAGTTCACGGAGTATTTCAATTTCTTCGTTCACTTGTCGATTAATTACGAACGCTGCGCGGAAAAAAGCATGTTAAAGAATTTGACTTATTAACAATAAAATATAAAATTTCAAGTAAATTTCATGTTAACAATCGCATTACTTCAAAACTCCAATTATTGTTATTTCAGCCTTCATTGGTCATTTATGTGTGACAATAATTGCTGATTCAAATTTGTGAAAACTCAACCACTGTATATCTGAATATGTCATTCGCAATTAGTGGAAATAAAGTTTTATTTAATTTCTATCTTATACCGTATTAACGAAGCAGTTTCCAAGCACAACCTCATTAAACAGAATTCGTAAACACATAAAATAAGTAAAATTCGAGCCAGTATTCCTTACGGCCTAAACCAGTACACAATTCTTAATTATTCGATAAATTCAGGAATTGAAGATAAAGTGTTCGCAATTATTCACCAGATACAAAACATTGAAAATAAAAAGTATACCGTGGTCCACAAAGAAGCACTGCATTCCACACAATTTCTGTTCCTTTTATCCTCGTGACTGTTGCCTCGGGCTTGAAAACGAGAATATAATTCCGACTTCACGGTTACGGTCACCGAATTAATGAGTACAAACCATGCGTGCACAGTTCTCCGCATTTCTTGTTTCGTGCACAATTCAATTTTTTTTTTTCCGCAAGCATCTCGTCGGTTTCACGCCTGCCCTCGGTGAGCACCATTTCACACTCGGTACACAGCCATTTAAATGCGTCCACGCTTTGCAACGACACGTCGCTACGGAGGAATAAACGACGTGGTTTAACTCTAGTTTTTACTCGCGTGGTTTTGACATTTACTTCCTAGCGTTTCGTTTCCACTTCGATAAAGTGATATCTTTCAAAGTACGACGGGCTTTTAATTGCTAGAAAAAGTGAAAATAAATAATTATTCTCGAAATGTTTTAAAAGTGATGGTTTATTTCATTTGAATTATTCATTCTTGCTGTTTTAATTTCCGCGCAACTCTGAATTTATTTACATTTATTTTTGTCGAACTGTTGCTCGACAAAAGAAGAGATATAAACGTTGAAAGTATTTGCAAATGTGAAATTGGACTGTCGATAACGTATTTGAAGGCTTTATTACTATTTTTGATTGACGCGTGTTCTGTGTTTTATTACAAAAAATGTTTGCTTTAAAATGAAAGCTTTACAACGTATGACTCAATTACATACGTACATACGGTTATTTTATTTGTTTCCAAGACCATTCAATCGATGGAAACAGAAGAATGGTTTCCATAGGGGGTGAAGGAAATATCGAAAAATACTAACGAAAAATAGAACGAAGGCAGTTACATTCAACTATCGCAAAACGATAGGACGAAACGTTATTTCCTCCAAAGGGCGTGAAATTGTTAGCAGATTATAACTTAAATGGAATTGGAAGCTGACTTGCCCAGAGAGATTAAACTCGATTAACCTGAACTGTGCAGCTTTGTACAAAGGCAGGAGAGCAGCAACTAAATATCTGGCAAACTAAGGGCATACTGGTTTAACCTTGCAAATTGCACGCAAGCCCCAGAGCCATTAATTTGCAATTTTACCGAAGCTTTCACATGCCACTTATATCCCGAAATTATTATTTTCATTATGAGTGATGTATTTAAAATCGAAGATATATCGATACATTACTAAAGTCTGTCCTTATTAATGACAATTATTAACATCAATTTTAGTTAAATTATTTGATTAAAACCGGTGAACGAATTTCAAGCAATAAATTGAATCGTATCAAGATACAGTAATTGTTCGTAAGGTTACAGATTGATATTTCATGTTTCAGTACGAAACGCAATATCAGAAACATATTTGTCAAGCGTTCTTCAAACTGATTGCTTAATAAATCAATATCGTCGGTCCGCGAAAACCAACAATTCCCATTTCCACTTCGACGACAAGTAGAATAACGTTTGCAGCGTTGGCAACAGTATCATGTATGACACCATCGTTGGATAAATCGACACGTTCATCGTGCAAAAGTCGACCCATTATATCGTTCTATAATGCATATACATTGTCAATGGTTTCTCAAAAGTATGATATACCGTAGAGTCGTTCGAATAACAAAAATGTAACAACGCGATGGTATGCAAATTTATATCATTCTCTATTGCTGCGAACTTGCTATCCACCAATTTTTATTTCCCCATTGCCCCAAATAAACGAGCAAACTAAGCTTCAAGAGGCTGTTGCGAATTTGTCCAGCTTTAGAAAAATATTTTTTAAATACATTTAACGCATAATCGCAAAGAAAATATAATTCTTTAGTCGTGCTCCGTTTACAATTACCGACAAGTGTAACACGTCATATCATCTATTGTGCTCGTTCCATCTATTGTACAGCAGATTCTATTCTATTCTGCGTCGTTGAATAATATCGAGCTTGTTAGCGGATGTTGCGTAAACGATGGGTTTTAGATACCAGGTTGGTAATAATCAAACAGATTCAAGCACCACCAGGATTGTACTTGGTACTACGTGACCAAAGCAATTCGTCCTCTATGTCCCATCCAATTAGCAGGAAATCCTTCACACGAATAATATCTGGCTACTTGATGTGTGGAAGGGGTTGAAGTCAATTACAGTGGAATTTACTTCGATAACAAGGATCACTGTGAATTTGAACAATTCGTTTTTCAATACACAGACACGTGAATACAAAATATTATTTTAAAGCGGCTGAACTATGCAAAATATGTATTATAATATAAAATTGTTTTTCGGCTGCATGGTATATGTGTATGTGTATATTTTCTGTTGTGTTTAGGTCTGATCCATTTCAGTATGTTGAAACATATTTCATATTTTGGGTAAAGTAGAGTTTTAAAAGAATTAAAGTTTAATTTGGAGAACCTCAACTTTGAGGATGTTAACATTACTAGCAATACTATTTGAAGCATAATTAGAATAAAAGTTATTACAATATTGATGATTACTTTTGGCATGCAAAGAAGATAATAATTGTGAGTTAGTGGCTGCTAGAAATTGTTGCGGCTCAGAATGTGGGAGATTATGTTACCAAACATTTATGACTTCAATGTTTATTATTTCACAATTTCTTTCTTTAAACACTTTTGTATTAACACAAATTCACAGAACGCGAAACCTTAAATGTTTACGAAATACGTTCTTACTCGATGATCTTCTTCTAAAAAGAATTGCTGTATTCCAGTTTCCTTTAGGGTCGATAGAATGTTACCAACACGATTTTACCAATCACATTTTAATATAATGAACAACATTGAGACATTCTAGTGAATTCGTCGTCGAAGCAAAGTCTCGAAATGAATAATTAAAGTAAAATTAAATTCTACCAAAGGAGTTGCCATTAATCCGAGGGGATATTCTAGTCTAGATTGTCGAAAAGTTCGGTATTTGGAATCTTTTATTTTGTTATTGTTTGTTGCAAAAAGGGGTTTAATAAATATTCGAACAAAAGTGATCAAATTTCGTGATGTTCAGAATTTTAGAAACTACCGATACTACTTAAGAATCCTTTAAGTTTTTATTGGAGCGGCACTTTTCAATATGGCGGCGTAATTTCGCACGAAACCACTACAGGCCGATTGATTTATTCGTCAATAAAAATAGACATCCAGCTGTATCGTGAACTAAAATTCATATTATGAGATATGCTTTATATGACTTGGAAAGTTGAACTCGTGTTGCCTAAAACGAAGTCTGAATCATTTAATTTCTGTATTAAGAAAAATTAAACGATATTAGTCTTATAATCGTACAGAGATTAAAAGACTTAACAAATATAACATAACTTTTATTTTGGACACTGAAGATTACTTACAAAATGGCCGCCTAGGTTAGAATAACCCCCTTAGGTTCTTTGCTCGTCGTACAGGGTACTAATTAATGTTCAAGACGAACATACGCCCAGATCTGGTTCGAGCTTAAATTATAATGTGCTAGTCTTTTCGCTATTCTTCGGGTCACACGCAAGGTATCTATGGTGATAAAAGAAGAAGAAGGATACATACGTATTCAGGAAAAGATATATATTCCAACAAAGAAATGAGAAACTTTCGTCCGTGGATATTTTATTATGATGAAAATACGACAGATAGAGAAATGTTTCAGTTATCGAAATAAGTACTTGGAATAATTGGACATAAAATATAGTTCAATGTTTCGTTATATTATTTTGCTTAACATCTGTCTGGGTGAAAATATGACGCGGTTGCATAATCCTATGGCCTGATACAGATGTACCACATCCTATACAATTATTTAACAATACATTTTAAATAATGAAACATCCGCGCTTCATCCGTAATGCTGAGAATTACCAAATTTCCAAATGAAATCTCTCAATTCACAAATAATATTTCCACCATAATTGTACAGTTGCCCAATTCTGCTTTCATATGATAATTGAGTCACAAAACAAAAGGAATACATTAAATGTATCTGTCACGGGCATCGTGATATCAAGTAGTTCAAGTTCCCTATAAAAGGAGAATTAATTCGAATTCTATTCCATCGTAATTGTGTAAAAGCAGAATTAGTTCGCGATGCGGATTAATTATAAAGTTCTATTGTAAATTAGATTGATAAAGGGCCCTCTTCCCATCTGCTTCTGCGATCGAACGTACGATATCGTCGATTGTTCCTCGCGTGACCACAAAACCACTGTGCCTGGGAAGAATCGACGATCACGCGTGACAAATTGCCGTGTCGAAGTTTCCGGTTGCGAACGTCACCGGCGACGGAACACAGTGGCCAGCACGTTTCGCATTCATTATGTATTTATAAAGGGCTGTCGGCTAAAACGGTTCGTCCTGGTAAATTTGAATTGTAAATAGACGCATTGCAGATTCCAAGTAAATGCATCGATAAGCGTATGCACGAGAGTCTGCCTTATTTTTACGTGCCACTTACTTTTTTACGTATGTACCTGTAAAGCTTGGACATCGGCAAAAATTGACGATATCCGAGCTCCTTTTAAGTTGCAGAAATTGCGTAGAACATATCGTCACTGTGCGTTTTTATTATCCCAATGGAATAAATTTCATTAACTTTGAACCTTTATTTTCGAAACACCCGGTACGTCGGACTGGAAAAAGGAATCCCTTTACGTCACGCGAAGACAATATACGAAATTCCAGGCTGCTTAACTTTTAGGGCACGCTGCCTCTTTCGAGGACGTTGCTACGGTCGAATCGATAAATTTCAAAAAGTTTGGCGCCTATACGATGTCTCCGTTGGGAAACGATTCAGGTTTCTTTTTATGTAACTCCCTCTTGGGACAACGTGAACCCTTTGCAGCTGGCGAGCAGCCGAAAAAGGAATTCGCGAACGGAGAGAAAATTAATTTCTTGTCACCTGAAGTATTATGGTATTTATTTTTCGTGCAGAATACAAATCCTTTGTTTTTTTCTCTATCGCATATAGAAACGATATGAATGGAAGCGAATTCACTCAGTCAAAGAATTCTAGATTCTAAGAAACCTTGCGTTTAAAGTGTTAAATATACTTTTTGGGAAAGCTGAGTGAAGAAGAATAGAAATAGTCTAATTGTAAGTTTGAACTCTGCGTGTAGCGTTACATATACGATACCAATTAATGTCTGTCCCTCAGTGACGTTGTTTCATTGTTTTTTTTCCTATTACGAGTGATCGTGTTATGGATCGCCATTTTAAATGTTAACTTAAATATTAACTTAAACAGGCGTGTATTAATCACATTAATCGACCAATTCCTCTAAGCTTGTAACTTCGAGTATACATTTACATGTAAAGAGAGTTATTCATTTATCTGAATGTACATATTTAGAACGAATTGTAGATTGATCGTGATACTTGCGTCGGTTCATCATCGAGGGACCTTTCATGTATGAGTAACCATTTTAAACCCATTACAGATTATAGTAATTTATTTGATCGAGGATACAAACATTTAAAATAATATGGATAACGTTTATTTTATTAGTCTGTATATTACAAGTTATTAAATAAATAAACAGCTAATTAATTAATAAATGTAATTGTGAAATATAATCTCATTTCTTAAGTCTCCTGTTTCTTTTATTTATTACTCAAGTAAAATAAGTAAAATAATTAAGGAAAATAAGAGTCATTTTTATCATTTCGGTTAAGGATAATGAATATTTTCTGTTTCAGTATCAAAAGTTAATCTCTTTTCCAGACAGAGTCGTACAAATCGGTACGTCTCTGGGAAAACGTGGGTATCTGAGCCCTAACTTCCTCGACAACTTTCATATCTGAAAGAAAGTATGATAAATTCAAATATGAGCAAACAAAGTTTTCGTCAATTGATGCAAGAAATTGTATGCCTATGAAATTAAAACAGAACAACTGAACTAAAATAAGTTTAATATTCTCGTCCTTAATGTCGGAGTTTTAGTTTTACAATTCTTCCAATCTAACTTCCAAAACTACGACCTCCCCCTTTCTATTTAAATAACTTTCAAACTTTAAACTTCGCGATTAACTTGTCCATGTCCGACAAATTGTCTAGTGGTCAATCTCGTTCTAAGTAGACATTCGAACTAAAGTCGACTAAGTAGACATAATATTTTTCACTGATGATGTTAATAATAGAAACAGGTTGGTAATGATCATCAACTATTAAAGAGTGATACAATTATTTTTCTGGCTACGAGAATGCATAATAATATGATATATCACCATAAATCAATAATAAATCAATAAATAAGTAACTAAATAAATAATATAATAATAAATGCATTTTCGTTTAAAAATTATAATTACCTATGTCGGCGACCACCATGCCTTCCTGAGTATCCAGATCGTGAAGAACTTCCCCCCAAGGATTGGTCAACTGTGTATGACCCCATGCAACGTATCCAGCAGAAGGAACACGAGCTGGCGATATACAGGCGACATATAATTGATCGTCATTCGCTCTGGAACGCTGAAGCAAAGACCAGTGCAGTGGTCCGGTGGTCATATTGAATGCCGCTGGGTATATCAGCATTTGGCAACCTGACCGAGAGAAACGTGAAGTATGAAGTCACGGAATACCAGATACATAATTCCATAATCGCCTCGATGCACGTTCCGGCACTTACGGATGTGCAAAAGCAATTTTTAGATTCCCATTCTTTGCCTGTTATACTTTGGTCACTTGCACTTCAAAACTTTACTTTGAAGAACAATTTGTAATTCATCATGATACCAATGCAATAGAAAGAAAAAATTTACTTGACAATAACTTATCGATAAATGTATCGATCTCGCAAGAACGACCCCTTAAAAACCATCTATACTTAATTACTTCTAGTCACTGATTACATTCTTCTTTAAATATGCTGATCGTTGCAGAGGAATAATTTTTCTTCGCGTAGAATTTAGAAATTTTTTATATCATACTTAATATTGTAATAAATAATAGCTTGAATTTTCATTTAATATGGATGTAGGTATATGTACCTTTGTTCCGATAAATGCGTGCCATTTCCTCGAACCTAATATCGTAGCAAATTCCGATACCTATTTTGCAATCCTTTACCTCAAACATGGTCAAGGAATTACCGGGGCTGAGCGAATCACTTTCGCGGAAGGTAATTTTGTTTGGAATGTCGATGTCGAATAAATGTACCTAATAAAGTAACAAAATACATGCCTAGCACTGTATTAAAAACGTTATAAACAGTTAATTATATTTATTTCTTGCGGGAAATGTTTACTCTGATTAAATGGGAATTATAAGTATTCTACAATCCGACGAAGGTATATTCTTATTGTTCCGCAGAACATAAATTGTCAACTCAGCTGCTGAAAAGTAAAGAATTTTCCGCCCTGATTTTCGGGCTCGTATCACTTACCTTTCTGTGCTTCGCTATAAGAGCTCCATCGGGAGCCCAAATACTGCAGGTATTGTACAATTTACCACCATCTCTCTCGGGTATTGTACCACCCACCACATAAATGCTATTCTCCTTAGCTGCTTTTGATAACGCGTTGCTGGTTTCACCATCAGGAATACACTCAGCATATTTTGGAAAATGTTCTGCGTTGCAATGTTGGAATGAAAAAGAAATAACTCGAGTTTATTGTAAACGAAAATATGATGAGAATGTTGCTGATTGTTTCGTTGGGAAATAATCGAACATTAATTATTATCAATATGACGAAAATATTTTTGTTTAATTCAAGTCATCTTTTATTTGAAGAGGTATGCAAATAATTGTAATGAAAAAAGTCCTCCAGTGCTTTGCAATTTAAAAAAGTTTTTGCGAAGTATAAGTATAAGTAATTCAAATTTCGAGGTGATTTCCGACGCGCCCCGTTTGAATATTGAAAGCTTGAAAATGCACACGTGCTTCATCCGTTTCCGGGTAAATTGCACAATGCAAAATAAAAAATTTTAGAACCTTTAATATTTTGTCTAGTCATAATAATAAAAATAAACAAACACATTATTTTAACTGTATTTGCAAGGAAATACGCACAATTAGTACATAATTGTAAAGGCAACATTTGAATTCGTCGCTCAACGACTCCGTCAGTACTATTCGAAACCGTGTTCATAGTGAATAGTCATTTCGGGAGCAGGATTCAAAGTGCAAAATAATATTATCTATTAAATTAAAACCGATTAGTTATAAATAGTGTATGTAGTGAAAAGTGTCTCTGCGAAAAAAGGCAACTGTAAATGATATGGAAGTGAAAAATGAAGATAACCAACATCTTACAGTCCGTCATCTTAGAAGCGCATCTCGCGAACGAGAAGGGGTAAGTTTTTTTTTAAATTCAGACTTTTTTCAGAATATTGTTAAAAGATATTACATCATTTAGCAATAGAAAATAAAACATTACGTATTCCGTATGGCGAATTGAAGCACTCCGGAAGGGCGATAATATCAGCGTTTTGCTTTTTCGCACTTGAGATATACGAAACAGCTCGCTCTATATTCTTGACTTTAGTTTCGTTAACTTCAAGTTGCACTAATGCCAGGCGAAGTGCTGAAAAATTAATCAGGAAAACGGAATGATACATATTTTGCATACTTTATAAAAAATAAATTCAACTTACTCGACATCGTTCTTACTACTTGTTTGGCGACGTTCATGAGTACCGTAATGTTTTTAAAGGTTATGTACTCGATAGCACTGTATCATCATTACGTAAGAATGTCGAATGAAATTCAAATTTTCTCGACGCTGATACATTGAAATGTTTATTTTCATGTAATCTAATATTTTACAAAATACTGCCGGACTATACTGGGTCGAATCGTGTGTTACTTATTTCCAATATTTCTGTAGTTCTAATAGGAAGGAACAAGGTTTTGTAAAAATATAGTTTATTACAAAATGTATGTAAACAAAAATTGTACAGTTTGTCAGTAAAGTAAAATGGTATTGCAGGTTTTCGAAAAATGTTACCGCTTACTAGACGATCGTGATCTTGATCGCCGATGTTTCTTGTGTTTCCGTCTGTCTGTATAATCCCTTGATTTCCTATCTCTAGTTTTCTCCCTCTCTTTGTCCCTTTTCTTGTGTTTTTTGCTAGACCTCTCTGCTGAATTATCGCGTTTCTTGTGCTTTTTCGATTTCTTCGATTTCTTCGATTTGAACAAGCTGTTACTACTAGACCTGCTCCTTCGTCTTCGTTTCCCAGAATCATTATCACTATCGTTACCAGATTCAGAATGCCTTTTCCGACTTTTCAATTTCTTATCGTCTGTTCGGTCGTGCTTACTCTTCTTTTTCTTTTTTTCATCGTCGCTACTTTGGCCATCGAGTTCAGAATCATTAGAACGATCAGACGATTCTGAATTCCCCTTTTTGTCCGGGTTTTGTTTAATATCCTTCGAGCCTTTGTCTTTGTATTCTTCGTACTTCTTCGCATCTAAAATTATCCCAATAAAATACTAAAGGCTAAAACCACTATATTTATATTGATTCTGATAATAATAGGAGGGACCTTTAAAAAGAGAAAAAAAATAAACGACAACATACTTACACAGCAATTGTGGCCAAATATCTTTTGTTAATTTTCCTGAATCATTAATTTTTCTTCGGTGTGTGTGTGAAAGGAAGTTACTCGTGCTAATTTTTTAAAAGTCCCTTATTGGAAAACTAATTATTCATACTAACTTAGAACTTTTGAATTCTTCGAATATTCCGATTTTGTTACCGGCTGTACCATAAATTCGCTCACAGATATCGTATTTCCACCAAGAGCCAATTTTATTATAAGTCTACCAGCGTCGTCATCGAATCCTTCTATTTGACCATAGTTATTACTTTGTTTCCCGGCAATGATTTTCACAAACGTTCCTTTCTCAATTTTAAGTTCTTCTTCTGGTTTCTTCGAATCTGTACTTTTCTTCTGTAGCGTGACTTTGTCAGCACCAAGGCCCATACCTTTTGGCCGCAACTCTGGTAAAACAGCTGAAACGATTCTGCAACAGCAATAATAATAACAAATTATGATATAAAGAACCGCTCTCCATTTACTTCATGGCAAATAATACCCTAGACACACAGTCATTTATTTCATGTAAAATAAGACTCGTACTTTTCATTTTTACCGATCCCTTTTCCCGGTTGCCAACCCATTCCTCGCAACATTGCCAATCCAAAGGCGTCGACAGGTATCTTCTCATAATCTTCGAGCGTAGACTGCAAAAGATAAATTATAATCATTTTCTGTTTAAAAATATAACTTAAATTACGAATGAACAGTTGCATAACAATAATATACTTGTTCTCTGCCTCTTAACGATTGATCCTCCACTAATGGTAAAGTGAAATCATTTGCTTTATTTTCCTGTTTCTCCTTCGAGCTAAGGTCTTCAACAATCTCCTTCGCTGCTTGTTCTTCTAATGTAACAACTTTATCATCATTATCCTCTACAGGTTCGGTCTTTATTACTATATTTTCTTGCAATGCATTTCCATTGGATAATTTTGACTTTTCCTCCTGTTTAGAATCACTGCCGTCAGGTGCTTCTTCCTTGATCGTCTTAGGTTCAAAAATGTCAGCGTCAATTTTATTTACAATTCTATCATGCCAAGTTCTAGAACCTAGTAGCGGAATAATTAGAGGTTCCTCTTTAATTTTCTCCTCCCTGAAATGATAGATTATGATTATAGCGACGAAGTTTAAGGTTAGGTTTGAGGTTATATATTTATTCGCGTTAATTATCCTGTCGAAACTAACCCTATTACTTTAATACCCTTCTCGTCGAGACACTCGACATAATCCACTTTCTTTTCTTCTTGTGGCACAGGAATCTTTAACGCTGTTTTCTTAATAGATTTCGCGAAACCAAAGGAAATCTTCTTTCCTTCTTCTGCCATTTTTTTCGCTAATTATGACACTGATATATAGTTTAATATACACACAGGATAAATAGTAAACGGCCTAAACTATTTACATCAATTCGACACCATGTTTCATTAATTAACTTAAAGATTATTTATAAATTATGAAAACATCGTTACGACACCGCCTAAAACTTCCACCACGAACGGACGTTGGAAAGTCGCTAACCTATACGCGTAATATTTTCGTTTGGGTGTTGGGATCGATACTACGCGTTTTCATGAAAGCGATTGGGTGCATTGCTGTACCACGTTCCGATTGGTTATCCTTCTTAATAATGATAATAGTAACAATAATAAAGTGCATTAAAAGGAATATAAACTGTTGGGAAAAAATGTTTAAAAATATAAATAACGGTAAAAAAGAACAATCAATTCTTTGGAAGATCTGGACTAGAATAGCTATTTGAAAATATACTTTAAATTTTAAGTTCAACGCGCGGTCAATACGCTGGAATTAGGTAGTTTACCTGTCTTGTGAGATAATACAAAAATTCGATTAATAATTATATAGCAAGCAGCGCAGGTCTCACCACGTGGTGGTTGTTGCGATCCAAGACCGCCCCTAGCCATGGCCCTTCCTCCAATTACGCGAAAACCAATTTTACTCTAATTTGTAAGAAAGAAAAATCTCCTTTTATTGTCCGTTCGTAGAACGTTCGCTACTTCATCGCAGTACAAATAAGACAGCAAGAGGAGTACTTAGAAAAATTTCGATCGGAAGCTAAACTGAATATTAAACAAAAAGTGCTGAAGGAAAATGTCTACGTGTTTTACAACAGCGGGGGGATTATGAATACTAATTAGCTTACAGAGTAATTAGAATTATAAACTTGTAGGTGTAATTGCGGTTGCAGTTATGAATTTAAATTTATACAGTAGATTTCCGCACAACGCGAATTCTTATAAGGCGTCAAAGATTTCGCGTTTACTGTTTTCATATAAAATGAGTCCTCGCATAACGTGCTCTATACTATAATAAAATGTGTATTCCTTTACCATTTTTTAAATTATTTGTCAGTTCCCTATAGATTCACTGCCACTTCATAATGAAGTTCACGGAATTTTTATCCCATAGCAATTTTTATATGCCCTGCGTGTTTGATTGCAGTCTAGTTTATGCGCCATGGCGCATGACAGCGGTATTATGGTATTCCGATCTTTGCAACTTATTCATGACTATTCTATTTTCAGGCTGCACTCTCTATTCCGCTTTTTTGTACTCTACAAATTAGTTTATAAAAATGCAAAGTGAAAACGAGCGCTCGCAGAAATTAGCTTCGTTAATTTCTTTCATGAGAATGATGAATTCTGAATCCATGAATTATTGTAGAAGTTTGTTGAACATATATATATATAGTTCTATGAATTGCATGATTATTTCAAATCGAGTGACAAGTACAGATTTCTAATATAAAAGGTAGAGTACAAATAGGAAATAAAAATGTAACAAATTTTTTTAGCTTTATGTGCTTCGTAAACGGAGATGTATATAAATTTCTGCAGTTTCGTGCGAAACTTGTCTTTAATAAATAAGAAGCAATAGTTCTCGATGGAAGTATTTCGATGCCAAGAGACCATTGAATTCATAAATTCCACTTCGTTTCACCACATAGAAACATAGGGTAATAAAGGAAACAAAAGACTTGCTTGTTAGTGAAGGGGTCACTTCCTGGTATGATACAAAGAGTGGAAAGAACATAAAGGATGCACATGGTTGCGCGTACCTTTGTAATAACATAGGTAAAGCCAAGGTGTCATCTTTTTATAGAATTATTTTATTAGATGAAATAGCAATCATTTACTATTAATTACATATGACCGGTTTGTAGGAATCTTCTTTGCATAAAATTTTGTATTCGCAACAACTTTTCTGCGGGGGTACGATAATGTATATACCTTTCTGTAAGACGTGTGGTCTAATAGATTACTATTAAGCTGTATACAATTTTTTATTTATTTGCGATAAATGAAATAAATACTCCAGAGCGTTCAAGCAACAAATTCAATACTACTTTGCTGTTAAAATAACGTATACACTGTGCGGCCATCGACTAAAATCGACAACCCGTTTAAAATTTTCTACATGCCTGTAATAAATGAAAATAAATAATGTTCGAACGAAAAATAAAATATAATTATACCAATAGGTATACATATATGTGCATTTCGTGGCTGGTCGATTAAAGCCAACGACCGTACCAAGAAGGTTAATGCCTCAATCGTAATCTTAACAACAATAATTAGTTACCGTACATGTCGCGATAAACATCCTGAAAAGATTGTCTCTGATCTTGTTGACACGAGGAGCGTCGTCAAGGAAGCCATTTGTCCGTCTTTCGGTACAAGAGTTACAGTTAACAAAAAACGACGACCAATTGAGAACGGTTGTTAAACCGGCAAGTAGAGGGGTGAGCGTGTTTTAGCAGCGACAACAGCACGGTATGCAGATACGAAGCCGGGGTAAACCGGGAAGCCGTAGTTCACGGACCGTAGTGATCATGGTAACTCCGGACAGTCAACGACATTCGGAAGCCGGCCACGTTCTGGAATTCAGGTAAATTATTCTTTCTTGTATTAACTAGAATTGCATTCGTACATTTTCTAACGGCAGACAATTTTTGGCGCCCTTACGATGATTTAATATTGGGCGAATTACTTGGTTCATTTGTATTCCTGCTTCTTTTTTTATTTTAGTATTTTCATTGGAACTTCTATTATATCTTGGTTTCCGATGCAAGCGTAGTTTTGTACTTTAATAATAACAGAATTATTTGGGTGATTTCATATGTAGTGAATTATGTAGTTTATTTGTATTATTGCTTTTTTTTAAATTTTATTATTTCCGTTGGAGTTTCTTTCATGCATTGATTCACGATACGAGATTTCGTGTATTCATTGTAGTTCGTGCAATCATGAGAACTATTGGGGTGACATAATATTAGGGTGAATTACTTAGTTTATTCTCATTCTTGTTCTTTTTTATTTCATTATTTCGGTTGGAATTTCTTTTGTGTATTGTCCGAAGATACAGGATTTTGTACACGTATGTTGGTTTAATATATGTTTATTTTTATTACCGAGATGGCTTATAATTTTTGTTATCAAATGTTTGCTAGAATTTAAATAGATTCAGACTTGTACTTTGTCTTTGAATATAATCTGAAATTTACTATTTACATTGTTCCCCTCGTTTCGTAGTTGTAGTGGCTGGAAAATAATTGACAAATATCTTCGATTTAATCAATCTTGGGTAAAACTGAATGAGCTATCTGTCGCTGAAATAAAACTTTGTGAAACTGAAAGGTGATCAGTTTGAATAACTATAAAGTCTTGTGTATGGCAATATACCTTGTGCATAAGTGACATGAAAAGACCGTGTCTTCTACTTTAATTTGTGTGTTACGTAAAGTCACTTTTATTAGGGACCTAATTTATGGTACAGTGTGTACAGTATTTCCAGTCACACTTTTATTTTTTCCACTCATTTATTTTTATGACAAAAATTCTGCCTGTACCATCGTTACTCAACACAGCTTTCTTTCTGTCAATAAATTATGACGAACAGAAACTTGCCATTATTTTGAACAATAATTGCTAGATGTCCTGCTTTAACAGTAAATAAATAAATTATGTATCCCTGTTCATTTTTATTATCGGTGCTGAAAGATGTCCTATAATAAGAATACATGAAATTATTAAAGGAAATATAGGAAATTGTCCACGCAAGGGTTAATTATAGTTTTACAAAAAAAGGCAGCCCGAAAGTGATTTCAACGCTTCACAATAATTGACAATCTCACCCTCTGCACGGGTCTCTTCTTTCAACAAGGATTATTCTTTCTTGTATAGAAATTGATAAGGTCTACAGGGAAGTTAAACTCGATTTTTAATTCCATTTTAATACTAAAATTTTTGTACAGTTGCCGTATATTTACCTTATAATTTATACATAATTAACAGCATAGAAAAATGTCTTCTTTTACATCCATTTGTGTAATTTAACAACAATTATTCTTCGAAGTCCAAAATTGCGTTGAGCAAAAATAAGAATTATTCCTACTATTCTCTATAAATGATTATTCTCATCTTATTATAATTCAAATGTCTGCTCCAAGCTCATATCTATTCCTTTCTCGTTTTCATCTTCTCCTTCTTCTTCCATGCCTCGCCATATCGTAATGGGTAATTAAGGAACAGGTAATTAGAGGCTGGCCGAAATGCGATGGCGAAATAAAGCGGTTCGCAAAGCTAACTGTAAAACAACGAGTATAACTGTCCGGGCCGATGGTAACGGCAAGGATCTTCCTGTTTAAAGATTTGTTCCGCTATGCTGAGATATCCTATCCGGCGCTTCTTCGTCGTTTTTCTTTTCTTTTATCGTAGCATACAATGTAACCCGTCGTGGTTTTAACTGTGCAACAGCCGGACAAAAACCCGTCGTGGCACGTATGTAACGTTCTGTCCGACACGGTCCACGGATCTGCGAGTCTATGTCTCGTGATTAAGACGTGGAGATAATGGCGACATTATGTGGTCTCATTGTATGATAGCGGGGTCTCACGGTAATTGGAGAGAGAAGCAAGCTTGGCAGTTTATCGTTCGAACGATTGTCTTCTTAGGCTGATGTGAAGTAATTAAGTATCGATTCTTACTAACAAAGTATGACTGAATTGAAAATATAATATGAGTACGTGAAGTGTGAATCGATCGTTTGTATTACACCGTTGCATTTGGATGTGCATTGGTCTTGATTTAGTATTAGTATCGATACATTCATTTGAGTATTCGGATAATTTGAAGAACCCATAATTTATTAGTAGAAACTAGAAATATTTTGAGAAATGATGTCTTTAAGTATTATCCATAGCATGATTGAAATCCTTATATTTTATTAATCCTTTGATTGTGCGCAATTAATTATTATTCAGCCGGGAAGATGATACATTTGTCAGGCATAAACAATTATTGTAACTGTAATCATATTATAATAATTGTAATCTTATATTACGTATTTAAAATAACTTATTCGAGGGCACAAATTTCGCAGGCGTAATCGTCCGCCATATTGGTGCATTGAACTCCACGAGAACACGCGAATAGGAGTTGGATTCTAGTTCGATCTCGTTGGATGATGCTATAGTAAACGTAGTTGAGTGAACAATCGCGCGACCGGATCTACGTGTTGCCCGGAACTGGAGGCATAATGCCGCGGAAACGGCTGGGAAATTATATTTGTTATGGGGAATCGGTAGCGTGGTCGAGGACACGATCTCATCTGACCGCGTGTCTACCGGAAGGAACGGTCATTAAACGTCTGTCGCTGTGCGCTTTCAGAGTTCGACTGCCGTTTCGGTGAAAGCTTTGACTGACATTCACGGTTAATTTAGGCCGACGATTATCGTCCTGCGTTATTATTGCTTTTCATTTCTCTTTCTTTCTATTATATTTAGTTTGGTTCGGTAGGTTTTTATGAGTGGACAGTATTTTGTGGTCAGTTGTACATTTAGGCGAATTCAAAACAATTTCCTTTCATTTTGTTTTGTTTTATGTTTCAGATTACTACGTATTATTTTTATATTTGTCTTTTATTTTATTTCACTTGTGGAACTTCGTTTCGTATAATATAAATAAACCAGAAACATTTCATTTGTATTACTATTATGACAGCAAAAATTTCTTTTCGATTCCAGACAAACAACCATGCGGCAGCTACTGCTCAATCTATCCCCAGTGCTCTTCCTTCTGTCACAAATCAACGCAGAAGGGATCGGCAAAGCATGGCAGGTGCTACCACACACCTCCCACTGGAATCACCCGTCGTGGCCTCGTCTCGATTCTTCCGCCTTCGAGGTGCGCACCGTCAGCGGCGTCGGTCACCTAACCACCCAAGAAACCTCCCAAAAATCGACGAACCCCGTAGAACCCAATTTCATCCCTTCGTCCAAATCCTTTACACCTAATCAACCCTTTCAGGATCATTTCGAATCCTCCTTCCAGGACGTTTCCCACAGCAATCCCAAACAAAATAACGACGAAGAAACCCATGCTAACATTCTGCTGAAAAAAGTCCTCGAACCCCAAGGTATAATGATCAAAATCCTCCAACCACGTGACGACACAGAGTTCCACAAAGAACCACAAGACGACGAGCTAGAGGGGACAGTTCCCAGAGTCCGTCGCGACGCGGACAACGAAACCAAACTGGAACAAATAACCAGTACCAAAAGCGTACGAGACGTCAGGCAAAGTTCACCACAGACCTGGTCCTCTCAGCCACTCTCCATAGACTTCCCTCATCGCAGCACCCTGGACCAAATAATTCAGCAGACCAACGAAGACGAGGACCCACCAAACTCGAGAGGCTACCACGCGCCAAGGGCAGACTTCGTCACCAGTCATCACAGAAGAAGCTACGACCACAGAGAAGCCAGAGACATGCCCGCGACAAGAGGATACGAGGACTACGATTTACCGTGGTACCGAAACTCCATCAGAGACCGCGACTACGATCCCGTATCCTATCGTCGAGGTTTCAGTTACTATTATCCTGATCGATACAGGATGGAGAGGGACTACTACAGCACACGCGGGCCCAACGATTATTCCTATTACTACGACAGGTACAGGGACGACATGGATATGGACCTCTATGGTCGAAACAGGCCTACCCCGAAGCCAAAGCGAATTATTTACTACGCCACTCTGCCGGAAGTGGTAAGGAAGCCCGTGGACTTGAGAAATTATCCTAGACCCTACGATGGGACCAGATCGCAGGTATCTAGAGATGGCAGTTTCAAAAGGATTCCCGGGAATGTTGATCCTAGCAGATACAGGTACAGACAGCTGTACGACGGCTACGATTCGTACTCGAAGAGATCCAGCATCCCAGAGAGGCCGTACGGGTACGCCGAAGAGGATGGCAAGAGGAACAGAGTGACGTTGGAGAGTTTTCGAAACGGGGACGGATTTGATCAGAATAACGAGAGGAAGCTGGCTAATCAGATCTCGGTGAGGAATGACGGCAAGCTGCCCTGGCCTGTGCAGGTTGGAACGGAAGTGAGCGTGAAGGATGACGACAGGGTGCCTGGGAGAAAGATCTTTGGGGACAGCAACGGATTCGAGAGATTTCAGAGCGTTCAGATGCAGAAAGCGCCGGATGCTACTGGGTCCAGTGAACTGCAGAGCGATAACTGAATTGTTGACGAGGCTTTCTTAGGGATCTGTAGTGGATTTTTTGGGGGGAGGGTTTTGGATACCGTTCGCTTTCACGTTTCATGGTCCTTTTGTACTGAACCCTGAACTACGGAATGTTTGGAGGTTTCTTGCTCTTAGATTTTTATTAAATTTTGTAGGTGGATGATAGAATATACCAAATGAAAGATATGCGTATGAAATTTGGATTATTTACATTAAAAACTAGTTTGGAGGGTGTTCTAGGAGATATTTAATAGCGAGGAAGTTTCACAAAGCTGTTTAGGACAGGGTGATCAATTAATTTTGCCTCTTTAAATTATTTACATTAAATTACTGATGGTTTAAATTATAGGTTGTGGTTTAGGTTTTGGTTTAGGTTCGGGATAGGTTTGGGTTAGGCCTTTCGAATTATCTTAGCTGCGTCAATTGACAGGCAAGGATGAAGTTATCAAGGATTCGTAGCACATCGCACGAATATTTATTGCATACTACCTTGCTATCTACCTGCAGATTTTTATAAAAATATGACAGTGAGAGCATGACTCTTCATATGGTTCTTTTGTAATTTAAAATGGTTAATAGGAATAAAGTTAAATCGAAATATAATAGAACAAGAGTGGATTAAAATCTCGAACAAGCTTCAACAGTTTTGATTGAATGAGTTGCGATCCACAGAATTTCTGTTACATTTTCTACTTTTTTACCGTTATTTATAAAATTATCGCTAATGGTGTTTGATATTATATTTACTAGTAGCCCATTTAATACCCAATAAATCGATGATATTTGGTTTCGATTTTTTTGTAACAAACTGAAACTGAATTTTAAGTATAAGTTGATTTATAGAAGGGAACCAAAGAAACTATCGCGAGGGTTGGTGACGGTGGGGAAAACATTTTTATACTACGGTGGACACCGAATCTTTAGGAAAAGCGAACTATATTTACTTTTCAATTTATATTGAAAAACATTATTATATGGTACAATTTGTTTATTAATATAGATAGCGAAAAGATTCTGAGAATTCGTTGCGAGACATTGTTTTTACACCGTCCTTCGTTATGTCACTTTTCTCGTCGCCTTCTTCAATAAAAACTTTGATAAATCTTCAGAGAAATGATTTATGGAAATTATTCGGTTCAGTTCTACTATCCACGGATTAACCTGCAGTAAATGATGAGTTACATTATTATTATTACTTTTGTTCTGCTGCTGTTTTGATACAAATTTAATACAAATCGTACAAGTCACTTAATACAAATTTAATATGGTGATTCTATAGAGTAAAAGGGATGAAAATTGGGAATAAAAAGAAGCGCAAAATGGGCTTCCTGTTCTAACTATACCAAATGTTTGAGCAATCAGTTTTTTTTAGCAACGGTACAATGTAATTGTTTGTATAAATATTAAGTATTGGAAACATATTACCGATTTTCTTGTTCGTCCGTTAATAAAGCCAGACAATTCTTCCGGAGTCATATTTAAAATATTGCAAGCAGTTTCGTGAGCCTCCCTTTCACTTTCTTGACTTTCGTTCGAGAGTTTTGGTGCTTGGTAATCTTCTTGATACTCGTAGAGCCTTTTTACAAATTCCTGAGTTAAAGCAATATTTCTTAAATCTTTCTGGTATAACACTGCGATCGATCTCGCGTTTGTTTTGAAAGAATATATTTATCTTCTCATGAGGTAGCGGATTGACGTAAAAACTAACTATCCCTCATGCAAAATCTTTCGTTATGTGTCACGTGGGTGTAATATTTAAATAAGCTATCGATGAATATGTTATAAATATTCAGTTAATATGTACTTAAATAAAAACAAGATAAATTAATGAAATAAGGATATTTCAGAGGACATTGAATGCAATACATATAATTGAATGTAATACATATAAGATTAATGGAATATTTCAATCTTTAATATTACTTTTTTAATATGTTTTCTAAAATATTGTTTTTATTTCTTTCATTAATATTTGCTCCCATATTTAATGTTTTTCTTTCAACTGTGTACAATTTATCGATTACATTAATCCGATTACGTTTGCTTTGCGTAATAATATTGTACCTTGATGGCTTTTGAATATTCAACACTCTGATTTTTTATAGCCATCATTTTTATTTTCATAGATCTAAGCATCTCCTCGTATTTAGCTTTGATGCTTTCGATTTCTTTCTGTGCTGCTTCTTCGTATTTTTTAACGCACTGCGTGTTCGTCTAAAAACGCCAATTCAAACCAATAATTAGACTGAAATAATCCATAAAAAGAAATGGCTAAATTATTAGATACATAATATTACTTTCTCCGTAATATCGGTCTTTGATTTTTCATTGTCAGATAGAAGTTTATCATTTTCAATACTCAGTAGGGAGATCTGTAAACAATCATGATAATAATAAGTCGATAAAGGAATATAATTATAAAATAATAAATCTCGAATATTGAAGTTAATACAAGATACACACTTTTGCTTTTAATTGCGAATTACCGCGTCGAACAGTGCTTATCTCGTTTTCCAAATCGTTCATTTTGGACGTCCATTGATCCTTCTCCTTATTTAAGTCTGCTACTTGGCTTTTGTAACTGTTCAATAAAAATCCCTTGTTCGCGTTCGCTGATTCCAATCGCACTACTCTAAATTATTAATGTTTAAGCTGAGCCATGTGTAAAATACATTATTACACGACATGCAACGTCCTCGCATCTATTAATAACAACTACTATACTACAAATAATTAAATATTCCATTTAAGAACATGTTTCGAATACTTGTTTCTAAGCTGAGATATAGTCGCCCAATCTTCCTCGACTTTCTTCTTCAAGCTCGACAATTCTCTATTCTTTTGAATATCTCGAAAATGTGACGTATTATGATGTTCCTTTCCCTTTCCGCGTTTCAACCAGTCACGCGTTTCCTCCAATTTCTTTCGCAACGACACATTCTCCGCTATCAGATTGTTCAAATTCGTCTCGGTTGAATCCATCACTCGTTTCAACTGGTCGAAGCATTTCGTCACCGACTGATACTCCCCCGATTTGATTTCCAACGCTCTTCGTGCCCCTTTCAATTCCCGTTTCAATTTGTTCGATCTCGCCACTGCCATCCGCAGCTGACAAAAGCGAAACAAGTAAAACGAAACTCTCCACTGTATATTATTTCGATAAAGAACTGGCGTTGAATCGACGTCGCATTTGGACGATTTATCAGATACGGTTTGACAAGAATAGACGATTTTTTTTCTTATTCCTCGCGGTTTTATTATTATTTTCTTTTACGCAATGCGAAGTGAAGGAAATTATTGTTACTTTGTAGTAGGAGAGGAAGGGAAAAAACGAACTAATCGTCGAATTTCATGCAACATTTCGCATACCTTTCTATGCAATTTAATGGAGATGCTTTCACGACACTTGTGTTTTTTGCGATACTTCATTTGACGATTGGTATTTTTCCTCTGCTGTATGAAACGAGGTCCGAAATTGTCTAAAACGGATGTGCAGATACGAAGGATTCTTTCCTGAAGCACTTCGTTCTTTTTCTGTGCTTCCCCTTTCACATTTTCCAAACATCTAATTGAACATATTTAATCATGCATTGGAAATATTATTTATGTCTGCAGGAATATTATATTAAGCTATACCTTTTGTACTTCTCTTTCAAATTAGATTTGGACCTCAAAGCTTCTTCAAGGTTTTCCTCTGTTTTTGCAAGTTTTCCTTCCAATTCTGATATGATTTTCTCATATCTAATTACGCATTAATCAATATCATTGAATTACTGTTCTTCGTTTCTCGTAATAATGGAAGTTGGAAATAAAATGAAAATAAACCATAGACAAGCAGCAATCTTTGTTAGGTTCGAGGAAAAGTGGTAAAAGTTTTTTCAAGCATAATTTTGTTAAACACAATAATTATTCTCAAAGAGCCAATATGCAATCTTTATCTCAAGGGCATACTGTATTAAACGTTTGTTAATGTAAACTTTTCCCAAACCCCTGAACTGCCAGTACTAAAAAAAAAATAAATTCCTGCAACGGAAATCACTTGAAAGATATCCACACTATCTATATATCCTTTCATCTTATTCAAATTATTTACACAATATTGTTCTCCCATACTTCTTCTCCTGCGTTCCTATAATAAACTCCAAGAAACAAAAAATAAATATTTACCCTCTGGTACCACTCTGCCGATATCGAACCATATGAGACAACTTGCATCCTAATTATCATACATCCTAATTTTTGTGTCCCCAAAATTTACCTAAAGGCTGCACTGCAACATGCCCACCACCTATCGGTCAACATGTTACAAATTTTATCGAATAGTTTTGTAAATTCCGTTTTATCATTGAACCCAACATTCTCCATCCCCTTTCCAGGCGAATAATAAACGCGAGTCAGAGAGTCAGAAATTTCATTAATTCGCAGGTACAATAATCCTGGCATATTTTTCGTACAACGAGTTTTCCTCGATTTTTCTGACCGGCTCGGAAAATCGCCAGACTTTTCCGATTAAAAAACATATCCGCTTTTATGAATTCTCTATAAACTCACTCGGCCTCCTTGTTCGACGATATTTGCCCCTTTGTCCGTTGCTCGCTGCGCTGATTCGATTCGACGTGGATATTTCGTGCGGGCAGAAACGGAAAATTTAAATTAGGTACGTCGTGGGGTATTGTTGTGGAAAAATCGTCGTTCGCGGTCAATGAGAACGTGGGTCGCGTGAAGGTATAGTCATTGATTGAATGCAATTTTAATACGAGAGAGATTGCTTTTGTAGAAATCAATATTTTACAGTTTTCGAAGCGCTTTCTTATTGAGAATTTAAGAGACTTGACAGATGTATTCAAACGGTTATCGGGGACAAGTATAGTATAGTCAGTATTTGGAATACGTTTACTCGGTTACGTAATTTTTCTAATTATTTTTATTTGGATCTGCTAATATTTGTATTTTTATGACGGTGCCTATCTATTTAAGCATCGGGAGTGTTTATGGGATGTGCTTTGAATTGTACTGAAATTGTGTGCCTGTGAGAAAATATTAATAATAATAATAACAATGGTGTGATTATCTGTAGTGGAAAATTAATTTACATCAGTGTAGATCACAAGTTATAATCGAATGGAATAAGATCGCAAACGTAATCAATACTATTAAAACTGATACAAATTAGAGAGCGAATCTCCTTTGGATTTTCGTTCGAGAATTTTGCAATATTTTCATACACATAGTCATTGCATACCTCAGTCCCTCTGTTGAGAGCTTCCTCGATCAGCCATTGGGGTGCAGGGTCCTCGTCGATACACCCAAATGCTGTCGATTTTATTTGTTCCAAATAAACGTGAGCTGGGGTGAAACGATTCGCGTTACTGGCCACTGTATTATCTTCTACATTTTTCTCGTTTTTCTGGACAGCTTCCATGGATGTTTGCGTACAAATGGTCCTCGTTTCGATGTCGATCTGTTTACCTAGGTAATACAACGCTTTTAACAAACAATAATTGTAACGATTTCGTAAATGATAAACAAATGACAATAATGAATTGATATCATGTAAAACTATGAAGGATAAGGCAAATTTATGTATTAATTATTTACTAGTAGGCTGAAGTTTTACATTAATTGAATACGTTTTGTAGTTTTATCAGTGTTATCGAACGAGCTGTTTCGTACAGGTGTTCCGTGTGCTACTGCTACCTGGTGCACAAGTTTCTAACTGCTTTCAGCGTTCGGTTTGCAAGGTGGGTAAAGTAAATCAAGAGAAACACGGGCAGAGTACATATATAATAATAAATACATGTATAATGATATAACTTGCGAGAACGCCAACTGTGGGATTTATTAATATTAATTAACACAAGGCGGAAGACTTTAATTTCACGAACATACACGAACTATGATAAGGAAGAACAAATAAAATCACTTCCAACCACTAAGTTGAAACGGGGGATTGCTATAATTTGAAAAAGTTACTTGAACTGGAAAAATTGTTAAATAGGTAACTTGACAAAATTGTACAGCTTATGTTGTTGCAATTAGGATGGATTGCACTTGTCGAAAAATCACAACCTGTTATGACTCGCGCAATTGTAGTCATTAATTTGATAATTTTCGAATTATATTGTATACGCTGTTGAAAAAATAGTTACAGGTTTGAAATCTAGAAATTCTTCTAGAGTAGCATTGACACCTTATCTGTACATGGGGTACTTAGTCACAGTACAGAGTGGTATCAAATATTTAATAGTAGTCAATTATATTTTGGTATTCTTCGGTATTATTCCCTTTCTCTCCAATTATAAACATTTGAGTCAAGCGTAAGTTTACGTGGATATTTCGAAAGTTTCTGAACAATAAATCTCAGAAAATAGTCACTACATTTAGGCAATATAGAAAAATGATATCCATTACGTAAACCAAAGAGAAAATATCTTAACAGAGCAAACAAACTGTAAAGTAACTTCATATTAAATTTATGCCCTACAACAAGAATAATAATAATAACAACGAGATACTATTCCACATATATATCTCAATTATCCATCGATGCTCCGCTTTATCAAAAATCTTCGTTCCCATCCAAACATCCAGGCAGCCCAAAAAGTGGCCCAGAAACCAAGACAATCCGCGGTGTAGCATTACTTAAACAAAAGCGCTTCCGCCGGTGATATATACTATTATTGGAAGCGTTCACGATCGAACCGAGGAAATCGACATTGTCTGACTATACAGCCTGCGAACCAACCACGAAATTTCTACAAAACAGCGGGTGTCCAACGGATAATCCGATCCGACGAAACAAAACGAACAATCCGAACGTTCTCCAATCTGCCGGCCGTATTATCGGGATATTATCGAGCCATATGGAATTTGGGGCCGAAAATAGTCCCGTGCAGGAAATTGCTAACGACTTAAACGTTGGGGCGGACCGTGAGTCCCATGGGCCCAGTCGTGATGGATGGACCCTGGCCACACTGTAATTTTCAAGGCGTTATATGCGCATCCTAACGCGTACATACTTCTGCAACGATCGTCCACATGTCCCGCGACTGTCGTTCTGTTCTGCAGCCTCGGTTTGTACTACCACAGTTGCCGACGAATTTTTCCCATTGATCAACGCGAACATCCTTAACGAGCTTCTTCTTCATATCTATGACGACAGTCGTTCTTCGTTACGAAACGCTTAATCTACTGTCATTTGCGCGTTGATTCGCTGGCAGTCTCCGGCGGAGTATGTAATTCACGTTTAACTTAATTCTGAAAAGTGTTGCACGGGTAGTTACATACTACGACAGCGTTGCTATTGAAGCTGAGAATATATCAACGACCATTTCGAACGTAGCTTCGTACGTAGTTAAATAGGAATATATAGTCGTGTAATAAGTTTTTATAGTTCTACATGCTTTACAGTTCTACGCAGAGTTACGTAGGTTTCTCGATTTCATTTTAATTTCACGCTTGCGTAATCGCGATAAATGAATGATCCATTAACATAAATCGTAAATTTGCCGCATAGTAGTATGTTTGATAAAGCAGCGCCAATTAGACGGCTTACACACGTAACGAAATTTGTTTGTCAATTAAATGACGTTGCCGGTGAATTTTCCCTATACTTTGCCCCGGCTGGTACACTAATTAATTTCCACGCCCGAGTTCACTTTATTTACGCGCGACAGGCCTCAAAATTGCAGCACAGCCGACTGGTATATTTACGCGGGCAGGTAGAGCACGCAGACCGCACTGTGCAAAAATAGCTCGCCACGAATTGGGACCAGCAGCGTTTCGCTGACCAAAACATCGACGTACATTCTGTAAATTGATCCCGGACTGAATTGATAGCCGGAATATTCGATGCTTTCTTTATTTGAAAATGAAATAAAAGGAACAAAAAAAAAACAACAAAACGAAACGAACACAAATATTTTTCCCGTTTTGTTGCGATCTGTAGATTCACTCTGCCCCGATGTTATCACCCGTGAGTATTTAAAGTTAATGAAATAGCTGTGCCTTTTTATTTGTTCGGTATTTATGAGAATTATTCATTTGGGTGAAACTCGAATGATGATACCGGGGACAGTAATGTGTCTGCCCTAAAACGCACGATACTACTTATTTTGTAACACATCGTCTAATGGGGAGACCAGACTACGTATATGTGCCGATGATTATTAAGCTGGGCTAAGTCATATATTCCTTGTTTCGAGATATTTAGCGCTCTGCATTTGCATGTATAAGAAAATCTATGTCAGTATAATAACTAAATATTTGCTCTCATAATGTAAGTATTTTCTCTGTACTTTCTAAATAATTATGCTTTTTCAAACGTCAAACGAATTAGACCACTTCCAAAATGAATTGAGTGACTAACAAAATGACTTATAACAGTGAAAAATAATGAACGTTATTAGAAAAATGTTGAAGACGAACATAATCATATTTGATTTTGAATATTTTTATCTCCGGCCACGTCTAACACTTGAACTTTCTCTGATTTCCTTAAACTAACTTCCTAATATTGTAATTTAAATACATCCAGCATGAAACGTGGAATAAATCAATTTTTTCACATTCTGGACTTAGACCACTTTCATAATTACCGGCACATGTATGCTGTAAAAGTACGATTCGTACTTTTCATTCCCATTTCTAACCACAGTAAACTTTTCTGTCTTCGTTTCCCTGTTTTATTTTTTAGCCAAAAACAAATCAATCGAATGAAGTGACCAAACGAATCCTTCCAACGCGATCTCCCCCTTTTACAGCGGGGGGACAGGGGGTGGTTCAAACAATATATTAAACCAACCCTTCATCTGTTCAATGTCCATTTCGCTATCAACTCACGATCTCCATTTCCCCGACCATAAACGACCCACAAACGTCTCGTAACCGTTCCCAACAAAAATAAATCTCCTGTTCAAATCCACGAACCGAAACCCGGTCCGATTTTTCAATAGCAATTAACAATTTACTTCTTCGACCCGTACGCTATTTCTATACAGCCGTATCGCCACGAAATATCATTTCGATGCGGCGCAGACGTAGAATACGGCCCAGGTCCCCCGTTTCAGTGCCGTGAAATTATTGTAGATAATATGCGAATAGTTAGCCCGCGATTAGTCTGTCCAACGGATTATATTCCACCCCTTTTCATTCCCGTGGTGCCCCGGGGGCAGCACCGCCGTGATAAATGACCGAATCCTTTAGTGTTTTTTAGCCGCGGATCGCTTAGCTGATTCGTTCCTCCTTCCCTTCGTTTCTGCACTCTGCCACCCGTGCCCACGAGCCGTCCTCCCTCCCGCCCTTCGTATACCGGAACCTGTGTCGGCTGGACGAAGGTCGCATGCTACAATTTCGCCGTAAATCACTGCAAATCGTTGACGTAAACGGCACGGGTAATTAGATACACTAACCTGCGATAAGGTGCGTTTCTTGTGCCTCGGTCAGCGTCCTCTCGTCCCTCTGCTCATGATCCACCGCGATCTTGCTTTTCTACAACAGACAATGGCTAATTTATTTCTCCACGTTAGACGAATTGAGAGCGTCTTCTTTTTTAGATCGGACAGGGCTGAAGAAATTGGGGGGAGGCTTATGAATTGTTGTTGGTTAAAATTTGAATTTCGCATTTCTTTTTTTTACTTTGATTGTACAATCGAAATACAGTGGCTGTATCGTTATGTACAGTATCTCTTGAATAAGAATTGTTAACGTTATTTTTGTGAGAGGCTTAAGTGGCGGTATTTTGCAATGTAATATAGGAGGTATGCTTTCACGATGAATTTTTATTTTCGGAAACATTTGGGCCCGAACTTTTTGACAGCTACCGTATGCATTTTGTATAGGTGCACTTATCTAAGGAAGGCAAGGTCTTTTTACAAAAATATTGTCCCTACTTTAGAAAGAAAATTATTATTTACAAGTGACTTTCGATATATCGAATTTAATCAATTCGACTGCAATTATATTTCCGTTATATAGCTTAGTACGCGATTCGCCAATTGTTCTATCTCCAATGTATTCGACTTGTAAATTCTCTGAAAAATCCACGATCCTCGCCAATCTTCCACAGAAACCTCCTTGCCCGTCCGCGTTAAAAATTAATTAAAAAAAATCTGCCACCGCGACACCACTGATCCATCGAGCGTGTATCCCAATGGGGCAACAAAAATGGGGGCCCGACCAACATTTACACGCAAGTATGATGCTTTTCTTTAACGTAGATCACATCGCCGCGGTTAATTTCCAGCCACGCCACTGTTTATTGTCGAATCCTTTTAGCCACGGTTGGGGTGCGTCGTCGTAAGAAGTACCATCGGAAAAGGAGCCGAAAAGTAGTCGTTGAAGGGGGAAAAAAGGAAAAAAAAAAGGAGGCGAAGGGACGAAAAAGATTTCGTCATTAACGCGACCAAGCCCCCTCTAACGACGAGCCTCGTATTTCGTCCGGTCGAGAATTTGTTGGCAAGATCGTTAGCGTTTTAATGTCGCAAACGGCTCCCCACGGAATCGATTGTACACAGAACTTAGCCCTCGCCGAGCGTCTTAAATCTCTCCCCGGGAATATTCATATTTTCATTTCGTGTCATTAACGGATTACGCGTCGCGTGTTCTCGACGCGGGAGTAAAAGGAAAATTGCATTAAGGCGCGGGCTACGGGGCCGGTTTATTAGTCGTAAAAAGAAAAAATACGCGTCTTTGAGTTTTTTGCTTGAGAGAAAGGGAGAGAGGTGGTGGAACGGTTGGACGGGTGGACTGGCGAAGGTTATAGGTAATTAAAGGGTTTTGAAACTAGGCTTCTTGAGAACTCGCACTGGGTTTGTACGATTCAATGTAACAGCACACTGGCGTGTATTCGGAGTAGGACGCATGCACAGTAAGAATATGAATTGAAACGAAGCCTGTTTAATTTAATGGAAATCATTCGTCGCCGGTTGTTTTATATAATTGCATTCTTTGTCGTATTCACGTACGTACACGAGAATGTCATAAGAATAAGAATAATCGAAGCGATACACATATTTGCTCGCGTATTTTTCAATATGTTTATTCCCAGAGTGTAAATACGATTAAATTATACAAAGGATAAATACACGAACCTCGCGCGCACAAATGTTTATTAATTACAGCATTCGAAAACACAGCTCCCCAGCCATCATTAAAAATCAATTACAAACTATTTCTGTCCACGGTTTTTGCCAAGCCGAACGCCGCAGAACTGCGTTCCACCCAAATAATACTCAACCGAGTCCCAAACGCCGTGCGAAACGCTTCCAACCCCCGCGCACCCGCATTTAAAACACACACGGTCCCATTCCACGGGTTCCACGTATAATTTCAATTCAGAGTCGCCCGAGCCGCTTCGCATTCATAATAGATGCACCATGGAGCAACGGTGAACCACGACCAAACGGAATGTACCATAAAGCAACGTAGCAAAATGGTAAAAGTGGCCGCGGGCCATCGAGCTGGGTCGTTAGAGACACGCCCGTGGAAAATACAGGCCTCGCTTGACATTAAAATCGCATTTGCCGCTTTTCCACGGAATCCACGGTGCTCGCTTATTCATCGATTACGGTCGCTCAACTCGTGACGTCCGCCACGGTATTAAATGTAATTTAACGGCGACATTCGCGTTGCCTTTAAGTGATATCGTTGCATCCCTCGACGGGTCGTACGACGCCTCGTCTTGATTCAATGAGAGTCTCTTGTACCTGGCGGTGATCTCTGAACGCCACCTGCGATTCCTCTGTTTTCAGTTTCAAGACAGAAAAGCGAAGTATATTGCGCAGTTATTTGTATTATGCAGGATAGGTTTATTGGGATATCTTGTTAGGCTATCTTATTGTGGTCACCAAGGCTCACTAGTGTCATCCCTTAAAGTCGCCCGATTTCTGTATTTTCATACTCGAAAGGAAAACAAAAATTCAAAACAGTCCGTTATAGGAAAAAGTCTGAAAACTAAATATTACCCTTGCGACTCTTTATTCTTACTCTCCGTTTCTATTAAGCAATTTTGATATTCATAAGGGACGTATTTTGCAATGCGGAATTTACAAAAAGTGATGGGATATTTGCAATGAACCCATTGGTCCCAACAGAATGGTACAACTGCCAACTATAATACTTTGTCGAATTGCTAAAAGATATATTTACGAAATATACATCGAGTACGTGACATCCATATCATATCGACGTTCAAAGGGTTAACGGACCTGTCCACCTTTCTATATGAGCCTCATAATAATGCACCACGACAGCACATAAATCCGTCTTTAACTCAGCGAAAAAAAATTCACCGCCAGTCGTTTTCTTCGAGCACAGGGGCCATCATCGCGACGATCGCGATCCCTGGGTCGTCCTCGCATCGCACAGAGGGAGGAAAACACCGAGAGCATATCGGTTCCCTCGTTTCATCGAGCTCTCCAATAAGAGTACACCTATAATTTGTAACGTGGCTCGGGTACCGGCCTAATGGAAAAATGCGTTCCGGCCAATTTTGCGAGCAGCCGTCAGGCCGGGTTGTTGGCCGGCCTGGCGCATGGTGAACGGGATGAGCTTAAAAAGGAACAGTGAAATTGTGCACTGTGGCAGGGGACAGGGACGAAGGGAACGCGCGACTGTGCGAAAGTACGCCGTGTGCCTTCTGGTATGAGACTGGGATTTAACCCTTCAATGAGTTTAGGGTGATCACGTGCAGCTTCTCGGAGCGAAGAGGTATTCGGATGATGTGGATGCTGCGGTGTGTGCCCGGTCTTTTATCCGCTAACCCTTTGTACACCTGTGCGGGTTTGAAATCGTGTAATCGATTTACAGGGCGAGGCACCCGACCCGACCGCCTCGAATAACTTCCAAATGATGCGTCTAATCAGAAATCGTTGAACACAAAATGTTGCTGCTGCCGCTTGACAAGTGGAGGCGTTTAGGAGATTTGAGGGTCAACTTGGTTCTTTCAAACGGAATGCCCTATCTGTTTTGCGGCAGATCGAAATACCGTTAATTTATAAGTGGAAAAGAGTCAAAGATTGTTCGTCCTGAAGCTAATAATTAACGGGATATCAACGAATGTTCGATCCCGATTATACATATAGGCGGGAGCAAGTGAACGAGACATTATTACTGTATACGGGAACGTAAATAGGTACAATATTAAAATTAGAAGCCGAAAATGTTGCTAAAACGACGATATGGAAGCGTAAGATTTTTTCCTGCACTCGGAGCAAGCGTTCCAATACGAAATTATAAAAATTTGGAAAATAGATAAACAGATTTCCGAGTCACCGTAAATTCATTATTCCTCCTGTCTCGATTATCAATCACAGCCACGCATCCAACACGATCATGTCCCGCCAAAAACCCACAATAATCCCACAGATGCACGCATTTCCCCTTCGTCACCCAACTTCCGCCATCCCGCTGAATTTCAGAAGAATTAGAGTTCCAACGAACCAGCCGTGCACACGTGTACGTGTATACGCGTGTTCGTCGATACAAAAGGCAGGCACAAAAACCAGAAAGAGAGAGAGAGAGAGAGAGAGAGAGAGAGAGAGAGAGAGAGAAAGAGAGAGAGAGAAAGAGAGAAAGGCTGGAATAAAAAAAATAAAAAAGCAGAGAAACAAGAGTCCCGTCCCCGTTTCAGCACGGATATCCCTACGGACGAATAAATGTTATTCGATATCCCACGCGTTCCATCGTCGACAGATTTTCATTTACGGATCGCGAACCCCATGTGTATGGGGATTTAAAACCGACACGGCATCGCTGTATCAGCGTCGGCTGGAGCTTGGTACCGTGTTCCGCGGTGTTCATTTCAATTCGCCGCTAATTGAACGCTGTTCAATATTGACGAGTTAAATAATTGTCTTTGGAAAACTGAGCCCGCGTAACCGTTAATCATCCCCCTGGCTGGCCCATCGAGTGTGCACGCGATCCCATAATAATTCGCGTCTTGCCGCGCGAAGGGGGAACAGAGAGGGGTACGGCAGACAAGGGGAAGAACGCTAATTGAGCTGCAAATTTGTCGATGGTTCGATTCGGGAAGGTTTTGTGAACGGTTGGAATTAATAGAAATGCCCGTCCGTCGTTCTGCGACACGTTTCGCACGGTGGAAATTCAACGAACATTTACAGATGTTTTTACGTTGGAGCACCGCTTCCCGATTCCGCGGAAGATCTCTCCCATTTCTTTCGGTCCGGGGCTCGACAAGTTTCGCCGCTCCGCGGAATAGCATATGACGTTAAGAGCCGCAGTAACCAGCGAACCCGCGACGAAGATTTTGGAGCTTTTCAATTGCGCGAAACGTGTCGCCCGGCGCAAACGCCTAGATAAATCTTCGTCGCCTTAAGCGCTCGGAAAATCGTAAACGAGCGAGCGCCCGTTAAACAACCCCTTGCAACCTCGAACGCCCCGGACAATTCCGATGAACCGTCGACGTCTCAATACGACCGTCCGCGCGTACGTCTGCTTATTATCAATTCCGTCGTCCTTCGTAAACTTGGGCGTAAAATGCCGTCCATTATTATCGACCCATCGGTTCCGTCAATTTGCCTAACTTCTTAAACGGTTCTACCGATACGCGCGACCCTATCCTCGCGCCGCGATTCCACGGAACGTTCGAGGCTTGGGGAAATTGCTTGAAAACCGTCGAAACGACCGTGGATGGAGAGGAATCGCTATCGGTCGGGCATGAGACGGGAACGGCTAATACGTCGTTGAAGGATAGAGGTGGTATCGTAGTCGTCGACATCGTATGCGAGTAACAAGCCAAGCATCCGCGGACGTAAATATGTCTCGGCAGTCGGCTTGGTTATATCTTCATTATAAGACCGGCAGAGTTACGTACTGCCGCGGCAAGGCTCGTGGTGCTCAAAATTATGCGCCGCCCGCAGTTATCATTGCCTTCAGGGTCAGCCGCACGAATAATTGGCTTCCACCCATATAATACGCTCCGTACGTCTGCGGGAGAGACCATCGTCCCACGATCTTCCTTCCAGGTGACTCGACCTGTTGGCGTATTAAACGGTTTTTCGAGGTTTCCGAGCGATGGACGATGGATTGGACGACCGGGGGATGTTGGGGCTAATAATAATAATAATTACGATTATTAGCTCGGTGGGAAATAAATGGCCAAACGATTTTAATACCATTAAATGGTTGCAATGCGTAGCGGAGAGTGTTTTGTTTTCATTGGATAAATCGCGCCCGCGCGTTATAGTGGGTACAGGGGGGTTTAGTGAAGCTGCGGTTCGTTTTACAATTTTATTAATTTGTTAATTAATGTCTTTCGAACTTTACTCGTGAGAATAAAGTTGAAGTAAAGACCCTCTTGGAGAAGCAACTGACAACTCTCTCATACGATTCGCTAATGCTACTGATCAACGACTGACTCGAACGACTAACTTGCAAATCGCGCACGCATCATCCACGATGATCGAACCTTTTATGCTTAGCTTCCCTTTCGTTCTGTTTTCAGGTACTCATTCGAACACAGTTCTAAGATCCCCGCCCAAATATCAATCGCTCCAGGGCAAAACATTTCCAAGTCCCATCTTAAACATTCTCGTAGAATCCTCAATCCCACAATAGTATGCGTTTCACTGATTACCCAAGAGCGGCGAATATTGCCACTGAAACATGATTCTACCGATTAATCGCGTAATAATTATTCCCCCCGTAAACTTGGCCCACTTCGAAAGACGCCAGATAGCGCTGTCATTAAAAAGATCCCCACGACATAACTTAGCGTTCCTACTTCAAAAGTAATGTCCGCTAATAATATCGTAACACCGCTTCCGCGCTCACCTGCGACACCGGTCACCCGTTTCACTCGAAACGTATCCAGTCGACGTGGACCATCGTGCACAAAGCACCGGCGTTGCTCGTCCGGTCGCCACGAATCCGCGACATCGTTCGAGGGTACCGAGGCGTGGCCAAAGGGTAAAAGGAAGCGGCTAGATAGCGCAGAGAGGACGATTCTTCTTCTACTTCTTCTTCTTCTGCATCGGGGTGCCTCGAACCGCGTTCGAGAATGCAGATACATAAATTCATGAGCGAAGTAACAACCGGTGACGCCACGCTAGCTTCCGTGCCGCGGCGAGCCGCGTCGCGCGGCAATCGTATTCATGAACCGACACGGTAATTAGGGACACTAGCTCGCCTCGCAGCCGGAAGTCGCATCGGGAATCCTCCCTGGAACACCGCCGGAAATACTTATGCATTCCGTTCGTTTCGTAAAGAAACGCTGCGCTGCCTGGCGAGCACGGTGAATCGCGGCGCGAACGAAAGTTCGATAAACCCTCGCGACTCTGCGATATGAATGAACCGATCGAGTGTCAGTGACGAATTTATCGCACGCGTGCGAAGAAAGGGACGAACGTGTTTGCTCGTTAATTTGTATTTAATTAAACGGGAGAGGCGCACATTGGCGTACGAAAATGAATAGGGCGTGAGGGTACAGAGGGCAGGTTGACGGTGCTGCGATATTATGGGAATGCTCTATGGGAGATTAAAAATTTTGAAATTTGGTAGGTTTTTGAAAAGAGTCGAGAGAGCCTGGAGGAAATTCTAGTAAGTGATGGTGCGGATTCTGAAGGGGTCGGTGGTGTATACTATATTTTGGAGTATATCCACGTGGTAAAATTGCGATGTAGTTGAGCAATTAAGGTACATTAAGTTGAGAAACAATTCAGTGTTGAATTATCTATATATATATTCTGCAGACGACCTGTTATTTACTAACTCAAGGATTTTTCCCAGACAAGGATTCGTGCATAGATATCTACAGATTAGATAAACGCCATGGTGGCGCTAGTTTACTCTAAAGGGCTGGATCCATACAATAGCAATAATTAATCATTGTCGTAGTCCACTTTATTAAATCCTCTACTTCCTCCTTCGCGATGGTAAAATTAAACTATCTACGCAATTAAATCTAATACATTCAATTCGTATATTCAACAATAGACTAAGCAATCCCGCTATCTCCATTCACAATATTCGAACATACACACACACCGCTGTTACTATCTCCACCACAACGAGATCATTCATTTTTACTTCACAATTACCCGATCTACAAAATCCTTCCGTTACGCCGCTCCGCTATTCATTATTCCAATCTGCTATTCGCATAACAATCTCAAATCAAAAGGAATAAAGGAAAGGCCCAGCCTTCGAAACCATTATCCTTCCATTACCTTCCCTGAAGCCTACTCGTAACCCCAGAAACTTCCATTTATTCTTCATTTTCTTGCACATCCAACGAATTCCTTTTTCCTACGATTCAGCGAACAGTGTTACACGACACCGGCAATTACCATCTAAGCGATCGTTCCATCTCCAGCAATTAAACATCGGAGGCGTCCTCCTTATCCGTGAGATCTTGAACGCAAACGTCGATATTTCATACGGATAGCCTAGTTACCAACAGGAATCACGTGCAGACACGTTCACCGCGTTTATAACCAAGAACGTCCCCCGTCGACTCGCAACATGGCGATGAACAAAAGAAGCCAGCGCGACTTAACATATTAGCGTTAATTAAGGCAATTATGTGTCCGCGTAGCGAGCATGAGACTGTGTCCGCTCCTCTGCCTCGACTCATCCATATTCAACAGTCGTTTCCGACTGAAGCTGTTCGCCGCCTTCGCAACCGACGACGACGTTTTCGTTGTCGTCGTCGTTGTTGCTGGAGGTTGTTATATAGTAGTCGTTGACAACCACCGTGAGACTGTCCCGTTCACTTCTGCCATTAAACACCGAGGTCGTTGCAACATAATCGGCTGGTCTTTATGTTCGTAGGCTTGTCTGCATGTTTTTTCTTCTTCACATTCTCGGTACTGCGCTCGTGGTCTTGACGTTGTGTAGGGTAATTCGTTTATGGGGAAATTTATTACGGGAGAGGAATCTATTGTAATGGTTTATCAGGTTTTGCTGCTGTTCGGTGTTTCGGTTGTTACGCTCTTGGACCAGGAATATTGCATTCTCCTTGTGGAATGGAAAATACGATGGATAAATTATAGGACACTTGTAATTGGTCTGAAATATTTGACAAAGATCAGCAGTCTCTACATAACCAGTCCTGATAAAATGGTATAAAGAAATTGTACGTCATTTTGCTGGGTACGTTCGTAAAGAGGACTTCGATTCTCAATTCCATAATAATTTTAGTCATAAAAAAAAGCTCACGGTGTGTTCAAACGTTTGAACTTGACAAATCCTCGGTAAAGAGAACCACCCTCGTACTTTCACCCCGTTCGTAAATAAAAAGAGGGTTTCTAAAAGATTCCATTCGTGTACTTCAATATGCGCGCACGTAGATTGTTATACGATTTCTATTCGCGAAGTTACAGCAGCCGAACCATTGACGAATTTTCATTGAAAATTCGGCGATCCTTCAATCTAGTGTAGCAAAAATTATCCCCGCCCCAATTACACCTATCTATCCCAACAAAATTGAACAAAGATTCAACTCCATTCCTATATTAATTGACGTCCCGTTCCATCGGTTTCAACCCTCAACTTCAATCCCATCTCTCAACGATCACAAAGTTCGTCGCGTCGATACCGTACTCCATAATAGTAATGGACAAACAAATTCGAAGACACAGACAAAAAAGAAAAACGCGAAGAAGTCGTACAAAATGCAAAAGCAGAGGGAAATCCATAGAAACGAGACGTCCTGTCGACCAGTAAAGGATTCCACGAGGAAGGATAAAGCAGACGGTGTTAAGGGGTAGGAGGGTGGCCGAGGTTAGGTCGGCTGGATATAGATAGAGTCCAAGGGGTGGCTGGTCGGAAGAGGTTGAAGAGGACAAGAGGGATAGAGAGGAAAGGAGAAAACCGGGCACGTCTAGGTTTTGCTATGACCAATGGCAAACGGGGACACAGCGCGCGCCGTTCGTATCGATCCAAGAGACTACGTTGGACTTCGTCGAGCACCACTCTCTCCCGGGTCACCTCATCCGGGTCCTCCATGGATCTTCGTCTTTCACCTTTTACTCTGCCTGCTCGCGATGCTGCCGTGAAATGCACTCTTGGCCTCCCGGAATTAGACTTTCTTATATGGTTGAGTTTCCTGTTTCGATACCTTTGTACGATAGTTGTGCAGGTGTTTCGTGCACGGATGCCTTTGGATTATCTGTGCCTGCTTTTCCACCCTTCACTGGCTAGGCTTTGATCTGTTGCCAGTGGTAAATAATTCTGTTTCATTGAGTTCACGTAGATACGCGATGTTTAATACCTCGATTGATAATAACGCGTGACAATTGTATTGCAAGGTATAATGTGTGCAAAAATTGAAAGCCACCATCGAATAACGGATACAAAAATTTGCAAATCAAATGCATTGAATTATTCAAAATAGACCTCACCCCCCACCTAAACTGCAGGGTGCATTTAAAAAAGGGACAAAGAATAAGGAACACCTCTGGTTCTGTAAAGAGAAAGAACGCATGCGCGTGAACCTCGACAGAACTCGGGCTAGGTCCTCCCTGTTCAGAGACACGATGAATCGACGGACAGAGCAGGGTTGCTGCATAAGGGAGGGAAGGAGGAATTGTGTGTCACCAGGGGCGAGTGTCGCCACGGTGGTGACACTCTACTGGACATGCGTACTCTTTCGACCTATCGTTGCTCGGGTTATTAAAATTTTCGAGCCAATGAACATCCCTGGGACGAACGACAGGGGCTGTGCCCTCGGAGGATCTGCTTCCCTCTTGGTCGGGCACGTATGTAGCGTTCCTGTGAAGTATAGACGCAGTAAAGAGTGGTTAAATTAAGTTCTGCATATGCACATTTTCTACGCAATAGGAAGGAACGTAAAAATTTGCCTGGAAACGTACGTTTCGTTTAATTCAAGAAGAAAGGAGGCTGCGTTTTCTTCCTCTGTTTGACTGATTTGTCTAATATAAAATCGATTGGATGAACGTATATATAAAGTATTCCTTTGTAAAGCAAAAGTTACCGAAACTAACTGAAACTCGCAGCTGGCATAAAATAGCAACGAGTATAAGTAAAAATGGAAATACCGCATGCAAAATTTAAATGCAAGCACCTTTCTCCAATAATTTCCAGTAGAATCCTAAAAACAAAGTGGATGGACAGAAATTTATTCAAACAGTTTGTGTAAACAACGCTATCTTTTTAACGTTTAAATGATATTTCATATCGGCAGGTAAATATCGCTTTATAAAGACACTTGGAACCAGTGTATTATAGCTACAGACTACAAAGTCGTGAATGCAATACAATATAATAAACCACCCTTGAACAGTACCATCAACACAGATTCACCAATCTGCCTACCAATAGTTCCAAATCGGACCCAGACATCGCACCCGATCTCATTCCACCGTAAGCGCCCACCCTCTAACCCGTCCAAATCTTGCTTCCACCTAGCCCTCCCCCCTTCCACCCCGACAAAAGAACGATATCCAAATATCCGTGCAACAAGAGTACCGAAAGTACCCAACCAAATCGGAACATCAACGACGAGGGTGAAGCACAAGAAGAAGGTGGAGACCTCTCTTGTCATCGCATGGGATCAGGACGTAAGTTCTCTGCACGGGATCCCTCGCTCGTTCGTTACGTTCGCGAGCCGAGAAATGCCGGTCAAAGAGGTAACGCGCACACGTACGTGCCTATACAGGCGTGCGTGTACACGCGATGAGAGAAAAAGGGCGAGGAGGCGGGGTGGCAGAGAACTAGGATGATTTTATGGTCGTGCAAGTCGGGCCCAGGGTCGTCGAGTGGCGGTTTTTGTTGCGAGCCACGCCGGACCCGGGCCCAGAACCATCCAGCATCTCTTCGAGCTGCGTACACGCCCACTCCATTATCTCGGTGATGATGAGTGCGCGGGCGGGTGGACCTCGTAACACACATCAGCAGAAGGATTACCCTTCGTCCCAGCGTCTCCGGCCTGCCACCTCCGCCGCGGACCGGCTCGACAGCTGCCCAACCCCCGCCCTTTTCCTCCTTTCTCTTTCACCCCGCGTCGACTAATGGGCAAAATGATTTGCGAGCAAAAAATAAATTGCCACGAAGGGAATTCTTCGATGACGGAACCGAGTGGTGTGTTTGTACCGATCGAAGATTGTGCTTCCGACGGGACCGACGGAGGTGAAGGTAAAAGGGTTTCTCGGAGATCGGGAAGATTGGCGAGGAGGAAGCGCGGCGTGAACGATTGGGGAGGATTTTTTTAGCGGCGCTCGGCGCGCGTTGGGTTTGCTGGGTTCGCGAATCACTTGCTTTCTGTTTCTGTTTCCGTTGAGCATGGATGACAGTGAATTTAGAATTGTTCGTGGCGTTTGATAACGATACACTGGCGTGCAGAACGTTCGCACAAATCTTTAGCGAACATTTGCGAAACGTTTCGCGACAGACAGGCCTCGGAATCGTTCACGTTGTCCCGGAACGGTTGAACGGCGGTCCTTGCGCCGCTGGGCCCAGCGCTTTGAGAAGGTTGTCACGTAGGATCAGCGAACGACGTCCAGGTGGATCGACTTGCAACGCAGGAGCGTCCGGTCGTCCAGGGCGACCCGGGACAATCTTATCTGCCGTGGACAAAAAATTGAGCCGTCGGTTCGCGTCTTTGTGAACTTCTGCACGGATATACATAACCGTCGTGGCATGTATCAGGTTCTCTTGGGGTCCGATGCGACCAGATAGGCCTGAGTCCGAGAGCTTACGCGTAATCAGACCCGTATCCCAGCACATATTAACGAGGCGCGCGAGCACACGCCACTGTGCATGATGCGTGCTCGCGTGTGTCCTGCAGATTCTCATCGCGGATCCACGAGCAGCGACAAATCGGCCTGCGAGTGACTCGAACGGGTACGTGCTTTGTCGAGGAATTGTCTTTGAGTTACATCGGCAATGAGTTTAAAAGATGCTCGATTACTGGATCGGATGGTTCGACGGGGATGAGCTTGAGCTACTTATTATTATCTTTGTATTTTGTGGAGGGTACACAAACATGCGTGTCGAAAAAAGAGCATAATGAAAACTTGCATCGTTCAATAGCATTGACGAAACTGCGTAAAGCTTTTGTTGATAAAACCATGGAAAGAAAATGAGAACACAAAGTGCAATGAACGTACCAAAAATGATCTCGACTTGCGCAGCTCAGCGACATATTAAGGCCTTCGCTTTCGGGACAACAGCAAGCGAACCACGTTGCCGAATAACAATGCGCCCCGAAATTTATATCGTTAAAAGACCGCAAAACCAGCCCAGTCCGCGCACTATCCGCTATGCGAAACAACCGACCGTACAGTGATACAGAGAGCGTCGCGACGTGTTTCAAAACGAAGCTGCCAGCTCGATTCAAATAAAACCCGTAGGAGAACGCTGCGGCGTTTCGCGTACACCCCGGTCCATTTGCATGGAAGGGAAAAATCGCGGGAAGCAGAGCGGCGGAGCCACGAGTTTCCATACTTTAATTCCAGGTACGGTATTTGGGCTCGCGGTTTCTATTACAGAGTTCAGAAACGGTAAACGAGGGAGGGGAGCAAAAAAAAGGAAGACGAAACGGACGCCGCGTCGACGGTTGTATTATTCCGTGAATATTACATTTGTGACTCGACGCGGCGCGATTCTGGGATACGGCATTGCGTTTGCCCCGCGTTTCCTAATTTCCTTCGGGAAACGCCGGGAATAATGTCGCTGGTGGTTGCACCGCGCGTTCTCCGCGCATTATTCATTGGGCTTGAAATCGTCTCGACTTCCCGCTTCCTCCCGCCGTTCGTCAACCAACACGAAACGAGTGGAAGTGTGTTTCTTGGTTTGGTAAAGGGATGGGTTGTTGGACAATTTTATACGCGCAGGGATAAGGCAACGTTACACGGAGCTGCTCAGGGTGGTACGACTTGTGACATCTTCAAATATCTTGTCTAGAACTTGTTCATTTTTCGCGATACGTCGAAATGCATTTGAACTTCCACGCGTTTTTTAATTTTCGAATGAGGTCTAGCAGCGTCTAAACTGATTTACCGTAACTGCCTTTCAATCTGATAAAGGACGGGGCATTTTATTGTACCAGGGTAGATTAGTGGTACTAGCCCGCCGTGACGTTATCAACCGTGTCAGACGTTTCGCGAATGCAAAGATCCTTTACGTCTTATAAAGATGAAGTGAAATATGCGAACTATGGAGTGCAATGCAATGCAATATACACAAAGACATAACTGCGTACGTATTAATTATAATCATATTGCTGTTACACCGCACAGTCTGTTTCCCTATCTATGTAAGTTCCTGTCAGCTATTTGGCCCTTAGCATTATTAGAATTTCTTGCCCAACTTTTGGCGACTGGTGAAGGGTTTCTTCGTAGAGATAATATTAACTGTATAGATTACAGGAAAATCGATAGCACGACGGGGAAGATAAGGTCTGCTCGAAACGGTGAACGGTTGCAGGTGTAACTGACGAGGCCGATGATTGATTACTCAACAGAGCAATACAGGACTGACAATAATACCGATAAAAATAGCTCGATGGCTCTAGTGTTCGATCACTCGCTGTAATACTCCGTTGCATGCGCCGGAAAACGGGACCGCGTTAATAAACAGAAAGCACGAACGAATCCCCCGCGATGCAATGGTGTCGGCGTAAATACCGGCATAAATACGTATTAAGGTATAAAAACAGTTTACTGCGCGTATCTTTCGAAGGATCTCATATTTCTGGGCACGGTTCCCCCGGTGTCGAGGGATTGTTGTTCGAAGCCAGGAACGTACCGAACTCTTGCCTTCATTTTGTCCTAAAGCGACAAGCTTTAATATCTTGGCTCGGTCGTTTTACTCGTTCCCCGTGTAGCTACACACCATCCCTCTTCTTCCTCGCCACCCTTTCCGTACCTTCTGTCCTTCTCCGTTTCTCGCGTCCCGAGCAGCTCCGGCGAGGTGAAACTTTAATACAATTTCATTTGGCTCGCTGCTGACAAACTCTCCCACCCCCTTTCTTCCCGGCAACTTCCCTTTCTCGTCGCTTCTTCTTTACTGCCACCCAAAGGCGGACTATTTATAACCTTAACCCTCCATCGCGGCATTCAGGAAAATGTTCTTTGTTCTCGGCTGTGCGGGACACGAGCCAGTGGAAAAGGAAAACGCTGGTTACTCTGCGAGGACATTAATAATTTGACGGTCTATTAGCGCCGTCTTTGTTGAATTCAGTAATTACGGGATGTTGCTCTTAGGGGAGGGGTTGGTATCGGCGTTTGGGAATTAATTTAGTGGTGTTGATTCCGGCATCCTTTTTCTTCGTGGCTAGAAAAAGATACGTGTCACGCGAGAGCAGGTGATAGCAACCTTGCAATACAAATTAACGATGGGTTTACAGTAATTTGCAATAATTTTGTTATCGTGAGCATAATTTGAAACGCAGGGCTAGAAAGGATTAACGGAAAATGCGTGGACGTCGAGTAATTAAATGTAACTGCCTCATTTTGTGGGATTGGAATTAAGCGTAAGTAGAGTTGGATCTTTAATGAATCTGCCTTTAGATAAACGGAATTGCGAATGCGAATCTATTAATCACGAAAGTGGTCTAAGTAAAAAATGAATTAGTAGCTCAATTTGTGTTCCATTGATTTGCATTGCAACAACGTGAGACCACTTTTACCAAGCGTTTGGAAATTCCGTCTACAAGTGAAATTAGTAGTCGCGAAGTTACAGAGAATTCGGTAGATCGCTATTTGTCAAACTTTAAGTATACTTTCGAGCAATTGAACTTTTTTTTTATCGAATACATAAAAGGACGGCAATTTTCTCAATTCCCTTCATTTCTTTCCCCATGAAATAATATTCTCAAGCCCGGAACGCTGTCAACCTATTAGCTGCCAATTTCAGAAGAGCGGCAGGTTTATTTCTGTTATCAGGGGATCCCATTTAGTATAAATCGTCGTGTCAAAATGGAAAATCGATGTGACGGGATATTAAAATTTGACGACCTCCTCGTAGTTGGGCTATATTCTTCGCGCCCCAGGTCTTCTTTGCGCTCCTCCATCGAGGGGCCTCGGCAGACAGAAGCGAGCCGGCGAGGGTTGGCGGACGTTAAACGCTTTTAAAATTTAACTTCCCGACGAGTTATTCGCAGTCTCGCGTGAAAATCTCGGCGAAAATTTATTTTCTTCCCGTTTTGCCAGCCAACGCAACAGATTGCCCGAAGAAATTGGAATCTCCGCCAGGTCGGCTATGTATCCTCCTTTTTAAAACACGTCGCGGTCCTTGCGAGAGTATCAAATCAGTTTAAAACAGTTTTAAATGTTTAAAATGGTCAGTTTGAGCTGATTAAACATTTGAAGCAGTATTAGACGATTTTCGTTTTTCTATGAAGCGTGATACCTTATTTACACGTGCATTGGTCTAACTGCCTAGAAATGCATTGCGCGAAAATCTGTCAACGAGTCACTAGCTCGACCAAACATTATTCATGCATATCTCACCGTTCCAATAAGACGCAAACTCAGCTTTCTCTTCGCGGAACGTTCGAATTACTTATCCCCGCTCCTCTTTCTGCAAAAACACGCAGCTGGACATTTGTATCCCGGCATTGAATATATCTCAATTACATGTGCCTCGTGAATCATTAGCCGAGGTGTCAGTTAACGAATTCGCTGTCTTCTTCTGCCCCTTTTCTCGTTTCAATTCTGCACTCACAAGGGTTGCCCTCAGTTTTGCCTCTAAATCGATTTTTCCATGGATACGTATCATTATTGCAGGGAAACCGTATCTCTTTCTGCGAACTATCGCGATTCCGTGTTTTTACACGGTTTAACTTTCCCCGACGAAGTTGTATGTTATTATTAAGAAATGATTGATTAATGGCTGGCTGTAAGTGTATAGAGATTCTGTTGCGATCATTTTCAGCGCACATTTTCTTATCATTTCGGTCACGTGGAGACTGAAGATTTAGTATGGTCTACGGCTAACGTTTTAGGTATAAATAGGACAAACGTCGTTGCTAGGTTTACTCTTAATCCTTCGAAAACACATACGTGTGATATTTAGTGCATTCTTCTTAATTAATTGGAGTGACATTATTTAATCGTGTATTTGGGTCACCACTTGTTAAAATACGTGAAACCATTTCTCGAGAAACTCGTGTTCCTTAAGTTAAAGTAAAAATAAAGTACAAGATGCCGACCCTTCATCGAACATTGAAACGTTTTCACTTCTTCGACAAAAACGAACGTTCCATTATGAATTACGAAGCAATAATTGAGACACGTGCTTCCGGATGCGACAAGAACCTTGCAGTGCTCGGAGGGTGCACAAGTATGGCAGAGTGGACCGTGGTGAAGGGTCCCATAAAAAGCGAAGAGAGAAGAACGTGAGGGTCAAAGGGGGCTTCGAGGGCCACGCGTTTGCACGGACACCTGGCATCGAGATCCGCGTAATAGCTGCATAAATTTCAAGGAATAAACGACGTCGCGAGATCCATCCACGCCGAGGCGTGCGATTATTCGCGGAAAGAAAGAAACGGAAAAAATATGACCGTCTAATCGTGGTCGCTGAGTGAGTCGTTACGCGGATCACAGGTTTCCTCGCGCATTTTCCATTTTGTTCCACGAATATTTCCCTGGTCTCTACTTTCTATAAACGATATCAACGATAAGCTTTGCCTGGCAATATTAATTCACCTCGTTTCATTTCATAGCCCTGCAACGAATCGGTTCTTTGTACAAATCGTTAATGGCAATAACAATAATAATCCGAGATGGTTCGACATGAATATGGAAACCCTGTCCCAGCCCAAAGGCAAAATAAAAAGGAGGCAAAGTGTTTGCCAGAAAATACAATCACCGTTTAATCCCGACGCTCCGCTATCTCCCAAACATTTGATTGATGCGATCCGTTCGCGAAACCAAGCGAGAAGGGACTTCATTAAAAATGTATGAAACGAGCCAGGACCACCATTGATCTCTAGGCATCCGAAAGATACCTAAATCCAACCTAGAGGAGATCCTAGATGACCCGACTACCGCTGCGAGATTTATCCGCAAGTAATCACAGGTTCGGCCCGGTTAAGGATTGTTATTGGTGCATTTTAATGCGGCCCTGGCAAACGGGGGTGTTATTATTCTTGCGGTTTTGTGGTTGTCCGAGAAAATTAGCGGTTCGCTCGTGAAAGAGGGCGGAAGAGAGGCTGGCCAAGCTACGAAGATCCATCTGTCACAGTGAGGGCGTTCGCAATTCGTCAGCGGCACGGAGGTCCGCGGGATTGAAAAGTTTATCCCGGTGAAATTTACATGGCCGCTCCAGGGGAACAGATTTTCGACATTCTCTTCCTCCATGTTGCACGGGGCGAATGGAGAAATATCGGGTCGTCCCATGAGTCGTGTCGTTTGTTCTCTTTCTTTTTTTTTATCGCGAAAGATGTGCGGCATATTTGAAGTACTGTGTTGGCAATTTGGATCATCGAAGTGTCGAAAATACTACTGACGTTATCTAATATCTAACGCGTTATTTAACTTCCGACGAAAATATAAGGGGTGTATGACCCGTCGAGATTAGACATTTGTGGATGGACAGTTTGACATTGTCACATTTTGTATTTAATCTGCGGAATAAGAGAATTAAAGTGAGTAAAAACTTTAAAGTCAAATATTTAGTCCACTCATGTTTTATGTTATTCTATGGTTCCGTGTGGATTTTGCGTTCATTTCGAGAAATTTAAAAGAGAAGAGGTCGTACATGAATGGAAAGTTTATGTGCTGTTTCTTTGGGGTCATTTTCAGCTTCAAGGCTGCAATAAGATGACAAATTATCATAATAATAGGAGTGCAAAATTTGATTGAATCAGGAGGATATAAATAGGTTATAATTAGTTTTTAAATGTCTCTTTATTAAGGACACATTTTATTTCCTAAAACTTTAATATAGTATAACAGGATAATTATTGAGTACAACATATATCCGCATACGTAGATTCTCTAATAAGCAGCGAGCGGAGAATAAGAAGAACCCCTGAATGTTTATAACGGATTCGTTGATTGCGACAGGACGTGTGTCGCGATAAAAATATGCCCGTGTAATTAAACGCGCATTATCAAACGATTTGTAATTTAAAGTTTGTTCCATTCACATTTTAATGCCAACAGCTGCATCATTGCCAGGGGGTTGTTCCGCTCCAGTCCGTCCCAGTTTAAAGAAAACGTCTCCCGGCCGTAGTGACTCCACCTGCCGCGGTATCTTTGAATTATCATACAATTATAATTTAATTCTAAGTGCGACTAGCGTTATCTGATTAACGTACACGGTGACAATCTTGGAACACAAGAATGTGCACTGAATGAGCAATGGGAAAGATCGTTGGCTTACAGGTGTATAATGCAAGCAAGATATTAAAAACTGTCAGTTAAAACTTAGAAAATTAAAATGTCCAATAGCTTATACTACATACAGCTTTTCTATATAAATACTCTAGTTTGGTCAGGTAACCAAGAAATTTCCTGCCGTTTTAAGAATAGTACGTAACGAACGAAATGGAACGATACTTTCTTAGGTTGATAAAAATCGAAATTTTCAAATAGATGCAAACAAATTTTCCCAGCAACCCTTTAACGAAATCCAGGCGACCCTCCTGGACCATGCTCAACCGATAGCCGTTCGAACTACGGATTGAATTTTTGGATTCTCATCACAGTACGATGCGATCGAGGAGCCGTAACCGGTGCTTAATTACAGGTGACTCGGTCCCGTCGATATAATGGCCACCTTCGAGGACGCTGTAACAGCGCTGGCCCATCCACCGCGCCACCGTTGATTTATGTCCGGGAAATGGGTCGTGCCTGCGAGGTCTAGACCGTCTCTGGCGTTTTCGAGTCAGAAAACGGTCGAGGCTCTATTAAAAGAGAGCGGTTGGTAGCAGAAAGTGGAGAGATGGCGCATGGCCAGACATCATAAACTGTTTATAAATCACAAGCCGTATACCTGTCGTAGGGGCCACAGAGCGACGCTTGTGCACGTGGGAATGCAAAAACCACGGGGTTGCGGATAACCGTATCTGGACAGGTGAGATCGTATCGTTTACGCGGATTCTGTATGCCGACTTTAATAAACTTATGCACGGTTCGAGAGCTTTTTAGATTTACCGTGACGTAGCGAAGAAAGCTACGTCGGCGTGCAACCGACTGCATTTCCGGTCGCGATATAATTCTCTTATATCGGCAGATATATCGGTGGCTCGCTTTTATAACCGATTATCATACAAATATTGCACCTGTATTCCATTCTGTAAAAATAAACCGTCCCTGCGTATGGTAGACCTATCGAAGTTCCTTCTTTCTGTCACAGTATATACATAATACGCGTGTTACATATACGTAACAGTACGTTACATATTATAAAGGCTTAAGTTTGATTGGCATTAGCTCTGTACCCTCTGCTTACGGTGCATCCCAATACAATATTTTAACAGATATATGATGTACATGGCAACTAGCACGGAATTGCGGGAAATTAATGGCGAATATACCGGGTGGGAGAAGCGGAGCGCGGTGAGAAGCATAACGCGATTCGCTAATCGCGAGGAGAGTCAGGTGTGTCCGAACGAGGTTAAATAAAGCACAGTGGTCGTTCGCGGTGTGTCCCAATTAAGACCGATTTTCTTCGTTTCCTTTGCGGTATTAGTGTCACGGTGAACGCGCAATCTCAGAATCTACGGGTATTGTGTGTGCCGGCCGTTCGTCCACTTTACAATCCACGCCATGAATATTACATGGCTTCTTACCCAGCGGAAAGATAATTGTCAAGAGCTCTAAATACGGTCTGAAGCCGGGTGGACAGAAAATGCATAATACATAACGCGACGAGAAAACGAAAATTTACGACGCGCCTGGCCACCGTTCTGCCGCGCTAATCTACTGGGTGACCCGACACCGAGTAAATTAATTCACCGTTGTAAACGCATGTGAGGTGCATGCCATTTATTAGCTCGTCCTGCAATTAACGTCGTTTGTTATGCAGCGCTGAACAAACGACAGTGTCTTTTTTTCTTAAACCGCGTTGCGGCGATCTTAGGTAATTCGATGAGTGATCGTTCAATAAGTTTAGATGTGAAGTAATTTTCAAGAAGCAGGCGGATCAAAAATACGTGCTACCTACATAACTAAAGTCTTAACCCTCAACGAGGCCTGAACTTTCCGCAGCCTTTGATCCTTTATTCGTCGCAATATTTGTTCCATGGAAAAGCTATCAATTCCATAATTGGAACATTTTTTACAAACAACTGCCAATAGGTTGTAGCAAACTGGAAGACTTGAACGAGGTCGCGCGTAAAAGTTCGATCGGGGTTTTAAATTCACGGCTGCACTTTAATCCTGCGCAAGTGGCGCTACAAAGTGCCGTTCGCAAATGAAGGGTTAACCTCGTCTCTGAAAGAATTGGCGTTACTCACGAGACGAGCAAGTATTTCCCAAAATCTGCTCGCAGCTCAGTCAAACGAATCTCTCGTTCCGCTGTATCCCACGTTTCCACCTGGACGCCGCGCGTGAACCGTACGAAAAACACCGTTCAATCTTACGCGTTAATTACGAGCCGATCGTAGTCGAGCGTGAAGGCAGAAAATTCCTGCGCGTCGCGAGCGTAAATCAAGGAACTAATTTCGCCGGGTAAAACGCGAAACGTTGAACACGCGCGGCCTGACACGTCAGGGGCGGCGAGGGGGATAGGTAAATCGCGGTGTCGTGAGATGCCAGGTAGAGGTCGAGCATACTTTCACGCCTATCAGTCCTGGCTCTCGTTTCGCAAGCTCGCGTCAGAATTTCGTGCTTCGCGGGGACTAGCGCCGATACGGCGCGCTGCAAGGCGCCGCGACGCGGCAGGGCGCCGTCAATCTGTTGGAAAAGTCGTCGAAATGGGATTGCGAGGAATGTTTGATTGGGCGGAATTCTGGTCGACGCGTATTGTACTTTCGTCAGCCGTGATTCATATGTAGATGTTCGTACGTGATATTTATATCCGGACAAGGGTTAAACAATGTATAATGCAGGCGTCGGCAACCCACGACCCAGCAGCTGTTTCACGCAGGCACGTTAGTAAAATACCCGGCGTAATAAGCGGCCAATAAAACTAATTCATAATTATCGCGAAGCACTTCGCCCGAATAAAACCAGCTTACTTACCAATCCTAAAACTAATTCTTATGAACGAAATTATGATGCACAACGCTGCTGCATCGCCGCAGCCAGTTTATCACGATCAACCATACCAGAATGCCATCCGCCAACAATATTGCCCTCCGCTTGTATCACCCCCACCCCCTCTGTCGCCCTGTCTATAAAAATAAATCAGCCCGTTACCCAAGCCATCCACTATCTCAACCATCGCACGGGGCATTAATATTTGTCAATTATCCCCTCGGCTCTCTTACACCCCCCTCTGCCCCACGAATCTACACGCAAGAATCCCTGTCCAGCGTGCGACACGAAAAGCAATTATAATTCCCCATCCGTATCTTCCGCGTTATAATTGGAGCGCGGGGCTCCGATAATGGACGACCAAAGGAGATTAACAATACGGCGTTCGCGTGGACCATATAATAGACAAAGACGGGGCGGACGAAAAATGGAAGGAAAGATCTGTCTAGTATAGGGTGGGGAGGAGAAAGAGTGTTCTTGTTGAAGGGAAAAGAACGAGGAAAGTATGGAAATACAGAGAGATAGAGCGAGATGGTGAAGAAGAACGAAGGAAAAGGAAGAGCAGAGGGAGAAAGGGAAAAAGAAGTGATGAAGAAGAACAGAGGGAGGATGGGGGAAAAGGGAAAAAAGGGAAACGAAAGAGTGAGAGAGAAAGAGAGACCCGTAGGTATAGTCTCGATGACTTATGTGGCTCTGACGCTATCAGCGAAGCGTCTCTAGAGTCCGGCCCAAGGTCCGCAACGGCGATCCTCGTAAATCATCGCGATCCACCCACGCCAGTGCCGGTGCCCGGCGCTCGAGCTTCAGCTTCGAGATGCGATATGACAATTAACGAGATCAGAGGGGAGGACGAAGTTTGCTCACGAGCGTAGAGCCGCCCTTTCTTATCAATCCTTTCCGCGGCTGGCTGAATTTATTAGCGGCATGGAAGAAGTGTTCGCATCGGTAATATTGTGTTTCATAACTTTTACCGCTGGGTGGACTGAAAGTTGTTCAACACTTTTCATTTTGTTCTGGGTGATATGGCGGTAGGGTTGGTAGAAATCGACCCTGCTGCTCGAATCGCTTGGCAATTCGGGGGGAAATAATATTTTGTAATTATGCTTCTAGCAGCGTTGCGTCATTGAAGTTGGAAAATAGCCAGGTATTATTGTTTTGTGGATTCGCGGCTTAGATTTTGGACTTTAATAATATTAGTTTATTGCCGGAAACAAAATAGAAATGCTCGACACTGGCAGAGCAAGGATATTTGTGGATGATTTATGGAAGAATCATGTTGCTGCTACTTTTTGTAGCTTTGCTATATTTGCTCTTCTTTTTCAATAAATTGCAGATAAAAGAAGTAATTAATAATAATCGTATAGAAATTCAAGCCTCCTCTGTATTGCACTGTGCTGCACTCTACGTCAATTCACCTCTCCCAACCTCCTCGTTATATTTCTTCTATTCATTAACAAGTTGCCGATACATTTGTATGAATTTTTAATTCCTCCTGTTTTGTGTTGCATTCTGCATCAATCACCAATGACACCATTTTTATGAAGCAACCATACTTTATAGAGCATGTAGCTCTTCCAGCCTACTAATTACAATACTACCAATAACTCTAACATGGCCACAATAATTCTGCTTACCACTTTATTTAAATCATTCGATACTTCCGAAGAATATTATTCGCCAAAAAAGATATTTATCAAACAGCTACAGAATTAATTGAACGATACGTGTAAAAGCAAGTAAAAGGTACCTAAAAAGGCATTGCGAGAAGATCTGCCGTTCATGTTTCTACTTAAACAAAAAAAAAACCAACGACAAAGAAACTTGCACAATTGCTCAACGTATAATTACTTCAAGATCACATTACACGGAACAAACTCGTAATAACATTACTTTCCAATCGTTCAATAAATCTCCGCACCAAATCGCCCACAAATTTCACAGTTCACCGGGCATCAAACCACAAAACTAATAATCCCACTTTACTTCCCCGGTCAACGCTCAATTTCCCAGTCCATCCGTCCATCGTTCGCCGAAAACGAGCCTTCTCGTACCGAACAACTCTGCCCCAGCTCCGCGCATAAACTCGGAATCAGAATTAGCGAACAGTGGGATTCTAAGAAAACGCTTTGAAACGTATCTCCGTCCCAGAAAAGGGCACGCAGTACCTGCCGTGCCCGCGCGGCCAGAAGAAGACCATTCACACACACACACACACACACACACACACACACACACACACGAACCAGAGACAGATAGAGCAAGATAGAAGGGAAAACGTGGCCCTTTGATTGTCATCCAGTGCACTGCAGTGGCAGGGTGCACCCGTGGAGATACAAATGACAAAGATACGGCCGTGGTCTGGCTACCGCTTTCACGGTTATCAAACGGTGCGATCGTCGGGCTACTGCCCAACTGCAGTTGCCCGACTCCCACGCAAAAAAAAAGCGGGGGCGTTATAACATTTTTATTAGGGCAATACACCGCGAGCCACTGGGACCCGGCTGTGCGTCTCGGTTTCTCGAAAATTTCGTGACGCCGTCCAGTTAACCCTACGGCGGATCTGGCTTCCTTTCGTGCATTGAGTTAAGGGGTGAGTGTCCATCGTTGTTATACCATACGTTTTATTTTGTAGTTTCGACGCGGGGGCATATTCGCTGCGAATAATAAACGCCGAAATGACAACCTAGACAATTCTAAAATAGTACGCGAGTTACCCCATGTCGCACGTACACAAAAAAATCCACGTCAAATATTCTTCCCTGTCCTTTATCGTGAAACTCGAATAAAATTAGCCCGATACAAGGATTGCACCGAAATGTTAATTCGCGAAACGATCGATAGAATTCACGAAAATGTATAATCACGATAATAGTCACTGTCGCTCGATGAAACGCGCCGCAGTCGAAGGGAGATTACGCGCAGAGCGTGCACCACGGTCCCGGGGCATTTTCGATGCAACAATCGCTTAGAGGACGCGTAAGTGCAACTCGTGGCGTCTCTGGGAAGCGTTGTTGCGTTGCGTACACACCAAGATGTCCTCAGGATAAACAGGCAGGCTTTGTTCTATGCTTATGAATAAAACATTCGATAGTGCATCTCCCGGAGGCCATGCCGTACGTATGCATGTACATACACGCGCGGCTGCAATCCATTACTCGAGTCCTGGCCCTTTTCCATCATCTTGCGCGACATTCCTTGCTTCCCACTTGCATCTGTTTTTATTGCCCTTCCGCGCCGGTGTCGCTCCGCTTCTTTGCCACCGGGCAAATGTCCCGGGAGCTGGAATTTTTTTACTCCTCGAGTTAATAATTCTGCTGTATTGTTGATAATGCCTCATTCTCGACGAAGATATTGGTACGCAGGGGAGAGTTAGCTGGTTTATATTTTTTTTTTTTGAGCTGCGACGACACGATTACGACGATTGCTTGAGAATATTACGACGATACATTCGAGCATGTACGATAATCGAAGGATAATTGTCCACAAAATTCGAATCAGACAAAAATTCCAATCGCTCGCAACAAATATCGGGCATATCCCCTTCGGCCGTAACGCAAACGTCAACTCTCGAAAGTACTTGCCGACGACTACAAGAATTCGCAAAGGCTACAATACCAACGAGAAAATTGCGCAACAGCCGGGAAGCTTTTACGCCGCGCGTAGCTTTGCAGAAGCGACGGAGAATCTCCGGGCAACAAAAAGGAAAAAGGAAAAAGGGCAAAGAAAAGGCAACGACAATGAAACGACGATGCTCTACAAGGTGGAAGATGGCAGCGCAAAGTCTCGGGGAACATGGTCACGGGACGGAACGACGTCGAAGAAAGAGACGGAAGGATAGCCGAGCGTGTCTCAATGTCTCCCAGAAGACGTAGCCGGGCAATTTGTGCCTTCATTCGCACAAAGCTGAAGCGCCGCGGAAAATGCCGGCATAAAGGAGAAGTTAAAACTATGCCGTCGTTCTTATTACCGCCTGGAGCCACCCTGACCTAGCCATTCTCGTTTCTGCTTCCCCGGGCTTCGCGAACTTCCACTTCCACCCTTACTATCTTGCCTGTTCGACGTTCGTTCCCTTTCCACGGCTAATGGCGCAAATATTTTCTTTCCGCTTTACTTCGGGCTTGATTAAATAATTTATAAGCCGCCGCCCCGGAATGCCCCGCCACGAGGGTGAATGCTTCTTATTTCTTTCTGCGAACCCGGCTGTTTTCGTGGATTAAGGCATTTTTATGCCGGATTAGACGATGCATTGTTTTCGTACAGGGGGGGAGGGTGGTGCGGGTAGGGATGGAATTGATATTTGCTTGTTAGGGGAATACTGAAAATTGTCATTTCTATAATACCGAAGTTGTTTAAACTCTAGAATAAAACACGGCAGAATTCTGTGGTCGTGCTAAATTATAATTATAATGCGATTATATTATATTGTGTGTATATACAGAGTGCCGCAGAAGTCGCGAGAGGATTGGAAATTGCTAAACTTTGGAGTGTAGCGGATTGTTTCACAGATGGCGGGAAATATTTAATATTTCTCGAAACAAATGTTTTTTAAATGATCGTGCATGTGAAACGGGAAGTTTGGCAAAACAAACTCGCTGTAATACGAGAAAATTCGCGTGTACGGGTTTGAGCATTTCCAATGGGGAATCAAGTATTCCAAGCTGAGAACAGAGGTGGATTACACGTGGAAAATTATTCTAGCGAGCGGTGCATTTCAAACAATGCCCGGTTCCTCGTAACACGAGCCAGCGATAAGCTGCTGCAACGTCGAAAATCGTAGATACAATACCCTAAATAATCATTAGGTAAACAATGGTGTACCGCTGTTGCACATTCGGCCACTGTTTGCCCGGTTAGTCGGCCGACTACATGCGATAGGAATCGTTAACCCTTGAAACGATTTTCGGGGAAAAAACGCACGGATCGATAATAATTGGTTCGATTAATTTGGGGTAATGAAGTTTGTAGTATCCATTGAAAAGTGCATCATTCGTTAAACTTACTATTTATCCCGCCGTGCCCTAGCTTGTGGTTCTTGTGTTTATTAATCGTTCAGGTGTGGACAATTAGTAATATTGTCATTAATTAGTAAATCGTTTTACGAATTGGTCGAGTATTAGACGAAATAGTCAATGGGATATGGGACTATGTTAAAATAGGAATTTGAATAAAGACATTCAGATTTTTGTTTCTTTACGGATTCATCGATCATAATATAGTATTATAGTTTACTTATGATTTGTTGATAATGTTATTAAATATCTGCGAAATCATAGTTTAATTATTGATGGTTAAATGGATGCTGTAATACTGTGTTACGCGTTATGCGAAATTTCATTCATCTGTGAAATTTTTTTCTTTTTAAATAACAAAAAGGGAAATTATATTTCGTAACTTCCAACTTGAAATATTCAATACTGCTTTCAATTACGTACTGTTTGCTTTAGAAGCAGCTTATTTCATCAAATAATATGGCCCGTTGTACGATACATCTAATAATCAGCTTTTTGCTGCTCTCGTGGATGGAGCATCAAGTAATCAGCTTTGCCCGTCTTGAAGAGAGCATCTGGCGCACAGGTTGAAGTCACGAGTGGAAATAATAAATGAGGGCTAAAAAATAAAAGGAAAGGAGTTTTTCCCCCGAAATTTCTCTCCCAACTCCGTGAGACTTCGAACTTTATTAATTATCAGTCCGAATTCAATTCGAAATTCGAAACCTAAATTGCTCAAGCTCGATCTAACTTTCCTGCCTCAAAACTCATTTTCAGCAATTCTGATTTCGCAGCAATTAAACAATGCTGTCTCTGCAGCGGCTCACCCGAAACGTGACCAAAGTGGAATCGCAGTTCAAAGCGACCACGAAAGCACAATGCTATTTCAAGGGAGCATTCTTACGGGCGGGAAGAGCCAGGTATGCCGAATATCTCGCGGCAGAGGAAGGAAAAATTAAGGGGTCGCGAGATGGAGGCACTTTGATTAAAGTATGTCGCGCGGTTTTACGCTTTCCTCTGTGTTCGCCGACTCGCGGCCCACTTCGTTTCTTGCCAGCTTAAATGTACAAGGGTGGCTCGGGGGTAAACTTTTCGCTCAGCATGGAATTTTGGAATTGCCAGCGCGAACGACAGGCGGTAAACCGCGAGGGCTGACCTACCTTTCCGTCCTCGGCAAAGGTGGAAGAAATCTCTGTTCATTACTAATTCGGGACGTTCTTTTTCTCGGGAGAACTGGTTCTGTTTCAAGGATTCGACGCGAGCAGGTTTTGTCGTGTACACAGAATTAAGTTTGTCATTTATGATGATGGTATGCATCGTGATTCGTTCCATCGTTTATGAATGTGCTCAATGTTTGTAAATCGGGTTCGTAAATTTATAAAGTTTGTTATTCCGTGGAGAATTGCTCGGGGCTTTGGTTGTCACAGTAGAATCGTTCCATTGTGCTTGCAGTTATTTAGGTATTTCTTTACAAAAATTAGCAAGGGTAATGTTGGTGTTTGCAAGAAGTGCAGGTATACAAAAGTGCAAACGAGTTTCATTGAACAAATGAATTTTTAAATCGAGAAACATGTGCGCATTGTTGCGCGTTTATTGCGTTCGAAGGCGTCTCGGTTCAAGCACCAGTTACGATACAAATATACCCTTTTTGCTTCTTCTTACAAGCAAACAAAAAATCGTATTTCCACCGAACACGTCACGCGCGGTCTCGTTACCGGTCATGAACAATGATTCGCGTGAATCGTTGCGCAAGGGAAGTTTCACCGAGTTTTCTGCTCCGCATCCACGACGGAAAATAACGAGGAAACTGTAATTATTCGCGATTGCGTTAACCTTTGTCGCGACCAAGCCACAGAATAGATTCCCACGTGTCCCGTGATGTCACTGCTGATTTAATGACCGACCAGGTTTCCCTATGCACTGCAACAGCATTGCATACTAGGCCCCGTCCACGCTTCGCAGAATCAGCAGAAACGACGAGGAGCAAGCACGAGCAAGTACCGACGAGCAGAAACAAATATGAACCAGGGGAACAAACATATGAACATTTTCTCAATCCTTAAGAATTACTAAATATATAGCGTCAGAAGAAATATTTGATTTTATGACAATCTTCGAGATATTAATACTTGCATCAATCAGCTGCAAACAATGGAATTATATAAACATTTATTCAGATTTTCGGCGAACAGTTGCTGAATATCAGAGAGCCTGTACGTACACCTTCCATAGTGAAAGGGTTCAACTATGGATAAAACGATGCACTGAATACATAATTGATCTTCAGTCATAAATATTTAAAATATTTAGGGACACCAGTCGATTCCTTCTGTATTCCATGCGTCACTTGAACGGTTTGGTTCATTGGCGATTAACAATACTCTGGTTGGAGGATGGCGAACGTAGCGTAGGAGATTTAATCGTTCCTCGCAGTACACATTCAATCTTATCGACAGCAAAAGGTGTCCAAGCGAGCACGCACCTTCGTAACGAATTGTTTTCATTATACCCGTTCCGTCGACTCGCATAATGCCGGAATCACATCGATCAAATATGCTTCACAGTGTGATTGCGACACGTCGCGCTGACAAAGAGTGATCGTACGTGGCGCCACGTGTGTTGTCCTGTTACCATTGTGTCTTAGACTTTCACTGTCACGCGTCCACCTCGTTCAATTCATCCTTTTAAACTTGTCACGATTGATTGTCTATCATCTTCGATTTCTATTTAAAGGGGCGCAGAAACTGTCCATTGCTGTAAACAAAGTATATTAACACGCGTGTCACGCAGCTTCATTCATAGTGCTCAAGAATTTTTTCCAATGCAGAATATGGAGCTTCCCGGCGACAGATAATAAATGTGACGCAGCTACTGAATCGATAAATTAATTTTATAATTCCATCGTCGGGTAGACTTCGCGTCTATCCTTAAAACTCGAAATATGAAGGGCAAGTCCAATTTTCGTAGTTGAAAAACCTCTTCACTCTTCAAACTTTCAGTTCATAAATCAACTTAGTACGCAATAGACGACGGCACTATCGTTGTCATATTTTCCCAAGTAATCAGTAAAAATCTTATTTGCCTCGGTTTGAATGCTAATGGACTTACACTGATTGGTTTCTGTGCCCTCCGTATTTACCTTGAAACGAAAAATCCACGACTTATCATTAGACCGGATTCTTGCTTCGAAATCGATGATGTTCCAAGCTGTTCCAGCTTAGCCAGAGCACGGATAGACAAATACGGTCGGTCGTGCAAAACGCTGTTTGCGTGCTGTTTGCAGTTGCCGTTGCATTTACGGCCTGGATAGAGGCAGCTCTTAGTCTTATATAATTGCGAGCTTTCATATTTGATGTTGCCGGTCGGTTCGCGGAGCCTCGCTGTTCTCTTACACACGGTCCATTTCTAGTATTTTCAAGCAGCCGCGCAGACTGCCGGGCCACCTGCAAACACCGGCTTGTTTGAAGCTGGGATTTACCATGCGTTATTCCTGGATTTTGCGGAATCGCAAGCTAGTCCACTCTGAGCTGACTATGTCTGCCCTGCGGCGAGATTTTTGAGCCCGTGGCTGACCGCTCTTTGCCTTTCGTCATTTTGTCGGCGGTAAGTTTATTGTTGGATCCCTGAATGGTGAAAACTAGAGGAATTTTAGATGCACCGGTGTCTGCGATGGTTCGGCAAGCTTTTGCCAAGTCTCTTTTGCAATTGAAATTTTATAGCTGAGATAATTGCTTGACTTGGTTGCCGAATTTTTTGAAATTATTGCATTTGCAGCAAAATATTGCGAAACGTGTCTGCAGCGTTTATTAGAAGCGGAGACATTGTTTCAAAATAGGACTCCACAGATTTCCTTGCAGTGTCTGTTACGTCGGTATAGATTTCACTGTAATGGGAAATTATTCGACGAATAATTTAGTTGAAGTTTACGTGAAACGAAGTAAATTTCTTTCAGATAACTTTCAAGGTAAAAATAATGGAGTGGTCGAGACGATGAATAATTTGAACCAATAGTTTCAATGAATCGATCGTTTCCCACCAAAGTAAGCAAGCAATAAATAATATAAATTCAATTATCATTTCGCACAAAATTACCCCAAGGCCGAATTGTGCCTCGTCGTATCAAAGGTCGCTTATGAAATCACCCGACAAATTATTTACCCACTCCAACCTAACAGTTTCTCAAACGATCCTCGTAAGTCCTTTTCCCGACGCAACACACTAGCCCCCGTGACCCGACTCGTAGTCAGAACTGGATTAAAAAAGCCAAGAAACCGTGGTCGTCGTGCAATGGAAAAGAAACAGAGGCAACGCGAGCGTGTCCCCGGTGCGTTTCTCCAACCTGTAGATATGTATCCGTGGTGCTTTATGCCCGTGCAAAACGGTGTGTATGAGTGCGGGACCGTTGTTATATTCAAATTCAGTCGCTTGGCTAGTCGGTGATTGTGCGTCGGCGAATATTCCAATATACCACCCGCCGGCCATATTGCAATTCTATTATCGTGGAATTCCACGAGCGGCATAAGTAGCCGTGGCCTGAGAATCTCTGCAACGCCACCGCTCCGTTTCTAGTTCTCATGGACAAATTGTTTAGGATTATTGCGAGATGGTTTTCAGTCCGAAAGAGAGAACAGAGCGGTTGCTTTACGAGATTACCCGCGCTGCCGTCGTATCGTATCGTCTTTCGCACCTCTTCCTCGAATACTGATACCATTGTACGTAGGCGTACTGTTGTACGCGTTTAGCGGGGTGTTCGACAAATGTCGGTGTGTTCGGCTTGCATGCGCGTACCGCGGGTATATTTTGTTTCGCGCGCGGATTAAATCGGAAAGAACGCATTGAGTAGATTTCGGGGTGAGAGTATAATATGGAGAATAATAATATTTGCAGTGCGCCGCGAAGGTATTAAAGTTGTAACAAAGAATCGGTACAATGATAACCGTTCCGTATGCATCCATCAATCTAATCAACCCTATCGCGCTATATTCTAACCCCTCTGTACGCACCCTTCTGCACCCTGGTTTCCGCAATATCAAATTACGTATCCCGTACGGGCCGGGGTAAAATAACGGCGGCAACGGGGTCTTTAATTACTGAAATACCGCCGAATCTCGTTCCGCCATACCGATATACAGTTTCTATCTGATAAACATAACGCGAGTATCGAGTCGCTGATCAATAATATCAGCGTGTGCAGAGGGGTTGGGGAGCACAATGAAGGCTCATCGGTCATCCGGAGAATCAGGTTCTCCAACGATAGCTTGTTATTCTTCGTCGAAGAACAATGCAAATTGGCGCAGCAATTCGGATCAGAGTTTCTTCGTCGCGCTTCATCGGGTCCATTATTAATACTGCTAATATTTACCGACCGGCTGAGAAGATCTTCAGTGCCTGGGAAGTTTCCTTCTCCACGACTGCCTCTTCTTATTCTTCTAGTAGATATACAGTATCGACAGAAAGTTTCGGCACGGTGTATATACATATATATATTCACGATTCTGAATAACTGGATCACGAGAAATTATGAGCAAAGCGATCAATTACGGGCAAGTTACGGCTACGTTCTTCGAATGTCTATATAGAATTTTATATAGAATATCGTTTTGTTTGTGCTCTTGCAAATATTGTTAGATATTTCTGATCGAGAATGTTCGCAAATGTGGGACAGAAATATGTTTTTGATTTGTACGGGGTCTTCGACGTGTTTCGAGATTTTGCGATGAACGTAAATAATAATGAATAGAACGATTAAAAAATATCTAAGACACTTTTCCATTCCTTTTCCCCCCACATTTCATTTCTCCTTGTCGAGAATAAGCTCTAATCAATATTTACTCGAATTCCTTGCAAAATGATTCCAACCCTTATGCTGATGGCTGGCGAGAATTTTCCCTATGAAAAGTATCAATTGATAATGGAAAATTGTGAGATTTTGATCGAAATATAAGATCCTATATTGAGCATCGATTTTTAACTCCAATTTATATTTCATTAGATTTCCCTACTACTAAAATTACTAATGCAAACTTGCCGCGCAAGGCCACGCACCTGCTAATTTCTGACTTCCTGCAAGGTATCTGAAATTGACAGCTTAAAAACCGTCTAACTACGGATGTTGCGAATAATTTCCGAAACTCGTCAATTTGCTTTATCCCTGTTCGTTCATGTTAGACGACTATAAAACGAGTCGCAAATGCATAGAAAACGCTGTCTTCCTTATTCAATCTCGTATTGCTAGTTCCGTAGAAACTTTCTGTCGACAGTGTACAAGTTTTGCGCCGAAGGTGGATCCCGTGGCCCGCGGGCGCAATATGACATTTAATTAAGAAACTTGGGCGAGCTCTCCGAGTGATATTTGAGGTAATTAAAAATGTATCCGTCGCGGTTCTTTGAGACAAGCCATTTTCATTGCTGCACAAAGGAGCCTCCCGGGGCTAATCTCTTCCGATCCTGCCCTCTCGTGCTCGCTCTGCTCTTTTCTCGTCCTCCCACACGATGTTCGTTCTTCGTGCCACGCACGAAATTGCCCGGGAGGTGACCGACGATGGGCCAGAGACAGAAACGCAGCGGAACGAGCCGACAGAGAGATGCAAATAGGGGGGAAACGGTGGAAGGTGATAGAGAAACAAGTGGCGTGGCACCATGGGGTGGAGGAAGTGGCCGTATGAACGTTAACGCGTATAGTAAATAGAATTGGTATCGTAATGATTTGAAAAGAGAAAAATTGTGAAGTGTTTAGACGTAAAGAAGGCAAGAAGTGCAAATATAGAAAAGGATTTTCCTTCTTCTTCCTGTTGTTTTATTGATTACTTTATTGGCAGTTTGAAATTTGTGCAGCTGTTAACCCTTGTGAGGAATATAGAATAACTTATTTTTCAATCGGTTAATATGGTAACTACGAGTTGGCCACTAGAGTGGAATAAAAAGACTCGATAAATACGAAGCACAATTACTAAGAAAGAAGTAGACACGAAAAATAAACCGGAATAGGGGTTGAAACAAGTTGTTCCAGATGTAAAGCGACAAGGAAGAGGGTGAAACGAGGAAGCGGAAATTCTTTTAATCGTTTGATAATCTCGTTGAAAGCTGTCGTCCCTCTCGTTGGCGTGGCCGCTTTGTTCGGACGGATTATGAACAGTCTGCGAAAGAAAGAGAAGCGAGGGGGTCGAAGAGCGGCGGCCCTTTGCACTGTGGCGGCAACCAGATTCCAGCTACCGCAAAATTAAGCGATCCCCGTGGCTGCTGGATGTTTTCCCGCACACCTGTGCGAGAGTCGACTTCATTCGAGTATTTCCGTCACGTGAACGTTTACGTTTACGTCCAGTCTCGCCCAGAGATTGCGGTTACGGGGAAATCAGTTTCTCTCGATCGAATAATTAAATTCTGGAATATTGTATAATATTGCGTTCCTCGATTTTCTATTTTGATTTCCTACAGTTGAACAAAATAATAAAAAGTCTGCGCCCGGACAATAACTGAGCGATAAATCGACAATCGTTCGCCGGGAAGAGCCAAGCCATTCCATATTGGCACTCCTGAAAAGATCCTCGTCGCTCCTCTCTCACCCATCAATCACCGCTCCCTCTCTACCCTTCGTGGCGCAATAGAATTTAATTAATCGCTTAATTATTCCCCGCATACTAAATTAATCCCACGACGAGACAGCGGACACGGGACCAGCTACTCCCGTGGACTGTAGCTCTCGCTATTCCCGCGCTGGAGTATCCAGGGCAGGGACAGAGACGCGTGTGTCGCGACGTCCGATCGTAGATACGAGAAAGATGAGCGCGCCGCTTCCGTGGAAGCGAGGACAGTGTTAAAGCCGTTTCACACGGGCCACTTTGTGGCGATAGTGTTTGTGGCGCCGCCTACAGAGACGCAATGTCGCCTCCGAGGGGTTTCACACCTGAGTTCTCCGGGGTAAAGTGGTATTTTGCAAACGGTGTCGTCAAGCGGATTGGAATAGCGATGCACTGGTGGATCGAAAAGGTTTGACAGTGTTGGTAAAAAGGAAAAATAATTTGATCTGCTTCTTCTTGTTTCTGCTTTGTCTATTTCGTTTATTATTGGCGCGGGAAGTATATCGTGATACGATTCTGGGTAAGATTTAGGTTTATTGTGTACAGAAGTAGTTACCATTTTTTACTCGAATGTCTTACTATATGTATATCTATCAAAATTATTTCTTTTATTGATTATGAATCTGTGGCTATATGCCCGGTTTAAATTTAACCACTTGAATTATAATTTTAACTCGAATATAGCATGCCTCCACTGCTAACTGATACAAGTACAACACCCTGCCGTAGGAATTAAAAAATAGAAGGGTCGTTAAAATTGTGCCACCGTACACCAAAGAATTAAATATGGTCCCTTTTATGACGCAAAATGCTGACAAAATGTTCGTCACATAGAACATCGTACGAAATGAACATTAATAGCACCCTCACTTCTATGCCTGCTACTTTACAAAGTACGTAAAGCCTGTTTCGGACGGGCCATTTTGCGACGTCATTTTTGACGTCTTGCAATCGGCCTGAAGATTACCCCTTGCTGCCGAGACTCTGTGGACACGCGTCTACCGACGAAAAATAGCTCCATGATGTTTCGCTGCTTGCGTGACACGCGGATGGCGACAGAAACAGTCGACAGATAGAGTCTCGTTTGAAACGGGGCTAATACCCGCGGTGAATACCTCTCATCTGCATAACACCGGCGGACGCAGCCTCGACATGAATATTTACCGGTCATTTATAAGTGCTGCCACGCCGTTTATCGCGATTCGTCGCCGAGACGGTGGCACCGCGATCGTTCCATGGATCTCGCGCGTCCTGGACTGTGTACCGGAAGTGCGATGCTCCTGGGGAACCGCTCGCGTAATTCTTTCCTTTGTAGTCGACGCAGAAGGTAATTTAAGCTGGCTGATTTTACGACGGGGGGGTTTGTGGTTTATTGGCGGAATGTATCGTTCATTTCGCGGGGCTTCGTTGGATTTGTGAGAATGGTTCGACGGAACGATTGTTTAAATCGGGCGATGAAATGCACGTTGTAGATATTAAGAATGATTGGTTTGAAACAGATTAATGTCGGGGTGTCTGGGTGTAAACGAGGGACCAATGTTGATAATTCTGATCATTAATATAACAATATTTTGTTCCCCACAATTTTAAGTTCCAATTGAATGTTCTCGAACTATTTTGTTATCGTTGTTACGACCATTGTGTCGTTCGACTCCGTGTCGTTCTATCCGCAAAGATAAAACCGATGGGAGGAAAATAAATCCGCCCAACAGAAAGAACCAGAAATCTTTCCGTTCGCCCGAGGGCGGCTAATTTAATGAAAAGCGTGACTCGGTCGTTGCGCGGGGTGGCTAGTTAGAAAAAATAGATATATATGAAGGAAAGAGGGGGGCGACCAACGATGGAACAGAAGCAGAGAAATCAAAAGAGTCAGAGGAAACAGAGACGGGATGGCTGCGTGGGGAAGAGAGAATTTTTCATATGCTTACTTGCACAGAAATAATGAGCTTGTCCATAAATAAAGAATAGAGGCCGCCTCGCGGCGAATGGGTAATGAAGTCTCTCGTGGATAATTGTTATCGCTGCAAAAGCGTTGCCTGCGTTGCGTTTTCCGCGACGGGGCTGGACGAAACAACCCCCCCGTTCCTCCGTCCATCCCTTTGCTTTTCCATCGTTTCGTTCCGTTTCTGGTGTGTGTATGCGTGTGTGTGTTTTTTTAGTACAAACCGCATGATACAGAACGAGGGAACGAATCAACGCGTTGCCAGGAAGCTGTTTTTAAACGCTGCCGACGATACTGGGTTTGGATTGGAGGAGAATTTGGGGGGGATAAGTTGATTTTCCGGTTCCATACCGTGGAATTGTTCTCACTAATTTTTTTATTACTGGTTAACCGAAGGGAAGTGGAAAATTTTAAAACTACGTCCACTTTGTAGCCTTTGAAATTGTAATACCCAGTTGTTTTTCGTTCTTATATTAAACATTGTCATACTTTGGTGGTGTATTTTAAAATTAACTGGTTGAGTAATTTTATACGATGAAATTATTTTCATTGAAAATGCTGGGTTGGAAAGAGTTTATTTTGTGCGAAATCCTCGAATTGAAGATTCGTATAATAAGTGTGCAAGATGGGCTGGCGTATTACTGAAAATATGTTCTTATATTTTATATCGGGGAAATTTTGGGTTCGCTTGAAACTGAATGCGAGTGAAGAGCTATTCGAAATTGAATGGATCGTAGTAGAATGATTATAAAGACATTAAAGAATTTAATTCAAATATTATACAACCTTTTCTGGATCATGAACATTTTAATGCTACAGAGGAATAAAGAACGCTGTTCAAGAATATTTCATATCCAAGCAACAGAAATTGCTGCGAAGAAAGGTTTGAGGAACTTGTAAACATTGAGAAAGAGGGATGGAGTTCACCGCAGATTATATTATCAATTAATGTGGCCTCTGCAAAAATATTATACTGGGCATAATTTAAACCAATAGAATATTGAAATTACAGCCCAAGAGTTCCCCATTCTACCTAGTATCTACTAAATCCTCCGGCAAATTATGGAAACTCATACTTGAATGTGAAATACAATCAAATAATCCCGAAGATGAAAATTGTTTGAACTAAAAATTTAATTCATCCGTCATAAGACCTCAGCTACAACGTCCACGATATTCTGAGCAATCAAAAACCATCCATAGCTTCACCACGCGAAACACAACATGTACAATACAATTTAATTTAAACCACCCTAAGCACATTAACCCCTTCCCTACGATAGCATACAAACTGAACGTGTCCTCGATACTCACAATAGTACAGATTTTTTTCACATAGAAGAACTACGACATACAAACACTTAGTTTAATTTACACAACTAATTCAAATAATGATATGCTGTCGTACAAAACGTTTGCATAAATTCTCAGCGAACAATCGTCGAATATTTAAGGGGTAAATGAACTGTCCCTCAACAATTTCCCCGCAGAAGACCCAGCAAATGTGCACGCACAACCATCGACACTTCGAAGGAAACAAAAATCATGAATGCACGTGTAAGAGTTTTACCAGAATCGAGACAATGTGTCCATTATATCTCCGTGCAGTGAAATCCCCCGATAGTCGGAACAGTTGTCGATCGACGCGACGGTTGCTTCGAGGACGCGATCGTGGTCTGGTGGCCAGCAAAGCGAGAAAAGAGACTTGGCTGATCCTGCAGAGAGTCAGATGGTATCGGTTTAGCTGTCTCTGCTCGGTGTGCTTATTCTGCGCTTACCGCTCCGTCTAGCTCCGAGGTATTTGATATTGACTTGCCCGAGCCTCGACTTTGAACTCCCGGACCATTGAAGGGTGGGAGGGAGAACCACCCCCTTCAGCCTTGGAGCGTTTAATTAAAAAGCTCTCTCTCCCTCCCTCTCTCTTTCTGTGTGTATACGTGCGCAGAGAAGGCTGGCCTGTTAGACTTGTTGCTGTGATATGTGCGGCCGATAGCCGACACATTGATGATACCGGAAGCTGGATACAGAGTTAAGTACACAGCGACCTGACCGTACAAAGGAAATGAAATGTCCTTTACTTTTTAACGTTGAACTTTAGCAGATAGTAGACGAATTAATATGGTCTGGGTGGTTATCTTTAAACGAATTGTTCGTTTTGAGAGAATATGATAATTATTAAAGGGAGTTACGAAACTCTGTACTTAAGCTTTTATATTTACAGGAAAATTATTGAAAATTGTATATTCAATGTTAATTTTGTCTTTCGACGTTGCTATTTCTTTTTCTCGCGTGGCATACTTTTTTTTTACAGCCGTGAACATAATTTTGGTTGCAAAAGGGTTAACGATTAAATCGTGGTTAAAACTTGAATATAGTTTTCAGAGGAATGGTTTGTTTTCATCTTACTCGGGACTCTTTTCTGTCCTTAATATAAATGGCAAAACAGAGTACCGTCGGGCAACGGGGGATCAAACATGCGAAACAATAAACAGCACCATAAGGCAAATGGTAAATAAATAATGCGTGAATGTTAATGGTTATTGCTCGCAATATTTCGCACGAAAGCGTCGATTACATCATTCGAAGGGGTTAGCACGATGGACGCGGAAATAGCAACGAATAGAGCAACGTCTCTCCCGATCGACTTAATTGCAGGACGATACACGTGTACGGCCGCGCTTAACGGCACCGCGGAAATTGCTTTTTCTACCGTGTATGATCGAGGATGGGAACCCGTGAGAGCCAGCGTGTCCCTTAATAGTCGTGATTCACGAACACACCTGCGCTCGCAGGAGAAGCGTAATGTCGCCCTCGGTTGCACGCGAATCGCGGCTTAACGATTTCCCCGCGTCCTCCCACGGAAAATCGTTTCAGCACGCGTGAAGAAATGCCGTCCCGGAACCGGCGTGAGTTTCCAATCGAGATGGACGCGGAGATTTCATACGTTCTAACCGCGTTCGCGTGGAGCCTGCGCATACTCGGGTGTGTAATATGTGTAAACGTTGCACGCGTTTGTGTTCGATGTGTTGTAACTGTTTTTGGTGTAAATCGAGTAGAACGTGACGTATATATTGAGTTACAGAATTTGACGACGTTCGTTTTGTAGTTTTATATTATATTAACACTCCAGACAAATTTTTGGGAAAAATAGGAAGCCTGTCGAAATATAAAACAACACACTAGAACTACCAGGCGAGTCAAGCTGACCTGTTTCAGATTGTTTGCTTTAAAATGATTAATATATAGGTATCGTCGTAGCAATTTATGATGACGTTTAATAAGAGAAAATTACAATTGTATATCTCTGTTAAATGTTCATTCAACGACTTCCTCGTTCTTAATCTGTCTAACATATTTTATCGAAATGGTACAGCGAACCAAAGTTGTTCCGCTGTTAGCATAATATAACCTACGTTTGTGCAAAGTTTCCAATTTTTCTGAATTTTCGAGTTGCCGAACTTCCCGTGCAACAAGGGACCCTTTCGTTTGCCTTCGCTCTGGCCAGACTGATTCTATCCCATAGGGTATTTCTACCCGCGAATCAATCAAATAAAATGGAGACTCTCGTTCATATTCCACACAATGTGTACTTATTGTAATTAACTGTAGCCATCTTTATTGGTGGACATGGGAAAGTCTAGAAAAACTTCAATATTCTTCGCGCAACGCTATCATTATCCACGTAGCTTCATTCTCGCCGCAATAAAATCGCCATGAAGTCGCGTGTGCCGGCGCGTTAACGCGCGTCTCCTAGCGTGTCCGCGCGAGTAAATGATACACGATGGCGAAACGACGGTGAGCAACGCGATGCTTTCCATCTGTTTCGCCCGTTACCTCAACGTGTCTCACCTTCTCCGCTGGGAGAGTACGACGAACCTGCTGTAACTGATGAAATTTAGAAATGAATTATTCATTTAATCGCTCCACGGACAATTTACCTCGCGAACGAAACGCTCGTCTTTGCCGTCCGAGCGGAATCGGTTTGTAGAAACGCGGCGATTTTCTCCGTTTAGGTCTCGTGAAACTGTGACCGCATCGAGTTACTGTTTTTTTTCTTCTTTTGCTCTGCGGAAATTCTGCTGCTTTTGTTTCCAGATTTCAGTAGCCGAAGAGTGAACTCCGGTTTGTAGTCTAAACTGATAAATATGTTCAAGAGAATGTATGTCGTTTAAAGGGATGCACTGTAATGCATGGTGTACAATGTCGTATAAATTTCACGAATGCTAGATTAACATTTGCGAAATATACTATTAAAAATAAATAATTTCTTAGATCGTGTTTCACTTTGGTGGTAGATTCTTACTTATTCGAATTCACTGGCGCACATTCATAGCGCCAACGCAATTGGAACGCAATAACAACATTAAATCGATGTGATTGAATTACAGGCGTTTAAAATGAGGAATTTTAATAATTAACGGTACCCCTCTCTCATTAATTCAAGGACTAAAATCAAAAGAAAATGTCAGCGGTGCTGCAGTTATGCTCCACATCGTAATATACCTCTCCTACTCTGTCAATAACACCAGGTAGAGACGGGCTCACGGGAGAATTAATGTTGGTTCGCGGAAAAATTGAAGCCGAATAAATCACGTACCGTATCACTTCAAGCGAAGTCGCGTCTTAATTATCACTGATTAGGGAAACCAGGCGAACGGGCACAGAGCGAGGAAAAGAAGAGGATGCAACTTGACGGCCCACGCGCGCGTACGCAACGCGTGCATGTGCAACGAGAATCGAGCAGGCGACCAGAACCGACGGGTCACGCGATGAGAGAAACGTTTTTTCCGTAAATGGGAACGAGACCGTCGTGTTACTGCTACACCGAGGTTCCCGTTCTAATCAGACCGTGGTCTTATTGCAAATTTAGCCGCGGAATTCGTACCTCGCGAGTCGTTTATCCTGCGATGGGAAATTCGAGGGGAACCGATAGAATTCGTCTCTCTTTGGACATTTAGACAGCCACGCCGTTAGAATCAATTACTGTTCAATCGTTATTAAAACGTAGCGATGATTTCGGAGAGTAAGGTAAGTGTATAATACACTGCTCGGAAATCATGAATTATTTCCCCGAATGATGAGCATTAAATGGCAGATTAATTTGGAACACTTTGTCAAATTATCATTACACCATATGCTAGACAGGATAGAAATATTCCGTGTTAAGTCCTTTCAAAGGGCAAGACAAATTGAGGGCGGTTAATGCAAGATACATACCTGGTACAGTTTTGGAAAGTAAATTAAACAGTGCCTGCTAAAATTTCGGTAAGGAATGTTAGCAGCGAAAAAATCTGTCTTAGCCAATAGAATGCGTGCTTTTCATTATATCGATATAAAATTGCCACCGATACGCAAGCGGCGTATCACCAATAAAAAAAAGATAATTTAAAATCGCAACCAATTACGAAAATCTACCAATCCCAAGAACCACCCCTTCCAAATTTTCTCCACCTTCGTGCTGGAGCCACCTGTTGACCCGACCGATCCGCAGAGGCGCGACTTACACCCGGGATCGAGGGTCCGCGATCTCGGTAAACGGAAATCCGTGGCGAGAAAGTAAGGGGGCAAGAAAATAAATCGCAACGTACTCGCGCGGCCCCACGCTTGTAATTGGCTCCGTGAGAGAGCTCGTCCGCGGCCGATGATTGTCGCCAAACGGTCGATATACATCACGTGAAAGACACGGATACCCGCGTGCACCCGCGTGAACCGAAAGAAACTCGAACGAGAAAGGGAGAAGGAATTGGAAACGTGCGCGAGCCGAAGCGAAGATAGCGCTGACATGCGGCCACCGGGAACCCTCGCGTGCAACTTGTACTTACGTTTCTTCTTCTGTTATACTGCTTTTGCCTCCTGCGAACGTTCGGTTTCCATCTTTAAAAGGACCACCGTGGACCGACACCTTCTTTCCCGACGCTGAGAGGCACGAATCGTTAGTCGTCACCGACCAACTTCGGGCTGATAATGGTGCTCGATGGTGGATTTCGATAACGGGGTGTTATATTGTCGCGTAAATAGATAACGCGAGGCGGTTCGCCTTTTAGATGAGTTGTATTCGTGTATAATTCTACTCAGACCCAGTGTGTCTCCCAATTAATTGATTTTAAGAAGTAACGTGAGATTTGAAGCTTTCGTTTTTATTGCGCATCGTACGTGAAGGTTGAGGTTTTTGTATAATCTGTTTCTATATGTTGAAAATGGTGATTACTTGTGAAGTTAGGCTTTGCAGTAACATGTACATAGAACCTACATAATCAGCAGTATAATTGTACAATTACTTTAGTGGTTTAATAGTTACTGCTGTTATCCCTGTGAAACGGGACCCCTTGCTGGGCAAACGAATGACCGGTTAATCCGGCAACATGTCTCTATTATCACTTCTAGGTAGTCCCTGAACGAAAATTAACATGGAAGCATAGCAATCGTGTTTATTATATTATATTTGCACATACAATATATAAACAGTGTTTATTAAAGATTACTCTTTGCAGAAAAAATGGATAATCTTTTTCTGCTTCATTCATTCAATTTCGTTTACTACTACGAAATCAAGATGTGCAAATTAGTATCGTAATTCATTAAAAATAATGGTTCGTTAAACCGTGACAAATTCGCTAGCCTACATAAAATAACATTTTGCCTTGCATCAGACAATGCCAATATTAATTCCTCGTTACTTGCTCTTTTCGCTTATAATTGCACTACACATTTTAAATCCCACCCCGCTAAACAATTTAAGCATCTCAATGATTAAACCGTGCGCTTCCGAATCAGCCCGAACCACTTGTTACCAAGTAAACTATTACCCAGTTAACCCCTTTCGCCCCGATCAGTCGCATCGCTCCAAACAACGATTCGGTTCTCGCCCAAAATTCTGACCTCTCCGAAAATCGCCCTCCACTCCATTCTTCCGTGACATCCGTCGCTCACTTTCCCTTTTAACGCCAATCCCGCAAAAATCTCACTGGAAGCATCAACGGGGAAAAAACGGAAGGGCTAAAAAAGGATAGAATAGCAGCGTCCACGCGCAGGCACGTACGCGAAGCGTACGGTTTCAATTTCAAATTTCAATCAATCCTGGCAGCTACGAGACAGTGTGGGACACCTTTTTTTTCACCTAGCCGCAGCATCGGTGCCATGTACGTAGTGGATGTCGGCGTCGGCCACGACACGACTCGAGTTGGCGTTGCGGTGTCGCCAAGACGCATTGCGCGCCGTGCTATCGGCAAAAAGGCCGGCTTTCCAATTGAATTTATTCGCTTAACGAGTGTAGATTCCGTCGTGCCGGCTATGGCCAGGACAAATGGCGCGAATCGCGCCGCCTGTGTCGCTGGACCGAGGGAATTCCGTTACGGCGTGGAAAGCCTCGAGAATTGCCGGTGACAACGTTACGGGCTCCACCATGGAGGCCATGGAACCGATTCAATTTGCGTTCGTTCCTGTTTATAGTTGGAATTGAACACGGGCCGGGCCCTGATCCCGTAGCTCGTGTTTCCGCGCTTGTTCTGCTTGGCTTTATTTCCATTTTTTTTTTTTTTTATGGAAGTTCGAATAGAATGGCCGGAGTATAGACTGTATAGGAGTAATTGGACGAGTGCTTTTCTTCCGGGATGTTTCTCGTCGCTGTATAATCCTGTCGCTATTTTAACTAACGAGTGACGTGGTTTTTGAAGAAATTTCTGTAGAAAGTAAGGGGGACCACCGATTGCAATTAATTAGCGCACTGTGTACGAAAACGTTCGTCATGAGTCAACTGATTGAATCAGCGTATCGATACATCCAAGGTTTAGGATAGATGTGCGTCAGTACTTTTATACTCAGAGCTCGCTGTTCCATCGAAATTAGACATACAAAATGAGACGTTCCGTTTGAAACACCAAAAGTGACCATCGTGTTGCCACTGCAGAGCCACTCGTCGAGGAACCACCATCACCATATTATGTATACTCCGAAACACTGTAACTTTCGTTCGAAACATTTTCGCGTATCGTTCGAGGTAACGAACACATTACAGACAGACAGAGTTTGCCAGGGTGAGGACACTCTGTGCACAAATCTCCCCAACGAGTCCAGCTCCCGTTTTAATAACAAAAGCGCAGCAGAAATAGGAAGTTCCTAACCCTCTGATAGCAGCTGGTCCAGTGTCCCGTCACAGACCCGAGGATAACCCACGCGTCCGGTTACGCGCTCTTGATCCTCGTGGTGCATCGTTTGCGCAGTCACAGAGAGAGAGCTGCATTACGTATGGCGATTGCGTCAGGGTGATATCGTCATCGGACAGGGCGAACACGACTTTAGCCTTCTCGACCGGGGACACGAGCGAGGAGAGCAGAGGTGCGTGTCCCGACACGGCTTGCCCATTAGGTGGACCCGCCGCGCCATCAGATTAGATTCCGTTTCGTTCGCCGTTCGTCCACAACAATGCCGCTGAACCGCGATGCATCGCTGGAACGGCGACGTTCCAGCTAACACGCTTCCTGGATTCGTGAATCCACGGGCTAACTGACCCCCTTTGAGACACGCATCTTCTGGTCGTGACCCTTGGGTTTTTAGGGATTTCATGGTATAGGCTGTACGCGGCGTCGTTTCTTTTCTTCTTCGCTTGTTGCTGAACGTTGGTGCCGAATAAGAAGTTCCTTTTTGTTTAGCACCGTTCGGACCGAGCGGGGAAGCTGACGTCTTTCTGATTTGGCCGTGGAATTTCAATTATCTCTGTGACACTATAGGCATTAGATGATTTGTATCTTCGTCCAGTTTATTCTGTCAAGCTTCGTATAACTTGGAATTGGAATGCTTTTTCCTTTTTAATTTTTACAGCAAATTTACAATCTACTCCGTAGAATTTGGGTATCGAGTGAATGCATTGATTGAAAATGACACGAGTAGAGTCATCATCCAGTGATGATGCTGCTCTAGTTTCCGAAATTGCTTCATGGCGCATTCTTTAATCATTACTTTGGATGGATACAAATTTGTCTCTTCGGGAGAAAGGAAATAAAAAGATGAAACCTTATTTTCGAAGAACGAATGAAACGTAACTTCTGTTCCTCGCTCTTTCTCTTTACCTTTCCGGCGTTTCCGCGTTTCCTCATAAATATTGATTGCGAGTCGTTACCACAGGGAGTTGCGTTTCCAGGCTCGCGTTTCTGGCTGATATAGACATTAAGGAAACTTGTTTACAGCAAAGTGTTGCTGGTTTTCACCAGGTTTGTTCTAATCAATCAAATACGTTAAACACCAATTATAGTTAGCCCGAATTGCGTATCTAGATTCTCGTTAGTCGCTTCCGTTGTTACCGAAATAATGAAATCAATAGCTATCCGAGGTTATTGGGGAACCATTCAACGGTGTCCATGATCGTTCAATATATTTATGAATAACTGTACATGGCTGCAAGTGCTATTCTTAACTTAAGGCCGACAGAGGTAATGATTGTAATCTATGCTACCCTTAAACTTGCTGCAAACATGTTTTCATTTACTCGAAGATAATATCGTCTAATCGTCTAATCAAATACTAAAGAAACAAGCTGCCAATTGCAGAAATATTAAAGCCACCCCGTTCTCCGCTACAACCAACGCCCGCATTCCCTTCACCCCGACCCGATACCATTAACCGATTCCCACCGTAATTACTTCCCGTAACACTTGCTACATATTTACCCAAGTTAGCCCGTCTTCCAGCTAACAAACTATCGCTAAGCAGAGGCACGTCGAATCACGTCGCTAATAGAGTACACCGATAACAAAACGAAATCGTCGGCGGATATCGCGTGTATCGTCGGTGTTAAAAGCGACGGTGCACGCTCGTCCTCTACCGGTCGGTTCGGCTACGACAAAAGTGGAAACGAGTCGATACGAGGCGATAGGCAGCGAAGCGGAAGCGAGGCAAGAGTCGTGCGCTCCTCGTGGACCGATAAGAAAGCTTCGAGAAAGCATCAACCGGCCGACAAAAGCCCAACGCCGATAAGATTAAGTGCGCCCCGGGGCAAAGGAGCATCTTTTAACCGGGCGACTTTTCAGCCCGTCCTCGAAAGCCCGATTACCCAATCGGGTCGATCGATCGCGAACGCGGCCGTTTCGCCTTTCATTGAGCCGCTCCTCGAAAGGGCTGCGGTTTTTCACCCGCAAGCAACGCAGCCAATTGTTGTTCCCCCGCGACGTTCCTGAAAAATCTTTTCCCGTGAAATTTTCCGCACCTTCGGTTACTTTGTTCGCGGAAAACGGGTCACGGCATGTATGAGTGTATTTCTACTTGGTGCGTAAGGTGGCTTTCTGTTTACCTGACACGGTAATCGATCATTTTTAGACAATTTTATCGTATTTATTAGTTATTAAGTAAGAACAATAAGTGTTCGTAATCGACCTTGTGAAGTAACTCACGAGAGATTGGGGTTATCAAAAAAACTGTTCTTACAATAGTTGTTCGATACGAAGGGGGGCATTAGGCGGTACAAATAATTTTTCGGTCATATCGAAGTAAAATTAATTTCCATAAACGGGACTCTGTATTTTTTTATTCGCATTACGATAGCGTACGTGGATACGAATACAACGACCTACTAATTCACTTTTCACACCATATATTCCCCCGCCCTGATAAATCTCGATTGCAACGATATTAATAATTGCGCGACTTAAATAAGCGAATCCGTCGGGAACGTGTAATCACCATTCCCCCAAATACGTGTCTATGCCCCTCGGCATTAAATAATGCGAACCACGAATGCGCATATACATAATAAGAAGGTGTATAAGCGATACGACGCGCACCGAACAATTTTCCCGCGATTCAGGTACTCCGTTACTTAAGAGGGCACGGTGAATTATCATCGAGCATCCAGGGGCGTGTCCCGATGGAAATTTATTCGACGATTTCTAACGTGCACGAGCTGGGCCCCGCATTAATGTATCTGCCGTGAAATCGGTGTCCTCGGAATCGTGCGACACGCACTCGATGTTGTTGCGACTTTTTTTCGTTTCGGCATACCGGTTCGAGACACGCTGCGGTTTCTCGCGGACTATCTGCATCGGTCGGCCGATCTTTGACGAGCAAACGCGGCCACGCCGACCAAGAAAAACTCTAATTACCCGACGATACTCGCCCGTATTGCCGGCAAATACCGTGGATATCTCTGTATATCGGGTGTACTCGCGTATGGACAGATTTGAAGGGGATCGGAGAACGACCCGAGATCGGTTTATGCGGCTGTTAAGCCCTGGAATAATGGGTGCATCGATCGCGCAATTATTTACGATAATGCGGCGAGTAATAACAAAAATTAAGGAAGCGTCATGTACGCGTTGTGCGGAGAGTGTATGATTTGTTTAAAAAGTAGCAATGGCGAGCTGCAAGGTTTGTGGGGTTGTAAAATGTTAATTCGAATGACGCAGAAGTAATTAAATGGTGGGTTGAAGAACCCTACCTGATACCGTGTATTAAGTAATTTGTTTACATTTATCTCGTCCAATTAATTAAACGTCTTGCACTGTGTGCAACAATAACAACGTTAAACCATCGGACATATTTGTAGATTTTGATAGGTACATACTTAGTGATATATTTATTTATTCAGGACGGTCGTACTTAAATCAGTTCAATTAGAACCCATATTTCCAATACCTCGACAGATATAAACGAACGGCAATCGCGATGAAACTAGACAGAAGTTTCCCGCAACACGGCATACAAGTCCCCATCGCGTACAGGCATTAAATGCAACGAGCGCCCCGATAAAGATCTTACCAGCGTCTGAGCGAAAGGGTACGGTCGTTAAAAGAAATCTAATTAGCATCACGACTCGACGACACACGTATTACATTATTGCCGGGCAACACACCCGTGTTATCGGAACATTATATCCCGAACGGCCATCATAACGCAATCAAAAATTTCAGCGAAAAAGGAAAAAGCAAGAAATATAACCGCACGTGGCCCCTCTACGAATGCGAAAGGAACGACTTCTATCGTCCTCGATAAAATCGATCAAGACCAACGGCTTACCTTGACACCGTCGACCATCTCGCCCTCCCCCTGTTGCCGATCCGTTGAGCCTCCGTCTATAGTCCTGCAACACAGTGAAACGCGCGAATAGACTATTTTTCTTCGCCTGCCGGCTCATTAAATCAAATGATTCGAAGGTGAATGTCTACGCAGCCTCGTGCTGCGAGGCGCTGTTCTCGCCGCGAGCCTCTGTCGTCGACGGTCGTCCTCGAAAAAGGTGAAGAAAAATAAAAAAAAAAAAACAAACAAACAATAAAACGGTCGCCCTCCTTCCTTTTTCCGCGTCGCCCAGCTGGAGGTGGCCGGATGAAAGGAACTCGGTAATAAAGTCGCGTCTCGTTACGCGATGATACGGCTTACCTGGCGGCCAGGGCGCCGTGCAATTACCAAGTTGCATAATTGCGCGCCATGGCAGCAGCGGGGAAAAAGAAAGACGGTGAATCGGCCGGTGCTGCGCGCGCGGACACCTCTCCGTGATATTACTTTATTAGCGAAATGGGATAATGCCACGGTGTGTGACAAATTGGGAGCAACGCACGCTCGCGTACCTGGCGACCCGACGTCCGGAAAATCCATGAATATTCATGGCGTCCACGGAGTGCTGGGACCGCTAGAAGCGGGAGCAACGCCGGCCAACCGGCACCCCGGTGTTCACACGTCCCGCGAGCGTGAACAGCGGCGACCCTAATTCCAGCGAATTTCTTGTAAAAAGATCGCGAGATGTCGTGGGTTTTCTGTTAGCCGGGTAACTGACGCTATCGGTGTTTGGTCATCGAACTTTCGTTAACCCCCCTCGCTATGATACATGTACGTTCCCGTATCCGGCTATCCTCCGTATCACACGGTTTGCGATTGAGGATGTCTTCCGTGCGACACGACACTCCTGTAGCAGAGTTTGTTTTAAAACGAAAAGACAAGATGTCTCGAGGAAGTGAATATAAATATGTATTAATTTGTTGCCGATGGAGCTGGACGCTGATGATGAATCTGAAGCATAGTACGAGCTGATCAGTATGCACAATTGTAACGAAATAACATGGCGCAAAGTAAAGCGTACTTCGATAAGAAGTACATGAAGTGGAATTATTTTTCCATAAATGAGCCAGAAATATCTGAATCGGGTTCCTGAATATACATACGTGAATATATGAATTGCTTTTACTATTATTGGCCTATTGATGTAAGAGTGCGTGTAACAGTGAAATTATGCATTAATTAAATATTCCTGAACCGGAGAACTATTTCTTCTTCCGCTTTTTCTTTTTCTACTCGGTCGATATATTTTTCACGGAACAAAATGACGCGAAGTTAAGTGTCCTTTGATAAGAAGTACACGAAGTGAAATTGTCTTGCTCCTCTTGGATTAGATTAACGCAAAGTAAAGAGAAGTTCCCTGTCGGGCACTGAATGATGAATGAGTGTACGTTTGCTGCTAGCGAGCCTGTTTTATGCTTAATGAAATCACACAGAATGGATTCGTATAACGAGGACGTACAACGTACTTGCTTACGTTGATACACCTTTCATCGTCGATGGAATTTTCTGAAAAAAAAAGGAAAAAAAAGAAGAAATTTCTCACTAGCGGAGAGGCTATAAATAACTGCGTATCTGTTCTCCAATTAGTAGAACAGAATAAATGAGCGTGCGATGAATTTTTATCGCGAGAACAGCGAAATTAATTCAGTTCCTCCCGGTGTTTACAATTATCTCTTTTTTTTTATCGCAATGCTCACTATCATTTCGTGCCGCGTGGAATTTAAGGTTTCCATCTGAATTTTCATTAAATCATTAAAAACTTAATTGGCACTCTAAGATCTGATTTACAAATTGTTCCTCGGCGTTTGATCGCAGTGAAAATCTAGTTGGACTAAAATCATTATCATGCGCCCGCTCGAAATTCTTAAATATGACGGCCAGTAGTGGCGATGTTGTGGTAAATATGAAAACCACGGTGCCATATTAATATTAAAATCTCGCTTTCGCACGTTACACCGGCTTCTCTGTTTTCCACGAAAACCCAGTTTTTTTCATAACAAAAATTTCATAACAAACCACGAAGGGGTTTCGTATAATTATAATTATAATTTTGCATCACGATTAAAAATATTTCTGACGCTCATGTTTTCTGAATTTGTTAAAGTCCCATTTAACTCCTAGTTGTACCTATTTCATCCCTAACAAGAACACAAGATCTAATAACATCAGATAGCTAAACTTCGTTTCTAATAAACTTCGTTACCCATATTTTCTTTCTCCTATACAAAATGTACATTGAACAACTGAAAAGAAAGTTGATCTTCTTGTCATGAGCATCGCTAACTAAACCAACAAATATGGTCTCGTAATGGAAATGCACCGTTTGTTCCCGCGGTCACAGCACGTCGCATCAGCAACGGAATACTCGTAGAATGATAAATTGACGCCAACCAGAACGCGTTTCTACCATGCTCTCTGCGAATTTATCAACATTAATAATAAAGGTGATCAAAGTTTTCGTTCCCTGCTTGTCACGTGCCCTCCACCTCGCCCCCCTCCTCTCTATTCGCAATCGTTCCAGCGATCCTAATTAAAGTAATAAGCTAGGTCAAAGAATTTACCGTGAATCATTACGCGCGGTGCACTATGATTATTCGCCTCCGTTCCGTCGCTGGGCGTCGTTAAAATCGCGTGAAAAAAAGGATGCGTTCAATGTCTTGCTTCGGTAATTATTTATTACAGACCGCTGTCCGCCAATCCCCGCGAACGCTGCGCGTCAATTATCTCGATCGTTCGCAATGGCAAATTATTGCGTAGTAGGTAAATGTGCAATAAAATGTAAATCCGTGAACGTTAATATGTAATTTGTTGTAATGGGCGGTGCGGCGATTCAATTGCGGACACGGGAATCGGTCGGTTATAGATGGGGATCTGGAATTACGGAAAATGGCGGCCTAGGGCTTGCTGTTCGGCAATGCCGTTCGCATTGGTGATCGAAAATTAGATTAGGTCTGCGCCTGTATATTTACGGCGCTGTTTCGATATTCTTCATTGCAACGCAACGCACAGGTTTCAATAGATTTTGAATAGCAAGGCGGGCGCGATATGAACGTGTTCTTAAAAATTGTTAACGTTTTCTGAATGTTATTCTATGTGGTTCGAGCCAGTGCATCTTTAAAAACGCATACATTTTCCGTTGTATGCTGACATCGCGACGATAATGGAACTGAGATGTATCGCATGCTCGTGCAACATACGCGTAACGATTAATGAAACGCACAATCTGTAATGCTGGCAAATATTCGGAATTTGCTAATCTCTCTTCTCTCCGATTAAAAATTTACTGAATTCAGATAGACGATAATAGTGTTGCCTATATTTTCAAAACAAAATTTCGAATTATTTAACCATTCGGCACTTATCTTTACGATTTTCATGAATAATCAAAGAAACGAAAATTGGAAGAAAGTCAAGGTTCGGTCGTGTAACCGACGGATGCACAGGGGAACAAGATGGCGCGTCCTAATTGATCCGGAAGTGCACATCAGCGTATGCATCGGAGCCCGCGAATTCAATTAAGGAATTATTTAACACTTAATTACTCGTCTGGCTGTTATCTCTTCTGTTTCGAGACGAATTGAAACGTCTCGCTTATTCCGTTACCAGCGATAAACGCCGCGAGTAATTGGAATCGTGCTTTTTTTTCCATTGGGGAACGTGAATTATTCCGCTGTCATTAATGTGGAAAATCTGGTCGATTCGGTCGTGCCAAGTGGAAGTCTGTTTAATACGTCCTGAATGAAAGATGTCGAGAGTTTTCTTTTGGACCGGTGCTTTCGAAAACGGAATGATTATTCATTTTTTCATAAAACACTGTGCACTGTTACGACAGAATAATAAACTGCTAATGATTGTGTATAATATCTTGATGACAAGTAGCAACTGTAGTTGAATTGTTAGTATTTACATCAAATTTGACAAACGTAGTACACTTTCCATATTTTATCTATATTACAATATTGGACGGCTGCTTAGCAATTGCTTAAATAGTAATAGAACAGTTTCAAGCTTTCAAGTTCCCAAACATAGGAAAGCTGCGAGGATCTAAAATATTCAAGGCTGCACTGTTCGAGCAGTAACATACAAAACATGCTGCGCGATCACAATTTAAATCCAGCGCCCTAAATCAACCTGGAAGTAAAATTCCATCCTACAATTAATGGCACAAGTTCCTTTTCGAACGCGTCGAATCTCGTGGCCGATTGATGTGTGCACGTAAACGCGTAACAAGTTTAATCCACGCGTACATCTAATGAACGATGTCGAGCGTGCCCCCAGTCAGTTGGATTTTCATTGAACGTCCAAACTAATTCACCACCGGCCGGTGGTATATTACAAACATTACTTTGTACCGTAATACAAGTCGATGTTGCCCGATTAACATCCCAGATTACACAGGCAAGACTTCTTACGCCAATGAGCGTATACTTAGGCGGTGAGAAACGATCGTGGCTCGCGAAGATAACGGCGACATCGCTCGGTAGGTACACTATGGTACCGATCGTCCACTCCTTTGTCCCCGTGCACTACGCTGAGCAATGTTTACCGGCCTCGTGTACCTGCGAATTTCGTAAGGAATAGGTGCACCGTCGAATTACTGGATTGGCCACTGTTAACTGTCGTGACGCCGCTGTTAAAGCTGTGAATCAAATTGTAAATAACTGTCGTTGGTTTACAGCCACTAATGGAGGTTTAGCGTGCTTACTGTTTTCTGACTGTTTGCTGTTAGCACAATATTATTCGTGCTTGTGCCATTTACCGTTACGGTTGAAAAATAACGTCGAAATAAGGAAGCTTGACTATGTAAGTGGCAGTTGGGAAGGTAGGTCTGGTAGATGCGTGAGGATCGTGTTAAAAACACCAGCTTCAATTTTGAACGACAGGATAGTGAGGAAGATCAAGGAAGTGTTTCCCTTTATTAGGCATTAGATTAATACTATTCTACATAGTTGTTACTTATCTGCACATCAGTTGCATGGTAACGATCAGCTTTTAATCACTTATAAGGTTATTATGGAAATAGTGTAACATTTGCAAAGAAAAATTCCGCCGGTATTAAAAAATCCAGTTCCCCGGAAAAGAATTATCGTTGCTCATTGCGACTCCCTTTTGGGGCAACAAAATAACAGGAAGCACAGTTGATCCTTCGACCGCGTACAATCGTGCTATTTAATACCAGCACCGCCATTTAGATATATACGTTAAACAGATAATGCAAATGGAAGTGTTTAACCGGAAATTAAATAGGAATACACGCAACTGCCGTTCTGTCTTGTTAAAAGGTGTCACAACTTCCAGCAACCTGCAATAATTTCAAAGCATTGAATCCGAAATCCTGATAGGCAATAAATCCACAAACACGAAATCTGAATAACTACAAAATTAACACGCCAACGTTCCTCGTTGTTCGAGGCACACTGCTGAAAACTCGTTCCCATCGCTGGCAGAGAGGACACCGCATTAGAGAGGTGGTGCGCGCGTAAGCTGTCGCCCAGCTTCTATCGGCCGCCGCATAATTAAAAGAATGCACGGTGTGTCAGGGAATGGCGAATATCCGCGAGTTTACGAGCCGTCCGTGAGCGAGGGGACACGATAAGTTCGTGCGGAAATGTCTATGTGCTAATATTACGATCGCCACGGTGCATCGGCCAATGCGGATCACCCACGCCTCGCACGATTCTTCGACACTTTTTGCGTGTTCGTTTCCACGAAGATCGCGTGGTTGCTTGACCAAAGAAACGCCCGTGTTGCGGTGTCGTTGGCCGTTTACTGCCGCAATAATAGGAGACATCTCTCGTTGCGTTCGCCCGTAACGACCGCGACGGCGGAAAGCTTGTCCCGCTGGATACGATCGTTTCAACGGCACTGCAGTATGATGAATACTTGCAGCATGACACACGTGGTCGAGGAGGATCTCAAATTGTTCGGTTCCGGTTTAGGAGTAGCGGGAAACTGGAGGAAGGTGTAGGAGGAGGATTTATCTTTCTTTGACGCGAGGTAAATTAAGTGTACCATGGTTAACAGAGCCTCAAATTTTTGATGAGATTAAACGTCCATGTAGACAGAATCCTGGACCCAAAAACGGTCCCCGCAGTTTTGGATGAACAATAGTTGATAACATGTCGGTCGCCATTTATATCTCGGTTGTCGCGTGGTCCCAATTGCTAGTTTTCAACATTTCGACTTTCTTTAAGAGAAACAGCTGTGTATAAGTGTTTGCCTCTAAACACGTTCCTGAACGTGTCGTCTCTCAGCGGTCGGCGATCATAGCTTTGACAGACCCAGGCATCACGCTATCTAGTGAGGCCAGACTGGTCGCCTTTCGCGAAATATCGCAGACTGCGTATGTATTCCTGGTCCCGTGTAAGTTGACGTTCGAACATGGAACGGTCGCAGAACGAACTCAAAACGAATGTAGGTATGAAGGGCTCAGAAGCCAAGCAGTGTAAGTCCAACTTTCCCGAGCGTGAGATTCGTAGTTCAAAAACCTCCTTATTGTTAAAACTTTCAGTTGATAGATGAATTAAGTCACAATGGATGACGGTACTAACATATTAATCTCGGATTGAATGCTAATGGGTTTACACTGATTTGCTTCTGAACCCTCCATATATCAATGGACCACAAACGAACATGCCCTATACGCAGGTATGAAACCTAGCTTTAATCATCTTCTTAAGTCCAATACCTCGGACGAAAAGAATAAACCATGAAAGGTAACCTTCCTCTCCATTCTCTAGTGCCATCCCTAGCTCCACGAGGTACCCCATTGCCAAGACAATAACGAAATCTAATAGGTCGAATACGGCGATCTCGTAATCTATACACGAGCCTGCTCAATCCTCTGTACCTTGAAGTTCTCGATTCTGTTCCCTCGGCATCTGCACACCCAAACTTCGAAAGCGACCTAACTCACATAACTCCGCGTTCACGAGATACGTGCACACGCCTACGGTCGCGGTTCCGCGCTGTCTCGGCCGTTAGACGTCGGTCAGGATCGTTTAATTATTCGAGCCGGCGACGCGGAACCGGTGAATATTTCTCGTCGTTGCCTTTCCGAGCGGTCGCGAGAACAGGCTGGCGTGGGAGACGTGTGCCGGCGCACACGGCAAAGATCGCGTAGATTAGGCCGTGAAACGGGCGCAACGTAGATGGTCCACTGATAAGATCGTCAAGGGACGACGCGAATGGGTGAATCGAGGTTCGATCAATTAAGGAAATCCCCGCTGGTCGCGCGGATGCAGAAGAGGGGACCCAGGCCGGGCGTATTTATGGTGTCTGTCCACAGAGTCGGCCATAACCGTCAGTTCGTTTGTTGGGAAACAAGCCGCTGGCTTTCGCACATTGTACGCGCCGCGAGATAATCGGCCCCGTCTCCCTTACCGCCTTGTTATTAATGCGTAATTGAATGTTGCGATTCATTACCCGGACGTTATATTTCAAGCGGGCTGACTCGGGAGGGCGACGCCAGCGCCTGTCCCAACTAGGCGTCTCGTTAACGAACTGCCGTCGTCCTCTTCGCCCGTTTGATGGAAATGGGGGCCCGGAGAATGCTCCCTTGCACGGCGACGTGATTTATATGATCGATTTGAGGTTGGAGGGCTCCGATGGACAATTGGTATAACGCGTGTACGTGATTTCTAACGTATAGATCGGCGAGGCAAATGCGGTACTGACGGAGGAGGAATTATTTGGGATTTGTGGCATGGGTGGAGTATGGGGTGATATTTTTGCTTGGTTAAAAACTGTATAGTAAAGCAGTTTAAATTGGGTCTATATTCTCATTGGGTATTAAAAAGTCAGAGCTATTACTTTATCGTCTTTGTTCTGGTATGCTCGCTTGCTTTGGAGAAATTTTTTAAAGGAACGGTGCTGCACCCCTTTTAAGTGATCATCGGCAGAGCTTCCCCTGGTATCATATCCATGTACCTTTTTATTCTTCGAAGATATTTGGTTAGAATTGACCCGGCGTTGAATGAAAGTGAATAGATATGAGTAAATGTTATTTACAAAATCGTTACTCCATAAAATTAATTTATTTTCGCCCACTCGATACCTTCGATTTGCAATTCGATTTAATTACAAACGCGGAGAAATTTTTCAAACGCTTCATAGATCGGGAAAATGTTTCCCTATCTAGCCGGGCGTTCATGTCGAAGCAATTTCTGAAACGCTTCCAACATATTTTTGACTACGTAATAAAATAATCAGATAGAATAAGATTTAAAAAAAATAGATTAGGTAGTAAGAAGAATCAAGATAATGAGTAGAATCTCGTTAATCGGCGATAGATATATATGATCGCCGATAATGAGAGTTTTTGTTGATGTTGGAAAATCTCTCCTCATTATTACTGTAGAATCTAATTTCCCGCAAAGTAATGAATCTCTTATTTTACATTTGGATGCGCGCGAAGATGAGAGTCGACACAAACAGAAGTTTATTCCCAGAATTATTGAAATTTATATTTCTCGTATAATCTATATCTAATTTGAAAACTAATTGATAGAATGCCGATCCTCTCGGATGATCTTTGAAACAAATAAAAGCTAATTACTATCTTGCTGATGGTGGTCTAGCTCTATGAACACTCGTGTCTACCCTTGTGCTTCTAGATTCTACCTTCCATCCTGCAAGACCACTGATCGTTGCTAGAAATAATACATTGTAGAAGCAAGAATTGAATCGAATCACGATACTTTAATGGCGTAGGATACCGCGTATTATCCTTCCAACACCACCAAGAAATGTATCTTGAAACAGTTTCGCGGATCTATCGAGTTCAGAAATTTGTAAAACGGGAAATAGGTTACGGTTCATCCTGAACCCGTTGGTAAACCGATCGATCAGACTGAACAGGAAATACACAATTTAGACGCAAGAATAATCGACTTTTATAGATGAAATAGATACATCATTATTGCAGGATCAGTTAAACAAAAATTATACAGTTCCACCGATGCATCGTCCTTATAGTTACAGTCTTAAGTCGACTACTCAAGATCGAACGGACAAAAATAATTTTCACGAACATTTTCAATTACATTTCTTTGATCCCTGTCATTTCGTTTGTTGCAAATGGTATCGGACAGATTTTGCAACTTCGCAGCAAATCGAAACGATAACGTAAATAAGAAAGTGCTCGCAAAACTTTTGCACAAAAGGTAGCCTCTGAAAATGTATCGGGTACCCGTGCGCACCAAGCGCACTATAAAAAGTAATTGCCAACAGCTAGCACTTCCGCGGGACCCTAACGAAGATCGCCAACGTAACCGCAATCGCGGCAAAGAATTCCATTAGGACACCTGCGAGCGCCTGAAAAGGACAGATCCATCGAGATTCCAGTCCATCGAATCAGACGTTGTTAACCGTTCGTGCTGCGTCGCTTCCGTCGTGCGATATCTCGCGGCAAATGGCGTCGAGGGCAGGTCATTTCTTTCCCTTCTTTTTCTTCGAGTGGCTTCACCGATACACTGTACAGTTATGCTTAACGCCAGCTGGCAAAACATAGTGGCGCGAGTCACGCAGCATCCGAGTTGCTGTCGGCCGCGAGAGACTTACTCCGGTAATTAACCGGTAATGAGCTATGGTCGGGCGTAAGGAGTGGATGAATAAAGTTCTACGGGTGGATGTATGGCGGCGAGGGAAAGAAACGAAGAAAAGGCTCTAATGGAATATAAATCTTGGTACTGAGCGGGGGTGGAGTGCGTTCGTTACTGAGTGCGTGGTCGAGATTCATTTGTAAGGGCGTTTATTGTGCTCGTTCCGAGGAGCTTGATTTCTCGTCGATGAAGACGTTGGAGGAGACGGATGATAATTGTTTGCTGGACGGACGCGTTAATTCGACGCGAATAATTTTTACCATGCCTTTTTTTCTTATATATGTTTGGCTGGCAGTTGTTTTAGGTCACAATTGCGACTACGTTTTGTCGTTTCTGTTAATTAATAGATTTACGGTTTCAATAAGATAATTTGACGAGTGCAAAGGAAACGTAAATACTCTGTATTTTTGTTACCTGCATATTCCTCCTGGCAGCTTTAATGATACATCGTTACATTAACGACGAGAGTGCTTATTCTGGGTAGGTACGATTCTGTGTTATTAGAATGGGTAAAGTTATCAACGGGATTTTTAAATTTCAAATCGTTAATTATATTAAAAACATTAATAGCAATATTTCGATACGCCGTTTTTTATTTTGAATCAGGTAATTGGAATTAAATGCTTATACGCAATGTGTAATTCAACGGGACCATCCAAAATCTCAGCCCTATTTTTAATTATGTGAGAAAGGGTTAACGAACCACGAACCGCGCAGAATATCGTATACATTTATTAAAAGCATTTGCTAATGTGCATATACACACATTACATTAGTGTAGATAACAATCTGACACATGAGAGAGGTGAAATGATTGACTGACTAGTTGCAGAGGTTGATTGTCATAGAAGTAAAGAATTGATTGACAACGAAGGTAAAAGGTTAATAAAGATTGCACAAGTAAGAGGCTGACTAATGCAAAGTAAAAGGCTTGACTGATTAGTTACAGAAGTCAATTGCTTTGTGATTAATAGTCCCTGTTTTCTTTTATATCACGATTTTAAGCAGGCAGAATATTTCCAGCCTATTATTCAACATTTTATAATAATAATAGAGAACTTTATGAGACACTTTGTCTTCCAGTCTTCCACTAGGCATTGTACATTAATAACGTAATACATCACACGTTATACTTATTATAATTCCACAGATCATTTTCTAGACCACAACAATAATCGTCATTACCATCACGAACCATAACGATGATTAATTTTCTGCGATTCTCTGCTCGCAGTGAACAGAATGGTTTCACTGAAAAACATTAAAATTTCCTTGAACCTAATAGCGCGACCAACTAATTAAAATTTTGTTGAAAGTCGTTCGTATTGAATTTTTACAAAAACATAGAAGAGAAATGCTGTTCCATTGAATAATATTAAAACAATCCGTAGAATCTACACAAGGCAACCAGTGTCTCGCATACAACCCTTCACGTAAATTACAAGTGTCGAGCCTCGCCATAAAATCTTTAAATTGAATCCGCGTATCAAGCGCCCTCATCAGAACCGATTAACCGAATCGTTAAAGGACATCGACGCGGCGATACGGTTCACTGTGTACAAGCAACGTGCAACGAACACCGCAGACCTACACGATTCGCGTGCATTATGCAGCCAGATAAGTACGCACGCTGCTACCCTATAATCCGCAGATTATAGCCCGGAAGAGCGTATCATCGGCTAATGCTTGCGCATGCTCGCCGTTTGCCCGACACGTTCCAAATCTTATTGTTAGGGTTTTCGCGCGGCTCGGTAAATTCACCCTACCTCCGTTTTCATTAATCGTATCAGGACAAATTATTGAGTAGTTTCTAATGATTTTTTTCAATCTAATATTAACTGACAGTAAATGAAATTGATTACTATTATTGGTGATATTGTTACCGTTATTATTATTACGATCACGTTGATACTATTACCATAATTACTATTATAAGCGGCATTTAAAAATATGTCCGACTTCGTTAGACATTTTTGTCACTGTATTAAATTTAAGGAAGACAATTTGTCTTTTCTATTTAAAGCTCTCATGTATTCAGAGAAACGATAGAGCCTGCTGACATATTCTTGCACAGCCAACTTTAATTTAATTAATTGGTAGAAATAAAATAGTAGATCAAGGAATCCCAACAGAAAAACGGCAATCCGCTCGGGAGCTGCTTATGGGTTCCGAAAAGGATATCTGGGGATTTTACTGGCCTGAAACGAAATTCTCTGGATACCACGCAAGAAAACCTATATAACCCTCAAGTACAACAACCTGCCGCAGGGATACTATACTCGCGTATGCTCATCTACGCTATCGAATTTTTCTTAATTTCTACGTATTGCGTCATAACGAGACGCGTCAGCCTGTTTTAAGGCAATTTCTACGTGTTACGACCAATAGAGAGAGCTTTTTCCCTAGCGGAACGATACCGCGGAGAACTGTTTCCGTGTTCGCCTGTGGACCACCAGTGAGAGGATTATCTCGGAATGGCCCCGGTCCCCCTATGCAGCTATAAGTATCGGCCTTGCGTTGCTGGCTTTGACAACGGTAAATGGCTAGTAGAACCTGATAACAGGAATCTACATTAATATACGTCTGCCATGGAAGTTGGAACACTTAAGCACTTACTACTTAGGTTACCAGCTTGATCAATAAGAATTGAAGAAGGGAATACGACAGCTCGTGCGTTTGTTATTTTTAAACAATACCGAGGACGTTTGTAGTATCCTTCCTTAAGCAACTACTTTAATGTGGACACCGATACTTGAAAGACCTCTGAGTCAGATATTTGTTGCAGTACTGAATACTAAAAGTGCGGTACAGGCCCTTTCGAAATGTTATTTCCTCGCCGAGTCGTAGCTTGTTCATCGTCTTACCCTTTCGAGAATGTAAACATTTCTACTGCACACTTGGCGAAAAGATTGTAGAGTCGATGCGATCGCAAAGTAGCCACCATTTCCACAAAGAGATCAAATCTTACACGACCCGCAACACCTTCCGGCCTGCCAAGAAGCTCTGCTCTACCCTTATGCTGCGAGCCAGCGCGTAAAAGAAGTTCCCATTCTCGTACGTCGCTTTAGTCTTGGATCATTCGACACTGCAATGTCGCCATCGTCCGGTAATGACCAGGATCGAGGCTGGCTAAACCACGCGCTCGTGGATTGATAGTTCGTACTTAGAAGCGTCTACGGTTCACCCGTTCCACGCGCGGATAGAAGCATGAGGCGACGCTCTCTCACGGCCTCAGCTTAAACGCGACACTTTGCCACGGATTGTAAAGAACGTTTCGTACGAGACACTCTCTGCCATTCGAGAGATACAGTCATGAGACCGCAATTAAAACTCGTTTCAAAGGGGACTAGCTGTGTCGACATACTGCGTCACTGCATCGTATCACCTGAGAAATCCTGTATTTAAACCAATAGAGCACTGCAATAATCCAACCGAACACTGTGGACCAGGTTTTTGACGATGGACGACGATGATCGGTATCTGATAGGTCCTAGAAACAGGCATGCTTCTCCGGACTGGGTCATAAACACTGTCGCCACAATGTGCCTCGTATGGAAGGGGTTTAATAGACCAGCCGGTAATCTGCTGCTAATAACCGCTCGGTCTTTGCCCTTTCCGGGACCATAAACCGTAAAATCTTCGTCGTGTGTGTCTCGTCGTGAACTGGTCGCGCTTGTTCGCGTTCCTTCCAGCCATGCTTAGAGAATTGTCAATTTCTCGGTTGGAATTTCTTACTTAGACGCGACTAACTTCGTTGGGGAGGGTGTGCACAGGGTTCGTTTAGCTAGACACGAGTGAAGACTAACCTTGAACGAAGCTGATTTGAGCGTCATTTATGGCTAAATTTTGCTTTTTAATTTTGAATTATTCTTTTACTGCAATGCTGTTACATTGCAATTTTTCCAAATTTTTCTTCCCTTCTTCGGTTTCAAATGTTTCTGCTCCAATAGTTCTCGTACCCTGCCTGGTCCAAGGATATCTTATCTCGATATAATGCAACCGACTTCGATCTTTCCGCGACCCAGGTCGCGCGAACAGGTGGCAATTTGCATCGAGAGAAAAAACAGCTGAGGGTTGATTCTGGGCACATGCGGTCGGTATGCGTGAAATGCCGAGCATGGTTGCACGCACTGGCCGGAATGCCAGAGGATGGGATTCTCCCTCGATGATTTTCCTTGGTCGTACTCGTAATATGCCGCAGCGGAAGATGTATAGTGGTGGGAACCGATCTAGCACACTCCTAATGCCCGTCAACTGGTACAGAACACGTTTCATATATCGAAATCCGAATTTGATAAGATTTCAGGAATTAGATTTTAGAAGGCACGAGTCTTATTTAGGGTATCAACGATATTAACTCGAATCGTCCATGTAAAGGCTGGGCCCCCCGTAACGGACAGATTAATCCATTAGGAGCACACGATACTCGAGAGAAAAGTTTCTTGCTGTTGGGTCAGGATAGGTCTTCCAGTACTCATGTTCAACGAACAGTAAATGTTAGCGTGCTAATTGGGCCTACCTCATACACCTTTATATAATCGTGTATTACTAAACGTCAAACGAAACGATGAACGTATTATGCTGAAGTTAAAATATTTTTAAAAAGTTTGGAAAAGGAAAAGTAGTATAATTTGAACATCCTCTAATGATAAGTATGGAAACCGTGGGTTGGTGTTTCGATACTTTTATTCGAACAACAGTAATGAACAAACAATCTCCTTGAACGACAATCGCTGAAACTGAACAACTCAGGTTCCATCGTGAATTTCTAACTAACGTAATTCATATAAAAGAAAGCACTGTACGCGTGACTTTTAATTCTGCTGGGAATGATACTGCCTACCGATCTTCTTTTCGCGGAATCGAATCCATTAACGTCTCTCGATCCCCATCAACCCTTAAAAAACTATTTTCACCGCAAGAACCACGCGCATGATATACTCTTTCCATCGCGTACCCCGACTCACGTCAGCTTTCGGAAGAAACAGATGCCCGAACGAAAGCGAGCGAGTGGCTAATTGACTAACGAGGCGTTCGCGGCTCGTACACGTCGTCCATCAGCCGTCACACAGGAAATATCGAGAAGTTAGCTAGAGAAAAAGTAAAGAACGAGCGAAGGATCCTACATACCCTGCCGACAGAAGGTTTGGAAGCATTAGTGAACCGGCGAGAAGATTCGAAAGGTAGAGTCATCGGATGATAGAACTTCTTTCCAATCGTTCAGTGGCATATTTTTTTTACTCTTCGACCTTTACGTCCTTTTTGCTTCATATGGGTTTTAACGACGCGATGGTTTCTTTGGACTGCAGGATTTGAAACGGTATCCGCAGTACCTGCGTAATAACATATTACGTCATTATTAGTAATAATGATGCATTGACTATTAGGTCGTCCCACGAGTAATCCCGTTTTTCAACTTCAAGCTCGTGTGCATAATATTAGTACATACAATTATTTCTATTTGTCTATGGAACGATCGCTGTTTTGTAACTCCTTTTTCTGCCCCTCGGGCAATCGTCGCATACGCAATGACAAAATCTTTGGCTGTATTCCATTTAGAAATTCATTCCGTACTGCTTGTTACATTTGTTCATCGAATTTCGACAATTCCGAATTGGCGCTTATTATTAGAGACAACTGCGTAATACGTTAACGAAGAAAAAGAGGATCGTTCTAAGAAGGAAGGACCGACTCGGTATCGAACCGCTGAGCAAATCTGGTCCTGTTGGTTTTAATGTAATCGAGCCAGGCGTCCTTTATCATCGCGAGAAAAAATGGCCATTTAATCACAGCGTTTCCCGACATGGGGTCCATGTGGCACCCCTCCGCCACGAGAATCATTCTGATATTAATGGCGGATGGTTTGACCGCGTAATATGAGGAATCGTTGGCACACGCGTATAATATCACTCGGCTGTGCCAGGCCGCCAGAGGTACACGCATGTTACACGCTCGAGCATGACAAATTAATCGTCTACTTGACCGACCCTGCTCGACGATGGCATCGGCTTCTACAGCATCGCTCAGGGTTCAGATCTACCAGAAAATCTGAGATTTCGCTTCGATTTCCAGATAGAGTTCGGTGTCCGGGCGTGGAAATTTGTGTCCACCGAAAATTTTTGTGCATGGTGTATCGCTGCGTAAATTTAGCCGATATATTGAATTATAAAGTTGCAGTTGTTAAGTCTCTTACAAAAATAACGTTGCTAATTTTGTATAAGAGATATATTCAAAGTACTGTTTGGGCGGAAATTTTTGAAAGCCACTTGTATGTTAAAGTGCATTCCACTTGTGCCGTGGTATCGGTAGAAATAGACTTTATATAATGCTTGGCTGACAAATCTCTTAGACATGAAATGTTTCGAAGAAATTATTGATTAATTATTACTCTGTCTACGGTATAATTAAATGCAAATCCATACTGAACCACACAGACCATATATTATCAATGCAATACGAGCAGTAAATATCGATCACCTAACAACGAGGCTGCTGTAAGAATTAAATTTTAGTGCGAAGATCAGCCTTAACAAGTCCTGTATCGAACAGAGTCCTTGACACCCGATGACGCAAAAATTTCTGCGACCGTTCTGCTATCTTTACTCCACCCTGTAAGTGTTAATCCCGACGTATGGAAACGGGACACCACGATTGAGCAGCGCTGTAGACAGAAAAGATCACGACCACGCCAGCCCGTTACAGAGTCTGCGATTATCGAGGAGGAGTGGCCCGAGTCGACCTCTTTGGAAACGCGAGTTTCTCGGTGTCCTCCCCGTCGTCACGATGCATGCATCCGAGGTATGCCGTGGATGTCACGGGGACTGGGCCGCGGCAGGTCTCGCGGAAGGTTAATTTCACCACGATAAGATCGTACGAGCGGATTACGCGGCGGAACACGCTCGAACACCTGTAACGAACGTGATTTTCTTGCGAACGTTTCGTCGAACGGTTCGCGTCCGGTTTTTCCCCGTGTCCGGCCGTTCGCTACGCCTGTTTCTCGATATCTACGCGAGCATTAAGGCTGATTTGCACCGTCCTTCCAAGGGGAGACATGTCGCGATAAAACTCTGCCGACACGTCTTACAAAAGTACGAAGAAGAATTCTAGTATCGCAACAGCTAAACAAACTAAGTCGAACACAGCGCAACTTTGTGAACTCTGGAACTATGTATTTATTTAATACCCAAGATATTAATTTGCAATCTCGATAAACGTTCGTTCTTTTTCAGCGTACGATCTCTAACGACCATTTTCTGTGTATCGATCTGCAATCTTGCCCGTTCAGTATCTGTGTCCCGATCCGTTTGTTAAATAAATAACCTATTCTTCTGTTACGAAGTGCCTGTAGAAAAGGAGCAGCAGGATCTGGATGATTCTTTTTGGACACGCCGCGAGATTTCAGGTCGAAAAACCGCGGCTAATGTCTGAGGTATGGTCGATCGGTCTAGGAATACCTGAGCACTTGGCTTGGCTCTCTTATCGGTCACATCTTGATTAGGGAACGCAATGGACCGTGTGATACTGTTTAATGAGCAATGGAAATGCGTGACGATATGCGAATCGTGAGAGACTTAAATTTTTAATCGCAGAATTTCCACGCCGACGGTTTCAATCGACCCCAGCCTGGTTTCAAATTAATTTACCCCGAAATATATTAAAATCAATGAAACCATAAAGTTTCAAAGAAACAAGATTCTGCACACCGAATAAAAGATTCCCTGCGATATTCATACAAAACAGGAATTAATTTTAATCAAAATCGATTTGTACCTTTTCGCCGAACAAACTATCGACAGTTACACGTCAGTTCACAAGTGCAGCGTTTTGAAAGTCAGGTGACCAGCAGTTACGAGCCAAGGGTGGCGCTAGTTGGAAAATCCGACCACCCGCGGTCGACTAGTGTGGGCGTTGCGCCGACGCTTGACAGAGCGCGAATAAAATAGTGTGGGAGAGCGGGTGCTCCTCGAGAATCGTCGGCCCGCACGAAAGAAACACTTTCTCCGCTCGCTGGCCGATCCTGAGGACACCGTTCGACCTAGTTCACTGGCCACGTCCACCGTTCTCCTTCCGTCGCTTTTCATCCTCCGTTCCTGTGTACATGTAACGGCCTATTCACGTTACTCCAAGTAAATCATGTTACCTTAAGTGTTGCGGTTACGAAATCACGGCCGTTGGACGTTTCGGAATTGACAATGGAATTTATGACTGAAAGAATTGTACCGCATCCTTTCCAAGTTATTTATCTTGCGTTTCCTTGTGAAAGGCTTGTGCCCCGTTCGCCTATATTACGGATCACTTGTTTTGCGATAATCTTCATTTAGTGTAATTCACTGTTCCATAAGACTGTTTCACATGAAACTAACTGTTACCCTCAACTATTCAGTCAAGTACTTCGTTTAGTTATTGATGGAAACGGTGTGATGCTTTGGATCGATTCGATTTATGGGTTGCTTATTTTTGCTTTTTTAAGTAACATGTAATACTGAGTAAATGTGTTACATTCGATGGAAGTATATCTATGTAGCCCATACTATGTACACTTAAACAACAATTTGTCTCTTCAGAATAGTCCTAATCGCTGTAACAATAGCCATGCACGAAATGGCAGGGAAGCCACTAGGAATAAAGTCTCCAGGCTGACGTCGAGCGTTCGCCAGGAAAAGTACTCACAAAACCATTCTATCCCCACTGACATCGGTTTTAATTGCTTTTGAGGAACGCTAGTTTTACGCACGCTGTACATAAGCTCGTAGCGAAAGGCCTCGATGTTCCTCGATGTCCTTTTGTCCGCACGGATCGCTGCTCGGGGCAGGCGAGCTGAAAGTGCCAACGATTAATAACCCGATACGCACACACCGTGGATCTCTCGTGCTCGCCATTAGTCGTGGCCGTGCTCTTATCTCGCCACGGTCTCCCCGCGGCTACGGTCACGATTTCGGAGACATCGACGCGCAACCGACCGTGTAATTTACTGCGAATCAACGTCAATTTAGCGATACCCAGCTGGATCATCGCCGCGCACCCTTATCTGTTCTATGCTCGACCAGGTACACAGTTCAGGTGGAGAGCGAGGCGAAGAGAGCTGGTACCATGATGATTTGTAGAGAGTATCAACTTGCCGGGCCAATTTTTTTTAAATCAATGTAGATGATTTGGGAGGGCGATTTTGTAAATCGTGGGTTTTCTTAATGCGTAATGGTAGATATTTTTATTGTATAATAATAATTATATAATTATTGCAATATTACATTGACGCTGAGTACACTGGGTATTATTTATGTGGTTCAAGAATTTTGTTTTATTAGGCTTCAATGGTGAGTTAATTTATGGGTTACTAGAAGGTAGAATTAAATGACAGCATAAGAGGAAGTCATCGGGCCGGACTGGGTGGCTTTTCTCCAGGACGATGGAAGGAAAGAGCTGGTTTATAGTTCAATAAAATGCGTAGATATTATGAGGAGGAATGAGAAAAGGTTGCTGCGTAAAGATAGCTTATTTGAATTCTATGACACACCTACGAAATACAGAAAACAAATTGCACTTGTGCTAACTTAGCAATTAGTATCATAGAGAGTCAAACTAAATTTGAAAGTTCACATTTCGTAGAATTTTAGTTTCTTCTCTCGATTTATGTAATTCAAAGAAGATACAAGCGAGTATGGTTAATATTGTTATCATCGGCGATAATAATTTATCACCATTACATTATTATCATAGCGTTGTTAAAGCTCTCCACGCTATCTCCGTTATTACCTCACAAAATCCTTAATTCTTGCCCGCCTTATATCTATCTCCACTCGCGTATACCTAATATACCTAATCGTTACTTTATTCCAAATGCACTATTCTTATCCGCCATTTCGTTAATCTACGTTACACCGTTCTCTTTACAGTTTTGCACACATTCTGTAGCTCCGTTTTATCTGTACCCTCGTGTCTGCAACTGTTCCACCGCTTCATCCTTCGCATTCAACTTATCACCACCAATAGGCACTACTTCTTTTACTATGCGCAGTAAAAAGTCCGTTAACCGCCCTTACATGCGGCGCTAACGCCACCGCCCCAGCATTGAAATATTCTCGTACCGCAGCACATCGACGAAATTGCCACTTTTCCTTCACAGGTAACACTGTAACAACAGCAACGCTTCCGGGAGCGTCCTCCCGGAGATTGCCGGCAAATACGCGCCGCCGTGGCAGACTTTTATTAAACTTATGTGCACACAGAAGTTTCGGCCGTCCCCTGTCGTAAACATCAAAGCACCGACGATAAGAAGCTCGGGGACACGGTCGAAATCGCGGCGGTTGCGGTGTCCCGCTTGAAATTGTGTCCCGCGGAATGCGGGCTCGTTGCGGACGTCGTAAAATTAAGGACGTTTCGACGTGCAATCGAGAGGAGAACTATCGGATTCTCGCGGTGACTCGTTCACGAGGGAATGCGCCCTGATTGCACGGTACGCCGCGAGTACGGTGGCACAGAGCACTCGCCGATTTTTTCCCAAGTGTTTTTATCGCCGGTTTATCGAGCTGGATGGAGGCATTTCTTCTTCTTCCGCTTAATTGACTCGGATCGCCTTCACTTGGTCAAGTGAAATTGGTCATTGTGGATTTGTTTGTCCGATTGCGAAGAGCGGTGTTTATTTATTACACGCGCCGCGCATTAGCCCTTGTGCAGGTAACCAGAATGTTCAATAAGCTTGAAGCTTACTTATTTCGAAAAGTGTCCAAAGAATGGGATCATTCCTGGGGAAACAAAATTGTGAAACTCGTGCATGGACTAAATAATTTCGATGATCATTCGTGTAAAAGTATAATGGAAATATAGGCAGTGAAAATCGCTATCAAAGAGCTCTATCACATCCCTCCACTAAATCGCGTAGAGCGTACACGTTCGATTATGATCCTTGATCGGACGTCACCTTACGCTCGAAACCGGCTGCAACGGAAATCTGTACGTCAGTCAGATATGTTTGACTTGTTGCAGAGATTATTAAAAGTGATGTGTATTATTATCATGGCGAAACTTATGTAAGTGATTCCAACTGTGTACGTGTACACATTACAACAGTGGCGTAGGAACTCGGACGATATGACATCAAAGAGTACCGGCATTTGAGGGTTAGTCGACGACAGGTATATATATTGGTTACGCCGACTGTATGCAACGAGACTGCCAATTAGATGCAGCCGTGGCTAGAGCACGTACTGTATTCTTCGCGTGGTAGTATAATTGCGTAGATTACCAAAGTGCGTCGACTTCGATCGTACTGCTCGTCTCGAGGATCAGGTTTTGATATCTCGAACGTGGGATTAGGACAGTAAAGTGTTGCACGTTATGGCATTGCTTGGGAAAGGATCGTTTTCGTTACGTAACTGTGGTGAGTAGGCTTGTGCCAGCTTTTGCACTTCGTCTACGTCGTAAACGTGTCGGTCCAACGTTAGATTATGAATGCCTGTTTTTTTCGTGACAGCTCTACAGCGACTTGCGCCCCATTCTGGCAGCACAATGTGAAACGTCCAGGACGTTGTCACACAGAGTGATGAAAATTGCTATTATGATGTGAATCATCGTTCGATGATTTTTATCTCGAATGGAATTACGTAAGGTAGAACCGACGTGTGATCGAGGCGATTTTGGTTAAGTTAGTTAAGGTTGAATAATATAAAATGTACATAGTACCATAGGTACGACACACAGCTCATAGAGTTGGTATAAATGGCAACTGTAAAAGGAGAAATACTACAATAGGGCATATAATCAATACGTTTTGACAATTTCACGCAAATTATACCCTTGCTGAAGTGTGTGGAAAATATGAATCTGCTTTCGCAAGAATTATTTAGCAATAAACTCAAGTAAGTGAATTAACGAACCACCAACCTTAATAGTCCGTTACGAAATGCACAACTGTGTCACTTTGAGAGACACGCAAACGCGTCGCCATTTTGATCGATGCGTTACCGTGGTCGTTGTCGTCGAAACGATTTCTCGCCCTCGATTCCAGTTGAGACCGCTATTAATAAGCTACTAATGGAATCCCGACTTATGTGGGCGAACCGATAAATTATCTCCGCAAAAGCGAACACGGAACTGTCGTCACGACAGAGAGAGAGAGAGAGAGAGAGAGAGCAACGTTTTCAAGCTAGACACAGATTGTCGACACTTCGTGCCAGCAGTCCGGAGTTTCGTGAAATACCCTAGATTTAGTCGCATGGGTGCACGGAGATAGCTACACAGCGCAGCTATCTCCCGGCAGAGGGTATCCTGTTGATAGATCCCATTCGAAACGAATCTTCTGTAACCTTTGTCGCGAAAAGTGTTGACACAGAAAGGTCTTCTTTGGCGCAGGGTTCAGACGCAATTGATGCGTGCACGTCCAGTGACGATTTTCAGTGGAGCACGGTGGTAGGCAAGTGAGTCATTGATTTGAATTCCCATAGGAAAGTACGCTGCATATTTTATTGCATGCGTGAAACGTACGATGCTTGAGAAGTAGGTGATCAAGTTATAGAAACGTGTTTCCTTAATCGCAGTGTCCGAAGTTTTGTTCGCGAATTCTGGTTTGATGGATGTGTACTTTTGTATACATATGCATGCTGCGTATATACTGATTTTTTATTTCTATGGTGAATGTTGATTCTCTGTTCTTGGAAACTCTAATTACGTATACATTCATAAGGTTGTAACAGTGATACATAGATGTTCCATAGAAGTATAATATTATAGTGTTTAAAAAATACACCGTTAAACATCGCATGGACGTAACCGAAGACGCATAACATTCACAGCTGACAAATCCAATTACGGTTCAGCCACGCTATGAAATCAAGCGCCGCTTGTAATTGTCATAATAAGAACGATATTGTTGCTACGCGTCAATTACCATGGAACACGCATAACGCGATGTGTAATCGGTTGCTGTCATGCAACGTCGATGATACACGTAACGCGTCAGCTACCCTCATTTCAGATTTCACGATTTCCGGTTTTACACCGGTCTATTTCGTTCTAGTTAGATTCACGCGAGAAGAATAGCATATGTATGTGTATCGACAGTGGTGGATGGGTCAATCGGTAACAATAGGTGTTTGGTAATTTGAAGATTTTGACAGATATGTGTTTAATTGGAAAAGTTTATTCATGGTACATTTGCCTGATGCTGATTTATCGTCGGGTATTAGTTTCTGATATTATAAAATTGAAGCAGTGTCGCCGAATCGACTGACTAGAGCCGCAAGATACCAAAGATCCCGAAAATAAAATGGAAATAAATAAATATAAATGAGAAATAAAAAGCCCTTGGTATTCGTTCACTGCCACGGGTTAAAGACACCAAGGTTCATCGCATATCGAGCGCAGATCAACGATATCCAGTCTTAATCTCCAGTAGGAATCCGTGGAACGTTATTATCCGCGTGCAACTTATTAACGTCGGATTCGATCGACTCGGCCAGGGTTCGTAAATCGACGGGACGCACAGTCCCGCGAGCTACCATACACCTTAATGTTTGTTTCGTGCTGGCGTATAACTCGTAAGATTACCGTATATCCGCGCTTTATTAAGATAGCGCAGTAACACGACTATGGGGGCGCCCATGGTGTCGGCTTAGATGCCGCGAGTCTAGGGAATTTTACAATCGTGGATTGTACGAGGCGTATGGCGTAAACGCATAATTTGCTTCGAGAATCGTCTTCCGGTATAGTTGCGTGTGAAAGCTTGCCTCATTATTACAGCCCTTTGCGGTGGTGAAGTATTATCTCAAAAGACCAGTGTCTACTTGTAATAAAAAAAAAAACACAAACGAATACGCATGTACCATATCTACACAATTAATAGAATCGAGCATTTGTGTGGTCGAAAATGTTGTAAGAGGGTAATCGTATGAATAGTTTAATCGTTCCTGTAACGATCAAGCAGTCCCCGATTACCGTAACATGTTTACCACCCCAGATTACTCTACATGAGGCATTTGTTCCTGGAACACGCAGCGGCTACTGCCATCGTTACACTGAACCGGGTGAACGCAATAATGTCACGATGGTCGCATGGACCAACCTCGACGTATAATATCGCCGAATTCCAGCCAAAGTGCTTTTCAATCGACGAACTCGATCACCTTGAACCCATCTCCCCTGATCGACTCAACCCATAAGGGATACCAGGCTAACGAAGACGAGTCGGAAGTTGACCCCGGCAAAAGCGTATCGGCGATCACTCACCGGACGGCGCGGCGCTAGTATCGCGGCGGCGCATCGAGAACGGCAGATTAATAGGGAATAAGCGAAGATCCAGCCGCACTCGAGTTTGTAATCACGGAATCATCTCCGTCGGTCGACCACCCTCGAGATTTCTGCACGCAAGGCGAACGGAGGCCTCGAGGCTGCCGCGTAAATCCGCGTCGGGTAAAACCGAGATACAATTAGGATTTGCCGGCGAAAAAGAAGGGAAGCTGGCTCGTTTCGCCGACCGTCCATGCTCGTCGTGGTCTTATATCTGATCGCACGGAACTATTGGAAAGAATGAGGTGGACGGGACATTTTACGACTGGGGACTTTGAATCGAGTGGACCCCCTTGGTAAAAGTCTCGTTCACGCGCCGTTCTGGGTGAACTGGCTGGTTTGCTCGATCGATTTCCTGTCGATGGCGGTTTAAATGGCGGCCGCGGTGATTTCTGAGACTCCTGGTTTTCTGGTGATTACGGGTCTGGTTTGCGTGGCCTTTGTGCCTAGATGGCACTTCGATTTGATTCTTATTGCACAGGAATTTTGCGTCTATGCGATAATTTGTTATATAAATAACAGTCACCTTTTAAGGAATTAGATTGGTAGGTTTGTTTGCACTGGATAGCTTGCTGAAAATGAAGATTAGAAATTGTTGAAACGGAAATCTGTACATTATTTCTAATTATTGGGTGTATATTTATGACAATATTCAGTATTATATGATAGTCTAACAAATATTTAATCGCCAAGCATCGCATTGTACTTCTGAAAATAAGTATCACACGCCTCCCCTACGCTTGTATTTAGAAAAATCTGCAGCTATTATACAGAATGAAAGAAAATATGTGCGCTGTATAATTCGTTTACAGGAATAAAGACATCAGTAGGAGGGGCAGAAGCCGGCAGGACTTCTGCACTCCCCCAATATTATAAATGCAGGCACGCACACGATAAAGCAAAAACAGTGTTTTGACATCACAGATATGGTGGTGTCATGGCAGGAAGCCACATAGTTCCGTTGATTCGTTGATACTGCTTGTGACTCACGGGCAGCGATGAATTCGTGGAATCGCCGACAGAAGTACGAACGGCTGTCCCTTCAGGGAGATCCCAGAGCAGGATGCCAACGTGCCGCGATACAGATCCACGAAATCCTGATCTCTCGCTACACGTGTGTCACAAATACGGGCGGCAGGATTAAATTAATTACACTAGGAAGCGGAAGGTCCTTGGTTAATTGGTAGCCCGATTGTTTCGCCAGACTGATTAAGTTTTACGATAAGAGATCACTGATTTGGAATAGGAACTGCAATCCAAAATTATCTTGAGCGTTTCTCGATGTCTCTTTTACTTTTTTGCATTTCATACTTCTTTCTTACTTCTCTATGGTCCATTAGATTAGTCATCAACTAATTAATATAAAGTTACAATAATGAAAACGTCACATTTAAATTTATGGTTATTATTTCAATACGAAAGGTCTACGTAATAAAGTTGCACTAATCTAAAACTAGGATTAGGTCGCACAGTCCAGGACACAATGGAAGGGTTTGACCTGAAATATGTACACAAAAGTCGTGCACTGACATTCAGTAGAAGACGATAAGCAGAGGAAAATCGAGAGACGGGTCTGCAATTAGTTCAAATCTTCGACGCTCTCAAAGATATCAGGTATCTCGTTCTTATTATAAATCTCGTGCAGCGAAACGTATACCGGACACAACCAATCTCAATCTGTCGACTGTACGTTCCCGTAACTGTTCCAATCGTATTTTTCCACGTCCAACCGGCCATTCTAACAAGCCACTGGATTCAGAAATGAATCACCAGGCGGTCCGCGAAGGTAGATTACGCGTGCGGAGCTATTTTCACGATGAAAACGGGCTAGCATCTTAACGACGCCGAGAAGATATCACGGGAGAGACAGCGACCGAGGGGAAGAAAGAGAGAAAGGAGGCGATCGGTAGAATTCCAGCTCGGTTGCTTCGTGCCCGTTGCTCGTTACTCTCTCCCCCGTTAACTGGCCCCCGTGTAACCGCGCCTAAATCTTGTAAACGCGATCGTTATAGCTACGAGCCGATATTACCGATCGCCGCGATCCTCAAGTGCTACCGGTTCGTTCTGCATCGGCGCGTTCCGCGGGAAAGCTCTATTTTCAGAATCAGCTACTTTTCTTTTTTGCCCCGGCTGCCTCTCGATCTCCTCCCCCCCCCCTTAGCGCGTCGTACTTTTTATTTATTATTTACCGCAGTCCATTTCAGTGTTCTAGCGGCATAATGGCTGCTCCCGATGTCCTGTCCCCCTTTTTTCTGTGTCATTCTTTTTTTAATTTTCTATGGTCCACTTAGGTGCTCCGAGTATACTAGCACTTGATTCTCAGATATTCATAATGACTCTCTTCTTCGCAATTTTTTGGTCACAATCATATTGGTACGGTATAGAAATCACGAGGCCCGAGATGACGCTGGTACACCAGCAACAGTGAAATGAAGGAAGGGAAAAAGATTGGTATAGGCATTACCCGTGGCCGGTTAATGCCAACGACAAGTATTATTCAGCGTAGGAAAAATCAAACTGGTTATACTTTTACTCTATTACTTTGGTACACGCTTTCTGAAACGATCACTATTATTTTACGGTCTATTCTTCCTTCCTGGTCCTTACACAATAGAATCCATAACGGGAGATAGAAGCTCCACCCTTGATGTCCTCGCTAAATGTTACTGCTTTCAATATTATCTACGCCTGAACAGCCATGTAACATGAACACGATGCAGGAAGTAGAAATCCGAAGGATATGAAGTATTTACTGGCATAGTCATCCTCTGCGCACTCGGCGAGAGGAATAAAGCACTAGTCATAAATCCGGTCGTATACCAAATATATGTGTAGTCAAAGTTTTTGGACAAGGTATTTGAAGAAAGTGTTGAACTATGAAGAATTACCTTGCATCACTGAAATGAATCTCTAAAAATCGTCGATCCCCAGAATTGCATTTACAATATTTATCCAATCGTACATTCACGTCATTACCATGGCGCAGCAACAATAATTTTATTTATTTGGCGATCTCGGGGCTATCCCTTTGCCACAAACAAAATATTGTTTTCAGTTGAACGTAATTGAAAATACTCATACGTAAGCATTTCAATACTGTGTCACGAGCCACTGTCTGTGCACGCACGCCCATTTCTACTTAAACGCTAACGCCGCTTCGTTTCCTTTACTCTCCCTCTACTCCCTCCCAGCATAATCTCAACACTCTCTCCTTCCTCTATCCACAATGGACCGCAGATCAGCGTGAACAATGACAACGTTCAGCGCTCAGTTCTCCTGCGAGAACGTGTATAGCTGACGGGACCGATACATCGTCGAAAGCCAATCGACTGTCGAGCGACGCACCACAAATATTTCACTTATTAATAATAACTCGTGACAATTATGAATCGACAAAGAGATCTAGCCCCGCTCAAAAACATACAACGTTAACTTAGGAAACAGTTATTATTGAGAACTTAAACTGAACACTTAATAAGCTATGTACATAGCGCTAAACCGAGCGCTGAATTAAACACCGAAATGTTTCATTCACCGCTGTCCAGTGCTCTGCACACGCTCACAGATGCCATCCGCGTGTCGAGTCTGAGCATGCCCATAGACAGTTTACGAAGTCCTGCAAGCTATTCAGAAGGCGGCCCATAGCCCTTTGTCCTCCATAGAAATGCAACGCTTGCCGGATCCACGAGCCATCCTCGGACACCCTTCAGATTTACGATCACAGCTTGTCGGTTCTAGCGAGTATACACTCGCGTAGGTCGCCGCTCTTCTCGACCGATGACGTGTTCAGCGCGTTTCGCGGAATGCCACGAGCAGCCCTCATTGTAACGGAGCTAGGCCCGCGGGCCACTCTCGTCAGAACGCGGCGCTGCGCTGTGCGAGCGGACGCGAGGGCGCGAGCGGTGCACCGCGTGGGCGTTTGGCTCGGGCAGGTGGATACCTGGCCCGCGGCGCTAACGTACGATCGGCCGCACACGACCGAGCCGGGACTGATTGTGAGCACCTTTTTGGTTGGCCGTGTGCGGCTGTATCTCGTGGTTGGCATTGTTCGAGATACGGTAACTCACAACTTTGTTCACGTGTGGCTGTTGTAACGAACTTGTGAAAAGATCGAATGACGTTTAGTGTGAGAGATAGGTACAAATAGCTTCGATCGTCGTAGCTTTTTTCCAAGTTCGCCTGTAGGTGATGTTTGCTGCTTCCGAATTTATTCGATGTGACAGGAGGTGCTATTGCGAAACTGTACCACTTTCTTCGTATAAGATATGTTTCGTGGCACTGTCAGTATATGGAGGGTTCAGAAGGAAATCGGAAGTTTTAACAATAAAGAGGTTTTTGAACTGCGTAACTCATGTGCAGGGAAAGTTGGTCTTACATTGATTGGCTTTTGAGCCCTCTGTATGTATGAAATGTATTGCATGTTTTCGTCTTCTGTTGTAGGAGAAAATCTGTTATAGAAGCGTTTTGCAATTATACTCATTCCTTTTTGCAATACACGTAATGACTTACAATTTTATTATTACTGTCACAATTTTTCCCAATGAATTCTTTCCTGAAACAAATACTTTGTTGTGGCGATACTTAATTGTTATGTCGTGTAAAGAGATATGCAATAATTCAACGCAGATGTGAAAATTGTTGGACTCACTGGACAGTTCAAATATTTGTACGTATTTATAGATATGTTTCATATTTAATTATCCGTTATCACAAATCTTCTTCCTCCTCTGTTTTCTTTCATGTGGCCCGAGAGATCAAATATCTAAAGATAGAATTCCGACGAAAGAAATCGGACGTCGGTAAACACAGAGAGCCTGAAGATTTCTTCACAGCTTATCGCAGATCGAACTCATGCAGTTTGAAGATACTTCTCCACCGTACTATTCTGACGAAGTGACTCCTGAAAGGGTTAAAATTTCCCTGACGAATAGGACAAGGCGGTACACAGTTGGTCTCTGAACTCAAGCTTTTGTTTGCGTTCGTCGTGGTCAGGAGCTTGGAAGCAAGCATGTGCGGTGATTGCCGTAACCATCGGGCACGCCTGCCTGAGTGCTCGGCTGGCCAGGCCACTCGTTCGCCTCTCTCCTCTTTTTCTCTCCTATCTCGCCCGTTCTTTCTCTCTCTCTCTCTCTCGCTCTGCTCCCGCTATCTCGTGCACGCCAGTGCACCGAATGCACTTTGCTGCACCGCCAACTCTGCCAATGTATCACCTATCTACCTGCGACCGTACGCAACTGCTCCCCTCTCAACCCTTTTTCTTCCTCTTCTTCCTCTTCTTCTTCTTCTTCTTCTCCATCGTCTGGCGCAGCTTCGTCTTCCGTCCGTTTCCTCCTGGTGAACTGCTGTTGTGCACCTCACGGATTGTTTTGCTCTCGTTCCCGGAGTAGCTACTCTACCTGGTCACTGAGATTTCCTAGCTTCTCTTTTCTCTTCTTGGATGATATGATGGTTTCTTCCATCTGCTTCCTTATTGGCTATCTTTCTGGATTTAATACGATTCTGATAGAAGTCTGATCCGGCGTTCACTTTGCCCCGGTGTATATCTGAAGAGTCAGGTCTTCGCCCAGCACTTGCAACTGAAAAATTCTGCCGAGTACTATTGGGTGATTCTTTTTGTATGCGCCCGATACCGTTTCAATTCCGCTCCTCCTTCCTCAAAATTTCACTCGTTTCTCCAACCCGCTCGCTCCCGTTGCTCTGTCTATGATTTCCTCTCCCTTTCCCTCTCTATGTAACGCAACATCTCCCAGGCTGTCCCCTTTCCACTCACCGCGACCATCCCTGTCTCGCCGCTTTACCCTCTCCAAGTCAATGCAACTCCGGATCCGACCACGTTCTTCCAACGCGCTTATCTATAAGCAGAACCAGGTGACTCACTCGGTGAGTGGTACGAGCACTTGTCGCGGGCAAACGCGACGCGGATGCCGATTCCTCGGGACCGATTCCGTGCTGGAAAGGTTCTCGGCCGTATGTCGCCTGTGCAACAGTTGCGTAAGACGATTTTACGAGCGTGGCAGGCGTACCTGCACGCAGGTGGACATGGACACGCTCAAGCGCGCGTGCGACCCCTCCTGCCGTGAGAATTCTGTTGGGCTTTGTTGACGAGTAATGTTGAAATTTTCAGGTGGAAACAGTAGACATTTTTAATATTGTTGTAATTGTCTGTTCGATATGGGAAATCTGATTAACTGCATAGCGATGGTGGTTGTGTTTCAGTGTTCTGGGCAGAAACAGCATTATTATTATTACTTTAATTAATTTATGAGATTTTAACAAGTTATCAGTACCAAGCTTGCATTTCACTGTTTCAGTAGGGAATGGTAGTCATTTTTATCATTATTATTTTCTTCAGTGTAGGAAACATTATTAAACTCTTCGGGGATAAAATTCGGGGATTTCAATTCAATTTTTTAAATATAATATAGTTCCAGGAAATGGTTAATCTATCTGTTAACCGCAGTGGTTTCCATTCAGGTACTTCTTTAATGAACGAAATTGAACTATTATGCTTGTACTTTTGCAAATTTAAATTCGACGATATATTTTCATAATGAATGTAAATATGCATGAAAAATATAAAGAATTTATAATATCCGTTCATAGAAATTCGACATTAGTTTCTCGCTAACCACATATAACAGCGCGCTGCAGCGTAGCGATTTTCGTTCAGCTGGACGTCTGACTAGTCAATGCATCTTCTACTGACGACGTACAGTGGGCGCGACAGAATCGTTCCACGCTACTTAAATGAACACCACCGGTAAGTTAATGCTCTTCGACTGTTCGTGCATGGATCCATTTGACCCTTCATTTTTTAGGAGCCTTACAAATAAAGCAGAATAAAATTTGAACTTCATATAAACAAATTGTAAATTGCAATGCGGGCCACGATTTCATATCTATATGTATACAATGTTATTTATTTATATTAAAATGACGTATCGTTTGCCTGTGAAACAAGACACGAAAAAAATGAATATCGACTTGTTGCCTTTTTTTAAATTTTAACAATTATTAATTGCATAACCGTTCTCGATACACTTGTCGTGAGCTGACAGTTGTGTAAAATCAATTTGACGGAAAAACCTGTTGCATTTGAAATACGAAATTGATTCGACAAACTGTTAGTTTAACGTCAATCTAAATTTTCTTTTCCTTTTCTGAAGTTCGTAACGTTCTGGTAGTTATGGTCTGTGAGAGGTTGTAACGTGAACTGAATGAAATATAACTGACCTGTGCACATAGGTTGAAGTGTTCTCTATGGAGAATTTATTGGATTTGAAGAATGTAGAAAGCGGTAATAGGAATAGGTGCACGCTGAATAGCACGTTCGAACGTGTTACGTGGGGAAACCTTATACCTTGGTGTATAAGTGACAAGTCAGAAATAATTGATTTATGCTGGATCAGGTGTGAAGGTGGATAGAGATTTTTCACTTGCATAGAAACAGCGTCGAGTGGACGGTGAATAATTTTTGGTAATAAACTATTGATCGTTAAGAAATTAGTCTTGATCCATCTCCTTCGAATGAAATGTTCAAAATTCTCGGGCCACAAATAATAATAAGTATAGAAAAGACAAATAATAATACCGAATAAAATAATTGAATCAATAAATATTTTGTTATGCCTGCATATTTTAATCTGTACAAAGTTATTGCTATTTCGGAAATTAAGGGTACTATTATTGTCCATGAAATATGGTACCATAATATCGATGGATACAGTAGAATAAGGTAATGGGAAAACCTCCGTAATAAAATATTGAAAATGCGTGTATATTACTAAGGACAACTTATTATAGGAGTTAAGTGCAGATTATATATAACATTGCAGATAATTTATAGCACATATAGAGTGGCGATTACACATAGCATTCGGGATAATTTATAACGAACATACATTATAGGAATGGCAAACAAGTAGAGGAGCACGCGCAAAAAGTAAATGAATAGTTTTTTTTCGCAGAATATCGTTTCTCCGTGCTATCTACTGTCCATGGTATAATCATTTCGACTCAACATCTCTATAACAACCAATGTTAAATATTGATCACCTTTTAATAAGTCCTTAAAATGTCTAACCAGTAACTAGCCATATGTTCTTGTGTTTATGGTGTAATAAAAAATTGAATAGTAAAATAGACGATCAGAAAGATCAGTATAACATTGCGGCATGAGGATACAAAATTGTGAATCGATATGATAAAACCTAACAAGTATATCGCAAAATATGTAGAAAGAACGATGAAAAGAAGGACATGAAAAAGGAAAGCAATTCACTTCCTCTCAAATGAAATTTCACAATAATCGATAACCCCGATTCGAGGAATAAAAGTCAAAGACAATCCACTATCAATTTCCAATAAACCATACGTATTAACCTCCAAGCAAGAAACGTACTGAAGTATCACTATAACAGCGAGTTCTTACGATAATCGATAACTCTCTCGAATTTACTTTATCCATGCCTCCCATTGTGAGCGACTCGGGTAAATGGTGTAAAGAAATTTACGAGCGACATTTTTCGCGGCTCTTGTGATAACCGGCCACGAAGTCCCAGCCCCGTCAGATTATATTCCTCGGCGCTGATATTTCCTCTCGTGTACGCTCGCGTATTCCGCGTGGGAGTGCGAGATCGGATCTCGTTCAATTTTGTCGAGAGAGTTAATGGCCAACACGACGCGTCACGTAACGGCACGGTTTTCGCTATTCTTCTTTTCCTTTTTCTCGTTGCGGCACATTTAACCCTTTGTCTCGCACCTTTTTTATATTATTAAACACCGCCCAGTGGACCAGGCGCTGAGTTAATTGAAAGATACATACATAGGGAACGTACAAGAAATGTGAATAATCAAGATCAAGAAATTATAATTTCATTTATCGTCTGATAAAAAGAAAACAAATTCCTGTCGATATTCTCCTCCTTTATCTATTTTCTTGGAAAATCATCCGTAATAATATTTGCACAAGCAACCACTGTCTATTTGTAATAAATATTTGTAGTTGTACACGTGACGATTGGTTCGTTTCAAAATTCCGGAAAAAAAAGAAAAAAACAGATAGTTTCAGATAATCGAAATTAAATTGGAATCTCGGCCAGAAAACCACCAATAGCTCATGTCTGAACGTATAATATAAATCGGTATTTACCTGTAGAATGGTCTGGCGCGCACGCGAGCACAATAGCGCATTCAAAGCTCGAACGGTCGATTACTCGATTACAGCCACCGATACGGCGCATATACACTCGAATCGATTGAAATTTCCATGGCTTCGAGAACGGGGCTCTTAATGATCCAAGCCATCCACAGGATTTTTTTCTAGATCCGCTATCGTCTGTTCGATGGCCGCGCCTCTGATTTCCTTGTTCGATCATTCGAAAACGGCGGCGAACGGGCGAAGGGACGAATGGTTTAACGCGAAATACTGAATGCTCAGTGGAGAACAATTAATATGGCGGTGAACGTGGGAACCTCTAGGTGAATTGCGATGTCGAGTGTTAATTCGTTTCGGTGGATATAGAATAATGGCGCGGGCTCAGGTGGAACAGTGGATTTTTCTCGCTCCAGGGTAGCGTTACGTGGGGATGGAGTCACTTGGGCAATTTTCTTTCGTTTCATGTATCCTTGGCGGATAATATCGTGCCAGCGGAAAGGTTTCGACGAATACTGCCATAAGCTGCCGGCATTATTTTATTATATGAGATTTACTGATTTCTTTATTGCTTTCAACCGTCACCTTTGTGACAGAAAAATAACCGTGCCATGAAAGATACAATGGCTTCTGCAGTTTTTAATTTCCGTTGCTCCTGGATATTTTAACTGCATTATTATTGTTACTGTTAGTAGCATAAGTTTACGATAAAATACAGCATCATTTCTGGCAACGCCTATTGAAACTAAAACTCACCTTGGCCAGCATTATTTTTTAAATTCCACAATTTCTCCTAATAATTATAATAATATAATTGTACATTTAAATACAGTAATGAAGTTAACGAGTAATCATTTAATTCTGTTAAAAATCAATCAAATTTCGGTAAATAATCATATAAAAATATAATACATAGTGACTACCATAAATAGTAACAATAATAACAGTAAATGAAAAGAAATGTCTTTTCAGTAAAAAAAATCGCTGGAGAAATGTGGCAAACTGATTGACTTCTTAAACTCCACGTACCTATGAATGACTGGCCCGCTATCTTTCAACTCGTTGCAGTGGTTACTCGCCGCAATGTGCAATCGTGCCCATCGAATTAGTCGACTCGTGTCAATATTCAAGCGATATCGAGTCGAAGAAGGCACACGTCACGCTAAAACGCTTCTCTATAATTTAGTACAGCAACGTAACCTTTCGACCCGGTTTCGTGGTTCTGAAAAGACCTCCATTTCGCACGCCGCGCAACCTGTTAATTAGCCAATAATTAATAACGATCCAACGACACGGGCTTAAAGGAAACGGCAAGCCAATGAATGACCCGGGTAAAGTAACTCCGCACACTTTACACATGCATTAAATTAAACGAAACCGCACGATTTTCTTCGCTTTTTATCCACCTGTCTCTACATCCGAATTTTCTAATCGTCGTCCGAGAAGAGAAATCCTGCAAAACCGGGTAACAACGATCGCGTGTACTTCGCGGTTCGTATTGAGCTGTTTAATTGCGGGCATCAATCATCGTACCGTTAATCCGATCTCGAATAAAGCCACCGTGCAGCTTGGACGCATAATGGGAGGATAATTATGTGTTCACCTGTGTCTGTCGTTTGCTTGAATGAAAGTCGATTGGAGCGGTCCGTTCCATCGACAAGTTTGAGAGAAGTACGAATTATTTTCCCGTGATCGGTGGCGGTAAAAAAAATAAGCGAGCTGGAATTAGATTTAATATGACGAGCTTTGGAAATACTGCCATGGCCAATGGACCGATTCAATTAATAAGTTTCATCATTTAGAGCGAGGCCCGGGATTAAATTCAATTATAGAGTTCCATACGGACTTTCCATTCGCCGGCGTTAAAAGTAGAATATCAATTAACTTCGTTCTAAATACAAAAAGTTAATCGAGTGTCGCGTGAGCAGAATTGAAAAAGATGAAAAAAGTGGATTAAATCTTTTTGCCCTATGATCGTCGCGTGTATAAAGGGACAACCACGTCCTCAGCATTAAATCGTAATTGCTACTTGAAACAATCTTAACATTAAGAGGGACTTATCTTTCACTTCGCGGTGCGTTTACAAGTTCTTTGATAAAATACGTGAGGGTCAAGAAAGGGTTAAACTCGGTCCATCCGCCTCCCTAAATCCTTCGTCGTGCAGCGAGCAACGAGATCTCGAGGAACTCCGCAGAAACGATCCATGGAAAGTACCCGGGCGAGTGGAAATCAGCTCTCACGATACAAGCGGAACGATCTTACGCGAGCGTTCACGATTTTACGCCCGCGAGATCGTCGACCACGATGGCAATTAGCCGATAGCGTGGTCCGCTGGATTATAGAACGGCGGAAGATAGAGATAGACGGGGGGGAAACGGGAAAGAAAAGCAGAAAGAGAGGATGATCAATGATAATGATTCGTTCGAACGTGATCGACACGGTCGGCGTATCGGCCACGTGTGCCGCGATTGGAACAGAATAACGAGAAGCTCTCCGTTCTCGCCATCTCGATTCTGTCCTGCGAGCGGACTCCTACGGATGATCTTCCTTTTCGACCTCATCCCTGATCGATAATACGAGGCCCGCGAGGTCGAGCCCGGCTCCGACGATTTGCATGCCGATCGAGCGTATCGAACGTCTCCGGAGATGGCTGCGGAGCACGCACGGGGATCGTGGTTGCGATGAGGATATTTTATGATTCTTGTCCGCGATGCGGTTGCTGAGGGAGATATTGGGCGATCGTGGAAAGTCGCTGGGTCTGCGCACGTAGAGCCCCTTTGGAATGTTTAGCGTTTTGCGTCTTGCGACTTTCTGTGGACTTTGTATGGAAATTTAGAGGTACCGTTTTGTTGCGTAGATAATAGCGGGGAATACTTATGCAATTTTAGAATACACGCGCAGTCGAACTTCTGTAACTCGAAAACCTCTAGGACAAAAGAGAGGTGCATGCAAATATACGTATTACAAATTTGATTTATTATACTTAAGTATTATACGCTGCGCGTGTGTGAATCTGTAAACAAAATTGCAAAGGAGAGGAGGGTAAGGTGCCAGCGATTCTACTGTCATTTGTTCTAAGGTTGTTCGTTATAGAGTACTACTTCACTGGCGGTTTTCGTATATTACGTTTCAGGTTCAAGGTTTTCGTTTATTATAAACGTAGTTGCATTTGCAGATGCACAGTCTATTAGGCAACGTCTATAAGACTTGCTGGCAAAGATATTGATTAACCAAATTGAGTGGGTACGTCCATTCTGGTTATTATAAAACCAAATTGTTCATATCCTTAGCTTAAATGCTCTTTGGTTTTCAGATTGGCGACAGGTTTCGAATTTTCGACAGCTTCTACCACGTTTTCATTACCGGACTTAAAGATCGTTCAACTAAAACCCGCACATTTTTACTCGACGGTAAAATCCTTGATTCTCCGTATTCCTTCGTTCCTGTTACAAGACAAAGTGAAATAATATATTCCTCGACGTTAAACAATATTCAAAATGTTTCCTCGCTTCTACAGACTTCCAAACGATTTTTCTTCTACCCCTCACGCCGTTTCCACTTAACAAAAAGGACAAATTCTCAATTTCTCCCTTTCGTATCGCTTAACAAGTTGCAGCAACAGCTTCGGTTATCCAAGAGGGGTCTCTCAAGATCGTTGAAACTCTTCGAATGCCTCGACGGCGAGGGAGAAAAAATTGGAAATTCATCCGAGACAGAAACTACCAGAAGTGTCTTTATTCAAGTGATACGGGATTCCGCGGTTAAGTCAGTCGTAACGACGACGTCGGCCACTAAACAAGCCGCTCACGGCCGTATCTAATAATCGGTGTCTCCTCGCGAGTTCCACGCGGGCTGAAATATTGTCGTTGCGAGTGCGTTACAGCCGTGCTTGGAGATTATCGGCGTGAGTCAGTCGAGGGAGAACGCGAATATTGCGAAGTAAACCGATTGAGCGTTGTTTATCGGCGTCTGCTTATGAGAGGCGTGTTATTAGGAACGACAAAAGTACGGATGGAGTTTATGAAACAATAAAGTGCTTGATCTGCCGATTTTATTTTCGGTCCCTTTGCGTTCTCTTCCCTCTGGAATGATTAGGGGTACGCTTCTTTTACGATGAATTTATTATGAAATCTATGAGGCTGGTTGGACGGGAAAAATTGCTGTGGAAAAGTGATGACACCTCTTAGCTACGATAACGTAAGAGTTGTTATCAATTATTATCATCGGTGGAAAATTGTTGGCAAAACGGAATGATACAAATTCTGTTTGGCAATATGTAGCGTTAAAATTGATTGTCCTGGACACAATGCGGCTTTCAGCAATCGAGCACTCGAACAAGTGGAAGGCGTGGACGGCGTGGCGGACAGGAGCCGGTTAATCGATTCGTGGCAATCGACTTTCAGCGTTTATCGGCGAGGAAATCGTACCGGTGCCCTAGTCGCGGATCTATCCGCACGTTCGAACGATTTGCTCAGACGGGGACGCGATTCGATCGATCGAGACCGAGTCTAATCGGCGAGGTACGCCGACCGGGCCGCTTAATGAGCGTCCACTGAAATGTCATCGACGCCGGTGAAAGCTGAAATTCCAATTCTTCCGGTGACATTTCACAACCGGCGAACGTTCGCGCGCACTCGCCTAAGGAGATGCGCGAGCGGAGATTTAAAACGGTCGGAAAACATGGGAAAAGATGAGGTTTCTGTACGTCAGAGCGTCTACGATGGAACAGTGTCTCACATACCCAAAATATTAGCCCATAGTATAATTAATTACCTCGTCTTACCGCGAAACGTTAACAAAATTTGAGGCATTACTTCATGGTGAAATTAATCAAAGGAAAAAGGTGGAATTTATCTGCATTAGAATGCCTCAAAGTAGAACAGTACCAAAAGTAATATGTTTGAATGTTTCTTTGAGAACTTTTCGATGTTGAAGAATTTAAAGAATTTAATATCGTTTCTTTCAAATCTAATTCTGATTGTAAAACAATTTTAATCAACGTTGGATTGTGAATGCGTGTTCTTTTGACCCTTGCATTCGCAATGTATATCACAAGTAAGGAGTATTTGGTTAAAGTAAACCAGCCTCGCGTCCTCGAACGACAAATCAAGGGACGACTACTTCGCGCGATAAATTACACTGCTTCGATCCGATCTGGCAAGATGATTTACGTAAATCTCCCGGGTGTCGATCCGATCTAGCCGATCCCGCCACTCGCAAGGGTTAATGCGCAGTCAAGAGATTCGATCGACGGCGCACCATTGAATATCAGTCTGCAGCTCGCGTACCTTTGCACGTTTGGAGAGAAGAATGAATGCGGAATTGGAATATTAATTACTGGTGCTCAAAGTATTCTGCAATTGTATTTCGATAATTGTCAAGAGTCAGAAATGGAACCACTGGGTTTTGAATTTAGTTTTACGATTTTACGTTGTAATGCTTTTAAACAGGAATACTAGAATAGAATTTGCGTGTTACCTGAAATATATTAAATATATTACATATTAAATAGATTTATTATGCTTATTTTATATTAAGTGCCAAATACTTTCAACGTCATGTAGACGATAAATTAAATACTAAACCACCCACAAAAAATATGAATATCTATCTCGCTACACGATGCATTAATGCTAAACAATTGTTCCGCCTGCTCTTTATTTTTTTAATGCAAATTTGCAAACGGGTAAAACGCGAAAGAAAATTACCGGAGGACACGGCAAGAAGACATTGAACCGCCTCTTGTTATAGAAGCGACTACGCCTTTAGTTCATCTTCCCCCGATCTTATTATCCAACGCTTACGGATCGTCCAGTACGCACGATAACCTGTCTGCTTCGTGTCGGTTAATGCGTCGCCAGAAGCGAGTCAGGCTGTCGAGCGCAGTTGCAATAGTAAGTGGAAGAGGTGCTGCAAAAAGGGGTTGATCGTGTGTGGAGGAGATAAAGGGGTGGATAATGGGAAAGGAAGAATGGTATAATAGGAAAATGGAGAAGCAAAGGAAAGATATGCCGAAGGAGGAGGAAGATTGAAGTAAATGCAGAATTGAGGAGGGGTAATGGAGGAAGTTGTTGGATCAGATAAAAGTCCATATGGAAGACTAATCGCGAGGAAGAAAAGTTGGGAAAGGAACGGAAAAAAGAATTCATATATAAAGCAACGAATCCCAAATTTATTATATTCTAATTTTTCATTTCAGACAAATAAATTAAATAGAAACCAACGAAAACAGAAATTATATAATGAAGAACCCAAGGGGAACAAAGTTTCCCCATGAAGAAAGCACGCAAGCTACCAACAAGAAAAAGAAGATTCTGCAAAGGAGCAGCCTAAGAAGACCAGAACGAGACGCCAAAGAAACCAACGCAACCGACTCGAGGAGAGGAAGTCCTAATATTATTATGATTATTAATTTACACTTTCGGGCTGCCCTCCAGAAATACAGGAGAACCCTGGCCCGGGTGGCGTTGCACCGCACACCTGTCCCGAACCTGTCCCGCTTGATTATCTTGCATTATGCAGAATGCGTTTTTTTATCGCGCCGCAACGCCGTAATAAACGGTAACGTGGATCGGGTCGTTTCACTCGCGACGACTGCTTATCGATCCCCCCGTATCATCTCGCCGCGATCCAACGGATCAATCGTTCCTTCGGCGATCCTCTCCTCGTTACGCGTTAAGAGAAATGTATTATTGTTGAGTAACGTGCGCCGGTCCATTTCAATTTGCCCCCAGTTATAATAAAAATGAGGACGATAATTATATCTATCCAGGAAGTAAGGTTGGCAGATCTGGATTGTTCACGACAGCGGTCCGTTTACGACGCGACCGCATGTAGATGCGTCAGCACTTGAAACGAAACGGGACTTTTATGAGCTCCCTGGAATTTAATGTTCGGCGAGAGGGAGAAACGAGCGCGGACAAAGGACACGGAGAATCGGTGTCACGTTGTTTTTTCAAAATACGGTGTTTCTATAGGAATTACATCATTGAACCGGTATATCGTGCATAAGTAATTACTACAAGTTGCAACAACGCGGCTGCACTTTACTTTGGGCAATCGAAAATTCGTAACAAATAGTATTTCACGAGTGAAAGCCGAAAATACAAGTTTCACGTTTGAGACAGCACGTCGGTTCAAAAGTTATGCGCATGTGAAATTTATTGTCTGCAGCGTTGTATTTACTGTGATTTCTAATTAGCCTTGCGTTACAAGTGAAACCGCTTGTCCGTTTAACATATTCAACGCGCTTCTTAAAATACAACGATCTGGTTTCCGCAAACGCTCAACTTCGAGAAATAAGAAGCAGGATAATGAGAACATATCGCACCTTCGATTTCAATCGGATTATGCCACACAGCACGGATACTCAGTTTAATACTCCGCTCATCTACTAATCGACGGCAAAATATTCGAGTTAAAAGTTCCCAAATATCGCCACGTAATGGCGCGAAATCGGCGTCATAACTATAATATTCCTCTCAGAGGGAGCACGGTCCACATTAATTGCGAATCGACCGATGACGTCGACGTATCGGGCAGCGATAAAAAAAAGAAAAGAAAAAGAAAAGAATGAACATCGAGGCAGCGAAACGCGTTGCTGGCGCGGCACGTAGCTTTATCTACCTGTTCCTCTACTCGGCTCGCACGCCCACCTGGGTAAGCGTTGAATTTATCGCGTTATTAATCTGCGAGCCCGAGAGCCGCGCGCGCCTCGCGATCGACGACGACGGATTTACGTGCTATGGACGACGCAGGATGCGCGCACGCTGTTAGAAAAGGCCGTGGGGCAACCCCGTCCTTTGGCTGAGGTCGTGCGATGAAGTTGTCAGGAAAATCGCACGACATGACCCGATCTTCGCGCGTGGACATGGCGATAGGAAGATGAACAGAATGGAAAACGTTTCACAAAGAGTACTACGCTTCACGCGGCGAACTTCTGCCTCTACTTCGTACTTCAAACTCTGTTAGCTGTCAGTAGTATGACAGATGCCCCTATACAAAATCAAAGGGTTGATAAATGCTGGAAAAATTGTCGATCTTTGAACTGCTTTAACGCTAGAAGTACCAAGCAGGTCAAACTGACTTGTTCAAGACTGTTTGGTTTAAAGTTATTAATATATATAGGTATCGTTGCAGCAATTTATAAGAAAGAATGACAATTGTTGTATATCTTCATTAAATGATCATTCAACGACTCTCGTGTTCTTGCGATGCCATCTAAATGGTAGCAAAATGTATCGGTAGTTCTAGTGTTAAGTACGTGGGCGAAAAATCGAACAACAGTTTACCTAGGCTCATTGTAAAGGGCAAAGTTTCTATTCTGACAGGTCTGAGTTCATTTTTTATCGAGATTTTTTTCGTTTCGTATGGGGGATGAAAAATCGAAGGTACCTTTTCTTTGAAAGTTGTACAAATTTTCATCGTCCGTACGAACATCGAGAAATTTTTTGCGACAAATGAGGAGAAAATCGATGTACGACTTTTTGATTATCATTTTTATAAAATGGTAAAAAAAAATTGTACGTCAATCTTTCTGTTGGTCGTTGCAAATCGGGGGACTTGGGTCTTCAAATCCATTGCGATTTTAGTAATGATAAAAGTTTCAGGAGATTAGTCCGAGACGATTGAAATGATGCGAGATAATATTTTAGTATCTACAAATAGCTTCCGGAAGAAAATTCGCGCAGAGTTTCTACTTTCTACTCCAAACGCTTCGCAGCGATGAAAAAATCGAACGAATCGATAAGTCTAGATTTTAATATCCATTTCGACACTTTCGTGCTAATTTCTACCGACCTGTTGCATTCATAATCGCGTCGAAATGAAATATTTCGCCGCAGTAGAAATATTTCGCTCCACGTAACCCCATTCGAACCAACCTATTCCTGTAACATATTTCTACCGCGGAAACGCAATGTCTCGAGCTATCGTTGGCAATAATAATAATATTCGAGGCATGATACGAGATTAATCGAGGCAATTAAGTATATCATTCGTTGGCTATCAGCTGCCTTTTGCAGTTTCAGGACAACATAATCTAACATCGTTGCGAACCTATTACGCGTAGCCAGATGGAGTACCTGCGAACTTCCAGTCCGTCTGCTATTTTTTCGTGTTAGAAATCCAACCGATTTTAATCGCGCATTTAAGAATTCAACTATGACCTCCAACTGAATCTGTACACTTTCTAGTATCACTTCCTACATACTCGGAGAGCGTGTGTGTAACGATCGCGAACGAGAAATGGCCAATAAGTCAACGTTCCGCGTCCCAGGCCCATGAAAGGAGCCTCAAAGGAGCCCAAATCGGCGGTGTACCGTCAATTTCCCTGACTCTGGCGAGAAATCGCATTTCCCGACAGCTCCTTTTCGATTGGTGACCGATACGCGCCGAGGACGATCGTGAGACCGAGCTGAAGCCGTTGCATCGCGATGCTAGATTCCTAAAGGCGATGTATTAACTTGTTCATAGAGTGCGTAGTAATTAGATATTCCAATGATCTGATTTGCAGCGGAACATGGTGGACAATTGCTTAACGGTTAATCCATAAAATTGTCTCGGATTTCGTAAACGAGCAACACCTTACAATTTATCAATTTACGCAATTCATTGATACATTTATGTATAATACGAGTTAATCGTACAAATTGCTTATATATAAATTGTAAGTGTTACAATTCTAGAAAATTTCACGGCAAACATTAATTATACGAATATGTTATAACTATTTGCATTTGGTAAGCGCCATCTGCCTTCGACACGGGTCCAACTTCAAATAAATGTCAAACACAAAAACATTCCATTTTATTTTATACTGCTTTATTGAAAAACATACACAGTGTTGAAAATGGGTACTACCTGCGTCGAAAACGATCTGTACTCGCAAGTGCCTTTACTCAGCCAAGTAATTCCAAAATCGTTCTCTCAACAAACCTGACTATTACAAAGCCTCCAAAGATCAGTTATCCGGGCACTATTGTACCACCTGATCACTCGTACTCTCGAGTACCTTTGCACCGCTTGTCTTGAATTATCACCCGGCCACGTAGTTACAAAACTGACTATACAAATCGTCGAACCGCGTAAACTCCGATCAGCTACCAAGGTGCTACTGTGCCACCCGATCGTTCGCGCTCGCGAGTACCTCTACGCCGATCGTTTTAATTCCAACTCCACCCTCTTGTCTCGAATTATTACCCGGCCACGTAATTCCGAAACTGTTCTCTCACCGAAACTGTCGATACAAATCGGCACAACTGCGCGACCTGATCATTCCACATCAACATACACACTGATCCTACCGCTATTCGGGCGACACATTCCTCCGGACTCGCATGGAAACGGGTCGTATCGCCTCTTTCAACTCGGCGCAGCCTCGCCATGGCGAACGGACTATGCGAGTATCCGGCAAGAGGCAGTCGCGGCCAGAGGCGATTAAAGAAAGCGACACGCCGCATATGTCACAGCGTTCACACGCCCCGGCATTGCACCGACACCGACACCCACCGCGCCTATGAGCCGCGATAGGCGGTCGGTGCACACGGCAGCAGCATTTTCACGTTGTTGCCGCGAACGCGTTCCCCGTTCCTCCGTATCGTCGGCTCGTGACTCTGCACCGGCTCCACGGAGATGCAGGTAGCTCTCTCGCGTACCTGACCCCGTGAATGCGATCGCGAACGCGCGTCCGTTCCGCTCGGACTGCGTCCACACTTATCCGTGTGTAGGGGCACATGGACGCGCTCGACACGGCTCTGTTCCTTATTATTGACCGGCTCTCTGCGCCCACGGACACGTTGCACGACTATCCGCAACTGGACGGTAATTGATTGCGCGCGAGCCCCCTCAGGTTGGGTCGAGATCGTCCAACCTGTTCGATTCGTGTTTTCTTACGGCTCGTTCTTTGTTGCCGATGGAATTGGTAATGCCCACGGTGGCCGATATAATTGGGATCTGTTTAGATCTTGCGCTGCGCGGAGGGTAACGGGGCGCTCACCGGTTTGCTTCATTTCGGATAAGGTGTTGCGGCGTGCAAATGCAACAAACGCGTTTGGGAGTGTTTCGCGACCTAATATCTGTCACACGTTGCAAGTGTTCCCGCCGTCAGGAAGAGATCTCTAGATACCGAATACCTAACGCGACTAATCACCAACTTCCGCTGTCGCATAACGCGATTCCAGCTGCCAGGTGATCCGCAAAAATGTACGCGTAACTCCAGATTCAGATTTTAATCAGCACCGCCGATCGCCTCGCGCGAATTAAATTCCCCGCAACCGTCCCCGTGTATAAACGCACCCGTTCGAGCAGAAGTATGCACCGGCAGGACGAGAAAGCATTGGATATTCGATCACTTGGCGGCGGGACGCAGTACGGAGGGGGTTGACGCGGGTCACCGCGAGAGCAAGGCAAAAGGAACATCGTTCACGTTCCACTGCATCGGTGTGCAGAGCACCGTCCCGCACCGGGAGAACGGAGAACGCGAAGGAGCAGCTGGTGGAACGGAACGAAACGGCGAAACGGCGAAACGCGAGTGGAGAGAGTAAAAAGACAGATCACAGGCAGTCGCGGCCGTGGCAACCGTAAAATAAACAAACTGGTAATAAACCGGCAGCGATGTCCAGCGTTGTAAATTACCCCGCCAGCGAAGCCAGTTGGGTTTTATGGAGCGCCCTACACAATTCCCGGATCTGCGATGATGGCTCAATGCGGCTGGACACGCGGTGCGTTCACGCCGCGTGTAGCTTCCTGGAACTACCGATATCGGTGTTCCGCGGCCGGCTCGGGTAGTATATGGTCGTGTTATAGGACCAGGGGAGCAGGATCTGTTCAGCACGGTATACCCGAGAATATTGTCATAAGGTTCCGGCATGCTAGAAACGCGGCAAGGGCCTGAATTGAGGGCCCAGATTTGTTGAGGATTATAGCGTTATTGTGTTACGCAGTTTGGATTATATAATTGCGTACACGGAGGACTCGGATTTGTTTGGCATCGCATTGAACGGCTTGTTAATGATTCGACGACGCGCAATTAATATTATAGAGGCCGATGATTGTACTATGCTTCGGCATGTTCTCGGTTGAATGGGATCTTCAATTTTCAAGGCAGCATTGTTAATTAATTATACAACGTTTTGTGTGTCTTGAAATTGCTAGGCGTTCCGAAAATTTTGTCCAGTCGTGAACGCGTTTATACATGGAGGGCTCCGAAGCAGATCAGCGCGAGTCCAACTTTCCTGAACATGAGTTCTTAGTTCGAAAACCTCTTTATTGTTAAAACTTTCAGTTGATAAATCAATTAAGTCACTATTTCCCCCTCTGACCTATTTGATATTGTGATACGTACATGTGTGATGTATAGGAAGGTATGCACAGTTGTGCAGTATTGTGAATTCCTAATGGTCCCAAACCAACGACGAATTTTTGATTTTAGAATTTATTGCGCATTAGAAATTGATTCATCTGTAGGGGTAGATTTAATTTTCGATATCCTCGAGGCACGAGAGCATCGAGCAATTTAATGGGAACAAGTCTAGGTCAATGCCGATCGACCTCTCTCCTCGTGGCGGTTTCTTTGCCAAATACGAAGGCCGATCGATCGAGGATGTTGAAGATGACGTAGATGATCCTCGGTCTTCGTCGTTGAAAAAGGTCAACACGAGTAAGTAACCGTTCGACGTGCAAAAAGAGGACGGATAGGTACTTTTGAATATTATGCAATTAGGTCTTCGTCAATTTGAAGAAACTCTCCGTCGTTAACATAGACAGGATGTTTACGAAATAATTTTTGTTCAGCTCAAACATTTTACAATTTCTAATCATGTTTGCCATTGAATATATTTCTTCGTTTTAAAAAGATCTTCACAGTATACGCTTGCATTAATTAAACGATATCTAGCTTGACAAGACTGCAAGTAAATAAATGAGTCATTTAGATCACTTTCTAACATCAATTCTTGTCACAAGTTAATTATAATCCAGCATGCGTTTAATGACCTAGGAACGGGGTTGTACATTTTTACACGTTTATCCGACTCTTTTTGTTCGATGAGACCTGCGAGCATAATCGTCGAGCATGTATACATTCTATAAAAATATCCTATCATTGATCGATTCCACTCCGGGTTCTAATTTACCGAGATTCTTGCCGAGCAACTTTTTCTCATTGCACATTAGCTTGATACGACGCTCCGAATGGCCTTGGAAACGTGACAAAACGCGAAATCGCGGCATCGGCCATCGCAACGATTTATGCTAGCTCGTTTTAATGTCGAACGGGACCATTTCTGAGGAGATACGCGGCTATCAAGGACGAGGTCTGTTTAATTGCAACAATTATGGTACTAAAGGGTCGTAAAGGAAGCCGCCAAACTGCATATAGGTGAATTTCAAAAAATGACAGTACCTGCCTTCGGTTAATTAGCTACCTTATTTCATTTGCCTGCGAACGTTTATCCCCATTTCCTATAATAAAGTTATTCTTCTGCAATTTATTCTTTCCTTCGCGGCAAATATTTCGAATAATGCATTAATGAATAGAAAAAAATGGGTTCCCTTAATCGCAGACGAAAGTCTTGTTTAGGTGGGGGTGCTTCTAAAATTTCAACGCTTCCGACCAAACATCTCTTGAATAACAGTTCGTACCATTATTACTGCGAAACACTTCACCTAATTTACATCCATATCTCGTAATTACGCGATGAGTTGTTATTTTTGTGAACACGCAATGTCGGCGATGCAACAACATTGAAATGTCACCGGAAATTCTTCGCAGCCGCTGCACACATTTGTTTAGCCAACCGTGTGACTCATTCCGGGACAAATTCATTTACCCGCAGCTAATTAGTGTTTGAGGGTAATTGAAATTCTCCATTTTCTGCAAAGGAATTTCCTAAACTTTGCGATCGGCCACCCTTTTATAATAAACATCGACGAACCCGCCGTAAATCGTTCCAATTTCTCCATACAGAAGCACCACGATAATTGTTACGAATAATCAATACGTTCAACGCGTTTCTTCATTCTTTTCACACGCGATATCCGAATCAAGGAAGGTACCTTCTCGCACCTAGGGAAATCAACGGACGCCGCACGATTGCGTCGCCGGTCGCAAGAAGTCGTCAATCGTAAAACGAGTCGGCGATCCATGGTCGTTTCGCAACGGAACGGAGACGGCATGGCACGTCGATGCACTGGTTACGGTGCACCGTACGATTGCGCGTACCAGCGTTCCCGTGGTACGCGATCTAGCGTACGAGTAGCGGTCTCGCGTGTATCACGCCGACACGCACCGCTGATAATATCTTTAATTACCGCCACCTCGACGATGAGACCAGGCTCAGACTCGTCCCGACCAATGGTTGCATCGGTGTGACCAAACTTTGATGTTGCTCGTTTCGACGACACCGATCGTTGTCCGATTAAGATGATTTCTTTACGGGGGATGGTCTGACGCGTGGGATTTATTCTGCTTGGTAAATCGAATAATTGGACGGGAGTTATGGCGATCAGGGGGGGGGGGCTTCTTTTTCTCTTCGCGCGAAATAATTAATTTTTTAACGCTGGGCTCAATCCTCGTTTCGTGTTTCGGTCTGTACCAGCCGATCTCGTGCTCACTGTTGTGATTAGTGATTAGTGATTAGCACATTAGTGTAGTTTCTTTATTCACGAAGGTTCTTCGGGTCGCGAAAGTTTGAGTGGTTGAATGTAACGATGCGTAAATCCATTTATTCGTTTCTTCAAAAGAAAAACTGTGGCCTAAGAATATGGGCATTGATAAGCGATGCACGTGCAAGTCGTTGCAAATTTCCCACATTTCGTACAATGTTGTATTGTTTTACGTACACCGCAACATAATTCTCCTTGCGGAGACGCTGAGCATTTCGATAAAACCGAGGCAACGGTTACTGAATTCTTTCCACCCTAATGATCTACGTCCGAAATCATATTTTTTGAAACGTTCAACTTTCTACCCCCGATAATTCAGTATAGACATTCAATCGTCAAAATGACACCCGCATGCAAACATTAAAATGTAAATAATCGACACCGATCGGGGATTCCCAAGCATCCCGTGCTCAGCCTCATCTAGGAAACGCCTGTCCGTCGTTTCCTCTCGCGAGGCGCGGCCGAACGTGGCCTCGCGATCCTCCGCTCGTTCAACGTCCGAAAGACACGCCCGGTATTGCTTTCAATTAGCAGCACCTGGAGATCGGTATCCGGTACCATCGCAGCCAGCGACAGAGGCCAGCGCGCCGCGCAAAAGTGCACCGATAAAGCGCGCCGCGGTCCGCGCGGGAACTTAATAATGGTAATTACAAGGCAGCCATGGAAATTTATGATGTTACTCGGGCGAACAGGCGCGCGCGCACGAGCATGGAAATGCACAGAGAAAGAGAGAGGGTTCTCGGTTACGAAAAAATTCGCTCGCCACTTTTTCCCGGATGCTCTGCTTATATATTTCTGTCTCCCTTCCGCCGTTGAATTCCTTTGCCGGCGATAGCCGTGACTATTCGTTCGAATTATTCGGAATTCTCCGGACTCCAGGGGACACGCCTTGGCGATCTCGCGAATACATGCCGCGCGTTCAGTTGGCGCGTTAGAGTGCACGAGGAAGCGGGATACGAAGCGTTTTGTTGGTCGGTTTGTCCCTTGATCCGCGGGGAATAGCCGTGCTTCTGCGCGAGGGTAACACGAGGTTAATGTTAATGGGAGGAAGTACATTGGGAAGGGAGAGTTGGATGCGTTTAATGTTTCCGCGAGGAATTCTTGGAGAATGGCTGATTTTGGTTCGTTGCATTAATAAATCGCCGATTTCGATTCCCTGGATCGGTGAGGATCGACATGGCGTTGCGAATAGCGCAGGTGGTTTTCGACCTTACTGATTAGGAGATGGATGGTATCCCGTTGAACACAGTGTCGAGACGCAGGGGTTGGACTAAATAATGGTAGAATTGCTTAGAACTCGTGTGAAGTATCTAGTTGAGATTAGTAGCCGTGAAAAAATTTCATCGTTTTTGGCGAGTTTAAGGTATCTCCTTGAAATCCAGAAATGTTTTCATTGTTTTGCCAGATCAATTTGGAGATACGTTTCTCCAAGTACGACACCCCATATACTATTTCTTCGGAGGCCAATTTCGTGGTACATTAATCGAACAAGTATTCAGACCTTAATTAAAGAAACGATTTTTAAAGAAATGAAGGTAATTCGTTTGTTAATTGTCGCACGGGTTTCATTTTTTTTTCCTGCCGTTATCGTAGTATTATTCATCGTTGCGCTAATAACACGTGACTCACGACACGGAACGGAGAAAAAGCTACTTCGATTCGTTTTTACAGAGACCTTGCGTAGCATACTTATCCTGTCACGAGTTCCGCTTTAATCTTATTATCTTGTCGCACGATTTTTGCACGGACGTTAATTGACTTATAAACACAATGAAGTGTTTTTCCGTTGGGAAAATAACTCTATTGCTAATGCCAGAATTTCTATTTCGCAAGCAAAGATATCGGACGAAATGTTTGATATTAACTAACAATTTACTGTGGACGCAGTGCGATATGACTTATCATTTTTTGCAAAAGAAGTATACGAATGCATTAATATATTTGAAACGTTTAATATTCTTACTATACTTTACTAGTAATAATAAAGTTTCCGTAATAGGAACTGATTAATCGTTCCTCGAAAGTGAAACAAAATATAAGTGTTCATCTTCTCCAAATGAGGAGATAATTGATCAATCTGATCACCCTAATACCTTGCTAGTTATTAATTCAATGACCCTTCTTCTGTGTATACAAGTTAAAACTAAATCAGCATTATAATTCTAATTATTATAAAAACAAACACAATTGAATGAACTTTATTTATAAACGTCCACTTCGATATCAATGGGTCCCTTATGCTGAGCTTGTAACATCGATTTAGTCAAGCCTGGCTTATAGTTAGTCGTCTTAAGATGAATACAAGCATCTGAATTGTCGGTAGTCAAGCTGCTCCTGTTCTTGCATCAAATAAATTTCATGCGTGAAAATATTTGCTCACATTTATAAGTTGAACCGAATGCGGACAAAATGGCGAAGCCAATTTTTTCCAAAGATATAAACTTCGTAGGAAGTAATGTCCAACGCGTTGATATCATGATCCATCTAAAGTTCGTTTCACGTTTATGTTTTATAATTCAGTGTTATATATTATACTTGTTGGATAAATACATATATCACGTTAGAGCAAAATTGTGTCAACGTTATCAGAAATGTCTTACTACCAGAGATAGTAAGAGGACCAGATGGTCCTGCACTCGGCGAGTCAAAAAGGCCCAGGTTGCAATACGAAACAATGCGCATTCGTAGGTATAAGGGGACCCCAGTTCTCTTTGGGTGTTTCAGTAGGATCTAGGGAGCATTTCACAGTGAAAGGACATTCCATCCGAGCTATTTTAAATACAACGATGGAGAAAGATATGATAGGTATTTTATTTAATACACGATATCCAATAATAATTTATTTTCGGAACTCGAGTCACTGGAGATCATCGAATGCGGGTACATAGGTCGCCGACGCCTGTTCTACCGTGCATTCTAATTACAAGAACAAGTTTATCGCCTTTCTACCGCGCATCAAGCCAACACCTTTTCAACCATCCCGAATCGAATCTCATCGCTACCTCACCTGGAGCGCCTTCTTCCGCGGAGGTCAAGGAACACCGCCGCGCCACGCCACGTCGGTCGATCTCATTTTTCGTGGCGTGCAACGAGACGCTCGTATCGGGCACCGGTTCGCGGCCTGACCGATGTTAAATGGCCGCCGCGGCGCACCAGGACGCAAACTAATGCCCGCGTCCAGCTCGTACATAGCCCCGCGACTGCTACCGCTTCGGCGAGCGCCGGATTCCGCGGGCCACCGCGTAATGAATCCACTTTGCGGCCGTGCCGCGTTTCCTTCCAGACTTTTTTTCCTCCATCGTCACCCCCTTCTCAGTCTCATCTTTAACCCTCTCCTACCTCCCCTCTACACCTCCACCGTTGGCTGTTCTCCTTCGCTCGTTTGTGCGGGACCCGCGAGCCTCTCGCGACCGCCACTTAATGAAATGTCACAGGTGTCCTACCGATCGCCGAGGTAAATGTCGCCGGCTTCCCATACCCCGCCTCGAGTCGAGCGATTTCGACTTTACGCGGAATGCCGTGCCGCGAAGATGACGCCGCAGATACCGCTGCTCTTCTCCGCACGGACGATTCTGGAATCTTATCTCGGGGAGAGACGGCGAATAATGCGACGCGCTGGGGATTTCTGAGAGAAGTGTCGTGGGACGATAATTGTTTTAATGTTCGTTCGGGTGATTTTTCCTGCGGTTTGGAGGATTCTCGGTGGGAAAATTTCGGATGGAAAGTGTGGGTGGTGTTTTTTGAGAGGATTGGGGTGGTTTGGATTAGGTTTGGCCTAATGTACTTGGTATTTCGATTTCGTGAATTTTGTGGTATTCTTTTTAGGAATTTGCTGAAGTACTTTCCGACTGTCATTGTTGTAACTAAAATTCGTTCACTGCATCTCGACATCCGTTATAAATCCAAAGTCTCGAGTTTCCTTTATTACAATAAGCTGGGCAAAATCCTTGCAAGGCTGGAAGTAAATTGCGATCCTCGCACTCGCGTTCCTTTGCGAAGCGAAAAAGCTCCGTCGTGAATTTCGATCAGTCGGATATTAGGTGTCGGTAGCGAAGTGAAACTATTTTTATATTTTCTAGAAACGACCAATATGCATTCGATCTTCATACAACGCATCTTCTGCAAAGGTAATCAGATAAGACACGCTATCAAAACTCGTTATATCCCATGAGCGAGGCCCAACAGGACGCGCACCACCTTTATATAAACTTCATTCGCTGCTTTCCTGAACCGAGCGTGGCGTAGCAACGGGACACCCCGTACATCACAGTCCACGCGCTGATCGTAACCGAAATCGTCTCGAAAGGCGCGATAAACGACGATCCAATTGCCATTTCTCAGCCACTGGCCCCCATCGATCAGTTATGATGCGCGTACTCTACGCGGATCTTCTTGTTCGCGGATCTATACACGATTCCAGTCGCTACCTCTAACCACGACGATCTATCGATCGATCCATCGATCCTGTGCCCCGTGAAAGCGGCACTTCCACCGTAGGCCGTGTCGGTTCTTTTTACCGTTCCGTTGGACCGATGCGATGGCAAGGGACGTCCGCCATCCGTCAGCGATCATTACGCGGCGCGCGGATTTCAATGTCCTTGTTAAAAGGGATGGCTCCAGTCGGTGACCTACGACACCCGGGGCCAGCTGACGAGAAGATCGATGGCGGCGCGAGATTTCGCGGACTGTTCCGCTTAGAACGTGCCTGTGCTCGTTACGATTTGTTGCACGCTGGAATGGGGAACGGTGTCGCCGAGGAAACTGGCGAGATGGAAACGTGACGTCTCTATTGGGACGCGATTCTGCGCTTTCTTTGCCTTTCCTGGAGAGAGGAATGGAAGGTTGCTTGTACGTATGGTATCCGCGAAGAGCATGGAATCAGTTCCTGTGAGTTATATGGATTGGTGTATTGCCATTTGTTAACGCCTCGCTAATTCGAAATTAACATCGATGTTGGTTTCTTGGTTCTCGGTACCAAAATTGTTGTACGTAGCTCGGCATTCTTCATACCGCACGCACGGTGAATTTTTGGGATTCTTGTAAATAAAATTGCTGTATTGTTGTGACTGTTGCGCTTTAATAGTGACGGAAGCGTGTGGAACGGTTTGCGATTGATATGTTAATGGAAGTTTAAATGGAACTGTTATTTGCAACAGGCTACCGCGGGGGTAAATAAAATTTCTACCCCATTGAAAACAACTCTAGTTGTATGTAGTTTCCATAGTCCACTCGATAACCGACAAAACGGGGAGCAATTGGTGGGAACAATGTTTTTTATTTTCTAAATAAATTAAACGATCTCATGCTTACAACTACGTGTCTCCTTAATTGGCGGTCATCGTTCCATTTTTATTTTTGTTAATCAAGGAATTTGTTAATTCTTAATTACTAAGTAAATCAATAATTTCTTATTCGACGTCTGTGCACTTTTTGCATCGCACAGCAATTAATTTATACGTCTAAGCACCTTCTATGCAATTTTTGAATACAGTATAGTTAATACTGTGCTACCTCTGAACAGTGGCAAGTGTTGACAGCGCGCAGTGTATAATAAAAAAAGCAAACTAATACTGTTTCCTGCAGTCATCAATGTATCGAACCTTCTTTACTCATAAAAACAGACCATATAAAATATAAAGTTAATTAAATTGCGTCTATTATAAATTTTCGATGCAGTTATTCATTTAATTATCAAATATCCATATATCTTCAGGCGAAACAAAATCAGAAAGTCGATTTCACTACCAAACGACACCAAACCGAATTGTTGCCCCCAAGACGAATCATTTCGCAACACCATTGGCGCGAAACAATTGTAAAACCATAATACTGTGATCCTGTCGACCGATCGTCGCACAGAAATCGAACGATCGTTTCCCCAAGGTTCCCGTTAAAGATCGAAAGACAATCGTTTCTTCCGCCGATTCATCGATTCTATGCCCACGTTTCTTTCCCTGTTTCCATCGAATTACGACATCTGCACGGCTTTGCAACGGAACGTGGGTTACTTAATTAAGTATTATTCAGCAATTAAGGCGGCGAGTCGCGGACGCGTTTTTACGAGCATGTTGCAGCCGACTGAGTTTGCACAACCGCGGCCTTGCTTTGCGTTTCAGCGAGAAAATCCTTACCGTAGCTCGAAAAGATATACTTACTCTGTATGATTTTTTATAACGAGAAATATTTATGACACTTTGACAGTTACGGTTTATACTTACTGCGAGGAATTATTGTATGAATTAGTTTTCAATGACCCTAAAAATGTGATACGTAGTTATAATATAATTTTTGAAACCAGAAAGTGGGATACCATTATGTAAATTTGGACGATAAGGAATTTTCATAAATTTACTATGCCAAGATATGAAATTTGCACAGCGTGCGCAGCCCTGTCGGAATTTCGATCGCATAATAAGAGCATAATCTTATCAATTGCTTTCCTACAATTAAATAATTATAATAGCACCGCTCAATATGTTATGTATGTATATATTTGATACAAGATTTTAGTTGCAACAGCTTATAGCATACACGCGAATAGGATATCCCTAAGACAGAACAGGCGGGATTATCAACTCGCAGGAACTTCAATTTCGTCCGGATGACAGTCGTTTACTTTTGATTTACTTAACTTGTTTCGTTTAGCTGGAACAAGTTGGTCTCCTCCGTCTAACGGGCCACCTTGAGGTACAAGGCAGATCCTTGAAGTGACGTACACGGAAATGTTCCTTGCAAATGGTCTTAAGCAAGTTGTAAACCCGTAAAGCGCATAAATTCGAGAGGCATGTAGAACAAGCTGGACAGAGACTCTACAGACCGTCCAACTTGGATTCGCAAACAAAAATGCACACTTCCAGAATATAATTGACGACTGAGCCGTGTGTTTCTGTTCCGCGATTTTTTATGCTCAAATGAGTATTGGCAGTGATAAGATATTAATATTATTATGAGGTAGAGAAATTATCGCAACGATCCAATCGAATCGAATCGTCGATCAACGCTAGGACTCATTACCTGATTTTTCGTGGGGCACCCTGTTTCCAATCAACTTCGTCACTTAATTACCATTAATAGACACAAGATATGAAATCGATATCAACCACGAAACAACTTCTAATTCAAGGTAATAAACAGGGTGTCCCGGCTAACTTGATCGGACTAAAAATCGTCGAAAACAATAAACCGTGGTTTGCTTGAACCCAAAATAGGGTCAATCTAACAACGACGAGGGACAACACTTGTGTGGCTCGAATCATCTCGAACTTAATCCAACCAGAGGCAAGTTTCGCTCGCATAATCTCGTTGCTTGTCACGTGGCCCGCTACGTTTCCGTGAGCGCGATTTACGCCTCGAGCGTGGTCGTCGGACGTAGCCGGGATAAACTGCGTTTTATGGGGCCCCGTGCACCGTTCGCTCCGTGGCGGAAGGGACGCACTTTGTTCCGCGGCTGCGAACGTATCCCCGGGCCTCGTTCCACCCACGAGGAAGCACCGACTCGGAGAAATCGGAGAGGAAAAGATAGCTGGTCGCGGGAGGAAGCTGACTTGAGGAAGATGGGAGAAAAGGGCGCATCGGTTGCATTCTACGGGGTGTCGCGGTAGACAATGGAGATCATGCACTATCTGAGGGAAATGTTTCGGGTTTGACGAGGGATTTGCGTGGAATTTGTTGGCATTAACCCTTTGCAAGGGTGGGTGTCGTAGGGGGCTTGAAAGGAATTGGACAGAATAATTTTTCTTTCCCTTCAAAGATTGATTTTATTAGGTTTATTGTAGGCACTGGGTGGACAGAATTTGTTGACTGGCTATGTGTACTTGTTAGCACATGAAACTTGTGTAAGCGCGGCTACTTGGTTGAAGAGGTTGAAGTGAATGTTTCCCGTCCAGATAATAATTATTATAAAATAAAGATCGCAAATGCGAGTATCCTATTAAAAATCAGTGTGGTTCACTTTCCGCGGCAACCAGGTATAAGATCACCATTTTATTGGACACACGCGCAATCTAAACTGTATAATATAATACTTCCGCCTGTGAATATTTTCGACCACAATCTGACCCGAGACTTTGCGCCTCTAGTAAATGATAGACGTTTACTTTTTTTTTTTTTTGTCTCAGTTGACCCAGTCTGCCGGGAGAAACCATAATCAGGAGTATTACAGTTTCGATGCATATGCACGGTGCACCGTGGATAGGAAGGTGATTATGTTAACCACATCCAATTTAATCGTTTCGCAATTTTGCACTTCACCGTTCCGAATAAAATCGCGGAAAAAAAGCATAGCGAGAAAATGTGTGTAAATGGGAGTACACAAGCGTGCGTATCCGCAACCAACGATGGGTAGAAAATTTATCTGAAACGTACTGCTATTCTCATTCGATCTTCGTAAAATTATTAGAACGGAATCACGCGTTCTCGAAAGGGTAACGCTTATTCTACCAAATACTTTCCTCAACTAATCCATCTCTCTCTTTGTTTTAATTTAAAAGAAATCGTAAAATTTCCTGCTCGCAACAATTATTTCCAACGTTCTGCAACCCTGTCCACACCTCCGTCAATTTCAGCGGACACCCTGTATGATAAGACAAGCCGAAAGACAGCCGCGGAAGAGGGCAGGTACCGAGCGAGACAGAAGAACCGACTCGGCAGGTGAGGTGTCACGAGGCGCGCGAGTAATATATCGTTGCTCGGCCCATCGTAGGTGGGTGTGCTCGTCCCGTGGCCAGGTATCTCACCCGCGCCTCTGGGCGCTTCAGACGAAGAAGGGCAATGCCGGTATAAACGCGGCCGATCACTTTTTTTCCCCGGGCCTCTATTCTTCCCCTTTCCCCACGGTCGTGCTCTTTCTCTTACCGCGAGATTGCCATTAGCAAATGCCAACATGAAACGCGCACGCCCGCGCTCACCTGCCTGCCACCACACACCTCGTGGATAAGTGTCTTCTCTTTGGAGCAGAGGATCTGGTCCCTTCGCGCTTCTATCGGGTCATCCCATTAAGCGAAACCGTTTCTCCGAGAGCTTGGTTTAAAGTTTGAAACAACGGAGCTTACCGCCGTTGTCGTTTATCTGTTCGGCGTGTGCAGTAGCGTAGAGTAGAGCTCTCTGACAAATTAGAATTAAGAAAACAGATCGTTGAAGAGACGTAACGCGGAAAACAATGACGAATATGTTGAACGATTGTTCCGACAAGCATTTTGCGAAGGGAAAGTCCCTTTCAACGCAGTAACGCCGCGAATAATGGTGGGCGTATTTTTCGTAAAACGATCAGACAACGATCTTTCGACCAGAATTCCTCGAAGGGCGGGACAGCTTTCTAATTCTGTAGAGTGTAATTTGTGCCGCCGACTAATTGGCGACGTTTCGCGATTTATACTGTGACACGACTCGTAACATCTGCCCCTGATGCACGACCCGCCGTATCCTTTTCTGCCCCGAAGGAGCTCCGTGATCCTGGCGAATCATACATATTAATGCAACTATAATACAAGGGCCAACGCTGAGGGCCTCAGAGCAATCGATTCGATCCGCTTGAATCGATACTTTTTTATAAGGCAACGATCTGTATACGATTACGGGCGCCGTAAACAATTTTTCGTTCTGTATTAACGCGTTGGCTACCGTCGATTCTCTGCGTCGTTCGAAAATTTCTAGCCGGACGTCGTCGACGCAGTTTCACCTAATTTTAAAATTACTATACTACTATACTCGAACTCTATAACAAGTATCAGTCGTAGTGCAACATTCAATGCGCTGCATATCAAGGAATCGTGTCTCCTAACAATCCACCAACGTCAAAAATTAATTTTCCACGGGTTCAACATTCTTCGACGAGGATAACACAGGCGAAACAGCGTCGCCTGGGGGTAAAGTTCCGTCGTTCCCACAGGTGCACAGTGTCATGCAAATCGTGCAAACTTTCGTTTGGGCGTGGTGACACTCTCTTCCTTTCCAATACCTTTCCAATAGTCAAACACATTCCGTGGCATTTGGCCGCAGCGATAGAAACACGGCCTTAGGGAAACAAACTCTGTCCTCTCGAAGCGACCACGCCGACTCACGTTCTCTCCTGAGATCGAGCAAGTATTCGCCGTTCGAGAAATAATTTCCCAAGTCCAGTCATTCTTGGATGCGATAGATACGATGTTTCGTAGGAGCAGGTCGATGTACCGTAAGATTTTGTTCGTATGAAAAAACAAAAAAAAAACGGATACGATTCGAGACGTATGGAATACTGGATTTATCGAGCTCGCGAGCGAACTGTTCCCCGGCAACGTTTCAATTATACGAACATATAGAAGTGCATTATCAGATCGACCTTATGTACAATTAAATTAGAAGGGTAATCGCATTTGTACGTGGCACGAGACGAAGAAATGGTTGATTCATGGAGCGTTGCGTCACTTCTTACGATATGTAGTGTGAATTTCATTTTCCAGAGTTATAATTCAGATGCGCTCCTGTTTTTCTTTTTCAATGCGGAATTGAAATTATGATGTCTATGCTCTTTTTTTTTATTACGACGTCCAGGTGTCGGCCAAATCTGGAAAGATTTTCACCTATTACAAATATAAAAATCGTGTTGCCTTAAAGTTGTTACTGCAAAAGTAAAGAAGTATCTTTGATGTAACGTTGTTCGAAGCTATATTGAATTTCGTTTCGCAGCTAATTCATTTACAAATAATTACAATGCAAGTGATCAAAATTGAAACTTTAGAATACATTCTGCCCCCTACACTATACCCGCAATCACTGCACTCCAATGATTTTCCTTGCACATTCAGTATAACGCGAACCTAAATGTGGCACTGAAAATAAGAAGGCCACGAGTTGGCTCAGCTTTTACCAATCCGCAATCATCTTTCGCGCAGCTCACCTCAGAGTGTTCTCGAGCCAAACGCTGTCAATTAACCGATCCGTCCGACGATCGGGGGTTAATTAACGATCGTGGACGCATCGAATCGAGCAGAGTTTTCACGTGGCAGCTGGTGGTAAAAAGGAAAAGTGAAAGCGTCCGCGTGTTTTCCCGATCTTTCCATAAATCGAACGAAACGATTCAGCGGAGAACTCTCACCGTGCGAGGCGTAACGCTCGAGATGGACAATTAACCGTTCGACTGATTATCATCGATCTGTGCACACGATGGTCAGGCATGGAGAAAGTCGGACCCGTGGCCCGGTTGACCCTTTCACGCAGCGGCTGAAGCAAATACAAGGCACGCGCGGATCGTATTCGATGAACGAACGCGGTGCACTGGAAACTTCTGCTCTCTAATCACGTGCCGCGTTTGATTTTGGGGCCTGTATGGATTGTACGGTACAATTTCCTTCGAATAGGGACAAAATCGTGCTTTCACGATTATTAATATACGAATGCAAATATTATATGCGAATACATTAATATGCAAACGTTAATGATCAACTTAAACGGAATTTAAATGAACTGTGTTTTGTATTTTGTGATTGTGTTATGCAAAGACAGTGCGATCTTGGTTTAATGTTTCGAAAACGATCTGCAGCTCCACTACGATACACAAATGACCGAAATTGAAAGAATCGACTACAAAATGTTTTGGAAACTGTCGACAATTAAGTGGCACCGAATTTTCAAGATTTGTTTCAGTTTTGGATGAAAAATGTCTACAGAATAACTACCACGTTTCTCATTCATTTACCAGAAGCTGAAAAATACTATTCTTAAGTTCAGTGGGAAAAGATTCTCCTCGCACAATGTTCTAAAAAACGAAGCTGCCAGACAATATATCGCACAGGTTTCACGCGGTCGAAACTCCATAATCATATTGTACAGTGGTTTTGAAGAACGCCAGTCCGTGCCACTCAATCGCACGAAACACATCAAAGGATCCAGGTACGTTGCGCATCTGGTCACCCGTCCAATACTCCTCCAATGGTCGTGGCACGATTGATCGCAGAAATTTCCTTACGAACTGCCCCCTCGGGCGCGTGACTAACCCGCGTTAATAACGAAAATAACGCTCTGTCTCCTTTTGCCTCAGCGTGCAGCAGTGCCGAGGGCTTCTCTCCTAGGTGTGGCCAGCTGGACGATCTCCGCGAATCGATCGTGACCCCAGACGATTTCTACGCGACCACTCGTGCCTCCTAGCACTCAACTTTCCATCCCGAAGCATACAATCATCACGATCACCTCAACCGCGATTTCGGCGTACCGACGCGACACAGGAAAAAAATAACAAATGTATGCGTGTACGAAAGGAAAGGACGAAGAACGAAAAATGGAGCGAGATTAATGGGGAGGAGACAAAAACGGCGAGAACTCGCGCACACGCGCGACGGGTTCAAATAATCGAGATTCCAGGATGATTAATTCCAGGCGGAAGGCGCAGGTTCCATTCAGGATCGTCGGAGAACCGTTGTGGGGTTCGCTTGGACGTCTTCATCGCGGCCGATGGCTCGTGGTGACCCGAGAGGAAGATGCAGAGTCCACAGAGAAAGGAAGGGAGACGGAGTAACAGGGACGGGGGCATGGGCAGAGGCGGAGGAACAGAGGTGGCCGCAGAGGTAGGACGCATAAAGAGAGGGAGACAGAGAGAAAAGGTGCAGCAGGTTGGAATTAGAAGTCCCTACGCGCGTCCGCGATTCTTGTTAACATATTTTTCGTCCCCGCCGCCGGCAGAGGAACAACTCACTCGCGGACCGTGATGGTGCACGCGAGTCCCGGTCACGCACGGTCACGCACGGTCACGCACTTGGCCGATATGTAGCTCGTATATCAACCGAGGGCTGAGGAGGTGGTCGTGCATAAGGGAGTACGCGAGAGGACCGCGGAAATTAGCTTTACGCTGCTCGGAGGGGGAACGATGAGACTGACCGATCAAGAAGGTTCAAAGATCGAGAGATGTTCGCCGAAAGCTCGCGTGGGCACTCTAATCAGAACGGCTGAAGTGTGCCGTTGGCCGTTTGGCTTGGATTTGTTTGCTTTGTCGTGGAATGAGTCGCGTGTGGTTTGGAAGTTTTCATGTCACAGTATTTGCACCCATTACACTAGCCTGATGTAATGAAGGGTCACATCGGTAGTGTCAGAATTAAACCGAGTAGGTGACACGCAGGTCACTGCGACTTGGTAGAACCATTTGAAACGCAGATGGGATAAATTAATTGGACCCCTACGGAGCACGCAGGGCTATCTAACTTTGTTCAAAAATTAAAAGACGCGCTAAGAGGAGCTTGAAATGTTTCAACGTGGCTGGGTAACTGAGAAAATGCTAGATAGGATATTTTAAGTGAAGGGGAGCGGGCAGTATAGTTAGGTAGTGATATTGTAAGTAATTTGAAATGGACGATAACTAGCATCAATTGACAGCGTGTAGTTAATCCCAGTATTAACTAGGCAAATCTGTTTCATCGATGAAATAAAGAAGTTCGTTATAAGTAGTATAATTACGAAGATCGAGGTTTGAGAGAATTCCGGTTTTAACAGTACCGTATCCGAATCAAACGTGAATGTCAGCAATGGTTTCCTTAATCGTTGCGATTCTTTATTTTTCGTAAAGATGTCCAACGTTTCTCGCCGCTTTAAATAAAAGCAGCAAGATAAGTCGACTCTGTTGCATACCTTGTCAATGCTTCAAGTGCAACGATTGCCCTGTCCAAAGAATGCCCATGCATCATCGCGCCACCGTTAAAAATTCTGCGCTAGAAACGAGTTGCATCGCTTCTATTCACTTTCTAAAGAAAAAGGAAAGACGGACGAATTGAGCGCATTTATATGGTAGAACCATTGGTCCCAATTCGGAACGCACCTGTGGGTCTCGGTAGGTTCATGCATTTCGCAAGCCAGTGCACATCCACCGTCCTATCATCCAACTCTGTCATCTCATTGTACGCTTTCTCCCGCGGACGTATTAATAGTTAACCTCGTTTTTTTTTTATAAAATTCGCCGTACTGGAAAACACTCGTGCTACCCACACCGTGCTCCGCGTTCCCGCAACAGCTGTTCATTTCCTTCGCGCGGCTCGGCGCGCCGATAAAACTCTGTCTACCCGCCGGTTTCACTCGGTCGTGCAAATATATTTACGATTCATAAAGCGTCCGCGAACCGTCTAATTTGCGCGGTGATATATCGCCGGCGCGGTTCGACAGCGATCCAGGACGTGACGCGGCTCGATCCACGACAATTTGCTGTTAATTAACTCTCCCGCCGCGGCCCGCCGCCGTAAAGCTCCGTTTCGCCGCAAAAGCGCAGCGGAGAATTAGTCGAGCACGTCCAATTAATTAAGCCGATCGGTAGTTCCCTGAATTTTCCCCGTTTCTTTTTTCCTTCCTCCATCGACGTCACGACATCGTCCCGTCTGTCTTTCTTTCATTCAACGGCGGCCACTTGTGAAAGTGTTTCGCGATCGTTAGAACCGCTTGCGAAAACCGTCGTGGCGGCGCGGCGCAGAACCGTGAAATTCCGGTCGATCTGCGCCGCGACTATCGCTCGACCGATTAATATAAATTGTTGCATGTTACGAGCGTCTAATTGCATCCAGAGGATCAGACGCTTGTGGAACCTGCTCGTGTTCCCATTCTCGTTCCTCTGACTCACAACCGATCGTGCCGCTTTTCCGATCATTCGCGGCGATAAGTCGTTGCGCGGGCCGGCGATATTTTTCCAGCGCGACGGTGTCCCCCGTCGTTTGCGCAAGAACACTTTCCGGACGTTGGGTTGACAGGTTACGCGTACATGTACGCGGTCAAACGAATGGGACAGTCTGTGAAGGTGCCACAGATCTGATGCGGAAGGGTTGATTGGTAGAACGGTTTTTACCGTGCAGAATTATCTGTTGGTTGACGGTCTGGTTCGCTATTCAGCGTTTCATAATATAATTCTTGCATTTGTGTCGATAAGAATTGTGTATCATTTGGAAAATCGAGTTAAATTCATTGATTATTCTGCACCTGAAAGTATGATTACCGATTATTGCTTAAGAATCGGCCCTCCACTTAATGGATTAAACAAGGAAACGTTCTCGTGGAATTCTGAAAGACTGCTAACACAGCTGGAGAATATTTCTGTTAACTCTTTCGTATCGAAAAGCTATTTAGTACCTCGTAGCTCCCACTAGCTTTTTGAAAATATATTTTTGTCGAACAATTTTAATACGCCGATCAACCCGATAGAAGTAGCCGCGCGTTAAACGCAGATAATTCTGGTGTTGATACGCGATAGATAAACGACTCGACTTTCAAATCTCGATTACGTTTCAACATGGTCTCGATGATCCAGCGGCTGCTGGCGGAATTTATGGATTTCTGGCACGCATAAATTCGTCCAAGCAAGCGCAACGTGGTTTGTATAGTTAAATAGAAGTTGATAGTAAAAATTCGTGTAAAAAGTGTTTGTTTAAGTGCACGATCAGGCGATCAATCTTGCGGACAAACGCACACACATATCAAAAGGTATTAAAAAAAAGATTCCATAAGCTCGTAAATGTTTTTAGCAGATGAATTCATTAGAACAGAGCTAACATTTAAAACGACGAGAAAGTAATCGGAAATATAATTGTGAAACAATTGGATGCGATTGATCTGAAACTTTCGATCCCCGGTGTGCGCATTGCCATTTGGGTTAAATCCATACACGTTGAGCTGTTTAATAAACTTCCATTAGAAAGCGACGCGTACGATTTTCGTAATAAATTAGACAAGTGGCAGCCGCAGAAATTCATTTTCCCCGCAACGGTCCACGGAGTCGCCGCGGCGATTAAGGTTTGTCACATGCAGTTAAGTCGCGAATTAACGCCCGCCTTTCTATGACTAGATGTTTCATAATATGCACGCCGCGGTTAGAAACGTTTGTGTGTTTTTAGCGCTGGCAACGCGGTCGTTCGGTGGCGTGAGTTTCAGGATAAATATCCAGTTAGAATTCAACCAACCAAACATTATATTTAAGTAAATACAGAGCAGTCGACGTGAAACATGGACCGACTTAATGCTGGGAATTTTGAAGCAGAACCCTCGGAAATTATAGGAATTAACGGGATCCGAAACTAATCATGAAAATATCAAATCATTGAAAGGTACGTCCATCGGGTACCTTAATCCTCTACAGACCGATGGTCCGCGAATAAAATCGTGAAACAAATAACTCAACAATCCCGCGCAAGAAGTAATAATAATTTCCGACGATTATCGTGCACTGAAGTGCCGGAGTATAAATTTCTCCAGCTAGAAACATGTTTCTGCCTGGGCAAGATTACTCGCGGACGTGCCCCCAGTCTGTCTGGTGACATTTTCAGCGCGGATCCCGGTGGTACGTCGGACGCGACACTTTACGGTCCTCGTGCAGCAAAATAAGAAGATAACGCGGCACAGCGCAGGATGTAACCGGTGGCCATGTGCATAAGAAATCGCGGCTGCTCGCCACTTTCTCGGTTTGCTGTCCGCTTGCTTCGAGCGTGAGAAAGGTAACGATGACCGTCCGTGCGCGAGCCACGGCGATTAACAGCTGGGATTTTTCACGATCGAAAGTATCGTAATGCTCTCGTCGACGTCTGCGAGTCATCCCACAAATGCAAATTCCTCTTAACCGTTCGAGCTACCTCGAATCGACTGAACCGCGACGAACCTGATAGCAGTTTATCTCTGCTCGGTTGGGAAAACTGGAGGATTTTCGGAATTTTCGATGAACCAGTCGCCGCTTCTTGTAGTGTAATATTTCGAGACAGGCTGCCCCGATTTTTTACAGACGCAATGAAGGTGGAAGTATTGTTGGGATAAAATTTAAAGCGTGCTTCAAGTCCCCGCCAGCCCAGGTGAGTGACTTGAGTGAAATACATTCTAAATATGGAAAGTCCTGTCACAGTTCATCGAGTGCCTCGTAAAAGTTTATTTCCCCCGGGGACAACCTTTTTTTCACCAGCAAATGTCGACTGGCCCAAAGTACAATGGGGGGATAATTGACGCTTACCATTTCTTTTTCAACGCAGCACCACAAATCTGCGATCGATCGCAGTTTAGATTGAAAGTTGGTAATGCATCGATTTTGTGGTCATTTATAATACTAATTACCAATAGCAGTGTATTAGAGTTCGGTGGAAAAAAGTTTCGAGGATTAGCTTATTCAGCTATCTCGACTGTAGTCGAACGCCATTAAAAGTCTCAACCTCATGTTCTCCTGCAACTCCCTCTCCGATATACGTCAATATTTCCGTATTTGCCGGTGAACCTAATCTTAGCTTAGTATACACGTTTCAATTAAGCGTATTATCGACTATGGAATTTTTTCGCAGCAATTCTTACCCGGTGATTTAAATGCGCAAGAAAATTACTACACGAGGCAAAGTGATACCGGACCCAAATAGTCGACTTCATCGATTCGAATAATCTTTAAATACCAGACCACAATCCTACCGTGACGGAACCGTCCGCAAATGAAGCCTTCAGATAATAAAGTCCGGTTAAACGGTTCGTTTAAGGCATTCAATCATACGGAACTAATTCGTACTCTGTCCTTCAAAGCATGGATCATAAATGTATTGTAAAAAAAAAAAAAAGTCCTCTGCGTCATCCTCCGTGTCGTGAAGCAAGGAAAAAAACGCTAAAAGTGAATTAAGTGCGCAACCAATTCACGTTACGGATGTTTCAACTGGTTGCTTTTTTTTGCCAGCACACATGCTAAGATATTTGCACGCGAACGTAAAAGGCCACAGATTCCTCGACATTTTCCGAACGCCGCAATTCATATTTTCGTCTGCGCGGGTACAACCGTGTGCACTGGAAATCAAGTTGTCAATTAATTTTCCGCAAACGAGATTAGTTCGACGACGAAGTTACGCGGGCCATTAATTCGACCTGAACCCAAGTGCATATTTCTAGCTACGCGAAGTCATGAATCGCGCCGCCATTTATTTAGACGTGTGGGAATTTGTACGTCGCCGGGAATTAAATCGAACTCACGATAATGCGAGGAAAAACAATAATGTAGAAATATTATAGAAATTCATCTTGCCGTGCTGTTTGTCTAACGATCGATGTTGTAAACTCGATTTGCGTGATTAGAGAGGCAGCTATTTGTAATTGCAGGAAGAGGAACGTCTCGCAGCCAGCCAATAACGGAAGCAATATTTTAATTCCAATCATGCCACAGTGATTTCTTTTCCCCTTTTTCATGGCAATAATCATTTGTATGAAACTCCATGTTAATGGAAGCACACTTATATATAATAACTATTTACTTGGTAATTCCGACTCCCAATACTAAACATAAACCTGCAGTATCTAGTAATTAATACAGATAGTGCCGAACGCAACAAAAAAATGGAAAAAACTAGTTCCATGCATTTCAAATTTATCGTCACCCTACCCCAAGGTAACCAAGAGAAAATAGTTCATTGATCGCCTGAACGGTTAACATTTTCGACAACCCAATTATCTCTCCCATTTATCTCAAATACGCAATCAAACTTATAGCAAACTACAATTTCGTCGGCCCAAAGTGTAATTATTTGCCGAGACACAGCATGGAAACTCGTCGCACAGCAGTGCCATGGACCAAAATCACAGGCGGACACCTGGAACCGTGTTCCCTATCCCAGGTGAAAAGCGCCCGGTGTCGATTACTTGTACAGTATGAAGAAAATAGCCGGTTAGAAGGGGGCGATAAAATGGTCGGTAAAACGACCGCAGTACGGCACGCTGGCACTTACAAATGCACATGGAACATGATATCTATTTCATAACACCCACAAAGAGTCCCCCGTGCGAACGCAATCGCGTTACGTAAACCGGCCTTAAAGACCGTCGTCTTTCTCGGCTCGGCTCGACTCGGCTCGACTGGCGTTCGAGAGGAAAGATCGTCGTCGCGTAACAGAACCGCCGACCGTTCTAATTTCCCGTCGATATATCACCGCGGTCGTAGACCACGACAAACAGAATGGGACGAATCGAAAGTGATGACGTTCTCCTCGCGAGACAATACTGTCCGATATATACCGTCGATTCTTCGCGACGATCTTGAAAAATGAGTGGCAGACGCTCAGTCGTTTCTCCTGACGGACCGTTCCGCGGTATAATAAAGCGAGCAACGCGACCAGGAAACACGAGCAGCAGTAGACGGACGGTTTCGAAATGGAAGGTTGATACGAGCTGGACGAGGGCGCTGCACTTTGCGATCACTTTATCGGGGGTACAGTAGAGCGATGATGCTTCTCAATGGGACCGTGGAGGAATAAGAAATTACAAAACTGGCGTGACAGGTTTTCGCAGGCAATTAGATGATCTACTTATTTATCTGCAAGCTCTTTAATTAGGATCGAGTGGCGTTCTTTCAATCCATTTTGTGCCACAGTAACGGATGATACAATACATCGTCCGTTTCAACGTAACTCGCATTGAATAATACGTGGAAATCACCTTTGACCAGAGAAAATATGATTAAACATCGTGGGTTATCAGTAGCAATTTTCGTTTCCGGTCAGAATGACCGGAAACGCCTGTCTCCCGCGGAACTGAACACGCGTCTAAAAAAAAATCGATCGATCTCCTTTTGCGAAGCCCGCGGAAGAAAATTCACGAACAAAACGCAAAATGCGCGAACGCACTTCCAACGAGCAGCCATAAATCGTCGCAGCTGCGCGTACGAAGATCCGATTCCCCTAAATGGGATAACGATCGAGAGGCTAGGTAGATCGCGGCGTTAACCCTCGGCGGGCACCCCTTCGAAGCTCATCGGGGCCAGGATCCTTTTGTCGCCACGGCCGGGGCTACCATTTGCGGCCGCTCTTCGATCGGATCTCTGCTCGTCCTTAGGGCACCATCCTCGCGGATACGTTGCAATTGGATACAGTATTCACCACTGTTCTGTCAGCGAACACGCGAGGCAAGGAGGCACGATTATTTGTACGGGAACAGGGAAATTGAACGAGCGTTTGTGCCGCGTTGGTGGTGAGGGTAGAGGATGGAAGATGAATGGGCGAATGAAATAGGTTAGAAGTGGGAACAGTGGAAAATATATACTTACAGCGGGAGGATTAATGGACGAGCGGATTTGTTTGGCTAATTTATTGCTTTTGATCCACGTCGACAGAAACGGGGAAAAATTGTTTTATATTTTATAATATATTCGACATACTATAATACATAGTTGTCTTCAGTTTATCAGGAATAAGGGCCTGTATATTTCTCGAACGTCTGGTACAATTAAAGGGTCGTCTATAAACTGCGTAGTCGGTTTTGGGGTACGGCGAAAGACTACGGCAAGCTACATTTAAGTTTAAAAGTTACGACCCCTAATACCACCACCGCGAATTAGTCTGCACAGTCCTATGATACGCAAGGACAAAGTCGACGGAAGTTGAGTTTCTCGATCATCGATATTATACGTGGCTCAAGCAGCAGAGGAACAAAGTCCAAGCTCTCGAAGGCACGAACTACCTACCCTTTATTTATACGCCATATCGATATCTCAAATCAAGCGGCTATCAGCGGTCGCGCAATCAGCCACAATTAAACAAACGCATCCCGGGCGACCGATTCATTGCCGTCGCGGGTTAACAAACTGACCCCCTCGCGAAGAAAAACGACCCTCCCACGTAAAGTGGACACAATCGAGAGACAAGCGCCAAGAAAGGATCCAGATCGGAAGATAAAGGGCGCGAGCAGCAAACACAGCCTTCCACACTCATAAATTCGCCGGTTCGTTTGAGAATACCGCCGCCACGGTAACTCAATATCGAAACGCCTTAACTATGGGGCACTTTTCTCCGCGGTAATTCCGCGCGATGTATAAAGTAGCCCGGAGCGAGCCACGCGTTTCTCCACGTCCGGCTACCTTTAATGAGGCCGGCTCCTGGCGTGGGTGAACGTCTCCGTACGGAAGAAAGAGGAGCGACGATTAATAGTACACCGGGGACGATATAGAGGAGCGCGGCGACGATAGCCTAGAGAAACGACGATGGTACTGTACCGATCGGAAGGTACAGAGATCGCCGCTGCCCGATCTTGCGCCTCTCCGTGCCTGCCGGCGAAGCGCGTGCAGATTTTGCGTCTCGAAGCGTCGCACGCTTCGCGAGCAAGCACAATGAGCGGCAGGTTTCAATTTTTAGGCGAGCCGAAGCGTTTGCCGGGTGTGCGATTTTCACGTCTGGTCGTGGAACGTCTGATACTACTTGAGGAGGCTGTAATATAGTATTTGATCCGGGGAGTCGACGATTCAGCGGTAATTTTTGCCGCGAGTAGATAATTGAATTTACGTCGTTTCGTTGAACACATGGAGAGTGGCGAGGCGGTGTACAGATACTTTGGTAATGTCGTCAGGTGCTACAATGGTATCCACCTGGCGACACAAATCACCGTACAGCGGAGTCTCCTATAACGAACGTATATGTTACATTGCACAAACACTTTCCCCAAGAGAAGTAGAATCGATGGCTCCTTACCCTCTTCTTCTTCGTAATTTTTGTTTATAAATTTACACGCGCGCGTGCGCGGTGTATAAAATTTAAATATGATAAATACAAATTTATAAACCGAACCTAAAGTGAATTCGAAAGCTTGGAAATAATTGTCGTCCCCGTAGACGATTCACTATAATCGTTTCGAAGCTTTCAATGAATCAGATATTCACATTATCGCAACTTGGAAAATTCCCAACATAAATTCTTACGATTGGCATCATATCATATGGCATGCCCGGTTTCTAAGTTCTCGCACAACAATGACCGCGTACTCAAATACATTAAACCTAACTAGTTTGCAGCATAGAAGAAAGATAGCGGATATACTTTTCGTTAACAAAGTGCCAAACCGTCTGATAGACTGTCCGGATATCATTGATAAATTCAAATACAATGTTCCATCCCGAAACTTCAACATCGTACGTTGTACGGTTACTATAATCCTTGCGACAGGACGTTCACTCACGCCAACATCGCTACAGTCTCATCCAACATATTTAACTGCTCATCTGCTTCACTTAAGATATCGTTACGCAATGTTAAGTTGTAACCGTTTGCTGTCTGTCTTTAGATACTTAACCACTATGTCTAATACTCCGTTTTCTCTACTTTCTTATGCAGCTGCTCTTTCACTAATGGGTGCATACCCGTAAATAAATAAATAAATAAATAAATAAACACATATATAAATCACATTACACGTCCAATCAAGCCGCTAACAGTAGAATAATCTAAGCCGGTCGCGTTACGCGGTCCACCCTGTATTCTCCTGAACTAACGACTCAATCGAAGACCGCGCGGCCTGCCGGTGGATGTCCACGGAACGTAAACAAAACGCAATGCGACAGGAAAGCAACGGGAAGGTTGGTCGAGCAACTTGTCCGGGAAGTATAATGCGCGTTGCACGTGTCCTAGCCGGGGCGAAGAGGATATCAACGCGGAAGCGGCGGCCCTCGCGTCGCGTCGCGTCCTCGCGACGAGAATCACGGCTGGCCTCCGCAGTTTCTCTTCGTGGCCGAGCACCAAGTCCTCCTGTGCACGGCGAAGCAAGCTGCCGCGACCTGTTACGCGGCCTGATGGTTTTGTTTCGTACCCGGGACACACGCTTGCCACCGGTGCTCTCGCGGAGACATTGATTCATCCTGCTACACCGCGTCTCCATCGTTAGTCGGCGCAGCTGTGATCGTACGTCGCATACGTTCCTCCTCTTTCGCAGGATGGTTCAAAGGCGCAAAGATATATTCTTTAACCTTTACTCTGTGCACAGTAAATTTTCCATGCACTGTGCACGGGGTCAATTTTCGTATATTTTGTAACTTTGAAAAAAAATATTGTTACTTTTATTTCATTTTCATTGCGTAGCCGGATTTTTTCGCGGCTATCGGAACAAAAACGCGAGAGCAAGAAATGTCCAATCTCCAAACGCAAATTAACAATGAATTCGCAACGAATACGGTTTCGGAAACTTGGACTCGCAACGACGTTGCAGCATTCGTACTTGCGTATATCGAAGATTAGGTATGATGCTCCATGAAACACTTTGCCGTATTGGGGCAGAAAATTGACTTGCAATTAGATCAACGAGATATCGATACATTGGTACGCGTATAGTATTCTATTTCATTATAAAGGTTTGCTTAAGTGGATAATCGTGCGCGGCGGTATTAATTTTTCACATCGACGGGAGATTCTACGGTGCCTTGGTATTGACGGACGAATTTACGGCGCCGAGATACGAAAAGAATTACGATGCACGAGAAAGTAACTTTTTCGTTTAGCTTAGAGTACGCGGTATTAATTTAGTGACCGCAAAACGTTCTCCGAAATGGTTCGCGTAATAATGGGTTCGGTCTCTATCCGATCTTCCACTTACGCTGCTGCGATCCTCTTTCTCAAATGCGTTGAAGGGTATAAAGGGTAAGAAAAGTTGGATGAACTCGCTTAAAAAATTGCTACTACGATGAAAATTGCTAATAGATTCGTCCTACCGCATATTTACTTTATTTAAATGCAACATCGAGGAATACATTTCTATTTCGAAGGTTTCGTTTCTCCTCGCTCTGGGAATAAATCATTTCACGAATATGCACGTCCCAACTACACTTCTAAACTCATACCAACACGAAACAAGAACATTTGTCTTCATATATACGTTCCATTAATATTGTACGCAAACGTCATTACAATTTGTTATTGGCGTCGACCGATGTCCGCGCAAACTTTCCGAAATAGAATACGCTTCGCAGACCGTCCTTTCGTTTCACGATCTTAACTCACTTATAATTGCAGAACCGAAACTACTGAACCCCTTGAGCGTCACGCGGCCCGTCGTCTGTACACGGTGGTCCAATTAATGGGCCAATCGCAACCCCTTAGCCCGGGGTATCGATTATACGGCTCGTTTTTCTGATTCCGTGTCGGTAATCTCCGAAATTTCAGCTTCCTGCGAATAGCAGACGATACCGCGTTGTCTTTTAATGAGACACCGTTGCCTACCATTATCGGCCAGATCGATTGGGCGTGACTGGATGCGCCAAACGGTAATTGCCGGTTCACCGTGCCCCCCTTTGAACAACTGAAACAACGCGATAGAAATCATCGTTCGAAGGGGGGAAACATCGACGGTGAATCGCGGTCTCGTTTTTTCAATTTCACCTTGCATGCCAGTTATAATTATGTCGTTTCCAATCCCTTTGGATGCTGATAAAAAAAAATGAGGACTCCGATCCGGCAAAGTGGTGAAAATTTATTGCATCTGAAGTAAGTCGGTCTTAAGTAATTTCTTCGGAAACCATGGACCGGATGTACCCCGCTTCCAAAATTAACGAGGGTAGTATTTTTTTGCAAAATATTCCAGTTCATGTAGATTTCGTTTCCGACGTCACCGATCGAAATATCATTAGTGTATCGTATACAAATTCCGTGGTCAACTGTGACGTCAACAACAACGGAACAAAATGTAACAACTTTGTTGAACAGCGTTCAAATTGCAATGAAAAATTCCCACAAACACGCATGGACAATGTTGCGCGTAATATTCGCATCTACTTTTCTTCGTGTGATTCGTGACAAATAATTTGCAATGCACCCGCGAAAAATGTTCACAAAGAAAATAAGCGAAACGGGATAATAGCTGCACTCTTTGCGTCCACATTTCAAGACCGTACGGATACTTTTGTCCTTCACTGTACATACATGTGTACGTGTACTTAGATCGTCCGGGGTTACAGCCACGACCGATGATTATCTCTTGGCTCGGTTTCAGCCACAAAGCACGGCAGTCCCACGCACGCCTTGTCGAGTTATTAATCGCCGCATAATTCTACAATTACAAAGGTTAATCCGGTGTTTTCACGCTCTGAGCGCCGTGGGTGCTGCGACAGGCCAGGACGAACGACACGGTAGTGGAGAAGTAAGAGGAGAAAGAGAGCGGACTAACACGGTCTCGTTGTCAGGCCAATCCGTGTCACCTTACTTTCGATCCTCACCTTTGCCCCCCGGTTCTCCATCGGGACCAAAGAATTTCGCGTTCTCCGTGAAACGGCTCGCGTGATATACCGTGGCGAAACAACGGCGACTGTCTCTGTGTGATACCGTTCGTTAACGACTGGTGACGAACGTCGCCAGAGCCGATTGTTAATGACTATGGCGACCAGGTAGGTGAGAGTGAATGTTTTTATGTCATCGACGCAAACAAAATGGGAATAAGATAACGCAGTGACTACTGCACTATAGGAAGATACGAAAATTTAAGTTGATGAGAAATAGGGGTAGAAACATTGTTATAATTTTATAGGGTGTGAACCAATCTATGAGTCACTGTAATTGTAGAACTGCAACGTGTGAAACAGGAAGTACGAGTGGCATCTTGTTATAAATTGTAGCCATATGCAGCATGAAAGGGTCTAACTCCTACTGTATACAATACTGGGCCAACCTCTTTTCTCATTTACTAGCGTAGCCCCTCGGCTACTGTATTGTCGAGAGCCGACAAATTATTTCCGAACTCTCGTGAGAAGTTTAACAAAATATTCGGATCACCGCGACCCTATACTACTTAATCATGCCGCGTTTGCGCTAACGGTTACATACGGATCTGAAGGAGTTCTACGAAAATTCTAACAAAAATAAGACACCCATCCTAACTAAAAACAACGAATCCAATCATCCATTGCTCCTTTCGAAACGAACCCATCGTAACTCGAATTCGTTGTTCACCCTGCTTTCGCAAACACTCGACCTCTCCAAACGTATTCCCAAACCACCGACAATCTATCCGCGAACGATGAAACACGTTTCCTCGCGACATCGCCCCGATTGGCCAGCGGGTCCTCGCTGAAAAGCCGCCGCGGATGATTAATAGCCCCGGCTATCCGGGAATCCGGGTGTATCGTCGCTTTAATCTCGAGTTTCCTGCGCGGAACGTTTGCCGTTCGCGCGGCTCTGCGGCGGCCAATAAGAAATTGCGGTAAAAGGGTAGAAATAGTTCCGTGCTGGCGCGTGCATTGTCTCGCAATAAACGATTGGAATTCCAACGTTTGCGTTTCGTCCCGATCGCTCCTTTCCAGGTCCCGTTGCCGGGCCGCATTCCGCTCGAAAAGTCAGGCCCGCGCGTGCTGCGCGTGTACGCGCCGATTTTTTTGTCGCGATCTCGGAGCTGGAATAAATCATTATTCGCGCGACAAAGAAAAAATTCGTGGGGAACGCGCTGGGAACCGAATGCAATGAATCGAGTGTAATACTGGAAATTATGGACCACGTGACCTTTGCCGGAGGAATTACGCTTTGCTCGTGGATACTGTAGTTTTTCGGGACGGGAAATTCTGCGGGGAACGGAAGACGACGGGTTTGGAAAAGTGCGGGGGATCGATTGCGGGTCGATCGGTCGATCAGAATGATTCGTCGACAGATATTGGAAAAAATAGTACTGTGTTTCCACTCTGAGGAGCAATTTCGAGATACAGAAAACAATTAATTAATTGTACACAATTAATTAATAACGTTACTCTGAAGATATAAGATCGCATTCAACCTACAACATATCCAAGCAAAGTAAATCAATCATCGGTCTCCGTAATATTAATTGCGGGTCGACGAATCATTGACAAGCCGTTCAGTATAACGTCAATACAAATCTGAGCCCTCCGTACATACAATTATTGTTCTTATTATATATTGCACGCTGCGGTCCGGCGAACAGGAAACCATCGGATAAACCGTGCAAGTATATACGCGTGGACAACACGAACCCCACTTATTACCCAGCAAAGATCGTGACACCGCGGTGTAGGCTCTGCGACTCTTTTTCAGTCGTGCGTTCCGACCCCGGTGCCACGTAACAAATGAGGCCGCTTTCAACCGCGCATTACAGATTTGTCGCGGTGAATTACTCGCGGATGTCACCGAGCCCCGAGACTCGACGCTTCTTGGGAGGCGAGTCGCCGCGAGAATCGATTCGGTCCGCTTCTTATCGGGCCTTCTAATACGCTCGGTAACTACATACGTGTCTCGTTCTGGGCTGGAGCGTCGTCCAGGAACGTAAGTGACAGTACAGTTTCTGAAATTCTGCCGTGCTTCGAGTCCACGACACCTTAAGGAATTTCCAATGTTTCCGTGAAGCGTGCGATCGGGGAAGAACGTTCCTCCGCAGCTCCGACGTACCGGCGTTTTGTGTCGCGCACGTGAGCCTCCGGTAAGAAAATGAAGACAGTAACGCGGGGAATAAAATGAAAAGCGCGAGTTCAAGCTTGAACGTAGCAGGCTCTAAACAGCCAGTACCCGGAGCATCACCATATCGGTATCGATGGATCGCCGTAACGCTCGTAAATCAATCTTCCACCCGGCCTCCCCGTGCGACTTTCAATCGTCTTGTCGCCGCAGAAATGACGCCTATTAACCGTGAAACGATTGCGGTTGATCGCAGGAAACTCGAGGAGCCCCGGCACGCACAGGTGCAGTATTTATTAGCGATTAACTCGACAACGTCGCGTTGACAGCACAGCCGAGATACATAAGCTTCAAATTATGTCTCGTTCGCTGTACAATTTGCGATTAAGCGTTACTTAGGAACGGGAGAACAATCTCGAGGGTGAATATGCAACGATAATTGGATACGGTGCGATGCTGTCGATAAAATCGATCACTCGTGGCCTGCCGCGAGAATTATGGAGGACCTATAGGAACGATTCAGGCAGCATTGTCCTGTCACATGCCGATTCGGTTTGGAATATTTCCATCGTGTTTGGAAAGTTGGGATATATTCTTTCGATTATAATTCGTGGACACCAAATTTCGAGGTTTACTATTTTCGCAGGAATATCCTGTTTCCCGTTCGTCTGAATTTTAATACCAACCATTATAATTTCTTTGAATTCTTCGCAGCAGATTGGGAAGTCGATATAATTTTGATTCTGGGTCACGAATCGTTCGCAAAGTATTTCTGACCCCTCCAAGACAGACCCCCCCGACCGAAACACTTCTGAAAACCAATTCGTTTAACAGACCACTGTCATCTTAACCCCAAAAGATCCGGAGCGTCCCAAGAAATCGTTTCCCAAGAAAGGAAGAAACTTGCCGTCTTCGTGCATCGATTAATATAAAAAAAAAAAAACCACCGCAGTATCAATTAGCTCCGACAAAGAGGGAACTCTTGCCAAGATCGGTTGCAGCCAACATCACTGGCACCAAGCAGCATTCAATTAACGTGGCTCTCCTGTAATTTGCGCCGCGACCCAGGTTTGAACCTGAAACGCAGAATCGCGTCAGAATATGAGTACCCGGTCGTGTTTCCTCGCGGAGGGAGTGGTGAACGCGCGGAATGGAAATTTCTCGTGACTCGCTCGAGAGGCACCGAGTGGGCACGCCAAAGGCACGGTTGCATAACGTGCCACGGATCTCTGATGCTGGACGACGAGGAGGAGTACGAGGACGGCGGAGATGACGAAGAACGACCTTAACCTTTCTCGCGACTCGCCCAGGGACATTTGTCCCTCGTGGCTTTCTCCGCTTTGATCGATGGAGCCGCTTGGAATTTCATTTGTCCTCTTTCGCGCGGTTCGACGTGCCTCTTGCTTCGCTGTTTGTGTAAAACGGCCGTTTAAAATACTTGCTACACCTTTGGACGATGTATTCGAATTCTACCTAATTCTCAGTAAAAATCGATGCAATTTTAATTAATTCTGTCGTATAATGTTTAATCGACTACATTTTGGTGTCCGCGGTGTTAATAATAAATCTTCCGTTCACGCGTCCATTGTTATTTCCTTTTGTTCTTAGTTTTACACTGTTTGAGTTATTACCGGGTGTAATATGGAACGCTATGATAATAATAATGATATAACAATAGAACCACAGGAAAACTTTGAAGGGGTTTAGTAGCGTATGTGATATCATTAGGTTCGTTAAAATAATGCCTTCGCGAAATGTAAATTTTAGTTGCATAATACTTAACGCAGAAATAATGAATGACAACGACCAAACGCAGGTGTTCTGCATCAGTGTGGGTACATCGTTACAGTCCTGTCTAACCTTCGTATTGCACTGTGCGTGTCGTTGACATTCATAGCCCACTAAAAATTAATAACAACGGTGCTTCGTTGCACAACGAAGATTAATAATCGCCGAGAATAGCAACACAGGCATCACAGTCTTTACTGCCTCGTACATTAACGCACTATTTCCAACAAGACGGGATTTTATCGATCGTTCTACGTCGATCCACCGTTTCCTGGAAACCTTGCCACATGAGTGACCGTCTCTTCATTCAGGTGATACAGTAAACCAGAACTGCATTAAACAAATTTTTTGGTAATAGAGAATACTAATGCCCACTTTATTTCCCATTTCTATAACATTTCACTCGTGTTGCGTTTGACAAAAGTAGTTACGAATAGTGTCCCATTTGAACTGTGTACCTATAAACTCGGGGGGTAGCATGGTAGCATGGTTCCATCTGAGAATATTTCATTTATTTCGAGACCGTGTGTCGAATATTTTAGAAACCTCCTCTATTCCAAGCCGTATTCCGACCAAAAAATGTTACTTTACTTCCTATCCTCCAAACCATTATTTCATTCCAATTCTGCACAGTGTCGCCGTTGAAAATACTGTTTAAATTATCTCCTCCTTGAACTTCACGCAGCTCCGTGGCAAACGCGTAAATTGAGATCGTTGCACGCGGAAAGAAAGCAAAAGGAGAAAGAAACGAAAATGTGTCGTGCGAGTGAAGTTTATCCGCTCGGGGGAAGAGAAGCAGGTCTCTCATTACGCGTGCCCTTGCGCCAGCATAATTAAGTGGAGACTGAAAGAGCAAAGGAGAGGGAGAGGAATTGCCATCTTGCGGTAATTATGGCCGGTGCCATTATCGTAGATTATCCGCGCGTCCGGCTTCTTACGTAATCCCATGGTTAGTACCGATAAACTCGATAATTGCCAGACAAAGCACCACTTTTTGCCCGTTTTAATGCGTCCACGCTGGTGATCCCCATTTTCTACGAGCATTTCCTTTTTCTTGAGCCGCAGAACGGATCATTTGGCTCGCCTAACCTTTAGCGGCTTAGATCAGCGTGCCCGATCCAAAAAGTACCGCTTCCTTGGCAAACGTATTTTTATTACCTAAATATATTCTTGAGTAACATTTTTGATTAAATTGTAAATTCTATTTATTAACACTACGGAAGAATTTTTCCCCGACATTTTTGTCCGATAGGAAATGTAATGGGTTTACCAAGTGTGTGCGCGGCGGACGATGTATCGTGTACCTCGAATAATGCAGCATATACTGATTCTTATGAAATTTTGTGGAGATATTCTTAAGTACATTCCGCGTCTATCGACGTTGTAGTATTTATGCTCTGCATAATGGTAAATGTTCATTTTTTTTTTGTAGTAACGAGATTCCTCGCATTTTCGGTTCTCACTGTGCTGTATAAACTCTATAGGCTCTACGGAGCTCTGGTCGGAGAGCGCATGAATTTTTCAAATATCAATTAACAATTTTACCTTGAAAAGAAGATAAGTGCGCCAAACGGGACTGAAGTGACATCGTTTGCCACGATATTAATGTCAAACGAATGGAAGACAAGTGGCGGAGTATAATGTCCTCAAATTTGTTAGCCGAGTCGCATATTTATGTTTTATATTATATTGATACATACTCTGCCTTTGCTACGCGAAAGTAAGCAATCCATTTGCCATTTGCCATCCACCTTTCCACAATTTCTCTCGCCTACCTCCTCCCTCCTCCTCTACGACCAAATAACCCGTTCCTCCCCAAGTCCATTCATCGACTATCAACACTTTTCTCACACCTCTCAGCGAAACTATCAATAATGCCCGGTCTCTTTCTGCGAAGCACGTGGAAACGATCACAACGCGCATCATTATTAATCACTTTCGTCACTTTTAACTTTTAACACACCAAACAGACCACCGTCGTATCGTAGATCAACGTGCATGCCATTTTCAACCAGTCAAGCATTGCCTTGCACATATCGAACAGAAAGTATAAAGGCGTAAAGGTACCAGCGGTGCACAAACAGTGATCTTAGCTTTTGTTCGACATTCACGGATAGTTAAGAGCACGCAAGCGCACGATTCATCGAATAGGCAGAACGATTAATAACTCAAAGGAATAATGCATACAGTCTCGTACGAAAATCAAGATTCAGTGGGTTCAATTTAAAGCGAGCGTAACAATAATGCCAGCACGATTGTTTCGAGGATGAAAAAATTGCATGATTTACTGAAACTCATAAAAGAAACCAGAGAAATCAGCGGGCTTGTATAATGTAAATAATCAAATGTAATAGTCATTGATCATAAACGAAGAAAAGTAACAATGATCGTTAAAGTTTTGTCCTTCTATTACTTTCTCTAAATACTTTATCAGACAATATATATATATGGAAGTCTCAGAAGCCAATCAGTGGAAGTCCAACTTTCCCTAAACGTGAGTTTAGCAGTTGAAAAACCTCTATATTGTCCAAACATTCAGTTGAGAAATCAATCAAGTCATTATTTTCACACCTAAGCAACAGATGATTGTAGTAACATTGTCATTTATTTCCAAGTATACATATGTAGTCGCCAGTCGCACTACGCTAAGAACTATCGGGAAAATGTTGCAGAAAAAGCTCATTGAATAATACGAATATTATTATCCTAATTTAAATTCCACTCATCGTCATTGAGTTAAAAGGTGGACATTTCTTCCGAGCTTACATTATTTCTAGTTCATATACATAAGTTTAGACCAATCGCTGTACGTTCATTAATCACCGTTCCATGTCGACACGTAGCGTTTATTAAGTACCACACTGCCAGTCGAAGTGTTAATCAGTGAGAACTGCCAGTTTAATTTCCACCGCGACATGCGTGCCCGTAATAAGCTTCGACTTTGTTCTATTATAACGGTGAACGTTTTTACCGAACAGACACCTGCCATTTTCGTTAGACGTAAATACCCCCGAAAGAAAGTTGCCGTGCCTCTTTTATTTCTTTTCGTTTTCGTTTCTTTTTGTTTCTTCCTTCCGCCGATAGCGCGCGTACCGGCACACGTGAAAGCATAATTGACTGGCAGATCGGTGGATAGTAGTGTGATTGACGTTTAAGATTCGCAAGGATACCGATCTGCCAAAGAAAATGATTTTCTATGCTCGTTACGGAGGAGGAGGAGTAGGAGGAAGAGGTGAAATCTTTTCCTTTACGGCCATTGATATACATATGTACATACGTACGTGTTAAGGTGTTGCATGTACGATCAATGTTCTATTTTGAAAACGATAATCGTCTAAAGGTCAATCCATCAATTTTTCTTTTCTTATTTGCATAATCTTTCTAAGAATTTTAACAGTTACATATGGAATAGGCAAAGAGTAAGGGCAATTCTTACAACTTGGAAGCGTGTCGACGAATTATTTAAAAGCTTCGACCGCGATGCCTGAAAACAAGAACGTTCTTATGAGCAAAGTTGACGGCACGAAACGGCGAACAACTCGGCATCTTTCGCGTCTCGTTTTTCCCTGGCCGCGCGGCGGCTTATCGCGATAGAATGTGGAAACGTCCTGGACGACGTGGGTGCGTTGGAACGAGGATTAACGTCGAAGATCGTTTTCTTTCCACGGCCGTTACGTGAAACGCGAACGGATATCGCGTTGCGTGTTAAGCTTTCCGTCGACCTATCGATACCATTATTATTGTTATTATTAATCGCCCCGGTAAACGTGTTCACAACCATTATTACGCAGGTAAACGTATTCAAAACTAGATGCATAGTTCAACAATAAAGTAAAGCACAAACTATGGAACGGTCGCACGGCAGCGTTTTATTAAGCCTCACCTATACAGGTCGTGACCGAAACTCGTGGAAGATCTTTGAAAACGCAACGCAACTATTTTCAACACAGAACGAGACTGATATGAACTTGATGGATAGTAAACTTCTACTTTCTTTATAATAATTACTACTCTCATTTGAGATAGCGTCATGTTCATCGCATTACGGCGCACGAACAAAACCGCGAATATGAATGTAAGACAGAGTTTCATGCGAAAGAAAATGAATAGACGCCTCGATACAAAATGACCAGAGCATTGACTATTTTCTTCATCAGCGTCCCCTTAATGATTAAAGCGAGAGCAACACGTCACTAAACGCCAGGCATTCCATTTCGAACTCGACTGTTAAACCCGCGAAGCGTTACCGAAGCGACCGGAAAACGCTTCCAGCTTCTCTATATTCGATAAATAAAAAAACCGCATCCTCTCGACTGTAACCCGTTGGCAGCGTATGATTTACCTAGTCAAGGTAAGGCCGTGGCCCGAGCGTGCACAATTCGTTCATCGATGCAACCTGTTCATAGGTAGAGGAAGATGGGGAAAGTGGGAGAATGGTTAAGGCTGGTGAAACGATTTGCGATTAAGAGGAGGATCATCGAGCCGCATTTTGCGTGCTCATGCATGCGTAAGTCCGAGGGCAGAATACGGTTATGTTAGCCAGGTGTGTCATCGTCGACCAATGATGGAGGATCGCGGTCTCGCCTTGGCTAGGAGAATTAGCGGAATGACTCAGACATAGCTAGATCCTCCGGTTTTCTGGGCTATCCGGGTTATCGGGCTCCTCTGCTGATAATAATGTCGGTGTTATTTACTACATAGAGGGCGTTAAAAGATGATTACTTCGTTTTAAAAAGACACAGCGCCAACTGATTAAAATTATACGAGAGAAAATGTTTTAAATACTGTCCATTGAAAATGCCCAAGTAAATTGAACTTATAAGTTTGCGCGCTTGTCGAAGAACTAATTATTTTCAAATTGTCAAATTGTCTATTTACGCAATATATATATAATAATAATAATAAATATAATCTGTCCAACGTATGCTATCTGAGAGGTACCAAAATCTATCGGTAGTTCTAGTGTTCAAAATTAGCCCGCCTCTCGGCCCGCTTGCAGTACCGATCGATCGCCCAGCTTCCTTACCCTTGATCGATCAATTAATTCGCGGTAGGACAGAATCGATGAAGTCGCGCACCAGAGATTTCTCTCATCCGAATATCCATAACCCGTGCGCACGGATTCCTTCCGCGAGCAGATCGAGCGTGAAAGAGCGCTCGAGTGACATCCGCTGATTCGCCGTCACGCTATCGGTCCAATTATCCCTGGTCAATTAACCTGGCCCGTGGTGAATTAACGCGAGACCCGTGGGGAATTTTGTCGTCGTTAACCCCCCACAGCGGAGGTAACAGCGGCGATCCGGCGGCGAGAATCGAATCGCGATCGTTCGTGCTGTCCTCGACGATTACGATGCTTCCGTGACTGCCTACTACTCGAGTGCCAGTGGAAAATCTGTGCACATGTTATTGGAGGTTGTAAGTGGAGGCAGTCGCTTTCCCACGGACGTTGAATTTTCGCAAGATCTTCTGCAACATCTGGGGCATTTCTTGGTTGAGTGGACGTAGAGGTGTGCGATAAGGGGCGTTCACCCGACGACAGGTGTTTAAGATACGGGTATTACGATTTTTTAAATATTAATTCGATGGAACACCATTCAGACAAGAACTTTTCAGGCACTCTAACAATGTATGAGACCTTTTGCATATATGATTGAGGACAATAAATTGTATCAAATTGTACGATAGCACCAAAAGGAAAGATACATCCTCTCTTAGGCCACTTTTTCATATTAATCACATTCAATACAGGAAAGATAATTCATAATAAACCACCCACCCTGTACACGCAGTGCGTGATTCATTACCGATGATAAATTAGTAACGAAAAGATTCGCGTCGACCTTCCAGAAACAGCAAAATTGCCGAACGAAAAGGGTGATCAATAATCGGCAATCAATTAGTCCTCCCAACTACATAATCCCAACTATGCTCAGCCGCAATGCTGCGTATCAGCAAACTTTCGAGCCGCAAAAAAATGTTGCTCGGATAAGGCTGTTTATCATCGCGGATTCATCTCGCATCGATCTCAATTACCAGATCGTATCGACGCACGACGATCGATCGACGAACGGTGAATTAACCAGGTCGGTGGTGCGGTATCGCGTGACATTCGAAATGTTACGTTCGGCTAGAAAGCGAGCCGGTGACACCAGCCACTGGTGTGGCGAAGGAAAAGCGACCGTAGTCACCGTGGAAAGCGAGCGGATCGCAATCGCTGATCGTAGGGAACGCTCGTTAGACTCGTTACGCGATCGCATCTGCATCAAATCCGGCAATTAAAAGCGGCGGTCGCGTTTACACAGAGATAAATACCGGTCACCTGGTCGGCCGCAGTCCAGGTAGCGACTTGTGGATCGTGGTAGATCCTGCGAGCTTGCTTGCGTTGCGAATCGTGTGACACCGGATTTGTGGCATTTGATGCGTTTTCTTGTTTCTTCGTGTCAACTTATCGATATCGATTTTCTGTCAACGTCACTATTTGGTAGAATGAAGAAACAGTACAATTATACTGAAAACGTTCGTTTTGTGCAGGCTGAAAAATTTCAATAGACAGTTAAATAGACTAAATAGACAGTGATTTTTCCACAATAATTATGCTGCGCGGCCGAAATAATTTATCTAACATGTAGAAGAAGTTGGTGAAAAAGAGGGTGCTAAACATATCGATACATATGTGACATATATATTACATATTCTCTTTCTGAAGTATATTTACCTGATTCGCGGATGAACCGCTTGATTTTGAGAGTATTGAATAGTCTTCAATGGGTAACTTGCACTCTATACGAGCAACGCGAACAGTCCGCGAGACTAGGTAACGGACCTCAAGATACAGATGACGCAGGATATCCGCGGAGTCGAGCTCCAGCCGCTCCCTGGACCACTATCGAACGCACATCTGCTGTGCTGGCGTGGTCGACGACCCCTTTATCTCACTGCATAGTGGCACGCTTGAGGATGCTAGAGGTTTCGCGAGTACGGTTTGGGTAGCATAGGACCAGTCACGCAATTTAGGCGATTTGATATACCAGCAGTTGAACTGCATTTATCGCAAGGAAATTTTGTGTTGCCAGTACCCGATCGTTCGAACTCTATTCTTATTATCTACTATTTGACTAATTAGAGAGTACCCGCTAGGGTGTCGCTTGAGTTACAACGTGGCGCAGAACATCTGCAATGGTCGAAATACGATTCCGGCTAATCCCCCTTGCGATTAGTGATAGACAGATATAACTTTGTTACGAGATGCACACGTAGTACGTTAATAGTACTTGTATAGTAATGACTGGCATGGTCTGAAATTCATATTCCAAAAGCATATTCTGCGTATTCTTTTCCGAATCTCGCAGAAAAGGGAGAACAAGTTTGGAAACAACATCGATCGAAAGGGGAGTGCAGCGACAGGTAAGAAACACGAGCGCTGCGACGCGACGCGTCCACCGTTGAATTACCATAGCATACCATACCGACGGTATTATCTCTCGAACGCGAAACATCTCCATCGGCGGGCCCCGCGAATAATCCGATAAGCGAATTAAGATTAGTGGCTTCTGATGAGCCGCTAAGTGACTATCGACGTTAGGGCATCAAGCGGCTTCGGTGACACGTAGGCGAGCTTCTTCGTCGTCTGCGAATCCCCTGACGGCTCGACGGGATAATCGCTCCCAGCCTTGCCAATCTGCGGGGCGACGCGCTATGTTAATCGTCGTCATTTGTGGGAAATGTATTGTTTGAAGAAAGATTTATAATTGGGGCCAAGGCAAATTATGATACCGAAGTTGCTTTCTTTTGCTCCGTGTCAAATACGACGATACGAATAAAAAGGATACTTTTTTTACTCCGCATTGTACGCGGTCACTTGTTTCATTGATGTATACAATGGTCAAGCGAAATGAATCAACGTTTCAAATCGCCAGCAAATTAATTTCCGTTCCGGGAAATAAAACCCTGGCTGTGTCTCCATCTTTCAGCAACTCCAGTTCAGTTACAATCATCGATGCAAGTTGTACAATCGCACGACGAATGCAAATGTGTGTCTTGCAATTTCCATTTACAAAAATACTGTTCCAAGAACCTTGCCGGAACCCAACACTTTCATCCGAATGTCTTCATACGTCCAACCTAATACATACTCCCAATAAGACATACGTGATTACCTATAGCTATACCAAAATTCCTTCCCCTTGCAAAACCCTTCCTAAGATCCAGCTACAATCATCCCTGCGTCCGAACGCTTGTCTCTCGTCTCAAGCAAAGACTTTCTAAATCGTTCCGCTGTCAATTTCTCCCAAAATCGCACCCTATCGACGCAGGATCTCCATGCGAGCCACCAGGAAGCCCGAAGTGTCAGGTTCCCACGAGCGTCGCGAAATTCCCGAACACAGATCGTGTCCTCAGTTTACGACCCGAACGGGAGCTCGGCGAGTAGCAGCTACGTTTACGACGCCGCGCCGCTGGAAAATCGGTCGTAAAGACCGTCGACCGGCTCTCTCACGTTCCGGGCCATTGGGATCCGGACGGCGAAAGAAAGGGAGTCGCACGGCTGAAGAGTACTTTCTCCCTCGCTGAACGATGCATCGTTTGATCGGCGCTTGCGCGATAGATCGCCGCGGGACGGCGATAGAACGATCGCGGCGCTTACGAGGACGACAGCCCCGACAGTTTGGTGACGATCAATGATCTTCGATTCGGAGATCGGTTCGCCCCTCGTTGAAGAATTTCTCTGTCTCTCCTCTGTTTTCTGACTACAAGTTTAGCCAATATTGATCGGATTTAGGGAATTATTTTATGTTTCTGATATATTTATAGATAATTCTTTCTTTTCCTTCCATTTTCTAGTTGGTTTTCGATTTTCATTCCTGATTAATTTTGGCATTAAAGCTTTGGTTATATTTTTCATACACGTGCCTTCTTTATCTACTTTTCTCGTATTACTGTATTAACCTGTATTAACTATACAGGTTGAAACATATAACACGGTATCGAACAACGCGGTTTCGCTCCAACACGATCATAAATTGAAACACGAAACTCTACGGTTCTGTTCATTAGTTTTCGGCTTTGCTTTGTTGGGTTCATACATCGATTCGACAACTGCTTTCTGTTGACCGCGAATTCGTTCTCGCTCAAGCTCAATAGATCGAAACGCACCATTTATCGCAAACCCAATACAGAAGATCGATATCGATATCTATTCCTACGATACAGTTGTAACCCGCGATAATAATGGCAATGGCTGTCACCGTGCACGTAATGGCGGGGCCGCACGCCTTCGCATACAGGTATAGCATTGACGTGACCAAAGGTCGTAGAGCTTTCCTTTGTCTGAACTTACTATTGGGCGTTCACGTGCTTCCAAGGCGTTGTGTTAATGGGGAGAAAAGTTCTGACTCGTTCGAAGGATATCCCGCGGTGCTCTATACGTACGTACATGTACGTGCAGCGAATGCGGCGTGAACGTAATTGACCGTTTAGCGCTTTCTTGGAGCAATCAATTTTTCGTGGCGTGTCAAGGGTACCATTGGAAGTGCAACGTTGAAAATTATACAGGGACTGATTTAAACGATCTCCGTGCGTCGTATTGCACAATTCCCCCTGCGATACTTTTACGCTATCGAGGTTCAACCGGATTGCCACACTTGGCCAAACGATTTGGTCACGGAGAGAGCAGGTAGCCGGCGAGTGTCGCGCAGTCACGTGAACGGAAGTGATCGCGACGGTGCAACGGTGACACGGAGAACAGTCGGGCCAAGAAGAGAAGGTTTCATGATAAAAGGACATAGTCGCTTTCTACCGACTGGCAGGGTCATCTCGGTGCAGAGACACGGCAGCTGCCAATCGTGAACGGTCACCGCACGATTTCGCTGTTGCGCTTCGCTGACGGTCCCTCTAGAAACTTTGCCGATCGATGAACTTATTCAAACCGAACGGACTCATGAAAAATTCGTCCGATAGCGTGACTCAATTCGCCGATGTTAGAGGGAAAAGGCAGCACGATCCGGTCTAATGATAACCAGATGGGTGAACTTTTGATCGCTTGACCAGGACGAAGCTTCGTTTTTGAAACCCTTCACTGCTGTCTCTAGCCATATAAGTACCTATATCAACTCCAGGTTAGTAACAAAACGAAAACTAGAATCCCAGACCTCTTTAGTTAAAGTATCACCCCCCTAGAGTTCCTTCATTTTTCGAGACACATTGAAATATTTCAAGTTCCACGCGTCATTTACCTTATGAATAAATATAGAAAGGCATGCGTGCCTCGTGAAGGTCTAGAAGTGTCCCAATTTCTTTATCCTAACTGCTTTTCAAACTGTTCTACTACTCTGTAATGTCCTGAATGCACTACATATTTCATCGTGGCAAGGTAGCATGCGTCCGATAGAGAACGGAACATCCACGCGTGTATACACTAACAACCCCATAGAACATTCTTTCCTCCCCCATTTTTTCACAACCGAGCAACGATCTTCCACCCCGAGTTATCCGCAAAGAATTACACAACGATCCACCCTTGTCTCTTCTTACTCTCGCGTGGATTTGTCAGCCTTGGAAAATCGCCACGAAATTGCTGGCTGGTAGCGTGTACGCGACCGTGGTAGATCCAGCAACATCTAACGCTGGTCACGACGACGGTGCAGCGCAGTGCCACGTGCGAAACAGCCATTACGAGCATCCTCGAGAAAGGCATAGAGAGACGACGGCTCGTCCGGTTCACGAAACACACCGCGGGGACGTTTCGGATCACGGATGATTCCATGGGGCAAACGCGAATAACGGATTGTCCTACGAGCACCGTGGACGTGTCCGATCGTTTCCGTACCCTGACCTGTCCCACTAGCCCCCTGCCGTAACGCTTTTATGGTACATTGTTCCAGGGAACCAGGATCGCGATAACGGGAAGCTCTGACATTTCGCCGTGTTAGATCTGGTACTTTGGCACGGTCTTCTTGCCGGAGGTAAGGCGTTGCTTGAGTATTCGGTACAGTGGAGGGGTTGGTTTGTGGAATTGGATTGGATGGAAGAGACAGAGAGTCGGGAAGGTGTCTGGACCTCGAGAGTTTGGATTCGATTTGAGCTGAGAATATTTATTTCGGTAGATACTTGCATAATTTTTTGTTATCGGCTGGGTTCGAGAGCTTCGAGTTCGAGTTTCATGGAGTTTATTGTGTTTTCGTAGGTTTTCACACTTTGCGCGGACAAACGTGTGCCAAAGTGTCCAGCAGACCGCTACAGTTCTCAATTCTTTCGTCACTTTCGCGTTTCGTGAATTTCTGCAAAGTACCTCAAGTAACTAAGCGTCGAGCTTATTGAACATTTTGATTGCCTATACACGAGTGAAACTGCAACGTTGTTAACTAGTTTCCCAACTCGTCCAACACAGTTTCTTATTGCACAACATCTTTCAGAAATCTAACGTACCGCGTTATAACGTAGATCGTGACGTAGATCAATTATCGACATAGCCTTGCCAATCACCACTCCATTCGCATTTTTCTATTCCGATCTGCACTATTACCCACTGTAGTTAGTTACGAAAAATAATGCGTCCTTGCCTTCGTTAAGCCTAGATCGCCAAACTTAAATCCGTGTTACTCTGTCACTAATCACTCGACCCACAGTCCACTTATTACAAGCACTTTACTTATTGCAAGCAGAGTAGCGAAGCTTAAGGGACGTATCATGAATTATCAATTAAACGGATAAAACAAAACTAATAAGAAAAACATAAAAACGTAGAAAATTAAGTTTTGCATTCTTTGGGGATGTTAACAGCGTGCTGTTCGCGAGTCGATTTCGCGCAAGTGGCGGGGTTCGGTAAACAATTAGACGAGCATTTAGCGATCTGGGGTTAAATTGTATCGATGTCTGACTACACGGTCACCCAGTACCTTAATTCCCGTGCACGACGGCGTGGCGATCGACGAGCATCCCTTGGTGATAGCTCGCACGGGTCAAGGTGAACCGCGTGCACGCAATGGCGCGAGAACACAGGTGGATGTTAACGAGCCCTGGGAAATTTTTCACCTCCCCCCTCCCCCATCTCCTCCCACTTCTGCCACTTGTTCCTCGTGTAAGAACTAGTTTCGTCGGTGTAATCCTTTTGCTTTTACTTTGTAATCGCGCGCTACGCAAATCGATCTATAGATACGGAATGCGTAGTCCTTTTCTGATCGAGATACGGACATGGGAACCGGTGCTATACTCGCTGAGCCGGCGATAGGAATGCAGGAGAAGCAAGTGGATACGGACTGGTATCGCGGGGACGAAATGTGTTGTGGTTGCAATTTCTTCGGATAACGCTGGGCACGGGAGAGTATTATAGAAACGACAATTTCCTATGGAAACTTCTTGGCACATCTGTGACTCGATAGATTTGAATGAACTGTGCTGTGCAATTCAGATGAAAGAATGATGGAATAATGGTAGAAGATATCTACTGTGTATATTTTATTACAATACATTCCATTTCGAATTAACAAATGAAGGAAGCAACGAAACAGAAGGTTTACCGAAATTTCCCTGCTTATATTATTACTGCACGGACAAGACGATTTCCAGTTAAATTGTATCCTTCGTAAAAATACAGTCAAGCACTTTTCACTACCGGCGCGTCCGAAAAGGTAAACGAATCCGAGCTCTCGCAAATTCTACGATCCACATCAAATACTATACAAATGCCACAACTAATAACGTCAATTATTCTGTCCTCTCATACCCATATTTCTGCGCATGTGTGTGTAACACGTATGTACGAACAGGCACACCAAAAATCCAAGAATTCAACTGCAAGACAAAGCGGCCATCATTTGCTGTAATCGTGCATCTACAAGTCGCAATCGATTCCTTTCCTTCTAACGCGATTCCATTGTCGGCCGTTGAATGCAAACGAGGACACTGCGTGCGATTGCTCGTTGGCGAGGTCCGCGAATATTTACTACAGAGCCCGATGCCTATCTGCGAGTGGTATCTCGTACGCACAAGCGTTCGCCTTCGATCCGCGTCGAACACGATCGAAACGGGACCGTTGCGTGGAATAATTTTCGTCGAAAGGATTGAGTTTCGCGGATGGAAAAGAAGCAGGAAGAGAAAGGGCGTGCGACAGGCGTACTAGGGAAGAAATATGGACGCGATAAGGACAACGGTGTCTCGCGGCGTATGACGCTTGAATTACAGAACTTGGGAATGGTTAAGTGCACTGGTAGTGGATTTATGTTAAGATCGGTTGCAATGGAAGATACTTTGGCGGAAGCAGGTTTTATATACTTTTGCAGATGTGTGTAACGGGGTTGTGGTTTAGTGGTGATATCGTAGAACTTTTTCTCGCTTGGGTGGTGAAGAAATGCAAATTTTTAGGTTTGCGAAAGACTGTATATTTGTAATGGCAATAGTGCCCGAGAATAATTTTTAGTACGACATGGTTCTAAGTTAAATGAACACCCGTCGTATTAACATAATTATTATTTAAATAATTCCTCCTTTTCAACTTGTATTTTTATCTTGATCAAGTGCAACATCTTCATTACTGGCATGCCAATTGGGATGAAATAATTTGCAGTACTGTGCGAACTCAATTCATTCTTTGCGATCCCATTTGACAGAATTGAGATGATCTAAATGAAAAATTGATTGACTGATATAAATATGCAAATTTGCATTGCTGGATAATTCATTGAACGTCTGAGGCGAAGACGACCGCTCGTCGCCCCGTTCAAGTGATAACAAGCTGACTGGTTTCACGATCAATTACGCGGATAATAATCTAGTATACATATGAGATAAACTGTTGCGAGCCGTATATAAAGATAACACTGATACTCATAAAATTTGAGACATTGTAATTCCCCGTGGTACCCATAATATATTATCGCAGATTTCTAAAGGCCGGAAGTCTGTGGGCGAGTTAAACCCATTTCGCATTCTTATTTATCGCTATCTCCCATCGCAGTCTCATTAAACTAGTTTCATATTAACATCACGGGGCACTAAGCGTTCCTTTCTTCGCGAATCCACTAAAAGCGATCTTAACATAAATTCAGGGATATTTTTTTACCAATGCCCCACACCCACACCGTCGCTTTCGCCTACAATGTTGCGATTTCCGTGGTTCACCACGCTGAATCGATGGCCGCCCATAATATCGTCAAGCTGTTATCTTGTCGCCTACATTGCTAATTCGCAAGGCTCAGCCGAATTCGATAGACTAAAAATGAAGCAAGGAAATGACGGAAAGCTGTTCTCCACCGATCCGCAATGAAGCGCGATTCTATGGCTACGCCAGTGTACACGTGCACGCTCAGAATCCACAAAGAGACGATTTCACGCGTACACCTCCTACACGGCGTACGGCGCGCCGTATAGCAGCCGCCTGACAGCTGTCACCTTGGCAGAGGGGCGACAAGACACGGCGAGGCGAGTCCCGGTGATTCATGCGCCACGGGGGGCCACCAGGATCCGGCGACCTCCTGTCAAGGATTCCTTCGTCGCATACCGGGCACCGGAGGTGACATCGCGGCCGACTGATTTAATCGCGGACACCGTGTAGTCGCGGGCCAGGATCGTGTACGTCGTGGAACTCGAGTCGCCGATTTACAGACAGGGCACTCTTTTCTCCCTCGGCCGTCTGTCCGGGGTTTTTATTTCGATGCTGGATTTGTTTGGATTTGATTGTCCGTCGAAACGATTAGGCCATGGGAGGGGAATAAGGGGTGGCGTTTGGAGTATGATAGGGTTCAAGGTTTGACCACTTAGCTGTGCACGACGAGTAGACTCGTCATGAAGAGACGACGCCAATGACGAGTATAGTCGACGTTCACCGTTTATTTGGTGGGATTGCTCGTTTCATTGTACGCGTTGACAGGGTAACGGGGTAAGCGGTGATCTTTGATCTCGCGGTGGACTCGAATTGTCACATTTCCAAAGAAACTTATTTAAACAGTCACAATTTACTCCGCCCCGGGGCGCTCCCTAAGCAACCAAACCATCAGTACATATTATCTACGACTGCCAAATAAATTTGTCACTTTCCATTCCGCTCCCGATCGCAGAACGCTAAACCGGGCCTGACCTTTCGCCCAGCAAAAACCACGATCTGTCTAAAGCCAGTGCCGCCACGTCACCCGAAAGCCGGCACTCGTGTCTCATCTCTCACGGTGGATCTAGATCTCCTCGCGGAGCGAATCCGGTGCACACCGTGACTCGACATGGCAGCGCGTTAAAATCGACTTCTACCATCGACGAAGGCAAGAACAGGAGGGCGCGGAAAAACGAGGATGGCTGGCGCGAAGAAACGACGAAGAGGTGAGAACGTGACCGCGCCGTACAATGGCCGGGGTCAGCTCGTCGCGTTCCACGTTTTTCCAGCTCGTTCGTTAGCTAATGGAATTACTTGAACGCAATGACACAGCGATTACATAATTGCGAGGAGGCCCCCTCGTTGGCCCCGCGCAACGGCGGCGCCATTACTCTTTCCTTCTCACTGTCCTATCTGTGTCTTGGCTGTGCTCCTCTGCCCTTCTGTTTGGCGAGCAGCACGCCTCGCGTGGCTCGTCGATTATTCTACGGAGACAAATGACACGGACAACGAAGAGTAATGAACGGCAACGTCAAACGTGTCGTTGCCGGAGCGTCCGCCTCGTTGACGTTGGATGGCGCGGGGACGACGTTCGCCGGTGATTCGTTATTATTTCCTCTTGGACGGCTTGGAAATCGGAAATGGGAAGCAGTTTGACGTTCTGGGGATGACTTGCGCTTCGGTGGACGCTGGGACGAAATGATTGCCTGGATGAGTTTCCTGATTGTTGCGCGTACGCGCGCATGTACGTAGTTAGGCTTCGGTCCGTTTGTAGGATGAAAGAATCCGATGCGGAGGTCTGGAGTGGATGGCAGACAAGTAACGCTACTGCAGCAGTGCAGCAGGGTGGTAAGAGTATGCATATTGGGGGCAGGATAAGGTCACTGATGAAGTTAATTAATTATTCGGATCGCAGCTCTCAGAAAATTAAATTGCTAAATTCTTGCAGCTTGAATGCTAATAGAATGGTTAATTAGTAATTAATGTAAATGTGTACGAACATTGGGAAAAAATCGGTTGCGTCGTTTGGGATCGTACACAATAATAATATGGAACTAATCGGGTTAATGATTAAGTTAAACTGTCCAGCATGAACAATGCATGAAAATGTAAGAATACCGAAATCGCAGAAACAGGGATCAAGGATACCTGCAATGTAATATAATCGCAAGCACTGCCAAGTAAAAAAAAACCTGAACAGGGAAATGAAATTCCACGATGCCAATAATTTACTTGACACAAAAAGGAATGTACAATTTAAATCCATTTGCTTTGAGACAACCCGAAGAGCCAAGAACCAGCCCCAGTATCCCCTGTCAGCAATTGCGACCGGTATCCCGCGACCGGCGACGTAATAAGGTCGATAAGTCGAAGACAGGGCAACGAGTGTCGCCCGAAGGAGGCCGACGTCAGGGGACGATCCTTCGAGGCGGACAAGCGCCGAGCGTATCTCAGCGCGAGGACACAAGAAAGCCGTGAAACGTCATTGTCCAAGTTATCTTCGAGCACGTGGACAGGTCGGCGTTAATCACGCCACGTGGACGTCCGTCCACAAATCGTCGATACATCAATGTCCATTAAATCCTTTGGACGAGCGACAACGCCGCGATTTATGCGTGTAGCGGCGAAATGAAACAAGGAAGCTGGGCTTATCTCCGACAACGCTAAGGTCGCACTGAAAGATACTTAACCCCTTCGTCGTGGAGGGCGTGTATTCAGCAAGCGTTCAGTTACTGCCATTATTTATACAAATCGCACCTTGGATAATTGAACAAAGGTAGTATCAAGACTTTCGATATTGATCAAAGTTGTTAGTGCTTCTTTTTCAACAGTGTCGCGGCGAAAGGGTTAAAGAGATACTTCAACGCCGAATCAAGCAGGAAAATAATTCTCCGCGCACCCCCTTGTGAAACATAGACATTAGTAAAGGACTCTCGTGATCCATAATCCGCGCAGGCTTTCATTAAAAACGCCACCGCGTTTAAAACAATTGATACCTCGTCGCCCCCCGGTAATCCACCCCTACGAAAAAAGAGTAGCGCAATTAAAAAAGATAAAAAAAGAAGAAGAAGAATATCGTCCCTCGACGAATTCCTCTCGGTCGTAAGTATCGCCGTTACCATTTCACCCTTTCCACAGGGCCGACCAGGAAAATAAAAACGACGCAGGAAGCTTTCTAACCCCTCGATCGTTCTCCCAGGGGTGCCGCGAGCGTAAAGCTTTATGCTCGCGTTTCCATCATACCACGCGCGCCCGATTAGGACGTATCGCCCGTTAAAAATGCATGCAATTAGCCCCGCGCCGCCTCTAAGAAGCCGCCTCCAACCCCTTTCTACCGACTGGGCTGGGTGACAAAATTACGATCTACCGGGTGTCGTTAATATCAGCGTGCCGGGGCATGCGGCACTGCGGAGAAAGAAGTTGCACGGAAAAGGGCGAAAGGGGAATGGGAGATGATCTGTGATACGGGGAGAGTTGTAACGAGATTTTGGTCGAGTTACGATCCTTCGGCTGCCTCGAATCGATAGGCAACGCCTAACCTTGGTGTCTGGCGGTTCCGTGTTTCGCGATGAACGATTAATGGGAGATAGATAGGCACGGTCGTTCGTGGTGAAAATTGCACAGGTAGTATCGTAAGATATATCGAATACCGTAGCGTTATTCTTCTTTCATTAATAAAGACTACTGTTAATTTTGTTATTTAACCTCCGTGTAATAAAGTGTTGCACTCCGGTGTATTTAGACTTGCAAGAGTTTCAAAACACGATAACGCAGTTCCATTAATCTTTGATTCTTCTGTCTCGAAAGGGGTAGCTGTGTGGGGGCTCGGGTTTAGGTTTACAGATCTCCGAGGAACTTTATCATTGCAAACAGCGTACAGCAAATGCGGCGATAAACCATAGGAAACGGTGAACAACGAAACGGTTAATAAGGCTGGTCACCAACCGCGTGGATAATCATGTGAACGCGACGCGTCGTTCGAATACCTCGTCGCTCTCTCTATTTTCTACGTTTTCGAACTCGAGGGAGTCCACTTAACAAAGCTGCTTCCTTGTTCTAACTGCGAGGACACATGCGGCTCTAGTAGCAGTCTCGAAGACGACCGCGTTTCCGTGGAATTAGCGCCTGCTGCGGAGAATCGATCACTCGCACGATGCAATGAACCAGGGCCCCTGAACGTATTTTTGTTGATCAACCAGCAACGAGTTCGTTGATCGAGGATGATTTATTAGAAATACAGTGTCCCCCTAACGGGTTATTTTCCTTCGGGTCAGGTTCACGTATTTTGTCATTTGCACCTGGCCCTTGACCTATATTTCTTTCTGGTGCAATAGTCCCAACAATAGAGGCCCATGTACTTTCTTTAAAATAAGGGATCTGGATGTTATTATAATTTGTTTGCCAATTCTATTAACTTCTCTGCGATTATGGTAACTTCCTTAGAGAACTCTGATATTTATATGAAACTTGATTGCAAGAAAAGTTGTGATGCTAAATGCTTAATTGTTTAATAAGAATCAACGTGCACGTTCGAATCAACAATCGAGTTCTCCGTTGAGAGCTTAGGTCGGTCTTGATGCTGACGCACTCTATAAGAGCATGATAACATTGTATTACGTAATTTATGGGGGTTTGTGTCTACCTTTGTTTTCATTTCAATTCTGATGATTCAACTTGACTTTTATTTTCGAAAGGACAAGATTGAAAGTAACACGCGTCAACGACGATTGCCTCGCAAGTCAGAAGACGTTGCCGCCAGAAGATGGATCGTGTTTTCTCGAGCAGCATCAAGGTTGAACGTCGAGAAAATAACTACAAGAGGAATAGAAAGGGTCGCCGTGTTCGAAGAAAAACAGCTGTCAAACGATGACGCGCAATCGAAGATCAAGATTGTTCTATACTATTAGAGAAAGTCTACAGCACCTTTTAGTTTCGCTCCGTTTGATCCCTATCTCGCTCATCTTCCACCAAAGAGCGCCGTCTATTCGCAACCCTGCCCGAGACTATGTGGCTTTTTCGATTTAATTAAAATCGAGCAGCTTCGCAGAGAAAAGATAGGCAACTATCTCCCATCGTTTCGTTTCTCCAAATAATAATTCGCGTAAGAGATTGTTGCGGTCAAGTACTGTTTCGAATTGTATATACCAATTTCTGCAAAGATCGTCGAGGCTCAACATTAACATTTCTGTTTCACGAATAACTAAAATGCAATACTCTTTTACCTGTGTCACAAGCGTTGACATAAGACGGCGATAGTTATAATTCTATTGTTTTTATGAATTAGTATGCACGGTGTTGCGCCAAGTCCGTATTAGCACGATTATTGCAGAAGTTTTTCGACCATTGTGGCCCTGTTCAATAGAACTGCCGTTCATACACATACGTGAATGGATATATGCTGGTATTTTTTGGTAGTTGCAGATGTCGAGTGGAACCCTGTGGCGCGATGTCTGTGACTGATATCATGAGGACTATTGTCATTTTCTTTTGCCTCCAGTTCCCATATTTTTCGCATTTCCTGGGCCAATGGTGTGCACTTCCCGCCGCAGTTGCCTTTAACTTTGTCATCGTTCCCGATGTTATCATTGTCACATTATTGTACTTTGTCTACGCAGCCAATTTGCCTTAAAGTCGCAAAGGAACCTGCGGAGTTCACGCGAACGCGTGACCACGCGGCTCACGTCGATTTCACAAGCTCGCGCGACCCGACATTCACGATCGATATAAAACGTCTTAATCGGAATTCGAATCGAGTTCGGCAAGATCCAGCCGCCGGATAACGATCTGACCTCACTTCGAAGTGCTCGCGACAAGATCGAAACGGATGACGGGCGACTTCACTCACAATAGTCCCGAGTCGAGTAGATTTACGATAACGTCGATCGTCCGGCGAGTCGTTCATTCATCATGGCAGAGACAGCGCGCGACCGTCAAAATCGGTACAGCGACACCGACCGGTGTCTCTTCGTTTTCGGTGTCGCTGATCGACGCCCGGATCCGTCCAATCTTGTCCCCTTATCCTAAGTCCGTGATCCATCTCGATCACGATCGACCGCTTTTTGGCTGATTTCTTTTTGAAAGATCGCCCGTGTTGGGGGAAGCGTCGAGAAAATTGGACGGGTTTTGTGCTCTGCATTTTTCTCTCGTTTGGTATTTACTATTTTAGACAATGAATTGTAGAATTAGTTAATACAACAGTTTTCAATGGTAGTCGTATTACGTTATAGGTGCTATGTCAAATATTTATTTATTTATTTGAACGTGAATGATACCATCCATTAATGAACAATGTGATGCAATATTTACATCACGGTGATAAAATAGAACCGACAGACTAGAAGTGAGATAAATTTTTGCAGTTCGTAGGGTCAAACAAAAATTTCAACAAATCATGTAAATAGATAAGCAAATAGTTTCTATCCAAAAGATCAATTGGCCACTTTTTCTTTCAATAAACTTTCAACAAAAGGTGCCAAAAGTAATCGACTCGCTTCTCAATAACAAAAATAATTACTTGCCGAAGTTGGAACATTTATCCTTCTTTTCCATCGTCAAAAGAAGTCAACCCGCAATTGAGGGGTGACTTAACAAGTCCACTGAATCTTTCCACTTTTTGCACCCCTAGCAGCCTTTGATCTCGATTAAGATATACTGCGAAAGCAAGTAAACAAGGAGGACCAGGGTCCAGTAATTTATCGAGTGACCTGTCGCCACGTCAGGTTCCTCATAATTCAGGTCAGACAAATAAATGGTCGATGCTCGCGAACCATTCGCGATTCAGATTCGAACAGATGGAACGAATTCGAAAGTTCATTCGATACACTAAGGACAGGTGTACACTGCCCTTACGTAGACATGTAGCATGGACAACGCCTTTTTTAAAAAATTGATTAGTTTGTAGTTCGACCACAGCAGGTCAATTTTTTATTGATCGCAATTTTCAGCACGCGTATCTTCGGTGAAGAAAAATTAATATGGAACTTGTGGAACTGATTGAAATGATCAGACTTGGCTAAATTAATTAGAAATAAAAATCGGTTATTGTAATATTTTTACATTCTATATTTATATAGAATATTCTATTTTTGCAACTACAAACATCGGAATATTTCCGTATTTGTACATTTCGAAACGGATTTAACCGTTTCGCGTGTCATTCGCCTGGTTAACGTTATTTCAAATAATTGTTACGATATTGTAGAAAGCGATCCGCGGCGAATCGACGCGGATTTATCGATTGTTAGGCGAGTTAACCGCTTGGAAAGTGGTTTACGTGATTGAGACGCGCGTCCGTGGCCCCGCGTACACTAATTAAGTTTGTTATGCTTTTTTCTCGTGGCTGGAACGGTGAACGGTTGAAACGGCACTTCGACCGAATCTTGCAAATTAAAAGAGAGTTCGCTCGTCAAGCAATTTACTAGACGGCTTGCGAACACGTGAAAGAATTTTTACGGTTGCACACTTTTTTGCTATTTCAAAGTGAAAAGTGATGGCTAAAGTGGGGATCGTTTAATCGAGAAATAATGTCGAAGGTGTGACAAAGTTATATCGAATTATTATAAGTAAATCGAATTATTCTAAACAAAACGACGAATTATTTTTACCACGCTAAGCAGGATCACAGAAGAATGAAAACTATCCAGTAAATGACTTACCGTGTCGAAAATAATTCCAATCCAAATATCAAAAAGAAATGAAATATAAATAAGATAATTAGTTGCTTGACAAAAAAGCTGGAAAAAAACGAAAAAGGGAGGTTATTCCAGGCTAATATACTTTTCTTCAGCCAAAAAAAAAAAGGGTCGTGCCCTAAACAGCTAGTTATCAGGAACATCTTCCATCCGTCTCTTCATTTTCCCGAACAGAAAATCCACGGTTTCCTTGCGAAACAACTTCACGCATTAACCACTTCTTCACGCTCTAACCACCACCTCTAAGTAGCTCTTTCTCCACCGAAATGAAACTCTGCCTTCATAACAGCCACGTCTTCGCAATATCCATCGATCACCCAACGTGTCAGGCACCCGTCCTCTCCGGTAATAATTAGAAGCGTCGAGGAACGAGCGCAAAAACCGCGCTACGACGCGGCAATCGTCATCGTAACTCCGCGAGGAACGCGGACTCGCAATCCGCCAGCGATTCCAATGGGACACTCGGCCCGCAAATCGTGAAGAATGAAGGTAGAAAGGCCTATCGCACGCTGATCGAGTCAAATTTGAGACGGGACCCTTTGTGTCGCCAGTGTTTGTAACGCCATTGAGAGATAGATTACCGTTTGTGACACTTTTCACACGTGGGCTGCCCAATGCGAAAATAGGTGTCCGGTGTCCCTTCGTGGATTACTATTTCGATTCATTGGCGTCAATCGTTCGTATTTGGCATATCTTATTTGCACCCTTAGAGCTTTTGTTGTGTAGAGCAACTTTGATGGCACGTAACAGACTCACGGCTATCACAGCAAATCAGAATGATTCTGTTCCTGTCGAGATCAGCAAAGACTTGGGGGATGAACTTTCATAAGGTGCACGATGATATACTTCTGTCAAGTACGACTTGAAAATCGAGAATCAATTTTGGAAACGGTTAAGATCTGTGAAATTGCACACTTATGTCCGTCTGTTTAATTTTTCAAAAGTATCTTTTTCTGTCACTCTGCGTTTTTACTAGAGCGTTCGTTCTACTCTAAAAAATAAAATTTATACATACACACACACGCGTACACGACTCACTATTAACGCTCTTACATCACAATCTCAGTATCTCATTCTAAACACAACACGATATTAGAAAAACGACGCAAAGCAAAACCCACATTAGATACTCGATCCCATCAAACTCTAACCACCTCCATTCGATACACCTTTATACCTTCGCAAATTATCCCATTCGAACGTCCACTCTACCACACCATCTCGCCGCTTCCCATTAACCGTCTCCTCATCCGCCACTGAAGTTCCCTAACTCATTTACCTATACCATCACGCATCGTGATACCTTCCCTTATGGACACAGCCGTTCAATCTCCCCGATGGTGAACGCGGCAGATTCAAAAATCGCCACGGTGTAATGGTTAGAACGCGTGTCCCGTTACGTTGGCGCGCGTTCGTTATTAGTTTCGAGTAATTCGTTTTCTTGCTCGCCATCCAACGTGACAATCCTTCCTCCTCGGTTTATCGCCTCGGTACCGTTACGGAAACATGCCTCTGTCATCTAATTTCTAGCCGTAACGCGTGACCAAAGCCCGGATCAACTCATCCCGGAGCTTTTTTTTTGTTGAAACGGGGGGGAAGCGTGACACGCGCATGGTGCAAGACGCGCAGTTCGTTATTAGGGCTGGTGCAATGGGATTTTCAATTAGACAGGCTACGAGGTAACAGGGGAAAATCCCTACGGTGTTCGTGTGTTAGACATTTCCATAGCGTCCGGCGCGAAATCGACCGATGCTGTGCGTGGAGTTGAAGCGGCGAAAGAAATTTCGATAGCAAAGAGCGGAACTTGAGTTATTCTTCGCGTTTTCACATGTTAGTGCCACGAACTGGTATCGGGCCATCCCGTCAAAAATTGTGCGATATCTTCTTTTGGGGTTCGTTTAATAGTAACACGTGAAACTTCTTCATCTAACACGTCAGGCCTCTGACACGAGGTTTATCTTTCAAACCGCTGTTCCCAGCTTTGGTAATATTTGTGGTTCATCTGTTACCCTGATTTGCACCAACAACTGACTCCCTTATATCGCACCTAATTCTAATAACCTTAAGTGCTCTGAAACGGTCGCTCATTTCACCATTCGAGCATCGAAACCGATAAAGCAGCACCAAGAAAGCTTCGGCCAAGAACAAAAGAAATGGACACCAGGCCCGAGCGTAACAGAGCACCCTTCGTCCACGTGGAGCGCTGCCGGATGAAATAGCGGCAGGAGCCGATCAAGAGGTTCCCAAGGATCAAGAAGCTCGTTGAAGAGAACGGTCCGCCGCTAATGCATGCATGGAAGCCGATACACGGCAGCATTGACAGTTTTTGCTCGGTGTCATTATGACCGGCGACGGCACAAAAGACCGTCGTCGACCGGTCAGCCATCCGTAACGAAGGCCTCCCGAAAGAAGTCCGGGTTAAGAAGAAGAAGAAGCGGAACGATGATGAGGAGGAACAGGCGGAAGAGGGAGCCAAGAGGAAAGTTGACCGTGGGACGGCGAGCCTCTTATCATCGCTGGCCAATCGGTCCGAGGCGACACACCGTGTCCCTTTGCTCGCTTTGTCCCATGCACGCTCCGGCAAATTAATACGGGGAACGGCTGCGAGGAGGATCGACCGTGCCAGAAGCGACCGTGCGTGTCCGGGCCGATGCACGCCGACTGAAGGGGGAAGAAAAACGCGCGGAAACGGGAGCCGATCTCAGGTGTGCTCAGGTGGTTTGATTCGCTCGGTGACTCGGGCATTTTTGGGGTTCGCTGGGATGTTTGGTCGAAGGGATTGCTGGAGCTGTGCTGTTGCTGTCGACCGTTGCAAGTGCACCTTTGAAGCATTGGGAAAGCAATGTCTGTAGTTTCCTTCCGAGGAGAGACATTATTTAAAGGAGATGATACAAATTTGTAGATGTAGGGGTTTATACCATTGCTTTTCTATTCTTTAACTTTTTTCGTACGTTTTCGTAGCACGTGACAGATTTGGAGGATAATAATAAAGAACGCGTGAAATATTAGTAAGTTACCAAGCCGTACTAGCACTGTGGAAACCAGCAATTAAAGGAACAACAAAGGGCGATTGGAATCAATGAGGACAGTAGTGCAAAACGATAAAATTCATTACTCTATTTTAATCTTATTACGTCTTCAGTTACGTTCCATCTCTTCCGAGTTCAACAAGCCCTCCGTTACACAATTATATCAAAATGTAAATCTTCCTTACTGCCTACCAGACAAAATATAAACGAATCCAAAAACAGTGTATCGTAAAAGCAAACTGTCCAAAAGTATCGTTCAATCCTTATCTTATGAAAGAAGTCTGCGATTTCAATCACCTCATTTCACCGCTGAAAACCATCCGCTCCCAACAAATCGATGCAATGCTTTGGAAACCGAGTAAACACCTCGGAAGTGCGTCAAAAAGGGGAAAAGAGAATATTCACTGAGACGAGGAACAAGATAGAAATGAAAGATCAAGGAAGAGGGAGTATCGAAACCACTAAAGAGGTGCACGTGCACGGTGTCGCTCGGTTACCTGAAATCGGTCAATTTTCGATCGGCCGCGAGATCGGTTTCGCCGGATGCCAACAACTTTTTCACCCATCTGTTCGATGCGTCGAGGGAAAGAACTTAATCGAGCTCGGTCGATTTCATCCGCGACCAAGGAAAAACGCGCACGATCTCTATCTGTGGTTACAAAGTAGGACTCGGTACTACCTATTCCATCTCTCGCCTCATTGCCGCCCTCTCTTCTTTAAAAGAGAACTGACGGACGTTTGTTTCAGTCCCGAAAACGACGACGCTGTACGCCCCACTCTTTATAGAAATTTCTAATGTTTCTGTTAGATATTGACCGAAACGAGAATATATTTCTCTCGCAATTAGCGATTCGATTGTAAATCTTTTCCGATTTAGTGACTTTAGATAAGTGCCACACATATACATTTTACTTATGTTTTTCTTACGGGGATTCAAGACTATTTGCAAATATAATAACAAAAGTTAGTTCTAGTTGGAGTATAATATTTTTGGTGATTTCAATATATTGGACCAAAAATAACTCTCGCAATATATCGCACCAAAAATAACTCTTGCAATATTTCTTGCACGTATAACATACGTCCGCCGTAGCGAAAGGGTTAAGAAAAGGAACGTATCCCAAGTTGCTCATTTCCTCCCCTTTTTGTTTCCCGAAGAAACTCGGTTCGCTTCTTCCCCGGCTGCCAAGCAGCCCCTCATCGTGCTATCGTCAAAACAATTTATAATTGCAGGGACGTCGGAGCAGCTCGGTATTCGCAGACAATTCTAGCGGTATAGGAGACAAGGGTTCGTCCCCGGCACTATCTACTAGGTTACTGCAATCAATTTGCAGAAGCGCGACCACGCCGATGCGAGATCACGGTTCGAGCGGATTTGCGGCGTGACCGACGATGCGTGACGCCGCGGAAGACCACAACATAGAGGGGCCGCCGATTGCGTACGCTCCACTTTGCCGGTGCATCCTGCAAAGGCGAAAAGCTCGCATGCCATCGTGCGTCCTCTCGCCCCCGACGTCATCGCTTATCTTCAGTGCCGGATCAAAGGACCTGGGGGATGGATTGTGTGTAGCGTATTTAAAGTTTTGCGATGGGGTGAATCGTTGCATTCGGGGTGCTGACACGCAGCGGCTGCCAAAAGCTTCCGGACAAATGTTAACATATCTTTTGAATAAAGATTGGTAACATTCCTCTTGCGAGACACACAAGCACACCCGTCTTGAGATAAGCAGACTTCCGATATTTCTAAATCCCAGTACTGCTTAGTTACTTTGTGCCGAGTGTGAAGGCTTAACCCTTTCCCCGCGGTATGCTTAAAAATAAAAATAAAATCGATGCCCAAAGGAGTACAGGTTTGATTATTATCGAAGAACTATATCTAAAATCCCTAAGATACTTAGAAAAATTACCCAAGAAATTACCCAAGGTTTAATTTATACAAACAATTCAAATAATATACTATTGCAGAGCGACGTTCATAAAAACCTCAGGGAACACTTGCTAAAGATCTGAATACGGATATACACGTTCACCGTAGCAAACGGATTAAGGGTAGATCGAGCGACCACTCCTCTCACCCCTGTAACGTTTCCACCGCCAACTTCTGAGCTCCCATCCATATAAGAAATGAATTAGAAGGAGAAAATCGTAACAGGTAGAGGAAGGATATTTTCTGGTCGAGCACCAATTGGACGATTACCACGGCGCGGCGTCACGCAGCGCGACGACGCCCGTTTCCGGAACGCGTCGTCCCTGCTCGAGGAGGTTTTAAATAATGGCAGCCACCGAGGCGTCGCGTCGCGAGAAAGCAATGAAGCAACCGGTCGTTAGACCAGCCCTCGCCCCGGTTCCAGGTGTAATCGTTTATCAGAGTCATGCGAGCGACGAAGTCGTCTGGCAGTTTCCAAGTTTCGCTTAACTGCCGTGCGGCAAGGGAACGCACACGCGGGTCAAGGAGGAAGCTCGATCGCGTTATAACGTTTCGCAGCCAAGTAACACCTTCGACGTCGCGTGATACCGGTAATTACCGAAAAATATACGTGGCGGCCTGTTCCCGCTTTAGCCCGACAAAACGGCCCAGGTGAATTGCTCGTTACCACCTATCGTGCGCGTACACGTCGCCCCTCGTGAAATTCGTCGGATGGTAGGCCAGGACGCGCCGTGGATCGACTAGCGTGATGCGCTTTAAAGAAGACACGCGTCTTTTGAGGATAAGCGTGCTGGTGGTAGTTAATAATTAACCTTTGGAATTATTCCGATGGGAAGAGCGATCATTCGTTTAGAGATTAGGAATCCTCGAGTCTGTTTAGTAAGCGCCAGAAGTCTCTTTACACTAATCAACGATATCGATTTAATTTAATAACGTTCCACCCCTTATTTCACACCAACGTTCCCTGAGACAATTCTTGGAGGAAACAAGTATTTAAAAGGACGGTAGTTTTTTGCCAGAAATTTGTATGCTGAAAAATTGCTTTTCCCCGTCGATATGCACGTATACAGCTTTTCTGGCCCCCAAAACAACGAAGCCACGAAGAGATGATACAATGGAAACACTTTATACAATACTATTCCAATGATTGCGACCAAATTTAGCCTCGGCAATAATTTCCCATAGAATGGTATCGCTTTCAGTCGCCCAGGAAACTCGTTTAAATCAAGGCAAACGTAACACCAGCCGTACATTCCTGGTATGTACATTAGGCTCTATTGTAGCTGTCGTATCCAGAGTGCTCGCGATCGTAACATTATAAAGGATCAGTGTCGCGGACAGTCGATGGTCAGTTGACGTTCGATCCTGCCATCGATATGTTCGTTATAAAGTCGTTACGACACGTCTCGATATCGTTATACCTACAGTGCGAACTCCGCTCCACGAAGATAGCGATCTATGTATCGATCCGATCTCGATCGTGCCCCTCGAATACCGTGCGAATCGCGATTTAGATTGCGTCGCGCGGTATGCAAATTAATCCAGCTGCGGAGTTTAATAACCGATCGTGCTTAAGCGTACATGAAATGCCAGCGCGAAGTTAATCTTGATGCTCAATTAATTTTTTCATTTCTACAGGAACTCTTTAGCGCTCCGCTTTGAACGACCCCGCGGAACGCGTTCTGAATAAATGTAAGGAACAATTGCAAAGTACAGAATGTGTATTGCAAAGCTCCACGATATTAAAATTGTACATTCGCGGCAAGTGATAAAGAAATATTGCGTCGCTCGCAGTTTCATTTAGAGACCTGCGATTGCTAGACTTGCGAATATATTTCAGGGTATTCGAAAATTTACAGAAACTGATTCCTCGCGCTATAATCTGTCTATCGACATACTTCACTCAACTTCCATTTTCGCGGGGGATAAACGGACGGGCATCACCATGGTAGCAACATCGGTGTACCGTTGCTCTTTACGATAACATGCAAGCTGGCAACCGCGGTATAGGTGTTCCAGGGTAGCCTGGACAGGAACAGGTTCACCGGCCGCGGGTTTCACCGTTTACGCTCCAGCTCGCGATTTTTCATATTCGATTAATCGACGCGGCCCGAACGTCAGCCGAAACGCTTAATCGCCGACCACTGAGCCGCTGTGTAACTTTATTAACCTGCGGGACCTCGATCGCCTCTGCCGCCGTGCCGATGCGGTTATCTCCCGTTTCCTCCGGGATTGATATGCCAATTAAGCGGTACCTCCAGGCTAAGACTGCAGCTACCACGTGTGCCTGTGGCTGACCAGTCGGTGCTTGCCACTCTTTCGCTTCCATCGAATGTCCGTCGAAATCCAGATGAGATTGTTTTATCTCGATGGAATAATTTTCTTTTTTATTGAAAGAAAGTAAGAAATACTGCGGGCAGGAAGATGTTAAAAATTGACGGCACGTGTGTACGTCAGCTGCTTGGAACGGGTTAAGCGACAAGAATTTGCTGGACCTTTGTCCCTAACCTTGGTTTGGAGAGACTTAGGTGTATGAGAGTAGACGGTGTTTCTGAGTCGAAGAAACTGTCAACTGTCGAGCTAAATACTGTAATTAAGTGCTCGCGATAATTCGTGTTTATAGGGAGGGAGTTGTTTCGAATAAATTGGTAGTCGTTCTGGATAGTAAGGGACTAAGGTCGATGATGTTCCGCTGCTTCGACTTTTCGGTTGCAGATTTATTATACGAAAATGTTATTACGTCGTTGGACGTTTGATGTGCCATTTATTGACAACAATAAATTACTAAAATAAAATAAAATGGATACGGTATTTCGGTCTTAAAATAGGGCTTGGTAACGGTACGTCTATAAAATAAAACCAAGAACTATAAGATAGAACAAGGTTCGTTCTTCATAAATATATAAGCACCGTGTCCTAGTCTATCCAAACTAAATTGTTTCATTTACTAAACTTCTACTCGCTACGAAACCGTTCATAAAGTATATACCATTAGAACTGCAATGGCGTGACAGACGTACTAGGCCGAACCGATAAGCAACAAAATACTTACTAAGCATGCAAAGACGCCTGGCATTTAATTTCCATCTCGTTAATCTCGCTTGAATCACGATCGGCCGTTTAATTTTCCAGAGCTCCTCGAGCGAGGCCCAGCGAATTCTCGGCGGCGAAAACGGCCGCGATTTTATCGAGATCGTGTCGTCGGGCTGCCTAATTTTGGAATCAATTCTTAGGGCGGTGCTCGAAGACTCCTTCGGTCACGGAACAAAAGCGAATGGTTCCCAAAATGGTTTCGCGTCATTCGAGTATACCTATGTACTTCGTTTTCCCGACTATGTATTACTCCATGAACGCGATACCTGCTGCGGTCACGAAACACCCAGGAAGTGGAATGGAGAACTTTATCGAAATGACGGTAGCGAACGCGACTGGACAAATGACGAAACAGGAAATTGGCAATTCGCGAAAGCTGCCTGGTGATCGCTGTGGATTTTAATTTGGTTCGCCATGCGAATGAATTGTGCTCGGTGTGTATAATATTATACACATGTACGCTATATTCACATGAGACAAAATTGAAATAATGATTTGTGCAATAATATTGCGCTATAAGTATATTTTATCTCCGTGCAATATACCTATAATAATGATAATAGTGTTATTATTTTATATTAATAATAATGCAAGAATATTATTATTGCTATTACTAGTATTATTATTATTATTAGAGATTAAGAGATGAAGTCGACACAATATGGCGCACAGTAGAGCCTCCCCTATCTGATTCCTTAATGTACGGGCGTTCGATTTTCCCGATAACATTTCGCAGGGATGTTTGCATAAACTGTATGTATAATTTGAATTATTTGGTCCAACGAATTTAGATCACAAGAGTTCACTACGAAGCCAACTTGACAAAAATATGTGATTCAGCAGCCATGAAGATTTAATATCCTGAAATACTAGACAAATTGTAATGTGGCCTGATCTTTATTTAAATAAACGAAATTCAGTATCAGCAAAGTGATTGTTCTTTTACCCGAACGCTTTTGCCACCCTACTACAACCACAAACTATCAGCCACACATACCTAAATCATACCCAACGCACGCGGAACCTCTGCCAATAAGAAGGAAAAAGTATACGTAGAAAAAGCCAACGAATATCATACATACGCGTGCATACTTACTTGCCTTGTCCTCTGCTCGCAAGAAGCGGGTTTCGCCGGACGTCGAGGGAACCGGACGCGGAGGGTGACGGGCTCCTTTACAATTCGCGCGTGAGCACCGAGCGAGGCAGAGAAAAATATCCAAGATGAAATCGGCGAGGGTCAAAATGCATGACAAATAACGCGGCTTGTCCACCACGGAATGAAACAAAACCCCTGGCAAAGTGCGGGACGCCGCTTTGTTCCCATTGTGGGCCGGTGTCACTTCAAGGTAACGTTGCATTCGACCGCGGTGTCGGGTCGCCATCAGATGACGCTTGATAAAGGAAGGACAAATTGGTACCACCCGAACGACTGCCGCTCTTCGCGGAAGATCCGACCGCGATAACGTTCGTGTCGATAACACACACTACACGACCCCGTCTACCGCGATTTCATGCGCTGCCGTACACAATTTTTGTGCCTGTTTCCGGTACGTTGAAAAATCGCCGCTTTTTGTGCTTCGAAACCCTTCGAACGCGTACAACGAGCTTACGAAGAAACGTTGGAATCGCTTTCGGTTCACCGAGTGGCTACACCGTCGCGGCTTGGGTGGATGGATGAGGGAGATTCGTGGAATACACGCATTGCGAGGGTTCTCTTTTTAAAGGTGGCACGTGTTATACAGGTCGACGGAGTAGTTTTGTTCGCGACGAAGCAGCGCGACCAAATATGTTTCAACGAAAGGGTGTAACGCTGAGCACTGTTATTTTTGAGAATTTGATGGAGTGCTCGGCCACGTTTGAAATAATATCGTCGGCAAGTATTATGCGAACTATTCGGTATCATTTGCTTTATTCAGCAGATCATAACATATTCTATGTTCGAAGCTTTAAGGGGGGAAAATACCTTTAGGCGGGCGAAAATGAGCTGATTTTCATGAATATTTTTTGAAAGGGAAAGCTTTGTTTCACATTTTTAAAACTTTCGATATCGTTTATTATAACTTTTGCCTATTGTAACGTATTTCCTTTCTTCAAAATATTTAAAAATGGCGGAGCTATCCTACGGTCTTCCGTGAAGGTTGTAGCGCGCCTTGCAAAACAGCGGAAGCTCTAGGTTTAAAGCAACTGTTTCTTTTACGACGGTACTTTGATGATGTGTGCTCTGTTACGATCTTTTAGCTTAAGCTCAAGCGAGGTTAGATCCAGATATTTAAAAATTATGATGACTCTCGCAGAAGTATCCTTTGTAATGGAATTACCGTGACAGGATGAACCAGTTCTCGTACAGATAGACCGATATCGGTGGGCACATTGTTTCCAAGAAAGAAGTCACCGCGTGTGGTGGATCACGGTTGGTCGATTACAGATCTCGATTCGATGAACAGCGGGTCCGCGACGCGACCGGCACTCAACCACTGATGAGGGATAAGCAAAGAGAAAAGATTCTCTCCTCGGTGGAAGAATTCTTTCGGTCGAGTTGACGGGAACAAAAAAATGTTCCAATGTGTTATTTTTCAGGTGCAACTAGATTAGATTAGAAGTAGGCTAGATTTCAAAATTGATTAGAACTGTTATAAAATCAGATGTCATCTTTGGCAGACTCTGTAATATTTTGTTGGGGCCTTTTGTGAAAATATTATCAGATCGCTTTAGCTGAACAGTTTTCTCGGGCAACGTACTGGAATTTACCGGGACAATATAAACAGAATCAATAGAAATCTTGTTGGAGAAATACAAAATTCCGGCTACTTGTCGACTCTTTTGGTCAAATCGAAATGCTGAAGTCACTGTGAAATAAACCCAAAATGTCGTAGCTATTTGTGCCACATTTACGTAATAGCCATTGCAGTGTACACGAATGAAACCGGTTCTTTACGTTACTTTGTTCAACGTTATATTAAAAAATATCCTGCAACGGCTTCGCATATGGTCATGCAAAAACGTGAATATAAAACCTAATCAACATCAGCATGGTCTTAAAAATAAAAAAAATCTGCATCCTATTATTCATTTTTACCATTTCTACTTTACACTTTTCCAATTATTAATAAAATATATAACAGATGAAAGTATCTCTATGCATTATACACGCAAACGTTGTGCCTCGTATTTTTGCGCATCTCCATTTTACTTTATCTCCCTCCATTGTTAGATATAAATTTTCCAAAGAAATCTTTGGAAATCTTTTCGCGTTGACTTTAGTGTCGGTTTTTGTCCCCACAACTCACGCCAAGTTATACTTTATATTTAATTCAAGTTGGGCTAACAGAACGCTTGGGCAGCACCGCAACACAAAATACCTCGACATATTAATTTACACGGTAACATCGACCACACCGTAACAACCTGCCCTTCGAAAATAACCGAAGAACAATCGCGTCCATGATAAAAGAAATACCGAAAATGAAAACGCCGAGCGTGCCGCCCAACCGAATCACCGACCACTACCTGTCCAACTGCAACCTGTGTCTTTATGCAGGCCTTTGCCAGACAAAACATTGTTACACGAAAGCCAAAGCCATGTACAGTTCCCTTTCAAGCCAACCGCGGCGTCGTGTAGCCGCGATGATTGACTCGGATGACATCGACGGTTATTAAATCAAGATAACCGGTTTACACCGACCGAACCGGCAGGAAATAATAGCCATTGAGTTTGTACGAATATACGCGACCGTGACAAAGGAAGGACGCGGACGAACGTGTAGCCGTGTTGCTGGTTCAATCACGAGCTACAAGCACGATCGGATGATCCACCGTGTCCGGCCCAGTGGCGTAATCCCCTTTTGTGCTCGTCGACCACCGTTCGGCGTCGAGGAATTTCATTTTTTACCAACGCTGCCCGGTAATTTATTTTTAAAGCGACTTCGTTTTTTGGTTCTTCGGTTCTGCATAGAAGTGGTGCCAATGCAGGTCGGACGCTTACGGTAGTTACTGGTGCTTGGGATGATGAGCCAATTCTGGAAAACTTTGGCGATGCGGCGACGCTTAATGCGCATTATAATCTTTGTCTATTGCATTGTGGTGTGGACGTGCGTGAAAGTTTTTATTCCCCTTTTGCGTTTCTTTTCATTTTTGAGTGCTAACTGTGCAAGTTATTGAAAACATTGACTTATTGCCGTGATATAGGCGTGATGAAAATGAGTAGCCATTTCGTGCCCATTATTTGTAAACTGTTGGACCAGGTGCAAATAATCCATGAAAGTTAACGAATGTTAACTATCTTTTATTAAGTAACGCACAATGACTGGGCGCCAGTTAATATTGACTTTTCTCTTACTTTTTAAAAATAATTATTTTCCGATCGACTGTGCGGCATAATACTAGCAACATTTTCCGTAAACGACGTCCACAGTGTTCGTAAAAATTCTGAACACAGATCGTGCATCAATTATGCGTACTTAAATAGATTACTATCGCGTCACCATGAAGGTATTTATAAAAACGGACAGAAAGATTGGCTGTCATTCAAAATTCCTCCGTTTTTAAAGCATCCGAAAAAGTCAAAAAGGAACTCACAATGCCGTATCTTGCATCGTGACAACGTACGATCTATCAACCTTCTTGCGCTACATTTAAAATGTTGCTCAAGAAAACAGTGACACAACAAGTTGATCGACGAGCCGATTTCGCTTCACAGACGACAAGTGGTTGATATAGGAAAAACGATCGAGCACAATGCGACATGGCGTTTAATAAAGTCTCGTTAAAGAAACGAAACCGAAGTGGCAAAAGAAGTCTACTTTTTACCAGCCGTTGCCTACTGCACGTCGACAGGTGTGTTAAAGAAGAAGAAAAAAAGCAGAAACGAGCAACTCATTCCCGCGACAGATCTCGTTCCACTCGGTTGCCTGTAGATGCGCGTGATGATTGCAGGTATATACAATAACTATGTTGCTCTTGACTTGAATAAATAATGTCATCTGTAACATTTCATAGAGAGGAGAATAATTGCGGAATATTTGATTACAATCGACAGAAGAGTGGTATAATCTAGATTTATTTCTTACCGGTGGACTGTTGCTTGCAAATCTTTTAGTTATTCGTATATATGGGGGGTAAAAGTAACCGTGCATGAATATGGTATTTACAATAATCTTTCCTTACGCTTGCGAGATATTGTTGCAAACATTCACCAGGACCAACGTACCGCGGCACACCGTGGATCAAAATCTTTCTACTCCGTCAAAGGGACCAGGAATAAAATTCAGCTGACACTTTCTAGCGATCGCAACTGGATACCCCCTCGCGGAAGCGCGTCATTTGTTCCTTTCAAACGTTAGCTGATAAGGGCCGCGCGTAATCCGCGAGCAACGCACCGGTCATTCGATTTGACCTGGATTTATGTGATCGTGATCGTGATCGAGATCGAGCATTGCTTGCTTTCTTCCTAGCCGATGAAGCTCCTCGGCTCACAGCGGCGAGACTTCATTTGTTTCAGGTGTATCGTGCAAAAGCGAAGCTTGCAACGCTGGTCATCGTTCCTTGTCGCTTGGGGCTTGATGAATCGTCGAGCTTGGTCGCTCGATGTCTCGCGATACGCTTCCGTGAGACGATCCAGGGACCATCGATTGCTCATGAAGACGAAGAATGCCGCACTTTAATTGCGTTGGGGAAATTTGTTCCTTCGACGAACGAAAGTTTTGTGTCGAAGAACGTTCGGGGAGTGTAAGAAGATTTTTTTATGTTGCGAGGAAGGATTGAAGAAGAGGGGTAAGTTATGTTTCATCCTGGGATCATTAGTGAACGGATTAACAAGGGTTTATCCGACAGAGTTCCGTTTTGTTATCAGACGCCAAAAAGATTAGGTTGGAAGCCGTATTTGGGTGAAAGAATAGGAGATTCGGTGGACATCCCTGTGCTGCCAAGTGCAGGTGACGCCAAAAGGAAGTGAAAGAAAATTATGCGAGAGGATGTCTCCTTTCATGGAAGTTACAAATTTTTATTTTCATGCTTCGCCGTGCAGAAGTGAGATCCCAGATCTCTTAAAAATAATGTTACTATTGTTGTTATTATTGTTTCGTAGACGCACACCGAGGCGGTATCTATTCACAATTAATATTACTAATACTATTAATATACTAATAATATTATAATATTAATATTAAGCTACAACGAAAACTACAATGGCCAGTGTCCAACAACGCACATACAGACACGTGTAAACGCTACTCGAAATACGTTTCCTGTGTCGGTGAACGTAACTTCGAATAATGCAGGAAGTATCGCGAGGATCTCGCAGCGACGTGAAAAAGATAGGCGTGTATTTGGCGCGTGTAACAAAATGGAAAACGTCCGTCTTGAGCAGGGACGTATATGTATACGTGAAAGGCACTCCATTTCGAGTAACGCGCGAGAAAGCCACGGTTCGTTACTGCAATTTGCTTTTTCAGCCACTCTGGAGTATCTAATCTACAATCTGGAGTACATTTTCCGTTAACTTTTCCAACATCCAGCGAGAATAGGGCAAGAGGAAACTGCGCCAACTGGCAGTCCGAGGAATTGACTTTGCGTTTTTCCGAACTAGAAAGTGTGAAGTTGCTAAATGTCTTTCACTCGGGCGCAATCACGCCAGTTGGGCGTTGCGCTTTCGATGGTGACCTCTTGCGACAGAGTTCTCTGCAGATTTGGTAGAAGGAGACAGGGGTACTTAATTGAAGGCTGGAGGCTATATGGCTGTTGATTTTTACATCAGAAGACTTACAAAATTATTGACAACATTGGTTTATCGGAGTTTGAAGTATATATTGGTATTCCATATGGTTGTTTGAAACATTCGATAACGTTGGTAACTGATTTTGCGGCAGTATATTAAAGGTTTCAACGCTGGCTTCAAGTGTAACACGATTGCATTCAACGAAAGTTGGAAAATCGACTAGATTTTATTAGCTCAAACTTAATTATCCTTTCTGACCAAGCTATTAATAATATTCTTAATAACCGTATATCATAATGTCGTAATCCACAGCGTGTCTTAGACACGAGCCCAATATTATTTAACACAGACATACCCGATGAATAAACACGATTAAATTCGTTATCGGAATTGTTCGACAGCATAGAAATTACACCTCATTGATTCGAAGCGCTAACCAAAGGCGAAACAAGGAAACACTGTAACACCAAAGTTTGTCCAATTTTCGAACAATTCGTTCCCTAATACACTGGTTCTTAAAACGAAAATTCTGAAAGCTAACAACGAATATAATATTTTTCAAAATCAACCATTTCTTCTTTCACTGTTATGTACCTCTGATCTTCAATTATTTTTAACAAACGTTCATGCATATGCTTATCATTTTGATTTGTGACCTCAATGATTTTGACGTTCCCCAAAATTGTCCTCACAGGCTGAAGTGTTCCGTGATTCCCAAAAATGTTAAGAACCACCGCCCTAATCAAAACCGGCCCATCGACGAAACAGCGACACACGCACAATACGCTGTCGCACGTCAGACCCGTGCACCGTTGCTTCCAGCAATATCTTTCTCCCTTTCTCCCGTTCCATTCCCTCCCACGTGAACGTGAATTTCACGTGGATGTCCAGGAGGCGGGCGAGGAAACCGAGCCGCGGAGCCATTAGACTCGCGGGCAGAAAATTCCGCGCGGCTCACCGAGGCCTACACGGAAACGATCCTCGCTCCAGCCGATGATTTATAGACGGTGGCTCGTTATCGTGAAAGCAGAGAAGTCGTGGTGGCGGCGCATCGGTTGCAGCAGCCGCGAATCCAGCACCGCCTCGGTGCTCTCGGAATTCCGAGCTAGATTAACTTTGTGCTTTCGCAACCTCTTCTGCGCGAGGCCTCACCTGCCCGTTTGAGGTCGAATCAATTCCTGCCATCGAGGACAGTTTTAATTTTCCTGTATTGTCTCGTGGCTACTCTCCTTAGCGTGACCGGGGACTTCATCGATCATTGTCGCTCGGTTTCTACCGTTTCTTTTTGCGTTCTTTTCGTCCCTTTTCTTTTTACGTTGGACCGACAAGCCGGCTGTGATTTATTCTCGAGTAGATCGTATGCCTGTTCGATCGGTTAGTTTCGAACGGAAGAATTGTTCTTGATAAATTTCTAAACGAAGTTAGATAATGAAAAGGGTTTCTGGGTAAGCATAAAATTCCTGCCTGTCGTAATTCATTCTTGTTATATCTTGGCCCGAACGAACGAGTCGTAAAAAGTCCATTTAATTGCAATTAATAAATTTGCTGGCACAGCTATTTGAGGGCATCTTAACGTTACATTGAAAAAGCCAAGCAATGCGATAGTTCTTCGTATACTTCCCCGATACTTTGACGAAATACTTTAAACACGGCACGTTACAGCAAACTAAATAAACCGACGGCCAATAAATCACCTGCCGAGCTTATCGAACCGAACAATCGCAATCTTCCAAACAAAATTGGTTTTCAATTATCCTCGTCCAATTACCCTTTGCAGCACATACTCGCCTTAAAGCATTCAACGTATTAGACAAGCCATCTATTCAATTACATGCAATTACATTGCTTCAAACGCGGCGTTCTGTTATACTCTGGGGCATGGTGTGTTGTTTCCACGTTGCCATAAATCGATCACGATAAAGAGAGCGGTCGTTCTCGTTGGTGGTCCAAAATCGCCCGAAACGAGACCGGCGCGGCACCGCGCAAGAAGAAAGTTCCCGCGTTATTACAGTGTTCATCGCGCTATCGTGCGATTATCTCGCGACGAAAGGTCGGATGTATCTCGATAGATCGGCCGGCAAGCGATTTCGATCTCCGGTAAGCGTTCCACGGGCGAGAATTCGAGTCACGCGAAGTTCGTTTAATTTATGAGCGCAAGTGCAACTTCTATGCGCAGCCTTGCGAGCAGCGAAGCGACATTTGTCTATTTAATTGTGTTTGCTCAGACCGAAGTTGTGTACGAAAGATTACTCGGCTTCTAAACTTGCACGGCAAAGGAAAGAAAACGAAAAAAAATTTGCAAAAGTTTTCAGAACATGTAACGACAGCAGAAGCGTTCACATAGTGAACGATAATTATTGCAACGTGTAATTGTTACTTCGTTAAAAACCTGCAGCAGAATTAACTTTACAGAACTTTCGTTTTGGTGTCTTGCGAAATCCAGAGAGTAAGGTGAGCTTCTGTTGATGAAATTGTTGTTGCCTGTTATGCATTACAATGCAGCATATTTATACACAAATCGGTTTCCATCTGTTTATATATTGCAGAGGTAAACATGCATCATTTCGAAGGTGATACTTTACCACCTGCATCCTCGGTCTACCTGCTGAATTGATACCTTCATGCAAGGTAACTCTCGCTAACAAGAGCTTCAACGCAGTTTTAACGCCAGGCTCGAACAAAGGACTATTAGGAGCAGAATAATACCGATAAAAATTCATGAAGACGTTATTAACGCGATACTCGTCGGTTTGCGCGTATGAAATTTCATATTTGCCCAACGATACGCGACTCCCCGTGAATCTTCATCGTCCGTCTCTCTTCGTCCTTCCTGCGCGGGAGAACCAATTAAAATCTGGAAAAACCGAGTCCCGTTTAGTCGTTCGCGATGTGGCAAGGATTAATTCGTCCCCGGCTAATTAAGACCGCGATATCGAGGAATTAATTCGTTCGCGATTTTCAACGGAATGGTATCAATTACCCGGTTCCCTCGTTAATTAAAAGCCACGCTCCTAATTGATCGACTCCGTTGACCTTCGTCAGCGGAACAAATTCGCGACTCAGCGTGTGTAATTATACGCATTTTACGCGTTTTTTTCTTTTTGTTCCCTCATTCAGGCTTCTGTAAGACTGTTGTGAATATCGCGGGTAGGCAAATAGTGAAGCCTGCGTGAATGGAATCAGTATTGAACTAGGCTGTACGTTTAAATCCACTCTTGAAAGATATAGCGGAGATATTATTTATTTCCATTCTGGAGAATTTTCTTTTCTTTTTCTTTCCAGAATTTCACGTAGGGTTGCGTGGAAGTTTTTGGACAAGATGAAATAAAATAAATCGAGGCGGAAGAAATATTATGATTATTAATATTATTGTTATGATTATTATACAAGGGAATTAATTGTAGTATGCAAAGTATTTGTAGAATAATATTATTAGACACTATTTGACCCGTACGCGGAAGTTTAATTTTCAGTGAACATATTTTTAAGGACAATTGGTAGTACAATGCATTGCAACCAAATTTATCAGTATTGTTATTCTCATTAATTGCCTCTAATAATTGATGAATGTTCGCAAAGTCAAGAATTCTCTAAAATAAAACAGAACGCATGTCGTTCTATCCTATTGGTGATCCTTATATATATAATACCCGCCTTAAACCATATATCGAGGAGAGTCAGGATCAAATGTGACCCAGCCAGCCAACCAAAAAAGATGAGACAAGAAGGGAAAAAGGGGGCGCAAGAAAGTCGTACTGTACTCGGTCTCGCCGGTCGATTTGTTAAGCGTACACACCTGCCCAGGCGTCGTTGCCGGACAATAAGCTCTATCTCGATCTCTCGAAAGGTCCTTTTACCTTCTTGCCGGCAGCCAGTCTCGCGGGGGCGATATATCGCTCGAAATGATCGTGTATAGCGTTTCACTGTGATGGTAGCACAACCATTGTCCTTGGTCAGCTAAATAGGTATCCTGGTATAGTCGATAAACTATTCTACGTGCTCCTTTGGCGAATCATTTTAAGGACACTCGATACTTCGATCTCCGGGTCGTCAAGAGATTTTAATGCTTGGTCCTCCTTTCTTTTCTTTTTTCTTGGTCGTGTATAAGGCGTTTACGAAAGGATTGATTTACAACGAGCGTGTGTCCAGTTAGAGACGTTCACTTGAGATTTCGCACGGCCTTTTAAACCATCAATCTTCTGTAACACAAGCAGTTCGATGTATACACCTTTCATTATATTTCTGTTTGCTCAAACTATATTTCACTACGATCCCTCGTCAGGGAAACTCTGAAAGGCGTATCTCGCAACGAGTCATCCGCCAGTTATACCTATCTTTTTGATACTTAACTTATGATCACGCTGAAATGACAGATACACAACAAGGACTGTAATAATTGTACATCGAACATCAATTTAGGACTTTCATAAGCAAAAGAACCCTTCCTCCCTAAATGATAACCTTCCCTCCAATTCGTACTACCTTCTACCATTTCTCGTACCATTTTTGTCAACCATAAGCAAAAGGGGATTCGTCATATCAGCTCACAGAACATGTATCTTGATTGCTACTTAAATAAACGAATAAAACATTTTTCATCCTTCTGGTTATCAAATCAACCTTACATTCCTCACCTCAAAAATCACAACAACAATCACAATCAAGGATAAACAGTGTGGATTCACAAATCTGACCGCGGATCGGGCTAAGATGCCACCGTAGAAAACTGTATCTCAATTATCAGTCTTTATGTTAGTATTACTCCGTGGTTTATAATGTCGCTTTCAATAAAACTAATATACACATGCATATTCTTGTAATCACCGATATTCAGTTACTTCCCTTAAACGAGATCCCACAACGGCCTATCAAGCCCACGAAAACACCGAAAACCCCTGAATACACCGAGCAACGATCATCTCGCCCATCCGGCGTCCATCAATCAATCCTCAACCGCTTCCAAAGCCTCGTCCTTCGTGCTTCCGTCCTTCGTGGCCGTTCGCGCTGCTAACGGTCGACCGTTAGCGGACCTTGAACAACCCGGGATCCAGAGGCGACTCTCGCGTAATTTCCTCGGCGAACGCCGCCGGCATGCATGGCGCGGCGTCGTCCTCGTTAGTTCAGCGATCGCGAATTAAGCGGAGAAAGGAGCAGCAAGAGAGAAAGAGAGCGTGAAAGTAAGAGGATCAGCAACCTTGCTACCGGTGAACGAACCAACCGATCGACCAGCGAATATCGAGCTCCCGCTCGCTCAGAGAGAGAGAGAGAGACGGAGAGAGAGATCGATCGATCGATCGATGAATCACGATCGGGGTCGCCGGATACCCTCAAACGCGTCACTTTGCATACGTACATACACGCGTGTCCCGCCCCGATGGAGTAACAACGTTTCTTATGCAAATGCCGGTTCCAACGCAAAGCAGACGCGATAAAAGTACCGATCGTCGCTGGTTTTCGTTCCACGAGGACGTCGACAGATCGGCTGTTGGACGAGATAAGGGCTATCTCGATCGATGCGTACCGGTTGCTTACGGTGGCGGTTCGTCGTCGATCGCTCGTTAATTCGACTGGCTAATGCGGCCGATGGCTTGCGCCATCGACGCGGAAGAATTCTGCACCGGCGAAATGAGATTTCGCTGTTTTATTTGGCAGAAGCTTGGGGGGCAGGGGGTACTCTTAATGGGCTTGTTGCTTGGTTACATGCAACGAGATAATGAAGAAAGATGCGCCGCGGTTTTACAGAGGGGGAAGCTTTTCACTTTCGAAGGGGAAAATGGAGTTTGTTGAATTAATAAAACGGGACACGCATCGAGATATTATATATGCACGGGTGATTCGATAAATTGTTAATAATCGGAGAGGTATTGATATCGTCGAGGTTTCAGGCAAAAGACTTGAAACGTGCTGCGCTTCACGGGCGTGCATTTATATTCCAATACAGTGCGACCTGCGCCTCCCAACTTCTCAGTTCGAGACCTGCAAAGCTGTGGACCCGCGCGTCACTTTTAAAGCTCGAAACCAAACATTCAATTGTGTCCTGTTCGTCAAGCAACGACTACAACGAGAATTGCACTTAATTGATATCGTTTGGCTGGATTCACTTAACAAGAAGAAAAAACACACTCAACCTCGACGAAACGCTTTCGTTCAAGGTGACTACGATTGCCTTTGAAGAGCAGCCTGATCAGCGCGTTATCTGCTTTCTCGAATCTCGGAATCGAAGTGCACGAACTCGACGTGAACTCGACATGGCAGCTCACGTTGCGACTTTAATTGGAGGTTCGGCAGCTCGGCTGAAAGAAGCGTGAAACGTGCACAGAGTGAAGATGCCAGTGGACAGCGATCACACCGGATGCCCCGTTACCTTTGTCACCGGCTGTCCATCCGCTCTGCCTCTTTTAACGTCCGCTATGGTGTCACCGAGATTCTGCTAATTGGACGGCAGAAATTCACCGCCAAGCGAGAAATCGACCCGCCGCTCGGCTGTACGAGTACGAAGACCGACGAGGTGAAACGAGCGATTGATTGTGGTGGAGAATTCCCCGCGAAGACGTAAATCGGCAATGTGCGATGAAAATTTTATCGGACGAAGCTCCGTTTGCAAGAGGATTGAATTCAAAATTTTGTCCTATGTATCTATAAGTTTATTGATATTTACTGAACAATATAATTTCCATCGCTGCTAATGCAATATGGAAGAACACGTATTCAGCAATACAGTGGTAAAAGGGGGCAACCGTATAATGGTGAAACGTGAGACGATATTGTCGGGCAGAACTTTCCGTTAGCTGTAATATATTATTTTTTAGTTAACAGCTGACCCCTGTCAACAGCATATATGCATTCTTGTTGCAGGAATTCGCGAGAACTTAATAAGAAAGGAAAACAGCTGTGCTTCTTTTATTCCTATTTGTCCACTTTCATTTTAAAAATAAAAAGTGTACAGCTTTGACAATCTCAGCCTCCGCGTTCACTTCAATTATACACATCGAATTTAGCCCCGAAAGCCTCAGAAAAGCGGAAGAAACGAATCCCCACTGCCGCCGACCGAAGGAGAGGTGGCGATCGAGTTAACCGGGCATCGTCCATCCACGTGGACGTTCGAGTCAACGATCGTTAAATTTAATGGGCCCGCTCGTTAATTCCATATACCGACAGTTTCGCGTACGCAATAACAAATTACGCAAACGACTCGCCTCTGCACTCTCGCGGACGTCCGCGAGCATTTTCATAATATCGTTCCACCGGCCGGTGGAGCGAACCGTCGTCAATTAAGCGTGCCCGGTTGAAACTCGACCGTTCGGCCCGAAATTCCCCCGACCGGGGGATTAATTTTCGACGTACGTCGACGATAACGCCCGTCGTATGCGCGATTCGCGGGGGCAAGCAGATCGCGGCATCGCCACCGAAGCGCAATAAAGATGCATCGTCGCGTATAATATTGTGAACGGGGTATCGCGGTGCAACCGGGCGGCGATAATGTGAATAAGGGAACTGGTCCTCCGGCCAATTTGTGACCGGGGCACGCGCATAATTTAATTGTCGTATTATGCGACCAATAAAGATATTATTTATGGCCGCGGGAGTAAATGCGACCGTCGTTTGAACGGCGATCGCGGCCGACCTGTTTCCCCTTTTCCTTCCGGATCTTTATTTGGAGGATCCTCGGGGTCGATTTCTGGGTTTCGCTCGTGGTCGAGGGACGAGAGAGATGGTAACGATCGTGTAGCGCGATCACTTTGTTCGTAGCAGGTAGAATTATCGACGTTTATTGCGAACGTCAAAACTGCAATTTTACGGGGGCGATGAGTAACATTTGTTGGGCAAAAAATTAGTGTCAATTACGTACTTGTTTTAGGAATGTCGGTGTCGAATAATGAACGTTAGTTAGTGAATCGGTGTAGGGGGGTTTCGGCGATTGCCAAGTTCGATTATTTTTATAATAATTATAATCGTGCATGGGACAATTTTGTGCTACTGTTATCGTGCAACAGCAATACTTACATACGGCACAGCCTTTTGTAAATTAAATAATGAGTATGTTTTTCACTGCTCCATTTTTTTATTTGTTTATTCAGATAATAGTACTAGGAGAAACATTGCAATGCATCCTGTGCACAAATATACCCTGTGCAGCTGGCGTGGATGCATTTAGACAGGAAAAAATGGCTTCTGCTTCAGTAGTTGTATTGTTTTTGTCAGATACCGTGTTGTACTATTCGAACCTTTCATTTTGTTTTAGCCCTGCGTAATTAATGATTCGCTGGACATTCGCAATTAGTAAAGCTGTTCAGATTGCGAAGAAAACTGAAGTGTTCCACCTTTCCAGTAGAATGGTAATGCAAACAATCCGACAATAAATATTCGATTCGAAGGAAATAAGTGTGCGATGATTTACAAGCGGAAGCGTATATTTGTGATGCCAGGGGCACGGCTGTTTTTACTGTTTCTCTACTTTCTAACATATAATTTGCAATATAGGTAGCGGTACTAGTGCTTGTAATAATGTAGTTCGAATATACTATATATTATGTGCCACGTACGTTTTTTCGTTCAAGTCAAATAAGATATATCGTCACGACAGCTAATTCTCGCTAATATTCTTATACAGGTTCTACAAGATCGCGCAAAAACGTGCATCAACGCTTCAAAAGATGAATGCGCGTATATTAAAACGTGGGCAAAAAATGTTACATAAGCGTTTGTTGATTAAAGCGAACGATTGATGCATAAGTTGCGCATCGCAAGATCGTGAGCCTTAATATCGAGCCTTTTTGAAAAATAATCTTCAATGGCATAATTTATAATTCGTCTGTACGTTTTCCGGTAGATAATTAATTCATAGGCTGCGTGCCATAAATTTTAAAATAATTCAATTTTCTTTCAAATAACCAATGCAGTATACGTTCGCGACGTGTATCAGCTGCTTCCGCTATGGCTATTATTAATACTGCCATAGAATATGTTAATGGTACTGCTATTCCAATATACATAATAAAATGTATAATAAAGGTAGGAAAAATGTATCAGTATGTTAAACGAAAGTTATTTCAATAGTACTACGTTGAGCGATTCCTTCGTTCCGTAAAATGTTTCATAAATGGTGTACTTACAGAATACAATACGTACTCTTAAAATGGGAAATCATTGTAAGAAAATGTTACTGCACGCCATTTTCACCTCTCTGTACCTTCTTTCCTACGATCAATTGAAACACTTAAATAATAATAATAAATCTCCTATTTCCTACTTCCCTGTTACTAAATCTTTTTATCATACCCCGTACTCACTGCATTAGAAAAAAACCAATTTACTCAAACCGATTCAAATCGAGAGACAAGATAAACTCCTGCACCCGTAACAATACCCTACTCAGTAAACCTTTTCTCCCATCCGCCGCGCTCCTCTCACCGTGAAACACCACGGAGAAAGGAGTCGAACTCCTCTGTAGCAAGCGTTGTCGCAGCGATCTCCGACAATTACTTAACCCTTGCTCTCCTCGAACAGAATTCCTAGATCGACAAGGCGACCGACCAATGTCAAAGGTCGTCGAATTATTGCCTGTCACGACGCGTCCGAAACGGCGCGATTTCGTCACCATCGACGATTCCGCGTCTGGCAATGGTTGTTCGAGCTTGACTGGCGTGTATCGTACATCGGATCGCGGTCTGTTCTAACGATTTAAGGAGCGTCTCATTGTCGAGTCGTGACGACGATCGGTTTCGTACCCCGGTTGCGACACCGGCTCACAGACAAGGCAAAAATACGATCGACGAAACGGGTTGATCGTGGAACTTTCTTTTGTAACGCTGCTCGATCGTGTTCATTTCGACGGGGAGTGCACGAGCGTTTTTCTTTCAGGCCGGTTGTGAAATCGTCGGGGACAGTCAAAGTTTTCGAGCCCTTTGTGAAAATTGACGTTCGGTCATTTGATAATGAAGGCCAGGTGTTACAGCGTGGCCTTACAAATTGAGCAATACTTCTTGCGAGCGTGCTGGAACTTTCCCTGCAGTACGTTATCCGTTCTTATCGTCGGTTACGCGAGGCGTTCCTTGTGTCACGAAGTGCGTACAAATATGTTGAGCACGAAGAATGACAAATTAACGATACAAATTAAAATATTACACTATTATTTAAGATATTACTATGTAAAATATTACTATATCAAAATATTATTAGCAATTACTTTAATTAATTTATGGCCATAATATTATCATGCAATTACTCAGTAAAATATTGGCAAAGTTCCGGCCAAATTATAAATCCTAAAATTTATATAAAAATATTCGATTCGAATAATAAGTACAAACAGTCAAATGTAATTTCCGTCGCACACGCGGTGGACCCATGTACTGTACATTACTCTATGTACATATATTGAAATACAAACTACCAATTGGTCATCCCCTCACAAAACCATCCAACTATCGAATCGTTTCCACTATCTCTTTACCTATTCGATAGTCGGCCGCCAATCGATCGGACGACCCTCGTTACGAGGCCCGGCTAGTCGTAATTAATTTCACGCATTGATTAATACGAAGTAAATGAATACCTGGGAATCGTTGCTAGGCTCTCGATAGCGCGAGCTCGCAGACCGAGGGATGATTTATTCGGCGTGGGTCGAGGCCTGGCCGACCGACGAGCGTAATTATCATACGACAGCCGATTAAAATTGCGGCTGTGCTCGCGTTCAACATCAATTTCAGCTAATTACATGCATTTTCGTGTCTAGCAACGGACCTGATCTGAGGAAAAATCGCACGGCTACGTGCCGGGAACTGGACCTCGTCGATCTACCTGTGTGCTTTACTCGATCGGCCAGTGTTTCTCAACGTTTTCGATGGAAATCGATCGGGGAGCAGACTTTCAATGTATCTCATGCTGTTGAACAATTGTCCGTATTGAAAAAAGGGGTATAATAATGTCGATGATTGTCCGGGTGCACGGACGATATCTGTTTGCCTCGTTTCGAGATGAATTGTTTGCCAGTGGAGTAGTTGAAGCTTTCTCATCCATTTGATATTTTTTAAAATTGATGTCGTTATTTCGTTCTATATTTTGTATTATTATATTGAATTGCTATTGCTAATGTGCATGTTCGGTATGCTTTTCTATTACGAATAGTGCGGATGCTTAATTTGCCACGAAAAGAAAAACTAGGAACATCTGTCGTTTGGTAATGCTTTCGTAAAAGATTACGAAAGTTGTTCAAAAAATAATGTATAGCACATGTATCGATGTATTTTTGACTCACCTAAACGTCACGGAAGTCAGGTCCCCGTCGCTAGTTGGCCCCTTTTCAAATCGTCTGCCGGTTTTCAACTCGAAGCCTCGGAGGTTCTTCCGGAAATTTTGCCTGCCGCGAATCCAGGGAACGCTCGCAGTAGTTCTCATAACGTTCAACCTACGATGCTTGGTACTCGCAGCACGAACCTTCTTTTCTCTATTTTCTAGTTTCCCACTAGTCCAATCGTCCCTTTTTTTGCCCATCCTATATTGATGAGCTACTTCGTTCACAGTTGCATTTTCTTTCTCAATTTTCTTCTTCAAATCTTTTTCCCCGCTATTCCGATCGAAATGATCGTTCAAAAGTTTCTCTTTCGTTTCACGTTTAAAATCCGACTGTTCCTCCCGATATCTCTCGTCGCTCGGAACTACCCTTTTTGAACATTCATCCTCGTTAGAAAGGGAATGGTTCGAGGTGAAACAGTCTCTTTTCTCCAGCATAAAATCGATCGCAGTGGAGAAGATATCCCTTTCGGAGTTTCTGGACGAGGACTTGGACAGTTTTAAAGTTGGCACCGTAATTCGATTGTCCTCTACGGTGACATCGTTTTCGTACCCCTTTTCCTCGGAACTGTTCCTCGTGGAATCGACATTACTGGAGTCGAGGGTGCTATTTTTGTCACTGACATCTCTGATGTCTGATTTGGAGGATCTTTCGCTCTTCACTGTACTCGAAATGGTATCCTTGTCTCGTTCTAGGGGTAACGATCGCGAAGAGTGCCTAAGGGTGAGTTCGTGCAGATTTGCGGCGTCGTTTTCTAACTCTGCAACTCGTTTTTCTAGAAATGCGATCTGTCGATCTCGAGCTTGCAGGAGATTTAGTGCTTTCTGTGCTCGTTGCTCCTCGTCCAAGGCGTTTCTGTAACGAATTTCAATAAGCAATTTATGAATACTTTCAATTTGCGGACAAGGTGAAGCTGATTATTAAATGTGCAAAGGCGATAATTAAAGGTTGCAAGGATAGTGTGTATAATATTGTGTGCAACTGAAAAGGTGAGCGTGCCATATAATTTATAATTTTTTAAAATGTTATCTTCATAATATTCTTGCTATACGTTATAAATAATAATTGTAATTCCAACGTTTCTATTTAATTTAAATTCCTCAAAGAAAAAAGTAGCTGAAGTTGTTACATCACACACATAAACTGATCAATTAATTTTTTTAATACATCGAAAAATATTCCGGAATAATGATTAACAATGAGGTTAAAGATAAACGAATTGTATACGAAACTTAAAATATTCTTCCCAATATGAAATTAAACATTCTAAACTTCTTTATCTCGAGAAACAAATCCAACTTCGACGCATCAGTGATTCAATATTATTATACAAGCATCGTGGTTCCAATCGACTACTGTGCCATGTTAATTTGTATCTCAATCGCGACAATTTAACCCTCGAGAACTTAGCCGACATCCTGTACAGGGGTTCGAATTAAAATGGCAATCGAGGTAGGGACAATCCGCGATCAGGATTATATCGTGCGCAGGTAGCTTTTTCCAGGTGCAGCGTCGATTAATATCCCAGGGGGCCATTATTAACGTCCGTGAAAAGCGTCGACGATGCTGCGCGGTTCTGCGCGGCCCAAGCGAGTTCCCGACGACTTAAAGTGCTTAAGGAAACCGAAATAAATTACGCCACGAGGAGAGGTGCATATTTAATTCGGGCAATTAATGCCGTCTTGTAAAACACGCCGCTGGGGTGGCTGTTGCCTGTAGTCCTCCCTCTTTCCTGGCAGTAATGAGCCCGATAAATCAACCGACTCTGCACTCGAAACTTCGCGGATAAACTTTCGGCTTCTGCAGTTTCTTCCATGCTACCAAGCATGCTACTAGAGCTATGCACCCCGTGAATTGATCAATTCGAATATGTTATGCGAATAAGTATTTTTAATAGCGGCCGCTTTTGTTTCTTATGATGGTGGTTTTTAGCCCTCAAGAATGATTATATGGCGATAAGGGACAATATTTGACGAATATCTCTTCTTCCGTTTTACGCGTGGTTGAAATTGTTGACTATGCTTCCTGCGCGAATGTTTACGGCCGTATAGCATTTCTAAGTATGCAAAGCATATAGCAAAGAATCTGCCAGGCAAGAGTTTTTCTAATAATAATAATTATATTATGGTCGCAACGCTAATACGAAACATTATTGAACTATGCAATCTTTATATCTGCTTGGGATCTCTGATGGTAGTAAAAATAATGAACGCGGCGTGTATACATACGGTGCAGTACTTAATTAACTCCGTTATAGTATACTATTTTCACGTTGAATAGAGTTTTTAATATTCTATTAATGACAAGTGAAGCAATGTTTCCACTAATTGGGCCTTAACAATTATCGCCCCCTAGAAAAATCGTTTAGCAAAACGGCCTTGTTGCGCAAACACCGCCATTCCAAATGAAACGATAAACGTTAAAAGATTCGCTCGCGTAAAAATGTTTTTTCTATCATCAAATGCTTATTTTGATTGATGGGAGGCAATTTTTCAAATTAACCGATCCGCGAGCACCGCAACATCTACACTTATCCAACCAATAAATCTTCTCTCACCTTTCTACTTGTCCCACGCGATCCGGAAGAATTAGAATTAATAACGATCCTGTTCAGAGTAAATCGGCTATTTAATGCAGGACTTTCTATGAAATCTAATTAAGAGGGGCATCGTTTCGTAATCGCGCGCCACAAATCACCGCATCGCCCCACAGCTGAAAGACGCTGTATCGCGTGAATTCCCGTCCCGTAATCCCCGTCTGTCTGCTGCGTTCTTCCTGCCTCACCGCGGCGATTAATTAGGCATAAAAATCTGGTCGTTTGCGAGAAAAAAAGTGCCGCAGATTGCTCCATTTAATCCCCGGACAGCCGCCTTCTGCGTTGGGGATGACGCCTCCTGACGTTCCGCTGGAAATTCATTAAAAGTGTATCCCCATTTATTTCAACAACCCCCGGCAGCGCCATCTAACCGGCAGAAATAATAACAAGCGTCTAATCCGTTAATCAAATCGCCGTCGACCCTTAAAATTAGCCCTTCTTTCCTATGAGGGGTGCGGCGCTAGTTATCGAACCAAGGCACACGAATAATTATTGTTCTTCGTTTTGTTTCAAGACCCATTAGCTTTCGCAGATTTCAAATCGAGTCTTTCAAATCGAGTATTTAAGTATTTAATAATGTTCAATTGATGGAATTAAAAGTCACGGACGATTATCGGACGATTATTAATTCGTATCCGATTCTGATCGACGTTTTACTGTTACAATTTTCCTCGAGTTCAATGCCGACCTATACCATCTTACTCGAACCTCCAAAATCGCCAGTACGCAGAGGGTCCCCATCCGCCAATTTTCATACCAAAAAGCAACCGCTACCGGCAACTGCGTTCATCATCAACGCGAACCGTCTGAAACGGCAGACCGTTTAACCCAAGCACGAATTATCTGAAAGACGTACACCACAATGTCCGACCGTCACAAAAGGAAGCCGTTTCCGTAGCTACGAGCTCGTAATATGGCTTATTAAAATTACACCGGTGTCTGGGGAGGAGGGTCCGTGCGCCGACCGCATCCCGTCTAGGGACAGACCGCGACAGAGCCAAGACAGCTCGTGACCAGGGGCGCCACAATCACCAGGCCGTTCCAGGGAATTCCCCTGCTTTATACGGACATCCAACGTCTCGACCACCGGGGGATTCCTCTTCGTCGACCGCGACGGGACGACCTTTCCGGCCATCCCGTCCTGGATTAATGTTATTGCCTTCTGGAGTGCTTGACCCGCGATGCCGTCGACGTTTCCTGCAACCACTTTAGCGGCGACCTCTGGCTGCGACATTGCGATGTGATTTAATTGGTGGAATTCTGACGGGTTTGCGAAATTGCACTGGGAATGACGCGGTTTTGATAGTTGGCGGCAAGACGGTATTGAATGGAAGCGAGTGTTGGTCGACGAACGGAACTGTGGTGGAAATTATGTACGGGGCGGACTACTTAATGACCTTATCTTGGATGATTTTCGCGTTAATAGGCTGATCGAAATTCTTTCTCCAGTGCGTAATACGGTGCAAGATAGACAACGTTCTTGACTCTTTAATAATGATTCAATATTATTTTATAATATTATATATGGTAATAAATTCAAAGTAAAATGTATTCGTCACGAAATGCATGAAGTAATTAACAATAATATTGAAAGCAGGTAAATAGTTGTAGAGTTGTTTCTATGTTATGTAACATAATACGTTCCTCAAATTATATGACAAACTAAATTAATATTAACAACCACCCATTGGATTAATGATAAACTGTTGAAAATTCGGTCCCGCAAGCTTTCACATTTGCATAATGAATTAATGTAAAATAAGAAATGTAACTACCGAATCACTTTGAAAATACGGGCTTCCGATAACTCTCTGCTTTAAATACAGAACACCTCGATCGTTTTTATCAGTAATTATTCCATCTTACCACCCGTACACGCAATGGCAGAATCGTAAATCGGCATGGGCCGCCATATTACTCGGCCTGACAATTTGCAGGGGTCTTCGATAAATAACGACACGAGCCGAGCAGACCGATAATAATCGGGGCGAAGCAAGGACGTATTACAATCAGAGAAGGCGAACTGTTCGATCGGCGTGATCTGTCGATACGGCATCTGGCGGAGGCTTCATTAGCCGACTTTAATTACAGCAGGATCAAGATCGTTGTCGCGCCACGGCAACAGGATCGTGGCCGGTTCAATAGACGTTCGCCACGATCGATCATTTATCATCTCGAGAGCAATTATCGTAATTAATATCGCCGTGATGGCGATGGTACACGCGCGGCCGTCGTGGCGCTGATTTTTTCCCCGGTACGCGCGCTTCGTATTTGCTCGCGGCATTAATTCCAAAACAATGTTGCTTAATTCGAAACATTTCATTTATCCTTTCAATCCTCGAACGGACCCCGATTCAAATCTCAAAATCGTCTCGAAGATAGTCGCAATTAAAGGGTTCAGCCTTCGAATGAGCCGTGCAGATGATGTCGCAATAGGGTAGGTCTAGTCTCGTATTCAAACTCAGCTAGTGGAAATGGGACAGCGATATCGTCCGGAGAACTAGCGTTAAGAACGACAAACCAGACTCGAAATATCTGTCGGAAATTGACTAATGCAACTCCGATCACATCGGCGTGAAAGTACAAAACAGAAAAGAAACGATGACACGATGTATTTATTATTGAATTGCAATATAAATATCGATAATCCATAAATGGCCGGCGTGGATGGAACCTGTCCGCCGTCCGTGGACGTTGATCGAAAAGAAAAGCGTGTCGAAAGTTGGTCGTTCCATTAGTCGTTCGCCATGACCACGGCGATCTGTAGCAAAAGAACCGGCGTGGTGGTTGCAGTGAGTCGGCTAATCTGTCGATTCACACGAGGCAAGGACGTGGAACGGCCCCTTGAAAGGTGGCCCACGGATGGCGACGGGGCCATCCTTCTTGCCACCGCATTTACAATCGTTAGCGGGCCTCCTCGGGAATCGTTTAGCGTAATTACCGCCTCTTGTCACGCCGCGGCCGACGACCGCGACGTCGACCAGTTTATTTTTCGATACGCCACTGGACGGTGCGAGCGGCGTCCACGTGATGGATGCTAGACGGCCAGGATACTTCCGTGACGAATTGCTCGGATGACACTCAGGTGGATCAACTGATGCTGGATACTTAACATTTGTCGTGCGACCGGGGGCAAGGTAATTGTTCTTCCTCAGATCGAGTGCACTTTTAGGGGTAGGTCTATTCGTAGGAACGTGTCCCTAGGTTGATAACGAGGACAAGAAGGATGCTTATGAAATTGTTGCAGCTTACGTAACACCGCTGTTGCGTCCTTGCTAACACGAGCCATCGCCTCGCCACGACCGAGTTAAATCCAAAGATAAAAAATAAGCGGTCGGTGTTCACCGTAATTACGTAACGTCGCCGCGATGAAAAGCCCAAGCTCTCCGCGACGAGAACGGGAGAAATGAAGAGCGAGGAAGGGCGAGAAACAGGAGAGGCTGGGGGGTCGCAGCGTTCCTTTTACAGCCCGCTCCTTTAACGATCCCTCGCGCGATATCGCCTAATGACTAGCTCGCGCGGCCATCTTCTTTCGTCCCGATACGGCATTCGAAGAAAAGCACCGGCCATTCGTCAGTTCTCTCTCTCTCTCTCTCTCTCGCTCTCTCTGCCAGAAATCGAGCTGCAAGTCACGCCGGCCGCAGAAGGGTGAGACGAGCTTCCGAGATCCAACCATATCCACTCGCCTATCTGTCCTTTTGCTCTTCCTCTCATTCCTCTCCTTCTTATTCTTCCTCTTCTTCTTGTTCTTGCTTTATGGAACAGATCGGTCTGGTACCTTCTTTCTTCTATGGCGGCGGTTCTTTTAGGCCGTCACTACCGGACAGGAGGAACAGAGTCCAGCTTACTGACAGGTTCACAGCTTCTGAAGATATTCTTCTGCTACGGTATACACTGCACGTATTCCCTTCTTTCTTCCGCGTCTTCCGTCTACCTCCAGCTGGAGGTTGCTTTCTTCCTTGCCGGATAAGTTGTCGTCCACTTTGCAGCGGGCGACTGAAAGGGTGTAGCTAGGTACGAGTGGACCTGTTTCGGAGATACTTTTGGATGGAATTCCTCGATGGGAACGGAGGTCGGAGATTGTCGAACCGCGGGTGACGTAGTTCGGGTACTTCTTGCGAATAATAAATGGTTCGAGGTAGGGTGGCAATAAGGTGCTATCAGTTTCGTGATAATATCCGATTCATAATTCAAATATTTGCGTCCTGATAACCCGAACCGTAAAGGACCATCGAAACAGCTCACGGGAAAATGTCTCCCCCGCGTATTTCTAGCCAGAAGAAGTCACCACGAAGGTCTGAAAGAACGCGCACGACCTCGAGGAACATAGAAACGTAAACGGTCTCGAGGAGAGCGTACACCGGCGACCATTAACACCTCCCGGACAAATCACTCGATTTTCTCGGACGATTTTCCCGCAGCACGTCCGGCAAATAAGAAAACACGATGTATCACCCGTGGGACGTGAACAAGGTAGAAGAGGGAGGTGGTTTACTGCCCGACGGTAATGACGAAACAGATGGCCTCCTGCGGGACGAGGACGCACGGCAAGGAGTGTACGTGTGTCCCGCAGGAAGAGGGGTCAGGCACGGGGAAGCTTGATGAAGTGCCGCCATTATCGGTACAAGACAAAACCCACTTCTGCTTGGACGTCCAGCGACTTTATTACCCGCGAACACACGCCTGCTACGCTCCCACACTGTCGCACGGACTGTCATTCTCTGGCCGAGCTACGAGCTTAACGAGCTTACCAGCTAACATCGCTACCGCTTGGAATCTCTCGTTTGCTCTTGCTGTGCCGAACGGTTACATCGGGGACTGTCTTGGGGAAATGTTTGGTTCGGTGCTGTAAAAGTGACGAGAGGAAAATGGTTCTTGTTCTGGGCTCGGTCTCTCGTGTATTTATCGTTCTGGCTGCTTCTACGGGGTGTCCCGTTCATCTTGGACGGCCACGGTCTTATAGAAGCTATTTCTGTGCCGGTGGTTCTAAAGGCGGGCGTGAAATTAATGAAATTAATGAAATTAATGAAACGTGGACGCCTCTTTCGAAGTTGAACATTTCCATCGCCATCGTCTTGTGCTTGGATGAATTATATTTTAATTATGTATCTGATTAGTGTTACTCGAAATCATATTTAATTGCGTCGACTCGAAATTCGTTTCTGGCCACATTATTTTGTTGATCGCAACTATCCCTTTAGTCGCTCTCCAGAATGCCGGTTCCGAATCGTTCGAAAAGAAGTACCAATGCCTTCACGTTGTTCCCTGAATTGGTTATTATTGATTGAGTCAACCAATTAGCAGCCCGAACAGGTGCGGCAATATCAAACGGACAGGTCGATGTAGATCATAAATTCGCAGCGTATTAAGGAGGAAGAGGGAAACGAACATCCGTCGAGCACCACGATATTTATGGCTCTATTCTACTTACATCTATGAAGCGCGGCCGACAGAAAGGTCTTCCTGAGATAATTGCGTAATCAGGATTGTATTCGAATCGTTATTACCCCATAAGTAGGCCTTAATTTATACGCGCCGCGCACTTATAATAATCTACCTGCGAGTCTCATTACGACTTTCTCTGTTCGTTTGCGCTGCGTTCCCTGGCCCGTGCGATTTATCGCATCGTTGGACGAACAAATCCATTGCACACGTGCGTGTCTCAGTGTCTGTGTGTGCCAGGCTATGTATAGGCAGGTATAAAAACGCGAATCACCGTTTTGCGATGTTCCATGGATATAGATATAAAGGGTTTTCACTGAAAACTTAAGGCACCATTAGAAAACAGCGAAACACTTTCGTACAATAATGATATTGCACAGTGTCAGTTTCATGCGGGACGAAATTAATTAATTAATTTTGGTAGCGAATTTCGGATGTCGTTTGCTGGAAAATAAATGTTTGCCTTGCCTTGCTCCGTGGGATTATTTGGGGTACTTATGCAATGTGTAAAATTCTCGTTTCAATCAATTTTTCGCATATTTATTGTTGCAGTTGGATTGCTAACTCTAGCGAATTGGCCGCAAACAGGAACACAAAATCGATCGACAAATTAATATCAGATTACCAAGTGCACTCGAGATTTCAAATGAGACAATTACAATTTCCTTAATACCCTAATAGTTTCAGAGTTCTAAAGTGTCAAATTTGTCATAGCTTCAAAGAATAAGGTCCACGTAACATGTCCACCCAGTATAATGATGAACCACGGGCCAAAAATATACGAGAAGGTAATTGGATGAAGAAAGTAACATTTCTCTACCGATTCCATTGAAATCCACCTGTTCCAGGCACTGTTGCGCTCTGCACACCGGCTATCGAACGTCACGGGATCCCACAGACGTTAATTCACGGGCAGGCTGGATAGAAGAAACAGATTGGACCGTTAAGGGTTAAAATGTAGATCGTGCGGTGTCCCGACAGCGTTCACCGTTATCCGTGTCAGTCAAACGAAGAAACGGGAGGATCGAGGCAGGAGAACGAGATAGGGAGGGGGGGGGGGCAAATGGAAGGCTTCTAAATTGGATCGAAGGCGCGTGGCGCACATGCCCGGTCGTGCATAACCACCGAGGCAAAAAAGTATCCGCGATCTTGTACGAACGTCCGCAAAGTATCATTCGATCCTCGATCAACGGGGTCCTCGTCGCTTGCGGTCGACCCGTAATCGACTGACACTGTTGGAAATTCGGTGAGAGAGTGGCCGTAAGAGGGACACGGATACTGAAACTGTGTTGCGCCCAATTTGTAACGCGAGGTGTGCAATTCTCGATATTTATGTAATTTAATTCAGTGGAATTTTGTGGCGGTCGCATATTAATTACGCTTCGATCGCCGGTTCGTTCGCGAAAGCAGCACGCTAAATTAAAATGCGATTGAAACTATTAGACCGACACGAAGTTGAAATGATTAAAATGAAAATTAAATTGAAGATTAAGCTATTAAGATCGAGATTGTTAACGTAAAAGGTACATTGCAAGTCGAACGATCAAAATGGGAATTCAATTCAAAGGTAAATTATTAACACAGAAATTATGCGAGTAACATTAAAATCAAAGCAACATTAATCCCAAGTGATGCTAAAACAAATTACTAAAAAGTTTACGTAACCCCAGGCATCCCCACCGAGAAGCTATAAACATTGGCGCAGCAGGAAATAATTTCACGTCTACGACGTACAACAGTGTGCTAATCATAAAAATTAAACTACACCGCGCACCGACCTAATAAAACATTCCCCCTAATAATCGAAGAAGAGTGCCGGTCAGAGAGGGTGGCACGACAACGATCTCCCATCTCGTTTCCCATGCGAAGACAAGCAGGAGGCCCGCGTCCAGGTTCACGTTCAACGAGCAACAACAAACGCGATCGTCGGTACACCGAAAAACTTTATGAACGGTTTATGAGCGCAATAATCCGCTCGCGAGTAACACAATACAGGCTAATTATAGAGGACGAGGTCCAGGCTGGCCGACAAGCATTAACGTACGCGTTAAACTCACGGCCACGACAGCCTGGGTGGCTTTCCTATTTTCGTCTTTTTTTTTTCTCCCATCGTTCCATCCGACTCTCCTTCTCTGACCTACGGGCAAGAACGGCTTTCTCGCACTTTGATCAGCGCGACGCTAATGCGTCTCTGTTATTTCAGTCCTTATCCCTGACAGCTAGACCCCGTCGAGACATGGCCGACTTTTTCGATTCGTGTAAACCGATCTCGAACGTCGCAGGCTCGAAGAATGCCACCTAGGCGGTGTTCGTGCATTCTACGGGGTGGCGTCGTAATCGAAAAAGGAATAAACTTCTTGATCGAAGAGTTTGGTATGAGGGACAATTTAAATTGAATATACTTGCATAGGTCAGGAGCGGAGTTCCGTATAGATGAGGTGTCCAAACGTACGGGCCTAATCGCGAATTAAGTTCGGCTCCAAACGACAGGAAGGAAATCACTGATTTTGTAATACTGACAAATTATTTCGATGTGTCATTGATTACGTTTAATACAAGTTGGGACTCTTCCACTTCTATGTATAGTAAACAGTGCTATGAAGTAAACGATGATGGAAGTTTGGGCTTTTTCGTTTAATTTATAAAATCACTGATTCGTTGTACTTTTTTTTATTTGCGCGCCAGTTGACCCTTCAGTGTACGTGATTTAGAAACTAACGGGGGAAATTTTTGAGAGAAAGCCGCTTGAAACAAAGCCGATGATATATCGTTTAGTTCCGTCCAAAAATACACGCTTTCGTTGAAAGCAAAGGACAATTATGCTTTTATTATGCGGATAGAAATAATACGCAATAGTCCTCTGCCACTTTTTTTTATCCCCTACCATTTTAAAAACACCCTATGCGGCAATTAAGCCCGTCCAACATTTTTTACGAAGTTCGCGTAAGTAGAGCTCCAACATTGTACAGGTACGATAAGCTTTTAATTGCACTTCTTCAATCATTACCCACATATCCTTATCTATATATACATTTTCTTCCCTACTTGTTTTTTATTAAACATGTTCACATGTCGCAATCCACCTTCACCTAACAGTTCCCCGACCGATACACACCAGGAAGCTGTTCGTTTAAGTTTCCTCACACCGTCGTTTAACCCGCGCTAAGACCGATGCACGGCAGGAAAAAATTTAATTACGGTGTCGCGAACTAATTACTCCATCACGCATCCGAGAAAATTACGATTGCCTGTAATTAATACATCCGGGCGCACGCTAATTATTCCCAAGCAATTCCACGATTCCCCTGTTTTGTAACGAGTGAACGATCGATCCGTAACTTTTATGGCCCGCGATGCGTGTTCGAGCACGGTAAGATCGTCAAAGTATGTACAACATTTTACGTCTCCGTTGCGTCCACCTCGTTCCGCCCGTTTTCGCGCCGCGGATTGCCACGAACGCAAGGGAGCGATCGATTCGAGTCGCCGGCGAAGTAGCGTAGGAAAAAGGAAAGGAAAAAGAATGAAAACGATTTGCGGTCGGCATTACGGGCTGAAATCGAGTTTCGAGCGCGAGTTTTTCTCGGAACCTCCTTCGTTCGGACCGCAAATCGCTCCAATTTTTCCGCGTCGCTCGATGAGCTCGCGAAACGAACATTAATACGCGAAATCGAGTGGTAATCCGCCCTTTGCAATCGATTCCACCGCTATGCGAAACTGCCCTACGCGGAATTCGAGAACGTGGCTGCGTTGTTACAGAGATATGGACACGCGGGTCGTGGCATTTCGAGAAGCCGGAAAATTTGGTAAGAATTACGAGATCTGAGGTAAACTGCGGATTACGTATTTTGGGTAAAGGATAGGGCAGGTAGAATTTTTTGTATTCGAGAATATCTACGGTTCTATTGTAACATCATTATTGTTCGGCGAACTTAATTACTATTTGGTGGCACTTGGAGCTAGAAACGATTTTGAAATCTTCAAATAATTGTTTGCTTCCACGCATCACAATTTAATTTATTTTTATATAAGTGCTGCCCGGGGCAGTAACATATAAATCATTAAAGCCTCTGAAACGTTGCTTTCTCGTATGTCCTCTCCAAGTTACAACGTACATCGTTCGTCTAATGCAATCTTCCCTAAGAACACAATTAAAGTACCGAAAATTTTATCCCGAAATGCCTATTCGCCACTTCAAAAACCGATTCCCCCAAAAGCAGTGCTGCGCCAATTGACCTTAACTCTAAATTCTAAAACTGGCAAAGCCCTTTGAAACATCACAGCCCCGTCCGCATCTTGCACTTAATCGGGGACAAGCCGATCGCGCGAGACAAGGGATATTACCTGAAGTAATCGCACGCGTGGAGGACTCCGTCGGAAGGCGGGTCGTCGGTGAAAGTACAAAAAGCAGCACCCTTGTCGTGGGTGACGGGGCGATTTCGACGATCCTCGTTTTGTAAACTAGGCGCGAGGGAATTTCGAGCTAAAAAGCGGGTGATTAATGATCCTCCGCGTCTAAAAAGGTCGTCGAGTCCCTCTGGCTATCCTCCCCTCTCTCTCTATCTCTCTCACTTTCTCTCTTTCTTCCTCGATGGCCGTGGTAGTTCCTTAGGGCTGCGAGAGCAAGTAATTGATTCCGGATTACTTGTCGCCGACAAGAAACATGACCATGATGACTCTTGACATCGCGTCACGCTGTAATCTGTACGTGTCCCGTCACGAAGAGAAATTATTCCACGGGCTTTTCTTTATCCGTCTCCGCACGCTGCCGCTCTCTGTACTCTTTTATACGAACATTATCTTTGATCGAGATGTAATTTTAGATGTCACGGTTCTTTCGGATGCTTGTTGCCTGTTAACCTGTGGGCTTAACACGATGCACTGGTTTGGACGTTTATTATTATTATTATTGCTTACTTATTTGCGCAGTTCAAACTTGTAGCACATAAAGGTAGCAACTAGGGGAAACTATGCAAAGGTAAAGAGGGTTGAAGTAGCGCGATGTTATTTAGTGTAATATGTGTGTGTCGCGAAAGAGTGTTTAAAAGATAATAGAAGAAGGCAATTGATCTAGTAGACTAATTTCCTGATATCTTATAAAGATATAAAATCTTAGAAAATCTTATAAAGAACACAACTCTTTCCGAAACTTCCCTTCCGTCCAGACTACCCAAGCGTGCAATTAACGACGAGTCGACTTGACCCATACCCGACTACTTTTCCAAATCGCACAAAATAATCCCCGGCCATTTCTCGTTGTCGCGTCAAATCGCAATCGTAGGAAAAAGTCTCGGCCGATATTGGTATCGCCTCTTACAAAAATTCCACACCGTAGCAGAGCTCCTGTTCGCGATTCGCGACAAAAAGACGTCCGAAGAATCGACTATTGGATGGTGTTTCGCGGACGGACGCGGCTCGGGGAACGGTTGAAGGCGACGAGGGTAATATTTCAAAGCTCGTTGAGTGGTCGAGCGAGCGGAATGCCGGCAGTAATTTGAACAAACGTACGACAACGTCTCATTTGTCACGTGCGTGTGACGCGGCCAACATCGGGCCTTAACGCGCCAGAAATACCATCGATGGACACTTTTTCACCCCCGTCCTCCCTCCGTCGTTCCTCTGCTTGTCTGTCCTGTTCGCAAGCAAGGGGGAACACGATCGTAATGAGGCTTCCCCGTGTCAAAGGGTTCTTGCACCCGTGGACCGACTCGCGATCGTGCGAAGGATGGGATGATTGAACGACCGGTTGACTTTATTCTGGGTGCTTTAAAAATAATGGAACGTAACGGTGTTCCGGTTGTAACTCGTGGGTGATTTGTAACGTTGGATTGCGTGGACCAAATGGGGACCAAATGGGAATTTCGAGAAGGGCCGATGATTTCGATGGAAGCGGATGGTTACGAGGTGACGGATGTTGGATTGTGTATGTAGGTTAAGTTAGACTGATTGGTGTGTCGCTATCGTTTTGGGTGGAACGTAGAGTGACACGTTGGGTTGTTCGACATATTATGCATTGGATATTTTTCTTGCCACGTATTTTATTATATACGATTGTATCGATGCCAATCTAATGAAAGATTGGCAATGTTAGTGCCGTTATCTATTGCTTACGTAACAAAATAGTAACTCAACCCTTGTGTTAGCAACCATAATGGTCACGAAATTCGAGGCTTAGTTATTTAAAATATTTTGCATAAATTTGTTTTCGCGAAACGTGAATTGACGTAAAATTGTTCAGAGGATCGAGATCTGGAGCAGTTCTGCGATATTTGATCAAGAAGATACAAAAATGATTGAAGGAAATATAGGAATGGGTACCCGGTTGCTAACGTATGTAAGTGTCAATTGATTTATCAATTTAAAGTTCGAACCGTAAAGAGATTCTTGAATTACGTAACTCATGTTAGGCGAAAGTTGGACCTACACTGATTGACTTCTGACCCCTCCAAATATAGATCTGGTATAAGTTTAATCTTTCTTTATATTTAATTTCATTGGGACTTATTTTCCTGCAATTGCTTGTACGCATAGAATATATTTCGATCCTTTAAAACGCACAATAGTTCCCTATGCAGTCTATGCTTAACTTTTCACCAATCTCTATCACTCATTGCCAGTTTCTTCAAGCAATGCGATACCTTGAACGAAACCCTAAACCATTTTAACACTAGAACTAGCGATAGCTTTTGGTACCGTGGTTGAACGGGTACTAATTAGACATATATAATTGGCATTTTGTGTTATTGAAAGTCATCATAAGTGCTGCAACAATACCTATACGCTAACAATTTTATAACAAGAAATCTGTACCAGTCATTTTGACTGGCTTGCCAGTTCTAGTGTTAAATAAACCGGCGACCGTAATTGATTAACTGAATCCACGAAACTGCCACTACGCTATCCGCAACGAATATAAATTCGCGTCGAAAAATATTAAAACATAGCGTTCGAAGGGCCGTCCACCTCAAAGTATCTGGATCTCTCCACTGATGGTTCACTCATAAAGCGGGTCGACTCGGGTAGTAAACTCGATGTTGACCCGTTGACGAACAGTCAAAGCGTCCGGCCACGAATTTTTACTTTGAAATCACGCTGGTAACGCGGGCGATGAGAGGCAGATTGGCCGGTGTTTGCGACGAGCAAACGCCGCTAATTAAAATCCTTCCACGGCCGGTAATCAACGAATGCCTTTGGGCTACGAGCGTGGTCAACGATCCTCGACCCTTCAACCCCCCCGTTCTCGAGGAACCAGAGAACCCGTTCGGTTCGATCGGTCTCTTTTTATCCGACGCGCAACCCCTCTTACCTGAAGATGCAGCTCTCGATTTTCCTCGCAAGTCTCCTCGGCGAGCATTCCGCGGGGTTGCAACGTTGATGGTCGTCGGGCATCGTCTGCCAACAGAAATGGTGTAATATGTAGATATTGAAGTATATACGTGTAATGTGTGAAATTGATTATTCGTATGTGTCATAGTTCGAAGGGTACTTAAGGAATGTCAGGGTTCAGGGTTACCGTTTTATTATGTTGGATATGTTAATTATTATTGTGCAGCTCAATTATTATGCTTGAATAATAATTACACCCATCTGCTTCTACGTTGGTGATCAATTTTAGGTGAGACACAGATATTCAGAATAAATGGTGTTAAGCTGTTTGCAATGTCACAAGCCATGCTTGCGAACCACTCTACGTATTTGTTAGAATGTTGCTTTTTTTATCTATATGCATACTCTTTTCCATATTAATTATTATTATAGAATGACAAATAATTGAGCAGTGTGCCATAATATTATACGGATACAAAATTGTACGATACACGTATCTGCAACTGCATACGTTATACTGAATAAAAAGAAGGCAGCAATATCTGTTTGTCTAACGCGATAAATGGGAGCCACTAATAATAACTCTTTTTTTTTTATCCAACTGGGAAGCAGGTAATAAATTGCCCACCAATATTCTCCTCCACATGTGCACCGGTTCTCTGTTATTCTACTGATATTTAAGTGTTCGAAGAAGAAGCATGTTCGACATAATTTTTTCGTGTTCCGTATGTTTGGCAAGTCGTGTCGCCCGTTAGCTCGTAAATTAATCTTGAGGAACGTGGATACAGGATGATGCTGCACGGTTTTCGTTTTATTTTAGAGCAATGATAGCATGTGGCTTCGAAAAGCCGAGCACTCGTCATCGTCCACTTCCGCGTGATGTACGAGCGAAACTCACTTTCCGCGGCGACATACTTATGGCTCGGCGCCTAAGCACATGGTGCTTCAACTTCCGAGGCGTTAACCCATCGAGGGACCAACGTTCCTCGTCACCCTGCTCTCAGACATTTTCACGGGCGAATACAAAAATAAATTACGAGGGATAAACAAAAGAAATATTTCGTACGGCGTTCCGCCAATTGCACTCGGCCATTCAAAGTAAATTATTGCTTCCTTCTAGTCCTTCAATATTGTTCTCCCTTATACTATCTCTTCGATTCACCTGGACTTGTACATAACTCGCACCGCATCCGCAATCAGCTGTGAAATATATCTGTGCCCCTTTTGCAGAGTTCTACATATAATTACATAGATGAAAGAAAAGTAAGACTATAATTATTACTTTCTTATATCCTTCAAGACCACAATATCGTCGCAGATTTTGCTCATGGTGTTTGCTCATAGTTATTTAGGTTAATAACAGTACGCTCTTAACTGCGCTGCCACTATTCTGACTACGCACTTCAAGTTAAATTTTCTGTCCAACTTGGAGCCTCCACAGAACCATCGAAAGTCTACTGTCCAATATTTTCCTCCCGAATAAAATCCCGATCAGACACACCAGTAGCCAGCGGTCGCGACAAAGATCTCCCGAATCCCAGCAGCCAAAAATTGTTCCCCGGTGTTGTCCGCCACCAGAGATGATATCTCCACTCGATGCATCCCTGAGGTCGTAGAAAAGACTCGTCCGGGACAGAGCTATTAATAATCGTCTCATAGAAGGCGCGTGCTGCCGGGCCGGTCGTGTGTCGCTAACGGGTGGCGTGGAACGTTTGTTTGCTCGCGGTGGCCACCACCAGGTTGACAAACAACCGGGGAATCGGGACACACCGAACGGGTCATAGGGGGAGCACGATGTTTTCACGCCGGATGAAAATAGTGCTCGGCGATCCGGTTGAGGCAGATTTATCGAGACTTAATGGCCACGCGCTCGTAAAAACCGAGACTTTGTCAACGACTTTGTCAAAGTTATGTCAACAGAGGCACGCTGCCAACAGCTGGCGTTATTTCGACGCCGGAACGACGACTTGTTTATAGGCACGACAACTGGGGAAAGGTTGGAGCAGGAACGCCGGGAACGGTCTTCGAGGAACGACGCTTTTGCTCCGGCCGTTTTGGAGAACAATTTGTTTATCGGGGCGAGACGGTTTCGAAGATAAAAGAAGATTTTCTAGGCTGTGCTGTGAAAAGTGAAAGGGGGACAAATGGTGGCCTGGGTGTATATAATTTAAAGGCTAAATTTAAAGGTGATGGCAGACGAACGGCGAAAGAATGGACCCTGGTTATGTTAAATCGAAGAAAAAGCCATTTCTCGTGCACGTATTGTCCTTTGAAATTGAGGATCGTTCGGCACTTGCGGGGGGCACAGCTATTCAATACGTTACGATGCCCCACAACTCTACAATAGATTGTAATACCGATTAAAATATGTACCAGAGTTTCGTCAGTGCTCGTTTGAAATACAGAGCGGCGCGATTAATCACGGTTCGCGGGTCGCTAATAATTTTCCGGTGTAATGCAATTTGGTGGCACGGACGAACGGTGAGCAGGCAGCACAGCAACGCAGAGGGAAGTCTGAGACACGAGCAGCTTATTCCACTCTGCTGGACGGCCAAGTAACACTGATGTGATTAAGCCCCTTCGCAAATTATGCCATTACACATTAGATAAACGTCTGTTTGACTTCGCCCCTTGGCACTGTTCCGCCGTCGTTGTATGTACTTAATACCGATTTAAGCATGTGCGCCATCCGCCGCACGAGCTTGCGACACGTTATCGCCAACTTGTGAATCTCTTATTGCGAATCAAGCTGGCTGCCTGTTGGCAGAAAACCGGACTTTGTGCTGGATCTTTGTGAGACATTCTTAACACGAGAATTAAGTTGCCACTCATTTGACAGGGGAAATGGATCCATTGAACTGGATCTAGGAATGTTAGTGTATTAGGAGTGTTGGCTAGTTGTGCAGGCTTTGATACGTTCGTTTGGATTCTAATGATTTTGTGTACCGCAGTGATTAGGTATTCGTGTTGCTGGGAGCTTTGATGGGCAAGATATTTTATGGATATTGGATGGGCATTGTATATTCCCGTAGCTGAATAATGGATAGCTGCTTTACTAAATACGTGAAATGTTTTTCGAAATTAGAAAGTGATTATTTAATTCCGGACCTTGAACGAATAATCGTCGTACGAATAATGTAATTATAGTACAAGTTCTGCCTAGGTATTACAATCATTTTGTGATTAATAAATTCAGTAACCAGTAACTCGAAAACTTTATAGTTCAATCAGTAGAGCAATTTATCTATTAAACGCCGCTTCTATTTAAATATTAAATACAAGTAATATAAAATACCGAGATCTCCCGTGATTGCCAATCAAATTTTATCCTCGGCACATTGAAATAACGAGCAATTACAACTGGCTCGAGGTTCGGGTGATTTAATTTTACCAACGTCATCGACGAAGTGAATCTTTTCATCCACAACTTAAGAAGACTTCCCGATCCACCACTCTCAGAGATTTTCTTTTCCTCATCGCCGGACATGCAACGAGCCGACGCGATTTTCTGAGGACCGTGGCAACGTGTACCAAACGAAGAGAATTGCTTTTGATTTTTTGTTTTAGGGGGACGGTAGCCACGGGAGTTTAATCAAAGCCGAGACGCTCGATCATCAAGAATTCGATTACGATCGAGCGTTCGTCACGAGTACAATTAATTCCCGCAGCTTGCCGGCTGCGTGGATAAATGAGAACAGAGTTATTGCGTTTTCCTGCGCGTTAACGAGGAAACGATTTCGAGCAGTGTGCCGCGAAAACTTCAATACGATCGTCATCGGACAGAGTGGCCCCTGTTCAGTGACTGACGATCGCTTTGTCTTCGAAATGACACGGAATTCATTGAGCAGCAAATGGACAAAGTGATTAGTTCAGTACCACTGTGGACCGCTTCGATGAATTACAGTTGTGGGCTGGGCAAAATTGGAGTGCTATGTGATCTTGGATATTTCCCTTACAATTCAGCACGTAAATTTATATGTAGCTGATACAGTACTTTTAAAGAACGCAAGGAATAAATTATTTCGAATATATGCATACTGTTCCCCCAATTTCGTGCTAACTTTTATAAACTTTTTAGCGGTTCAATTAAATCTACCTAGTTTCACTTGAAACAGTTCCTTCTCGTACATGTGTATTAACATCAACAAACCATATGTGTAAAAAGAAATACAGTAATACACATGGGAAATTAATGAATCTTGCCTCCAATAATAATTAAATAAAACCATATCACAATTCCATCGCCGTGAACGTGACAGAAATTAAATCAGAAACTCAAATCTCTATACCGCCTCCAGATACAATAAATTACAGTGACAACGCGAAATTTTTCGAACAGTCACCCTCGGTATAAAAAAAGGGTCTCCATCTTATTCCGCGCGCAAAAAAAAATCGTGATCTATGCTCTCCTTTATCGTACTCAACAGTTTCAAGAAAACAACACTTCCAATCTTCTTTCCACCGCTCCTCCCTTATCTTCTCGTGTTTTCGGCTCAGGTACGAGTTAAGGAACCCCTCGATGCTCCTCGACAGCGACACCACGTCCCACCATAAATCGTTCTCCGCCACCCTCGAAGAATCATGGGAAACGCCACCGGCTCGTGGTGTCACTCGCGAACCAAGGGAAAAAGCCCCGTCGTTTCCGTGCCATTCTCGAATTAGTCGGAGCATTTAGCGGGCCGATCCTGCTCCTTTCCTCGTCGTTCGTACGCGTTCACGCGAACTTGCACGAGCAGTGGGAATAGGCGGCGATCGTTAGCCGCGACTAATTTGGACGATTTTCGTCTGGAGATTGCCACCTTGTGTCATTTTAGGTCGTTTATTGCATTCGAATTTTGTTCGTTTCGCTTTATTTCTATCGTGAATCGAGAGTAAAAATTCAGAGCAGATTGTTTGCACTTATGCAACGCGTTGGCTCGGTATAATTGTATTAGGAATGTGTAAAGGAACGTACTAGTCTGGAATTATATTGGTTATTAACGCTAAAATAGTTTTATCCGAATGATATATACAGGAATATTTGGAAGCGAATTCTTATATTTAGAACGTTCTGGCAAATCTCGTCGGTATTATTAGAGTAGTTTCTTTATTGTACGATAAGTAAATTAAATTTTGTTATGGAAACTCGTGGTTTGCTATTGAGAAGTATTTGAATGGAGTATAGTTACGTATTTATGAACGTGAAGTCAGGTGGTGTAGCATAGAGTGGAAAATAATGATGATTTCATGCTCGTTTAGTTGCAGTGTAAGTCAATTTGTTATTGTTAGCTAGGAATAAAGAGGTGATGAGTTTATACCGTGAACTGCTTACTAGAACAGGTGTATTGAAATTACAATTTGCTGCTCGGTCGCGTATTCAACTTTCGCTGTTCACGCCAACGTGTGCGATTTCATGCTCGATCGATCGAAAAGCATTGAAATAATTAAATTAATCCGTTCGCTTATTGTACATAACACCTCGAGGATTTCGAACGCCCTTCGTGTAGAAGACTAACTTTATTCAATGTTCTTTAACGATATATAGAATAATTAATAGAAATTTGTGTTTTTTTCTTTGTATACAATTAAAACAATGGCAAAGTCGGAACTAATAGTTTGGACTTGATTTTTTATTTTCTTAATCGTACTCAAAATTAATGTATACGAAGTTTCTTTATCGTCTTACTTTTTTGCACAATAGTTTTTAAATAACTTCGATACATTTAATTTTTAAATTGATGTATTATCAAGTTCTTTGGTACCGACTATTATTTACTGCGATTTTGCTATGCCTCGATATGTAAACAGTGTAACCCATTTTTAGTTCACTGTGTTGATTTTGGAACACGCTCGAATGGATTACGTATTTACGTATAAGATTATGCATCAGCGGTACACACCATCAATTTATCGTACAATTATCCCATTCGAAACTTCTAAATGAAGACAAAGACCGTGTTTCCGAAAACAAAACTGTTAATTAACGAAAGTCATAGGTGATAGTACCCGGTGATTCAAAGCTTTTGCCCGCTTGTCTACCTAATAATTAGTCGACCGGACGATTTATCTTAAATCCGCAAACAAGACCCAACTCCCTAAATAAAAAATCTAACCCCCAATCTGAACCCTTGCACAACCCAAAAAAAAACGAGGACACCACAATCCCCAACCATCACTCCCCCCCTCGTGCCAGCAACCACAACGAAATTTCCCCTCGTCCCTTATCACAAGCTTATCGATCATCAACCACTCCCAATAAACTCCTCGAACCGGTGCCACAAAAGAGGAATAGGAACGCCGTACGCCAACCTTCGATTTGCAAACGGCTGAGGGTTGGTCCCGCATAGGGGGTGGGCGGTTCGATCGCGACGAAAATCCACGGATCGACGTGTCAACGCGTCCGACGATTCTCCCCGTGGAAGTTGCACCGCGCCAGGGCTGTGGTTGACGTCGATTAATCACGTGGAGGTCGGGCCGCGTGCTGCGGGCAACGACGTGCCAGTGACTTGCAGCTACACCCGCCGCCTATCATATTAACGGGTAATTGAAAGATATCCGGCCGGAAAGCGGCACCGTGATTTTTTGTGATGTCACTACGAGAGAGCCGCTGGAACTCTGCGTCGAATGATCGCGGGGTGACTTGCACCCACCGTCCACTTTTGAGACGTTTTCACGGGTACGATCGTTCCGATCGAGTCATTCCTCGATGTTTCTCGATTTGGGGTTTGTTTTGTGCTCGAAGGGGTGTTAAAATTGAGGGGGATGGCGAGGTTGGCGAAGTGACGTGATTGGAGAACGTTTATTGTAAATTGTCAAATAGGATGACCAATACGATGATCGTCAAATTATTACCATTTTCCCCAAAATCATTTTCTCATGACACACACAGTAGCGAGAGAAAGGTACACTACCGTAAAAAAGGGGCCGGAGGCCATTCATGGAATATTCGATAGTTATATTTCACTCAGTCGTTGATTCTTTATGTCATTTCATCCAACCCCGGTGTTGTTTCGTACTTTAATATCTTAACTTTAAACGGTTCAAACGGAGCGCCAATTCCAGTATCAGTGCAGAAACATCGTATACTTCTGTTGTAAGTATACACAGCATCTTGAAATCACCAATTGTGTGCAATTATAATTTGCACTACCATTTTTAATATATAACGATTTCATCGAGGTAGTACAATATAATGCGAACACGCGGCGGATATTCCCGGCTTCCACGCTTAAGGGGTTAAAATGGCTTGCCTAAAGTAGGGCATCCCCTTAAGGGACTCGATGCATGGCTTTGGGGTTGAAATTGAAATGTTGCTTGAATTAAGCTTCACATGTTACATTGTGGTGTGCTTAAAAACTATTTCCGTGAACCGATAGTGAAACGTATTTCGATCAGAATGTTATTTGCGCTTTGAATACCACAGAAAAAATCTGTTACCGCGACGAAAAATACTAATTAACGTCAAACGACCTCATTTCACACGTTCGCAAACAATAAACAGAAGATTGAAAATATAATTTACCTGAAAATTCGGATCTAATATCCCAACATTTTGTCAAATTCCCACGCGAGCCGTTGCAAGATAATTAACAATAATTCGAGTGGCACGATGAAAAGCGAAATGAGACTAATCTTGTCTCGGTTTTGGATCGGTGTAACCTAAATTTCCCTACGACAGTAAATCGTTCACAAATTAGACGGCCAATTGCTCTGCGCGACAGTTCTAAAGTCTTACCCTACGGACCCAACAGTTGTTTCAGAGCAGCTTACACGTTAATAAGTTAAGATCCCGTGCAAAAGGCCCCGACACTCTAAACAAAGCCTGTGTCCGCGTTATTAATAATAACCAGGCGATTTAGGTAGCCCCGAAGCGTTTGAGTTGGCTTCCACTCGTGACGAGGCTGCGTCGTATGAAAACATTCTTCGTCGATTTACTTTCGGGAATTCGCGTGTAAACGTTGACGCATTTAAGGGAGGCTGCGAACCATCTATTTCGGTGTCTCGCCGGGTATGATCGCATCGCCGCGGATTAACACCTATCTCTCTTTATCTGAACTAGACGATGGAACTCGAGGAATAATCCCCCGGATCGTTAACCTAACGACGTGTGACGAGAAACGGAAAAAATGATCACTGGGAAACATAGAAACTTTCAACAACAACGACGATACGTTGTTCTCCGACATTGCTTTCGTCAAACAGTTTCGCAAATGAAACGTTTTCTTAATTTTTCACTCGCTCATAAGAAAATTATTGTCTAAAAACAAAAAAACCGAGACCTAATACAACGATCGAGAAAAGCCACGCGAAAGTCAGGCAGGATGAAAATTTCATCTAATCGCGATATTCGTCCTCGCGTTACACTGCTGCCAACCGTATCGGGATTGCTATCGCTGCGAGGCGGAGGCTTGGTCGCCGAGCGGATTTGCTGGTTGAACGACGGTACGACAAGGAGTTATGATATCGGCGACGATCGCAACGCCAAGTGAAAACACGGTGGCGTGAGTAATATACAACCATAGGGCGATCTTTTATAGTGCGGCCAGTCCGCGAGGGAATGATCCGCGGCCACGTCCGTAGAGATAGGATCGTTCTAACCCCCGCGCGAACCAGAAGAGAGGGTCAAGGAGGAGCGAACCCGGAGCAGTCAGCGGTTCTAGTCGTAAATAAAATCGCGTCTGCTACCAATGCCAATCGTAGAGCCAAGGCTGCCAACTGTTCCGCGGGAACCAACATTTATAGGGGCCTCGTACCACGTGAAAATTTATGTCGGATGCCATCGCGTCGGATTAATTATCTTTCTCGGAAAGGAGGCCCTGCGACGATTGGTTCTGCGCAGCGAACGAGGATGTACCACGCGCGACAATTCGTCACAAAGGATTAAGCAATATCTTCTGTTACCCTTTAGTGCAATTCAACCAGTTTTTAGGAGATTAAGGAGAACCGGTTGCCGAGAAACGACATAATGAACTTCAGTTTTTCGAATGCCGGCTTATATTGTTCGGACTGATAAGAACAGCCGACGGGGATAGGTAGCGGACCTCTATTATCGGAACTGCTCGGTTATCCGAAATGTCTTGTCCCCAAACATGTTCGGATAAGCGAGGTTCTACTGTGCTCGAAATTGTAGAATAAAATGTGAAAACGTAGGTTAACGTTTCCTTGCGAAAGGCGACTATTCCATGTACGTGAACCCATAATCAGGACCAAGAAGAATTTTATTAGACAGTACGCGCTTAACAATCTCAAACGAATGATCACGGAAACCGAGCAAAGTCCGACATGTAACTGCTCCACGCTTCCCCCGTGAGGCACCTTTTCCACCGGAAGCGTAACCTAAAAATCCCATCAAAGAAGATCGCTCAATGCAGCTGCCACCTAATCTATCTACGTATACTTATGCTATACGCATATCCGCGGCGGACGAGTTTCGTTACGCGCCCCTCCATCCACCCCTGGCCCGCCGAGAAGAGCAATCAGGCCCGCCAATCTAACATTATTCTCCGGCGCGTTATTGCGTTATTGGCGTGGAAGCCTGGAACCAAAGGAGAAGACCGATGGCGGAGCCGCGCGGCGTTGCGTATACCGCGATTAGGCGGGTTGCCGCGATTTGAATGATTAGATAGGCCCGAGACGATTCGGTGATGCTGCGTTCCCGGCGGCGAAATAACAGCCTCTGGCCAGAGCGGGCGGTCGTGTTCGTGACCGGTAGGCACGCATCACGCGCCGTGGGTCGATAGTTCGCACGAACGCCGAACCAATATGATGGTTCCACCATCACCACCGGGCGCACACTGCCCACCTAAATACACGTGTCCGCTCTTAGAACGACCTGGCCGATCGCTCTCCACTTTATCATCCTTCCTCGCCATTCCCTGGCCCGCGTAGATCGATCCTCGACAGGTGCGTCGGGCCCGGTTCAACGCTGCAACCAATGGCCGTTGTTTTTCGGACCGATTCGAGGAGCGAGGGAGCACTTAACCCTTCGTGCGGTAATTTCGTCGATACGGTACCGAATCGATGGCCCGCAAGCCCCGCCGGCCCCTTTTAATCGCTCGCGGGAACGGTGCAATTTCGGGAAACCGTGAACTCACCTGGATTGACCGGGAACGACGAAGGTATCGAGCTTGTCCATGCACCGTATTTGTGGGGCGTACTGTAAAAGATGTTGGTGGATCCGTAATGTTGAGCGCTGTATCACTGTGCGACGCGTCCCGCTTGGACCAGTCGCGATTCCGCGTTTGTTGTTTGGAGTTGTATATCGGATTTGGGTTAGGTTGCGGTTAGAAACGGGCGGACGATCGTTTCTCGAGTGCCTCCGGTTTCTGTCAATCGACGGGACCAGACGATTCTTTCAAGTCCGTTGAAGGGAGGATGGATTCACGGATTTGATTTCATGGTTCGCGGTGGGTCGGTTAGCGTTGTCGTTGGGAAAAATGCGATCTAGTTTGACAAGTACACGTTTTAATATTTTTTGTAACGAACTGAATTTTTTAGTTGGCGAAACCTACTGACATTTATATGATGACAGTGTTGCCAATATTCGATTATAACAATGCTGCAAACTTTGTGGAACTCGAGCACGCGTTCAAATGAATTGCTTTGGAAATCCATCGGAGGTTATTTTACGAACGGTTTTATTTGTAATACTTTTTCCAATTTTAATAGACGTCACGGTACAGAGGTCGACGGGTGGTTTATGCTATTTGTTGGATTTGTTTGATTCGGATTCCACGCTTGTTGTAACTGGTTCCGTATCACTCGACCTCGGTCTTGAAACCAGTCGCAAGTTTTTCAACTGCTCCGGTCGGAGATGCATATAGTTTTTCTGCTCGTAAATTTTCTGTATTTCATTTTTGTCCACCGCTGGGAGAATTAATAAATATTAAACAGTTGTATTAGCCATTCGAGGTTGGGTTTAGACGCAACACTAATTTTATGTTCCGTTATAACAACTGTTTAAACCACAATACATACATGTATTCTAATTTACTCTACTATTTGTACTAATTAAATGAAGCAATAATTTATCGTTTTCCAGTATAATAAGCAAGTATCGATAAAACTCTTAATCAAAATAAATAATTATCGATGGTGAGTGCATATAATGAGTAATGCACTGTAACTTAAGTCACCTATGCGTCTTATTACAAACTCTGAACCACTCTGAACCAATATATTCGTAAGAGCAATTGGAATTTTTTTAAACGATTCACCATATTTCTGCAGAATCTTAGAACTGCTCGAAGCTATTGCTAGTAAATGATAAAGTACGAAAAGAAATAATGGATTACAACTCCGAATAATTTTCAAGAAGGAATGTGTACGAAATATTTGCGATACACGTACCCAGTAATTGTTTTTCCCTAAGAGCTTGAATATCCTTTTCGTCAAACGATGCATTCGCTAGCCTGCCACGCTGCACCGACTTGCTCACTGTTATAACAATAAAATCATTGCAAATTGTCCCACAAACTACCATCTCTACATCTTATATGTGCCTTTTTTCATACCGCGCGGGGGCATGTGCATATCCAGCTCCACCATTTCCATATGCGAACCTGGATCCTTTTTGCTGACTTTCCTCGATTCTTCCACTTCGCCGGATGCGCTGTCCACGTGAGTAGGTTCACTTAAGGGCGGCGGAGGTCCGTCACTCGTCGATAGACTAACTGCATCCGATGAAGTCGGAAGATCCATTGTACGCGACTTTGGATACCGCGTTTCTGGTCGACACATATTTCCAGAGGTATCAAATTTGGCGTTAATTTGTCAGAACGTTTAACGAGAAAAGTTGTTGTAACTTTAATATTCCTTTGCGGAGCTGGTTTCTATTTGAGCTGATATTAGCCAAGCCTTTCGAGTGTAAAATGAGCAATTAAGTGTTTATGGCCTGTGTAAAGTTGATGATCAATGATTACGCGGATCATAATGATTAGGGTGTAATTTTCGTTCTGGCGACTATGAAAGTGTTTTGCTGAACAGACGATGGAGCAACGTCCGTTGCATTCGTTGTTAATTTTATTCGCAATAACATAATTTGCGGAACTGTTTGGATAAAGATTTTTCGCAGTCTGTTACACTAGAACCGACTCGTTTCTTACGACAGAAAAAGTATCACCGAAAAGGAAATAGGAACGATTACATTTGTGTTGTGTAATTGGTGGTAATTTGGCAAGGCTGCAATTCTGCACATTGAATTTTCAGATTAGTAGTTCGATAAAATGATTCGAACTACTAATCTGAAAGATATTTTATTGGAACTTTTGCAGCTAAATCCTTTTTCTGTCCGGATATAAGATTTCATCTCCACGAAATCTATATTTTGAACAAGAAAACCTGACCTGCATTTCCAATTCAAATTTCCAGAAACTGTCGAACACTGAGGATACATTTCCCTCATGAAACATGTAACATCTTTGGATGACAAAAAATGAATGATTTTTATTCCACGGTATCGCCTCACAAAAAGACGATCCGAGCAGGGTTTATCGCGCAGTTATGCGCTATAAAAAACATCGTTCCCCGGAATCGTTATTTAATAGCAAACTCCTTAGTCCCGTACACTTTATTAATTGCCAGCGTTTGTTAGCCACGATCACTGGATGCTCGGCGCTAATGCAACGCAAATACCGGCTAATTACGATCAGGCCTGGCCGTCGGTCATTTACGCCAGGCGTAGGTCCACGCAAGAAATCGCATAATGGCCAGGTGCACCGTCCTGGACACGATGGTTCTGGTCCGATGGATCTCCACTATTAATTATCGCGATCTAACCGCGATATCGTAAGTTCACTTTGTATCAAAAGTTTATTGCTCTGAGAGCTATTTCCTGGAGCGTCATGATCGGGTATAGGAACAAAAGGTTCATCGAAACGCTACGAGGCTTGGATTTTTAAATCCAATAGAATTCAATGGGAAGCCGACATTGATCTTCGTGTCGGGTCCATTGGCGATATCTTTGAGATGCATCGTTGTTTAACGGACGAATGGAAAGTTCAGTTTTGCTTCAGTCTCCATGGGATTATTCTCCGCATGGTGGATAATATCAGCAGGGAACTGGTCACTGTCACTGGTTTTTCATCCAGGAAAGATACGTGGGGCTTGTTATGTGTATTCATAGCGGGCACGTTGAACGGAAAAGGGGTGCAGTCAGCTGCAAAGTCCAGATGTAATCGAAGAAATATTGACGAGGATATCAGATTAGAATTTTATCAGGCGAAATTATTAATACACATAATATTTAATTTATACAATATTCAAGCATCAAGCTTTGCTTCTGCATATTGTGTTGGAAATTTTGTTGATAAATTGTGGTGTCGTTCTAGTGAAATGTTGGTATAATAACAAAGTTTGTACGCAGCGTGTACGAAACATTGCGTGCAGAGTAGTTCCCGGATAAATGATACGCAAAAGCACGACACTGTGGTTAACCAATAGTTTTGCGTTTTTATTTGATTGATTTGTGATTTACTGTACCGAACAGGTAGCCATTAATGGCTTCTAATAGCAAATAGAATATAAAACTGTCGTTTTACACAACGAATAAAGGCTTTTATAAAACAAACATTTTATTCGTGAGAAAAATTTCGAACAACGTTTAAGGAATTGTACAGGCTCACAAATTTTACTTGTTTCGCTATGTTTCACAGATATTTTATCGACGTACACCTACGTTCAAATAAGAAGAGCGCGCTGTGGACATTTTTCGAGATGGGTGGTATTCGATTAATCTATTGCTCTCGTGCATCGTGAACAAATCTTCTTCCTTCGGATTCGTTGAATGACCAACACGAATTGCCTCCCTGGGTAATTTCCATTTGTTGAAATGCTCCTTGCTATATGGGTAAGGATCGCCGGGCACTTTTATGTAATTTCCCTCGTTGTCATATTCGTTCAAATTAGCGTTCGCTTCATTATCCGCGGTGAAAATTTCGTTGCTTTCGTTGTTCGTCCAATTGGACTCTTTGTTTAACATGGGTTGTCGATGCTTATTGCTCTGCATCCTCTCAGTAGGCGCATTATCTAAAATTGCGTACGGGAATGTCGGAATATTATTTTTACGAAATATTTCGAATACCTAAATGGTAGTAGCATAATATGTAAAAGCTAGAGATTCTCAATTTTGCAAAATATATAATGTCCCATTCTCCCTTTAATAAACATTCCTAAGTTGGGATTAATGTTCAAGAAACGTAAGGAAGATCGATTTTCAAGAATGCCTGGCATAGAATAGTCTAACAAGTAAGCTTGACACTAGCCTAATGGCTTGGCAAGCCGAATCGACTTTAAACAAAATAAAAAATAAATAAGCTCGACTAGGAAAGCAGAAAAATCTCTCTGTCCTCTTACCTGCCAGTCGTTCCAAAGCCATATTATCGTAATTGGGATAAAAGTCGTCTTCATAGGGCTGGTAACTAAGATTCCCTTGAAAATGTGCAGTCTCGGCACGCGGATAATCACCAGGATCGTAAACCTTCGAATCCCTTTCACTAACCATGTGCATCGCTCTGTCACGCTTCTCGTGAGCATTCGGTTGCGCGTGGCCCAAAGAAATCTCCGTCTCTTTGTCCGCGGTCGCGTTAAAACCATCCCCGAAATCTACCTCTTCGTCATCGGAGCTCATTTGACGACGATCTGAGGCAGCCTCGCTCACCGATAAAGTTTCCACCCTGTCGACGTTGGCCTTCTCCGTGTCTCGGTTCCTCATAACGCCGTCCGGCTGTCCCGCCTTCGCGTCCTCCGTTCTCTTCCCCTTCGATAAAATGTGATCGACAGTACCCCAGGTGCTGTTGGCCTCCGTCGAGTAACTAGACGACACGAATGTGCGATTCGTTGCGTTGTGGGCCTTGGAGAAATCGAGCAGCAACGAACTTCCCCTCAGCTGGGTCCTTTCGTAGCGACGGAACCTTCCTTTCCAAAAACAAAACACCCCGGTGTGCAGTTTCTTGTTGTCCAGCTTCTGGGCGTCGATTGTCCCCGGTCGTTTCCCGTCGATCGCTTTCAAAGGTGTCTTCATCTCTCTGTGCATGTCTGACTCCTCGTCTTCGTCCCGGTCCTCTTCGCTGCTGGCAATTTGCACCGCTTTGACGTCCAGCTTCGGCTCGGGTGGTTCAGGTCGGATCGACAGCATCTCAGGCCGTGGCCTTCGTTCCGTTTCACTGAACTCTTCCTTCGACGGATCCGCTTGCACTTTAGATCTCATTGCGAGGTCTTTCCACGCAGAAATTTCTGCATCGAATGTCGCGTTACTGGGAACGTTGTACTCCTCGTCGGCTACGCTCGCCTCGTTCGACGAGCTTGGGGATGCTTTCATTGCACTGTCCGCGCTCTCTGCTTTCACCTTCTCTTTGCTTTCGATGATGGTGCCGGCCTCCGCAGGTTTGACCAAGCTCTCCACGGGCAGCTCTTTCGCGATCTCCGATTCTTTGCTCACGTCCTTCGCGGAGCTCATGTTCACGTGGAAATTTTTTCTACCCTGGATGGTGTTCAGGCTGTAGGCAGGAACGTCATAATTGTTGCCGAATTTCTGCGCCGGTCTCTCCTCTGGCAGTCTGATCGCCCACTGATACCAGAAGTTCACGCCAAGATTATCGTGAAGATCTTTCTCTCCTCCGGCGGTGGACTGCTTTGGAAAATTATCTAACAGTCCACCTTCCATTCGTATCACCGGCTTTTTCTTCTTCTTCTCCTTCTTGTCGTCCTTCTTCTCTTGCTTCTCGGGCATGTTCGGCTCCCTGATCGGCGGCTTCGTATTCCTAGGCATACAGCCCACGATCGTTCGAACTTGAATGTCCGTTCTGTCCGGCGTGGACAAAAACACGTCGCGCACAGGCAGCTTATTGATTCGCCTCGTATGGGCAACACTGGCGAGATCGCCTCTGTATTTGTGCTCGTGCGAATTTCGACTTGACCGCGAGTCGAGATACGACCAGCCGTTATCGAAATGGATCTCGTTTTTCGTGTTCCCTAAGGAAGAAACCGGAGGTTCCGGGTTCTTAAGCGATACGCCAATGGGGCCGATGCTTGCGCCAATCTTGTTCTTCACTTTGTCATTATTTAATTCCGTTTGAAGATTCCTGGGATTATCGTGCACTGTCGCCTCGCATTTGATCGCGTTTCGAACTCCGTGGACGTTAACGCCTATAAAGCGTTACATTAGCGCTGAGATCGCGACTATTGTTTAATATTTATATCGGCGAAATGTTTTAGTTTGAGAGCGGATCGATAGAAGACATTAGTCGATTGTCGGTGATCGTTGGATAGATGGGGATTAGTTTGATCGGGAGAAATTGATTCGCTTACCAGATTTCAGGATGTCCTTCAGCCAGGAGAACATTCCCTCTGACTTTTTCCTGTCCCCATCTTGGACATGGCGTATCGGCGCTATGTGAGTAAAGGGCAGTTTGGTTTTATAGTTGATTTCAGAGTAATTGGAGAAAATGTTAATATTCAATTTTTTGTATTGTATTAATGATCCGGTTTCTAAGAATCTTAACGTTTGGAAGTGCCGATGCTTCGGTCTTAAAATATTTAATATCAAATAATATTTAAACTCTGGTTAACGTTAAGTAACTGCTGTTCTATTTACGCAATAATTATTTTTCAAAATATTCTCAATAGCCAAGAAAGCAATCGAAGTATCTTTATAAGCTAGACAAAATTTGAAGCAACTGCCATTTGTTTTTTTTTTACCATACGTTAATTCTAAAATCTCATCTAGATTTCTCCATTTCTACGCTGTAGTCTGGAGTAAAGAAGATGTTATGCGATCTGCTTATATTTCAGAATAGAAAACAAGATATCTTGCCAGCAGTTAGATTTCTGTTGAAAAAGGGGTTGACGAGTTTTTTCAGGAGGTTGACTGAGGCAAGCGGCCCTCTCAGTACCATTAACATCATGTTCTCCGGATGTCAGTGAATCTTTGTTGCACTGGACGAATTTTTCTGTAGATAACCCAAAATTTAATATTCCGGATCTCACCGGAGCCTCACCGCAACCTCTTGAAAGTTCTAGCTCGATTGCACTTTCGGCGGTTTATTGACAGATTCGCCAGACAGTCTGCTTTTCCGGTATCGTTACTATGCTGTTTTACATTCTTCCCGTTGCTAACTTCGATTAGCAATATCCAGCTTAAACGTGGCTGCCCTGATTTATACATATGTATACAAAGATACTCGAATGTGGTTTCACATGATCGATATTTCGTGGTTTATAATAATTGGGATAATTGCCAGTTCCCAATTTGGATTAAATTATTGTAATTAGATGTTTACATATGGTAGATTATTCGTGAATTGGTAAAAATGTAATAAGAAATAGTAAGATACTAAAATTCGAAAAATAATAGATTGAACGTGAACTGTTTTAAAATGTATTACAGCAAATGGACTTTATATTGTACTGTTACAATATGTTGTCTGTGTTCCTCTATTTTTCCACATTCCCTCCCACTTTTCCGAATAAACCTAAACACCATTCTTCTTTTTCGTTCAGTTAAATGCGTCAAATCGTTTCTGCCATTTCGGTAAAAGGAATATCACCCTTTGGCCGATCATCATCGCAAGTATTAAGATTAAAAACTGGGGATCAGAGTAGATCGCTTGGATCAATCTGACTGAAATAGTCGGCCGTATAAATTGATTTCCGTGCAAGCACAATCACGTATGTTTCACACGTCGAGCAGCAAGAAAGTCCTAGTGAACACGTAAGTAGTCGTTGCCGTAACTTTCCTAGCGGGACATAATTATTCCCGGCAAATCAACCCCGGCCGGAGTTCCATCGACTCATCGAAGCCGCAGCCCAGAGTCCGGTTAATCATTGCCAAAACTTTTCTCCCCAGGAGACCGGAGACCCTCTCACGCGCTTAATGCCATAATGGACACTTCTCTTTCTCTTTTCGATTGCCCCCCTATTGATCCGAAACTACCAAAGTCGCGTGTTGCCCGTTAGATACGTTGCTCACAGATTGCCCTAACTTCTGATTCGAACACTGTGCATTAAAATTTATTTTTCAAACGTAGGAGTGAGATGTGTGCGATGCGTTATATCGTGTCCAGTAAGGATCAATTCAAATATTGGAAAGAATGATGGTAAGAAAATATTTGTAAAAAATAAGAAAGAAACGAAGAAGATATATGTACGTGTATTATTGTTATTATTATGATATCGCTCATTAGGTGCAACAATGAGCCTTTCCACAGTAGTCCACATATCTATTACATCTTCCGTCCCTAGAATAATATGAATCCCTCAAAAATAAAATCGTATAATCACAAAATTCTACCAAACAAATCTAATTGGGAATCATAATTTTATTAAGACAACCTACCGAAAACAATTATGCACGATGGCTTTCGATATCTCGACAGAAGGAAGCTTCACGATTCTCGCTACACGAGGGAAACCCTCCAACGCTGTCGTAGCCACGGCCCGCAAAAAAGATTACACGCGAAATGAATCGACGGTTCGGTGCGGCCTTCCCGGGGAAAAAAAAAATAAATGTCTTACGTGTTATCAGATCTCCCCGAGGAGATCCCAGGGCCGTTCGTGATGTCGCATGCGAATGGCCACGGCGATTCGGCCCACGTACCTCAGCTAACCGTTAATAAAAGCTTAAAGGACATTATCGTAAGCATTCGCCGGGACATTAAAAAGCGCACGTGTCTCTAACGGCGGGCCATCGATGCAATTTTAAACAGCTATTTCCGGCCACCGCCACCGCCACCTATCGTTCGCGGTGACACATGTCCCCGGCGTCGAAACACGGATCCAAGGGATCCCCTGGCTGAATACCAATAGGGGAGGGATCGTGGAGAAGGGTGAAACTTCTGCTCCCGGACGTGTTCTTCGCGCAATCAAAACAAACATTGGCCACCGTGTAATATCAATCGAGGTTACTTCTCCCTTGGACGACTGCCGGCGAGATAAAGGGGTGGGTTTATCTGTAACCCTTCGAAATGTGGATACATTTTATGAATTTGAAGGAGGGTAGTCGCTGTGGGACGGTGGTCTAAGTATGCAAGTACACAAGTACGATAATGAATTTTCAGAGAAAAATTGTCCTATGGATCGGTATTGGGCCATCAATCATTTTTGCAATATCTTTACTAAACGAACCATAATTCAGCGTCGTTTAAAAATATTAAGTTTAGTCAAAGACTAAACTCTCCCCGGGTCGACGATAAAAATTTCTATTTTAAACTGTTACCTAAACTATTCTATCGCTGTACAGAAACACCAGCAACGGAAATTCGCGATACGGGCACCTAAAAAAAAACCAACTAAAAAAATTTCAATTCAAAACCCAGGTAAACGATGCAATTAATCACGCCGCGTCCCGATACCCAGGTCAAAACCACCCCATCGCATTGAGGTATCGCAACGGGTCGCGTCCGCGACGTGCCATCATTCCACCGCTGGAATAGCTGTTATTTTTCCACGGGCCGGCACGGCGAGACAGAACGAAAGACGTACGGCAACGGAGGGAGGGACATTAGCCATAAATTCGTGGGTCCCCAGTGGCGAATAGCGTAGCAAGCCAGCGTGCCAATTGTATAAATTGGCTATGACAAACTTATCGTCCCGCAGGCATGCGCGTGTAAGTACACGCGTCGCGCCACGTAAGTCGGTACCGTGGCCACCCCATGCTTCATGGGGTCAATACTTTCCACGTTGGACGGAATTCGGTGCAGGTGCGTCACGACGTCACGAGCCGGCTCCCCGAGCTCGTTTGAGACATCGTTCCCTGGAGGTCCGATGGTGAACGTGACGTTCCACCGTTCGGCAGCGCACGTAGGAGCTGCTTTTGTTCCGCGATTCGTCGCGTACGACCTTTCGGTGGACGCGTAAATCGTGCCACCTCGGCTGTACAGGTCGCGCGTGGGGTCGGATCGATGGTGGGGTTCATTAATTTCTTGCAATTTATTGGGGAGGTGTCGACGTGTGGTGTTTAACACTGGAGCTACCAAGCCCGTTGAAACGTCGGTTTCACGGCTTCTCGGTGTAAAATAATTATTTACTGGCATTGTACGTGTGGTTGTTTGGTACTTTAGTGAGATAGAAACACAGCTGTATGTGTTTATCCAATGTCTATCGGATGGTGTTCAATATCAAATTTTTATAGTAACAAGAAAATTAGAATGTTTTATGACATGAAACGTCAAAATGTTTTATGACAATATTACTGAAACCTCTTGAAGCGATGTACGCGTCATTTAAAAGTCCAGCACAATCGAGCCTAGAATTCCTTTTAAACGATTCTATTTCAACCCTAAAGCAAAGTTCACTGTTACGATAAATTTCCAATTCAGCTAGAAACAATTATTAAATCATCGAGGTGTCCACGATCCACAAAGCGAAATCACAACGATTAATCCCGGGTCTGTCGTCGACAATCGTTTAAGTCGGCGAACGATTTACACCAGAGCTCCGCTTGGAGCGTGTCAGTCGAACAAGGGTGAGTTTACATTCACGGGGTAGAACGTGGGGGTGAAACCGCTCGTTTATCAGTAACCGACTCTAGTGAAAGCGACACCGTGCTCGTACGTCTCACGAATAACAATCCCCCTGCCGGCGCAGCGTATCCGATGCGAAAAGTATTGGCCAAGCTATTCACCCCGATCCACCCCCTAACCGTGGACATTATTTGCGCGGCGGGTACGGCGTTCCTTTTTTTTTTTTACTTTCAATTCACTTAGAAGCCAACGAGGAATTTCCTCGGTTTTAAAGCGGTCTGCTGGGGTCGAATTCGCCCCCGGGAAACGACGGCCCCGGGACGTCGCTACTGATTTTGACCGATCCTGCTTTTCTCGTGGCACATGCTTGCGCAGGGAGTGGTAAATATTGGAAACACTTCAGTTCGTGCCGGAGAATTGTGCATTTTTAAGAAGGGTTAACCGAAGGGTTAATCATTGTGATTTTGAAAGAGCGCGATTTTCAATTAAAATTTTACTATTACCTGTATTCGTTGGAAGTAGAAGCTAGCATTACTCGTTTAATTTGTTTTCCAATGTAAACGTACAAAGCTGTGCATCGATTGTATACATATATTCAGGAATACAAATTAATTATTTGTTATTTTGTTTGTTTGTAGAGAGCATAATTTTTTAACAAACTTTATTCTCCCTGTCGCAGCTGACTCCCTGAGTACAATTTACAGTCACACAAAGTGTTACATTCCATAAAGAATCACAATTAATACTGTTACTCCTAAGCGCGCTAAAAGCTACAACTAATTAGCAGGAGAATTGATCCCCATCACCAATTAGAATATTGCTCCGCTTCGACCAAGGATCGTTCAATCCTATGGAACCGACGAAATTGCTTTCGATCAGACGTCTCGAAGCTCATCCACGGGGCAACTGCGTCAAATTCGAAGCGAACCGGCCAGCTTCTTGTCGACCCATTTTGCAAGTGTCGTCGTGGCGGCGGGCTAATTTGTCAGTTGTCGAGTTAGCGTCCTCCGGGGGATTCCCCTTTTCCGTGGGCCTACCCCATCGGGACGGTAATCAACCGGTGAATATCTAAACTGCAGCTTCGAAACTCGTCCCCCGATCCCGACAGCCTCCGGTCCACCCCCTTCGTTCCCTCATTTATAAAGAACAGGCCATCCCGGAACGGGAGGTGCGATTGATCCACCCTTGAACCGTGTTCCGCGTCCTCATCGTTGCCTCCATTCCCACCTCGGCCCTTTCCGACTCTCTATTATTCCGTTCTTTCGGCGCAAACCACGATGGGGCGCCCACGAACCATGGGTGACTCGTGTAAGGGTGGTTATTTAAAGATTGAATGCAAATACAGAGAATTTGTTTTTCAGTGGACGAGGCAATTTCGAAGATTAATTTGGAGTAATGATTCTGGTTGAGATATTTTGTATGGTAAGTGCATTGTTCTTAATATTCTTATTGCAGTTGATGTTGTATATATTATAACTGCTTAGATATATTTTGAAAGGGTAGTACATCAAGTTACAAAATAAAGACACAGTACTTTACTTACGTTTTGTCAAATATTTTTAACTGCGCCATATTTTTTGAGAGGCTCACTCGAATCGATACTTTATAGTGTAATACTGTATATGGATGCAATTTGTATTAACGGCTAATTAAATTTATATATTATAATTGAGATTTTAGTTAGTAAATGTTGATTCACAATAATTTCAGATTATATTCAACAGGTAATTACATTTAATTGTTACAGTATCGACGTGATAGTTCATATTCCTGCTTGTCTTACCACGCTCGTCTCAATCTACTTACCGCGCACGGTTACGCTTCAAGCTGAATAAATTCACTCATACAAATATTCCTGCAATTATTTACATAAACATGTATCAATATATTTAAAGTTATAGTTGAGATATTAAAAAATAATCAGGCTACTCCCGATTACACACCATTTTTCAATTCCCTCCGAACACACTAAATCTAAGAAAAACGATACGTCAGCAGCTTCAATATTACTAAAAAGTACTTTTATGAAAAAGGGTAACTGAAATTACGTTCGATGGTACTAAATAACTATTAACAACGAGCATAGGGGGCGAATAATATTCCACGGCATGGCAGGTGGATTCCCTTCACCGTTGCCACAAGTTTCTCTCCGTGTGTTCGCGTGCCGGATTTCGGGCTTTTGTAGTCATCTATTTCCAGGTTCACCCCTGTACATTATTTAAATAAACAAGAGGCCCTGGCAGGGCAGATTGGCTGGAGTCTTTCCTCTTCTGTCGAGCGGCTTCAGTGACGAACAATTATCCCCTCCGCGCCTATTGGGGAACGAGACGGAGTGACAGGCTAAGGGGGTGCCGACGCTGTACCCGTGCCTTCTAATGAATTTTAAATTGCCCCGTTATTCATAATGCAGCCCCGTTGACACTCGGGATGAGCCGGAGATGACAAAGTAAAATGGCCAACTTAATATTTCCGCACGAGCACGATGAACTGACGAGAAGAGGCGCGGGAAAACTCGGAAAAATTACGAGGGTTTCGTTATTAAAAGCGACGACAGCGACGCGAAAGTCTTTAAATTTGCAATGGAAAATTTCGTTGCAATTGGAAAAGCGTGGAATTTTACGGCTTATATCTTTTGCTTTGTACACGTGTGCAATATTGTGTGTGCATAGTATTTGGTAAACGGAGAATTTTTGTAGAATTCGAAGAATTTCGATTTGTAATTTATATTGACGCGGGATACATGCAATATGAATTTTATTTATTTAATATATTTCTGCAGCAGAATTGGGGAGACGAGGATTCCCTAAAATTGGTATTTTTCATGAAATTTGGAAAATCGAGGTTCTTTTCTATAAATTTGGCCGGACTATAAATATTTTCCGTTCAACGAAGGCGGCCCAAAATTCTTCTCCCGCGGAAGCTTCGTAGGGTGGCGATCATTTTTCAAACGGAAACATAAATTTCGTGGAGCGTGTTTTTGGTCGGGCTCGAAAACGTTTTGAACGGTTTGTTGTTCCTCGCGCAGGGTGAGTCATTTCAGACACAGCGCTCGTGGAGCTAGTTTACGTTCCATCGTTGCAAACAATTATATGACGGCCGCTATTGGGCATTCAGTTATCTGTACCTGGGCGCACACATTTCTCCACGCTGTCAGTGTAGTCAGAAAATGATTAGTGCCCGCGACAAATCACGTAACACAGGGGTAACACCATACAGTCCCTTTAACGCTACTTACAGTGCAATTTAATAATTGCAACTGAAATCATCGGTATGCAAATTGTTAGGATTGCATAAAGCACATCGACAGTTGTAAAAGCAGTCTATAATAGTTACAATAAATTCGCTACTCCACAAATATAGCGTCCGCAGTTGCTTACCGCAGTTCGTCAACAAAATCGACTAAACCAATGTTCCTCCCACCTGAAACGCCCGACGACCACTCTAAATTACCAATACCCTCCGCGGCGACCTTCGTCGAGCCAGAACCACCCAGCCACCACCCGCCTAAAAGAATTCCCGTGGGGCCATCCGCGCCACCTAACTCCCCCAGGCAAACTCGAAAAGCCCGGAGAACACGCGAACAAGCTAACATCCGCGTCGGCCGGGAACACGTCCGAGTAATTATCGCTCGAGACGTCTGCAGCCATTCCGGAAGCCGCATTCTCTCCCCCAAAAATACCTGACCAACTCTCCTGTGCCCGATAGGGGCCTAGCATTGCTCCGCACGGTAAATTACTGCCAGCGCCGCTTGCTGCATCGAATTGCCACGGGCTGACGTGCATAAACCGCGAACAATTTCCCGCGAAGATGCTGGTCGAGCCACGGAAGTGGCGTCTTGGGAGCAGTCGCGGACGATCGAGCCAATTGCCAGCTGGAATTCCATGGAATCCGGGCCGTGGCGTGTTTATTGTTCGGACGATCGGTCGGGGCTTGGCCTGGTGGACGCGAGAAAACACGAGACAGGTAGGCGAACAGCGACGAAGTGCTGCACGAAAATAGAACCGCGTCTGGCCAATGTCCTCAGGCGGACTGATAAACACGCCACTCGAGGCTACGCGAAAAACTCGCTATCGTTTTGGGCTCCTTTGATCATGTCTGGGGGACTTTGACGGTGGCTACGGCTGCTCCATTTCTTATTTTGGGTCGCGGCTTTCGTTTTTCGAGTGGCGGTGGCGCGGATCGAAACGTGTAGTATCGTATTATTTTGTGCGCGGCTCTGATAGTCGTGGCACGGCTGAGAAAAGTTGATCGCAACGTGCAGTAGACAGTGTTTATAGCGAATTCGTTGTATCAACGTGTTATCCCAGGCTCGTGCTGTGCGTTCATGTAATTTATGGAGTGGAAATAAAAGGGATCAGAAGTGACCGATATGTGTCATTTGTACGTTCCACAAGGTCGTATTTAAACATGAAACGAAGCAGAGCACGAATGTGATTGTGTGAAACAATACCCATGTCACAGTAACTGTACAAAGGAATTTGTAACCAACTATTAGAAGGGGCTAAAATTACACATAGACATAAATATTATATTAAAAAGAAGAAAGTAAGTCTGCAATAAATAGAGACTTGTCGAATAAACTTGTAATACAATGAACGCAGCGTATTCAATTCATTACTTCGATTTAAAATATTGGTACATCGTTTCATCAAATCCAAAAATACTTCTACAGACGAATCCGTGTCCCGATTGCCGAACGAAAATTCCTATCCTTCCCAATTGCACGTAGGCATCAATGCACTACACTCAATTAAGCATCGTCGAACGAAACGAATGGACCCGGAAAATCGTTATAACTTCACGCTACCCCCACAAGTATACCCATCGGGGAAAGTCTCTCGAAGGCAGACCTTCGAACTACTTCGAACTCTGTCTCTGGTGTAGCTAGCAGCCCGAGCTAGAACAGGAGAATGACGGGGGTGGAGGGTGGTTTTCGCAGCTAGTTCTGCTGTCTGTGGCCGGATGTTGTGTCAGTGATACAACCAGATGATACCTCGGGCCCCGGGGCCATTTCGAGTCTGTAAGTTAGCCACGTACAATTACCATACATCTCGACTTGCACTGCCGTTACAGTGCAGTGTTTCGACGAACGTTATGGATAGGTAGGCAGCCACGTTCGGTCGACTGTTAGACAGAACTTCTGGAGGAACTGAGGGAGACGAGGGGGCACGGCACTGGGGTGATTTCAGCGAGGGCCAGTTCGAACAAGATATATACAAATTATTCGATCGAACGAAAGGTCCGTACGGTTTTTTTCAACCCTTGTATCGTGTGCTCGTCTTGTACGTGTCACGGATTTACATTGGCGTAACTTTTTTATTTAGAGCTTCTAAAATTGTATCTTTGAAGTCTCTCATGTCTCTCGCTGTATTTTGAATGAATTTAATTGTTAGTATTGTTATTAATATCTTGAAGAAAATGCGGCACGAATAAATTCATTTAAATAGCAAAGTTGTGTTAATTTCAAATCATGATCTGACGTTGCAATAAAGCTGCATACATAAAGGGCATACATTATAAATATAGTCGCGATAATCTGTGTCCAAGACAAACAGCTTTCACAAAAGAAAATCTGCTATCTAACAGTTCACACCCCTTTCTGTATTACACGATGCTACATCATAAAAAGATTAACCCAGACGCATTCCAGCAACTAAAACAAACAATCGAGCCATGCAATCAGACGCTGCTCCCCGTCTTGGACTTAATTCGTCTACGAACGTGGCCGTCTGTGCCTCCATTTCCAGCGAAATCGATAATTGATCCCCAAATCGCCCCTCGACTCCGTCGAGCTCCAACCCCTCATCCACCCCCTCTGTGCACCATTCGCCTCTACAAACGTAAGAGGAAAATATCAACAAAAAATCTTTATTCCTCAATCACCGCGCGAATTAAGAAGAAAAATAACAACCCAATCTATTTCGAAGAACTGAAAGGGGTAACGCGATTCAACCCTCTACTGGACAACCTTATAAATGTCAGCGAAACGGGTGAATCTGTCACCCCCGACAAGCTGCGGTTTTTTTTCTCTCGACTAAAGTGCCAGCGGGGAGTCGCTGAGGGTCAGGGTGGGGGTGGGGGTGAGATTTAAAACAATTACAAGGCGTCGAGGCGTAGCAGCAGTAGAAGAAGAAGAAGAAGAAGAGGGGAGCTAATCTTGAGGGCGGTTTAATTAAAAGTGGTGCCAACCGACGGGTGGCCATCGATCAACGCCGCCACCGTCGCCCACTGACGTTTACAGTGGCATTCCTGTATTATTCTATGACAGCCTCGACCGTCTCTTCGCGGAAACCGGCTCCACTTTCGTTCGTAATAACTTCTAGTCACGGACCGGCAACCGTGGATCAAATTTATCGCCGTGGATCAAATTTATCGCCGTGGACGTTCTCGTTGAAAATTTGGGGTTCGTTAATGTTCGTCTGCATTGGTCTGATGAAATTGTGGCAGTCCTCTTCGATAGAAATTTTGGATTAATAAATATGAGAGATCCGTTTTTTGTTTTGTTCTTTTACATGAGAAAATAAAAATTGTAACTTAGTGTAGCCTAATGTAAGAACGATTGTGAGTTTTGTTTTAGGTTGCGGCCACTTGCATTTGGAGCATTCGTAATTGCTTCATGTGACCTGAATAATTAAAGATTAAACACAATTACGCAATTCCCCAAATCTTACAGGTGGAAAGTAGAGAACTTAATTTATGGAAATATTAGTGGGAGAAGTGATGTAGAATTTATTCCTGCTCGTTATTCGTTGGTTTTATTTATTTGTATTTCAGTGCCAAAGACAGGCACCAAATGCGGAAATTATTCTTCATAAACTACTTGTAAATCTGTGCAACAAGGTACATAAATCTTAGTAGCGGTGCTTCTTAAAGTAGAGATTGTTCCATCGAGTTTCGGCTACCCATTGACAGTTATTAAAGGGAAAAGACCACTGTACTATTCGACGCCACACTTTACTACATTTCCTGGGCTATAAATATTTCTAGCTTTTGTTGTACGATCCACATACTTGCGTTGGTATTTCGAAAGAATTCTAATTGAATCACGATACCAAAAAGAAAAATACAACAGCGACTAAATGAACAATCGCTCATTGTGAAGCAAATCATATCCCTCCGTATATTTTCAAAATGAACGCAAATTTCTACTCTCAAAGCAACGCGCCCCAATCGGAACCCAAAAAATACAAACACAAAAACACAATTAACTAACGTTAAAATATCACCGCCACAAAAACTTCCTTCTTTCTCAAACCGATCAATCACAGACGAATCTGAGCAACGAAGCGGAAGGCCATTAAACGGAAGGACGAACCGAAGATCCAGCGTCGTCTTGGAATCCGAAATATCTCTGTCAGAAAGGACCCAGGAAGGACTGCGTCGAGGAGATTCCGCTTGGCATTTCCAAGTCGATCGGTATGTGTCGAGAATGTCCACCGTGTGACGTTCTACCGCCTGTCACCCTGTCGACCTTTGCGTGCCGAAGCATCCCCCCGAGACATTCCTCGGCACCGTCTGGAACGTCCAAGCGTCTTGGAACATTAATTGCGGGGAAAAAAAGGCCACTCGTTAAGCTTCGATTCGCCGGTCTGAAGCCGCTCAATGGGCATCGAGTTCGTGGGTGGAAACGATAACGCCGACGGAGTGGATGCTTGGAGAAAAGTGGCCGAATTTAAGACACGCTTCTCCGCGAAGAATTGGGTTTCGATATTTTTTTTCCCCCTGCCTGCTGCTCGCTACAGTTTTTAAGCGTCGATGGTTTAGCGATGAAGGGAGTTATTGGAATTTTTGTGCAAAATTGTGTAAATTGTATACTCGCCTGGATACATTAATACTTGGCTTTTAACGGTAATGGACAAGACATGAGATTCATTGTGAAGAATATGTTTAGTTCAATATTTGAGTGTTCAATATATGATACAATCAAAATTATTTAAATTTTAATTGCTGCATTTACAATTACGTTTACAATTAGATCATTAATGTCACCCCGGTTTCTATCAGAAGCCTGTTAAAAGTACGCCGAACCACCCTGTTACAAATACCTTTAAATCTCCAACTAAAAATTGAGAATTCTTCAGAAGCGTCACTGTGCAGCTCGAAACGCGCATTGATACCACAGTTTCGGAGAGTAGGGCAGATAATTGCAATCATCAATTCGCCACGTGTCCTTTGATGAATTGTATTCTAGCCAGAATAGCCAGCGCTCGAACGAATGTAAATCAAAGCCTGGATCTCGTTGAAAACGCAGCTGAAACGTTTCCAGACCAAGACCGGATAAGGGGGACCCGCGGGGTGGAAAAAGATCATGGGACTTTGCGTGCAGGTTGGTCATCCCTCGTGTAGTTGGAGAATTTATGCTGGTTGTCCCTAGCAGTCTGTCCTAACTAGTCCACTCGCTCGCTTTACTCACGGACCTAAGGAACTTGGCGTGCTTCGTGTCCGGGGGCGGGCCACCCTTGAAATATCGCCTCCCTGCCCTTTACTCGACTTTATCGTCCTCCGACGACCATCCTCGTCTCTTTTGCTATTTTGCCAATTCTTTCGGCGCTTCTATGCACGGCTCTCCTCGAAATCGAAATCGACAGTGTTCTTAGATTAACGAGAGGGGGGAGGGGGGAGGGATTTACATGAGGTCGAAAGGTTTTATCGTGGACGACTTTTACACCGCTCTCGTTATTTTATTTTGCTTTTTTCTCCAGAGGGGCGTGGTAAGGAGTGGACCGTTGCCTCGGGATTAGGTTTCGAATTTAGTGGCCGGTTTCGATCGAAACCGGTTGCTTTTCAGGGGGTTGATTTCCCGATGTTTTTAACGTGATTGCCTCTTACCGAGGGATGCTCAACCCTTAAGTTCGTGACTTTTTAGCTGGCCTTTTATAGCCGATCCCCTTGGAGCGGGTATTTTTTTTTATTTCGAACGAGGTTCGAGTTAATGAAACTGGATGTGTTTTGTGTGGTTGGGGATGTATTAATGAAAGTAGTTGCAGAGAATATTTTTCGTGCGTTACGAATATAATAATAAAAGTTGTGAAGCGTGAAAAACGTAAGTTTAGACGTGCATGCCTATTGCACTCGTTAATTCGACGAGGTGCACATGTAGAATTGCAAGTTTGTTTAAAAAATGAGAGAAAATAGCGAGTCAGGTGTAGGAGGAGAACTGTGCGTGGATTTAGCTGGACGGATTTATGGTCATCCTTACAAAGTAGATGCAAATCGAAAGACTTTCGAAACTCCATCGTGAGAGCAATAGCTTCTCATCTGACGCAGGCTCTCTTCGAACTTCTTATCGAACTTCACTTCCCTACTTTCTCCTGTGTGATCGCTCTGCATGCTTTATTCTTTCTATGCACTTGGTACAGGTAACTAAATTCGTATAATAATTCGATTAAATTATCGCGTCACGAAATACGCAAATATTCCATCCATTAATTACTACCGAACCAATTTCATTTTTTTATTCATTAATAACGTTAATAATTCCAGGAGGACGAACAATTTTTCAACCTTATTGTCAAAGCACCCAGCACTCTGTTTCCATAGAGTGAGCGGGGTTAACTTTATCTTACTATTATTATTATTATTATTGAATTCGTGGATTCAATTCCCTTTGGGCAACAAAGGCCGCGACAATTACATAAAAATCGTCCTGCTTCTAATACATAATAATGTATAAGGCGATACACCACGCTGATACGCTGTTCCTTCGAATTGATAATTTTACTATACATTTCATTATTTCTAGACAAGTCACATATTTAAACGTTAATGCACACCGCTGAACGTGTTCTGGACAAAAGATCCCGTTTGGAGAATAGAACGGGACGGTGGTATCGCGTGGTCGCTCCAGCCGAATAGCTCGTGGAAACTAGCCCTCGACGACCAGTCGTTAGACGCGCCCTCCGGCTTAACGAACCGCAAATGCGTTGTTTTAACGACGTCGTTAATATTTAACCAAATATCTGGCCGGTGTGTTGCGTGTCCCGGGACCATGCGGCTGGTCGTTTGCACACGATTTACCTAATTCTTCGGGGCCGTGACGGAATTCACGATTATATTAGTTGGATCGGCCTCGCGTTTGTGGGGCTGCGATTTTGCATGGAGGTTGACGAGATCGATGGTGGCGATATGAGTATTATGTCTCTGCCGCTGTGCAGATATTGGCAATGTACCAGTAAAGAGGAAATTTTATTTGGCTAAGTTAACACTTTGTTCGACTGACGCCTCGAGGGTGAAGAACAGATGAGATATTTTTATATAAGCTCTATATATCTTCAAGAGGCTGTTAAAAATTGGGTCACCAGGCAAGAGTTTGGTGCATGTTGGTGATTTATCAGTGGGTGGTAAATAAATACGTGATAAATAGGCAAAGGAATACTAATAATAATGGCAACTGCTTGCCGCGAGGAATTAATAAAACCAATATTATGACACGCGTAATAGGCAAAATTAAAACAAATTCTATATAATTCGATATAATTAGATGCGCATCAAAGCACCAATATCTCCGCGTAAAACACTCCGCACGCTTTCAGCTTATCTCAGCGAACCCCCGCCCGTCCCTGCTGCAATCTCTTGGCACGTGTCGCAAGAACGCAACTCTCTCCGTTGCCCATTAAAACCATCCGAAAATTTCGCCACCGTGCCATCGAAACAAACACGGAAACACCCCATCCCCGTAAATCGTCTTCCACCCGTACGTATATGTGTATACACGCTGATACATTTCACTCATCGATTCCCGAGGAAACAAAAATCCACCGCCGCTCCATTGCAATCCGCTGGCAGAATAAGAGCAAGACGAAGACGAAGGCAAAGCACAAGCGGGCTAAATTGCTTCCGTCAGGACGTACCGGTCGCGAAGAAATTTCCCGAGGAAAGCATGGCTCCCCCTCTCTCTCTCACTCTCGCTCGACTCCCTTAATTGCGCCTATTTATGCCCCTTTGCTTCCGGCCGGCCCGAAAACTACTACGTGACGTGTTTGTAAAGAGGAAACAAGAGACTGGTAGAAAGGAAGAGAGACAGATACGTCCGCTAATGCCCTGTGCCCTCAATCAACCGCGATACCAGTCTCTTTTCTCTCTTCGATTCACTTCTGCGTGCAACTGTGTCCCGTTCCGATTTACGCAGCCAGCAGCCCCTGCGTCTCAGGAGCGTATTGATCTTTGGTGGCGCTTTGATCTACCAAAGGGTCTGCCCCCCTCGACCGTCGTGCCACCCCTTTCCGCGCAGACACCCCGTTCTCCAGCAGTCCAAGGATCCACGTGAGGCACGTTCGACACCTAAGTTCCAGCCACTTCTTCTCGGCTCTGGCTGGTTAGCTGCCGATGCCACGTGTGGGGACAGAAGTGCCGTAATTATTGAGAAAAATGAGTTAGCGCGACGCGGCGTTGTTAGAGGCAGTGCGAGCTGGCTGTGGGGACTTGGTATGGGGGATCTTTTTTTTTCTGTGCCTTTTTTTGCCATTTAGAGATTGCGATGGATATTTCGTTCGAAACGAATGATTCCGTCGTTTTGGGAATTAATCGTGGTTCGAAATGAATGCAACGCGGCAACGAACACGGCGCCACGCAAATTTGTTCGCGCATTCGTTCGGAATGTACAGTGGGCCGAAAAAGTATTCACCAAAATGTTGGTGTCGGGACAATTATTCATTAAAATGATGTGCATTGTTTCTGGAACGATTGTCTTAACACTATCATTTTGGTGACACCAAAATAATGAAGATGCAAGTGAAACTGATTCACTGTACGAATGCTTCTCTGGCCCGCGTCTCGAGTCAGCAAAGAATAGGGGGCAGAACCGTTGCTCCTGAAACTTGAAAAACACGCGAACGAATATTAATTCGGATGCGAGAGTCTTCGTGTAACATCGCGAAGCGAACTTCGTTTTCAGTCCAACGAAAATCCAACCTCGAATCCCTTATTAAGAACCGTGTCTTCGCTTGGCGGATCCAGCACGGAAATTCGAACGGTGCAAAAAGGCGAGCGAGATACGTCGGTAGCCGAGCGATAATTGGCAATTGCTTGGACCTCTGAAAAATGGCGATTCAAAGTAATTTAGCCGAGGATCGCGGCGCCCCTATAGATCACGGTCGCTTCGCGGCGCGAATATTTAGGGAGCTAATTGCCGATATATTTTATTAGAATTGCGCGAGCACCTCGGCTGTCTCGTAAATTCCTTTCGCCGGATGTCCCTGCCCTTTAGCCGCCCGCCGGCGTGATCCTTTTCCGCTCTTCTCGCCGTCGGTCCCGTGTTTCTAATTAAACGTACCGGCATTCGTCTGCCAAAAACTCGGAACTACGCGAGACCGGAGGAGGGGAACTGACTATTCGGGTGCATTCGTTTTCGGGAAATTTGTAATTCATTTCGGGCGAAACTTCGTTCGTTTAACGTTTCTGTGGGGGCGAAGGGATGGGGAGATGCTGAGACTGGAGTGGTTGCATTAGTAGACGATCAGTATTTTACTGGTTCATTGTATTTATTGGAATCTAGTCGTGGTAAGGCTGGGTATCGATGTGTACAGGTGTGAAAGGATAGATTGTTGCACAAGCAGGGTATTATTGTGTTAGCGTGATTGTATGTATCGATAGTTAATTCTGACACTGGAGGGTGAAAGAAATCGATGCGGCATATTTTTTTTGTTTGGCAAGTATTGCCAATCTTACTCGCGATTAATAGTGACCATCATTGCAAACGATTATCAACAGTTCGTTGCTTACTTAGCAGCAACAGGTTTTCAATTAGATAGAAAGTGGAAGTTTATGGCGAAAATGATTTACCTGCAACATAATGTGTGGCAGAATTCTTTAACTTCGAACTTGGAATTCTCTGCCCTAGTGCCTATACACACAGTTCGGCTTTAAGAGAACACGCTTTTATAGCTTGCTCATCCTACGCGCAGATATACCTCCATTTATAATTTACATGCATCAAATCCAGAAAGTTCATCAACATGCATGTTATATGCATTGATTTCTTATTACAATAAAATATATAAAATATAATAATTAAAATAGCATTTGAATGGTTTTTAAAAACACTTTAATTCTTAAAACCATTAATAAATTTGTCCCCTAATACCACTTCCCACAAATTTTTTTGACCTGCACTCGTTGTACATTTCTGCTCCGGTCAACCAATTCAGCATCTCGCGCAATATGATTGTTCTCTTACTTCGTTCGTCTATTTCAGTTTCGCCTACCACTGCACAGATTTATTTAATAAGCGCGTAACAATATTAAATAGGAAATTCGACAAGATTCTCCTCCGTCCTCGAGTCACGCATCCATCATTGTAACGCTTGCTTGGACGAGATGTTTCCACCCCGGTGGACGAGGCGTGTAACTATCTCGGTTCAGCCAGAAAAATGCGATGCTATTAATTTCGGGGACGAAGATTTCACGGGTGGGCAGACACGTCCCTGAAAGACGGCTGGCAGCTGGATGAGATTCCGCGCGCGCGTTCGTGACTGACATTAGTAACTCTTTTCTTTTCGACCATCCCCGTAACCTTTTCCCCTTTTCCACCACTTGTTCGACGCTTGTCGCCGTCCTTCCCCCATTCGATTGGCACGTGTCCCCTTTGGAACGAGCAACGGAGAGTATTTCCATTGCTACATTATTCGCACATATAATTGATATTATAAATGATATCGAGTTCGAATGAAAAGGATAAACGGATAAACGGTGATACTGTTTTATATACTTATAAAAAAAAGAGGTCTAGAGTCTAGAGTAATGGTTACGGTAATATTCAGTTTACAATAATAAATGTATTTCCGCCCCAACTAGCAAACCGAATTACATCTAACCACTAGAACTGAATTACCTCTAACCGCAGACGATCATTTCGAAATGGAAGGCGAATAGTGTAACCCGTATTTACTAATATCACGCAGACGGAAATGCCGTGGCCGTCGATTAAAAAAAACTGTGCATCTATACACCGTTTCAACTACAATCGGACAGGAGATCGAATAATTTCAAACATTTATTCGCAACAGATTCGACAATCCTTTCATTTCTTGCGCTACGTATTACAATATTTGAAGCGCAAAGTACACATCGATCATTCCAACCGACTAAAAAGAAAACGATCTGTCAAATATTTTTCTGATTCTCTAATTGTACATCAAGTTTCGTAAAAATTATCTCGTTGTATTTGAATAATTTCGAATCGATCAAAGTCGACTTGGCATCGAGTACCTTTTAATTCCAATCTGTTGTCGTATAATATATCAAAAAGTATAAAATACATCATTTAACCAGTGAAACAATAATTTCCCGTCAGCAATGCTTTCGTAATAAGGTGTCCAAGTGCTAACTAAAATAATCAGCGAGAAACCAAGCTGCATAAGAAACTTCAACCCTAGCCAGCACCATTGTATAATATTATACGTACAGGGTGAACAAAATAACTTGATCACCTCGAATATTTCACTTATTTTTTATAATACGACAAAATGTTAAAGGTCAACATTGTTTTGTTTCTTCATTCAACATTTCTTCATTCACTTCCACTTAGACAAAAGCATCGATGACCTGAAAATCACGAAAAATATGACCATGTGAAAACTCTGATGTTCTCTTTTAATATTTCGCTCTCCAAACCAAACAACATTTTTACATCTTATGAAAGCAAATAAGATATTCGAGGTGGTCAAATTATTCTATTCACCCTGCACAGAATAGTACACAGTTCCACGTACGAGAACGTCATTATCGCCACCCGGCGGTACAAAGTTTTCCATCAATATATGCATAGATTCCGGCAGCTGTGCAACCTCCAGCATCGAAGAGGAGCCATCAGCTTAAAGACGGAAGCACAGGGACCGATGAATTCTGTTCGATTCCGGCTCGTTACATCTGGCCCGTATAATTAACCTCCGCGTGTCTCGACGACACAGCCCCGGGGGGTTGCTCTCAAGTTCCCGTTTGTAGTAACTAAATGCGTTTGACAACGGAAGCCTGTGTCTCCCCTTGCCGCATGTCTTAGCCGTGAGCGATATTTCGTCGAGACCGCGGAGAAATCGCGGCCGTAGCTAAGCGCAAGAACATAACAGAACGGCTTCCCGTTAATTTGATCAGCGCCCTGTAACGCGTTTGGTTTGTATGTCTTCTTCGTTTCAAGACACATCGCGGCCGAATAAGACAGTCGAGCGTGTTGGCGGAGATTTTCGTAGGCAATGATTAGGTAGTTAGACATTCACAGATTGCACAGCTGTGCGGCGAACAGGAAGGATTTTCTTTAGGATGCTCGCCTCCTGTGAACGGAGCAGGTAAATTTATCGAAATAGAGTATCATAATGCACTGACATATCCAACGCGCGAATGTGCTGAAATATTTCTAGGGACCTCTAGAGATTTCGAGCGGAACAGAAATTTTTGTAATTTTCTAACTATTACGAAACACTGAACGGTTCGCGATCCGTTAAACATTTTTACAAGTAACAATAAAGGAAGTGGTCCCAAGATTTTTGCCGACAGTTTATACGTAGAATGCATTGCTCGCGTACGATCTTGCCTCCCCTACGTCCTATCCCACTGATCGTTCCATCTTCAGTGAAAAACAAAATCCAACCCACACCGTCACCGATCAAACATCACCATCAAAAATCACGTCCCTCCAGGTCGACCATTCCACTCGCCGTCGCGATGCACCAGCTTCCCCAAACACCATTGCCCTTTACCCCTTTCCGAATAAACGTAAACCAGCGCATACCCCTACTCGCCAAACAATGATCAATCAAACGGTCAGTCGTTGACCCGTCAATTGGCATTGTCGTTTAGATCGCAGCTGACTGCGCGCAGGCTGACAGGGCACGCGTCGAAGGGGTTACGAAAATCCCCCTGGGAAATTCTTTGGAAATAAAGGAAAAGCCGGACAACGAGCAGTCCGGCCCTCTCTTTAGCCCCTAATATTAATTTAATAACGCGGAACGCGAACAATTGACAGGCAATAACAGGCCGGCAATCAGACGACGTCCGTCTGGCTAGTCAAGAACCCCTTCGTCTCGAAGAAGCTCGAAAGAACGTGCCGCTCCGAGTCGAGGGTAGCGAAAGGGGTGAGATGGCTGGCAAACCCTTTCACGGATGTCACTCGAGGCGCTCGAGATCGTAGTGGTTGTTGTTCTTGTTGATTTCATCGCACGTCCGCGACCCTTCGGGAATCGAGAAGGGGTTGGAACGACATAAGGATCGAAGGGGCGGCTTCGAGGCCTGCCATTATTCCGCGGGATGCCCGCCCGATGGAATTTCGTCGGCTACCGACTGATCCTGGCCGACTGGGCACGTAGACGCTTGTAAACAGAGAAACGCGGCCAGCACGCTGATTCGATCGCCTCTTCATTGAAACCCGTTAACGATCGATTCTAGGTGGAATTGTTATGCGATCTTTCGCGGAGACGACGCTCTGTTTCTGTGCGTCACTTGAAGAGAAACGGGAGAATACTTTTGGTAGGGGATGGGGTCTTTGCCTAGATTTTTCTAATATCTAATTATGGTAGGCATAGAATATGGGGGTTGTTTGAGTTGCTCTTTATATGGTGTACAGGTCTGTCGGTTTTGCACGGGCAGCAAAAGAGTTATGTTCACAGAATTGAGGAAGCTAGCTATGAAAGTAAGTTCGTTTAAATATTATTTATATAAAGTAACAGCCGTGGTATCATTACAATTCTTCGAAATCTCATCGTATATTCCAGTGAATATATTCGACTCGTATATTACCTGGTATAAAAAATATTCAGTTATCAACGTATTATTAAAGAGACAATCTATACGGTGACTAGAAACTTCTTCGCGTATCTTCGCATCTTAAGAAGAATAGTATCAAGTTTGCTGTTTGTCAACTAAAGCAAACAGACACTTATCTTACTATACCTGTACACGATCAATAAAATAAAAAGCTGCTTATACCTGTGTATTAAGTATAAGTACACCGATAGTATTATACTTCGAAATTATAGCGTATCCTATTGTAACTAGGGTTAGGGGTTAATACCACAAACCATGCCGTCTACAAACGGAATCCCTTATGCGATATTGTCCCCTTCCAGGGGCTGCTGTAGATGCAAGGAAATCAACACACCCCAATAGCGGGCATTTATATTCACTAATACACTTCCCACGTGTGACGTGGCATCAGACAAGGTCCTTATGCTACGAGGACGAAGATAGAATGGGGTAGTTCCCCAAGTTACAGAAGTTACTTACTTTGGGTTGATCAGGGCCAACCCGAATCAAAAGGAAGGACATTTCTTCGAGTAAACTGCACGTGACCGTTCGAAGAAACGCTTACCCCTCTGTTTCTGTACTTAATTGCAAATATTTGTTCATTCCACGCCCGATTCTAGATGCTTCGTGAACTGAAATAATTTTACGAGCAACACGTTTTATTGCGTTATATACGTTTTATGGGTAATCGTTATTGAAACGCTGTTTCTTTTGCTTTGAGATATTGAAGAAGTACTGAGCGATTATTATAAACGACTAAGTCGCTTATCCATGTAAAACGGAGCATCGAGCATGAAAATATACGTATTACAAATATATTTAATTACATTTAAATTGTATGCATTGTACACATGTGCGAATTGATTAAAAAGAAATGATAAAGTGGCGAGAGAAAGGACAGAATGATATAAAATCCTAATCGAACTTCTCATCATTTAATTAAAAATATAATTGCGCAGTTTCCATACAATCTAACAACCTCCACCCCTTCAATTCGTCATACGTGCAATCAACCACAACGAAACTGATCTGCCAATCTCTCCGTCGTCTCAATGCTTCCCGAAATTCCGAAGAATCTGAAAATTTGCCATCCGGCCCACCGTACCCCCGGATCACCATCGCAACCTCGTGCCATCCATCGCCCATACAAGTCAAACGACTCTCGGACGAACCGCAGAAGCAACATCGATCGCGACTTTGTTCAAAATGCAGCCGTGCGTAAATCACTCGACGATAAATCCCCCCTCCCCCCTTCTTCCAACCGTGCCGTACACGGCCGAGAAAAAATAGCGAGAGCCCGAGTAGCGTGTCGTGAGGTCACCCTGCGGCCGGTATAAATATTTGAAGTCCCGAATTAAGACGAGATGATAAAGCGGTTCCGAGTAAGCGTTCGCCGGCTTCTGGCTCGTATCAGCTCGGCTGTACGCTCTTGTGGGCCTTCGCGGCGATGCGTCCTGTAATACTTTCGCTATCCGGCCTCCTCTATCTGGCGACGTCTTCGTCGCGCCCCCGTCAGCGTTGCGTTCCCCGTCCTCGTCGGGGCTGCTTCTGGCTCGGTGTCTTCTCTCGAGGGCTGTCAATCTCGAGTGACGGGACCGGGACGAGGCGTCGGTCGATCCTATATCCAGAGGGGAACAGACCGGCCACTTCATGAAAGGCGTCGTGACGTCAGGAGGCGACGCCCGACAACGAAACCGGGACGTGCACGCGCTTCTTCGCGGTGGTCCATCGGATCTCGTTTGCTGGAATCGTTGTTGCCGCGGAGTTGTTTTTTTTTTGTTTAACGATGGGATGTTGGAACGGCAACGGTTCTCGTCGACGGGATATCGGGCGCAGCATCGAGAGCGATCTTATTTAATATTTTGAGGGGTGATTTTATATTCTTTTTTAGCCTATGCCATAGGCAGTAGCAATAGAAGACATAATTTGAAAGAGAAGGAACGAACAGAACGTATTGAAGCTTGCAGGGAATATCTTACGCGAATATTGTATTAATAGAAAATTCTCTACGTCTCTACATCGACACCTGAAACGCAACTAAAGTAAACTAGATTAATAACTTCATTGACCATTCTCCAAACTCTGTGCAAAGGACGAGCATTTATTCGAGTGAAACCGTGCGCTACTGCAAATCACGATACGCTGCGCCGATATATTTGACTATTCCGGCGAAAATTCAAAAAAAATCTAGCTCAGTGTGTGTGTTTAGACATAAGAGCTTTCAGACACGCGTCACGCTCGCGACCATGCTTCGTCGATAACCAACGTCCGCTCTCCTCGCCAGAAATATCCCGCAACCTCAGATAGCTACTTGGTACGCTCCAACTGACGCGTTTCTGCAACGAAATCTTCAAAGTAGCTGTGGGACAAGAGGACCGGCCACGTTGAATCTGGTTCCAAGTATTTTTGATCGAGGATGACGCCTTTATTTTAATAGGAAATAGGCTAACATCAATTCTGGGAAAGTTCGAGTCGATCTTGATTGAAAAATTAATTATTATATCTGTGGTTTGTGCACTTCTAGCCGAGCGTCACAGAAACGACAAACAGGAATGTTGGAAAAAAGAAATGAAACAAATTTAACCAAATGTACACAGTCCGTTTATAACAAATGAATACAAAAATGATTGAACTCGTTGCATAAACATTGGTGTGCCCAGCGTTTTATAATTTGGTTTAACAAAAATTCTAAATATTATTTTCAAACAGCAAAAAGGAAGTGAGTCGATTGCGAATAAAGTAATAAAATGGTGTCCTAACCAATTTTCTCGTTTTTCCAGTGCATCCTGCATTTTCGACGCTTCAACTCTTAAGTGCATACTATGTACGAGCCTCGGATATTTTCGTCTCAAGGAACTTGCTACTACATGACACTCGACTGAATTTACAGCTCGCCTTATACCTCTTGTAACGGCAGTAGCAGAAACTCTGAAACGGCTTGCACTGCGAATAATTCCCATCTACCGTATACTTCCGCCTCGCAGACGGAAGTACACGAATTCAACGAAGAAATCATGCATTCACTCTGTTAAAGCTTAAAAATGCCACGCGCAAAAGTTGCTGGCCCTTTGGTTTTTGGCAATGCCTCCGTACAACATTGATGCAATTCAATATGAAAATTTCCATTTTATATGAACATCGAGACCAAAATCGAGAAAATATTCCTTGATGCACCATTGAAACTGTACTATTCAAGAAACAGAATAAACCATCTTGGAACTATGGCGTGGTGAATTCGACAAAATATTCTACACCGTCAAATAATGTGAAACAGAATTCGTTATTTCTTACACCTTTGCAAACTCCTCCAAGGGTCACTGGTATAATGAAACCCCGTTCAATTTCCACTGTCAATATTCCACCGCAATAGAATACAAGAAGAAGAGAAATACTAACGAATCTTTTCTTGGAAGTAGTTCCCCATGAAAGGTATAATATGCCTCCCCATTTTCCACGGGTCGCAATCGCCGAAGAATCCGGCGACCCGGGCAGCCGCCATTAATCAAGCCTCAATGGTACATATCAGCATCCGTGGCTTCATCGCGATCGACTGGAGCTAATCAGACCCTCTAACAAGAATAACCAGCCGTAGATTAATCCCAAGGAGGATAATAATGCCGATCGTCTCGGGTAGCTAACTCCGGCTACGTCTCTATTCTTGTTACCCTGCAGTCGGGCCAAACACGGAGGATTTCTTAATGCGTGGAAAGAACTGCAATAAGGATAGACACCAATAGCAATAAGGAACTATCCTGGCCTTCTTCTTTCAGCGTGGATTGGATTCGCTGTTGAAATTGTTGCAACTGGTTGGAAGCTTCCTGGTTGGGGCTCGGTTATTTACCTTATTTTGGTAAATGATTTTGAATGTAGAGTAAAAGTGGTCTCAAGTAGTCTTGAGTATTTTCGTTAAATAGTCTGGAATATGTTAGGCATTTTTCATGCACGCGACTGCAATATTACGTTGGATTACGAAAATATAAGTTACCTGTAATTATTCGCATGGACAATTCCAGTGAAAATTCGACGAACACGCTAACAAGGGAAGTTGGGCAACTCGAAAGTTCAGAAAAATTTGAAACTTCGCGCGAATATAGTTCATATTACGCTAACAACGGAACAATTTTCATTTCCTGCTAAATAACGGTCCCAGGGATGAACACAACCGTCCAAAGAAATCTTGACTTTTCGTATTATCGTGAATAATTAAGAAACTGTTTAAGATACAGGAAAAAAGTTAAATTAAGGGTTGGATGGCCCTTCATGGTCTATAATACGGATGCGAGAAAATTAATACAAAAATATCTATTGAAAAGTCTTATACCAGCAAATGAAACAAAATACAACGAAAAATACCCCGAGTCCCATCGAATCTCCAACGCAACACCCGTACAAATAAAAACGCACAAAATAGTCTCCAATAAAAACAAGATCCACAAACGCTGCGATCGAACTCTCGGAACCGTAACCCCCGATCAAGCCAACCCAGAAACGCATACAATGCACCCCCTTCGTCACCTACGCGCATCTAATTCCCTTCCCGCAAGTGGATACAATCTGCGAGCAAGAAGGCCAAGCAATCCAAAGAAACGGCGACCAATCCGCATCGCTTCGCACCCCCGGCATCCCGCGCACCTCGTCGCGCCTAGAAACAGGCTGTACATCATCAAAAGTAACATCCGTAGCGACTGAAGGCGGCAACGTGGATGCTGTACGTAGAGCAGGTAGCGGCACGGCGAGATCGTTCGAGCCGCAATCCAGTAGGACGTGCCTTGATGCGCCGTGGTGGCTCGAGATACGTGCGCGAAGATGCTACTTCTTCCGTGCAACTAGCCAGGGTAATGCTCGGGACCGGCCGCCGCCGCCGTCGCCGCCGCGGCAAGTGCATCGAGACCGGGCCCTCCGGGATAATTTGCCCTCCAGAAAATAACAGGGTGGCGCAGGGACGCCTGGCAAGGAACGACGTGCACCGTACCGGCCCTCCGCTGTTCCTGCGTACAGCATGCGCGAGAATATCGTTTCTCACTGCGACCGATGCACGAGGAGTACGGTGCACCACTACGGGCGCGACCGTGGGCGACCGTGGGCGACCGTGTGCCGATGCACGGGCGAAGAAAAAATACTCGTGAAATTATTTTACTGGGAAACGATGATTTGTTTGGGGGTTCGAATTTTTCGGTGTGTTCGTTGCGCGAAGGATATGTCGTATAATAGATTTTTTTATATAAGAAACGCGGTGTTTATTTGAGACCCACTGGCATAACCGGTGGGCCCCTGTTCCTTTATACTGGCCAGAGTTAATGAATTTGGTATACACGCGTCTGTCTATTGTTGGCGTATTCTGCTGCGCCGTGTAGCATGCCTGCGGTCCACATCGAAGGCACAATTAGACAAATTCTTTACACTATGTAACCGAGTGAAGAACGCGATGACCTGTACAGGGGCAATATAGGCAAGATAGGTAACAAAATTAATATCTTGTAGATTTTTAAGATTTTGATAGAACTAATATTCGGATATCCTAATATTAGTTCGATAATGTTATCTCAACAACATTGCATTTCAACATGTCTGCCTTTCGTAATTGCATTAATAATGTAATGTAAATTATATTGTTCAGTAAATATTAATAAATGTGTTGAAAATATATGACATAAAGTTGAAACTTTAGATGACATTATCGGAGAGATCTTTCCCGTAGACCTAATACTTCTTTAAAATTTTCCGACGGTATTAAAATAATTTATTTCCACCTCTCGCATCACCGTTCGAATTGTACTTTAACTATCCATCAAGTTTCAAATCCATCCTGCACATTCCAAAGAGCGAGACCTACGAAATATCCCAAGGGTCATTGAAAATGTCGCGCAGGCAAGTTTCGTTAAGTTGCCGTAACGATATCCCAAGTGATTCCGTCCCATCGCGAGGAACGAAATTGCTTAATAAAAAACCCGCGTGTCGAGGATTGGTTTAAATAAGAATCGCTTCCAATTCTCACAAACGAACCGTTTATCCGCCCATACCATAACAAGCCCGCAATTTATCGGAGAAATTTCGCACCTTGAGGTTTCGCGGAACAGAGGACAGGGACGGCATTCTATGGTTGTCGAACGATCGTTACGAGAGTGTCACGTATGGTGTAATACAATACGATCAGGTACCATGGGACCCTGTGTCAGGGACACCGATGTTTAACCATTGACGGCAAGCCATCACTGTCATCCTCGAAAATTTCTAAGCGGCTTTTAAATATCCCTGTGTCATCGCCATTGATGGTCGCCACGATCGGCAGATGTCAACTTTTTGTAAGGTGTTCAGCCCCTCGTGAGCGGCGAATAATGGAGGCCCGACGACCAAGTGATACACCGTGGCAATCTAATGAGACATCGGATATTCATAGGTGTTTTCGAGCACGAGTGGGAATGGTTGGAAATATGCGCAGAAGGGTGAAAGCTATCGAGTGAATATTATGCGACTGCCGTAAGGGAAACTTGAGTTTTTCAATTTCGTTCGAAAGGGTTAAATAATTGCTTGATTATAGTTGTATTTTAACATTTTGCTTGCGCGAGCGAATAAGTTCGAGAGTTTGTTTCTGTTTCATGAATTGGATTGGCGGGAAGGTAATGGTCGAGTTTTCAGTAAGAAATAATAGTAATTTTGTACTACATTGTTACAATGATTGCATTTTGGAAATTTTGCTTTCGTTATAAAATACTCTTGGATAATTGTAGAAGAAATTTGTGTTTTATCATTTGGCTGTCCAAAGCAGAAATACTTTTCTGATTTTACTTGCAACTTTTACTTGTATCTTGCATGTATTGTCCCTGTACAGGCCACTGTAATCTTCACTCGGTTACATAGTTCAAAGAATTTGTCTAATTGTAGCTTCGATGCAGACCGAAGGCATGCTACGCAGCGCAGTAGAATAAACCAACAATAGACAGACGCGTGTATACCAGATTCATTAACTCTAGCCAGTATAAAGGAACAGAGGTCCACCGGTTTAACCAGTGGGTCTCAAATAAACACGGTGTTTCTTATATCAAAAATCTGAAAAAGTATTATCGTTATCTACTTATATACAATACAAATAATATTGAATCTTCATAAAATAATTTCGCAAATGCAGCATTACATTCTCTGATATACAAATATATCGAAATTTTAACACGGAATAAAACAACAATTATCACCGCTAATTAATAATTCCCTAACATTCAATACTTTCTCGACAGAAATACTCCAAATTTCCAAAAAAAATTAAAACACTCTAAATACAAAGCACGAAGCATTAATTAAAGGTCCAACGCTATATTCTTTCGAAACGTGTGTTGTTAATCTTACGATTAGCATCGTTAATTTCTGCATCGGCGATGAATCGTCGCTGCAACCCCTCCGTGCAACCCCCCAACCCCTTTGCATCTGCAGGTGCGGCTCGGCTGTTCCGTATCGAAGTTTAATTCCAGCAGAACGAGGGTCGAATAGGAAAACGAGGAGGCTACGAAAGCGGAGCAACGGCGGCGCGTAGTCGCTCTAACAAGGCGAACTCATTACCATTCGTCAATTTGACCTACGTTCCGCCGGAGTGACCAATGGCTCTCTATTCCGTGTAATGGCCCGCACTCCGACATCCGTCACCGTGGCACCAGGGGTAGCTATAACTGGAGCACCCCGTTCTAAAGCTACGGCCGCTCTGGTCCTTCGTGCATTCTCCGGCGACAGGGGCTCGTTTCCTTTTGCATTGTGAAGAATGTCCACGCGTAGGGATCATGGATGTCGTAGACAGCGACGAGTCGAAAATTGAGGGTTGTCTTTCGGTTTTAATTTAATGGTATGGGGGTGTTCGGTCGCAATAATTCTTGCTCCGTCCAGACCCTTAAAATCCTTCGCTCTAGTGAAGTTATTTAAAATATTAATCATTCGAAGCTTTCCACTCACTCAAACACCCTCGTACCCTTCGCTCAAACATTATTTCCGTGCAGCTCTTTATTTCCTTCAATCACTTTGGTGCAAGAACACCATAATATGCCGCATAAGAATGAAAAGAGTTCCACGCGTTTGCGTAAATTGTTCGCTAACTTTCTGTGTCGCAGAGCTGAATAAAACCCAAACCCATGTTGATACATGTAAAGTGCTAATACATCATTCAAATCTCACCCCCGCGTATTTCTCCAAGTTTCTCGAAATCTGTTCACATAAAAATCCTCCGCCTCCTTTACCCATCCTTCGTTTAAACTCCCCTTCCCTTAATAAATAAAAACAGTCTCTCTCTCTCTCTCTCTCTCTCTCTCCCTCTCTCTGAATCTAATCCTTCTCGATTCAACCTTCTCCAATGCTCTCCACCATCGACGCATATCCATCTCCGTGGGAGATCCGCGGGGGCTGCACGTTCAGGAACAAAGACGACGCGCATACACCGCTAACGAGAACAACGAACTCCTCTCGTCTTACTCCCTCATCCGTCTCTCCGATGGCCAGTCGTTCGTTCCTCCCCGTACAACGATGGCTGGCGTGGAGTCATTCGTTACGAGGCCGCGAACAAGAGCAATAAACGTGTCGGAGTGCAGTAACGGGTGATACGTAGGACGTGAACCCCGGACCCCTCGACCTTCGCTTTATAGGTCTACTTCGCCACGACCCCCCCGAGACTCGATTTGTCAACTCGTTAGTGGAACTCGTTTAACCCCGGGTTCGCGTTTCGTGCCGTGCACGTTGACCGTTCCCTGTATCCCTGTCCTTCTGCTTCCCATGGCGTCCATCCCTCCCGCCCATTCGGGGATCGTATCGGTTATGGTTCCAGAAGAAGCGATTAGGATTGAAGAATGGTGTTTGAGGTTTCCTCTTGAAGTTCAATTCTGGTAGCAACGGCGCAGAATGTTATTGAAGAGCTTGGCAACTTTCTATTGCCAAGCTCTTCAATATTATTATTATTTTCTACAGCGCTCAAATTTTAATATTCCCCAAGCTCTCAAATTTTAATATTATTTTGTACATCGCCGACTGATCGGTGCAATACTAAGACAGCTTTTAAAACTCGAACTCGCCTCGACTTCTGCACCAGGCGTTTCAATTTCTAACTAAAGCAGACATTGGATGCTTACTGCCGACTCGACTGCTAGGATCATTAGTGACTGTTGTAACTGTGAGACTGTGGGACGATTGCGCTCCAGAAATGAACAGAACCCGAACTTCCTCGCTCAGTAGGTAACCAATGTTCATATTCATAATTCTGCGATGCAAAGGGGATAATGCGCGTCCACGCGAGAGTAATTCTTCGGGAATCCCCGATGCAACGGTGTCAAGAAGGAGGGATCGCGGCAGGACAACGCGATAAATCGCAAGGGCGAGCGGAATCGAAGCATTCGCGGGCCGATCGATAGCTTTAAAAGCGGCATCCACTTCTCTGGATCCCCTTGCGGGACGCCCAGACCCGGCCGCAATAGCTAACGGAGTTTATTCGACATTGTTGAATGGCGGCAGTTGTAAAAATGATAACGGATGACCCGTGAGGCCCGCTGGCCCTCCCGGGTAATGAAGTACGGTCAGTACGGCGGGCTGCCCCTTCGCCGAATGCCAGGCCATCTCCTAGAACGCGTTCCCCTCGGACGACCTTACGCCCGGATTTACACCCCGTCACGTGCACCCGTCACTTTGCGTTCCTTTCAGGAGCGCCGATAATTTCGCCGAGTTTGAGGAACGTCGGTATTTAGGGAGAAATTGGAATAACGCTGACCGCTGTCCCGATGGATCGTCGATCGTTCATCTCGCGTGATATCGTTTACAGGTACGTCGTGATATCTTTGTTCTTCTCTGTGGATGCGAGAATTGGCTGAAGACATTCCGAAGCAAAGAAGCATCAATTGGGGCATCTAAGTAAGCATAATCACGGGGAGGCAGAATTGAAATGAACATTTTGGACGGGAATGAAAAGATGTTCAATTTCCCGGTAGACTTCGAACTGTCGCGATGCTTTCATTCAGGGTTGCTGCAAATATTAATGTACACCGGGGCATTCTCCGTCCGAATGAACATGTCACATGTAAATCAGAAATGTATAACATCCTGAAATTTAATAATAAATTAAAAATAATCCTGTATCCTGCGACGGATTATCTATGCGCATTTACAAAAATAATAATAATAAACACTTTCGTTGACCAACAAAATTACCGCCTTTCACTATGTATACTTTCTCCACATTTCCCCTATTCTATGATGAAACAATACGAAACGAACTGTTTTACGAAAGAGCGTCTGATACCACATTCACTCTCCACGCTAACTAAATTGTCATACAAGACTGTTGTCCAACATCTTCGCCCTCCGATTCTCCAACTGTTGAAATTCAGAACGAAGTAATCAAGCCTGCCCAATTATAACAGGTAACGCGCAAGCCGATGCAAGCCTTGCCGTCGTTGCACCGATAATGCTCGCCGCGGCGTGCTATTTTCACATCTGCGTCACACTTGAGGGAACCGAAGAAGTCGCGGCAGTAAAATACATACCGTGGAAGGGAAACGCCGTAAGGGAGGACGACTGAGCGATACGCGTTCCAGCCACCATAAAATTCCACGCCACTACCGGGAAACACAATGCAGCCTGTAATTAGCACTTGACGATGCATTAGTGCCGTGCGGTCTCCCTCATCTCTCTTCGCTCGGAGAGAACGCCCTTGCAATAAAGTTGAAATGACCGGCCGACCGTCGTTAGCCTCCGACCACTGTTCTCTTGGAAAACTGACCGGGGGACCTTCCTTTCTTCTTCTGCCCACCGAAGAAGTATACTATTGTGTTTCCCTGTCATTGATGGCTACGGGGAAGAACGTTCGGTGACGTTCGATTTATGGGGCATTTTTCGTCCGCGATATCTGGCGATTTGAATGACTCGTTAGGACATGTGGTTACAATGAATGTTGCATCGGGGAACGTTGCAGGGGTGGATGAAGTGTCAACGTGTGTGCAGGGCGTTAAAAAAAACCGTTCAATATTAAATGGTTGACCCTTCGATCTATGTTTACTAAGGCTTTTTTTTACTCAGTAGAGTGTGTTCTATGTACCATGTAAATATCGAATGGTTTTTATTGAACGCTCTGTATGTCTTTCTATTGGGGGTTTGAATGTGTTGCGCATCAGATTTATTATAGATTGAAGTTTAGACAAATGGCAAACGATAGGTATGCTGCAGAGGGAGTGAGGTCAAGAAGGGTTGATCATGGGGGTAACGTTATAAAAGTGCTTAAACTATTATTGTGGCGCGACATCTGCTTGAGTCACCGACCGATTTAAGTTTGTTCCTTTTTGGATCACAGATGCGAGGAGATTTGGTTCGCTGCAATTGAAGATTTTATAACAGATATTCCTTTTGCATTTTATTTCAACTTATCTCGAAGATAGTGTTATTAATTATTAACGCTGTATCTTCGATACTAGTACGGTATTTAACTATTCTACTAAGCCCTTCGATTTTAGTATCGATTAAAATTTCCTAACCTTCGTACCAACCTTTTGATCTCAAAAATTTAATCTGAAAATCAGTTGTACACACGTCGCCACCATTGGACACTAGCAAATTCTGGAATAGTTTCTGATTTGCTGAATAAAACTTGCAGGTAAGTGACTGACCATTAGCCCACTTTCACAATTACTTGCACATTCGAAGCCGTTCGCATTACCGATCGCGCGCATTCGACGCGGCCACAATCTAGACTAGCCACGAGACGGTGCCGCGAAACATACCCGAAGAAGTACCTTCAAAGTGAAAGAGAAATCCCTGCAAAGGACGCAGGCCTCGCGCTCGTGCCATTTTACGCTCGCACCGCTCGAGCAGCTTTCACTCTGTGTCTGCGGCGAACCTCCACTTTTCCAACCCTTTGCATCCCGAAAAATCCACGGCGCACGAACATTTCCCGCGAGGTTTTAAAAGTTTCGCCATTAAAGCGTTCATTTTTGTTTCGCTACCGTGGCCGTAAATTTTTCGACAGATTTCTTTAACCTACATGGGTTATTTTCGGAAGTGCAACACGCACAATCTTTTACTCTATGAGAAGATTCGATAAATATCGCCAATCTGTTCTGATGCTTTGGGTTGACAAGCGTCTACTAAACTTGAATTCGTTGTCGAGCAGCGAATCGGATTGTATTAGTGAAAGAAACACTCTTTGCTTATTTGCAACGTGACCGTACAGTATAGTTATAGTATAATGTTAGAATTGTATGTCGACGGAATTGCCAATCAAAGATGAAAATCGTAAGGGTATATAGGGTATTGAGAAATCCATGGCAAGATTACGGAAGTGAGGTTCCTCGAGTAGCAGAATAGAACTATCGCCACGCAATTTGCACGGAAATCGTAGCAACTATTGCCCCACGACATTTCCTTCGCCGCGGTAGTGCCCAGTAAATAACACCTTAAAATTGCTTTATCTCTCACGACGCTAGAGCAAAGCATTGATTGCTGGTCGAATTGTCGATACTTCGAAATTACGATTTCAATCGTTCAATCGTACGAAATATCCCACGGGAGGAAAGACAATATTCCCATTGAAGGTGATTTTATTCTTTCCTTCGGCACATTATTCACCAGTCGTTACAAATATTACGGTTACGATAATGTTCGCGAAGGAACGTCGAACCCTCTGTGGCGTAATATCGTGTTCAGATGAACGCAGATAAAACAGAATTTGAAAAATATAATACATTTTTTGCGATAAAAGCGAATGATTTTGAGATTCAATAAATCCGCGGTGAACACATAGTAATAATTCGCAAAGGTTATACCAACTGATAACCTAACGCCATGAAAATCGCGCGTACCGATTAAAAACGTATTCTAAACTTTCTGTCGAGAGTTTGAAAATACAAAATGCTTTATCTAAGACAAAACAATAATTGAGATAATATCATTTCATTTATTCTCCCCCCTATACTAGAAAGAGACCCTCGAGTCCAAAGGGTCAACCCTTATTAATAACCCACGTTGATCATCATCTGCCACCGAGATTATTCCACCTGAGCAAAAAAAATCCATAACGATTACCAATAGATATTACGTTGCACTACAACAAAGAGTAAAGTCGTGCAACACTAGTGCTCCCAGCGATGGCAGCTCGCGCGGGGTGGTCCGCGTCCGTTCATCCGCAGATTCGCACGAATTTTTCCGGCACGAAATTGCGGACGGTGGATGGCAATTCGACAAAGGAATATATTTTCCGATACTTAATCTCAAATTACGATCGTTAACGTTCGAGTGGGGGGCAAAAAGACGAGCGGCGACCGAGCGTCGATAATGAATCGCGGGTATCTTGTTCGGCAAGCGCACGGAGATCTTGAAAATTGCATCGCGTAAACGTGCACGATCGACCGCCGTTGCAACAGTGTGGTTCGACACGATGGGCATCGTGTTCCCTACAGGTCGATCCAGGTAACGGTTCGCCGAAAGATTTCGATCCTTGGTCCGTAGTTCTGGTACGCGATTTTTGTGACGAGGTTGCTGGAATTTTTTATCACGCTTCTACGATTCGATTTTTGGTTCGCGATATTGCCAGGAGGGTAAAGATTTTCAGAAGAAACGGAAGGTATTTACCCTTTGTACTACAGTTTATTCGTTTAGAGTCAGCGGAAGTCTGTCAGAGAATTAAAATATTTTCGGAGCAGTTCAGTTATCAAACGTTATCCAGGTTATCTCTACTATTTTTAGAAAATGAAGGAATTTCATTCGAGAAAAGCGTACAGCATGGAGGAGATCGTAGTCTATTTTTTTTTGGACTGGAGACATTTTGGTGATGTCAGAATTATCAATATGTTTTTAAACGGCGGCAGTTTAGTACCGCAGTTCAAATTATTTAAACAAATCATGATTCGATTAATCAAACAGGTGATAGGTGGCAGACGAAGTTGTAAGAACAGGACCGTTTCGTAGAAACTAAATCACATCATCAAACAAAATCATCGCACCTACTCATAAATATAAAACAAAACCTGCCTCTCCTTACATATTTATTTATATAAAGTTCTCATACTTATCCCTTCGCAAAATATAATCTCGTTTACTGTACAATCACGAGGGGTTTCTATTAACAAATAACAAAGAAATTTTTAAACTCTGCGCATACGTATCTCGCGTTACTCGCGTTCATTTTCTGCCCTGGAAAACACTAGTAGTGAAAACAGCCCCCAAAGAACTGTTGACTCCTCGTATTATCACGAATACTTCAGAATCTATCTAAGGTACAGGAAAAAGTGTTAAATGAAAAGTCCCACTACTCTTTGTGCTCCACGATATCTATCCGAGAAACTGCAGGAGCGCAAATGAACCACTTACAAACGGAATAGATATATCCAAAGTCCCAAGCCATAAGGGCGAAACAATTATTCAATATGAATGTGCAATACGAAACTATTGCACGATGCGGACGAATACCATCCGCGAGCAATCCTCTCGCCGTGTTCCTCCGCATACGCTGCTCCCCTTCGCCCCGGCGTGTTGGAGCGTTCTCCAGCAGGTCCGGTGGTCATGGGCAGGACGTTAAAGGAAGGCCGCGGTCGGTGGCGGCGCAGTCGGTGCAACGGACGGCGCAATTGTCGGCGCGGTGCAGCGGTGGGCGCGGCCGTTCTCCAGAGGCCGAGAGGTCGTCCCTCGAGCCGCTGGGAACCGACGATTGTCGCTTGTGCCAGCATCGAGGAGCACGCACTCTCCGGCGCCGGTGAACGCCGCCGTGCAACCTGCGATTACCGGACGATTTTCAGATCGGTAGCGGCAGACCGTCCCGGATTTTTTCGCACGCTGCACGATCGTCCGCGCGCGACCTCCTCTCCCTGGACACGTTCCTCCTAGCGATGGCTGCAATCCCATTCCCTCTTCAGATCCTCGTGCTCCTTGGCGGTTGGTGCGTTCGTTCGATGATGCTTCGATGCTGACACGGGGGCAAGGTGCAGGGGGTTTCTTTTTTCCTTTAATCTTTTGCGGAATTTCTAAGTGGACGGCAGGCGAGATATTCTCGTGCAACAAGGGGAAACGTGTAATATGTGCTCGTTGATTTCCCGTATGGATCGTAATGTTTTAAGAAACACATCTTTTTACGGTGGATACTTGTTGCGGAAAGCTTTGTTACCGATACGAGAGATAGTAGGCTGTTGGATAGATTCGGGAAGGTTTCATTTGTTCATGGCAGGGTCAGATGAAGCGAGTGTAAGTTAGCGTTACTAGTTTCGTTCACTTCACCTCGTTTTCTTTTTGTGATAACCTGAAACTCGAGAAGGGACAATGAAAACCGAAAATGGAATGAAAAGCAGAACGTAAAGGACGAGGTTCAACTTTTTCGCAAATTTACGAACTGCAATAATAGCAATTACTTCGTGATACGCCCAATGTCGAGCACTGTAGAGACAATGATCTGATTCGAAAATATTGAGAAGCCTATTAAAACCGTCAAACACTTGAACTCGCCACCATCATTACAATTGAATTTTACAAAAATATTGTACGACATACTCGTTACACAAAAAAAAGTAAATCGCGTATGCAGTATCACAATCGCGTCCACAATTGAATCTCTTGTAACATCTAACTGGAAACAAGTCAATAATAAACCATCGTTCGAATCTGTTCTCTTTCACATTTGATGGAATAATTTGCAATCAGAAATCGATACTAATTGTATTATGCCCATCGCTAGTTCCTCCAACAAGTCGAGCGAATAAACGTAAACGGAGGCCCGGCCGCGTAATTGCCCAGCCGTTCTCTCCGCTATATTGTACCACGGACGTTCCAAAGCTTTTTTTCCGGACAAAACGATCCCGAAGCCTTCAGCTGTTTTATTTTCCGCGAATTCTTTGGTAATCGACGGAACGTGAGACGGGACGTCGACGCTGTCATTTTCTGGGCGACTCGAGAGGATCGGGAGTTTGGTGACCGAGGGCGGAGAGAAAGCGAGGATAATGATTCTTTGGGGAGGGGAACCAGGGTGATCTGGGGTGCAGATAAGGTGTTCGTACGGCGGGCAGTGTCACGATTTTCTGGTTGATGAACGGAGGAAATTCATTTGGCTGATCGGGAAAGAGATTGCTGAAAGATTGTGTCGGTGTTTCGAAGTGTGTACAACGCCAGGACTGCGGCTTTACGTTAGGGACGAAAGGCAAATAAATTTTTTGAAACAGAACTGCTGCCCTCCTTTGGTGTTTATGAAAAAATTGTATTCTATACTTTCGACTTATTGATTCACGTAGAATCAGCCCCTATCCGGTTGTACCGGCCAGTTACATGACACATTGCACACAGCTATCTTATTTATATTATATACTATTCCGTGGATAATATTAATATTAACTGTCATTGTACGAGCTCCTTCTTCTTCGACGGGATGAAAAAAATGCTATTCCGCTGCACCTAATAACTCTTCCAACGGGCCCCGGTGCCTACCCCTTAAAAACGAACGATCGAGGACTTTCCGAAGAGACGGCGCGGCTGAGAAAAAAAAACAAAAGCCTGCCGTGATGGCCCCGGAGTCAGGGCAGAAACGATTCAGGGGCTGGTCGTATCAATCGGAGCCGGAGGTTGCGTGCTTGAGGTCACGGAGATGGATGGGAATAGGGCGATCGCCCCTCCCACAAAAAGCGAGCAAAATCGAAGCAGGTGCAATTGCTCGGAAGTTCTCCACTTCTCTCTGCCGTTCTGTCTGTTGCCGCGAAGGTGAACGAAGAATCGTCGAAACAATTATAGAGCGAGCGATGGACGGGGTGTGCAGTATGCAATTCTGTCCGGGGCTACCGTACTTATAATTGCTTCGGAAGCAATAACGTCCCGCCGCGGAAAAATTCCGCTCCAAGACCACGGAAGACCGAGGCGATCGCGTGATACCTGGCTCCGCTGCTGCGTTTCTACGTATTCGCAACGCGCCGCGCCGCGCCGTTGGATTTTTACGACTTCCGTCTTTCGGGCCGAGGCGACCTGCGATTAATAATAGTTTAGAAATTGCGCCCGACGAAGAGCGAACGGGGTTGTATCGATTGTTCCTCCTGGGAGGAGCTCCGGAATTTCTCGAACGAAACAGTTTTTCGGCTCTTCCGCGTGGAAGTTTATTGTCAGCTGGGTAGTGCCAGGATTGAGAAGCCGTTAGGTTCGGGTGAATTATTCGGTACTCGTGAGACAATGTTGCCGATTGAGCTGTGCGAGCAATTGGGTATGGTATGTTAAATGAAATAACTATTGTTTTTTTTTTACTCAATGTAGTTAATTCCTCAGAAGGAACGTCCTTTCGCTATGAAATGCTCTGTAGAACTGACTGAAACACCCAAAGAGAACTGATTTTACAAGCTGGGCTCTTTGGACTAGGCAAGCACAGGCCCATTTGATCCTCTTGCTATCTGTGGTAGGAAGATGTTTCTAAGAATTTGAGTCAATTTGGCTCGGGCGTGATATATTTTATTTACCATCGCTACTGATTATCCAATAATGAGACACTGGACCCCGTTTTATTTTCAGTCTAAGAAACAGTTCTATCTGCGCTGTTTTGCGACTTTATGCGAACGGTAACTGACATAATTGTATTAATAAAATATGGTACTTATGAAACGGATACATTTAAATAAAAATGCAATTCAAATTTGGATATAAGCGTAATACAATTGAGTTAAAAAACGTTCTCGAATCCCTGCCCATCGAAAACATCGACAAGTGAAACGGATCTAAGTTGTTCGTGTTAAATTTCCTTACGACACACTTGAAACCTTATACACATTTACAAACCTACAAACTTACCGACTTCTGCATATTAACCTAAATGAAATTGATGAAGGTAAACGAATTGAATAAAACTTCGATCACACGTTCATACCAAAAGAGACGCCACAATTCCTGGAGAATCCACGAGATGAAATTTGATATCGAAATCTTTAGAAAAACACTATAAACCAGCAACTTCAAGCAGCCTGCGAATCCGACGTTGAAATGAAATGCAATCGCGGTTCGGTTGAGAATCGTTAGCAATCCTGGTACGTACGAAAGGACTAGGAAAAAAATCGACGAGCAGCTGAGTATCACGAATGTCCCGATCTATCGATTATATTCCCCGGGACCAACGCGGATCCGCGCGGACGTCGCGACGCGAATTTACGCGCGATAAGGTTAATTGAGTCGCCATAATTTCATGAGCCGGGACGCGGGCATGCACGCAGCGGGTTTACTCCCGGTCAGAATCGGAGTAAATTTGAATGAATGGCCTCGTAACACCGGCGATAATGAGAAAACGCGCTGGTTCCCGTTATCCAGCGTCGACGGTCGCCATTTTTCCGACATTGGCCACGCTAAAGGAGAGGAGTGCGGCCGGGCAGAACACTTAACAGATGCAATTTTTCCTTCCTACCCGCCTCTTTTTTGCCCCCGACGTCGAGCAACAGACATTTATTATTTTTAACGAGCGAATCGCATTCGTTTTGGTCATTCCGCCAGCTTCTAGTCCGCGCCGCGTTCTATTTATAAATATTAATAATATAATCAAGGGGGCGATCAAGATAACGACGTTTGCTTGGAATACTACTGACTACAAAGACGGTGGTCAATGAAGGAAACGCGAATTAAAACCGACGTTTACTTATTGTTAGTAGGTGATTGTATTACACTATGGGGGGGGGAGATGCAAATTGTATTGACCAATTGGAAAAGACGACTCTTGATAAAAATTTGTAACAAGCAAAAGAAACAGCGAGCCGCATCCCTCTCATTATGCCAATATTATAAACTACCAATACCCACGTGCAAACGTTGCATACCGCAAATGAACGTTGCTCTAAGCTCTTCGGTGCAAACAGCACAAACGCAGCCGCGAAATGCTGATCAAACCTAACGACGACGCCCAGACCGCTTCCCGTATCCAGATAGACGTTTTCACGGTTTCAAAACGCCATCACCCCACTTCCCCGCATGCAACAACCCTTCCATTCGTCGCAACGGTTCCAGAAACTGGTCAAACACAAGCGAACGAAGAAATCCTGCAAATCACCGCCCTCGCTATCGAACATCTAAACAATGGCGCACTCGGGGTCGCCGCGACGAAAAGTTCACCGCCACCCCCTCGCGGCCGATCAAACGGAGGCTTCCCGAGCTTCCCTAAATACGTGCTCAAAGAATTACAGGTCGTTCCCGGCGGAAGAAAGCCCGCGCAGAAAAGCGCCGCGGGCCTCGAACCGGCCGGCGGTGAAAAAGGAACGCGTGTCGTCGGGGCGAAGTTCGCATCGGCGCGAATCGTAAACGGCGCGACCGCATGGGTCGGTCCCGAAGGTGTACGATCGAACGGTATTTTATTTACGAGATGCAGCTCGCGGCCGTGCACGTCGTCGTTTTCCAGTCGAGCGACCGGCCGCGGGTATGAAACGCTCCAGAGGATCGGCTCTCTAAATAACGCGGCGGGTAATAAAAGGATAATGACCAAAGGGGGCGAACTGGTGCCTCGCGAGGCGGGCACACGATCCGTCGGTTCAGGGGGTGCGCGGTCTTGGGGGCCGCGATATCGGAACGCTGCCCCCGCTACCCGACAAATTTATATTGCGAAAGCCACGAGTTCGTGGCGTTCGCTGAAACTGCGCTGCTTTACGGCCGATCCTCGGAAGTCGTTACCCGGGCGGACGCGCGGGGGCATCCTGGACGTCCTTGCGTTTAACGGGCAACGAGGTTTCAAGTCGGTGGATGGTTCGGGTCGAGTGGAACAAGTGGATCAGACTCTGTCCTCGTGCGTTTGTGAACTCTCCGTTTATGCCTTTTCACGGCGGGCTTAATTGGGATGGTTTAGCAAATGAGAGCGGGGCAGATGCGCGAGATTGCGAAATGAATCGATGGTAACGTTCCCCGTGAGAGTAGAAATACATACATACACACGTGGTTGGAAGGAGGAATGAGACCTCGCGTTAGAGCGCTGTAGACAGCGGATTCTATTTTTAAGTACGCCGGGTGGTGTAATGGAATTGAACTTTGGCTGGTTTTAGTCCCGAATGGAATGATCCTGGGTCTGATACTTGCGTCGTAATTTTTTGCGCTACTATGCGCGCCGGAAGTTTATTATACTTCCACCTTGCTAACGGTCACTCGTTGGTGCAAGACGAAGGGTTAATAAGTTTGTACAAGTGTATACTGGTAAACGCAATATCCAGCACGTTCGAATAGAGTTTTGGCCTTATTCGCATTCAAACAAAAACTGTGACGTTCCTGAAACAAATATTTGAATGTCCAACGAATATCGAGATACGTACCACAATATTCCAAGGGCCAGGCTTTTGTTCACATTTTTCCAGAAATAATTCTACAGTTATTCAATTGCAGGTTCCCACATTAAAGTAAGTACAACACGAAAGGACCGCGTGATTACAATTGAATGATGTAACGATAGAATACAATGATACATTAGCGCGCCGACAAATTAATGGGTAACGTATCTTTGAACTGAAGCGATGGTACGGAAAGTTAAGCTAGTGTGTACACAGTATTATACAAACTGTGCGCGCTACGAGTGACCGTTTTCTGAATTGATGTATCGCACTTGCACTATCTGCGCGCGTTGTTTCTTCAACAACGGTGAGCATCCTTCCTTTTAATGCGAAATAATTCATAAGGACACGGATGCAGATTTTATAACCGGGGTGCACTGCAGGAGAGCATTTACTAACAGGAAATAGATTATACCCGGCTTCCCTTGACGTCGTTCCGGGTTGACTCGCAGGAAGTCGTTATGTCTTCCGTTAATGCACCGCTTTTCCACCCTTCGCACTTGCACAATTTCCCTTCCTTCATACCTCTTCGTAGACACCACCTCTACTTACACCGCTCGCACTGAGCGAAAAATAAAGATGTCAGAAATAAAGGTTACCAGCTGCGACTATGTTTAAAAGAGAGCGACGGCAGAAACTAATTTATGCAAAATCTGTAAACGTCAAAAGAAATATTTATCTCGCATTTTATACTCCAAATTATTTTCCTCCGTGCTTCGTATTTATTATTACATTCCGCATCGCGCGCGTCAATGCTGACTCAAAGTTAGCCCCAACATTTATCCGAATACAAAGTTAATAAAACAGGTGTGCCGATTACTTGCAATTACAGTACAAAACCTGTACATAATTGTTGCATTAAAATGCCCATCGGAAACGGAACGAAACAATCCATTACCCTCTGTTTATCATCGAGCAGCCTTCTGTGGTTGCGTTCCCAGCGCCTCGTGCCATAATTCAATCTTCAACAAAGGTGGCCGAAATAAAAAAAAGGAATCGATCGGTTCAAATTGCCACGATTGACCGACTCAATCGTACCGCCCGTGCCTCGACAAAAACGAGTACTCCATTCGGTCGCAATATTCTCCCACTATATACCTTTTTTTTCCCCCCTGAGTCGTCTTAACCGCTGGACAAACAAGGAGGGAATCTTCGCGAGAATGGAACGCAGCCGCAACCGTCCACGTCAGTAAATATCCAGCAAATACGAAAGCAAGACGCAGGACGTTCCCCCGCTGCGCATAAACATATACGAAAGAGGGAACGCACAGGGTCGGTCCATCGAGAGGCACGTGCGTCGTCACTTCCGGTTCTACCCTCGCGAAAGCGTCGAAATGTCCGGAATACTCGATAGAAATTCGCCCACTCTTGAAAGGATTCTCTGCCGCTTTGGATTGTTGCGGAATTGGAAATGCAGTGGCGAATAATTCATTTCGTTTCGAAAAGCCTGAGTGAATGTTTGCGATAAATAAACCGGTGTTTCGATTGTAATATATGTTCGTCGCATTTCGAATTGGATTTCGATGGGATTGGCCCTGATATGAACTGGCTTGTATTCGTGTGGCTCTCTTAATTAGTTTAATTTATGACGATTGTAAGCGGATTAAAGATGTATTTATTTGCGCAGGCCCGTATATCCCCACCAAACGCATTCAGCTATTTGTATTCTACATTTTAAGTATTATACAAATTTAGAACACCCGTATTGGGTAAAGTCCTTTTTATTCGCTTCGTTACACTTTTTTATCTTCACCGTTGCACCGCGTCCACAATTTCAAACATGATTTCGAATATTGCGTGAGAATATTATCACCAAAGCACGATACCATTCGAAATAATATCCAACTGTTAAATAAATCGCTCGAAACCCGACTCCCACATCCCGAGTCCGGTTCAATTCGAAAAGTAGGCAGCGTTTCTCTGAGAAAATCTCAAGCGTCGCAATTAGCGGAATTCGCGGAACACTCGTGAGCAGCGGGCAAGGGGTTACTGGGACGTGAACACTTCTGAAGCGGACCAAACGACTTCCAATGCGTCCACTAGAAAGACGGTCCGTTTAAAGTTCAAAGACGGAAGTGGAGGCTTTCCAGCGGTCTGGAGCGGACCGTTTTGAACCACTGAACGGCCAGAACAGGTTCCAAGCATTCGTTGATACTCGCGACTCTTGTAACCGGCCCAGACCCCGTAATGAAGCGATCAAACCGTCAGACAAGACGGTCTATGAGATTTTTTCGCGGCAGATTGTTCGCGGCGATCCAGAAAGCGTTTTCGCGTAAAGCCAACAGGTCTGAACGATTTACAGTAAGCGAGGAAGATGATCGGAGTTTTTCTGAAAGGCAATTACTGGTCGCCGTTATTGCGCCCACGGTGCGTTATATGTATTATTAACGACGTCGTCGAACGAAACGGAACGATTTTGATTGGCCGGCTGCGTTACCGTCCAGGAACCACCAACGCGAACGCGTTTTATGTTATTGCGTTTGCCGGCATGAGTTCGAGCATACTGCGCTGCGTTGAATATTATCAGCGGGGCGATTAGAAGGAAGCATACTTGTATCAGTTTTCGTAAGGCGGAAGATTCGTTTGCGGTACGCGGCGTCCGATTAACGAAAAACTTTTCAATAATCATTGACGATAATTGTTTCAACGTTTCTCCTGGTCGCGGATTAAAATTTATTGGCACGCCGAAGTACGAGCAGTATTGTACATCATTCGACGGAGTATCAGCAAGCCGACTAGTCAAATTTGGAACCACCAACCGAGTCACCGATGAAACAAGAATGTTATCGTTCCAAATAGAAACGAGACCCGGAAAATGTTCAAGTAACAAGTGCGAGCCTTGTTTCGAACATACCGGTCGCGCCTTAAACCAATTCGAAGTGAAATCAACCGGCCACCCAGGGACGCTTCGAAAATTGCCACCCGAATCGTCCGTCGATTGGTCGAGAACTATTTCGCATACCTTCGACGTTATTAAAAACGGTTCCCGTGGGTCGTGTTCGCGTGTTCTCGTAAAGCGATACATTGTCGAGCGGCGATCGTGGCAGCGGTCGTCGGTGTTCACACGAGCGTGCTTCGTACGCAGGGCAATTAAAAAATTAGCCACGCTCGGGAACGAATAGGAAGAGCGGTTGCCGCGATTTGTCGAGCTGTGTGCGAGCGCGTGCGTGCGCCCGCTATAGCTCGTTCGCCGAGTGCCGGTAATTATTTCGACGGAATCGGCTCTGACGGGCTTAATGGCAGCTAGTCGGTCTCAGAGCACCGGCAATTAATCACTATTCATTAAGAGGCAGAGCCGGAAGCCCGAGACTAGGAAAACGAAATTACAAGCCGGCCGTCTTCCCTCGCGATCTTTTCCGTTTCCATTGGAACGGTAATGCGCACGTCCTCGCGGGTTTCTCTTTGATCTTCTTCCATTTTCAGGCTTGTCAGGAGTTTTATTGTTGGGAATCCGCCGTTCGGATGAAATTTATCGGGGAATATTGTTTCGGGTCCACTGCGAATTTTTATGCAAATTGTTTCGGGGAATTGGTGATGAAATGGGATTCGGCAATTTCATGATAATTTTGTTTATCCCCGCAGAAAGTATTTTATTTTTATTTTGTATGATATATCATTTCAGTAGCATATCAAGGTGCTTTTATACGGTACAATCTTTCTGGACGATTCTTACAACGAACATTTCTTAGTACTCGATAGAATTGTTATTACGAGTTGTCAGAAAATTGTTCAGTGTACTGCAATCATTGTTTGCGAACGAACGAAAACCAGAAACTTTCTTTTCAGACAAGCACATCAGCGGGAACAGAAATATTTAGAACAGCGCAACAATGTCCCATCGCCTCGAATGTTCCAAAATTTCACCGATATCCGATATACCCGCAGGCATTCTTCAATGTGCACTAATAATAATTCGATCAATTCGAGCACAGCTTGTCGTCGATAAACTCTGAACATCGGTAATCGAAAGGCATCGTAAAAATCCGTATACCGATAACCGCATATACAAATACCGGTTAATCTAATGCCTCCACTCTACGCCACTGATTATCGATCCTAGCCTCAATTTAATATTCATAACCATAAACCACTATGCATCGCGCAGTTACTTCATTTAAGTGGTTCCCTGTCTCTCTAACAGATCTTCGGAGATTCGCTGATTAGCAGTCGAGAAAAGATTCACCCGGAGCAACTGATTCCGAGAATTTAATGTCATATAGGAAGTACCAACTTATATACTTCTATATACCATTCTATCTACTTATATGCCATTTCTCGATAGCGTTACAAGAATCGAATTAAAACCACATATCACTGACCAATAAATTAAAAAAATAATAGTACCTCCCAATATAATCCTCGCTTACGTCTCACAATCTGTACTTTTCGCAACAATTTTCTCATGTACCCGTCTCATAAATCTTCTCCATTTACTTGATTCAAAGCAATGGTTGCATTACAAAATTCGCCGGGTCTCGTAAGCTCGTTTACCAAAAGTGTAACGCCGGCGCTCAAAACTTGCCCCAAACGATTCGCCGCTTATCCGAATCAAAAGGTCGTCGCTCGTGAAGTAAATAAGTAAAATCCAATAGGATCAATCGGTCGGATCGGGCGAGGACCGCCTTCCTGGCTCGTGCAGGAAAGATTCGTGTGGCGGCAAGTGTCGAGGTTTCCCCAAAGGCTTCGTGGTACACGCTGCCAAGGGGATTCGGGACCCTTCTTCCGACCGCTTTAAACAATTTTAAGGCTCATTTCCCCCTTTAAAGCGAATATCCTGCGCGAGGAGCCCCGGCACAGTGACGGGAACGAGCCCGTAACCGAACTCGATAAGGCAGAGAAGGACGGACAGAAGATAGAGGGCAGCCGCGAGGCATCTTACTTCAGGCTCCATAGCCATCCGGCAACCCCTTGGTGAAAACTGGAAGGTAACCCTCGTATTTACCAATTACCTAAGTAATCTGCGGCGGCCGGCCTCCGTCTCTGTCCTCACGATTCGCCGCGGCTCTCCTTCTGCGGTATCCGGCGTCCCTTACCAGCTTGAACTAGCCCACGGGCGTACGCTGCTCCGTATTTCGGGGCTCACCTCTGACAAACGCGAGACATTACAGCCCGGCGTCGCTTTAAACGACGAACGGCCGTCTTGCGCCGGCGGTCATGTGCTCCTTGGGATGGCGGGAGCGAAATTGGGGATGGCTTGGCGCGTCGCTTGGCTCCGAGCGGCGATTGTATTGGAAAATTGGGGTGCTTCCTTTTTTCTTTTTGTCTTTTTTTCTTTTTTTCTTTTTGTTGGGTGTTCGTTGACCAAAAGTGTATTCATCGGGGTGAATGTAACAGTCGAGACAAATTGAGGTACTTAGGTTGGAGCAAAAGAGTTTGGGACAGCCTTTGCTTTATGGATGAAAGGAATCTCGTATTGCGTGTACAGGCGCGTTGTTGGAGATATTGCGCTCATGTATTGAAATGGCACTGCGGTAATGTTTGAACACTTTCAAAGAGCAACGTTACGAATAAAATATTTGATCTATTTCAGAAAGTCATGATTTCTATCCAAACCCTCAGACGGTCCGACCGGGAGTAGCTGCTGACGGTGAGAAAATATTCCTCGAATTTTACACCTGCCCCACTAAATGGTTGAACTTGACTTTGACTGCGATTCGCTTAACAGCGAAAATAGCGAAGGAAATCTAGCGTGGCAATTGCTTCGAGGTTCGAGGCTGCCACAGAAATGGATCGAGCCGCCCTGGAACCCTATTCTCCCCGAGGGAACGGAAAGGCTTCGAAAATATTAAAGAAAGCGAAGAATCGAGGCACAGGTTGCGTTCTACCCGCGAAGGAGACATATAATAGCCGCGGCGCAATCTGCATACATTATCCGCGCATACGTTTGTACGTGCATGTAACACGTCTCGTTCTATGCAACGCGTCTCGAGCGAGCAGTCGATTCGTGCTGGCTCTTTGTCTGTTGATCGCGCGGAGACGCTCTGTCCTCGGCGTTTCTCACGGAAGCTGACTCGGGACGCATGACGGTCCCAAGGTCTCATTGAATAAGCCCGGAGAAATCGGCTCCTATCGTACGTATCGCGCATGCGCGCGACCGCCCTAGGAATTGCACCCGAGCCGTCCGGTTTCCGGTGTCGTTTACCCTTGCACCGCCGACAGTTAATGGCGGAAGAATTTCTGATTAGACCGCGATCCTGCGATCTAGACTTGGCGAGTCGAGGGAATGATTGAAATCGGGACCGTTGCACCGGTTCCCTGTGTGTCCCCGATTTATCCTACGTCCCTCGTGATTCAATCGTGAGCATGGCTACGGTGGTGATATGAACGTGATATAAGGTGTTTTTTCGTGACAATTCGCGTCACTGGAGATGAAAGGGTATGGACCGCGATTGTGGAGAGAATACGTTTTTTACCTCTAGCGGGAACGTGAACTTTTCAAGTGAACAAGTCAACTCCGATAATCGGTAGTTTATAGTAATCTATTAATTTTAGAAATAATAATATGCTGTTTTCGGAACTCTATCTCTTGCTTATAGACAGTATACATTTGCAGTCTCCCCCGCCATTTATTTGAATGAGCAGATGCATAAATTCGTAAATATTTTAGATTCCAAATACGTATAATTCTCGCTAGATACTAGCAACGCTACATTAGCTACATCATTGTATCGCAGCTGTATTCCGCGAAATCGTTCAACCAGATATTGCCTGCATTTATTAGAAAAGTGCATCGCATGCGAAAGAAAACGAACGACATGCAAACAAATGCCACGGCCATTCCAAAGCCTAATCCCGTTTAACCTGCACGTATACTCGCGTAATCCGCAAAACGATTCCCACAATTACCTCCGCTTGCACTCATCATTAACCACCTACCGAATTTTCGTCGACTGCCCACCAGCAGCCGACCGTTTTATCCCACGGTGTACGAATCGCGAATCGCACGCGAATTACACGAAAATTGCTCGAAGGTACGGTTCCAGTTGCTCATCTACCGGCGGATCGGGGCAGTAATTGAAATCTCAGGAATGATTTTCTTGGCGGTCCGTGTTCGGTTCCCAGGGTAATTCCTAATAATTAGCGACCGATGGCACCGCGTCGGTACGGTAGCGGGGCACGTCTTCACGGAAAACGTCGTGTCAGATGTTTGCTATCCAGCAACAATGGCGGACGGGGTTCATTAATTAATAGGCTGAAAGCAGTCCGCGGGCTTACGGACATTTCGCGTCTGACATTTCGAGTGACAAGCCGGTGTTCCTTGGTAGCGTGACCGGTCGTGTCCCGTGCATTTATTATTCACTGGTCCGATAGGTTACCTGTCGTGGCGGATGGTATTTGGAACTCGCCTTCTATGCCCGTCACGTGTCCTATTTAAGGTATGCGGGCTGGATACGGCGATTATTAGTTCGAAATGGTAAACGGTTAAATTGATAGAATTTATGGCGAGCGAAAAAATGTTGAAAGTCTAATACAGGGGTGGTGAAGTAAATATTCGAATGAATGCAGGAAAGAGTGCAAAAGATATTTGTATTTTATTTTATATTATTTCACGTTTTACGCGCAATTGGACGGTATTGAAAATTCGCGTTTGTGGTACGCGAAATAATTTGAATTGCAAACTACTTAATTTGCGTAGCACTTAGTTAAACGAATATTGTACAATTCATCACCTGCGAATCGTACATATTCTCCGAACGAACATTTATCAAATGAGTAACACTTACGGTGTTACGGGTAAATAAAGTCGAAGACTCTTGGTGAAATCAGACGGTGGCGCTAATTCTAATGGAAAAATGTAAAAGGTATTGCTACTTTTCAATCAGATTAACCGAATAAACCAAGGAATTCTCCGGGCTTCTTATTTTCCTTATTTTCCTCAATTTTCATGAACTCTCTTACGCGATCTCGGGTATATTCTGTCTCATTCCTTTAATTGTCATACGATTGCAGAAAGCTGCGACGCGTGTCCCCAAGTTTCTCAACGAGACTTCCGTCCCTCTCGTTCGATTTCCCACGAAACGTATCTGTCGCATGAAAAGAGGAACGCGACAGTAAAAATACAGATCAAGATACAACAATAACAACCGCGACAAGATATAACTGTACATAAATATATTCAAACGACCGCACGACATTCGCGTAAAGTCCCCCTTGGCGCGTAAGTACTTATAATAATAATACTTTCCGCCGGATGTTCCGCCGAACGGGCGCCACGCTACCCGACAAACCGCGTCCCATAATCCACCGTCGTTTCCCAGCCACCGTCCCAAGCATAATCGTACATTCCAACGTTCTGCATATTTAATGTCTCCGTGGCCCGTTCGATCCACCGAATTTTCCCCGGTGGATGGCGGTGCACGGTCATAAGAGGCATCCGTGATTGAAGGTTAGTGGCGATACGACCACCGTCTCCCACCGTCCATTAACTTTTCATCTTTATATAATTCCACGCTCGTAGAGCTCGTGCTCCTTGCCGCTTTTCCCGGGCAGCGCGCGCCCGGAACCGACCGTAATTGCCGGCTATAAAGATCCGCCCGAGATACGGCCTCTCGTTACGAGATTTGCCACCGTTGGGACCGATCCACCGCCTCTGCGTTTTTTCACCTTCACCTTCTGTCCACGGGTATTTGCCTACCGCGGGCCAGCGAGGACTTTTACGAGCGGCGTTCGCGGTTCCGCTAAATCACTCGCGGGGCTACCGATTAGCGGCTGGCTTTATCTTCGCGTGCCGCGCGGACGGTGACTCCGTGAAGGTTGTACAGGCGGGGGAGGAAGGGGTTAGGTTGTGGTTGACGAGTGAAATATGGCGAGGTCGTAGGGGTTGGCGTTGAGCGACGCATGGAGCCGTGACATTTATACTTGTGGTCGCTGGCGACTATACTTTTCCCCGTTTCTTTTTGATCTTTCGAGGGACGATTTGGTGGGCCTGTCGATTAATATTATGCGCGATCTGGGATTAGGCTGGATGTAGTTTTGTGTGGAATTGTCGACCGCGATGGTATTATTTAGTTTTATCGCGGTGCTTAGTGTTCGCTTGATTTGCTAACGGGAAGAGATTTTAAGTCGAATGATTTGTCCGCTTCTCGATTTCGAATCAATTGCTTGCGGTGACTTAAATTTTAACGAACGAATTCCTGGAATGCTTTCTTTCTATTATGCACGGAGGGTACCTTGACATCTTTAAGGGTAACCGTATCGTTCTCCCGCGTTCCAAGGGAGAGAGGGAGAGAAGATGCGTTCAATACCCAATGTTACAATCTTTCTTGATAGTAGACCATTGTACCCTTGTAACTGCACATATGTACATATTTCGAATGAATGTTAGCTTGAATTGATTAAATGAATGCCTGCTAAAACAGTAAATTTTGGCCAACTAAAAAAAAGAGGAACTGCATAGTTTGCTTAAAAATATTTACCCTCAAATTAAATACTCCTTTTTTATACTCCGTTCCTCGATGAAACCAATCATCGAACCAAAAATAAATTACTCGCATCAAATATTACCGAACAAACTATTCAAAAACGAAACCTTCCGGTCTTCGCACTTACCCAAATACTCTTTCCCACCATCGATCCCACTAAGATACCATTTCATCTCCAAACTTTTTACCCGGCCCTCGGAATAAAATCAGCCGCTCGTTATTTCTCCTTCGAAATAGCCATTTAACGAACGCCATGAAACCTTACATACGCGCAACATCGTATCCCGGCGTTCTCGCCCAACATCGAACGTTCCTCTTCCACCGGAGCAACATAATCAAGCCCGAGAACAACTCTTCCGACCACACCTAATTACAAGCGGAACAACGACGAGGGTCGTCCACCTTGCTGCGTCGATCACCGTATGCGGACCCTCGAGCGTCGTCGCGAACGGGGCCGCTTCGAATTTACGACAACAAAAGGAAGTCGACGACGGGGACGCCGACGTATCGACGGGGTGAAAGATACGAGACGCCGTTCGGTGTTCGAAGGGTAGCGGCGGTGTTTCGGGGCCAAGAACCACTTGGAAAGAAATCTATTGCATCCGTGGGTCGTGCTCCTCGTAAGGGGTGAGTGTGGGCTCAAATGACACGGAATAAAAGTAATGCCCCGCGATACACACCGTCCCCGGTCGAGAACGCCCCACGTCTGACCTCTTCAACCCCTGGCGTTGCTCGACGCCCGAGGGTTCCCGCTGGGAAGCGAGCAATCGATATCCGGGATAAGAAATGTCTGCTCGCGGGACCCGACCCTCCCCGCCATCGGCTTGGGATTATTTCAGGACACTGTGCCAACTGTTTCGCGATCTGAACATTGTTTGCCGACGGCGAAGAATTTGGATTGGGGGCGGAGATGTTGGATTCACGGAGGTTCTGCCGATGGTCTTGAATCGGTGCTGGCGAATCGCTTCGGAGAAGTTGGCGACAATTAATAGCAGACGACTTTTGTACAAGTGCAATTTAAGGGACGGTAACTAAATGAGTAATGGCGATTGGTGTCGATTGAAGCACTGGTCTATGAACGAATCGCGAGAGAAATTTGAACGATTCAGTTTGGAGAGGGAGGAGTGAATTTGACGAGTTTTCTTAAATTAAAATACGAATTAAGCGTCACTTCGTTTCCACAAATTCGATCCGCGAGGAACATGTCGATCATCGCCGTATCTGGACGATCTTCGATGCGTTCTTGGAAGCGAAAATAAGAACAGAGATCCGTAAATGCCGCAGGAAACACGATCTTGAATAATCGTGATTGCAGTGCGCCGATTTCTCGAAATTGACACGGACGCCATGATGTCCGTGCATATTCTTTTTTCGGCAGTTGCAAGCTATTTGCTTACACCGCCATCTCGTTAGCCGTGGAAAATTACCTGATCCATTGATAGCCCCTGGTGATTTAGTTCTTTTCTTTGATTTCTGGTTGAATCCATTGGGAATTACCAATGAGAAACGTGAAGGCGATTCATCAGTGATTTAAATAATTCTTCTAATTTTATGCCGAACATAATTTGCCAATGGAATGACGAAAGATACATATATGGAGACTTCAAGCAGGTGAAAAGGTTTCCCACTTTTTTTTTTAAATGGGCTGCTCACATTGGAAAAGAAATTCTAACAATACTGAATGTTAACAGTACTAAATATTTGCGAACTCTAATATGTATGTTAAGTCTGTCAAAAAGTATGTATAACTGAACTAAATTATGTTCTGCATCAGGAATTAAATTGTCACTTTTAAGTTATATCCCGTGAATATTGCCTATCGATATCCCATAAACGAACGTATACCTGTTTTATGCGTGGTTTTACGATCGTCTGAAGTGGAGGTTATGAAAAGTGAAGAATTAATATAAACTACCATGTGAAATGCGGCATACTGACCTAGAAAAGGGATATGTGGCGTGACGTCATATTGCTTTCCTACGTAGGGGTAATTCAGAACTGTGGGGTATACTCTACTGTGGGATCGATATTTCGGTCCATGGGGTCTGTCGACATTAAAGAGGAGAAGACGTCTACCAGTGAAAACTTACCCATATCGTACCTATTCACAACGCACGTATCAATCATTTGGCAAAATTTTGTCCTATATACATAGAAGGCAACTTCTATGTATATGTGTATATGTATATGTGAATCCATTCGTTACTATAAATGAGAAAGTTTCCAGAATCAGGGTGCTTTTATTTTGGGACTAGAAATTTTATGAATGATTAATGCTTTACTATACGACTCTCTTTTTTTAATGCGTCAGTAAAATATAATTCTGGTCTGTCTTACGTATTGCAATTTTTATTGCTTTAAGTTTTATGACCATTGGATTATTCAACCGCATCATTATTCATATATCATGTATCAAACTAGTTGCAAACAGAAGATTATATTATTTATAAAAATAATTAGAATTAAGAACAATTGCAACTAATAAGACTATTATTATGTTTCTTTATTTACCAACTATTTATCCAATCCGTAAATTACTAGAACGACTTTCCTGGTCAAATTAAACACGGTTAAATTTATTTTTTTAACATTTATTCGACATTTGAAATCTAGCAACTGCCTAATACCCTGCGTTTCACGTAAATTGATTGCAAATAAAGAAACAAATCATCAGTACATTAGATCCGTCCCCTTCATTGATCCTCCGCATTCAAATAAACCATCCACCAACGTAACCTGCAGTAAATGGCTACCCTATAATCGACCGTGCATTACTTTTCCATTCGCTTCAAAGCAATTCCCCGATCACCAAGATCAAAAAGATCTTCGTGTCTTTGGCAATTTCAATTTCGCGAAAGGACGCGGATGTTTTTGTTAAATTAGCCCCGATTCGAGGGGTGGATCAAAGTTGCTCGTCCGTGGGGCAAGCCGACCACTCAGTCATCCCAGGGAGAAGACGTCGAGACGCCGGCGTCGATTAAAACTTTCGACGCTTCGGCTCATTGGCCGCCTATGGCCAACAGTGACAGAGCTTGCAGCTTTTTTGCTTGCCAGACTTTTTCCAACAGCTAAGCCGATGGTGAAATAGCCTAGCAGTGTTAGTTTCCTTTTGTTTCATCCGTTGGTCACTTTTTTTACCGACCAGGGGAAATATTTCTCCGACCGATCCTTCCGATGAACTTTCTTTCGTTGCCCGCTTCGAGCTTTCAATTTTGTTAATGCAACGAACAAACGATTTGGTCGTGGATATTTGGTTCTTACGATAAAACTTTATGATGAAAACCTACACCTAGTAGGTGTACCAGTTAGCTAATTGGCCACCACTAAAACAAGCTACGCCAATTACTGCACTGCAATGCGAAATTAGTAATACGTACGGGGTGTTTCGAAAACGCTTCTAATGAATAATAAAATCGAGACTTTTGTGATACAGAGAGGGCGAGGAATAATTCAATTATTTCGTTCCAGCATATTACAAATAAATGAAGCGATTTATGTAAGCGACAGATATATATCGATCTCCCGATCCCTGTTGATCACAGCACTCCACTACTCTGCCGCAGTAATCTTCGATACTTTTTAACTAAGTACCGAATATAATTAATATGTACGACGAATGCACATTTTCATCGACCTAATTCCCCTTTAATAACCTGCACCTTCCTCCGTCCCCCATAATTTGCCAAACCCCGGTGTCGTAAACATAAGCTCGCCGGCAACGACAGACCGCGCTCGGCCGAGCAACCGGTGTCTTATAATCGCGCACGGCAGGAGGAACCGGCGGACATTGAATTAAAATATTCCCCCATAATTCATTATTATATCGCGGCCTGTACACCGTGTCCACCGAGATTAAACAACAAACCCTACCATCACCCGACCATCCACGGACGATAACCTTTCATCGAACCCCCGACGAATATCAGCCACGCGACAAAAGGGCCAATCGTACGCCGATGCCGGCGTAATGGAACGATCGAAAATCATTAGAAGCCGACTTCCGTTCGCAAATGAACGTGAATTAGCGCCGCGGTACGAACGTTTCGGGGCCGTAAAAGTCGTCAGCGGCAGAAGCGGACCGAGGACGGGCGGGACGGCGTATTACATTGTAATTAACATCAATATTCGACGGACGAATGGTGTTTCAGCGGCGTCAAGAGGCCGGCCGTAGGATGCAATTACTTGGCACTTTCTTAGCGGCGGATCCATGAATTATTCGGCGCGCGGCGCTCGTTAACGAGCGGGAAACGGAACGAAGCATCGCGGGACGATCATCGCGTCGGTTGTCAAAGCGGGAACGCAGGTGTTGGCGAATCGCGCAACGGAAGGTAGCGATGGGAGCGAGTCTATTCTCTTTCCTGATCTTTGCTTGGGAGTTGGACGAGCGGGTGGTACGGTGGGTTCCGTTGAATCGGAACGGATGCCGAAGAACGGAGACAAAAGCTGCAGTTCCGTGTAAATTCGCTTTTCTGGGACGGCCGATTAATTGAAACAAATTAGTCCGGGCTCGATTAACTGGAATCCATTGTCTTTAATGGGGAGATTGGAGAGATATTGAATAGTTGGATAACTTGATAACGATAGCGGGGGTTCAGTTCGTCCTTTTAGTTTAGACGCAAGTTTATAATCATCGCGTAACTGCTCGTTTAGATGCCGGGAAATGCATTTATTTTGAAACCATTCATTCCTAATAAGGGTACCGTGTGAAAACTATAACGAAGTGTAATATGCAGAAATTAGTCAACTATAACACGACGAGGTACGCATTGTTTGGAACAGTTCCACACTCTCTGCACGCTGTGCATATAAAGGTACGAATCTGATCGCATTTGGTACAGCGATACTTTATTATCAGAGCACCTCCTAGGCTATTAATTTCCCGCTAGAGAACTTGTTGAACTGTCCGTGTCCGATCTTCATGAAACTTGGTTGGTATATTAAGCAGGTTAAAATAAGGGACACGTATATTTTTACTGCTGCCAAAGAGCAAGTTTAGGGGGTGAAAACATCCCTTGAAAAACAATTCAGAATGTTCTTTTTCGTGAAACATCTCAAGAACGCTGGGAGATATTGAAACTTGCTTCACTTTATCACCTTTGCAAAAATATGTGAACAAAATTTTTGATTGAGGTTCCTTGCAAGTATCGCGAACATCATTTAACTTGCAAAAATTTTCACATTTATACAACAATTATACAACCTTGAATCGAATAAAAATTGGATCTGAATATGGTGATCGTATAAAGACGATTTACGCATTGACGATATTTGTCGTTCGAAAACATTGAATATCCGTGCTCCATTTAAGGAATCGATATTAATTGAGGCCCATTGTGCCCATCGCTGAATACTAAATACAAAGTGTCGGTGCGATCGCGTCCGGTGTTTAATCTGCCTAACGATCTGCAGCGCTGCGGTATTAATAATCACGGTCGTTGCAAGTCCTACGAAACAGTCCGGCGGGATCTTATTTAAAAAATAATTGCGTAGCCAGTTGCGATGATTTCCTGTGCTTGATTACGGCTAATTGTTCGGGATTTACAAGTATAATGGCGCGTTTAACGCGTCGACTATGTAACGGCCGTGGCTACGGAAGGAAAGAAAGAGAGGGACCGTCCTGCTGTCGTCGTCGAGCCGCCAACTCCTCTGCAATTCCTGTGTGCACGCTCGTCGGGGCGAAAAACTTGCGGATCGTGACGCGAATCGACCTGCTTCCGGGTTACCACGGGGACCCCGTACCGGAACCCTGACGCATCTCCCGTTTTTCTTTGCTTGGCAGAGAGTGGCGTTAGCAGTGTCAGCTTCCCCCGACGGTTTTGGTAAAGGTTACTTCGTGGGAGAACATTGCGACAAATTCGTGGCTATTATTGCTTTTTGATTGATATGTGTGTATGTGTGTGTTACGTCTCGAGATGAACTCGATCAACGATTTACATACGCGACCTCGGTTTTACGCAAGACAATTATGTACCTGCGGGTGGAGGCTTTCTGCTATTATTTGTTGTGTCAGAAAATAATAGGAGAGTAATGTTTCTTTTATCGAATTGAGCACAGATATTCTGAAATAGAAGATGATTGTTATAATATGTAAACGCGTTCCACAATCTATATTCGAATATACTTATATTTTATAAGAAATCTTAGGGAACAATCTGGATATTAATTTAACACTTTCTACAGACACTGTTTGTTTAATGAAGCTGGCCTTGTCGACAAAATGAACGGCTCGATGAACGAAACGATAATATCCACGAAGAGAAAATTTATTCTCCGCGAGGAAACAAATTGCACCTGATCCATCTGCAAATTACGATTCGAATGAGAAAACAAGATTTGGAAGGAAAAAAGAACTGGTACAAAAATGACGGGAATATGTTGTATTTTATAAACTGTAGAATCTCGTGAGCACTCTCGCCATACAGCCCCAAGCGACTGTGAATCAACCATCCGAGTATGTAGGACGATGAACGAAGCTATAAAGCGTTGAAAATTTAAGAAGGACTCTTAATTGGAAATCGGGGAAGAAGAGAAACGACGTTGATATTCCGCGATGGCGAATCGGTTCTTAACCGAGGATTATTTTCAGACAGAACGTAGAGTCTTAGACGTATAGTTACAGGAACCCATATAGTACAATCGGTAAATTTATCAAACACTACAAACTACGGGTGCAACGTATTTCGGCAGAGGCCCTTTTATATTTTATAAAAGAGCTTCATTCGTATTCGAAGGTGTGAAATTTGTCAACTGAAAGCTGTCTTTAGTTTTAAATGCAAGATACGTAATTACGAGTGAAACGTAAAAGACGAAGCAACTGTTCAACGCACCAATATACACAACTAAAGATAAATAGGGCTTGTGGCTTCAGTAGATGTCGAGACTTAAAGATTTAGTTTCTAACAGTGCTATAACGTTTTCTTCGACTGCACGTTAATTGCAGAGTTACGAAACAAGAGCGCACGCTGGGAGGTCTTGCGCGAAATCACGATTGACAAGCGCGTGTACTCCTCGAGGTAGATGCGAATCATTGCGATGTTTCTAGGTGAGATTTGAAACGTGAGCAGAGTTGTCGGAAGTGCTGATGATCGGTTGAGTAAATTTCAGAGGAACGGCGAACGCAGTTGCGAAGGCACGATGAAAGACAAAACGTACGTCAACGAAGATTGAAATGAAGAAAAATATCGCCTCGCGTTTCGTCACTGTTAATTGTTCACCCTTTTTGTTGAATTCAAAGATTTAAATGATTTAATGTCACGCAACTTTATTCGATCTCATATCTCATTCACCCTTTTGTCAGCAAATATAAAGTTCCCCTTGACAGGAGTAAAAAGAACTCATTTATTTTATCGTCAGCTCTCCGTATATTGTCAGAAACGAAAAGCATAACAAATGGAGATGTCACAAGTGTCTGGACCCCGTCAATTTTATTTCCCACGCGATCCTGCAAATCCTCAAATTTGCAATATAAAAATCGGCAATAATTGTTCCAAGAGCCAGTGTCCATTCTCGGTCGCCGGCATATTTCGCAGACTTGCCGCTGCAAATTTGGGTTAAACTAGAACCGCCTGAAAACCGCATTCAAGAAGACCAACCAAACGGACCAATGTCCGCAACATTTATCCGAACCGATCTACCCCCGCGTCTTGCCAGCCTATCGAGCAGCATAAAAACAAACCGTTCGCTCGTTGTCCCGGTATAATTTTCAGTTCACGAACCGCCTGCGCATATATCACCCCGGACCCCGTTCGAACCGCCTCGCCAACGCGCTCGCCCTGTCCATTAATTAACGAATTCCCAAAGTCACTGGGAAGCATTCAGTCGACGCATCCGCGCCCCGGTTTAAAATCCGCCGGAGGGTAGTGCCACGTGTATACGGATCGTGGATCGGTCATAGAGCCGGTCACAACGGAGCCAGACAGAAACATGGAACGTCTTTACAGAGAGGCGGGCCACGCGATACGCGTTTGGACATTTTCGCTATCGGTTTCAGCTATCAGCGAAATGACCATTCGCCGGCGAACGGGAAAGAGCAAAACAGAGGATCGGCCACCGCCAATCTGTCGCTGGCTGCATTAGCCCAGAGGGGGTGGCGGCGGTGCGGAGGGAAGGGGGCAGGAGGGTGGTGGGCAGGGGCGGGATTGGCTTTTCAAAAGGTCCCGTTTGATGAGGCGCCCTCTCCGACGCTGCCGTCCGGATACTTTTAAAGTAAATTAGCTTTTTAGTTTTCTGCGCCTAAAACCCCGGCGAATATAACATGTATAAAAGGAAGGGCTGCTCTCGAGGGGTTGAAACCGCCTCAATGGGCTGAATGGACTCTGTGCCGCTCGCGATCCTCGTCGCGTGTGTGCGCGCCGCCGCGCCGTTCCGCGTCTATCTAAGTCAGCGGCCGCGGTCTACTCGCGTCTGAATGCTTAAAAACAAAATGCATCAGATCCTCCGCTGCTCCCTACCCGCTCCGCGAACCGCCGCGAAACGTCGATCCGCTTGAAAGACTACCCCCGGCAGCAAAAGATCGAACCGCGCCTTTCGTTGCTACCGGGACCGACCGGTGTTGACTGCGTCTGCAGAATCGCAAAAAGTCGGGGATCCTTGGTTCGCTGGATGTGTGCGTGTAAAAAGGATGGAGCTCGTAACGCAGACCGCCGACGGAAAAAGTTTTTCCGCGTTTATCCGTGAGAAGAAAAAAAAAAAGCCGCGGACGGTTCCCTTTGCAGGGGTGGAAAAACCTGGAAGGAAGTGGAACGAACGTTGGAAAAAAGTGCTTCTGTAGTGATACACGGGGGATGAGGGGGTAGCTTGTCGGGGGAGGGAAGGGGGGTTTAGGAGGCAGGTCGGCCTTTTTCGAGGTCAGAACGGGAGGGCGGGATATTTAAGCGTGGATGAAATGCTCGACGTGCACGGGCGGTAAATTGGTGAGACTTCGGGGTGCTTCGTCGTGTTGGATGTGCTTCGACAAGTCGGACGCTGTGTAGACACTGTGCGTTTCTTGTGTAGACAGATTACGCACACATGCATGGCATGCATGCACAGCACTAGGAGTTTCAGGAGGTGAATTTCAAGTTTTCGACAACTGTTCCTCTTTGTCAATTGCACCGGCCCATCCGGAATTCAATGACAATTCACCCCGGGATTGCTTCTCAAAATCATAACTGTGAGAACGTTACTTAATAAATTCCATTGGAAAAACAGGCACAAAAGGAATGCAAAAACTACGAAAAAAATGTCGATCATTCCCATCGCCGGCTCAATCCGCGCATGAAAATCGATAGCAACGTTTTTCCCTGTCCGGTGCAGGTCGAAAGAACCGCGTCCGCAGATCGATCATCGGTCAGCGCCGCTTAGATCGTCCGCATCGATCAGCACGCGAGCCGGCCTGCAGTCGAAGTCATTAAGGCCGAGTTTCCTTCGATCTAGGAAGCGGATAGAGGCAGAACGTAATCCAGATTCAGCGCGTACGAGCGTCTTGGATGATAAATAATCGGCTGAACGGAGAAAGATCCGAAGAAAGGAGAAAAAGGGGGCGAGCGAGACGGTGAAAAACGGCGAATAAAAATGGTTAAAGGCAAATACTAGTGGACTCCCCGCGAGGCGACCCCGGCTGAACTTCTAGCAGGCGTCGCGGGGGGTCTTCTAACGAGCCGTGCAATTAACATTTTTATTAGACGGTTCCACCGTACCGATCGCCAGGCTGCTCCACATGCGCGTCGATACCCTGGACGACACGGAACGGCTTCCTTCCATCTTCGAAATTAATTGAATGCCGCCTCTTGGCTGGACGTGCGCGCTCTTGGCCCTGAGAACGATTAGAGGCTGGGGGAACGCGGAATATGGGACTTGACAAAAGAGAGACAAACGAGGATCGGGATGTCGGGGACCTGGGGGCATTCGCGGCTTTGGTTGTTCTAAATTGTTGGACGCGACGCGGGCGAATAAGCTTAACTGGTAATTCGAAGATGGACGGTACAGCACAATCGGGATTGGATATTATTCCGAGGAAACATTGTTACGAATGCTGTGGCCAGATAAAGAATCAATAGAAGGAAGCCAGTCACTTGTGGCATCGAAATGGAATACACTTTGGGTAAATCTTGTTCGGCTAATTGTAAGAACGATTGATGGCAAATGTTGGATAATTGCTGGCAATAGTAAATAAAATATATCACGCTGGAGAAAAATCGAGGCAACGTTGCTAGAAACATCTTACCAGCAGAGATAGCAAGACTGAACTTTCCGGTAATATCTTAAAACTCGCACGGATTTAACCGAATGTTCGAGCACTAAACGAGATATGTTTCACTTCGCGCACACGCTTCTCGCGCAAACACGAAATCGGATAATTTCCACCACGGCGCGCCTCGCTCCTCATTTATTTACAAACGTCCGTGCAAGAATTAATTCCAACAGGGAACCGAACAAAAAAAAAAAAAACAATTCCTCCCGCGCCAACCCACCGAACGAGCAGAAAAAAGACCGCCAACGTATGCTCGCAGCAACGGAAAGATAGTCGCCCCCCTTTCCGGATCATTTGCTCCCGGTCCATCCGTGCAGCATCCCCCAGTAAATGGAAACCGCGTTACACGATGCCGTGGCGTCTCCGTCCGCCCGTGTTCCGAATTTTCGAACGATGCACGGGGCAAGCGTCGGTGTGTGACCCGCGCGGCGCACACCACGCCGGCCCCGAATCCACGGTGCACCGTTGCACACAGGCCTGCGAATAAATGCCGGCGGCCTAGCAGAGGAATCATGCGCGCATCCCGCTACGAAACGCGAACGCAAAAGCGAAACGCGAATTGGCCTCATCAAAGCGAGCAAACAATGCTGGATGCCGCCGATGGTTCAACAACGTGTGGTTAGCCAAATCACCGTACGGCACGTAGCACACCGATGGGCATCGAATGCCGAACAATGCCCGACACACCGGGTCGCCGTTCCCCACCTCTTGCCCCCTGGAACCGAGCTGTAGTCCTCGCAGGCGAGGTTGGACCTCGCGTATCTTTCACGCTCGTTGCGATTGCCGTACGCGCGGCCAAGACACTTTAGCCGATACACCTTCGACGGTGTAACGATAACCCTTGTTTGTTTTCCCGGCTGGTAAGGGGGACGGGGGGATAATCATAATCTTGCAGGCGCGAAGAGTATCGCGGAAGTTTCGATGGGGGAGAGAGAGTGGGATTCGTAGGAGCCGGTGAACCGTGACTCTTCCGGAGCTGTAACTCGTGCCGGACAGCGCGGCTCCGAGCCGATAATCTTCCTTTTGTTTGTTTCGTTAAGGCGCTTTATGGGATACCGCGTCGATAGGCGAGCAACGGAGATTCGTTCGACCCTTTCGCGGACCCGGCATCGCATGCGAGACGTTGTCTTTTTCCGTTGTTCTTGTTCTGCGGGGTTTGGGATGCTCGGGTTGCCCGGATATGGCGGACTCTTCGCGCCATCCGGGGGCGATGCATCGCGATGAACGGATGCGACAAAGGGGCGGGAAATGGTGGGTGTATTTAGCAATGAGTTGTTTAAAATTTCTTTGGCAATTTTGTTATATCGCGGCAGACCACGGCAAACAAAAATCAGTGCCTCCATTGAGCCTTAATTTCCAGCACTCGAAAAATAACGAAAGGAACAGAAAAATGATAGCAATTACTGATCTGCGATACATCAATAATAACCCCTAAAACTGATGACCCTGTTGAGTGAATTACCGAATCCCTCGGCGGAACACCCGACAAATTAGGAGCCCCTCGATCCGAATACCAACCTACAGGTATAGGAAAAAATGAAAGAAAAAAGTGACTGCCAAAATCCCCGCTTTCTTCGATCGCCATCTACAGCGGAGTCGCGGGGCAAGATCGGGACTGGTTTACCGTGGAGCAGCGCGGCCGTGCGCGAAGAAGCAATGCACATACACAGAAGTGGCGAAGCGTGCGTGTGTACACAGGGCTGCGTATGTCATTAGTGACCCCGGGATGACCCCGGGATTCGCTCTCACCATACCGGGCTATCAACACCGACCACCGTGCACACAGGGCTCCATTACGCCTTTTCTAACGATCCTTGCCTGCACGACACTGTCGCAGATTATAGTTACTCGCCACGGACGCGAGTAGTTCGAGGTTCCCCTTACGTTTTATCACGTGTTGCCGAGGTAATGGCAGGATATGTTGCGGTGGAATTGTTTCTTGCACTGCCGAGGCCTGTGCTGCCTCGAGTCGCTCGTGTGCGTTCGACGAAGCAGCTACCAGATTCGTGGGCTCCGTTTTAACCGTAGCAAAGGATTGTGGAAAATGTTTAACCGATCTTTGTTCGTTGTTCGGAGGGGTCCTCGTTAATAAATAGGTGTATACAGTCGCCTCGGAAACTAAGTCAACGCTTTTACCAACGGTTTAAATGTATAATAAGGGTTGTAACGTATGTTCATATGTTTTTATGTATAGAAAATAAAAAATAAGTTACGAAAATTTACATATATCGTGTTCATTCGCACAAAAATAACAATCCTTAACTTACGTTCCGAGGCAACTGGTAGTCGATTTGGTAGATGGCAATAACAGTTTCACATTACTTGCTCTTCGATGTTCTTGTGTAAAAGATATTTGAAGAAATTAGAATAATATATTACCGTATTGCAAGGTTAAAAGAAATAGTAATTCATGCCTATCAATTTTTGTTTTTGAGTCAACATTCCTAGCTCCTAGCGAGACATATTAAAGATCGTACAACGTATGGATTGTGTTCAAGCCATGTTCGTAGTGTTTCCAAAATATAGGTTTTAGGACGGAATTATTTCAAGTTTAATGAAGTTATTTATAAAATGATTATTGACCTGCGATAATAAATTGAACATTGTTGTACAACAATAAGTGTACGGTATAACGAAGTACATATGGGATACATATGTTCTTGCCTGAAAATGAGTTTCATAGTTCAGAAATCTCTGTATTGTTTGAACTCTCAGTTGATAAATCAATTAAGTCACTGTTCGGGAATGAGAACCGAAATGTGCCCAAACGCAGGGCACCGCCGTCTAATCATACGTTCCGGCGGGACCCACGCGCAGTGCTTATTAATTGACACGGACCTGTCACCGCGAGCCTATTAGCGGCTAAACTCGCTACCTCTCCCTTAAATAAGACCACCGACGTTCGCCAATCAGGCCACGAGGCGATCGAACGGTAACCGAAATTCCCGAACATAGGAATCGTGCGTTTCCTTCTTCTTCGCCTAACCGTCAATGCGACAACTTGTGCAACGCTTAACCGTCATCGCGACAACGTTCGAATTTGTGCATAACTTGGCCTCGCGACCAGTTAACTTCTCCGTCTCTGTTAAACGCGGCATTGCGACCCGTTCCGTGTTCGTGTAACTCGTACTGCGCCAAAGTTTCGCGTGTGTTGCGCTAAGACTTGTGCCGCGTTTCAATAAATTAAGTGCGACGCGCTAACATTACGTTCGGGTGCATCCAACTCTTAATTTGCCTGTTCGTCACTCCACCGCCTCGATCTCCTAGCCTTCGTGCAACGCGATTGATGAAGCGATTTATTGCTATGCGATAAATCTTGCCATCGACATTCTCGTTCCGTCCTACTCGTTTTAGAAAAATCGTGACAATTTCGGGTTCCGAGCGAACGACATGCCCAAAACTGTTCTGAATGAGGACAACTACGATCCAACAGAATCCGCGTCTCTTTCATACCTGTGCATAGATAGATGTACGCGTTTGAGGACGCGTTTGAAAGTCGCGACGAGTGTACGAGGCACCCGATCGATCGGACATAGGACGGCCGTCTGGCGTGGAAGAGTGCGCCTAGAACGCGAAAGAGTAGGCTCACCTCCTCCAGCAAACTGGTAACTGCTGCCGCTATTAAATGCAGACACGAGCGAGCACAGGCCGGAAATTGCCTAATTTCCTGAGTGCGCACGCCGATCCGTCAACCTGACGTGACGGAGACGTAGTTGCACGAACACCGTGACTTTTAATGTCAAGCGTCAAAAGAAACTCTTATACGACTTACGTGCATACATACATACATGCACGGCTGGACCAACTTTCGTCCCGCAAACAGGCGTGCCTGATAACCCTTGTACGATTCGGTTACGTACGATTTTCCGGAGCCCCGGCACGACACCGCGAGAGCTTACGATTCGACACGGTTCTCTGTGCGGCCTTTTTCCATTTCGGGAACACGAAATCTATCGCGAGAGTGCCGTTTGCCGGAAGGAGCCCAGCGAGGTCGTAAATTAACCCATCAAGTGGCGGCACCTATTAACCCTTCTGCGAATGCGGGGATTATTTCTGCATGCGACCTGAACCCGCCTTCGGCGCGTCTCTTTGGAGAATAATACTCGTAAATAGTAAATCTCCTTACAAGGTAGGACGGTGAATTTTTTAATAACTAATAATGAATCGCTGATCGCAGATGTACTTGCAACAGTTCCATTACCTGCTATCAGGATCGTTCCTTGTTTGTTGGTCGACTCGGTCCAAAAGCAATACCGCCGCCGATATTAATTTAATATCGATCAAAATTTTACATATATTCAACGGTCTGTGGCCGCCCAGGTGCGGATGCACCTTTTACACCCCCGTCAGGAACGGCTCCGCCTACTATTGCAATTTTACCTAGCCGTACGAGTACCTAATCCATAGTATATCTACTCCAATTCCAATGTCGAGCACATTTGGAATCCGCCTAACTTTTCAGACGCCGATCCGCAGCACGCAAACTGCTTTCTTAACGCTCCTCGCCAACACCGCAAACTTCTCTGCAACGCAAACAAACACGTATTTGAAAAATCGTATGAAATGAAACGTACTCGAACGCAGCTTCCAGTTCGACGACCTACAATACTCGTTAATTCGTCGATCGATAAACCGTAACAGCCAGCGGTGATTAATTAGCGATCACGGAATGGTATACATTTAGTAAATCATCGCGGGGAGCGCCGCGTTACGGATATGACGATATTTGACGAGGGAATTCCATTGGCGGAATGTATCGAGCATCGAGCGACCGGTCGATACGCAATAAGCCCCTGGCCGCGAGTGGCTATCCAGGGAAAGATTAAGCGTTCGACGTGGGTCGTCGATGATAGAGAGACTAATCCAAAGACTTAGCGCGAACAAGGGGATAGGGTGACAGTAGATAAGAGAAAAGCCACAATTAAGAGACGTCAATCGTTAAGGGAAACGCCGTGGACGCGTTAACGATCTCAGTCCTCGTCAGTGATGGACGTTTGTGTACACGGTGGACATGGTGGGAAGCTGTTTCTGTGTGCTCGCCTTGCGCATTCGAATAACAGTTAAACCATTACCATTAGATATAATGATTAACGGAGAAGTATCGGCCCTTGGTATTAGATGTCTCAGTGATAAATGGCGAATCTATATGGGCATCCTTAAATATTCGTAATTCACGTGCGCGTTATGTTTTGTCCGGCCTTCAATTAATAAAGGATGGCGCATTTTATTGTTGGCCAACTGAAACGTGTGCGAAATTGTTGCAAGAATCACCGCGCTCCAATTATTGCAGTTCTTGCAACGAAGTGGAAATATTTGAAAGGGAAACGATGATAAAATTAAGGCGAATTTAGTAAGGAGAGTTTTATTAACGACAGTATTCCGAAGTTTAAGCTTATGTTTTTAAACTTTCCTATCATCCCCGTGGTAAATAATTATGCGTTTCGAGTTCCTTGAGAAATGCAGGACCATATCTCATGAAAAGTTTTCATGTAGAGCCAGATCTCTACTTCTGCGATGGCCTAAGACAGAGAAGCATAAGATTAAAGAAGCTTCCATATTATAGTTGTTTACAAATTTGTGTAAAAATTTGTTATTAACATCGGCCATTATGTCCTATATTGTGATAAAGGAAGCATGGAAGCAAAGTGTAAATGAAACGCAAACGACTTTCACGAACCTTTTACCGAGCCTACGCTGTATACCAAACGTGTTCACAATCGTAAGAAGAAATTCCGACAATAAGTCGATTACAATCGAATGACACGGCTAAACGGTAAATCTATCGTCTACCCTTTTGTTGGTAACGCACAGTGGTCTTTGTAATATCGCGCCCATATTACGAAAGCGCAACGCCAAAGCGAATTTGAATAAGAATTAATTTACGTTACACTCGATTGAAAGCGTTGGTAAAGCAAGAGAAAAAAAGCCGTGGCAATAGATAGTTGAGAAGAGCATAACTCCTGACTATTTATTGAACGCTTGGAGCAAAAACAACGAAGAAGGTTGACTACGAGATAAAAGGAAACGAAACGCAGAACGTTCGATTCGCATAAAAAAGCGCAGCTATGCATAATTTTTCCAGTCCAAGTTTTACGAGAACTCGTGCATTTTTAAAAGGCAATTTCAGCGAGGCGATTCCTCGTCCTTCTCTCTCTCTCTCTTTTAGCGGTGCACTTTTCTTTCAGCGAACGGTCATTTTGTTCGAGTAGACGTCCGTGGTCACGATCCATGACGAAGAAGCCCCGTAAGGAAATTTATGCGCATAGCCACGAAGCTATATCCAAGCTACCGACTAGAACCGTCCAACTCTCCGTGTGTCTGCCGACCGACAGATATTCCGTAACCCGCACGCCGCTCGTTACAAAATCCGATGCTTGAGTCGCGTGGAAGGAGATCAATACGAATCGTACGCAGTTTCCAAAGGAAAATCGCAATATCGTTTCGCGAGCCTTCCATGCTTGCGTCAACATCGATTCTGACGTTCCAGGCCGCCTTTTTTTGGTTTTTTCGATGTACGTTACAGTAAGCATGCTATGTCGTTGAGATTTCTCGTAACTCGTTAAGCATAAGATTCGACCCGAAACGTTGCACAACTATGTAGGTGTACAGCACGAAGCCTGCCTGAGCACTGGAACAAATCGTATAAACGTCGAATAGATATCACGTGAACGTGGCATTCCATTCGTGAGACTGAACAGATCACAGCCAGTAACGCGACACGGTGAAAATACCTACGCCTGAACGCGTGGAAGCCCGCTGCAGCGACCGGCGCGTGCTACGCAAAAAAGGGAACGTTAATTCAAGGCGCCTGGACACGCTTCTCCTTTGAAGCCTGGCAAAGCAACAAGCAAAGAAATTCCATTCTATTTGGCCCCTAATTCAGTTCCCGATTCAGCGTCAGAAATAGCCAACAGCTCGGAATCATTCCTCGCCGGCGCTCGCTTCTGCTACATGTCGCTCGGTCGTGTGCACATACGCGTAGGAGCGAACGTGACATGCGCCGTGGCCGGAGCAGGCGAGCGGTTCCCCCCACCGCTGAGCAGTGGGCGTGGTCACGCGTCCCCACTTCGAGCCATACTCCCCTGATTCCCCTCTGTCGCTCTCCCCACCAAGCGGCCACGCGACCGTGCGACCGTGGTCACCGACACAGACGCGTCGGGGAAGCTGAGAGGGTCGGAGGGACGGGTCGGGTCGTTCGAGTCCCCTACTTTTCCGTGTCGTCCGCGTGCTGTCCTCTGCTGCGGCGATCCACGCCTTCCCACCTTCCCATTGGCTCGATCTGTCCCCGGACCGTCTGGTGACACACGCCCATTCACGATCGTTCTCCAGGAACCGCTCGCCCGGATCGACGCTGAGCTCCTCGGAGAAAATTCTTCGCGAGACTGCACGTATTTCACCGACGCTTCGCCCAACATCCTTTGACCGCGCCGGTAATTACAAGCTTTCACGGCGGAGATAGGGGTTGGGTGGATACGTATAGCACTGGGAACGCGAAGTTTTATCGCGCGAACCGTCCTCCAACCGGAAATTGGAAATTAGATTACTCGAGAGCGACTCGCCCGCCGCGGTATAGCACTCCGCTGGGTATCGTCGAAGAGATTAAGAATCCGCACGGGGGTGTCCGCCGCGCCACGAATAGCGTCGGTGGATGGGAACACAGAGGGCGTACGGTCCATTTCCCATATCTTCTAGCTAAATCGGACCCGAAAGTTTACACTACTAATTTGTCCAATGGAAAAATGAGTTCGAGAACTACCTGGTTTTCACGTACGAACCAAATTATACAGTTCTGCTGTTCGCGTTGGCAACGATCGGCGACAGGCAAAACATCAGTATGCAACCGAAAGTTTCGCCAGTTATATAACATGTTGTACACAGAACTGCCCTGGCGTACAATGAGGCTGTTACGGGCTTGCGATTCCAATAAAATAGAGAGACTCCCATCAACGTAATGCACTGAACTATCAAACCTACGTCAGCGCTGAAATCATGAAACTACACATTCCGCAACGAATACCAGAGTCATCGCTTCGTGGCCTCTTGTTTAGTTATTAACTCACCGTAACGACAGAGTAACTCCAAATACCCGTGAATAACCAGCCTACCGTTCACGGTCCCGGAAATAGGCCTAATTTTTCGACGATCCCCGTTTCAGCGGGGCTGTATCACCGCGCTAACCTAAACAAGCCGATATAATCGATGGACGAGCTTGACGTGGGCTTATTTTTCTTTGCCCTACGATACCGTGGCCCTCGGTTTCCCCTCCGTCAGCCGTGATCGGACAGCTGGGAAGCGTGGCCCAATTGCGTAACGAGGCCCGCGCTCCCCACAGCTCGTAAAATATCATGGTTTCCCTCGAGTTGCCGGTTATCGCGCGGGAAACCGAGCGTTATCGCGAAGACGGGCGCAGAAACGCGGCTGAAAAATCGCCAGACACGTTTAAAGGTCGCGGACGATCTCGTCCCGGAACATTTTTCGATCTCGATATGTCACTGTCAATTTGTATCGTTCGGATTTTTTAACCGTCCGCGTCGTAGTCGGGAGATAAGTCTCTTATTGAAAAGGAATTATGGATTGGTTATACGCATACAACGGACTGGAGCTGGCAAGTGGAAGTCGGTTCGATGTTGCATGCGATTTCATGCAGCGTAACCCGCCGCGGGTTAATCGATTCTCTTGTGTTTTTCAGATCGGTCGTTTGATGCTACTGGGTGTATACGTTGTGGGAACAAGGGGGCGCAACTCGCCCGCCTTTGTTCTATTATCGGCGTCGAAGTGTTTCGGATGCAAGAAAAATTGTGCGTCTACCTGCAATTTTCGCGCCCAACGTGAATTATAAATGTTTGCCTCAGTGATGAACGAATAGATAAGTGGTATTGTTGAACGCAATTAAGTTTTGTATATTTCAAGCGCTTCTCTGACCATCTGCTGAGCTACTTTCGTTAATATTGTACGCAATATCAATGACAATAGCGCAACGAAGGGATCCATTGAGTTTTGTCGGGGCTTCTTTGCATCGTTGCGCAACGGCAACAGTCTTTGGCGACTACTCAACGCGGGTTAAACTCCCGTCTACTACTAGACCGCCGTGTGATTCCCTGTGATCCAGTTAGGGGCATTTGGAATTGAAAGCGTTACTGTTCGACGTTGCGATAATTTATCAATCGAATAAATGTTCGCTCGTGGTGTTCAGCCGTGTGCAAGTATCAATTTACATGGCGCAACGGATGTGTAAGCTGATATATCGTGTAACGACGCGCATAGAATCGCGAATGGCGGTTCTCATCGAAACGGACGCCGAGGGTAACGCAGAATCGGAAATGATAAATTTCTCCCTCTACGTGCCATCGTACAACTTTAGACGCTTTCCCTGTCGACCATTTCGTTCGAACCGCCGTTGCAACGTGATTTTTCGCGTGGTCGTGTACAAACGAAACAGATTCAAAGCAGGTAGGTTCGAGCAATTACGTATACAAACACACGAGCTTCGAAGAAGCTCATTATCCTTAGTTTCCTCAATGCTGTTCGGATGCTGGTGGATTGTTCTCAAGTCTTGTGCAGTAGAAAATAACGGTGGACCGGGAAATCGTTCGTCCAGGTCCCCTTTCAAATAAAAGTCTATGTTACTTAGCGATACGTTTTCTTCAATTTATTTCCAACAATCCCCACACAAACGAAAGAGTGAATGCGACAGAACACGAATAATCACTGGTCACACACACTCGGGTTACAAAGTACGACGCAGAATTTAGATATAGAAGAGACCAAGAAGATCCTCGTGCTACGGCTTTCCATGGTTATTTGACTTTGTTTGGCGACGGTTGTCGATGTTTAATCGACCGGCTGCGCTCACGGATCCACGGAACCTTGGACCTGTGCTGGGTGGGGATGACTATTATCCCTAAATTAGGCTACCGCGCCGGTGTTTTTCCTTGTCAACAAGGAACGGAGATTATCGACCACCGGAGTGACAAAGAGAAACAGAGCAACAGCACTTTGCTGATGCAATGCTAAGGAACTCTTGAAGGACTCCCGAACAAACGCATATCGCTGGTTTCTGGAAATGCATCGAGTACGCCGTGTATTAATGATGTCTCAATCTTAATAGAACTTAATTAGCTCCTAATATCGTCTAGCATCTGCATCGGTGTTGGAATTAGTTCTCTTTGCAACTTTGTTAATCCGTTCTCGGGGCGGCATGAATCGATCGACACGCCGGGTTGCATCGAACGGAATTAATTAACGGGGTAGTTATGCCCGCGTGAGAAACAGTGAAACAGTGCCAGATAAAATAAGGAACAATGGAACTGAAGTTGACGCAGGAAGAAGTTCGCTAATTACTTCGAATGCGTTTTATAATATGACAAGTCTATAAACAACTGAAAACAATGAGGACAGTAATGATATTCTGGGAAGCGGTTATTACAAATGAACCTCTCAACGATAATTCTGTTCGGTATATACACCGCTCCGTTGAATAAATCACGAAACGCAGAAAGACTCGAAGATTGCGGGGTTCTATGTTACTCTCGCCGCAAGTATACCTTACGCACCATCGAATAATGTTTTCCACGGAAAGGTGAATGAATTATAGAGCATTCCCTATCCGCGCTCGTCGTAACGTACACGTCTGTGCAAGCGGAGACGAACCGTAGAATTGAAATACAAAGACTGCTCGAACAGTTCGAGTGCACACTTATGGGTCTCGGAGCATCTGGGATACTGGGAGCAAAAAGTAGGGAAAAAACAAGAAAATCTAGCCCGCGGAGGTCAGACGCGTTCGGATAGCGTTCGTTTAGACGGGGATATACGGTCCGTCGAAGGGCGGTAAGCGAGCGAAAACACGGCGAGCGAACGCGTAGATACATCGGAAGAAGTACTAGCAAGTAGTGAATAGAAGTGCACCGGTAGATCCAACAAAAGGTGAACCTACAAAGTGGGTCTGGCCGTGTACGTCCGCGGAAGGCGGGAGGCAGCCGTTCGACTCCGTAGGTAGAGGAGATATATCGGTGTTCGGGCGTGTTCGGGCAGGCTCGTACGTTCCCGCCGGCTGGTGGTGGCCGCGCACCTCCGACAAGAGTTTCGCGCTGCGTGGAACGAAACTCGTACGCGATCAGCTCGACCGAGGTAATCCGGCATCCTTACGTATGCTCGTTGCGTTCTGAACGAAATGGTGTTTTTCTCTGCGTAATTCGTGGCCTCGTTGACCCGGGAGGTATCGCGGTCGCGGCAGGTAGTAGCGTCGAAAGGGCCGGCTTCGATCCCCGGACGATTCGACTCCCCTCTCGCTGTCCGTGCCCGAACGGGAGCGCGAACGTCGGTTGCCGCTGGATTCTCGAGGCAGTGTACCGTAAAAAGTTCGCGGAAGACGGTGAAAACGCGACTCGTCGGTGCTCGCGCGTATATACGCGGTGCTTCACGCTCGACGAAATTTCGTCGCCTCACGAGAGGTGCCGTAGAGGGGAGATAAGAAGAGAACGCCGCGAAGCGTGGCCCCGCGGATGACACTCTACGCTTGTTCGTATACGCTCGCGTCGAGAACCAGTTGGAGAGAAGTGACAACCCTCTGCAGAAAACTGTCCGTCTCCTTCTTCTTCTTTGTTCATCGACAGAGCTCGATAGGAGTAGTGCGAGTCGTGCGAGCGATACTCGACGAATGACGAGGAGGAAAGGGTCTCCGACAGGGTCAGGTAACGATCCGCACGAAGGAAAATCGGAGTTGTAGGCGGGGCCTAAGGTCGGGGACACGTGACACGGAAACTGTCACGCCGCCCTTGTCCTCCCCTCCTTCACCCCCCACCACTCGACCGAAAAGCACCGAGCAGGCTATACGAGCGCTGCTTCTACCGACCGACAGCGTGACGCCGAATGCTTCTGTTCGCTCGTCGGGTCTTGGCGTCCCTGTTCTCCTAGGAGCCGACCGGTGAATATTTTCATGCTGGACCAGGTGCCCTGGGTCTAGGATGATAATGCTTATGACGATGCGCCTGTAAGGATGCACGCGTTCGAACAATGCCATCCGGCCTTTCAATGCCTATTGTGTCCCAAATTTTCCCCAGTGATGCACTACGATCATTTCTAACGACTCGCAAGAAGAACCCGCAGCCGAAGTGAACGCTCGAATGCCATTGCTAGGATAAATCGCTGATTCTGGGGCGTATTTAGCAGAATATTTCGCGACGAGAAGCGGGTCCCCCATAGTGTCTCCGACCCAACCTACTCCCTCAGTGACAGCTCTTCTTATTTTCCTGCGTAACTCCGGACACAATGTTCAAGAGTTATGACAATACTCTGCTCGAATTCGTGTCGAAACTACCGCCAACAAATTTCCCGTGGCTCTTCGTTACCTTTTTCCTTAATTAGTGTACCCTCTGTCGAGGATCCCGTCAGGACTGCTTCGTCACCATCGAATTATGTTCCCTCGATTCTGTGATCGCAGTAAAAAGTTTAAAAACGTCTCGCCAGTGAAGTCTATCGCCACGGAGTTTGCAGTTTGACGCCGGGGCATCGTGCGTTAGCGTCCCGAGGATGCAGCAGGGTAGCGTGGGTGCCCGCGACGGGGACACGACCCGATCGCCGAAAAACACCAACTCTATCGACGCTGAGGGTCGCATCAGAGTTAAAGTAGAGGCACCCGAATCGTCGGACGTATTTGAAGTTAAGCGAGAGCCCCAAGAAGCGTATCACGCAGCTCACCACGATTGTCCCTATGACCGGAAGTCGATTGGTCCTCCGCCTAAGCTGGATGGAAATACGGATATCGTTGGCCAGTATCCATCGCAGCACCAAGGATATCCACGGTCTGTAGCGGGGGCGCTTCCGAATTCTTATGGATTTCCACATTTTTATGGGCCGCCAGCTATGCTGCCTCCGTCGTTTCCTGGTGCTAGAGCACCTACGGATCGACCTATCGGCAAGATCGACGAACACGACCACGAGCAGGAACGATATAGAGTGCCAGTGACAGGTGTGGCTAGTGACAGTGCTTTCCTTCATCACGACCATCATCGCTTCGAGATTGGTGATTATCATGGGAAGGGATACCATGGAATGCCTTATGCAGCCTTTCGGCCGTCGTTGCAGCAACGGCCATCGGCGTATGCTGGACATCAGAACAATAACAGCTACAAGGCTGCGCAGTATCAGAACAGGAAACGCAAATGGAGTGGCGCCGCGCTTCGCGGAATGCATCCGTCTATACCTGTGAGTTTTCGTTTGGATTAATTGGTTGTGGAAGGATCGATAAGGTTTTGGACTGTTTCAAATTAGTCCATTGGTATTATTTATGAATGGAGGCAGCATAGAAACTGTCCAAGCAAATCTACAGAATAATTAATGCAGCTTATACATAGAACACTCCCCTTATATGACATAGAAACGGCAACCCCCTGGCCAGTTAAAGCAGACGCAAGTAAGAGAGGATCGCCTGCAATTAAAACAATTTAGTCTATTTTTAATCTAATTAGGTAATGGTTGTTTGTATTTGAGGGACTCTGAGGTGAGGTAATGAATGACACCTTTTCATTTCTTACGGCAGTACAATCATTGACCTGTTTTCCCGCGGTACAGCGGGCTTTATTCTTAGATAACCCTAACCGAACTATAGTTATGGCGGCTACTTCAGCTGGGGTATATCAGTTTCTCTGCTCGCGAATTTATTCGCCACCTAATACCGGTACTGGAGTGTTTCTATTTGGTCCAAACTTAGTAAATTGAAGGAAGGAACGGAGAGAAGAATCTTGCTTTTCACAAAGACTTTGTCAACAATTTTAACGAGGCATCCACGATTTTCTACCTCCGCCAAGCGTAATCGCCCGCTGGTCGTTGCGCTGCAATTCGAGGTGTAACTCGTTAATATCGACGAACAGGCCAGAGAATGCCTTTTGTTCGGGACGCGGAAGTGGCCGCGATTTTACTTGCAGATTATTTTTAATTGTATTCCCCGTTAATGATGAATCGAACGCGGCTTTCTTTTGTTCGCCGATACGTTCTGCCGCATTGTAAACCAAAGCGTATGCATTATGTAAAAGAGTCACGCTTATTTCGATCCGCGAATATTTCGCCCATACGTACTTTCCCCGAACGTTACTAACGCAGCCTGCAGTCCATTGGATTCTGTCCAACTTTCGTGATTCCGCGAAACAAACAGTACCCATCGGGCCAGTCCGGTTACGGGGTTTTCACCCCTCTCAGCTGTAAATGTTTATGTGGCGCCCGTGGACCAATTGTTTAAAATGGCACTGTATAATATAATAAGAGTTAGAAATCTATATAATAAAGATAATATACAATAGATAAGTGTACATAGTCCACAGTCCGAAAGGTTTGACCACGGTAGCCATCCTCTGGAATGCATGTTTCAACATTCAATCACTAGCCCCCGAAAATTCATTCAAGTAGAAACCTACACGAACACACCTTCCCCAACATTTCCTTTCAGTTTCTACAGACATCATCATACCTTCCGCGCTACTACAAACAGTAGATAGGCCATCCAAGCCTCATAAACCATACTTTAAACTACCAGAACCCCGCGCAAAGACTCTCCGCAACAGTTCAAGAAACATCGAAAGAGAGCAGTCGGTTGCAGAACACCTGCCCTGTTCTACTCGTAAACTAAAGAAGCTCCACTCTCGGTTGAGACGACGACCGACGTGTAACTCGGGTCCAGGTGAGTGGTTATCGGTTTCCACGCGTTATCGTCGCACGACCCGCGAAGAGCAGCCCGGGGTATCGCCCGGCGCATTGATGAAATCGAATGAAAGTCTGCGGAAGATCGTTCGGCCAAAAATTACGGCGGTCCGTGACCGAAATTACAGTGATTACACGCGGCGTGTCGGCCTGGCCCCTCGAGGGGATGACCCTCGCAGGGTTTCTCCGCGTCGCGACGGACGAAACGGGGCATCGAATGGCCGTGGTCCATTCACGGCCGACCGGGGCCCCTTTCGAAGCGTTCACCGGCTAAGCGGGGAAACGGATCGCCCGGCGATTATTATTATAATAACGCTGGATTAAAATAGATAGCGCGTGCGGCGGACGCGTTTCGCCGGCGACTTCTGGTCTACCCGCGATCCGCATTACGTATTCTATGGTTATATAATGCGTACGAACCGCGTGGTTACTTTGCAAATTACGCCAGAGCTGGCCGAGCTGCCGGCGCGCGGTTCGATTAATTCAAATTGCCACGCGAGCGTGCCCGCCGCATAGATTAGCTGGTCGCGCTCTTTTTCCGGCCGCAATTGCGAGCCGCGAGAAAACGGGCGCTGTTCGACTTGGGAAGGGACACGGGGAAGTGGGTCGTGAACCGGTGTGTCAACGGGTCAAGCTGGACTAATTGTTGGGAAATTGTGTGCGAGTGTATCTGTGGTTCGGAAGTTTTGGAGCGGATGAAAGCGGTTTTGCGTTGCCGGTAAATTGGAGGGGACTGTTGGCGTTCCTTATTTTTAATGTACCTATCACCGCCACATTGTAATACTTTGTTTTATTTTTAATTATGCGTAACAATTCGGAATCTCGCGAAATGTTATTTTATTTTGTGCAAACATAGAGTTATTTCTGCAATTTCTTTTCAAATTTTATCTGCATATTTTCCTACTTTTACCTGCGCGTGCACTGAGTGCAGTAGGTGGACTAACACCAATGCGGCCGACTGTAGGTCTCAATGTGTATATCTATGGTTTTCACTCTAATTGGTTTAAGGTATCACAAACTGCCGTGAAACCTTGGTAATAAATCAATTACTTTGCAACAAATGCCCCTTTTGCCGGCGGTGCATTTAGTCAAAGGTGTTCCAATTCTCTTATTTTTTGAATCAGAACAATTTCTCCCTGAATTTTCATCGAAACTGGGGCAAATTGGTTTACTCGGAATCCGTCTTTCTACATCGGTGCGCTATTCTTGAAAATATAACAATCGCCGTCCACCCCGTGTTACCAAATATGAAAGCCAATTGCGTCCAATATTGCATTCAAACGATAATAATAACAAGCATACGAACACCTCCCAAGAACAATACGCTCGTTATTCCCACGGGGTAAAGCAAGAAAAGCAAAACAACAGGCGAGCCCCGCTGCATTGTCCAGCGAAAAATTCAAATTGCCCAATCTCCGTTTCCTCCCCGAGCTCTTCGTTCTCCACTTTTACCACCTCTAATTGGTCCCCGTATTTATTGCGCCAGCGAGACAAGCACCCCTTCCGACGCGGTGAGAAATTACAGTCCCGAGCGGCCTGGAACCGAGAATCGGCCGCGAGCTGTCGTCCGTTTAGGCGTCGCGTAATCACGGAATCGCGCCAAATCGGGTCGAGGCGCGACTACAACTAAGCCTGTCGGCTACTTCCGCGCCGAAACCGTCCTGGTCTGCTGCAGGTTGCAGCCAGCCTCTCTCATCTGCATACCGTTTCCTCTCTCTAACGATCGTTCATCTTCCGCGCCGGGGCGCACGCACCTGTATCGAGATAACCGCGGCGAAACGTACACCCGCGGCGAATAAGGGCATTGAATCGAAGCCGAACCCTTCGGCTTTCAGAGACTCGGATAACGGTAGATCGGTCTATAAATTTCGCGTTGGGAAATCGTACACCTGCGCTAGGACTGCGTATAACACCATAGTTCCAATGGATCCCCTGCAGATGGGACTGCTTTCACCTCATAAGTGTCGCAGGTATCGCGCGGTTGCGTCGAGGGGCGGATAGGGGTGTTCCTTTGGTCCCAAGAGAGTTCCTTTGCTTGTTTTTTTTTTTTTTTTTTTTTATGAAAAGTTTGTTGGCGCGGAAGTGGGGATTAAGTTTCGACGTTTTTCTCTGTGCAACGCGTATGTGTATATTACTTTTTGGAGAGGCTTTGCTGGCTTGTCAGCGAAAATGCTTTGCCTTGCTGCTCTCTCCCTTATGAAGAGTAGGCGCACGAACCCCTTGGGGGGCGAAATGTAACGGTAACATGATAGAATTGTTAATATATTTAAATGCTTAGACGGACTATAAAGAGTTGCTACACCGATCGTTTTTATACCTTCTCAGCCGTGTAGAAAGAGAATACTGGGGTATGAAAGTGGATGAGAAATAGCTGCTTCACCTAGTTTCTACAATTTACGCGGTGCGGGGCTCTGGAACCGCCTGCTGGATTATAGTTTATCGGCGGCTTCTGAAAATTCCCGGCTAATTGGGAAGCGCAACTAATTTGTTCGGCAGTAAACGTTCTGACTATATAGTACGCACAGTGTTGTTAGTGCTCGATTTTTGTCGGACCTTTTCGCTTCCCGGGAGACATAATATTGCATGGATAAAATCGATTAACGTACGGCAATTACACTGTACAATGCATGCAGATGTCTTATCGTAGGTCAGCGATGAAATGTGTCCGAGTTCCAGATAGTTGCAAACGTACGCGAATTTAACTATTCGTTTTGTATTTCGCGCTCTCGTGAATATACATCCAAGACAAGAAAAGCCGCGATACGAAAGAGGACACTTTGTCAGTGAAAGGGACGATAATTTTAATTTTATGTACCGACTAGTTCTCTGGACCGCGAACCGGCTGAATTTTTGCAACCCGTGAGATAGAAATAGGGAACTTTTTGCCGTTGCACGTTTCACGGTTCGAGTAACAAGGTGTGTTATCTTTAAACAGAGGCTATAGAATTTCGGAACGTTCCGAGGGAAAATTCTCGGGCGTTTTTCACAAATAGGTCAATTTCATCGTCGTTAACTTGTATGTTGCTTCAGAAAACACGAAACATAATTGAATAGTAATTGTTTCGTTTGTTCCTCGTCGTGCCACAAACGTAGCAAACGCAACAAAAAATCATCGTCAATTTCTTCAGGAAGCTGTAGTATCCCGGAAAATCGGATTACACGGAATTCAAAAGTACCAAGAGGTAAATGGAAGCGTGTTCTTTGCAAACGCATACACGTTGCCCCGCGTAGGTGCATACACATTCACGGTGACGTCGAAGCCCGCAGCTGGTGCAACAACTTGTCAGTGGTTGCGCGTCGAAAAGGTTAAAGGCTGTCGGGGATGAGTTGTACAGTGAATTGGAATCGATCACGAGTCGCCGGGCATTACCGTTGTTCCCTATCGATCCCGTTAAGGGGCACGGGACGTCCACTTAATAATTTTGTTACGCCTGGGACGAACGTTGCACTGGATCTCGAACCATTGTGCCCCGTCGACGAGGAAAGGGTTATGGAAATGCGGCACTGTTGTGACGCGAAACGAAAAGAAGAAAGGTTTTCCTCAGAGTTCTTCCCTTCTTCGTCGACAAAAGCATTTAGATCTGTTAAGAATAGGGGATGGAAGTTTGCCTTGGCGAGGATACGGACTGAAAAAAATGGATTGATTTGGGTAATAGTTTTAGTATGAATTATATTGCTCATTCTGCGTTGAGTAATCGGACAATTTGGGGTAAATGTGTACAGCACGACGAAGCAGTCCTTAAACGTCGAGTGTAGACACGAGGCAGATTGGTCATAGTGAATAGTAAATATAGAATGAGAATATTCTGGTGATTGTAAAACTCTGACGAAGATTGTTAAGTCTAATAAAGCGAAGACACGGGTGTGAAAATCCCTTTTGAAGCAAAAGAATAATCGAAAATTGAATCTTTGTTCAAATGTTGCAAATAGTTAGGTTTATGTCAAATAATTTCTGTTCAACCACTTCTTCCATATTCTGCTGCGCTTTAATTTGTTCGACGTATCTCTATCCCGATCGAGCCGATTAATCGAGATCCCGCTGTACAGCTCGATACAAATCTATTTTTGTTCTCCTTCTGGATCTAGGCCTCCGCAACGATTTCCATAATTATGCACGTTTAATTATGCGAGTAACTGTAAAACATTGTGCCGTGCAGATGAATCGAACTCGGGACTTGATATGCGTAATTAAACCACGGTTCCGCTCATAATTTCTGCGTAACTCCGGATGGTTTGCTTCTTCGTGTAAATAACGATGAATTCGCAATTAGGGCTGATTCACTTAGGCGGTTAATAAATCTGTGTACGAACGAGCTTCGTTAGCACCGGTATTCTTACGTGAAAATTTTATTTGCTGGATTGTCGCGATGATTTAACGCGTCGCCAATTATCGCGATTATTTTTCAATGCCCGTTTCCGCGGAAGGTTTTCAAGAGAATCGATGGCAATTTGAAATTTAAAATTGACGGTTATTGGCCTACAAAGATATAAATACAATTCGTTTAATGCTTTGAACGGAACTTCAGTATAAAGTATTTTATATCAGGTAGTTGCTATTCAGAAATTGTGGGTAATTTATAACATTTTCATTTTCGTTTATACTTAAATCAGTTTATTCGTCGAAATTGAGAATCGTGCATGTTTTCAGGTCAGTATAGATACTGGCTGTAGACTTCGATTGATTCGTCGAATATTTCTCACCTGTGACATTTCTTGTATTATTCAGTTTCTTAATTTGATCTAAGCTCTGACGATTATAACTTATCGAAGGTCTTCTTTGCTACCTCCCTGTTGCATATGATACGTTACAGGTCTACTAATGATAATAACAGGTTCCGATAAATATCAACAAAAGAATCCAGACAAATATAGGAATCGAGCATCCGATCATTCGTCCACGGTACTTGACAAAGCGTCCAGGCCCAAGAAGTGCAGCCTATCAAACGCACGACGTTCTATTTAGTCACAGAGGCCTGTCGATTTGCAAATAACACCGTCGAAAGGAAGAAACGAGGAAAAGATGGGCGTAGTTTAGCGTAAATGGGCCAGGGGCCCATAGTGATTCCGCTCGCCAGATGCGTTTTATAAACTGGGGCCCCAAACGGAACGTGTTTTTCTGCCTGAGGCCTATCCAATTGGCCGCAACACATGGCGCCGCGTGTTGCGGAATTCGTCTCGTCTCGTATCCACGCGAAAACAAGCTAACGCATTTTTGAGTAAGCATTTAATCGAGTGGACGAAGAAAAGGCCTGTCCCCTTTTAGTTTTTTTTCTCTCTTCTTCTTGTCACGCCAATTTGGGGACAGAACGAGGGGCAAACGCGACGGTAGGTTTTTAATAGGCATAGGCTGTAAACAGAAGTTGCATCGAAATTGTGTTTACAGGGAAGCTATTGTTATAGCGTCACGTTGTTGTACGATTATTAATGATAAAGCTTGGCTTTGAGGCAGAGCATTGCCGAAACATGGCTGGCTTCGGAAATTGTTCGACGAGAGTACAGTATTGGATAAAAGTTTAGGACCAAACAGATATTTCGGGGGGTGCTGAATTTTTTGGAGGGTTAACAATTTTTTAAAGTCCCAGATTGACGAATTTTTCCAATGCTATTAATGGATCATTGTGTGTGTACTGAATATGGAATTTGAATCAATGGGCGTGTTAGAAGAAGGTTCGATAACAGTTATAAAACTAAGATAGAACATGCAGAATTTTGGCCGGCATTGTGCATGAAACAAAGAGAAAAAGATCTTTCCCGGCGCATTCTATTGTTATCTTTCGTTTTGGCGTTTCGCACATTTTTCTCCATTTTCCCTGTTTTTATGTACTGTTCCCTCTGTTTTCGTTCTATCCGTATTTACGCCCTACTTTGCTTCATCCAATATGGACGTAAAAAATATTTGTGATCCGCAGGAAACCTGTTAGCATGGAACAAAAATAGAATCGCACGACGTTTAATCGTCCATCGACGATAGGAAAAACTGTTTGTGCAGTATTTGTAAAAAAAATGTAAAGCTTAAAATTAGTGGAGACGTAGCAGAGCTTCGTTGGCGCATTATAACCGTTCCAAAAAATACCTACCAATTTTCCTTTTCCTTTTATTAAATATCACAGATTCGATGGAGCCTGTATACAAACGTTTGTCAAGTAAGAAGCATACGTTCGTTTGCGGTCATAATTTATCCTTTTCGAGTTCTCAACTCTCTATATCTACTAATAAGAAATAATACCCAGATACCAAATGTAAACTGTACCAGTGATCGATTTTATCACGTCAATCACTTGTTTCCACTTTAAGGTCTCACAACATTCTTCGATACTGATTGTGAGTTCCAAAATAATACCGTCATACGTTTATATCCAGAGTTGAACTGGAATGGGATAAATTGGACAGAAGTAACGGGTTCATGGCGACGGGTTGATGCATCGAGAAAGAATCGAGAATTGTTCGACGATGTTTGGATACAGTTAGACAAGCACCTAATGCATTGCGTGTGATATATGATGATAGAAGTTACGTGGACGTGGTTCTGAATGATAGATAGGTCGCACTCTTTGATCCGAGGATGTTCTACAAGAACGATATTGTTAAATTCTTACCTGCAAGGAATTCCAAAGAGCTGGGTAATCGAGTAGACGTCTATTAATGGAACTGGACCTTATGGGAGGCATTATCACATTCCAATGGTGACTAATATTGTGAGAATAAAGATTAGACGAAGTCACCGGTTGTTTGGTCGTTTTCGCAGTTTTATATTAGAACCTAGTTTCGCAAATTTCGAATCGCGAAAGAAATGGAAAGATTCGACGTGTCGAGAAACCCGTCCCCACTAATAATCATTAATATTATCATCAAAGTGGAGGTGATTTATATAAAACCAGCCCGATTGTATTGTTAACGCATTGGTAATGGAAAGCAATTATATTTGGACTATTGGTAACTAAAAATTGGCTGCCCCGTTGAAAAGTATTTTCAATTACAAATTATATGGACAACGCCACCAATCGTACGGGTATGCACATGTGTGTACATTTCACAAAGCAATTCTGTTTCATAGAGAGCCAGGGTGCATCGCCGAAACGAAAATTTCCCAATCGATCTGTAACTCTGTACAGCGATTCCGTAGCGAATCACCGAGTTAATGACAGCCGGATCGCGATAAAAAGGGTGACCGGTGTTATTACCACAAAACGAGGCATCCGATGACACGGCACGGAGCAACCAGTTTCCAACTGTTCGCACGGGACACCCTTCGATACGGTTCAGAATCGCGTGGCTTTACGTGTCACTTTGTAGCGCATGAATAATTAATGATCAGCGTTTACACTACGCTCCGCTTTTTCATTTTCCTCTTTGATTCGCGGCGAATGTAGCCGTTTATCGCGCTTCCGCTCGGGGAAAACGCACGCGAACGACACGGCTGATCACGTCCAGGTAATCGACTTGATTACGTCCACCATTGATGCTGGTTATGTATCATTTATCGGTGATGTCACTTCGCGTCTCTATCATGGCGATGTTCACGATTTTCCAGCCGGGAAGGCTTCTCTGTGTAATGACACTTTCCAGTGGATATCTTGTGACATGCAACGGGTCGTTTCTTATTTCTTGTACGATAATTATTACCATTGCTGAAAGACTGAAGGTGTATGCAGCAGAGTGTACCATTTTCTTAAGCGGGCCCAACTTTGTCTGTCGATTCTCCATATTATTTTTTGGAGAAACAATTAACTAATTGCTTTGACGCTCGACTGTTCATTGTCCGAGAAATTTCATTAAGATCTTCTTCAGGCAAACGTTATTTTCTTCGAATTTACTTGGCCATATCGTTCGTAACAACACATTCGTATAATTTAATCATTCGAGCTAAATAAATTTGCACGACAAACAAGAACAATTTGGTACTGTTAATATTATCTTCCAATCAGAATAAAAAAGTCTACAGTACAATGATATTTACGATAACTGGACATGAAAAAAAACCCCACTGCACCGTATTGTACTTTCGCAACGTCTTATCGGAAAGGGTTAATATCATAGGCAATTCTGTACAAAAGCGCATATAAGAGGATGAGGGTAATTCGTTTCGACTTCTCCGGAATTTATTCCGAAAAGCACCAACGGGGGTGTAGTATTGCTCCTCTTCTCGAAGACCATCGCCACCCCTTCAGCAAATAACCCGCACGCTAAGTGGGGCTAATGAAAAAACGGAACGATTCTTGAGGAATACGGCCTCTCGAAGGGAAATCGTCCGTTACGTGGGCCGAACCGCAATTCCGCGTGGCCGGTGAAAAAAAGGGCAGACAACAGCCCCCGCGTTGTTATTAAAGGACGTAGCGTCAGCCGTCGACAGGTACACGACAAGGCGCGTGCGCGGATAAACCGCAACCCCAAAGCCGCACGCTAATTATTTATTCTTCGTTATGCCTCCCTTTTTGACGTGGCGTGACGATTCCTCTTCCCCACCCCTTTTCCCCTGCCTGTCGCCACGTACGATCCGAGCATCCTTTTCGTTCGGTTTCCAACGAACGCTGACCAGTTGTTCCCTGGTCTTTTTTGTCTTTCAACTTCCTCGGAACTTGGCCGGTTGTTCGTTTCCAGCAGTGATTACGAACTGAATGGAATCTATAGTCCGACAGAGGGATCGTTAGACTTGGAGGAAAAACTTAGCGCAGGTAACTAGAGTTAGAAACAAGTCTAGTGTGCATTCTTGTAGGAAGCGATATAATTGTTTTTCTTTTTATATGAGGTTCTCAGAGGGTACTTGATCTCACCGCGATAGTAAATGATAAATTATATTTTATATTTTATATTCGTTTCCGGCGATTATATTTGTTGCGAGAAGTAAACTATAAGAACAGAGCGCAAATATTAAGGTGTAACAGTTGCATAGTTTGCAACTGCAAGCACGAATGCAAATGTTAATTTAGGCTGATTATTTGTACGCGTAATGAAAAATTTCTTAATGAAATTCGGTGGCCGAGACGGGCTACACGGTTTCATTTTCCGTTTACTTCTGCACATACATTTTGCAATCTCGACGAAGTGCATGTACCATATTTTGTAACAATCGAGAAATTGGGACAACATATTTTTTTATAATAGGGAACAATGTTGCACTGAGGTCGAACTCATATTGGAATCCCTTCAATTTTCTCATCGAATGTACGACTACTACATCGTTGCTAATTTTACTTCAACGCGCACACGCTGGACTTCTTAACGAATACACATCGATCCTATCGCGTCGTCGTTGAAAGCGAATAGGCGTACTTGCAGTAGAAATAGATTTGTTTTGTCTAACCTTACATTTTCGTGCTTTGTGATACCAAAACTTACTTTATTTCAACTATGTATTTATAATGTTCGATAATATATTTCAATTTACAATAATACTCGATGTATTTCTTATTGAAATTTTCCTCACCTCCGATGGCTTTGTTATTTCTCCTTCCGCTCGATTTCTCCAATTTTTCAACAAAATTAGTAATGGTAATGTATTTGCAACGTGAAACACGGTGAATGAGATTCACAGCTGACTGTCGCGGTCGACTGCGCGTAATTTCAAAGAGGAAAATAGTACAGGAAAAACGGCTAATACGATTCATGCAAATGTAACGAGTCGTTAGTTAACGTTAGTTCTGATTCTGCCTCGTATCGAGTTCTTTGAAGGATACGTTCGACGCATAATTATATCTCAATATCGTCGAATTGAATTTGAAAATCTGCGGAATATCCTTCTGCTAGCTATTAGCCGCGGCAATTATCATTCATTTGCCTGTGGCAAATAGCAATTAAGTTTTTCTATCGAGAGCCATTGATACACCCGTGAGCGAGATCACCACCGTTTTCCCGTAATGCTTTCAATTATGCATTTGTTTTTTGTTTTTTTTTTCCTTACCTCGACCTGTTACGTGAAACGTTTTTCGCGATCGGATATATCGGAGTCGTGGACGTCGCCCTCATTTCACGACGACTTGGGTGTTCCTCGAATATTCTCACACAGCCGGAGAATTTTTCGTGCGCGTCTATCATTCCACCATTGATAAACCCCATGACGTCGCTCGTTATACGCGCACTCCTGTTCACAAGTTGTGAATCGTGAATGTAAATGCACCTCGATTAAGCAACTGTGATTTGAAATGTCCCAATGCGATGTACATAGATATTCATAGAAAGGAACATAAAACAAAAAAATATAATTATTTGTCAAATGCTCTTTGACATTTGAATATTTTATTAACACGTTCGCGGTCGGCTTTGTTCTACTGGGTCGCCACTCTATATGCGGTACATTTCTCTAAATATCAATGTAAAGACGATGGAGAAACATTTAAATAGAATTATCCGTCCAATCTACGTTCATCGTGCATACAAGAATCCAACTCCCGTCGTTCTATTGTTAAAATGCTCTCGTTCAATTTCCTCTAACCGACATGGAAATCAAGTTTATGGAGAGTGTCGTATCAAATTGTTAAATTTCCCACACGACAGATTCGATTGTAGGACAATCTACATTTTCCCTCGCCCATAATGATTCGAATGAAAGGCCATCGAAAATTTCTGGCTCTATTTCGAATCGGGTTCGAGTCAGATTTATCAATTGATGCACGCGAATACAAGCTGTCTCGTTTTCAGCCCAGACCGACTGAATTTTCCGCGGAAAGGTTAAATCGCTTTGCTTGCACCCTTTACTGTACGAATACCTTTGCCCGTCAACTTCGCATATACGTTGGTGCCTCTTAATGGGACCTTATCGTCTTCCGCAAAACGGCTCTCGATGCAAAGCGGGGAACGCTTGGAGCACCGTGGACAATGCACGTTACATTGATTCTTTACGAGGCCACTTAGATACCAGCGTCGGTGCAAGCTCACGTTATTGTAATGCGGCTAACATTGCACACGAACACCGATTATGTTACAAAGAGACACGGAACGACCGCTTACCAGCCGCCACTGCCACGCTTTACGATCGCTGACACCTACCGACCCGCCAGCGATCGCCGGCATTATGATCGTGGCCATTAAAGTAATTGATGCTATTTAGGGGAGATACGCTTCTCGTATAGGCTGACCCCCCGTGACATCCAGTGCCCGGGTCTCACCCATCTTTTCGGACGAAATAATTTTAATTGAGGACACATTTTGAACGCTTTCCCTGGTTTCGTGACACGTATCTCTTTTTTCCGTTCGCTAGAGTTTTGTAGAAGCTTTCGTTTTTTTAACGGAGAAGGGTGGCCTTCGCGATGGTGGCGAGAGTAGAGAAATCTTGCACCAGAGGGGTGGTTTTATTGATGTGGAACGGATGCGTAGAAATTAGTATAGAATTTTGCATAAAACGGAGTGCTGTACGATGTTTTTAAAGGGCGCAGCAAGTTCAGTGGCTCCAATGCGTGTACAGAGTCTGCAATATTTCTGGGGACGAAAAGAAGATGCTTCTTCTGTACCAAAACTTGGTACGTAATCTGTCCCTTAACTGTGGAATTCAAACGGTAAAAAATGTAAGCTTCAGAAGAATAAAGAACACAAAAATAGATGACGATCGATGATGATATTACGGTAAGTCAATTCTGAATGTCCGCCAGCACCACCGAAATTGAATGCAACGCGAGACGAAACTCGCGGAAGAACAATCGCTCGAAACAATCCCCTTTAGCCAAGCATACCAAACAGAGCACGCGCAGCGTCTCGTTTGCCCGCTCCGCGACGCGCGACCCGTCGTCGCTCGCCTCTCGCCATAACGAGCAGATATGGTGGTTGGTCAAACACGACCCGGTGATTGTTTATGGGGCCATTAAACGCCGCCAGAGTCATAGTCGCATGGCAAACATTATTATAATCCGACTAGCGTGGCGGGGTTGCGCCGATTAACTTTACAAAGGCACGGAACGACTGGTTTAGGGTCGCGATTCCGCTTTACGAGCGCTGACACCTCCAGCCCCGGCCGAGGCGGATCGCGACGTCCGCGGCGCATGATATTACGGGCTCGAATATTCAAGTAATTGATGCCACCATAAAACATGGCGCGGCGGTGTCCCTGCTGGTCCCTCGGCCCCAGTCACCCCGCGGTGCTCGATTTAACACGTCGATATTTTTTTTCCACGCCCTTTCGTGGAACCTGGCTCGCGGATATCGGCGCTTGTTTCCCGGCTAAACGCCTGTTATTATTTCAGACAACATTTTTCATCCGCCTTTCGACGATTCTTCCTTTGCTCCCTTTTTTTTCCGAACGGGGCGCAGCGGAATTCGATGCAGTCGATACGTTGAATACCTCGGACGCGCTCCGAGGTATTATAATCGTTTGCGTTTTTGGGGGCAATTTATTGGTCGCTCTTTTTTTTCGTAGCATTATTGAATATCGAAGTCGTTGCCCTATCTTTATGATACAGTTACTTACTGATATCCTCAGAGTAATTGCAAGCACCATTATACTTTTTATTATACTAGCAATATTGTGCACGAAGGAACCGAATTAAAAAAAAGTTCATCGAATTGATCCTCGAGAGAAGGAAGCGGCGCAGAGCGCCAAACAGAACTGAATATTAATTTTATTTGTTTCCTTATAAACGAGGTATCGCTAGATGATAGTTCAACTTTTCAGACACGAACATCAGTGAACACAGTTTTCACGATTCGTACTTCCATCTATCCGCTGGTGTCGTCCATTCTATGCACACCTTTGGTTATTCTTGCGACTACCGCGGTCGCTATATTTAGAAAACGGATTCTCTGTAGAGAGTTCATTCTTCCCTTGGTGGCGGAGGGTTCTTTGTTGGCGTCAAACTTGCCCGCGTCGTATATGGACGTCGATTAACCCTTCGACGGATAAAGTGGAAGGTACAGCCTCGACGATACCCTCTTCGAGGCAATAACGTTTTTCAGCTATACCCGTTGCGCAATTTACTCGGCTTTTTAGACAGCGACCCGAAGGTTTAATAGCGTTCCGTATGAATATTATGAAGTATGAAAATGTCGTTACGATAAACGGCAGAGCAATTTCATGCTACCACAGTTTGTTTCAATCGTTTTTCAACGCTCAATAATTTCACGCGTTTTCGTTTTTATTATTGTGCTTCGTTTAATACAGTTCCCCCCATTTCTCGTTACTGTTGTCTTCTTATTAATAAATAATTTAGGCGCATCGGCACTCCCGGGTCGCTATACTTTAGCCTCGTTGTTCCTCGTTTGGAATTTGCATCAAGCATTTGGTCTCCGCATTATAATTAAACACAAGGGGCAAATAGAAGCGGTGCAGCACAAAATGCTTAGACATACAGCATACAAACTTGGCCAACCAATGACTGTCACTGACCACGATTATTCGGATATCACGAGTTCCATGAACAATGCGTTCATCTAAGTTGGATACCACCCTAGAACATAGGCGGTTTGCCTATGAGCTCTTCTATTTTTATGAGATACTTGATGGGGATGCACCTTGGAAGGGTTGATTCGAATGTACCCAATAAAATGGTCGGGCTCCTTCCTACGTTTGCAACCTCAATTTGATAATTCCCGATTGAAGCACACGGACGTCTTTACTAGACTATCGAAATCGATTTCTTCGATGGCTCTTCGCGCCTGTTTAAATTACAGGTAAGGGAAATTGGATTGAGTATTTGATTATTACTACCTTGCTTATAACTCTGTATCATGTAATAGTTGAACACTATTTCGTATTAAAATTCTGTATCCCGCGACAGATTACCCATGTACATGAAGAAATTTAAGTACACGGGCGTTAACGCGTGAACATTAGAAACCCGTAACGCCATACCCGATGGATAAATTGTCTGCAACAAATTCGTCTTTGCACCGCATCGCTGAAACCCGCGCACGTGTTTCCTCGATTCGCGTCCATCCGCACTGTCGCCAATAACTCCCCACCTCCGCCAGTACATCCGAACGACTTCATCTCCCCCGGGGTCGCCGTTCCTCGCGACATTGTCTACCCCGCGGAGGCTCGCCCCTTACTCCGACGATTTAAAGAGCGGGTGGTTCGCGTAGGCGGCCGGCCAGTGTAAACCGTGCTTTACGACGCTCGCGGTCCCGTCGATCGGATCGTGAGATCGCATTAGAGCCCGTGCAGGCACCGGGCTCGCCTCTAGCTCGACGCTGTCGAGGGGGGCAAGAATTGTGCCCTGCTTCGGCGTTCTTCTTTTCCGAGGGCCGAGGCGAGAGGGACACGAGCGTCCAGAGAACGAAACATCTGTGCATCGTTGCGCGGGTAGTGGGCACCGCGGCGAGGGTGTGCGGGAAATAAAGAGAAATACAGAGTTAATGGGTGAGGCAGAAGCGAGTGGTCAAGGGTGAAAGAAAGAGAGATAGCGAGAGGGCCGGGGGGGGGAGGTTTGCCACGTGACAGAGTGAGAAATTGCTAGGAGAGAGAAAGCCGGAGAGTATCGCTGGACGCAGGGCGAAATGGAAGGAACAGCGTGTAACGATGTATCAAGCTGTTGCGCCCCTGGCGTGTCCGGCGATGGTGGATCGTCGCTTTGAGCTGGACCGCGCCGCTTCGGGCTCTGCATCATGCCTTTACACGCTCCCAATGCCCAAACGAGGGACGATAATGCCGCGGCCTCGTCTTGTTCCCCGCGCATAGACACTATTAATTTCGTATCCCTCGCCGCGCGAGGCGTGCGAGCACGACACCGGCGCGCGGCGCAACGGCCCGATTGACTCGTTCGTATCCGGCGCGATACGGTGCTCCCTTTTTTTTCGACGACGGAGATTTTGCACTTTGCCGGGCTCATTATCGTGGGTGTCTTGCTTTCCCCTTTTTGTTCGGTCGCTGGAAATTGCGCGAATGGGCGAGGGTAAGAGCTGGGTAATTGCGAAGTGGACAGTGGAAGGGCACGCTGATGTATTAAGCGGTGTTTTTTGGGCGGGGGGGGGGGAGATGGCGTGGGTGTCTCGCAGGGGATTGGAACTTGTGTTTAAGGCGATTAGGTCGAGCGATGGGGTCGGGGGTCGTGAGCGTTGCGGACTATGGTCTGGTGGACGAATTGGAGGGTCGAAGGTGCGCGGACATATTCCAACGTTCGATGACGATAATATTTGACTATTTTAATTGTATTGCCGTTTCTCTCTTTGCGTTTTCTATATGAAACTTTCTTAAGGCAGGTCGAACAGCGAGTGGGTAATCGTATTTGCGAGAATCGAACTAAATTAATTAGTTCGCTTCTCTCTTTCATTGGCAGTAGGTTGACGAACAAGTTTGAACACTTGTCTCGGATTCAAAAAGGCGCGTTTTCTTCAAAAGAATTAATTCACCTAATTTCGAAATTAAATATAGCTAACTTAATTATATAATATTAGCGGATCTTCGTGAATCTTTGTTTTTAATATTTTGAAATGCGCCAAATTGACGCGTCCCGTAAACCCCGTCCCGTAAAAGTGTTAATAAACGTCTCTTTGTAGTTTGGATCGAACATAGGGGGTTAATTAGAATCAATGGGGTACGCTTTTGAAGCATGTACAGACGTATACATTTGTTACGTTACACCGTTTGTTCCCTATACTGTTCGCGATGAAGGACGTTTTCAACGTGTAGTCGTCTGTTTTAATATTATGTAAGTTTAATATTTTGAAAGTTTTGGATTTAAAGCGGTTTCATTGATGTCGGGTCATTTACTGACTTTCTGCACCATGTGTACGTGGTATCACTACTGTATCAAGCCGAAATAGCTCAGTTGGGAGAGCGTTAGACTGAAGATCTAAATGTCCCCGGTTCAATCCCGGGTTTCGGCAAAGAGGAATTTTTTTTTTTTTTTACCACAGTAGAAGTAAGAATTGCAAACATTAGCAACTTCCAGGTATTCATATCGATAAATTCGTGCTGCTAGTTTCTTTGTTTTATGATCTCAATAATTATACATATTATTATTCTACTTTATTTATATTTGTCAGGGAATTTGTATATCAATAAAGATTAGCTATCACTTCAATTGCTTGTTATCGATAACGAGCTACAAGATTGTGCCTATTACATTTGCGCATTAAAAACATCACTCCATACATCCACTATCTCTAATAGAAATTAGTATCGAGCTGGCCTCATTTCACTTACTGCCTGCAAGGCCTTATATTTCCATTGTCAGAAGTGCAATCCCCATTTCAGTTCTACCAACAATTCCAATTAACAACGAACCCGACTCCATAAGTGCGACAACCATATTCGAGCATTGATTTTTCGCAAGACCGTACATTTTAATTCCCCCTCAACACGGTATTGTTCATCTTGTCGCGATTTTTCAACGAACCCCGCATTCCCGTCCAGCAACAAAATAATTAAACCTTTCCGAACATCCTGCGTCTGCAATTAACACCTCGTCCAATCGTCAACGGGGGTACACATGCAACGCACGCCATAATTTCAATATTTAAAATCCGCTCCGCACCATAATTAATCTCCAACTCGCCCACTCGTCCTCCTCACTCGTTAACACGAATGGATTAAAGTTTCCGTTCGCCTGGCTGCCTTTCGCGCAGCAATCAATTCCATTAATAATGTTGCATGATACGCTTTGGCGAGCAGAGGCCCGACTAGGCCGCGGCTTATATCGAAACGATAAGTAATTATATGTGGAAAGATCGCGGTGTTGCGTGTGACGTTGCAACCCCCGCGTACCAAACGGATCGAACGATAATCCCGCGGACCAATCTTGTATCCCGAGCATCGATACTATTAATTTCGTGCCCGTCGCCGTGCCGCTGCTCCATGTTTTTCGATCGAGTCGTTTATCTTGCTTTCCGCCGATTTCGTTGCAATTAGTGCCCGCGACGCGAGAATTAATCCGTCTAGGGCCGCGCAGGTTGCGCCGCCGCGTGAAATCCTCCTCTCAACCTATCCGCCGCCGACCGACGCAACGAGGAGCGGTCGAATGCGTTCGACTCTTTTCAACGAAAACGCTCCCAGCTCGGGACGAAAACGCGAGAAAAGCATGTCTCGCCTAGATTGAGGGAAGATTCTGCGTTACGACGTGCAGTCTGACGCGGAGGATTAAACGGCGGAAGGGTTAGCAATTGTAGTCTGGTTCCAAAAACGAAACCAGCTGCCAAACGTGACAAACAGAATAGCTGTTAAAGAATAATAAAGAGAAGTGGAGCGATCGAGTTCTAGCTGTTCGCGCTGATAATATCTTCCGAAAATATCATCGAGAGCGAGGAAACCATGGACAGAGACTTGTCGCGTACCATCTGACGACGATCTCCATGATTCGACGCGCGCCATTGTTTCCACGATCGCGGCGATTCGTCCGAAACGGAAGCTCCGGCGAACACGTACATAGATAACGACACGTTGACAGGTGCTCGGTCGATCGTTCGTGTTCGTGCACCAACACTTGGCTCGCGTGAACACGCACGTGAACGCCCGCGGCCTATGAATGCGTGCAGGGAAACGCGTGTACGGTTCGCACGTGCCACGCACGCCGTTACGCTTGGAAACCTCCTGCCAGCGCAACGCAACGGCCTCCTTCGATCGACCGTCCGCTTGGAAGCGTAAACGCGGGTCGCTTTATGTATGGCAACCCTTGGCCGGATCCCACGCGGAGGATCGACCGGAAGTATGGTTGATTGGCCGAGCTCTGTCCAGCCGGTTTCGTCGAAAACGCTCGGAACACGCAGATAAGTTTGACGCTGTTTGAATAGCACGTTGCGCGTCGGTGAAGGTTTCGAAACGAGCCGGGACGATTCTTTTGGTACACGGGACGGGGCAAGCTGTTGCGGGGGACAGTGTCGAGCGATATGGAGGATATTGTGAAGGTATTAACCGTTTTACGGACAAGCATATGTGCGTGCACGTATCCGGATACTCGTTTCTATGTTTCCTTGAATTGTTCTGGAGCGCTATACTTTGGAGACATTTACGTCGATTCATGGTTCGTGGAATCAAATTTTGAATAACGGGGTTTCGGATTGCTTGACATTTTAATTGCCATGCGCAAGGGTTAAGGGGGTTGAGGTATTGACTAGGATAGTGCGAGAGTGGAAAGCGAAGTAGGTGGATTCTCGTAATAATCTACTGAGCGGGAGAAATTCGGTTTGTAGCAGGTCTATGGAAATCATCGCGCTTTTTACATATATTCATGTTATTTACATTGTACTTCACGAATTCGTTACCCGTTCGTTATGCACAGCCACGCGACAAATGAAAAGCAAAAAATGTTCGAGTACAGTTCTTATGTACATCACGGGATAGTGACAAAAATAATGGCGTCAATCAAATGTATCAGAGAGCTGGACCCGAACGCCTCCACTATAATCATCGGGTGGGCTAAACGATATCTATTATAAGTATCTAAATGCATTACCAAGCCGAAGTAGCTATAATTCCTGGAACACTCTGACAGGACGGTCGCCGACGTAACATGACGCGAGGGATGCCCGAACTCGTCCAAAGGAAGGCAGACAACCCTTTGCCGTGGATGACGGGGGCCACAAGGGGGTGGGAAAGGGTCCACGAGACAGAGAGCCCTGGAAAGGGTATCCTGTTGTCATGGTCCCTGATGCTCCATTATTGATTAAAGATGGCTGGCTGGCTGGATGGGCGGCGGAGTCGTGACGCCATTTTAATATGCGCAATTATAATGTGTACCCAGAGCCCTGGGGGGATGATACGGCCAGGGTCACGGGGTTGGAGGACGGGTCGCGAATGTTGCCGGTGACCCCGCTTCTTGAAACCCGCTGGCCTTCTTTGTTTGCCATGAAATTCAGAGGGGAACCACGTAATTGAGGAGTTAATTAGGACGCGTTCGGTGATTTAATTGGGTTCCCCGGCGCTGCCTCGCCTCTTGCGCTCGTCTCTGTTGCCTTTCGGGTGTTCTCAACAGGTTGCACGGACGGGCTCTGAAAATCGGACGATTTCATATGGAAAATCATGGCCCGGTTATTTGTATACTTTGGTAGAGTTTGTATTGCAAAGTCTCGGTGCAGATAGTACTCCAAGAAGTATAGGAATAATAATCAGTTTTTAGTGTGCAGCTGTGATCGAGGTTGCTCGAAGATTGCTGTAGTGCTCTTGATAAATCAATTTCTGCACTTGTATACTTTGTACTCGGCGTTCGTTCGCCAATGACTAATCTCCGATTTGATAATTACGGTATTCGTGGAGGTGTGAACGCTACAGGGTGGAATCCGATACGGAAAACGTGCTTCTTGAAACGATTCCGAGTAAAAGAATATTGGTACGTCCGAAAATTGAAAGAAAAATTTGATTCGGAGAATCAAAGAACCAGAACGCTCTCCCTTAAATTAGAGATGAACCCGCAGAGAATGTTTCACGTAAAATAAAATGTCCTTGAAAGTCGAACTCTGACAGCCTGTGCTAAATCTGAGAGGCACCGAGAAAGAAGGAACAGGGTTCTCTCCGTGGCAGCTTCATCAAATTTGCACGAGGAACTTTTCCGTACGAGAAAATGCACGGGATATATCCACCAGTCGGTTCGTTTCCCCTTGCCAGGTGGAAAGTTTGTTTCGAGAGGGGCGGTGATTACACGGAGGGGGATACATCGGTATCAGGAGACTCGTGGAGAGATAAGGGCGACGACAGCTCGTTAGCGCGTTGGGGTTGAAGCGCCGCGACGCTCGATGGTCGACAACAGTCATCAGTGGGCGTACATGCCGCTGATACACCATCGACGAGGCTCGTGTATGTACAACAATGCCCATAATAAGGGAACGAACCGTGTTCTGTGTCGTCGCATCAAATATCCTGGGACAGCCACGAAATCCGTGACAGTATTGTCCGCGGATAATTCCACTGATTTTTCTTATCAATTTGAAGTTTACAATTCTCTGGAGTAAAGATCAAACGGACCAGCTCCTTAATTGCACAAGATATCGAACGGCTTGTTAACGATTCATCGATTCGAAGTTTAATATTGGCAGAGACCGATGGTAATATAGTTTTGTTTCGCTATGATCCATCTTGCATATCTCCTAAAATCCTTAGCTTAAAGTTATTAATCCACGGTTGCCAACTAATGGATCGCGACAACCAAGGAGTAGGAAAGTGTTTCCGGTGGATGATACAGTATGAATTAATAGAATATCGATACAAATGAATTTCCTTTTATACAAAGAGACACCGTTATGTCGATTATACATAATCGACACATCGTAAGAAAAGGATCCCAGGAACAAACGCACACAGACAACACGCCCATTTCACTCGAAGATTATCCCCAGTCGTCCCTCGTCGATCCTCCATCTTCCGAATGGAGGATTGCAAACGGATTTGCCGTGCAAATTGTTCGTTCGAGAAAACGCAACAATAATTCAAGACGATGCATCCCCGGCTGTAAATCGTCGCGCAGCAAGCACCGTGGAACAGAGATTGACGTTTCCCGACGCGAAACGTAATTATTATCCTCGCGCTGAGAGAACGTATGGGAAAATCCTAGCGCCAGCGCCCCGTCACCTGCGAGAGCACGATCAATCGGTTACACGTGAGTCATAACACGTAGGCACCGATCACTTTGTACACATCGCGTTCCCTTAGCCAGGGTCTCGGGGAAAACGAGAAATTTTCCCCCGGAGAGCAAATGGCACTCGGTGCGCCGCCTCGCGCATATTGCCTATTAGCGTGCTGGTCACTGGATATATTACCGCTATTACGGCCTCTGAGCATACGAATGGCTGTTTATGCGAGAAAGGTACTAATACGCGAGACTTGCCGCTTGTATTACAAATGCGCGTCGAGCTTAGTCCACTTTGAGGCTGTTTCGATGGAAGCCAACTGGGGAGGATCGGCCGCTTCCGCTTCCGCGAGCCTTCAAACGCTCCGGGCCTCGGTTTGCTAAACGATCTTTCAGATGCGGGAGTGACGCGTTCTTGGAACTTGAAATTTTACTGCGGGTTTCGTATGGTTATCCTGCCATCCTGTTGCTCGGGGTTGGTCAATGTTGGAAAGCGTAATTTTGGATCACGGATTAATGGAGTTTTCTGAAGCGTTTTGAATTATTTACTTATTTTCCGCTTGATACAGACGAAGCATTGTTAGTAAGATTTATTACTGTCCACATTCGGGTTGAAGATTGTCTACTGTTTGCCTTATTCCACTTGCTACGACAGTACGAAAATAATTGGTAACGAAATTGCATGCATATATTTCACAGGAACATACCCCCTTCAATTACTATTCGGCGAAATTAACGCGTTCAGGTAAGAAATAGGAGTATAGAAAAACTTGATTCGAACAAGAACGCAATCAGCGATCTCGTTTGATGGACCTTTTATAAAAGAAATTACAAACTGTGCCAATAAGTAGCTACGTAGCCGACTCAATTTGTAGAACATTTTCAAACGAAAGGGCTACCACGTCGAACGTTCATCTCCAAACCAATAACCGTATCCTATCAAGCAGCATCGAGCAGAGGAAAACTCACCCCTCTCCCAACAGAAACCACCTCTGGCTTTCCCACAGCGGCCATCTCCGTCAGAATCGCGTGCAAAGCAGTCGACATATTTATCAGAGACATTGCGCCCCGAGTTGTGCCGTTCGATGGGCTTTCAGGAAAAATTTATCTCGCCGCTAGCACGAGGGTGGTCATTATCCTCGAGGAGGACGATCCACCGGTCGACACTGCGTCTCGTATCGGCAACCTATCGCCGTCGTATGGCGCACGCGTCTACTTAAATAAGAAATGCGATAATGCCGTAGAAGGACGAGGCAAAAAAAGGAGAGGAAAAAAAGAGGCAAACTTCGATTCCGGCCGTCCGCCTCGTTATTTACCATTTTATTCATTATCCGTTCCTGCATGAGTACGAGGGGTGGTTTGCGGGAATTTTCTCTCTGCCTTTTGGCGTGCCCCGCGTGCACACGGATTAATATTGCAGCTCGTGCGAAAATACGTGGCACGGGTCGCACAGAAAGGGGTGGATCCGATGTGAATTAAATAGCGGATACTGTATTATTGTTTACGGTTGCCTCAGCGGGAATGAAGTGGAATTATTGCGACGAACGATGAACAGGCGTGTGGAAAAATTATTGGTATTCCCTGGAAGTTTTGGATGACGTTTCTTTTCTCTGTTAGGTTGCCACTGGTGATCGTAGATTCGCAGGGTTGTAATTGGATGACGTCTACAAGAATCGTAGGTGACATTAATATCTAGAAATTTGCGGGCGTGTGGTAAGGAAGGGTGCGGTTAAGAGACTCGTTTTTCGTGTAAACCTATATAAAATTTACCTATATAAAATTTTCGTGCAAACCTACTGAAATATTTCCCGCAAAAGAACATACTTAATTTTTTTCAAGGAGTGACATCTCTCCCTAAACTTGCTATTGGGCAGCTATAAAAAAAAACATGTCCCTTATTTCCACCTGCTCAACATATCCACCAAGTTTCGTCAAAATCGGACACGGACAGTTCGGGATGTTTCCTTGCCAGTCTCTGCATACCTAGTTGCTTCAGACCCTTATTCTTAAACTCCCTCTCCCTGCCAAACATTTTCGCCTAAACAGAAGACGACTGCTCTTGTCGCAAAGGTGTTACCTACCACGAATTATTTGAAATACGTCGGACGCGTCTATTTACCCTTCCTCCCTACCGAAACACGATCCATCCCTAACAAAACCAGCAACCGAAAGGAGTCTCCGCGTCGATTGGAATCTTCCCTCTCGCGGCGAAATTAAATTCGTCGTCGCGGCGCGTGCGACGCGGCCGTCCTCCTCTCGTCCCGTCTCGTCTAGTCACGTCGCACCGATGCATGCGACGCGATGGCCTGGTCGTTTTGTCGCCAGCAATTACGGGACACGAGGTGGGCGGCCCGTGGCGTGTCGCACGCGCACCGAGCAACGGATTGCGCGAGCGTTGGACGTCGGGTCGCGTCGCGGCGCGCGTCGTCGCACTCCTCATCAGATAAGTCCGGTTGGCCACCCGTTTAGCCCGGCTGAATTGAAAACCGTAGCCGGCGGCGGGCGATCAGCTCGTCACTGCGCGCCGCTGCGCAACGTTGCGTGCCCGTTGCACATGACACTCGTCGTTTTGTCCCCTTGAATTTCACGCTCGTTACCCGCGTTTAACCTTCGTTGTCTGGAGACGAGCGGCGAAAGTTCATGGCGAGCGTCTGCGCGGCCGCTGGGCGACTTCGTGGAATTTGGCGGCGAAGCGTTGGATTTGGTTTGCCGATTCTTGGGGCTTTTGGTATTTCTTGTTGCAGGGATTACGGCGGAATTTGGGGGGGGGGGGGGATTTTAACCAAGTATGTGTGTACTATGTTTTTAATCAATTATATTAAAATAAATGAATTATTAATTCAGAAATTTTCTGTTTTCCTAAACTTGATGGCCCAACGTTTGCAATAAAAATTTATAGCTAGACTACCTCCTATTATTTGATTGTGGGTGGGGTTATGCGGAGCAAAGATTGTGATGAAAAATAACACCGATATAATTCAGGGCTTAAAGGGTTAACGAGTCTGCTAGTAGTGTCGCATATGCGTGACAGCAGGTTTGACTGTTTGGATAGTCCGATGCCAGATACTTGCATGTGGTAGCGAAGAAATTTTAAGCTACAGCCACATGGCGAAATGAAATCTGCCTCGAATTTGGTACGTACATACTTCGATTGTACAAAGATAATAGAAATGCAGAGTCGCCACCATGATAGCGAACGTGGTCGGCTCAAAAAGTAACGGTACCGTTGTACTTTATATTTTATTCGACACTAAATTCTTAAGGGTTGTTAAAGATCAGCGCGTAAGCTGCAATGGCATTTCGTTCGCCGCGCTGCAAAGCAAGCGCATATACGGTGATCTATGAAATCCATTGTGGGTCTCGACAAACATAAACGAATTCGAAATACCAATCCAAAGATATGGATCCATGGCCAACTATGTATTACCTTAATTGCTGCACAGCATGCCCTACAAATAATCGTAACAACGTCAGCGTGTTTATCGAGCCCGTCACTAAAATAGGAGCACGCAGGTGAATAAATAAATTCTGACTCGAAAATAAGTGGCAGAACGGCCGCGTCGAATTTGTCAGAACGCGAAACTGTAGCGTAGGATACATCAAAGTATCCCCGAGACCGTCGATTGTTTTACGTGGCAGGGTAAGATTAACGTTTCCCGTCGCCAGCAATGTATTAATGACGCCGATGATGAAACGGCGCGATGATCGTCGACGTACTTACACGTATGGTAGTACGTAGTACATACCTCGCTCGGTTTCCTCCTCGTTCCATGCCGGACAAGGCTCTCGGGCTAATTATCACAGCTGTCGGAGCCGTCGCTTCCAGATCTCGGAGATATACGCGGGTCGACGATCAACCACGTGGATGACACGCTCAATGTCCCTCCTTTTATACGGTCACTCGATCCCATTGCGATGTATTACGGATAAAAAGAGTTAATTACTTGAATCGATACAGCGGATCTCGTATACTGAATTCCTGATTTAATTTCGATGCGGCCTGTTCCTGGATTTAAGATCTTGCGTAATGTACGATCGTGTGCGTTACGATTGAGGAAATTAGCAAATTCGTTGCTTAAATTTTAATGCACAATGATTTGTATTATAAACTCAGAACCCTCGACTACATTCTATCTTCGCATTGCTTATTTGCTCCTTCAATTGTTTAAATATATACACGGGAGTGTGGTTCCATTGGCGCAGAAACATTGCGATGAACAGCACGGCGCTATTAAGTACAAAGAGGACATGTCGCAAGCAATGTTCCCGATGCTAACAAAAAAAAACAACTGAAATCTGGATAAAACATTAAAATATCTTTGTACTTAATGTATTGAATTGTATAATAAATATTGATTGCGAAAGTTTTGTACCAAGAGTAACAGAATGTACAGCGCAGGTAATATCAAAGGCTTCATAGATCGGCACAAAAATTCCGCGAGTACATCATCGGATGCCGGCAATCAAATGCCATCTGTGTCCCCAACTTGCATAAAAATCTCCGAAATGACTAGCCGAAACAAGCCCGCGCGTCAATCTTGTGAAATCCCTACAAAAACACCTACGGTATCTCACACGTGATCGACGCGTGACAGGGAAATATCCCTGGAACAGCTTACACGCGACATTATCGATGTGTAGAATCGATCGAAGCTTCGTCGTTCACCTCGCCGTGCAAGAGGTCGAGGATGAACCTAGAGATTTGCATAGGTTCGGGCCTCGTTGCTATCAAGCCCGTTTTGCACTATTTATCGGAGCACGAATGGCTAATTTTGTTAATCAAATATACAGGGTAACAAATTATTAAAATCATTTAATTGTTAGAATAATTCAGAATAAAATTCAGGCACCAGGCCGTATTCAAACAAAATTTCTTAAAATTAATAGCTCTCTTATATTGTTTTGAATAATCCCCCTTGCTCAATAATTATTGCAAAATGATTGAAGTAGATAAGGCGATACGAAAATGAAATTCCTGCAATGAAAATTAGTATTCGGACAGTCCTTTCGAACTATGGCACTGTACACTAGAAACTATCCAAATTATATTTCAACAACCTCTCCAAAACTTTTGCTGCTCCGAGGAGTGTATAATAATACAGGGAATTGACCCGCACAAAATAAATTGTTTCTGCCCTAAACTGCCAAAAATAATACGCGCACAGAAATACTAGATACAAAGTATCTATTAGCCTCGTTTAAGCTTCTTTAATAATCGCGAATAACATTATCAGAAACGTTCCGTACTAAAACCAATAGTATAAATCGGCCTTTAAGCGACCATACGCCCTCGAGTCATGCCGGTGGTAGCGTGTCCCGTCGAAATTGCCGGCTGTCGCGGGATTGTAACGCTGTAGGCGCGTAATGTTCGGTAAAACTCGCAATTAGTCAGCGCTGTCCTCGCTGGAGGATGCCACGGAGGAATGAAACGCCCGGTGTACTTTGGTTGCTTGGTAGAAAAGGGACGAAAGGCTGTAATTTTCACTTACGCTGGTTCTGCTTCGTGGGCTGCCCTCAAGGTGGCTCGGATGCAACGTGTGATCAACGTGACTGCTTCGTCGTCGCGTCGTGACGTCCGAGTTGAAAAGTTTTGCCCGGTTGAATTCTGTTGACGACGCGGGGATTCAATGGTGGCGCGAGTGGAATTCGTGCTGCATCGTTGCGGACGTTACTTGTATTTGTTCAGCTCATTGTACGACAGCGTTGTATGTAAAATGCGAAGGTTTTTATTCATCACGATGCACACGATTCGGCAAGGAAATTAATTACTGGGAGGCGTTGATAGATGCAATCGTAGCGGTTATGAAAGAAATTTGGATTTTCGTTAGTCGCGTGGAATATTTCATTAAGCGTGCGGTTCTTTATTTTCCTGCGCACTGCGGTGTTCTATTTATATGTGCCCTGGAATAATTCTTTATCGCTTGCAGAGGCTTGTTTTTTCAATCGTTCAAAATTGATACAAGAATTTGATCGGAATGTTTCCTGACGCTACAGTCAATAACAATATTTGTTCGGGAACAAATACTTGTATCGCCAAGAATTTTCGATACATCCATATTACAATTTACCCTCATCACTGTTAACCATGACATGTACATAAAACTATAATAGTAGCAATGTAAATTAATGAAATATTTTCCCCCGACAACTATTACACCAGATATACGCGGTATGAGATGATAATTACACTCTATTTTTAAACGGTGCATTACAGCGTCCGCGAGGTGCAGTCATGCTTTGTTAAAAAAAGAAACCTGGAGATTCCGATTCGCATGCTTTGACGTAAAAACGAACGATCACTGCACGGAATTTCAGATAAGCATAAACTTCTTATTTAACCATCTGCAGAGAAGCGTTTTAACGACGTCGGTGATTAAGCGTGCAACTTCTGCGACGAGGAATAAGTACTTTATTACTTACACACATACTGCGTGTAAATCTTAATGATGGACGCAGCGCATTCAATTTCTTGACAAGTTCGGCGAAAAATCAACAACTTCTAAGGGATTTTTCGAATGGCAGTTCTGAGATTCATCGGAAATTGTACCTACTATATTAAGTTTACGGCCTTATCGGTCTGCGCATCGCAGAATACACTGCTCGCTGGTATTGTTGCGTTAATAAAAAATATAAATATTCATCGAGTATCATGAAAAAAAACCTTTCATAATTTCTGCTCTTCGATTCCATATTATTAATCACAATTTTCCTACACTCTATAATTTACCCAATCGTTACAAACGTTTATAAACCTGGCCTTCGTTATTCCTTGCGCACATATGCTCCCCTTAAAATCAAAATAATTCTTCCACGGTATACGCCTGGGAGCGCACAAAATTTATTCCTCGAAGCTTTTCATTTCCACTGTTAATCAACATCGAAGTGTTTCACTGCCATCAAACTTCTGTGAAACATCGTCCACTTGGTCCGTTTCTTTCGAGGTCGCCCGTTGATGAAGCGGTTTGGCTCGCGTTCATCTCGCCGGGTCATCCTTCCTTCGTCGTTACGCGATGCAATTGCAGTTGGAAATTTTCGTGTGTCAATTACCGAGCATCGTGCCGGACAGCTGCTTCGGATAGCCGGACTTAACCGAATGAAACACCGTTTCGCGGTGGACCTAGGAGGATCTAGGAGGCTGTCAGCTAATGCGACAGTGCCAACGTTCACCACGGAAGGCGAAGATGAAACGGTGCAACGGGATCCGAAGGTTTTTGTCCGGTGGCACGGGGTTTCTTCTGTCCAGGCACGAGGAATCGGCGACGATTAGAGAGAGAGTCGCGGGCCGAGCATGCGACTTGTCGCGATCAGCGCGAGTTTTTGTCGTGGATAGAAGCCTCCAGTACCGGAATGCGTTTCGTAGGCTTGATGCCTTGTGAAATTGAGTACGACAGGCGAATTCCTTTCTTGACGCTGATTCGTCACGATTCGGGCAGTCCTGTTTTTTTAAACGAACCCAACGAAGAACGTTTTTGTACGTGGATTGGCTAAGGTTGCTGGATACGTCGAGGAAAATGTTCGTTTCTTCTTTTGGGTCTCTCGGATGTTTTCAATGTTTTTTTCTCTTTCTCTTAGGTGTCTTTCATTCTTGAATTATATTTGGGGGAAAGTGGCAATGGATAAATAGTGCGGTTCCAATTTAGTTTTTATTTACTTTTCGATTCAGGTTCACCGTTGTTTCTAATAGGAAGAGTAATCTTTGGTGGGTTTTCTTTCCTTATGAAATAAGATAGCGATGGTGTCATTATTATTTTGTAGAACGGAATGTAATATAATGTTTCACAGAAGCTCGACTATATCGGAAAGCAATTAACTGTTACACTCGAATCAATAGCAATTCCAATATGTACTTGTACCAACACTCGAAACGTCTCCTGCATTCAAGAAGATCGAAAATGAACCGCTCACATATTCATTTTGCATCGACTTCGATTAATTCCATTCGAATCGTTCACGATTCCAACATGGCCGCAACATCAAATTCGCCACGATACCCTCATCCGTTTCAGCCAGCCTCGTCGTCCCCGATCGAAATGATATCCATTCGGCCGCACGAATCAATTTGGCCGATCGCGATCGATAACCGTTCGCCTGCAACGTGCAATCTGTCCTGCCGTGTAATTATGCTGTGGGCCTGTTTAATGGTTCTTAAGCGACGAATATTGATCACGCAGGAACCAGGGCCCTGCCTGGCTCGAATTGCCGACTGGAGCATTGGATAAATCATCGAACAATTCGATTCATTAATTTCCCGTATTTTTTAAGTCGGATCCGATTTAACCTTTTTTTTTCGCGATACCAAACCGTCTTACCCGGCTATGAAACGTGAAATTGTTCACGTTCATGCCAATTTAAGTAGTCTGTGCTGAATATCGTTGCGCAAGAAATCAGGGTAAACGCGTCCTTACAGTATCTACACTGATAACGCATCGTGATGCATTCAAGCCCCGCGCGCTTTTGCCAGCGATTTAGGGGATGTTAATCGCGGTCTCGAAAGAATCACGTCGCGACGCACTATTTTCGTGGACGGAGCCTTCGTAGATCACGATTATGATCACGGGCGATACCGTCGGGCCGTCGCAGAAGGGGGTCGTTGATTAATTGGAAGGAAAATATTTTTCCAGATCTCGATAAGATCCACGCGATGCGTCCACTTTGGTTACAGCTGGCTGCGCTGACTCGCGGCGGTGGAATTCGAAAAATTTCGCGCAGCGTTTCCCCTAACTCGCACCGAAATAGGCCGTCGATATTACACGTGGCCCGTTCCGTCGTATCGACGATGCACAAGTACCTACTATGTATCTTTACGTCGCGTCGGTGCCGTTAACGGCGTGTTAAACGCCCCCGTCAACCGACGGCGGGACTGTACCGTTGCTAGACGGTTAATAAAAAAAAAGAGAAACTAATGTATCGTGATGTCATTGTTGCCGCGTCGGTTAAAATTGGAAGCTCCGCGCTAGGAGATTTAACGGTGTCTTTTATTGCTACGTATACGATTGGCAGGTTGGCATTGCGCGACTTTGATTTCACGCGTTTCCTTTTTACAGGGGGGTACAAATTCTTGCTATTAGCTGTGAAACGTTAGGCGCAGGTAGTCGGTGGTCTTTTTCTTTTACGCGTAAACAGATGAAATTTAACGAGCAACGATTTCGAATAGCATCGTTGATGCTCATAGTTCCTCGTCTCAAGCGCCTGGCCCGTCAAGGGAGACTTGTTAGATTGATCTCTGCTCAAGCTGATACAATATGTACAGTGAAGCTCGAATTGTCTACGAAACTATACATTTTCTTTAAAAAGAAGTTGCTGAAAATACTTGTCGTCTACTGAGCGCTGTCCTTTTTATTACTACAGCGAATTGGAATGTCGCACCTCTATTCGAGAACCGAAAGCAGGATTCTGAACAAAATCTTGGCGTTTGAAAAGAATGGCTTTGACCCTCCGAAACACAAAGTTGCCCCAACAAATAATTCACCCCCCCCCCCCATACCGTTCAGCTGAAAAGAATTTTGAAATCTATAGCGGTTTCTCGAAACACAGCCTGCAACAAATTGCTTTGTTTTATCGCGGATTGGTCCCGCTATGCATTACTCATCCTTTCACGAGAATCACGTCGAAGAACGTCATACAAGCTCGCCATTCGTTTCCGACAAGGTCGATCGCGCGATTTCCGTTTCGCCTCCACGGCAAACGTACATAGAACACGTCCCGCGGAATGGCCGCGGTAAAGAGAAAATAGCAGAAGCGTCGGAACCTCGAGCGAAGTAGCGTTAACTCACGAACTTTAGGAGTTTGTTATTTCGGTTTTGCCGTTAACACCCGCTAGCCAGCGACAAGAGACATTCGCCAGACCACCACGAAACGGCTACCACCTACCAGTCGACCGACTTGCGCTGATTTCCTCTGCCGTGTCGTGACCAATCGAGTCCACCCCCTCTATGTACTTCTGCTCCAAAATAACCGAAACATGCGATATTACCGCACTGCGTGAAGTAAGATTCTCGTGGCGAACGACGCGGTTGCGATACCTAGCTAGAAGAACACGGATCTTTTCGGTGGAGCAGCGTGACGTGTGATAATTTCAAACCTTCGAAATCCCCAAACGAAATACATACCTTGATAACTCGATAACTCCTCCCGTAACTCCATTTCACAAAATTTCAATATCACCTACAATTTTAGGACAGCAGTCAATCCTACCGAAACGAGCACACGTCATTCCCATCGCAGATCCTGACAAAAACTATCGTATCCCAGTGAAATATTTTTGGCCGGAGAAAAGAGTACTATTTCGGTCGAGGCAGCCCTGTGCAAAAAGCAGAAACACTTGTTGTATCGCGTTGTATCGCTCGAGGATCAACGCGGGCCGTTTTGTCGACTGGCGACAATGGGAATAATCGCGTTGGAATTCGTGTCGTCCGCGGCAGAACGATCAAAAGGTCTTTACGTACCACGGTGAACGCAACACCGTGACTCCTCTTCATTCCTGTGGCCCTTTATAAGAACACCTACAATGGACCACACGCGCAGCGTTGACCTCGAGGCGGGTGCGCTTCTTGCAGGGTCAGGGGCACGTGTCATCTATCTTGGCGAGCTTCATATTCACTCGGTGACACTAATGCCTCCGCTTCTCTTCGTGGCAAAGAGTTTTATCTGGCCGCTGGAACGCGCCCACAGAGTGATTTCATTTTTTTTTTCGCGCGGGACCCAGCTCAATGACAGGCGAACGGTTCTGTGCTGTGGAAGAAAGAGGTTCCGGGGCGTCGCTTTAATTGCGAGGCATCCTTGAGAAATGATTCGAGAAAGATGGAGAGCATTTTGGTAGCGCAGGAAGAGTTGCGAATCTCGCGACACGCTTTCCGCCAAACTACTGAAGCAATTTTAGTCGATTTTGACCGGCCACTAATACGTACTTAATTCATCTTTCTTTCGCGAAGGAAATTGTGCGAGGAGCCAAGCATTGTTTAAAGGTAAAGGAACGACAGTTTCCGTTTTGCACCGGCAGGTATTATTTTAGAAATGTTTCAGCAGTATCGGTCACTGAGACCGAATGTGAATTTGTTGTTGAATTCCGAACGTTGATAAATGCATTAAAGGTGGTTTGTGGTGAATTTTTCAGTGGCCAACGTGGTTCTACCGGCCGGAGTTTCCTCTCGGTGCACCGCTGCCAACGAGTCACGCCTCGAACGCCAGCAGTGTTCCTACTTCGTCGCCTTTATCATCCAGAACGCACACAGAGCCGCCCAAAGCACCGGACTTTCTCGATAGGAGCAAGATCCATGGACAGACGCCGACAATCTCCACGGTAAGGTCAAGCAGAAAAGCCTGTCATTGTTTTCGAAAATTTTGAAAAATAACATTCGCTACTGCCCTCAAACAATTAAAAAGAAAGCACTAATTTCGCAAGTAATTGATCAAATTCTTGACAATACGTCGCCGTACTCAATATTTCTCCGCGCTGGAGGGACAAAATTTGTTCTACGCTGCCAACTTCGTTTTGCGTAACAAAAAACGATCCCCTGCCCGGTTGCGCCGCAATTTCATCCCCTCCCGGTACACGACGTGTACCGTGCAGGCTGACCACTAATTGATTATTATCAGCTGCGGCTTTCAAACGGCGACGAACAATTTTCACTCGCGCCATGGACCCCGTATAATTTCACGAAAGCCTTGTACCCATAGGCAGGTGACATCGAGCAGAATTCGTGCGGAACACGAAAGTTCCCTGCGATTCCGGTATAATCAGACACGACACCGTCCTACCAAGAACTAGCTTGCCCTCTTAAATATTCTCCTGGCCGCGCGAATATTTAAAATAAAACGAACGGCTGGAACCGTGTATTTCGCACGGGTTGCACGTTCAGACGGGAAATTAAGTTGTCGATGATGGACTGTACGGTGTACACGCGGATAGATTGAAACGTACAGCGTTCAACGCGATCCAGTGATCGATAATAGGCTGCCTATGGTGTTTGGGTATGGGGGGCGAGAGAGTCTCGTTACAGTGTCGTTATTAAAATTCCCGCCAGGACCCTGTCACCTGCGCTGAAATTATCCGTTGATTGATTGCCGGTTGTTTTCGTGAAATGCAAACGTGGGGATTTTCTCGCCGGTGCATGCGACGGAAATTTATTTTCTCAATTTCGGGAGATCCGTCGCTCGTTTAACGTCTCGACGTTTATACTCGGTTTTTAAACAGTTTATCGGACTATCTTCAGCATCGTCGTTCAGTCGCAACCAATTCGTTCGCTCGTCGAACCACACGCGCCAAGTTTTACTTCTGAATCAACTGCTTAGAATATTTTCAAGCTCGAATGCAAATTGCGGTACGGAGGATTTAAGGGGACGATCTTAGTTTTGATTATTATCCATTATAATCCAACAAACGAATTGCATTGTATTATCTTGCGGTGATTATTTGCGGGACTTTAATCCGCGTCGTTTTCGAAAATTCGAAAGCACTGTGAGTTTCGATTAAAATCAATTTTAACACCCGCCCCGCTGTTCTTATCCCACTTCGATTACTGCCTCCTGACACGTCGTATAGTTTCCAACCCCAGTAACGCTGTGCCCGTCAAAAACGTTCGAAGAAACGTCCGTCAGCCTTCCGTCCGCGCAGCATTATCACCTCGCCCGTACACGCATGTGAACGAAACTAATTTCGAAGTCGCGGAAACAGTGAGAGGGGTCGGGCCTGATGGCCGACGACATGACGCGGACAGCTTCCCGGACGATCGATATTCAATTTCCAGTTTTGTCGCAACCCTTAACCCTCCTTTCGCCCACGAGCTCGCGGGAGCCCGATGCTTTTTCATCGAACAGACGGGGGCGTTCGGGTCATTCGTCAAGATCGAAACGACGCGACGCTTCCCCTGAAACGATAAAACCGCGTGGGCGTGTGCGGCTCGTTAGGACCCTGTCGTTGGGCCTCGTTAGCGGCGATGCGGCCGCAGCAAATGATTTAAATATAATACTTAATAACGCCACGCCGTTGGGACCAGGGGTGCGCTCAATGAGCAACACTTTTGTTTCTCGATTATTGTTATTATTGTGCCGACGCAGTAAATCGTGTCCTGCCCCCCCCCCCCCCCCCCTCCGCGATATTAATGGCGGCTACGCGGCGAACAGTCGCGGCAGCGATCAATCTCGTTGTCACAATTAAATGCACCGCACCGCCGGCTCGAAGAATAATTTATATCCGGCTGCCCACGTGAGGAACGAAAGCTGGAGAAACCGCGAACTAGCTTTGCCCAGGGTAGAGGATCGCGGAACGGTTCGACGGAAATCGGTGGACTTTTGTGTGGAGCAGATCTCCGGATGGGATCCGTCGGACACTTTATGCAGGACATCGCTGTCTTGATAATTCGCCTGATTATCGTATAATTGCTCGTACATCTTCTGACCTATTTTCTGTTTGCAATTAGCGACTGATAGTTCGTTGATTTTATAAGAGAGCGATGTCTTTAGTAGCTTGGTTGAACTGTCACTTGTGTAGAATGGAAATGATCAGTTTTGGGGAGATACACAATGGTTATAAATTTTGAGCATTCAGTCTTTACCGCGGCTCGCTATCTATTGTACGAATCTATAAATCTGTATTTTTGTATCGTCCCCTTCTAATGTACAGTTACCTTTGCTTATACGCGCATTTTCACGGCAAAGAGTTTGGGATGCCCGTTTAATTTTTATTCATTGACGTCCCTGCTCCGTTATGGTTTTCCACGGTGTACGATCGAATACAGGGACCAGGTATTGCATTTCAATTTCCAATGATGCTACCATTCTTTCCATGCTAATTAGTATTACCAGCTCCCGTTAACGCGATCGAAAACGCCTTCTTCATTGGCAAAAAGAAGCAGCTGAGAACGGGGTCCTCGGTGTGCGTGAATCTCGTACGCGCTCCTCCAGTTTGATTAATGCTAAACCTCAAGACTGATCCGGCAAATAATTGCCTTTCAGATTAATTGTTTTTTGATGGACCACGGTTGTCCGTGTTTTATTTGTGCTCATTATCGCGATCGTAATTGAAAGTCAAAATGGGGGATCGCGGGCACAGGTTCGGACAGTAGGCCATTGTAAATATTGGATGCTTAGAATCGCGTGCGGGCGTAATCGATAGCTGGGGCAATTTGTTTCGAGAGGAAGACAGCTCCTCGATCTGTTGCAAGTCGAAACGGACTTGGTACGATGGGTCCTGAATCTTTTCTAAATTGACACTTTGCTATTGACCAGTGACTCTTTCTACCTCGACTATAATATTGATTTTCGATTGATAATTTTCAGTTATTATTGGTCGAAATTCATTTTTAAGCGGACGCTTTGTCAGCCTAATTTGGACCGATTGGTCGGTCTAGACTAGACAGTCGCGACTGTCTCCAACCTAATTTGTTTCTTTTGCGACTTGCTGAAAAGCATTATTTGTTAATGGCTGACTTTTCGTAACAGTGCCGAGTGCACGCATTTATTAACTTCTACTTCACGCTAATTATTACCTGCGCGCGGATGTTTTAATTTCACTGCGTACCAGATTCTTTGCGACGCAGTACAAGATAAATAAAAACAGAGACGCCTGAGTGCTACAAAAAAGAAAAGAAGCGAAAACAAAAATCGCAGAAAATCAACCAAATCATACGCGTACAATAACTTATTATTAATAAGACGGCATACAATATAGCTGCGATTTTGCAGCCATTTTCAATCTCGGGGCAATTAACAGCTCCCCCCCCCCCATCAAAACTTCTATATGTATATAAACACCACTCTGTAATTAAAATTTAATACTGTGTCAAAGACTTGCCCGCGTGCAATTCTTTTCCACGCTAATAAGAACCTGTACCGATGTCCGTGCCGAGCGCACGTCCAATTTTCAGATAACCCGGCAAAAGGGTTAAAGGTTGGACGTTCTCCTCGGACAGACACTTTGTTGCATCGGAAGTGGCGGCGGGCGTCGTAAGGTGCACTTATACGTGCTACGTACTGTCTGACTCATCCGCCGGCGTTCGTGCGTTTATGCGCTCACCACCGACCTGGTACCCACGGTTTCCCACTTTTCTTTTTACCCGATAATCCATTTACTCGCGTCTAGGCATCTGCTGTTTATCCCCGGCGCAGTCGTTTATTAACGGGCACGTAAGACGATTTTACGTCGTGAACGCGTACAGTCGCGTCTACCGCCACGATTTTCCTCGCGTGAAACGCGTGCATTAAACGGCTTTACGGACAGATCGCTTGTTCCTCGAAAGCCTCGTCGTGACTTTCGACTGGTCTTCGTTTTAAATCGTCCTCGATGCAACGATTCTGCCAGCACCGATCTCGCCTCCCTTGACTTTATATTGCATCCTCCTTACGCAGTCGCTTCCTTTGCAATAGGTATTTTAGTCATTTTTATGAGTATACCTAACTGTATTCTTGTATTATGGATTTCATTACTTAATTATTACATATATATATATATATATATTTATATGCTATAGATAAAAATAAATAAGAAAGGTTTCCGACCCCCTCATTACGGAGCGTCTGCGCAATTCGTGGAATACAGATTTTATATCTTGCTCCCACATTTAGGGGCGAGAAATGTTTTATTCGTTACAGTTTGTAGAAATGATATTTCTGTTAAATAAATATATAGCAATTTTATCGTACATGTATCTCCGTTGAATCCTTATTATCCATTATTGGTTCATTTAGTGGTGGAAAATTTTCTGATCGGTCGGGTGATCGATTTCGCAGTAATAAATAATATTGCCTATGGTTTTGGCGCGCGACACCCACGCGATTTCTCGATTTACGTGCGAAAGCTGGCATCGCGCGGCTTATAAATTTCCTATTGGCCAACTACCTGCCGGTTTTAGCGGTAGCTAATTGCAGTTGACGCGTAGAAAGCGTACGATAAAGGAAGCTAATCTCTGCCGCGAACTGCATTAATAACGCCACTGGTTACATAAGTTAACACGTATGGTAATGAGTAATATATTAGCTGTCGGTGGTTTTAGCGATCCACTGTGAAGAATTGACCGTCTGTTTCCGCCTGGTGAAGGAGGCGATAGATATGGAGGATCGAAATGATTCTAGTAAGGACGGCGGGGCAATAAATTTTGGTGAAAGTGGATTATTATTAATCCCGTATAAATTTGACTTTGTGTATTATAGAATTTATTTTTAATTCGATAAAATTGATTTCCTGATTCTAGCAAATTATGATTGATACAGTATTGTTATGTATGGTAAAGCAGATTAAAAGATTTAGGCGCGAGAAGAAACTGAGAGGAACTAAAAATATTAATCGTTTAAAAAATTAATAACATTGATTTCTTAATCCTTTATTCTTCGTTGACCATTACCTTGCAATGAAATTCATTTTGTTCTCCAGATAAGTGTGTCGAAATTTAATCACTTTACCAGTAATTTAAGATTAAAGAATGGCAATAAAATTGAAGCAAAATATCTTTACCAGTTTTTCTTTCACTTTCGAATTGTAACATAGTCAGATATTTCGAGTATATTTATTACAACTATCCTGAAAGTTATGTTTCAAACCGAGCTTCTATAAGTTTCATATAATTACACCTGAATGGCTTTTTACAAACACAGTGCGGCTTTCGTAAAGATTTTAGATAGACTCTGTATTGGTTCGCCGCTTCTCATGGAAATCGGTTTTTATGATTGATGATGGGTAGTATAAAAGTTATGTTTCTTTAATGACTTCGTCACAGTCGATTACGTGAGCTTTCTTTTACCACTCAGCCCCTTGACTTTTGTATGTTTACTAGTCCAACGGTGAACAAACGTAGATATTATGGTACAGAAACAATGAGAAACTGACGCGAGGAGAAAGAGCACTTTTCAAGTAGAATATATTGTTCCACTGCCATGTCAAAACAATTCCGAAATTATCCGTCATTAATTACACAAGTAGCTCGTTGTCATCGCTGATGCCAAGTCCCCTGAACTCCCCCAAACAGGTGTTACAAGAAACGTATCAAATTTCAAATTCACCCAAGCTGGAAATCATTGCATAGAAGGAGCCAGTTCAGCTCATTGACTATTGAACAAATAAAAAATATAAACTTGGGCGCGCGATGGTTAAATTAATTCTCTCTGGCGGCGATAAATAATCAAATGTTTCAATAGTGTCGACTACTACTGCACGATATATCATACGTAAAACAAACAAAACAAATAACCAAGTTACATTCGCCCAGATGTCGAGCGCGAAACTATCGTACAATGTAAAAGGAAAAAGTTCGAAATAATTTCCCAAGAGCGCTTGCCGCAAAGAATCTAACGCTAACTTGAACGAACGCGGCCAATTGAGGGGACCAGAACCCTCGTTTCAGATTTTCCAGAATTAAACCCAGAACGGCTGTACCGTCTATTTTTAACTCGGGTCACGTAATTGCCGCTTAAATTCATGTTACCCGATGTCAATTTGATTTCACGATTCGACTCCGTCCAGCGGCATGCATCGAATGGAATCCGGCTACCGTCGTCAGTCGGAACATCTCGCAGCCGTAATAAGACGGCAGAGTAAGGGAGGGCAGAGAGAAAAAAAATCATTAACTAATCATTAACTGTAACCGTTTACCGGTCGCGAGGAGAGATTCAAAGGGGGACCGACACGGTGACGATGCAGCCAGGCGACCGGTGACCAACGGCTAATGACGATGTCTTTTTGTCGAATATTTCTTCCTTTTTTTTTTCACATCCCTTTTTTCCCCGTCTCTCTCTCTCTCTCTCTCTCTCTCGCGACCATCCACTTTTCACCGAGTCGAGCCAACGACGCGATCTCTAATTACTGTTATTACGAAAATATTTCGCTGACCGGCGATCGACGCTTCCGTATTTTTTTACGACCGGATTACGAGCGCTGTTGGTCGCGTCGCGCTTTATATGCGAGTCCGTTTCGATTGGACAAGGAAAATCGAATGGGGTCTGGCCGGGGGGAGGGGGGGATGTATATTCCATCGACGCTCGTCGCTTGATATTTCTGATGCTCGGTTTTTGTTTCCGTTATTGTCGGAATTTTTCTGCGGCCTCCCGTAAGTGCTATCCGAGAATGTCCTTAATTGCTCGACAAGTGATATTCTTCTGGGAGCTTCCCGTAAAACGTTTCTCTGAATCCAAGGTGTCGGAGGAATCTTTCGTTGGTTTTCGCACGATTTCGCGGACGGCGCAATCGAATTGGAGTTTGGATAATTCGACTTTCATGTGTCGTCTAAGAAAATCGCATTTTTTTTCATTAAACTGTCTCGACAAGTGAACTCGTTATCGAAAACCACGCAGGCCTTTTCGTATTTCGTTCATAACGCTTGGTAAAATCGCGTCCATAAAGCTGTTTGCGTTCCTTAAATCGGTCGCCATGCAGTATTACGTGGATTTCGCGATGCGTTCAATGCCAGTGAAACACGAGTCGCCCAAACGCGTCCGCCAGCGAGTCTCAAGAAACAAGCCCTTACGTGAATTAAAAGCCGCAGCCCGCCCCTCCAAACCGCGCCCTGCACAATCTTCGATCGGAGTCCAAGTGCAGTTAATTCAAACTCGAAAAGCGTTCGTGCACCTCGGTGCAATCGCGCGAGTCCATCCAATCGGCAGCGCAGATCGGCACGACGCGACTCGCAACACACGAGGGGCGGCTGCAGCCATGCAGATGGGGGTGTTCTTTCGCGTTTGAAAACGGGGTAAAGTAGGAACGAAGTAATTAGCGTTTCGAAAACTTTCGTCGGACTGTCGTATCGCGGATGGGGAGTGACGGGGTGGACAGGGTGGGGGTCTAATTGCGCCGACGTTTAATTAGATCGTTTGCACCCACGGTCCCGCGGTGCCGTTCGCATCAAACTTGCCCTGTCCTCGCGATATGGATCAGCCTTAATTCACCGACCCGTACGTCGGCGCTATTAATCCCCGCTTCTGCGACTCTAAATTTAGCGCGCCGGTTAGTTCGTTCGCGGGCGCGGCTATCGATCGTTTCGCACGGGATCGACGTTGGTTGATTATCGTTATTATTATTATTTATTCGCGGGCCGCGGCTCAGGCTCCCCTCGGGTGTGAAATTACGCGGAGGAGAAAGAAAGCCCCGATTCCAGAATTGTTGGACGTATGAAATTGGTACATGTACATATCGGGTTCACGCTATTATACTTAGATTTTATATTTCTGGTGCAAAATTTGGGACACCCTCGACGGAACGCGAATATTATTAAAGGAATTAAAGTGTAATTACATTTATTAGTCTGCCTTTTGTTAAACCATTCTCGCAAGACGGCACCTTTGAAGTGCCGCCTATATTAACGTGCTGACACGTATTTAGAAGTCGAACGAAAACTGTGCTACTTATTTCCCCTAATTCTTCACCGTCCTTAATTTAGTTCCGTCATTTCCAGCTTTCCACTCGCAGCCGTCCAATAAATCCGCCCCTTTCCACGACAAAATCGGTTCGGTCACGTAATCTGCTTTTTCATGGCCGCTGCACGACCGAGAATCATCGAGGCAGCGACAGTGTCTACCGTGGAACAGGACGACGCTCGCTTATTAGTTATTCGACCGGTCTTCAGCAAAAAAAGCCAATCATTTCAACGGTGCCAGCCCTAACGACTCCTCGTTCGACAAAAAGTTCAATCTATCAAATTGTCACTGCTCTTCCTATTTCATAACTACGTGGCTTCCTAATAAGCAATCTTCGGCTGGGTACCGTAAATCGACCGAACGAGTTCCGGCTGGTACCGATTTCACTCGCTGCCACGGCTCCTCGCTGGTTCGTCATCAACGAAATTTGTATTTATAGTAAGTTCATTCCGAGTAGCATAGCGTAAAGCTTGCCGGGCCCTCGTCTGTGAAGTTCGATTGAGTCAGGTTTTAAATTGGTGAATCGAGATTTCTGGACTTGACAGGGAAATCGAATTAAACGAAACGAATTGTTAAATGTATTATATTAAATTAGTTAGATGGAGCGATGCGCAGCATTAATCATGCAAATCATTAATTACTTGCACATGGAAATTTCTAATTCGTTTCAGCTACTACTAAATATTTTGTACAAAAGTTCAATACTCGTATATTCCTACGTAAGAGATATTAAAATATCCCTTGCACTCAGTACATCGATAAAAATAAGCTATAGTAAGTATACAATTTTACGCATTCGTCGAAAAGAATCCATAAAAATTATCTTCAGAAGACATGTAGCCCTCTGCCCCCCTATTTTACATTTCGCCCACCCGTTTCCCCACAAATCGCGTTCCACGCAACGCGAACAGCCTCTATCCAGAAATGACTGCCTAAAGAAACCGAAGTTCCAACTGTAGTTACCACTCAGGTGGCAAAGTGTGACTTATTTCCTTCCACCCCGCAACAGAGACACTATTACACTAACCAATCCGACAATCCCGACCGCAACGACGAATTCATTTTTTGAGTTTTTACCACGCTTTCGTGTTTCGAGCCCACTGTGCGTCGCCTCGTCGTTCCCGCTGTCTCCGCGTCGAACGCTCGCTCGCTCAGTGCGCCATCCGCAGCACACGACGAGAGTCATTCATTCATCCTCGTTCGTTTTATTCCCGGCCAGTTCCTGAAAGTTTGAATCAGCATCGCGGCGAGCGCTTCGCATCAGTCAATGCAACCGCGGCCGGTTCAACGTCCTTCTACAGCGTTCATCAGCCGGCACAATCAGCCTAGAGTCGGCGATCAGCGTCGTCATCGTTCGAAGACGAACAACCGGCGACTAATAATCTCTCGATCTTGTTGTCCTCTTTCTTGCGCCGCTCCGCCACGCTTAAGACCCGTTTCATGGCAGGCACTTTGTGTCGCCACTTTCCGTCACGCTTATTACTGCCACCTGGAGTCTTTTCAGGACTTTTCGTGACGAAAAATAGTGGGACCACGGTTTTCTTCCGTGCACCGGCTCGAGGCTTGGAATTATCGCGACAGACGGAACCGTCGATATCGATGGACTCATTTCGAGCGGGTTTCGGTTCGCTGTCGGTTTCAAACGAGACACTATGGCTTGACAGTCTTTTCTTACACCGTATAGAAGAAGTGCTGTCGCTCGTGGAGCTTTTCAAACTGGCGCCTATTGGAATCAAAGGCGTGCCACAGCGGCCGTCATTCGCACGAACTTGGACTATCCTCGAGATACTTTGTACCATCATTCTCGTCTACTTTCTTCGTTTCTGGCATCGCGCAATGAAACATTGCCGTTCGTCGCAGTCTTCGAAAACGGCGTGTCTGTCGCCAATAAAACAACGTCGAAACGCGAGCCACTAGTGGCGACACAGAGTGTCCGGTCTGAAACGGGTTTAAGTCGCTTCGTTCAGCGTTGGATGCCGCCGCCGCTCGTTGAACGGTTCCCTTCATGGCCTCGGCGAAAGACGATTCATTGCTGGAAGTCACTCTATCGTGGCTCCTTAATTATTTCTCGAGAAGGGAAGGAAGAAGCGGTGCATAAAGGTGAAGAAAGGGGGTGTCGTTTTTTCCGCAGGATTTCGTTTCCCTCGCCGACTTCTTCTCCTAAGGTGTGTCTCTGTTTGGGTATCTTTTGCTTGTCTCAGAGGTGACTTCCTGTTAATGAGACCCTGTGGCGTCGTGATTAGTCGATGGCATGATTATAGTTAGCCCGGTTTTTGCACGATAGTTTGATGGCGGCGATGTCCTGTCGGTGGGATCGGCCACGCCTCGAAATCGATGGCTCGACAGCGGACCAGTTATCTGGCGGAATTTTAGATTCGCGTTTTTTGTCTTTAAATATCTGAAATTAATGTCGAACGACTTTCGAAGTGTTCCAACTCGGTCGATTAATTGTTTAACTCTGTTTAGGGTGTTTTTTTATGCGGCGCAGTTTTATAAACGGTGTCGATTGCGCGCACCGAGCTGCTTCTTAGCTACGTAGATCGATCGATAACCGATACACGTATTAGCGGGTTAGGCACGCAAATGTGTGCAAATTTTTTGTTGAAACATGGGCGTGCGATGAAACTGAGATACGTGATTTCGAATCTTGCGTATATTATTATAAACAAATATGGATCGTAACACATATTTCGCAGTATTCTTTAGCATATTCGTAGACTCTCTATCATTTAAACCATAATGCTGACATAAAGTTCATAATTCTCGCTGGAAACACGTGATACATGATACGTAGTCGCTCAACATCGAAGACTGAAATTCTGCCAATTTAGAAATACCTTTCAAAATAATTTCCGAAATAGGGGGGTACTCGCACGAACGAGTCTTGGCACAGTGCTTTAAACGAAATGTGTATCCTCCCGCGAACCACTTAGGTACCTTAAATACCCTGTTACTTCCTCAAGCATGTTAAAACAATAAAAACATCGGTCGCGCATTCCGCAATGTCCACGCGGCCCACTTCCCTCCTAAAAACCGTCCCCCGGTCATCATCCCGGTGCAGGGCGGTCGAGAATCCATATTTTGCCGGGCAAATCTCGCAGGAGCTCACAATTAGCTTAGGTACGACCACACGGGAGCGTCGTAAAAGATGCGTCGCGACGATCCGCTGCGCGTTTCTCGTGGCAATCAGCGCGCTTCTTCGCGCTGCGCCGCGCGACGATTAAGCGGGGAGGAACGCGAATGGACAGGGACGAGCAGTGGACAGGGAACGGGGGCAAAAACGTTGCACAGCTAACGATTCGGGATTACCGCACCTTAATACGCGTGCTCGTAAATTCGGCTCGTCCTACTTCGTGTTTCTAGAATGCTCTCGGCTCGTCGCGGCGCACGGTGCGAGCTGGACAATAGTAGTTTTAGTGACCGTTGCAGAATCTTTGAACTTGTATTGCAGGTTATTGGAAAACGTTTGGAGCGGCCAAAAGCACAGCCGTAAGTTAATTTCACGACGTCTAATAACATCAGTACCGGTGGGAAGTTCAGTGCGTTTCACGGATCTGTTTTATAGAGTTAGGTAACTCCCCCCAGTGTTCCGATGTACAGTTGTAAAATATTTGTGCGTTTTATGTTCGATATTCCTTCGTAAGCTATGTACTTTAAGATTTACTAAACAAATATTTCATTAATTTACAGTAAATGGGTTTCGCAATATCTTAACTTTCTGCGTAGAATTGTCGAATCGTGTCGAAATATTTCAACTTTATATGTACCGTATTCTTTGTTATTACCGGTTGAAACCGTAACAGTATATAGATGCAGAAACTGGCCCAATGTACTGGCAACTTCCGTTGTTACAATCGAGAACAGCACGAACTTTATCTCCCCTTCATACGTTATAAAACTGCTGACTAATAATGGAATGACCGAACGAATAATCAGTAAACGATAGGGACTGTAATTATCTCAGAACGGTCGTACGACAAAGATTCAACAGAGTGTCACGTATTCGTACCGAAATTCTCGACCGAACGAAGCTTTCCATTTTATATTAGTCCTCCGCGAATCTGCATGGAAAGCAGTACTCGCAACCAGAAAGATCTCACGGGACCTCCTTACTTTCCGCAGCAATATTGTCATGGCGATCACGCGCCTCCACGCTCATGCACCCATAAGCCCCCTGACGAAACTCTCTTTTACCTAATAACCTTTTTCGTACTCCTTTCGATCGGGGTCGCGGCGTAATAATAAGACGGGCCCGTTGCGTAATTGAACGGGGACCGACACGGGCCATCTCCGCGAGAGTTTCGGCGCCGGTGAAAGCGTCGGATCGAGGCGTGCTCGCGCGTACGCAACAGGAAAAACGCTGTCAGGCTAACGTCGCCGGCGCGTTGCGGCGTACGCGGCTTAATTTGGCCTTTATTAAATTTGCCACGACCCCCGTAATTTCGTCGGGGATCCTCGTTCCTTATCAGCGGAAAGAAGGCTGCGCGCCGCGGAATCTCGCCATCTACCTGCGCCTTGGGTTACTGGCCATGATGAGACGGTTGTGTACGCATCGGCCTACGTGACACCATTAATAATACGCCGCGCGGGTTGCGAAAAAACCGTGGCCGCCTGTTGTCGGTCCCGCGGTGGAAGAGATCGGTGCACGGCGATACATCGGATCGGACGATGCACGAAATCCATGGACATCGATAGGTATAATGGGTGCTTGGGGGGAGAATCTGCGTGCGTCTGTACACTGTGCTGTGGGAGCATGATTTTTCGTTTTTTCATTTCTGATCATTTCTGTTCCGCGGCTGGATCGGGGGTGGACATCTGGAAACGACAGTTTCTTTCAGGGGATGGCATATTCGTCTATACGCGGCGGCGTTTATTTTATTCGGTGGGCGGTGTTCCATGATTCGTTGCTGCGAGAATGTTTGCTTCGACTTCGATACTTCGGATATTAGGAACTGAAGGATACACGGCAAAATGCAGTGCTCTCGGTGTTCGAATAATTTGCAATACCCAAGATCGACCGCCGAGAACTATTGTCTACGGAATTTCCATTTTCAGCGACGAGTACTATGCTATCCCCAGAATTTGGAATACTCCACGGTTATAAAACAAACAAAAAATCGGTGAACGCGCACGAAACAGCCGAACGATACCAGCCGCCCGGCAAAAATTATACCCCGTGCATAAACGTCGTTCGCAAGCAGACGGCCGCTTTTTTGACAGCGTTTATGCACGCCTCTCTCAGTCAAAGGGTTAAGATGCCCGTCGACTTTCACCCTCGCCGCGAGTGCTAGATCTTTTTACGAATTGTTTTCGTGGAAAGCATCGGCCCGAAGTTTCTTTCACCGAGCCGGGTTCAAAGGTGGCCGATCGGAACGGGCGAAGCCGGCCTGTTAGAAAAAATAACGAACCGCGCGCGAAATGCGAAACGGACGAAACGGGGGGACGGGAACACGGGGGGGAGAGTCTTGTGCAGTAGCGAAGGCGCGGGAGTAGTATACGTTAGGTTGGCAGTCGGGCAGGGGAACATCTGCGCCCTTAATTATTTTACAGATTTAGTAGATCGTTATGGCTTGTAAAATTACTGCCAATTTCACGGCCCTAAACTTATTTTATCCGCGTGTTAGCTGCCTATCGGCGCATCGCCGCAAAAGCTTTCGAAGGATATTGGGCATTCTTCGTGGCTAAATTAATGGCCCCTTGTTTATGACTGCATCGGTACCGGACACGCAACGATTCCGTCGCGAATTCCCGTAAATACACCCCCACCCCCGTAATAACGCGATTCCCATTCTGCCCCCCTGGCCCCTTCGTTCGTCCGCCGTACCCCCTTTGTTCCTACTGCCTCGCTTCTTCGTTCTCTCTTTCGGCGAGCCTATTCCGCCGTTGCCGCCGCGTCGAACGAATTCGGGGATTCTCTCGTTGCTTCTCGTCTTTTGACTGATCGACAGCTCGATCATCGATCATCGTGCATAGAACCGTAACTGTTGCACCGTAATTGGTTTTCACGTTTATGGGGGGTTTTAAATAGTTCACCGGAGGAAAAGCACCCGCGACTCTGAATTTACAATGGGACACTGTGAACGAATTGGTCGCACTAGAATATGAAGCACGTCTACTACACTTTAAAGTAATCTATATTGTTTTTGGAATAATTGTCTTGACCTCAAAATAGTGAAGCTGCAAGTGAAACTAGTGCACTCTATGAATGCTTTGGTTGGATTTGTGTATAGCTGTATCGGATATAACTAAATATGCATCAAGTACTATGATGGACATACCAAATATGTACATAGTAATCCACCAACGCTATCCTTTCAAATTGCACCCCTTTCGTTCCCAGAAATCCACCGGATACTTCCGATCCGAACGACAATCAGCCGCAATAAAAAAAAAAAATAACAAAACATCGCGACTGTTGCTTGTAACAATTTGTTTAACAATCGAATCGAACGAACACCGCGGTCAACGTTCGCGTGATGAACCTGACGAATATTGACCATCCCGTTAATTCCAACCCTCGGTGAAATTAAAATTCCCCCGCGTGTGTGCCGATTGTGGAACAGCGGCGAGTTTCGCCGTGGCCTCTCGGCGGAATTCATTTAATCGTCGCCGGCTAATCGGTAGCGATCTCTCGTAATCGAAATCGAAAAGCGACGGAGCGGGAAGGATGATCGCGAACGGCGTCGCGCGACTACCGGATGCCCGGAGCCCGGCCACGAATCACTGTAATTTAATAAATTACGAGAGCTGCCGTCCCGGGGCAAATTGTAGCATAATCATTCATTAGTAGGTCGTGACTTCGTGTCCGTGTGCACCGAGACCATCACGCGTACAGGCAGCAACGTTTTCCCTTCGAGGCCTCGTCCAGTATCGATACGCAGCCAAGATTCTGCTATTTCAGACACTGTTCCTTTCTCCTGCATCGATTCTTCGACCTCCTTCTCCTTCTATTCGTCTGTTCTCGCTGGATTCCTCTGGCATTTCGTGAAACTGATGTAACGAGGTTCGAACGGGGTTGCTCCCCTTTTGGGGGTTGTTTATGGTTACTTGAATTGTGACCGAGCTTGTGCTTGTTAATTACACAATTGAGAATTTATGGGACTCGTTTCTTGTAGTATTCTTTATTTTAGGGCGAAATTGTGCAGGGTTCTAATTTTCGAAGAGTCGATAGTGTTGCTGTTTTTAATTGCCTTTAATTTATTTGTTCAGAAATGCGTGTCAACGACCGGAATGATTTTTGCTATCTAAAAATTCGGGCTCTCGAATGATATCTTCTTCGAGATATTCTTGACAGTTTCTTTGTGTCGGTCAAATGTTCGAGCTATGAGACCGTTTCAATGTTGCGCGCTTCAGACGGTTCCACGTTTCGAGAAAAATGTATACACGCGGAACATTTTTACCCTGCACTTTCAATTTGTTTCTTCCAAGAATAACTGCCCGGACACCCTGTACATACAACACATTTCACCGTATTACCGCGTACAGTTATCAAACCGTACGTCTTTATATTTACCACTTTATTTACATTCACATTTATCTCCACCGTAATAATATAATAAAGGTCTACATGAATGAAGGGGCCGTAGACAGCATAAACGTAACTCACATGCACTTTCGCAACTTACCGCGTAACAAGAAACATAATTTCCCTCGTACCTCATACCGCCAGCAAAACACTAAAACAGACACCGCATCCTTCTTATTAACTTCTTCGTTTCACCGATCCGGATGGGTCCAATTCATCCGGCACTCTGAGATTAAGGACCATAAAACTAACCAGCAACGGCACTCGCGATCGAATCGATGAAAGAAAAAGAACAAAAGGGATACCCCTCTGTTCGTTCGATTCCCCGTCTGCCATTCTCCTCTTCTTCGATCGTTGCCCTCCGTTTCCGGTTTGATTTTCCAATGTTTCCATGTCGATGAAGATCCATGTAAATTCTGTCAGCAAGAGTAGTTGGTTTGCCAGCGCTCCCCATTTTTAATCTCCACTTCAATTAACAAATTATCGTTTAATACATCGAACGCCGCGTGAGCCATAATAATTGAGCCGGTCTGAATTTTTGTTTACCCTGTTTTTATTATTTGGATATAAGAAATGTTGTCGCGAAATATTTTGATATTTTTGTAAACTTTTAGGTATGATTAGTGTGTAGCGTTATGTGTACTGTGATTAGGGTATACTATAGTTATATTTACGAATGCAAATATTTTATTATATTATATTTACTAAATATTATATTTCGTAGTTCCCTGCGTATTATATCGGGTACTGTACGATAAATGCGAAAATTGTGAAGTTGCATACATTTGCACTATTTCGAAGCAACTGAGGAGAAGAATCGACTTGATACCTCCATTATCATTATCTTACCCGAATAATCATGGAAATTACTGCGATTAATTGGGTCGCAGCTGTGGCTCCTTATTGAAGATCTAATCGACAAGGAAGAAGCTTATCAATGCGGTACGATCCAAGGAGATTAAGTTGTAAGGCCTGCGTTTTCATGACTATTCATTGTCCCTAAATTTCTTAATTTCGTCACTATAAGTTTCTCGTCATGCTGCCGAAACCTATATTCAATTTTAATACCGCCCCGAGACTTTCACGCCAATACGTGATACATTTGTCTCGTAATTTCTGATGAAACGAACTACTGCGCACCGTCGACGACATGCAGGAGCAATGTTGGAAATAACCTGAACAAAACGCAAGGAACAATAAACAACGAGAAATGTTCGCTGCCCGTCCATCAGCCAGCAAATATCAAAGATTTCATCGACAGCGAATCTATTAAACTCCGAAGCCATCGGCAAACGCGCGCGTTTTCTATTTTTCTAACGCAACCAACAGTTCCAGAATGCCGGAATTCAATCCCCACACGGTATCGTCTACGCGTCGTTGATTCAATGCAGAAGAAAACGAAAAAACGCTGCAAGGGTCGTCGAGGCATTCCGCCGTTTTCCGGATAGAATTTTTTTTCTATTTCGCCAAGCAACCTTAATCGTATCGGCACGCGCGAAGCAGTCGGCCCCGTAAATTCTACGGGGTGGTCCGATGCAGTCTCGCTCTTTTTTTTTTTCAAACCCCTTGATTCATTTGCTCCGACGTACGGCTCGGAGCTTTCCAACGGGGGGTATAAAACGTTGCTCGATTTGTTTCAGAAACAGATTTCGCGAGTTTGGGGTAACGGTGTTCGAATACGCGTAGAGAGTGGCCGCACTCGCTCGGTAACGGCCGTCGATTTATTTATTTTTTTTTTTTTTTTCGAAAATTGAACCACGGGAAACAGCAGACGTGCGTGTAAAAATCGTAGACACCGGCTTTCCCCGATGGGAAATATTTTCCCATCGTTATTGTAGAATCGAAACTGGAGGCGGCAGGGCGGACGTTGCAAACGTCACTCGTTGCGCGTATCGGAACGATGCGTCAGTTCGGACAGATTTTAGAAATTGGTAGCCGCTCGACGTGTTTGGAGTTCGTTTTGTTCGCTAAACGGATTTGTCCCGATGTTCGAAATGATGGAAACGCCGTTGGTTTTATTTACCGCTGGGGAATACTTAATTGTTACGAGTTGCATCGAGTTTTACTCGATCGGGACAGTAAGGCGAAGATGGTTAACTCAGTTCTAGCGAATTTCGGTACAATTGTACAATTGGTTGTACTTATACATTTGGAGTGTTCAGAAGCCAATCAGTGCGAGTCCATGAGCATTCAAACCGAGATTAATATGATTTTTACAAATTACTTGAAAAAAAATGACGATGTTAGTACTGTCGTCTATTGCTTACGTATGAAAATAGAGACTTGATTGATTTATCAACTGAAATCTTCAGCAATAAAGAGGTTTTTGAACTGCGAAACTTGTTCAGGGAAAGTTGGACTTGCGTTTGAATATTCCAATGTATTTAACTATACTTCTATTATTTGAATATTTGGATTTCGTAATTTTTGTACAATTCAGATATTTATATACTTGACTCTTTGAATATCTGAACATTTAGCTCCTTCAGAAATTCAGGTATCAACAAACTGACGAATTTCTCCGACAAGAAATTCAGCTTCCCTCCAATTGTTCGATATGGAAGGAACGAAAGTTCTTTGGATCGTACTGTGATCGATTGATGGATCGCTGATAGCTCAATTCCGCGGCAATCGTGGCACAGGCTCTGGTATCCTCCAGGAAACCTGGCGGCCCTGGGCTACGTGGTGTCGTGTGAACAAGGTCCCGAAGATTGTGGTCCCTGGAGAAAATTACAGAGTTCATTGTTCCGCACTGGTCCTCGATGCAAGGTGCATGGCAAGTTTCATGTTTCCCTGAACACTTCTTTTTCCGTTTCGCGAAAGTGCGTGCGCGCGTCGATGCAGATTCCTCGACACCGTGGACAATTTTCTCATGAAAGTAGACAAGCCGACGAGACTTCGCGTGAAATTGTCTTTCTTCAATTATTTTAATTAATTATCAAAAAGTTAATTAGTTAATTATCATTATCATTTGACATTGTTCATACATTAACACAGGATCCAGCAGACTGCCTATCGCAATTTTAAAACGTATGTAGCAGTCTTTATTTTAATCCAATCTCTACGCCACATTTATTAACTGCTATTCGGTGCGTGCAACATAATGTACCCCCTTCAAGTACAATTAACTGTCCGCCAAATAAATAACAATAATATATAAGTCTAGCCACGAAGCGAGAGAACACAAGCCAAAGGGAGTCAGTATTCGAGTCGAGTCTTCGAGAGGGTCTCTCGATCGGCCCTCGATACCGTTCGTACCTCTTTTCCCCAACTCCTTCCAAGAATTTAAAAGGATTTCCTACGGGTATCGATGATACTCGACGAAGGAGAGAGGCGGGAGTTTGTAAACTTTTATCGTGCTACCGAAACGTTTGCGCTTTCAAGACACTCGAATTCGACGTTGCCTGTCGTGTGGAAACTTAAGGAGGGCTATCAGAAGCCTCGGGGATATCGATGGGGACCGTTTCCCCTTTTTCCTCTCCTTCTTTCCATGGTGTTTTTAAGCCAAGGGCAACATCCTCGCTACAACCCTCGAACGGCGGGCCAAGCTTTTTATTACCCAAATAGCTGGATGGAATTCTAATGAAGTACAACATATATGCTCGCTCGTTCTATTTTCTTAACGGTGTCTGTATTTTTCATTTTATTTTCTTTATTTATCCCAGTACACCATGGCTGAAGTATACTGTCACGTTAGAATGGAATTCGTTAGAGGGTGTTGAATGCATTCGACCATGATGATTGACGTCTCCTTCTAATTCACGTGATTCATTCCACTTGACTTAGAATTTACCTCGCAAGCGCGGCACTTAAGTATTATTTTATTTCGCCTGTATTTTATTAGGCTCGACATAATTCACCGTCACGACGGTGAACGTGTCAACGAAGCACCTAAACTAGAATTTCCAGCCGACGAAGTGTATCCCTCGGACCTCTTCGCCACGCTAAAACCAAACGAAAAAAGAACGGCCTTTCCAATCCGCGTATATAAATTAGTCGCCGGCAGATCCTCTATCTAGAACCGTATAGCACGGTCGTTCGTTTAACGATCGTGGAAAGTACATGTGCAACGATACCAACGAGCAATTCGAGAGTTACGCTCATTGCCGGATACAGTTATCCGCTGATTACACGTCTGCCGGCCTGGTAATATCCTAAATATCAATTATCGTGGGGTTTCCACGCCGGTCGCCGTGGCACACGACTTCCTATTCGGCCCCGGTCTCGTCGATTCGAGTCGCGGCACGGCTAATTGGCTACCTCTTAATGAAACCTGCCTCCGTATCGCGGCTTGGATCTAGAAAACTCGCGGATAATCCCTGGACGAGGCTCGTCGTGCCGTCGGATAAGCCCAGTTTAACCCGGTGGATCCGCGATGATTAGAATGTCGGGAGAATGCGTGGTATCTGGCTGAATGAGTCGACACCGTGGCGTTATGTTCCGGCTGATTCTGTGTGCGCCTGGGAGAATTCACGGGGCACTTCCTTGTTTGATAGCGAACGCTTGCGATGACGGTTCGCCGTTGGTCGAATAGTCGAATCGAGGTTCGAGACGGTGCGAGGTTTCGCGCGCGTGCAAATTGGTTTTGAAACGATGAGAAAAATTGTACGGCGGGGTGTTTTTAAATCTTTCGTTCAAGCTTGGTTCGGTGAGACGGTTTATAGCGTCCACCCATGACGAGGATGCCTTTGTAAGGGGAATATTAAATAACGTGGGTCTTGTGGTTTATATTGAGAAACGTTGTCGGAGATACAATTAAATTGGCATGTCGTGGAAATGGGATTTATTTAGAATTAATCGGGACAGCGGTATTTTTTTTATTGCTTGGCTTCCTGGCGGGTATATTATTTGGATGTAGATTTCAAAGTGAAGATTGTATTGGCCCCAATTTGTAGAAATTCGTTCCGCATGTTATATTCGCAATGCAAACTTGGCAGCAATATTCATTTAAATGTAAATATGCTCGTTTCGCAAGAACAAACGCCTGCTCCTAATTCTTATTGGGAATACTCAACACACCTTGATAAATAAAGATCACTCTTAAAACCGTACAATCCGCTATCACATTTCTCGTCAAAGACGAAACAACGACTTCCACTCGCCGATCGCGGGCGAATCGAGACCCGACCGTAAGTCCAAAGACAATGGGAATCATCGACGGACTGTCTGTCAGTCATAACGAAGCCGCGGCGCGCCGGATAAGATCGCCGGCAGGCATTTACTAGTCGATCTCACCGATTCGAGTAAGAAATCGTTGGTCGCGCTACTCCTCGGAGAAACGCGCGGAGATCATCGCGAACGGCGAACAATACGCAAATTAGCGTATCGGTTTGCAAAAACAACACGGCCGAGGGTGGTTCGGTGCAATCCGTATCCATCGTGCCGCCTACGCGTTTACGAGACCTAGTGAAAAGAAACGGGGACGCCTCCGGTCAGGTTCGGCGTTTGTCTTTAACGAGGTGCAACGAAGGACGCGGCGGTGGCGCAGGTGTACGGTTGCGAAAGACTCAGGGCGTGGTTCTTCTATTCGTGAACGCGGACAGATTCGACGGGGGTGGAGAAAGTGCTGGGACTTTGAGAGAACTCGGGGGATTTCGGGGTAACCCTTTCGCCACGGCAGGGTATACACGTTGAATGGCGATCATGTACGCGGCTGTCTTGGCAGATCAAGGGTGATGGTCGTTAGTTAATTAAGTGTGCAACCATTACGTATATTTATATAGAGACAAAATTTCGATTGTACGATTGAAAGAACTTGATTCTTTTAAATAATATGTAGGTCTACCGGAAAGCTCTGAATTCGTCTTTGAATTCAAAGAGAACAATAGATTTATTGACATTTACCGGGCAATATAAGTTCCATCGTTACTAATGTAATTCAGAAGAGCAGAGATATGTAGAAATGTAATGGTAAATAGAGGCGGTCATATATAGTATGTTGAAACTTGAGTTGACATTATTGGACGCAACATAGGTAGATCTAATATGTATGGACGATTTGCAAAGCTTACTACTTACTACTTGGTAATAATTTAGCCCTCTACACCCCTTGAAAGAATTTTAAATAATATCTTGTAAGAGGAGAATATCCTCCTCTAAGTTCACAATCGATAATGGAACACATTGAACACATTGGTTGCAGTAAAATAAGCTGCAACGTACTTCGACAAATTATATCAACCAAATAAAGTAATATTTACAAAATACAATACATCGAGGGTCAAGTTGAATCTATAATTAATAAATGAATTGAAACCAGAGATAGTCCTTTGATACTGTTTACTCGTTACTTCGTTACCCTCAAGATTTTCTTTAATATTTTCACCGAACTTACTGATTCTTCTTAACATGCACTATTGACTTGTTCGACACACTTGCGGGACGGTGTCTCGGTGAAAAAGCAAGTCTAGCAGAGTCGCGACCTTTTCCTCGATCGAGCCGTGGGATCGATCCTGGATGGAAACGCCACGAGGATCGCTGATTTCCGCGCCCTTTGACGATTCGCACAATACCGGTATTGTTCTGTTACGAGCACACTGTCAGTTGCGATGAGAATATTGCATATCGCGGGGCGATTTGCATAGTTCTTTTCGATCGAAGGTGGAGTGCTACGAACAAGAATACCCGATGCATGGGAGTGGAATAGACAAGAGTTTAAGTATTATCTTTACCGTTTTCTGTTTTTGATAAGTTGCGCTTCGGATGTTGTTTTGTACCTGGAAACACAACTGCAGTGTGTTCCAGTGTATCGCAACTGAAGAATAAGAAAGATACTGCTACTGTGACAATTGGTACTGTGACGCTCAGTATTTCACAGACAGAATTTCTGTCAGGCGAATGGAATTGAAAGAACTTCTGCGAAGAATTTTCAAATTTTATCGTTCCCCCCACTTATTTCTCTTTTTATAATTAATGCAACAGTACGATCTCAGTTTATTCATACAACCCGATTCGGTCGTCTGGTTAACGAAGGTATTTAAAACATACGATGCTATCGCTATAATTTTCAACAATACACGTTTCGCGTAAGAGATTCTGTCTCAGATATCATTTTAATATGTCATCGTTCTGAACCGTTCCACGCAACGCGATCCGGGTCTGCGCTCATTGTCTTGCACTGTAACTGACACCTCTATCAATTGATCAATACGAATGCATATCCGTATGATTATCGCATCATACTTGCCTATTAGATACTGTAAGTGCAGCGGGCACGCATGCTCAGTAAAACAGGAAAGGCATTCAATATCACCTCTCTAATATGGGGAGAAAAATAATTGTACCGCAATATCCATATATCTTCTGTCCAGCGCGAATAATCTCGACGCGTACCCTTACTTTCGACTGATATTCGTAAAAGCACAGAGATACCGATACTCTGCCCGTATCTTTGTCTGGCGAATCTAGTTGCTTGGGAAAATTCACCTACACTCTCCTTTTCGCGAGAAAAATCATTCGTGCAAGGTGAATTGAATTATTATCGTCTTTAAGATACAAGCATCTCCAGAACGAAAAAAGAAATAATACCAAAAATATAAAGCACCGGGCTAAAGTAATAAAGTCCAGAGACAAAATTACGCAATTGCCACTGACAACATTATTGTACTTTCTTCTATCTGTAATATCCGCCAGGCGCTTTTATTACTGAATTTTCTAATTCCAGTCACTTCGACCGCCAGCTTTCTCGAATCCCAAGGTACCCGAACCAAAGGGCCGATAGCAGCATGACCGTAGTCCGCGTGGGAAACGCGTCCCCGTCCCAACGAGACGCCTGGCGTCGAAGAAGAACCGAAGGATCTTCGTCGCCCCAGGGCTGAAGATACCGCGGGGCGCTTAACGAGCTCCGTCAAATCCTTTTTTTCTCCACGGCTGGACGCAATTAGACTCTGTCCCGTTCGACGAGGGGACTCGCGAAGAGTAATGGCGCCGTGCTAAATTGCACGTGGCCCGAGCTGTTCGTCGCGTCGCGTCGCGTCGTCTGGGCCCAACCACGATAGTCCTGGTCAGTCGAACTGACCCGTGTGCGTAAACGATGAAGCAGTACCGTGGGCCTGTCCGATCTCATTTTTTCGCCGCGTCCCGCTGACAAATACCTGTCTCGTCCCCCTTTTTCCGAGCCCTGTTAATCACGTCGTTTCGCGTTCGGCTTGCAAATATCGTAACGACTTCTTTCAGTGGGGATTTATGGACGGGGGGATGCGGGGGAAGCTGGCTGCGGACGCAGAACACTTAATACTGGAAACAATTTAACCCTCGCATTGCGTTCATGTTTGCACGATCCGATTCTGGTTCTAGATTAGTGTATAAGAACTTTGCACCAATCGATCGGCAACGTAGAAAAATACGTAAGCATTCGGCAAGCACGATTTGACAGAAAACCGAAGCATTGTTCCTCTATTAAAAAGTTCGCTATTCAAGGGAAGAAAGAGAAAACAATATTCCCGGTGAATTTTGTTGGGGACTCAAAATTTGAAAGTTTCGAAGCGTTGATTAAGAAAACGTTGTTCCTACTGCTGTAAAAGTAGGATCAAGTTATATGGGACCGAGTATAATGCAGCAAATAATAATTAGTGAACCCTTGCGCTGCTTTAAGAAGCTGGCAAACGTTTTTCGAAAAAGGTAAGTACGCAGTGCAGGACTTCCACTGACTCCCATCGCGGTCTCGGTCTCCGACGACAATATTTCAACGCCAGCCACTCGGGGCTCGCGATTTTTCACGAACATCAGTCCCCGATCCTCGTAATTCTTTAATTTAATCGCGCAGCAAGCGCGCGTTACGCCGCTCACGGACGGCTTAATAGATCACCGGGCATTAGCTGTGGCGACTTAACAGCCGATGGATCGTTCGGCTCTTTCGAAAAGATTAACACGAACGACCATGTGGTAACAACGCTGCGAACCGTAATCGTGTCTCTGGGCGAGATTTAGAGGCGATGCGACACGCGTCCCAGGATAATGTTATAATAGTGAAACGTACTTTCCTGCGATGAGATTTGATTTTGATTTAAAAAGTTTCAGGCCAAACAGTTATTTTAATATATCTTTTTAGATAAAAATTAATAACATTATTTTCTAATATACCTGTTATATGCCCGCAATGAAATGTTATTTTTTTAAATCTTTTATATCAATGATATAAGAAAATTATACCGTGGTCGGATATTTTTAGCAGCCACTGTATATATACATTAGTTATGTTTTAACGAGGTGTTTTTTTCTGTTTCCGTTTCAGGTAAGTCCTACACTGGCTCGACGATTCTTCGCCTCGGTGGTGAGTGACAACAATGTTATTGAACTTGATGCATTGGCAGAGGAATTTTTTCGTTCGACGCGAATTTAAGTCTCGATTAATAAAGTTATTATTCGATGCTATAGGATTCATCGAGAACTCCGCGGGGTCGTCTGTCAAAGAGGTATTCATTCAGAATTCTAACGAATCTGGTTTACTTCTAGGACAGGCATTCATTCATGCTCTGGAACAGTGTCCTCGTTTCAGAAGCGGAACAGCCTCTGTCGTATTTCGACCGATTCTCGAATAGAAGTCGCTACTGAAACGCTTCTTATATTTAACGCTAACAACTACTGGCACGGTGAAAATAAACATCTATGTCTTCGCGACTGTCAGCGGAGAAAAGCGACGGCGACTTTTTCACGTATTAATATAATCCCTTAAATAATCAGCAATCGTCCACGACAAAATCAATATGAACGATCCCTGCGACGCCGCATGATTGTTCCAATTATTTACGCAAATTAAACCCAAGGTGATTAAGCAGAGTATCTAAGCATTTATACGCATAGCTCCTCGATAGTAGAATAAAAACTTGGGCTATTTCGCGGTAGCAAAACGGAAGGGTTAAATCTAATAACGATACTCTACAAGCAACCACGCTTCAACTACCCCGAATGTCCGGGGAAGCTTCCCATCACAAGTTGAACCGCCCAATCAGGATACAAATACCCTCGCCACTTTCTTTCCAAATGAATCGAACGCGAGACGATCGACGGAACGCATGCCGATCGGCCGATCAGAGAAAGAGCGAAGTAGAAAGGATCGAAAGTACGATCTGATCGTCGACCAGGCATACGGAGAAACGGTACCACCCGGCTTTTAATGAGCACTGTGCCCCGCGGTCGACCCCGGGTCATTGTTTGCCTCCGTGGGTGGAAATTAATGCGGTCTTACATTAGCCGATCGAGCTAGGATATAATAAGATGTTTAAATATGCGACTTCACACCTGCGCCACCCCGCCGCTCGTATATTAGCATTTTTCGCTTCAACGCGCGAAACAATGGGCGTATATCGTGACTTACCTTTTACCGTGGACGCGGAAATCCAACGATACCGCCGTGCCACGTTATCAGAGTTTCCAGGCCCGCCGCGTCATGAGTCATTTCTCTTGTGGCCAGTCTTTGCTTCGGATTAAGTACGCGATTAAACGGTAACGTTTGCCCGGTTGTGATTTAAACGGGAGTGAAGTTGCACGGCTGGAATCGCTCTGTGATAGAATGGGACACCGATGGCGTTATATTCGATATGGGCGCCGTATTTCGTGTCGTCACAGGGATGACGGTATAGTCTCTTGTTTTGTATTTATTTTATACGACGAATGTACGGCGTTCTGTCACGCGCTTCCACTTTTAGCGCACCATAATTCGGTAATTATTCATAACTATATTCGTGTACTTGAATATCTGCCTTGTGATCCAATTTAACTGCCGCGTCAATTAACTACAGAATCAACCCTTTAACCGTATCGTCACAAGGCTACCCTGCGGTCATTTACTTTTTAATTACCAGGCGTCCGCTGTAGTTTCCCCGTTTTTCATAAGAGAAATATAAATCATTACCCTCTGTGAAATATCACGGGGCCACGAGCGACCCAGCGATACCAGGTACTGTAATCGACACCCATGCTACTGGAAATACCGAACGGATCAAGTGCTCGCGAAGACGAGTTTCGCGACACCAAGGTCCCCTGTTCTACGAACTAAACCCCATTTACTAGTCGGACAATCGATTTCCTGTTGCAGTCGATTCATCCTTGCCGAGGTCAGCCATCGATCGAGCGCAGGCACGTCCGCGGCTAAAAAGAAACGGAGCCACCGCGCTCTCCGGCAATAAGACAAAATGGCGTACGGCTTGTTAATTGCAGTTTAGTGTTCTTGGTCGTAATTAGGTGCTCTCGAGCAGCTGGCCAGGCGGGCAGAAATGAAGCAAAAGATAGAAGAAGCGAGGCTCTCGCATGGCTTCACTCCGCTCCGGGGATAATTACCGCATCGGCATCGTCCGTCATACGTACTACGTTAGCCCTCGGGCGGCCAACGGGTCCTTTTCGACCCATAGCGTTCTCATTCATCCAAAAACGAACGCATACCCTGGGCTGGGCAAGAGCCTAATGAAATTTATATGAATATCTTTGTTTTCCTTCATTCGATAACGTATTACAAAGCATATATGCCGCGAATACGTAACACTTCTAACGCGAACAAATGTTTCAAGCAAAAGATATTTAATCGACTTTTAATCGACTACGCGTTGCAGCAAACAAAATAATGAGAAAATGTTAAACTTACGTTCAGGGGGTGAACTCACCCCGCAAAGTACCATGTTGATACGCGAGTGTTGATTTATTATTTATATAACAAACGTAGTTCAGTCGAATTTCACTTCCGTCTTACAGAAACCAAAATTATTTACCGCGATCAGGATTCGCTTTTGAATCGTATTTGGACCGACCTACCTTACAAAGAAAGAAATTTCTCTGAACACATTTAGTCCTACCTCCAAGGTATTAAATACCGCGAAGAGGTTCACGTTTTTGTTACAGCGGCTAACACCATCCAATCGTTAAACGAGTCCAATTCCCTATCCACGTACGAACACACCGTTTCAACGAAATTCTCAGAGCTTCGCGATCAAGTGCCTGCTTACATGCAACGAAAAAAATCCCCAGATGCGCCGTTTCCCAATCCTAATCGCCGATATCACCTACACATGCCAAATGAAAACCGTTCCCCGTGCACACGTTATGCATAAATACTCCGTTCCCCGGACTATCGCCGTGAAATCGTCGTTCGTTTTCGCAATCGTTGCCGCGAAACTGGCAATTTTGGAAGTGGATCGGGGCACGCCTAGGCGTGCCCAGGCGATTCGCCGTCATTGGGCAACGTCGATTCCCGTTTTACTACTCTATTTTGCGCCAGCGTACGCGCGGTTCTTACGCTGACGCGGGAATGAGCTCGCATGCCGATGCATTTCGATCATCGGCGTTATCGAACTGGCCGATCGACGTCGGGCGAACTTTCTCACGGAACGACCGGTGGTCGGGTAAAAAACGGGCGCGAAATCGGCGTCGATCCGGCAGCGAGCGAGACGCCTAAATTAACGCTCGTTACCGTGCGCCGGCTCGTGTTTGACGAACCTTTGATCCCGGACGGTTAATTATCGAATTAAATGCCACGGGCGAACGTATGGGCCCCGTCGATTTCTAAACGATTGCGCAATCGAGACGCGTCGATCGCGCTCGACGAGCGTGAAAAATGATCGATCGATCCGCGGTGGTGTATCAACGTTGCCGGTGATTTGAGGAAGCCCGATGTCTTTCTGGCAGATCGATCGAACGTTGCTCGTGATCTTTTGCCTAGTACTGTAGTGGGAACGAAGATGTTGAATAGGTTGACGTGTGACCACGCTTGCGATCATTTAACCCTTGTGCAGGCAACCGGGTATTTCTGTATTACCTTTAATAATTTTCGTATGCTCTTGACAAGATGTCGCAAAACCATTCCGGGTCTTCATTCTTCGGGCGCTTTCGCGTCAATTCACAATTAAATAACGGAGCTTAAAACTTATTGATCGTTCTGTTTACCCACGCAAGGGTTAAGTGGTGCGAAGTGCAGTACAATCTCGGTTAACCGGCTTAGATACCGTTGAAAATATATTACTACCGAAGTAGGAACCACGGATAACCGAGACCATCAATAATCGCGACCCGGTTAATCGAGGTTCCACTAGACGGTACCATTTTCGTTTGTAACATTGAAAAGCGACGCAAGATCGCGTGAAACCAGCGTAATAAATTATTTAACAAATTAGTTTAGGAACGAAATCGTCCAACGAAATTATACGGTAATAACAGGACCAATTGCTCGCAGAATTCAAACAAAAGCAATTATTAATTGCCAAATGTAATGCAATCGCACTCTGCTCCATCTGTCCCCATTGGCAAATATTTGACAGTGTATTATAGAAAATATAGCTGACCAAATATTTCAGTCCATCGCCGTATCTTTCGATTGTCGATTTCAGCAGAGATTTTCGTCCGGGGGGGGGGGGCCATAAAATAAACGACCCGGGGACCGAAATCGTGTCGGCGGTTTCGTCGACCAGTAATATCGCGAGCCTCGTCGATTTCTATACGAAGTCTCGTATCGCATTGGTGTGTCACGCGATCGATTATGATCGAACCTGTGCAACCTGCGGTGGTTTATTTTTCCCGGTTCTGTAATTCCTCTTTCGCTGGATCCCGCAGTCTATTGCGTCTTCACTCGCTCGAACCGGAACGCTCGCCGATCGAACCAACTCCTCTGTGCTTTCCTTTTTCCCTTTGCCACTTTCGTCCCGGTGAGAACGTTTTCGAAACGGTGCTCACGGTTCCGCGGCTTCCTGACCGATTTATGGACCACGCTTTAATTTCCCTCATTTTCTTTCCACTTGTTAAACTGGTTCCCGGGAGATGCGTTGCCTCAGGAATGTTGCCGCTGCACGGGTTCGATGATTTATTTAGATAAGGATGAAAGTATTCGCAGTATGTAAATTGTGGGCAGCTTCGAGTGGTCGTTGAGAGCCTGTTTTTCTGCTTCGTGAAGCTTTATTTCTGCTTCTGTGGGAAACACACTGTGTATGGTCGTTTTTGCTGTTCAGCTTGTGAGTCATATCTCGTTTCTATATTCGAGGTCTGGATTGCGAAATATTAGAGGTTTGTGCGAGGTGCGCTTTCGATACAGTTCCGTCGTTTTTGAATTCGTCAATGTTCCTCCACGCGTCAATATGATCGTTCCGTTCCTCTTTAAAGTATTTCATTTCCCTTTTAACGTTTCCAGATACGATTAGTATTTTCCCCTTTGCCAGATTGCTATAAAATAGAACAGACCTTGACGAACGTACATACCGATAACATATAAAATTGCAGAAACACTATGGAGACTTTCAAGGTAGATCCACGCCAGCGATATCGGTTCCACTTTAGAGCGGTCATAGAAATGAAATAATTATAGCCTTCACTGACGCTATAATTTCCTTTATTAAGATCTGATCGGATAACAGGAAGATAGCAGGTGTTTAAAGCCGTCAACGAGATCAACGGGCGTCAATCCTTTCTCTGGACCTCGAGAACCTTCGTTCACCGAAAATGTGTGCACGTACACTACAACACATATGCACAGGATGCAACAGTATAGCGACTAAAACGAATTGCGTCTGAACGTAAAATTTGCTAACCATAATTGCGCACGACTTATCTAATTGACAGGCGTCGTGTCATAATTTATGATTACTTAATAATATAGCACAAGAAAGATTCTCCTAGAATTGTGTTCTACTCATCGTGCCTATGTGCAAATATTTTTTTGCGGATTACAAACGTCTCGAAAGACCAGTGATTGTAATATTGAAAAACGACGTGCCTCCATTTCGCTGTGAATTTTACTAAATTGCATTGCGCGAATGTCAAATAAAATTTCACCCGACATAAAAATTCAGAAACTTCGAAAATAAAGGGTGCACAGGTAAAAGGTGTTCGGTATTTGGTATCATTAAATATTACGACGATAAGTTTTCGTTCGCCCGATGCGTTTAAAAACAGCTTTCTACCTATCCGCCTCAAAACCGAATGTTATCTTACTGTTAATTACGCTACTCCGCGTGTTATCAAGATTCGAAAACTGAAAGACGCTCGGACGTTCGCGAGCATGTCCAAAATACGAAGATGTATAATATTCGGATGTACGGGGGCAATTATGCAAGCGGCATGAATAAAACTGTGCTTCCCTGTGTTGTTTTAATAAATGCAAATTTTCGCCTGAATATTCATGCGGCCGACGGTTGGCTCCTTTTGTCGTTTGTGCCCGCCGACTGCCACCTGGAAAAATGGAAAGCGACGCGAAGAAAACACCCCGGCTCCTGAACAACGGGGGCGTCTCCATTTTCTAAACGGAAAATTAGACTTCAGGATCGCGATAACTTTCTCTGCGCTATAATCGTGGAAATTTTTCTCGTTCCTCTGCAATTTGCTTGACGATCACTGTGCGCCACGACGACCGCCTGAGCAGGTAAATGCTCATTATTATACAAGATCGTAACGAACGTTCCGTTAAATTGCACACGAAGTCGCGCAACGGCTTCTTTGTTATGCTCGCGTTCTATCCATAAAGATCGGCGGGAGCGTCGTGCAGCTTTTATTGATGGCGTCGCTACTATTCCTGGCCTGGGCGAATGTATGGCCAACCGTTTATCTCTTTCGTTGGCCGGTTACGTGGCCGGTCATTAAGCGGAAGATTAATTAAGTTAAAATCACACGTAACGGCCTCGTACGCCGGCTCGATGGCCTCCCCCCTAATTCGACCGAGAAACGAACGGGAGAACGGGCTCCGTTCGTTCTCCTTGCCACGGATTAATGCCTGATTAATAGACGCAATCACTCAGCGGCGCGATCATTTAATGATAATTAATAAACACGCTTTATTAGGGGTGTATAACGCGTGTTTTGTCGTTTACGTTATCTTCTGCGTTGCATCGTTCGCGTGCTAGGAGTGTTTGCCGGTGAAAGGGGATGGAAAGATTGGGGTCCGTTATGGGACGAATTAAAAAGGTAAAGGGAGATGCGGGAAATTGAATTGTTTCATTTTTGTACGCCTGGCTGCAGGCATTTAACCCTTTCGCTAATTTGACTCGCCTGTACACGCATCGTTCGAATATCATTCGAGTGTTACGCCCGTTTCGAGATATTTATGGGATACAGAAAATATGCGTCCGTCGATAAAAAGAAACGGTAAACCGATATTTCGTCTTGAGGTCCGTGACGACGATAATTACACTAACAGTACAACACTCGAGACAATTTTTACTGGCTGGCAAATTCAGTGTCAGCGCGCGAAGACGATACTATCGAAAATCGCCAACCTCGACGTCAGTGACGAAACGGTTAAGCAATAATAAAAATTACCCAAGTACGAAACGGGCCCTTCACGCTCTCAATACGAGATCAGCTCGCGGCAATGGCACGGGAAATCACGTTTCTTCCGTGACAGAAAGTGAACGAACGTCCTGCGGGATCATGCACGCTTCGACTTATCGATAACGTGACCGGCCGTAATGCTCGCAACGCGAGTAAAACCGGTGCACGTGGGATCGCATTATCTGAAATCCGCAGCTGCCGTCTCCCACACGTCCGGGTCCTTCGCGAAACTCCAGCGAGTGGGGATTGGCGGGAAAACACAAAAACTCCAATAAACCGCGATACTGCAATCGCGTGATCACACGTGTGGCATGTTAATACACAATAAGAAATTAAGAACGCGGTTGCGTTCCAGCGCGGGTCGAAAATCACCGCGTTCGTGTGTAGGATGGTTACGAACCGGCCCCCGCTGTTTCAAAGTTGTCCGGGAGGAGAGAAATTGGCCGATAAAAAACGACCAACCGTCGTTAATTTGGTAATTAAGATAATTTCGGACGTGGAACGGCCCGTTTAGTTGCATTGCGTTCACCCCTCGCGCCTCCGCCGTGTGCAATTCGCTGCACGCTTTTGCATGCCTCGCATGCGCTTTTCGTGACAGTCAAATTTTTCCTTCCCACCCATTCGGTTCCCTTTCCGAATTGCATTGGATTCCGTTCCATTTTATTATTTATCTTTTATTTTATTGCTGATGTTTAATATTTGCAAATCACGCCGAAGCTCGCTAACGGTACCACGCATCGGTAACCTGGAAAAGCAATCTTAAGAATGAAAAAAAGTATTTACGTTAGTATCACGAAGCGTGAAGCTGCAACATGGACAAAAAGATACAGGTATTCCAGAAACAGCTAGCAATAAGACGTTTTGGTCCACGGGTCGCATGAGGCTCGAAAGTATATATCGCCCAAGGTAGCGCAAGAAAATTTTCAAACGTTAAATTAAACACGCCACAGACTTCGAGCAAAGAAAGAAAAAAAGACCAAGATTAAACAGGAATGCTATCAACCGTGGCACCGACAAACCCAGGAACCCCCAAGACGAAACGTAACCATACAACAAATCCATGGGACGCCACCGAAGATTACTCGTTCAAACATCGCCCGTCGATCCCGATAATGAACGACAGATAAGTCGTGTACGTTCCACGCGGGAGCAAGACGATGGAAAAGCTGTCCGCATAATGAGTCCTAGGTAGTCGATGTGTCTTGGCAAACAGAGATTCGTTTAGCACGGACCGGGACAGCTACCGGTTCGATCAAACAGCGCGCAACAATGAAAGGTTTTTCGGCGGCCGCGGCACGTTCGGGGAAAAAGAAGGAAAGGGGCGAGAAGAAAAAAAACGAAGAGCGGAGAAGAAAAAAGAGGAACGCGGCCGAAAAGGCAAAGCCCGGGAGCCCGAGACACGTTAACGACCGTGCAGGTGCTAATTGCGGTGGCGGCGAGGCAAGAGCCGGTGGTTTCCGGACGACGATTCGGGGACAGGCCAGCTAAACACTTGGGTAAATAGTACGGGGTTCGGGAGTCTTTTGCCGGACGTCTAACTGGGAAAACTCTTAACGTTCACCCTTTAATCAATCCTCGGAAAAAGGTGGGCTTTCGCTGCTGAATAGTGGAGGTGCAGGTAGTAATTAGGTCTGCCGACGCTGGACAGGTTTTGGACGTAGTAGCTTTCGGTTTGCACTGAATGGACAGTTGTTTTTTTTATTGTACATCGCGATCGATTTTGTAACGAAGAATACGACAGAGACGAACCCTGCGATCGGCCCCTTTGTCGCGTATTTGGAAAATCGAGGATGAAAAGGAACTGATTGCTAAATCTGTGATATCGAGACCCGACATTGTCAGAAAGAGGATGATACGCTGGACGTCCCAGCTGTTGCAGTGCAATCTGAAATGGATCGGTGTAATCCACTTCTATTCGTGTTTGTGTTACCTGAACCGTACACCCTCCGTTCCTCATTTAATTAGACTGAATCCATAACCGAACACGGGACAATAATTTTGCATATATTTCACCCTACATCCTTCATTTCCGATTCGGTTGCACTGAATTCATAAACGAGCACGAGACAATAATTGTTTGACCCCTTGGATTCCTTAACAAAAATTCATTGTCTAGAAAACGGTGCAGCTTCATTCTGCAGGTTCGCAGTTTTTCCCCCGATAGCATCAAGATTAATGGACCACCCTGTACATCCAGCGGAACGGACATAGGTAACGATGCTTAATCTGACTGATGAGAATTCATCTCTGATCCACGATGTATTATGACTGGGAGACCATAATACGTAGCGACGCTCATGTTTTACAAATCGTCGCGAGTTTCACACTCACTTTGTTGCATTGGTTGCAGCAACTTACACGTCACGCGTCAACTCGCTCGCGTATGACTAGCGGCTACGAGACGTATGCGTGCCGAGATCTCGCCTGACGATGATGAAGTGTTCACACTAGGCCGTTGCCTATGCGGCACTGTCTCTGACCGATGGGGAACCGTTCTCCTAAGAAATTATTAGAGATTTGTTGTGACTTCGAGGCGAAAAGAATGGCATCTGGAGTTCTTAGAAAATTATGCGTCCGATCGGTCATTAGTCTTGGAGAAACTGCGCGGGTAGAAGAATGATATAGAAAAATTGTGGAACAGGTTTGCACAAAGGCGTTTGACACAAATTATTATGTTTCTCCTCTGCTCGCACGGGATTCTGAATTTTTTATGAACAACTGGCATAGACAATTGATGGAAAGAATTCGTGTTAGAATTGAGAATTCTATTATCGTACAGCAAACACTCCAAACTGGGATATTAAATTCGGTGCCACCTTTTCGGTAAATACTCGAACCACTTGAACTAATTCGGTTTTTCGCGCAACAAACCGAACTTGTTGCATTCTTCGGATCATATCCGTGCCGTTTTTATAAACCTACGCGTATCTAATCAATTAATAAACAGAATATCGAAACTCCCACCCGAGCATCTGGTATCCCTTTCCTATTAGCAAAATCTATGCCGATCCGAGTACCGAGAATGTCTTCAATTCTAAGAATATTCTAGCGAGCGCGTTAATCCTTAAGAAAACAGTGTCAAAAGCTTTCAATTATTCCCGGTCCCTGCCTCGCATCCTAATCCATCACCAATCAACACAATTAGCATCGTTATGCAATCGTGGGGATACATCTAGTAGATATAAATATGCAAATAGCGCGACCAGTGTTGCTTCCAATACGAATTTCGCGGGCACCAGGACCCATGGAAACGAGCTGTCACCATTCGATCCTCTACAGGACGGTTCAAACGCAGCCGACCGTGCGACTGTCAACGAAACTGACTGTCAAGGAACAGAGGCCCACGGCGAAATTTGCATCGGTGCACGCCGCTTCTCCTTTCACGCCTTATACGAGGAATGACAGCCTCGTAATCTTCGTCCACCCACACAGCCACGCTCTTATTCCTCTTCCTCCCTTCTGCGCATGCCTTTTTGCTCGTCCTCCACATTCGTTCCTCGCTGCCGTCATTTATTCCGACCCGAGTCAGCTCCAACGCTCTCTTCCTGGCCCGCGGCTGCGCTAGGATCTTTTGCTTATTAAGAAAAATCCAGCGTGGCGAGGTGCCCGGTACTAGAAATGGTAATCGATCGAGGCGTTTCTTTCATTTTGCTGGACCGTCCAGGTGCGATTATTCCAGGCGCGTGTCATATCTCACCGAAAAATTTGTCGGCCTCTCAACTGCTGTAACTTCGCGAACAAAAATCGGGGAGCATTTTTAGGGAGAAAATTAGGATGATAACTAAAGGATTGTCAAGACTGTTTTGTATCACGTGCGAGGTGAGACAGCGAAAACACTTTGCTCTTCTTCGAAAATTGTATAAATTGAACCGTCTGTTCGGACCGTGAAACGATTTTCTTCGTGACTCGAATCAGCATGGATTTGCAGGTATTTCTGGCCATTTTACCGCACTTTAATGTCAACCGTGCAACCTCCCCGTGGTGTACCTCGCAGGGATACTGTTAATACGGATATTGTGAGCGTACTTGCACGCGTGCATGCGAATATCGAATTGGCAGTGCCAGTGTTACAAAAGAGCGAAGATTTACGTTGGGACCCTCGGGGAATGAATCGGCAATGGGAATCGGTCAGCGTCACGCGCCATTAAGATCCTTGAGATCCGATCGCGCAATTAGCGACGATCGTCTATTAATTACCCCGCGATTAACGGCGATGACGCGCCGCCGCGCCGTGTCCGCGCGCGTTCAGCTCGTGCAGGTAATTAGTCCCGAGGAATTTTACGAGTAACCCGTTCTCTCTGCCTCTCTCGCATTCCCGTGCGTCGTCCTTCGTTTACTTCACTGCGCTGCTTTTCACCTGCACCGCTGGAACGGTACCTTTCCACGGTACCTGAGAATTCAATCCCTTCGACAGCGGTCGACGTAACAATGATCGGTTAATTCTGTGCACACGCTGTGGGATTTTTTGTGGTTTCAAATTTTTACTCGATTTTTATTCAGTCTTAGATTAAGCTTCAGCGTTTCTTTGGTTTTTAGAATTGAAAAAGTTACGATATCTTGGTTAACATGATTTTGGTTACGAATAATCGTTATTGGGCGACAGAAATCTTTTTGGGTACGAAGAATCATCGCTGGGGACGAATATTTTAGTTGTTTGCGAATACATAGTCATTTGAGATGATACTTTGGCTAGAGCCCACCCATAATAATTATCGTTGCTGGAAAGTAATAATCGAGGGGGGGGGGTAAGGCAAAGAGAAAAACATATGGGTTGAATCCTATGACACACTCGGGCAAAAAGAATATAGTATCCGTACGTCACATACCTTTTCATACGGTCCGTATGATAATACATGTACATATGAAATATTGCCTGAAATATGCACGTGAAAAAAGACAATGCATGCATATAAAAGTTGAAAATATCGCTGAGAATGAAAGCGTACCGAGTCCGAGCACCACTTTTCAATGCACACGACGAGCATTCGAATATTTAATAGAGAATCAGTAATGTATAATAAGAAACATTAATAACGAAGTGTGCTGATTACTGCGAGCACCGAGATTTTCTTTGAAAGCGACAACATTACAAACAGTAGAGCGTTTGGTCCTGTTATAAAACCAGAAAAGAAATTCGAGAGGTTGTGGTCATGCAGATTTGTATTAATTAAAAATGGAATTAGACTCTATCACATGAGTAAATACAAGTATTCGGTGAAAAAGGTCCTTGCCAATTTCCTTTTACTCTGAATCGAAAGATCTGATGAGCTATTGCCGAGGTCTTCACTAAAACTGATATAGATTGCAATAAAATAATCTGTAGTTCTAAAGGGCAGTACATTAATTTCCATACTATAAAATAGTTGCCAATAGGGGATGCAGACAAATATTATCACGAGCGCAGTGCTTGTTTGCAAGCGGACTGTACACATTTATTGTGGTCAAGTATGCTTTATAACGTGTCAATTTTTTTGTATATTCACGCCAAAATACAAGAACTTGCAATTACCGCCTGCAATTGTTAATTTTCCTTGCGCAAACCTTTCTTCAAAAGCGAGCGGAATTTGTCGAAAAAAACTCTGCGCAATTACAATAGGGTTGACAATTTCGTGAGGTATATAATAATTGGAAGTCCCCGTATAAATAAAAAAATTGGCACGCTGTGGCTGGTATGAAGCGAACCTGGGCACAAAATGTATAGCTCGCTTTAAGAAGCAACCTCTTTACTCGTTAAACAAGTTTCTGTTCGCAAAATTTTGTTATCGTACAAAATTAATGCTATCTCTAATCTTGAATGCAAACTAATTTAATGTAAAAGTTCTATTATTTAAATAATTTAATTCAAATTTGTAGTCATAGGCAACCAATATAAATATGTTTCCCGTGAACCAATAACCGGGACTGTCCAATGAACTAACAATAAGTGACGTGCAATAAGAAATATTAGCAATAAAATTTCTTGTTGACTGAAAACATCGAGATTTTCTTTTAAAGGAACAACATTTCGAACAGTAGAGCAACCGGTTCTATCACAAAATAATAATAAACCATTGGAAGAATATAAAAATCAGAAATTGAGCAACTCAAAAACAGAGTTTGACTCTATCACATGATAAAATAAAAGCACTGAGAAGAAGAGATTCCTACTAATTTCTCCCCCCATGTAATGAGTTTTTGCAGAATGGCAAATACTGTCATACTAAATTTACTGTCATATGTTTTAGGTGCTTATGCTTATTGGTAATTTGCATGAAACTTTTTAATCAAATAAGTTGCGAATCTGAACTTCGTCGTACTAATGAACGGTTCATTAATTTCCATATTATAAAATACTTGCCAATAGGAGACTGCAGGAAAAGAGTGAAGCATGCAGGAAAGGATAGAAACATGCAGAAGCATGAGCATAGTGCTTGTTTTCCACTGCGCTATACATATGTATTGTGTTTGAATACGCGTTATAGCGTGCCAATTTCTGTTTAATTCGCACGCAAATACCCGCACTTGCCATTATTACCATTACCATGTACAATCGTCAATTTCTTTTGCGCAAACCTTTCTTCACATGCGTGCGTAATGTATCAAAAGCTTTGCGCAATTACAATAGGATTGACTATTGCAAATCGTATATAATAATTAGCAGTCCATGTATAAATAGAAAAATTGTCGCGTTTGTATGAAGCGAACCTCAGCACAAAATGCTGAGCACAATACATAGCTCGTTTTAAGAAGCAAGCACTATACTCGTTAAGCAGCAGATCCTATTCGCAAATTTTTTCGTCGTACAGAAATTAATGCATGGCTCCAATTTTTGGTGCAAAATAATTTAACGTAAACCGTCTACTAAGTGAATGATTTAATTTAAACAAATAACTATAGGCACCCAATATATTGAACTTCAGTAGGGTAGTATTTCCCATCCGACGAAAACTCATTACCCAGAAGGAGCAAATAGTAGGAACATCTTATAAAAGTTACGAAACGATATCCACGGGGCAGGAAAAAGATCGACTTATTGAAAAATACATTGTAAACTATAATGGTGGTTGGAAATTGTAGTGTGCAATTGAAAAACCGTTTCAACAATTATAGTGGTGTACAGCGTCAAGTTGAAGAAATGTATTATATCTGTTTGCACAGATTCCAAGAGGTATTTTGAGAAAAAAATTAAAAAATTTGCATGACAACAACCGTTTCCTAGTAACAGGTATTAATGTTAATCCGCGCGAACTTCAACCGAAATTTAGTAATTTTTAGCTAAATTTTGTTGATGCTATTAATATGGCTTGCGTCGTTGTTAAACAATGTTATTGAAACGGGGAACCTAAATTATTAGAAAATTTTGTCTCATTTTTGCAAAGCTTTGCATCAGCTGTAAACCACCCTGTCTATTCAAAATGGCCATCGAGTGATTTTTTATAAAAGGATCTCGTTTGCAGGAAATAAAAATAATCTGACTCGCATAAATTGAATTAATATCCTGCAGGGTAATTAACCCTATATGGACTTTGAAAGTTCGATGATTGTAATAATGTTAAAAGACAGCTGGCTCTGTGATTAGTGTACTTGTCGGCGGATACAATCGACAGTCGTCGTATACATATTTCGTTGATGCTCGGGTCGGTACGCGTGCACATCACAGGGTTCCCGGCAATGATTGTACATTGTAATGAGAGGCGATGGTACGGAGACCGAATAAAAAATTGAACGAGTACGCGGAGAATGTAATTTTTTACTATAACGTGCGTTTCTTAATCTAACAATCCCTATATCGAGAAATAAATTGCGAAATATATACATAATTCGAAAATTTCGCTAACTAAATATTCATATGAATGGTATTATGAATATCGCGATAAAAAACGCGCTTGCAAATTGTTTCGAACGTTAATTTGTCAATACTACTGATTTCGTATATCGGTCAATTATTTCGCGTGCCGAACTTGTTCTTTCGGACGAAATTCCCTTGTGTGTGCGATAATATTGTAATATATAATTGTAACATTTCGAAATGAAATAAGCTTGTTCACATATATTATGACTCACCGTCCGCCGACGAAGACACCTCGCAATGAAACACCAAGAAGCCGCCTGATCCAGATGGAGGTCCGATAATAATTCATGTAGCATCGTTCCGTATCCATGTAGCATCGTTCGGTATCCATTGTTGCGTATCCATTCGTATATATCCATTGTTACGTATCCATTCGTATGTATCCATTGCATTTCGAAGTATTATCACAAACACAGATACTCGCGACACGACTGAAATAATCGGCGATGCACGTGAAACGACAGTCACTAGTCAATACTACACCCGGATTGTTTCAAACAGCTAATTTCTCTCGATAGTTGCAGATAAAGTCAAAGGGCTATTACGTTCAACATGGCGTCCGGCCTTGTACTTTCTAGAAAACGAAAAGCCCGTTCTACTTTCAGTCGTGTGTGTCGTTTTGCATCTACCGTTCGAGCATACGAACACACGAACACACGAAAACCGTCGCGAGAATGTTGAATAGAAACCCGAAGTATTTAAAAACGAACAGATCGCGATAAATAGTTATTAAAATCAGTACCTTTGTTCTCTTGTTAGACGAACTTCGATCAACGGCACTCGTCGCGACATTTCTGCTTCTTCATCGGCGCCCCCACTCCTTACTTTTATAAAGTATTCGCTCATTGGTCCTCCTAACCAATAATGTCACCAATCAAACATTTTCTTCTATTGACTGTATATTTAATCTTTTATTAATACATATTTATTGTCATTGGAATTTTTCAGACGTCTACTTGTATTAACTTTGTTATACATATTTTATTTATTTCGTAACGGAAAAATCATTTCACTCCTTGATGAATCGTATTCAATCTGCGCAGTCCGGTAGCAGAAGGAAAATATCAATCGTAAATCATATTTCGACAACGACTGCGTTACATTGAGTTTTCCCCATAATGCACATTCATGATTAAAAAATGTTTACGAAGTGTGTAATCATTATAAATCGGGTAGATAGAGATCGTACAAGAGGAACCTGTGTCGTTCATACTCGCAATCGATGTTTACAAACAAAATTTAACTCGACACTCGACCCCACCACTACCGCAGCGAAGACGGTTGTGTTAGTAATATCTGGCTACGCAGCTTTCAATGTATAGCACCGAAAGTCTTTTCATCAATATCTCAGAAACTAATAAATACGCGATGCTGAAATTTTAGATCTGATGTAACCAAAACGAAACACCGGTAATCGATATTTGGCACTCGTAACCAAAAAGAATTTCCCTCGTATGTAATGGTTATACGCAACCCAAAAAAATTGTCTCTTGTAATGGTCCGATAACAATTGTTTATAATCGAAAACAATTTTATACCTTAATAATGGTTATAACCAACAAAATTTTAGCGATTTATCATTGTCATTCATAACTATAAAAGTTAAAAGTGAAAATTTTTCAGTCACAACAATTTTTTACAAATTTCTTGAAGATTGAATGATAAGTCCCTTCGATTCCAATAAAAATCAACTTTTTATCAATTACTTTTACCTACAAAAATTATTAAAACAACTTACTTTTTACCTCTGGTTTTTAAACGAGTATTTTCTCCGCGGAAGAAAGAAAAACAGGTGAACCACGGCGCTCCACAATTTCCTTTACTAATAATAGACGAAAAATACTTAACAATGTACAAGTTCGCCTATGCATATGTCAGTGCAAAGAGTACATAGATCACATACGTCCAGTACCAAGAAAAATATAGAAAATAGATTTTGGCCTGCGTACATTTTGTTACACAAATTCGAGTACAGTGTTTTCTTTAAACCGCAGTAACAGATATCTCTGGAACAACTTCTAGCAGTTCACCACTCCACTCTAAAAGCGGGTCTTTCATCTACGCGGAAGAAGAGGACCAACAGCTTCTTCCGTTTTTTTACCCGGTATAAGGAGATACATACATCGCTCGTTATGCCAGTAGCAGCCCTAAAAGACGCTTTGCGAGGCATCGTTGACCCAATTCGCGATGCAGCACAGTGTATCCTCTCTTCTCGAGTCTCTTTGGCTAAGTGGCTTAATCGCATCATCTCTTTCCCCGGTGCTCGACGCGTCCATGCAAACGTTGGCGCATAATAACAATGATTCCCGATCGAGAAACTAAGTCTCCTAATTAACTGTAAGCTCTCGTTCAACCTGTTTTCTTCCACCTCGGAATTATATATCCACGTTGCATTAATGTTCGCAAGGGTTTTCCGACAGAATTTTCCATTCCGGCGCCGAGGCGATAGATAAAAATCGTTCGATCGAGGTATCCCTTAATCACGATAAGGGCCCGCGTGTACTTGCAAGTATATTTTTCCACCATCCCCCCGTCGTTTAATCCCAAATGAAGACGCGCAAGAAAAAAGGGATAAAGGCAGCGTGGAGGAACAGAAACCACGGAAGACCGCCACAAATTTCCCGGTAGCCCCTGTCCGAGTGTTCATCGACGAACAAAAACGGCTATTCTATATTGAATTTCTTAAGCGGAGAAACTTAGAAACGGGCAACGTTCGTTGACAGCGTAATCCCGTGTTCGAGGAACGGTATTATTGGCGGTATACGAAGAGCACGATGAACAAGGATGGACCACACAGCTCGCGCTGTTATTACGCTGCGCTGAGGGCGCCATGGCGTTCAGCTTGATTAATTATCATTACCGTGTCGGTCGCGTACACCGGTCCGCCTGTACGTGCGCACGACACTGCGGCCCTATAAGGTACCTGTCGGGCTTCATAAACCAGGTCTCCTCATTTTTGTCCGCCATCCAAGCCGTCTTTTCCTTTTGCCATTCCTGGCAAAATCGCATTGTATTGGCCCCGCGACGTTAATCTGTGTGGGATCCTCTTGGCGATGGAAGATCGGCTCTCCGGGCTCGGCTACTCGATTTTATCAGATTTTTGTTTGGTTAGCGGAGAAAGGAAACACAAGCTTGCAATTGTTTATGGTAGGTGCGGTTAGAGATTGGATGGATTGCAGTCCTGTACCAGGAGCGATTTTTTTACCGAATAAGTGGTGATTGCCGTTTAAATTTCGTTGTCGGGTTCAATAATCCTACATCTATGCGAAGAAAGCGTTACTCGATTTCCTGGTTACTGGAAAGAATGTTTAAAAAGGGGTGCCGCTTAAATGTTGTCTTCTCTTTCTGTTACTTGACTAGAGTAATAAAATCGTGTCCGATACACGCCAGTATTTGCATTTAATCTCGCCTCATTATCAGCTGATCGGGATGAGTCGTCACAGACGAGACGGTCCGCTTAATTAACCAGCGACGAAATAACGTCAACAATAACGATCATACGCGTAATTTCAGTTGAATACGACTTTGTAAGACTTTAATTGAGTCACGGTCAGCTTAATCCACTACCAAATCCCGGTCAACTTCACGAAGACAAGCAAGGCGAATGATTCGACAGTTACCACGGAACCTTCGTGTCACGCACAGACCACCAGATTGTCCCGCCTTGCTTCGCGTTGTCCACCGCGAGACATTGAGGATTCCCCGCTCTCACTGTTCGCACCTGCAGCATCACCGCTCATTGTGCACCTGTCATGTTTCACACTCTTAAAACAACAATCGTTGTTGACCGGGGCAAGAATTGCTCCTTCGGGGAAGTGGTTCGACCGTTGTCTTCGCGCCTCTTGCGCCTGGACTTCGAAAAATCGCCGATTTATTTATTTATTTACCTAGGTGCCGGTCAACGGGAACGCCAGAAAGCCACCACTCGTCCATTCAGTCCTTGTATTTACTCTGCGGAGGCCGGCGAGAGATCCTTCGAAGTCGTATGCTCGTTCGTGCAACTTGTTGACCGAAGTCGCGGGTGGAAACTGTTGGAAAAGTGTCGACAGAAGTGGCACGGTGTTTTCACGGGGGGAGGGGGAGGAGAAGCGAAAAGGTGTGAGGGACTTTAGTGGAAATTTGGGAAGGACGTTTTGTTAGTGGCGTAGGTTAGTAGCAATTACATGGTGCAGTTTTGGAACGGAACGGTTGGAACGGAAGTAAACTTTGGGGGCGCGTTTTAATTGGGAACAGATAATTAGTAGCCTGGAGAGCAACGAACGTTTAAATGCGTCAGAGTATAATTTACCGTATTTAGAATATTACACGGACTTCATGTCCATCCCACGCGGAACAAATATTCTTGCCTATAATTTGTATCCTCAAATTTATACCTAATATACGAGCGTTATAAAACAGGAAAGAGGAACAATATTTCGTTCAAATACGTGGAATAGTTTGTCGACTGCAATTGAATCATTTCTCCAATACCAACAGTGTCTCTATGTACCACATATTAATTGATTGCACCTCCAACGTTGAAAAGTGTTTCCCAATAGTCGCATGCATTTCGAATGTCACAATTACCACCCCCGCGGTACGCACAGAAACTCACAAATCAGTTACTCCTGCCGATCGTGGTCGCAATAAAATGCCCAAACGGTCGTCCCAAGAAACCCCGACAACTTTCCAAGCGCATTAGCTGCAAAGATCGCCCCGCACCTCGCTCCACAAAGTGGAAGTGTAGCAGAAACCCCAAATATTCTCCCTGGGACCCACCAACGACTGATACATTTACCGACCGACCCCCTCCTCTCGCAAGCCAGGGCCCCTGAACAAATACGATCACCGCCATTTACGCAGCTCGGTCTGAAAAACGGGACACCGTCTTCCCACCGAATCGTGACAATGGAGCGTCTTCAGCGATTCCCGTAAAGAAACCCTTCCTGAGAGGGGAGCGTCGCGGCCAGGAGGCAACGCAACGGTCGCCGGGGAATGGTTTGTTTGTCGAGCAAACAGAGAATACGCGCGTCGCGTCGGCCCCGGCGGAACGTGCAAGAGGATACTGGTCGGGATCCTCTTCTGGAGGAAGGGCTTGCAGCCTCGTTGTTTATCTTGCGGCCGCAACGGAATACGTATTCTTTCGCGAACGGCGAAGGGGAGCGTGCCAGAGTGGCGTTGCCTCGCGATCGCGCTTTGACAGTCGCTGACGAGTCCATCAGGCCGCGGTATTTGCATCTTTACGAGCTGCACGCTCGCGGCCGCACCTGTACCGGACGCTGTGCTGAGGTGGTTGGCGCGGGCTTGTCTTCGGGCGATTCTGTAACCCGCGTCCGTCGTTGTATTGCGGTCTTGCGCGGCAACCACCGCCGCCTTCGTTTCTTCGCCGGGCATCGTTGCGGCATGCCGCGGCAGGGCGATTTCAAAGGTGGTTTTTTTTTCTCTGTTTTGGGTTTTTTTCTGGGGCACGACGAAGTACAGTTTTCGACGGGGTATACTTTCCGCTGATTCGTTTAGTATTTTCGTATTTATTTCGATTTATTTTCACGCTTGAACGAATTTTGAATAGACCACAAGAAATGGTGACTCCGAATTATCAGTTCGTGACGGAGTGCAATGAATGCATTAGTTGCGATAGAATGGCACGTCTGCAAAATACTTTGGCAAATTGTTTGTACAATTGTCGGGTTATGCGAATAAACGTACGTACGTGTACAACGTCTCGATCGTCATGGCCTACCTACACGCTACGTAAAAATTCTGTTACGCCGGACTATAAAGACCACAACGTGGAAGTGGAATTACTGGGCGTAGGTCTGTCTGTTCGAACGTTAATGCACCCGAGGAAATTTATTAACAAAAGACGAGACGGCGGGTGAATCGTTTATTGTCTGCTCGATACGCGCACTACAGTTGTCGTTGCAACCGCGCCGCAGGTATCATTTGGGAATCGGAAACGCTTCAAATTAGGAAACGAAGCGAAATTGTTTTCTTTCGTGCCGTTCGATTGTATGGCAAATGAAGAGTACGATCGGACGACAGAAGTCTATACGTATTAATGTTTAGTGTGCCTTAAATTTATTACGAAATATGGAATGAAAAGGACGACGCTCAGGATATATGCTGCGGACATCCGGAATTAGCATTGCAATATTTATTCCACGCTTATGCCAGCGCGCAATAGAGCACGCAATATGTTGAAAGACGTGAACAGGTGTCACCGGCGTCGATCCGTGGGAAAAGGTGAACGACGAAAAATACTCCTCCTCCTATCGACTCGATGATGTCACCGTGGAATCGAATGGGAAGTTGAACGCATCTCGAGACTCTCACCTTTTTCTTACAGCTACGTCCTGCTCGTGCAGGTAGATACGGCGATGCCTCGGTATCTCTCATGTCAGATCTGCGTTTCAGCTACGTTTTATCAGATTTTCTTCAGGCAAAAGTGAAGCTCGCGTTAGACGAACGTTTGCAATCGCTCGTACCGCCAATGATAATTAGGAATTGCATTTAACTGGTAAGAATATATTTTTGTGCATTAAGTTTTGTGTTTCGACAGCGAACCGATGAATTTTTAAAAGGTTTCTATATTGGGTTACGAACTTACATTTTGAATTTGGATTGACGAAATTTTAATGAACACCGTAAATCAAAGTTTATTCTTTCTTTTCTTTAAACGTCAGAGTCGTTCGCAGAAAGTTTCTGTTCAAAACTCAACCGAAAGGCGAAATCATAACTGCAGAGATTACTAGAAAGCAGAATCCCTAATACCCCTATGTCAGCAACTTAATCCCCATTGTTGGTGACTAAATACGTTCTAAAAATACTCTGTAGAAGATTCTTGTGCAAGTACCTGTCTCCTTCGGTATTCTCTTGTGAAAATAATTGTACACAATACAATACAATATCCTTTCCAAACATTCCAAAAGCCTTTACCATTTTGTACATTTAACAGCAACACATTACAAATGAATCCTCGTCGAAAAACAATCAGAGCTTGAATCAACGACGGTTAAAAACTGAATTCGTAGAGAAATCATAATCAACTCCATTCTCAACCAGCAGTTTATTTCAATAACAAGAAACGAGTCAATTCGCGCGTGCCTCTAAAAATGAAAAAAAGAAGGAGACAATTTATCGCAATACATTTACAATTACACGGGTACAACGAAGCATGAAATACATCTTACAATAATTATAAACGTAAGCTATCAAGTAAACCCCAGCTTTCCCATATTTGGTCCAACTTCATAAATTGTTAATCCACCTCTCTGTTACCAGTTTTCCCAGGATGCAACGACACGAGACACATCCGTGCCCGCAAAGGAACCTACAAAACAGGGCATCCTCTCGATATCATCGGGCATTTTTTCGCTGCTGCCAATAACGATAATTTCCAATCAGTATCTATTACTATTAAGACTCTGGCGTATTACGCGTTGACCCCATGCGCGCGTTCAATTTCCGTCCCGTAATTAGATGGGGCGTTGGTGTTCCACATAAACAAATAAACCACGCCAAGAGTTCGAACCGGCGGTGTCCGACGAACGAGGAGGAATCCCGTGGGAGCAAGCACTCTCCGCTTCGCGCAGGATCGAATTTTACGGCTTCCGATTGATTTACGCGCCCGTGCCGGGGTCAAGTCGGCCGAGTACGGAAAATCGACCGATTCATGATTTTTCGCGGGCTGATTGAATTGGAATTTTTCACAATTCTCGCTGGTGACGAATTTTTGGAGGATCGTGGCAACATTGTAGAGATATAGAGATTGGATTGTTAAATAAAGATATTGTCTGATTGAAAGTCATCATAAATAGCTGCAACAATACCTATATGCTAATAACTTTAAAGCGAGTAATCTAAAACCGGTCATTTTGACTGCCTTGCTAGCTCCAGTGTTAAATCTTTCCTGTTAAAATATACACTTGCATGAATATCCACTACCCAGTCGTTAGTCGCTCCACCCTCCGCACAGGGGTTTAATAAAATTCGCTGAACGCGAACATCCTGTCAGGAACGCCTTACCACCGATCCACCAGCCTCGTCCCTTAAAGCTACGATATCCAAGAAAAAGTAGCGAATGTTCACCGGACTGGAGGGCGTAGAAGAAAGCAGAACGACGACCAGAGGAGCGGAAACAGATAGGATAGAGCGACAGAGGAGGATTCGCGCGAGGAGACGGAGAACGGAGTAAAGTGCAGATCGTACTCGTCCTCCGGTTGCCTGGCAACGCGCTAATTAGCCCACCCAGCTCTTTCGAGTGGATACTCGAGGGTACTTGCTAACCTCTATCCCGGTCCCTCGCTCCGTGTCTCCGTTGCCCTCTTTGTCCGCGTCTCTCCATACCGGGGGATAGTGACACCGCGCATCGGGATCGTTAATGCGAGTTTTCATGAACCCGCGACCAACGGACTGCGATCGTCGCGGTGTCCGATTCGATACACGACTACCCTTCGTCCAGGCGTGCCCCTGAGACGGGCCCCCGGACTATCGAGCGGAGTCCGCCACTGGAATGGGGCGAAGACGACGAATCGATTGGCTGTTTAACCCTTGCGCACCTTTGATATTGGTCAGAATTGCCTGGTAGTTCTTTCAATCCACGATGGGCTCGGATTTATATCAGGAATATCCATTTCTGTTTGATAGAAGGGTAGTTGTGGTTATTGAGTAAAATTGGTCAGTTCTCAAGGAGCATTGGGAAACTGATCTGCTGCTTTCAGGCTTGACTCGCGGTTATCGTAGCAATTATTCAACGAATTCAATTCTCGCAATTTACCGCGATACAATTTTTGTTTGGCACATTGACGGTCTTGTAACGGATGACGCGCAATGTTCATGGGCTAATAATTATTCGAGAACAATCTGGAACGTGTTTAAACATCTAATGACATTCATTTATTATGGTTAAACAATTCGTTTAGCGGGTGACAATTAATGTAGATCTACTGTTTTCCCTAACCCCGATTACACAATACGTGGGAGGCTTTTATATCTCCGATCGATAATGCTACCCTTGACAAACGGCATTCGATCAAACACAATATTACGAAAGTAGTAATTGCGGACAGTAATTGTAAGATATTCGCAGAACAAAATATTCCTTTATAACGAATTGTCTATGCAATAGTACTTTGCGCCCCAAGGACCTCGGAACCAGTACTTTGATTTTCGTATACAAACAATATTTTGTGCGATCGAATATTTTCTGCCATCATGTACCATTATAAATACCGCACAGTGTAATAAAGAAGCTCCTGCATTCTTTTTCCTCCTTGCCCTCAATTTTCAACATCCAGCAACGCTTGTGCCTGTTCTTCAACCTGTAAAGGGGTTTCCAATTAAACGACGGTAACTCAACGCCGCTCCTCTCGCTTATTAATGATCCCTTCAAGTGATCTTTGTTGCGTGTCTCGTTAATGCTCGTTACCTGGCCTCTGTCGGCGTAGACGTTTCGATCTCCGCCTATCGAGCCTTCGATTTTAAGTGCAACGGCCATTTAAGTGCCAGAAGTTGGAAAGCTCACGGCTGTGGACAACCACGATCGGCCTCGGTGACGACAGTTCGGCTTCGGTCCGCCTCTGAACGATAAATGTGGTCCACTTTGCTTCTAAACAGTCGATCGATGCAAGCGTGGTTCGAGCCTGAACAGCAGACGGGATTGCGGAATGAATGCTTCAATGAGGAAACGTGTTCTACTTGCGGGGAAAAAAATTGTTTATTGCATTTGATAATTCGTGGAGATTGTTGGGCTTGATGGAACAGTCGACGGGAATGTAGTCGAGCGTAGTTCTTGTAAAGTTTAAACTTTCGGGTTTTCGTAAAAGAACGTGTAGATAATTAATCAAATCGCACGTACCTTGCGGAACACATCATTGTATTTACGTGTAAAGTCTATTCTTTCGGCCCATGGAAGAAACATTCAAAAACGAATGTAGTTTATCTTTCCATACAATACGATTAATTCGGAAACGTCATAAATTCCAACATAAATTTATCCTTGGCCACAGTAATATTCTTTGTTAGGTGTAACGAAACACTTCTGGGCTACCTTTGAATGGCACATAAAATTAAAAATTAGTAGCAGCAAAAAACTAGTAAGTGCACGAAAGAAACGAATGCATGTAAATCTTATCTACAAATATTTCACAGTGAGTAAAGGGTACGTGGAACCTATTCTACTCATGGAACACCTGCACGGATAAATCCAGTGAGATAACTCATTGTTCTTAAATATCTGACTGTCGCGAGTAATATTATTTGCTCGGCACACACAGTGCCGACTAAATATTGCCAAATACACTTCATTCCATACATCTATTCATTTTAAATTGGAAAAGTTTTTCATTGTTTAATCCGACACGTGATAGAAATACGTCGATCAATATTTGCAACACTATGAAAATCTGAAAACGGCTCAATTTAATATATCTCTTTCTTTACAAAATGTCTGCACTCTTTGCAGTGTCCAATGATAGCAAACTTTCGACCAGTAGTGTACACTGTTCGTTCGTGCGTCCTGATCCTCGTCGTCACGGCACTTTCGAAACTGCACAGGCAACATTGCAATTCCGATTATTCACAGGCGAGACATTTCGCAGCCGAGACTCGAAATCTCCGATCCAGGTTCCTGGTTTCGCAACGGAGGATTAATCGCGCAAATTCATCGGGGTGCGCGTGGACTTCGGCGTATCGGATTCCTAATCAAGGATCCTGCGTCTGTGATTTCAAGTTCGACTAACGTGCCTCTCCATTTCGACGATTACGTGCTTCTCCGCGGTAAAAACCAATCCGATTAATGATTCCAAGGACCGACAGCCGTACAAAAGGTGTCAGGACATAACACGTATAAAAGATGCGGCAAAATAACGAAGGAGACATTTGTAAAAATATGTCTGATTTCGTCTGGTTTGTCATTTTTGGAAAATTCTCATCATTCCACTGACTCGTTCGATGAGGCAGCGTTTATCGCGGATTACACAATTTGTTTTTTATGAATTGCCATGAATATTTCAGAACCATTCTGGACACCTGAAGTGCCAGTTTGTAAATTGTATTTCGATGGCGGAAGTGGTCTCGCGGATTTTGGACGTGGGCACATTCACTCAATCCTGCATTACTTATAACTGTGCTGTATATAAGATTCGCCTCGCATACATCCTGGCTATGGGAGGCCCCGCAGTGCCGTATCAAAGTTTCATCGTAGGCAGAAGTTGACGAACCACAGTTTCAATCCGAAACGAACAATTCATATGAAGAAAGGGGAATACGCAGCCGATGTACGAACTTTTGACATGAAATACTTTGTATTCTCACTGGTGGACACTGAAGACTTTCAGTATGGAACAACGATGCGTTACGTTTCCGTTTCAGGATCGGAATTTTTCTTGTTGCATGAAAAAATCGCGTTTCATCCAGGGAAGGGACGACGGTCGTTCGTTTAAGTGGCCGTCCCATTGACGCCTCCATTTCGACTGGAACGGTGGCGAAGAATAAGGTTTCAGAGGAATCTCTCTGTCGAGTCCAGTGTGGCATCCGTTCTTGTCTGTTTTGTCGGCGCTTCAAGGTGTGAAATTGCTCCGACTTATCATTCGAGCTAACGAGTCCCTAACCGTCTTCACACTTCACACTCACCTCGCTCTATCTATCCTCTGTACCGTCCTTGCACTGGCGTAGCACCTGGCGGACCGTGTCCACGAGATTCCATTTCCGTTGATTATTGTCGGACACGGGGGCTGAATTTTGTCCAAATTAAATTGCCCTGGACGTCTCTGTGTTATCCGATGGAAAAATAGGCGAAAGTGGCTGTATCCGTTTAATCTGAAGTTTAGAGAGTTATCTATGTGCCAGGGGAGTAAAGTAAAGTAAATGTCAACTATTTACGTTAATTCTTTCATTAGACGCCTGCTGGATTGCTAAGTCATACCATAAAGTGACAAGTGCAGTACAATTGCATTGAGTATGCGAAAAAGAAAGTTGGAATACTAATATTTAGATTAGAAGGGTTGGAAAAGAATAGGGTTCATCATTTTACATTCGTCAGAGGAGAACAATTGTTGCATCCAGTTCACCGCTATTCCTACAACAATTCTGCGCTCTATCACTTTCGCCAGAATTGAAAAGAACACCTGATAATAAAATCCTTGCCACCCGTATCGCGATATCCAACGCAAACACCAAATTTTACCTGGCGCTCACATCAGTCCGAGCATTAGCTGCAATGCCCGATCCGCTTGCTTAAGAACCATCATTTCCATCGCATTCCGGAGCCGCATTTCGTTTCGAGATATTTATAGTGGCGCACAACCTACAATAACCATAGCGAATTGCTCGAGAACGAGCTGGCATTCAATATGCAATTTCAACGCTCCCCGTGGTACCCCCAATGGAAGGATTTCGTCGAAACTTTAAAACCAGGTCGAAAACTTCTATTCCAGTAGCCAGTTACGGAGCCCCGGCAATCGCTCTAAGTTCGCCATAATTTCTTCATTTAACGAAAGCTCCCATAACTACCGTAGATCATTCGTAACCCGGGGGAGCACGAAACGCGTTCGAAGCACACGTTCCAAGTACCGAGCACGGAATATCTCGTGACCTGTGCGCAACGCACTAAATCCCAACCATCGTGTGACCATTTGTACTTTCAAGTACAGCGGAGGATAATTTCTAGACACGGCTGAAGGAGTTTCGTCTTTGCAACTACGCCGACGGTGTTGGCTTGTTAACTGCATTTTCAGAAACGCAGCCAGTCAACGATATTGACCTGACGAATTTAATTAAGCGCAAAGTGTTTTTGATGGGCGTCATAATTTCGCTCCATAGGAACCCGCTGTCCGCTGAAGCATTTCACGGAAATTATTTGCAAACAATATTCATCAATATGTATAAATATACGTATAAGTTTACAGAGTTTAACGACACCAAAATTATAATCAATGCATGAAACCGTCAAGCAAATAGTTGATACAAAAACTGAACAAACATTGCGCAACAGAATCGGCAATACTATAACAGCAACTTCCGTTATGAACGTGTTAAGATTCATATTATCTTTATTTTATTATCACTTGTGCAATACTGTAATCGCGGGTAAATTATTCGCGGGAGAAATAGATCACCTTGGAGCCGGAATAAAACGGAGGAGTGGAATAAAACGATCACGGGCGAATGAGAAGAAGCGGACACGTAAAACACAGTTGTGGTGGCAGTGGCGGCGCCATTGCACCTGGCCGATCCAGAAGGAATCCTCCGATCGGCTTGTCACCCTCTGAAACGCTTTCGAGGGATGTCTGTCCCGCAATCGCCTGTAATTTGTGCCTCGCCCGACATTGACGGCGTTCATTGTTGTGTCTCATCTTGCGTTCGTTTCGTTCTTTCGGCTGTTGCTTGCCGCGTGCACGCACTCTCGTCGTCACGCGCCTTTTTCGAAAGCCGATTCTTTCCACGAGGTACGTCACGATAGATCGTTCATTTAGTTCTCAAAGATAAAACCGGCAGACTGTTGGACGGTTGAACAAAATTCGTTTGCTCGAGTCACCCTATTTATTCGTGGTTTTGCTGCATGAACACGAGACAGGATAGAAAGATAATTTCGATACTTTTACCTCGACTTTGTACGCGTGTAAAATATAATTTTTACAGCCAGTCTGGAGAATTTATATATAGCTCTTGAAATGTAAACATTATATGGAGGATTCAGAAGCCAATCAGTGTAAGCCCATTAGCATTCAAACCGAGATAAATAAGGATTTTACAAATTGCTTGGCAAATAATGACAATGTTAGTACCGTCATCTACTGCTTACGTATGGAAATAGTGAACCGATTGATCTATCAACTAAATGTTTTAACTATAAAGAGGTTTTTGAGCCACGAAACTCGTGTTCAGGAAAGTTGAGCATACACTGATTGTCTTCTGAGTCCTCCATGTATTCTTTAAAAAAAAAATACAAGAGTTTCCTAATGATCCACATTGATCATATACAAATTTATCGAAATTTAAACAGTTTTAAATAAGCATCGATCATATAAATCCTTGGATATTCTCGAAATATCACTTCTGTGCATCAAGTCACTGCAGCGCCACTGACAGAAACACAAGGGTTGTTTCCATAACAGTTACACCAACATTCATTCAGTTTTCCCGTCGTACCTACGACTAAATCAACGATATTTCCAACGTAATAATAATAACAATGATGTTGCTCGTCATCAAAAAATTCTCCTATCCAGAACCATTCCCGATCCCCCCTTATATCTCACATAGCACGGCGGTAAACAGTCGTAAAGCAGCTGCATGTCTCGAAATAACGCGCGAGAAGTTAATAAATGCCATCTGCGAAATATCGCCTTTGGAAACGTCGCGTCGCGGCGGCTTCATAAACGTCGATCCGTAAATTCGTGACCGCGTCGTCCACGTCAAAACCTGTTTCCCTCGGGATCGTTGTCCACGTCGTGTCGCCGGGTCCAATCTCGGTCGCGTTCCCCTGATTAACGCCGAGGTGATCGGTGACGTCGTTCACGAGGAAACAGTCGACGATTAAGAGCAAGATCGGCCGTGATCGAGTGTTCTCGTGGCGGCAGTATTTGCCATTGAAGACGTTCGCTGTCAGGTTTGTCGCGTTTACAAACGTCAGTAATCATTAATCACCAATTCCTCCTGAGCCGGCCGCGTCGTGGAATGCGCGGAGTGACACGTCGGATTGCTTCCTTCAATGGATACAGCGTGGTTCGAGAATCGTGGCCGAGCATCGATGATTTAATGTGTTATCGGTAATTTGAAGGTGGGTTTTCTTTGTATATTATATTAGTTTTAGCTGCGTGCGGTGTGCATTTCGGCGAGAACGTCTTTAATCGAGGATTATGTAACAAAGGCTAGAATTTTTTGTTAATATTTGGCACGGGAAGTTTGGTGACTCATTTTACAGATAATAGTAGAGATGTAGATTATTAATATTGTTCATCCGGTTCTTATATGGATATTGTCGTCCTGAATGGAGAATGTTGTGACCATCAAGTATTTAATTTGATTTGAATAGCTCCCATACTGTGATTTATTGTACCTGGACGCCCAAAAGTGTACGGTGCAAGCAGCATTTAAGTAGGTCACTATTAAAAATGCCCCAAGACATATTTATTACTCGCACACTGTCTATTTCCCCCACGTAATCGCAACTTTTTAATCAGACAAATAGCGCGTTGTAAATGAAAAAATCTGCATTAGAAAAAGAACAGTGGCAAGATCTATCTCTCGCAAGTGCACAAACATTTATCCGCTAAATAAAATGATTTATGAATTGGCTCTTATTTTATCCACCGTTCCATCGGTCTCAGAATTGATTCGTCAAGAAATTCGTCCGATCCGTCGTCTTCGTCTCGTCCTCGAATCCACCCTTGAGCCACCCTGTACAATCCTCCACCATACCCAAACGATCCGCCGGGCCAACTCGTCCAGGCTCCGTTACATCAAAAGCTTATTCATCGCGCGTCGACATTGTCAACCGTTTTCACCGTGACACCTGAGGAACCTCAAGGGGTTTTAATTGCGCGAAGGTCGCGCCGCTCAATCGTCCCGGATGACTGTCGACAATCGATGTTACGGCGACGCGTCCTCGTGGAAGCGACAAGGGTGACGTAACGACTCGACAATGAAATCGTCTGGGAGATGCGGTTTTCGATCGGCGCGTATCGGGGTTTCGCGTCCGTCTCGCATCTGTCGAGACTCTCCTTTCGAAACGTCGATCGATCCACGATGTCTTATTCTCATTCCTTGCACTGCTATTATTTCTCGTTATTATGATTATTATGATTACCATTGTGGCGTGGTCTTTTACGCGGCGGAGTTCGTCCTGCTTTGCCCTGTGATCTTTAAACGTGTACGTCTGCGGCTGTTGGCTATGCCAAGTTCATGTTATATAGCGTGACCATTGTAGAATTATTGTTCTGCTTCTGTGTAGCTGCGATTTTTCTATGAATGCCAGTGCTGTGACGACAAATTATTGGCGTTGCATACTCGACACTGTTGCTATTATTATTATTACTATTTTTATCGTGTCATTACATTCTCGTCCCCCAAATCTTGCGTTACTATCATCAATGTTCGATTCTCTGTAAAATGGAGCCTCGTGCAAGAAAGGGGACTTGAATCGGTATGCTGACCTGTCCCTATATTTTTATCCACATCTGCGAATGGATCTTCATCTAAAATGGACATTATTTCGCATTCTGCTACGTTCTAAACAAAACTCGCCACCCCCCTCGGGGAATATTTTAAAAGCGGCGGACTATGAAATCAGAGACCGACAAGGAGTCGCCTAAGCAACTTACAATCAGACAGCCTCGCGGCTAGAACAGAAGACAGCCGCAAATTGCGAGCGTTCTTCATCGTTCACCGAAATTACTGGATCGAAGAACCGGATGCTGCGTGGTGTCCACTTTGCGTGATCGGTCGCGGATCGATCGTGTCGAGAGCCCGAGGACGATGATTGGTTATATGGAACGCCTAGACAGACGCACGTGATCGTTCTCTCGAAACGCTAAATACAATCCGGATGTATTATAAATTTCGTTTCAACAGAAAACGTGGCACACGTGTCCGGAATAATGCCTGGTTCTCCTATTTTCAATACCAAAATTGCTTGAACTAATTGTACTAAAAGTACTTTCTCGTTAAACGGAGGTCAGTGAGATATTTAATCATTGTTGTCCGATTTGAGAACGTTGCTCAAAATCGTTCTACTGCGAGCGTCACGCTGCATCGAATGAAGGCACCACTTGTTTCTTATTAATTGCTAGCGTGTGTGACGATGCTACAGTGCGTAATATTTCCATACATTTTTACGTCGAAGAGCGAGACATTCGCAATAATACACGATTAAAAAAATTGCAAAAAAGATCCGTTCTCCCTCGGAAATATCAAACATCTCCGGCCCGACGCGCAACATCATCCCAAACGCGACCCGGCAACCAATATTTTAACCGAAACTGTCCCAAAAATTGGCCGCGTCGGGGACGATCATCCCGTGTCCCCGGAGAGGAGCAAGAAAAAGCACGAACAGGAGAATAATGGCCGGTGGCCGTTCGAGGCATCCTCTCGACGAATAGCTTTAAAACTGTTTAACATAATAGCCGCATCGCGACCGACACATCGCTCCGATTCGGAGACCCAACAATTTGCCCGACTGTTCTCTAATGTCAACAGATTAGCCGTAATAGTGAAATTACACGTTCGTGTAATAACTCCGCATACGTAGTCACGTCGCCTATCCCCGTGATCCACGTGATCGCGTCAGGAACCATCCCTCCCTTTTTGCCTTTCGTCGACGAACACGCCGTCGCGTCGTCTTTGTCCCCTCGACACTGCGTCTGGAGATTTTGGTAATGCTAGGGTTAGACGTTCTACAACGGGACGAGAGGTCAAACGGTTTTACCGGGCAGATTACATGCATTATGTTTGCGCTGAGAATCGGCCACGACGAAAATGGCCCGTAATTCAACTGGAACGCTACACGGACCACAGAGTTGGGAATCCGGGGGAGGTTGACCGGGGGACGTTTTAGGGGGGCGTCTTTGGTACTCCTGGATGTGATTTCAGTCGTTTCGGGCGTATTAGGTTGCCGGAGATAAGGGTGGAGTTGGTGTTTTTGGACAGTGTTAATGCGATGGCTCGGATGATGAGGTCTCCTCGAGATCGTTTCGGGCCACAGTGTAAGAGGGAAAGGGGTTTAGAAATTGATATTTTTCGAGGGCTTTCTTGGGGACTGCCTGGATGCAAGGTAATGGGACTGGAATTGTGATTACGTGTCATTATACTGGGCTGGCGCGTGTGGAATTATCGTTTTCGTTGGATATTGATGCCGTGGATGAGAAGAGGCCTCGTTTTAATCGGTCGTTTAATGGAAATTGTTTTTACTGGCTGAAATGCGTGCTTCTGAACGGGTATTTAAGTATATCTTTGTATGTATCTGTTGTCTATACAGTGGAAATTGATGATCAGGAATGGGAGGGATAGTTATAATTTCGATATTCAATATCGGATGGTCCAATAATCTAGTCTCCATAAGAATAAATTGGAAATAAATGCTGCAGCATTTTGTGCAATTCGAACCTTTCCTTGGAACAACCGCAACGGGGTTCATTAGTTACTTAGTATCACAAATTACTTAATACGAGGACTTAATTTGGTGTCAAGAAATTACTGCCGCGTAGGTACGACAGATTGAAGGTGACGTGGAAGGTGCTCGATGTAATTGATCGGTAATTGCTCAACAATGTCTTCCTTAACGATTTCCAATGAAACTGCTCTCGCTTTCACTGGAATCGGAACGCAATCGAAAGTGTGAATGCCTTTGTCCGAGCGCATCAGAGCGTTAAGACATGGAGAAATTAAGTAACTATTCAGGACAGTTTTTTCCCCATTTGTAAGTCGTCAGGAAATTATTCGAATGAGCGTGTTGAACTACCGAAATACATAGAAACGATTTTCGCAGTCAATCTTTTTCCCAAGAAATAACTTAAACTATTCTTCCTCCACTATAATCAATACCACGGACAAAGCTTCAGTTGCAACCGGCCCTTCCCTTCAAACGAGCATATACAGAACACTAAATTAATGCTCAAACTAACTCATATAAAATGTTCATCCGTCCAGTAAGAACAGAGATGCCAATAGTGCTAAACTATTGCTAAACACTTCGCCAAACTTCCATATCTGTAATAACCATTTCAGGTAACACATTTTTCCATTAAATTCCGCAAGGATCACACAGTCGTTCGCCTTCCCCATTCGCCATAGGAAACGTAGGGCGATTCGATCGAAACGTCGAAACGTACAACGAAACGTGACGCGCGTCTTTCCGTCCCGGTAAAACGTTAGAAGTGAAGGAAGGAAGGAAGGAAGATCACGGCGAAAGGAAGGAAGCGGTGTACTCCCCGGATAATAATGATCTCAGGATCGACGGATGACGTACGACGGAGTCCCCGAGGGGGCCAGGCTGGCGGTTGATCCATTGTTACACTATCTCGCCTATTCTGCCTCGCGTTTAATGCATAATCTATTACGGGCTTTTAACAATGCGAACCGGAGAGCCCGTAGATGCGAGCCTCTTCATCCAGGGGTGCCGTCGAATCGATCTTCCGTTGGCCTCGCCCTCATATTTCACCAATGTTTTGACGTCTGCTTCGTAAGCATCCGTCCTAAGGGTGGATTGCGTCGCGAAAAGGGGCACGTCACGGGGATGATCCGTGTCGGAGACACGGTTCGACGATTCGGTCGCGATAGCGGGAAGTGGGCTAACCGATGTCGATGGAACGTCGGGCGACTGCGAAGTGAACGTTCCTTTCGTGGTGGAGAGAAATTGTTCTTTCTAATAATGAATATTTTTGTGCCCGTACCTGCTCGTATTTGTAATTCGTAAGTTCGACGCTTTGATACTTGAATTCGCGATATTTCAAAGTGTGATGAAATATACAAAGATTGTCGATATAGTGTAATATATGCTTGTCAAAGAGCTATTGAAAAGTAACTTACTTGTTTTATGTTCAAAATTGATTTCAATCTATGGTACGGTGATAATAATAATATTCCATAGCGATCAGACGGAACAAGGATTAATCGCAAGTAAGAATCTATTTGAATAGAGATACGCAAGTGCGAACGATAACGAAACAATTTTCTAACACGAATACAAATGAAACTGTTAACCCAGAATCGATCAAGAATCTATAATTTTCCTTGCAATCAGACAATCAGAAATTGTTACAAACGCGTGCGCATTTCGAATCCATTAATCAGGCGCAAAGATACTCTCGTCCCGAAATCGCCAGCTGTTTCCAAAAATCACCAATGCAATCACGCGGGATGAGAAGTCGTGGTCGCGACCCGGACGTTGAATATGCATCCGGATGAAGGGCATTGGCCTTGGAGGCCTGCCAATAGATTAATAGCCACGGAGTGATGCTCGGGATTTCGTCGGCATATATCGCATTACGGGAAATGACGTGCTAGAATTTTCGAATGACTTCGCGAACGAGATTTCGGGGGGGTGGGGGATGAGTAACGAACGATAGATGGACGGAGACAGCGGCGGTACTAAAGGCAAGAAGAGTAGAGGGGATGCTGAAGAATCCAGAGGAGATCGTATAATCACCCTTTCTTTCATCGACGACTCGCCCCTTATTCCGTCGTTTCTCTTCAATTCGATCTTTCTTGGGTTCCTCTCGGTGTGTGGCCATTGAACGAACCTGGGACAACGGTTGCTTAGACCACCCGAAGATACCCTGCTACAACGCGCGTATAAATTTGGAATAATATTTGGGAAAGTAGTACGGAGTGTTGTTGAATCGTTATAACAAGCTCAAAGGGGCAGTGGGGGTGAATTTTTAGCGCATACATCGAGGAATTTCTTTTTTTAACGGACGTTGGGAATGTACTACAATCAATTATAATAATAAATCAATTTCAGTGAACTATAATGTCTATTGTACAATGTTATATGAATTAATTAAATTGCTTGCTATATTATATAAATAAGTACTAATGAAATACAGTACTTCGGATTTTGTGGTTTCAGAAAAGGGTCGAAGTTTGGAATTACTACGTCGAGAAACATTTCAGTATGAGATATAACTCGGTCGTTTCCCTCGATGCAGTAAACGTTTATCCTTTGACCTCGTTCACCGGTTTAGCTTGAATTAATTGCAAAGTCGTCTTATAGGGAAATTCTTGACCCCGTTTCGAACGTCTCAAGAATGCGAGTCTGCGCCGTACCTGCTTTCGATCGATTCTTCCTTGAAGAAAGAAGAAGGTGAATGGGCTAATTAAATGTTGAATATCTTAGGGTGGAGGTTCATTGATCTGAACGTCGAGTTTACATAAGTCGAATGATTACGTGGTTATAAAGGTAGCAATAACTGTCCTTTGTGCCGACTTGTATAGTGCACGAATCAGGCTACAATCAATTGTATTATAGCTTTTTAATAATTCTTCGACTGCATTCCACTTGAAGATAATGTTACATCTGCACATTGTGTAGCAAATCAAAATTACGTCATAAATTATGCAAAAGTTAAATGCAATATAATTTTGTATACTTTTCTGAAGCCTTCTTTGATTGTAGCATCCTTTTACAAGACTCGTTAATTGAACACTGTTTAATTGTAAACCAAACTTAACTCAATTGTAAATCCTATACCTCACAGATTTTCCATACGGGGCACTATAAAACAATATACACGTATCAATTCTTCACTCGTCACTTAAAATAAGTAAGATTGTTAATCCATATTGCCATCTGGCTAACAAATTAAATTCCCTCAACTTTTGACGACACTTACATTTTTCGAGAAAATTCCATTTACAGCTGCCAAAAAAATAGCACATCAAAGATATCCTTAACAGCAACACAAAAATCATGGATTTCACTGGATCCCCATAATTACACCATATCAGTGTACCCCGTGTATCCGTAGGAAGAATCGACTGAACGTCCGGGTTATCGCGATTGTTCGTCATTAGAGAGTTAAGGTCACACCTGGCGCCCCCAGCTACGAGCCCAGGTTAGCCTAATGGGGCGGCAGATGCGGATCATCGCTGGCTCTTCCCGAATCTTCATAAATATCCGATCGATATATACGTATATATAAATGTGTTTATGCTGTCTACCCTGAGAGCAGGACCATAGCTCTTCCTCTTTGCCGTTCCATGAGATCCTATTCGCGATCAGACTCCCACTCGACTGGCCCGCAGCTTTCGATCGATTCGTCCGATCTCGCAAATAACGGGGGCCACAATTTCGTCCGATGCAACGATTAGAAGCTGGTCGAAGTTTCGTCTCGGGACAGTTCGTTGGTTCTTTTTGCGCCACCCTTTGCGGAATGTGGAATGCGAAGGGACGTTAAGTGGATAGTCTGGATCGCTGTAGTATCGTCGCGGCGTTGATTTATCGAGGCCAGGGATAAAATATTGAGATGGTCATTCGAAGTATCTATTTGAACTGTACTTTTCGGTTCGTGATCGTTTCCAGTAAATCTGTGACGCTGAACATGGCGATTTCGTGCAAGGGTTGAAATTCAATTACATATTAGATATTGAATAAAATTGCTTGTCTCCTTAAACGTTCTTGCAACTTTTTACTCGCATTTATTTCCCGAACATTGTTCAACTTATCTGAAAATGGTTTGCCAAAGTGTCTCGCAGTTTCGCGATTCCATTGCAACCGTCGCGTCTGTTACATCCCGCGTAGGCACGGCCGTGCAAAATTTCTTCCAGGAGCATAATTAAATCGTGGTGCAATAAACTAAATTTCATTCTGATATCGGCACGCACCGGTGCAACGAAAAGAGAAAAACAGTGGAAAGAAGTCGCTCAAAGGCAACCCGGAAGCTCCACGTGATAACAAAAAACGGTCTAACCTTCGTTTTTCGAGCAGTCGATCACCCAAGTGTACAACACGCGGACACATTAACCGGAGAGTGATCGATGAGCAGATTATCTCCTCCGCAGTGCCCTGTGAACTTTCGTTTCACCTGCTGATCGTCGCGCGGAAAGGAAACGGCCAACCGCAGCGATAGCAGAGGGGTGAGAGAATAAAAAATCCTTTCTCGTAACACAGCGCCGACAGGAATTTCACCTACAACCTTTCCGCGGAGCCTGCGCGCCAAGGTTTCCAGAGGACCTTGTTATTAATCACGACGCTGCCATCTCCCAGGGCAACTTTCCCTCGTTAGCCAGAGGGGAAAGAGAAAGAGAGAGAGAGAGAAAGAGAGAGGGAGAGTCGAGGAGTTCGCGGGGGTGGCCATCTCTTAATTACTTCCGCGCCAATTAACACCGCCTCGAATGAAGAAGGGGCTGTTCGACCACCAATGGCAGCTCGTTTCTGAAAAAGTTGGCTTCGTAGCACTTGCTTTCGATTTAATATTATAGTGGACAGGTGGGTGTGTTGGTACGTCTGTGAGTGTGGGAGTGGTAGACCACTTTCGCGAAATCGATGACCCTCGGTGACGTTGCTTCCTCCAGGACGCGGCTTCCGTAGTTCGTCTAATGGCCGATTAAACGAACCGTTGCACCTCTTCGAGTTCCGTGCGAGAGTTCGATCGGCGACTTTGGGGTCGGTATGTGGGGGTGGAAAGGAGTAACCGGGTCGTAGACGAGCTTCAATGATTTCAGAGGCTATCTACTGTATAATGCTGAGGTCGTCTCGTTCATTAGATGTTTCTATGTAGTAAGGGGTGTGATACACAGTATTACGAATTGCGAAATAAATAGTAAATCATGAGCTTTACGTTTAGTTGACTACAATCGTGCGATGAGTAACAGTTTCCTAAACTGAATCTGCAACCCTCGAGAGTCGCGCGTTCCTCGGCGGTCTTTAACAACCATATTTAACAAGCATATTCACGAGCTCCAAGTAATATGTTAAAATAAATAAGGAAAAATCATATCGAACGTTTGCTGCGCAAAAATTCATGATCTGCCTAAACACACTGGAAACCTGAAAACAGTTCCGCTAAGTTTTAATCATGTTCCTGCAACCCTTTCCGAATACGTATCGTGCAATCCCCCGCAACCCCGTAGCCGTCGGCAATTTCGTCGTCGATAAAAACAATGAACAGTTCAGAAGTGGAAAATCGAGGACAGCGAAGGGAGTAGCGACGAGCCCAGTCAGACGGAATTTTCTGCGAGATCAGAATCGCGAGTCACCCCCACGCGGTAGCCGAAGAAAGGCCGGTTGATTGACTTCCCATGGGACTCGGCTTTCGGAAGAACACAGCTGATCCCTTCTGGCTATCTAGATCCGTTCCCTTTCTCGCTTGCACTCTTCCCTGATCCCTTTGGAATCAACCGAACTCCGTCAGAACGTGACTGGTTTACTTCGTTCCTGGCGAAGTGCTCGAGTAAATCACGAGGAGACGAAAAGCTTGTATCTAACGGCGATGATCCGGCCCTCCTTCGTTTCCTTCATAGATATCTGGAATCAACGGGGAATCCTCTCGTTGCTATATACATTTTCGTGGCGTCCTTTGTTCGTTCCCGGACGCGTGGGCGAAGTGGTTGTCATTCGTCCCTACGAGACACCCTGCGCGACAAAGGTCTAAGATCGTCAGGTACTTGAAGATGCGCAGTTTCACGACCGATCGGCGATGATAAAGATAATCGCTATCAAGTCTCGGTAACATTACTGTTCTCCGTAAAGCGCGAAATCTACGCGACAGGGAGGACAGTCTCGTCGATTAAAGACTTCCGTGGGACCAGAAGGGCGAAGCTGATGTTGCACCAAAAGCAACCCCACAGCGCAGCGCTCCATTCCCAAGCTCAAGACCCATCCTGTTCGCACAGGAACAAGTACGGGCGGGTGTATGTTCCAGGATATGGCGATACCAAGCAGGATATGGCGGTGTTTCTGAGGTTCAAAGGGGACGGGTCCGCAGGAGACCAGCATCGTGGCGAGTAGAGGGTGAATTGAGTGCAGAGATGGGTGGGGTGGCCTAGCCGGTGCTGCTGCCGCTGGATAAAGGAGCCTGCAGTGGGGTGAGACAGCGGCAGGGGTGGTTGACTGGGATGAGGTTGGCGATTGGCATTTAATTAGCGGCCGGATGACCGCCACCGCCTCCGGATCAATACGCCGCCCCCGGGGGCCAGCGTGCAGGAGGCAGCGATCCCCTTCCGACCCTCTCTATCCTCTTTCTCCTCTTCCGACCTCTTCTCCGGCCAGCCATCCGTTTCTCTCTCGCTCCTCGTCGTCCTCCTACTTTCTGCCATCGTCAACCCCTTCCCCCGGCGCCGACTGCACGGCAGACCGAACAGAACCGAACTCGTTTGCTCCGCGTCGGTGAAACCCTTTTCCATCCCGGGAGTGGAAGGAGAGGAGAGACGAGTGGCTGCTCCTTAACCTAACCTCCTGACCGAGCACCACGTGCGGGGAATATCCGGAAGCGCCTGGGTAAAATAAAGAGAATCGACGGTAAGTGCCGTGGATGCTCTTCTGCCGGGGCCTCTGGCCGCCTGGACAAGGATTGCTCGTCTCTTCCTTTTTTTTTTCTTCCTCTTCTTCTCCATCCTTCTCCTCTCCTCGTTTCTTCGGCCGCTTCTCGCTGCTGGGCCGGCGTGGCGGCTCTCTATCGACTGGACAGGGTAGATGGTTCGTCGTTGATCGACGAGTTTTTCTATCCTCGTTCGCTGATACAACGACGGACTTCGCGCGCTGATCGATTCGATATTACGGTGGCGGAGGGGCTGGTAACGAGAACGATCGTTACGTGCGGTGTAATTGCATTTTGAGACGCTGGACGATGGGCCGAGGGATCTCTGGAGGAGATGCGTTGCCGGTGCAGCGCTACGGGGAGGTGGAGGTTGTACGATTTGGCGGAGGAGTGGTTTGTTAAATGCGTTGCTGGGCTTGTTCGTCTGGGGTAAATTTTTGTGGCCGATTTATAAATCGCGGAAGATACACTGTACCCCATTTTTGATAGCAGCTCACATTTTATATTATATTATGCGTGCTACAAATGCGGATTCTAATTTACTTGCTTCCTGCGTACCATAATTGGAGCACCGCCTGATTATAACAATCTTTGGCATATGATAAATACGCTGTTATTATCGCGTCAAACGTTTAAGACCATTTCATTTTGCCTTGCAACATTGTTCCACCTCAGATCGTCTTAAGTATAAGTCCTTATACACCGTGTATCGTCTAATAAATATCGTGAACGTGAAAGAATCCTTTTCAGGGCTGCCGTCGTTTTTGTTACTTAGTAGTAATGTTTTTTTATTTTAATGTATCCCAGTAGAGGATAAGCTGTGATTAGCTGCTTTGAACGACTGCGAGATGTTGGCAATACCACCGTCCACGTTTGCCCGCTCGTAGTACATCGACGCTAATTAATGAATTAATATTCCGCATGGATATCTCATGCGCGCGTTGCGCCAGCAACCTAAATAACAAAACACACCGAAGGACATTGATCTCCCGATGCATTACTCGATGACGGTACACTTGTGCACCAGTCACTAGCGTGGATTGACGTGACGCATTACTCCAAGTCATCCGTACTCCTTTCTCCATGTTGCACGTGCATGTAAATGCAATCGAAAAGGTGTGCTTCTATAGAAGTCGAACTGAAAACCAAAGCTGCACGAAACGATTACTAACTATGGAAACTGTGATACATTTCCTGCTTCGTTCTTCTCGAATATGTTCTATCTATCCGTTCCTATGAAAAATATTTGAGACGCAATATTTTCTTTCAACTCCTTCATTGCGGTGCCGCTAAACGTGATTACTTTGTCAGTAATAAAAAGAAGAAATTCATTTGTGAAAAATTGTTTTGCAGAATTAAAAAGGTGCTTAATTAAGGGAAATGGTATTGCTGACGGAAAAAGCGAAATAGTTTTATATAAACTTTTGCCCCTGATTTATTTCACGCACAGGAAGTTCGCCAAAATGTAATCAGGGGACTCGTTCCTCACAGCTAATTAATAAATCAAATCAACCATATCGTCCGAACCATTGGTCCAATTACTTAAACAAACAGTAACATGCACCTTGGGTACCCGCCGTAGCGATATTATCAGCGGATAAATTGCATTCTTCGTCAAGAATTAACGCGTGCCAATGCTCTTCAGCCGTGAGTCAGCCAGACGATTTTTAACCTTCTCCATTCGCATATATCGGCGAAGTGTGAATCCTCGCTCTCGTTCACCGAAGGAGTTAATCACGGTAAACAGTCTTCATTGTTCCATAACGCGGCGAGACACGGTGCTCGTGCCAAATCAGTGTTTATGCTTGGAATTATAGCTGGTCGGGTAACAGCCTTTGCAAAATACCGTCGCCGACAAGGTGGTTCTCAGTGCTAACGTGGAGCCCCTGGTCATCGAATTGGTATTCGATGTGATTCTCCTTTTAGTTGCGGTAACTCGTGTTTAAGGGATGAAACCACCCACCAAAGTAGAACCACCGAGGTTTTATTAAAATCCGGTCTCCGACCGCGAAATGGTACACCTTACACTTGACGTCTCCACTGGTCTGTCGAACATCTACCTGCAACGAATACTCACAAGTGGGCCCCGAATATTTTTCAGCGCCGTTCAAAGCCCCGAGACTGAACTTTCACGTGTATTTGACAAATCAATCGGGCATGCATGGCCGTCCGCGTGTTTAACGATAACTTGTGCAGCCGAGAGCGGTTCGCCATTACCATCGTGTCGTTGCAACGTAACAAGTGAAATTGTTCCGCACGTGGCCCCGATTCGATGGCCGGGGCATGCCCCGCGCGCGGCTCGCAACGTTTTTACCCTGGGCGCACGGAAGAAAGTGCGCATAGCAGGAGGAAGAAAAAGGAAAGCAGCGGACGAAGAAAGAAGAAGGTCGAAACGAGGATAAATTGATATAGCTGTCGGTTATTGCCGCAATAATTTACATTGACAGCGCTATCTATATGTAAATGCACGATCGTCCTCCTGTGCCGGTCATCGATATCCGATCGATCAAGAATTATTTACATTGTCCGCGGGCCCGACATAAGCGGGGAAATTTAAATGCGTTTCAACGGATTAACGTCGCCCTAACACGCGTTAATGGACGTCGCCGCGATCGACCTTTTATTTATGCTACGATTATTCACGCGGACCGCGTTTCACGCTGCGATCGCGAGCGATTTATGCGCCCGCCGACCTGGATGCGTTCACCGTGCACCGAGCTTTCTCGCCCCGGGCCCTACGAGTCAATCGGGGAGCGGAGTTTCGATTCAGTATTATTAGAAGCGTTAATAGCGACGACTGGAGGATGGTTTTTCACGCCGTGGCGATTTCTTTCGCAGGCGCGACGATTTTTGGATCGTCAGATTGGTTGCTTGCGGCTTAGCGTTTACGGCGGACTGGGAATATTGAAGGGTTGGTGCGACGAGGAAGCTTATCAACTGAGGTTGGAACAATGAAATTTTAAATCGGCTGCGTTCGATTGAATCGAAATTAATAATAGTTCTACGGAATCGAATTTATTTGCTTCAAAACGCCTGGCCCAGAACACAATATTTAATGCCAATTAATTGCAAGGGATTTCAAGAATTGAATTTGACGTCCATCGACGTCCAATCCCCGCGATGTAACGATAGTTTAATTTTTACAAAGCCCGCGCTATCGAACGCATTTTACCGCCTCACTTCTCTATCGTAAAATAAATTGCTTTGCAGACTGAATGTACGAGGAGTGCTCGGCAAACGTTGGACGAAATCATCCCCCCCTTAAAACAACGGGCAGACCAAATTAAAACCAAATTGAAACACCGAGAACCATACATAGGAATCTCCATCGGGGCGTTTGCACGCCCCGAGTATTTATAAATTAATCCACTTTACCGCCGACGCGCGTAACACTGCGCCAAAAATGAATTCCCGATCGCGAATCGAATCCACTTGAACGGCTTCCGCGCGTAATCCGTCGTCGTCGGGGTAATTACGAGCGCAGGCGGTCACCGCGTGATTTCCGCCATTTCGTCGCGGTTCAATTGAACGGCGGGCACGTGGATAAAGGGTGACGGAGCACCCCTGGCACGAACGATCCCCATCACGGCAGCCGACCGGTTGTTTTCTCCACCGGTGTATAAAATACGGGACTTGTTAACAATGTTCGCACCTACGGATACGTGTGCGAGGGCGGCCTGTCCGTGTACCCGGTCACCCATAAACGCGTTGCACCGCGGCGAGGGGCCCTTTCGGCGACGGCGACCTTCGCCCCGAGATCCCGCGGAGATATTTTATTCCCGGCGATTTTTACGAGCCGATATATCACGCATCGACCGGCCCCGACGGGGTTGCGGCCACGGGGCCGACCGAAAAGGGCCCGACCCTCCGACCCCGCGGACCACGAACTCGCGGAAACCTCGATCATCGATCCCCCACTGTACCATCGCGATCGTTTCTTCGTGTTTCGTCGTGTTTCAGTTCCGCGAGAATTAAGATACGATCCGGTTTGGAACAAAGGTGACCAACATTGTGAGAGGAGGCAGAATAACACGGCGAGGTAGAACTGGATTTACCGGTTGCGAATAAAGCTTTACTCGGTCATTATTATTATTAATGCTATTTTTTATTTATTTGTAGCATTGCAGATTATTGGGTGCTACTTAAATATTACACGGTCAGGGTGCAGTTCAGATATTCGCGGTGCAGCATTAGATATGTAAAAAAAACGTTCAAATTCATCCCCCGTCTCCTTCGCCTTGCCAACCTCAGACGTTCTGCTTTCACTCTTCGAAGATTCGCGGAAATTTCGCGGGCGGCCCTCCAGTAACAAGGTGCCTACTCCGGGGGATCGCGGTACGAATCAACCGTGCTATAGAAGCGTCACAGGTACTACATTTTCCCTGAACACCCTGTGCATCGAAGACGGGCCCGTGCAAGTTATGCCCGTCGACCCTCGGCCGGTACCTACGGCTCACGCAGACGCATCTATTACGCATAGACGTACACGTGTTTATTATTCGTTTAGCGAGCAGGCCCGGCCGTGTGCGTGCGGCATGCGCGAAACACAGGCCGCGACGCGTTCATAATTCACTGGCAGAGGGGACGAACTTGGTCGCCACGGTGAACACGGCCCGCGGGACTTATTGGTCGCCCCGTGGCTTTAATGTCCCTTTGAGGCTCCGATTTATTCGCGAAACCTCGACCCCCTGCGCGATCCTCGCGACACCCCTGAGAAAGACCGTGTCGCGAGGTACTCACGCCTTTGCACTTTGGAGCAGCCTCAGATCCGCTGTGCCGAGGAACGCTTCAACGACAGAGCTGTCGACGGGTTCGGTTCCGGTCAGCTTTGACTACAACGAGGCGCGGTCGAAAGGTGCGAGCAGCTTTTCTCTGTTTGGAAAAGTATTTGTTTATTCGTCAAAATTTCAAACGATCCCCGGAGGGGTGCAGCGCGTTTCTCCGCCGACGCGTCTTCCGGTCGTTTAAACATTTCTGGGGCGCACTTTTATCTGTGCTACACAGTTCGCGGATCTCGACGACGATTTCGAAACGCTGTTCGTCGTTTCCTTCATTCTGGGAAGGAGAGAATAATCGCAAGGGAGCCGGGTCGGGTGAAAATCGGTAGGTCGCGTTATATTTCGCGAGAAATTCCTGAATCGATAGTGACGTGTAGCCGGTGCTCTTTGCTCCTTCATTATGAATTCACTGATCACCCTAAATCGCGTGGTTGTACAATTCATTTGTAACACGTAACCTAGGCAGCCAATATCGACGAAATTTGTCACAGACGTCAGGAATGAATGTGAAATAAGTTCAGACACCTATCTCTCTATTGCGAGAAATTTAACAGTATCCGCGTACTCTTTCAGCGCACCTCGAATTTAAGGGCTATCGATTGTGAGTAGCAAGGCTGAGTCGCTGGTCTTCAGTTTGGTTCGAACCTACCTCAACTGGACATTATTTTTATTTATTCGATATCTATTCCCCTGTCGCGTATAAATCGATGGCACTGGACCATGGATAGGATTGTCATCGCGATTCGACATCGAGGTAACGTAATCGACGTCCTTTCGACACGGAGTCCACGCTTGAATCACGGGAATTCCGCGGACGTGAAACGTCCACGCTGGCAGTGCTTCGGAATTCCATAATCGACGCCGCTTATTATTTATTTGCCGCCGCTGACACGCGTTCCTTTCCATCCAGGACCTTTCTCCTCGCTAGAATTCCGCCGCTTGGTTACATACCTCTTGGCCTCTTTGTCCGGGATCGATGTCTGTATTGTTCTGGACGATTGCCTGATTGATTATATACTTGCCAGATAATCCGTTGCAATCGCTTGGGCATTAATTATGAGCCGATATTGAATGTTGCTGCTGCTACGAGATATTTTTTTTTCATGCCTTTCCGAACCTTTTTCTCCTCTCATCATTGTTCCTGGAGTACTGTTCTTTGCGTGTGCGAAGTTTAATTATTACGTTTTAACATTGAATTTGGGAGGCGATGGCATTAATGTCGCGTGAAAATGTCGCCAAGTTTGAAATAATTGTTCGTTCTCGAATTTTTTCTAAAGTTCTACTCGTAAGCTGAATTAACTGTAAGGGACTACATTGTTAATTTATTAACATTTCGCGGGACAATTTTATTGACGCCGGTTCAGCACAGCGTAGTCCCCTGACATTTCACTGACTTTATAGCGTGTGTTTATCGTACATTGTGAACAGATAAGATTAACAAAAATCGCAATTAAATATCACAGCTGTCTAAAAAATGCATTAGTTGTACCGCATTGAGAATTAGTCTCAGTTCACGCGTAATTGCTATGTTTGAAATTCCAATACGGCCGTAAACCTCTTTTATACGAATATCACATCTCAGCTTATGAATTCTTGAACCGATAGACTAATTGCGAGACCAAAAATTAACAGAAACGCCCCTCCTGCGAAAATAAAAGGGCAGTTCATTCACGATATTGCCTCATTTCATTACAGTATTCGCACGACATTAATATTTTCACCGTCGAAGTTCGAATCGGATTCACAGCGTATTATCTCGATCGAGATATTCGACTATCGTCGTGTCGCCGTCTGCTTCGAATTTCCTCTAAAGTAATATCGATGTTTCGAATCGTCATTCGCGATGTGGGGCAGCGCCTATTCGTCCTGGATGGGCGTAGTCGATCGAAGGGTTCGAAGTCACGATACACTCGCAAGGTGGAAGGCACGTTTACCTGGAAAGGACATCCCGTGTCAGAAAGCCATCAGGCAACCGGGTCCCGAGGATCGGGCTCGAGTACTGCTTGCTGGAATCGACGAACTGCCAACAACCGACGCGCAAAGTTCCCCGAGGTGATGACGATTATATAGTAATGAACACGCAGTGAAAAGTGGAATTGGAGAAAGAGGAATAGATAGAAGGCGAGGAGGCTCGAATTTATTAGAGTAGCGGGGGCAAATGGTAGGTGGAGGGGTAGCGATTCGCCATTTAAGAAATAATATGCATTCGATAATAGATTTTACTTTGGTTAAGTTAAACAGGTGATCAGCACGAGATGCTTGACACATGGTGTGAAAGTAAATTAAAATTGATTAAAACCGTTCGAGAATTCGCAAATCTCTACAGAAAATATGTTGCATAGAAAAGAAAATAGTTATCGGTCAGGCAAAGTATGAGCAGCTAAATACTGGCTGCGCCTTCGTTTGGCCTTTCAGACATGTTTACTGTCCACGCCAGGCACGGGTGTTTTCTTTCATTAAACTTGTACTAAATGTAGACGAAGATATTACGCGAAAGAAGATATGCAACATAAAGATATTATTCTTAATTTTCGCCCTGCAACGTGCGAACCCATTATTCGACTGAATAACATCCTATATATAACCAAAGAAAACCCTTTCACGTCGAGTATACATACACGCGTCTTCACAGATGTAACAATCCCTTCTCAAAAACACTATTCAAACCTTCTAAACTAACAAAATATCATTACTAAAGTTGTTCATATAATTTATCCCCATACCGTTTCCACAATATTAATAAACCTGCACTATTATACTGTCAATGATACCTACACACATTCGATTTTAAGAACGTCACGGAGAAAGGGTAGAAATAAAACCCATCAGTCCGAGCGAACATCTCGAGACCTCTCCAGTCCAGAATACCCTGAACCCATCACCCCTTTCCTCAACCCTCCTCGAATCATCCTCCACCCTACGGCCGTGCCGACTAAAGTGTCACGTGTCGCGTGTAACAGAAGCGTTTCCCTGCTTCCACCGGCCATTACGCCATTACGCTTCATTTTCGCAGAACGATCGGCCGGAGAATAGCGGCGCGGCGCAAAGGTGTGGCCGTCGGGATGAAAAGTCGAGCGGACACGACGAGACAATGGCGATCGATTCCCCCGGGGGAGGAGGCCGGCGACCCAATCGGAAATTGCCGATGAATAGGGACGATAGATGAAAACTCGCTCTATTAAAATGTCTCGTCACTTTTTTTTTTTCTTAACCCCATCGTCCACTCGAGAATGGGCCGCGAGATCCTCGCGGCGATCCTTACCGCGGGGGCTGCCCCGACGGAGTCCCGTATCTCTGCCGCGCGTTTCCTTGGATATCGCGTTTACGACGGCGACGATCATCCTTAGTATTACGGCCTTCCTCTGCCAAATAGCGCCGGTGGCCTGGCGTGCATCGTACGTCCCGAGTTACGACCCGATTTGGAACCCGTTGGCGCCCGTATGCACTATATACGTATTGTTATAGGGAGCGGAACCCGGGGGGGAAAGGATTGGCCACCGAATGGACGTTACTTCAGTTTCTCTGTTATTGTTATGTAGGAGGATGAATCGTGGAATGCGGGCTGCAGAGGGAATATATATTATTATATAGGGACGTGAGGTGAGGGGATTATTCTGTTGTTGGAGATGGCGATGTTTAACGCTAAAACAACCACGTTCTTAAAGTTTTCAATGCGCAGTTGAATAGCCTGCGATCTGTTAAGAATGCGATGCAGAAGAATAAAATATGCGTTGTTTATTTTTAAATAGAAGAGACTGTATTTTTGTTCGGTGTTAAGTCGACTGTTATCTGCCTTCGATATTATACAAAATATAAAACGGTCTCGGTAGAAGTAGGTATACTATGCATGAAGTGTCGGTAGGTTTAGTGTTAAGCAACTGTATATTAGCGAATCTTCGTTCATCGATCGCGATCGATAATGCATTTATGTTAGTGGTAATTACAGGGTGGAGGTATGTAGTATGGAAATAAATTGGGCACGCAAGAATTCGTTTTTTTGAAACAATGTTTAGTGTCTTCGATGCTGTGATATTAAGGTTTAATGATATTTTATGTATCTTGTTTAGTATGTATGATATGTAACAGTATGGTGACAATACGTAATAAAAAAAGAGTACATAAGAATATGATTCTTTGCTTATAACAGGTCAGACATCATGTTAAAGGCAATTAGTACATTAATACATACGTTCAATTACATTTCCGATTTACATACAATTGCAATACTGACGGGAAAAATAATCAGACAAACTAATATTGTAGGCACATATTTATTAGTTTCGGTAACGAAGCTCGCGAAATTAAGGGAGTTATTACTTTACAGAGGGGTTGCGCTCGCAAACCGCCGGGTGTCATTGTTCTTAGTTATCGCATTAGAAAGAAATCTACGTGGCGCGTGGCAGGATTAGAGAGGCACGAACCGGATGGACGCGTGATCGTCGTTTTCTTGCTAAGCCCGGATTATATTCTTCAGGACGGCAGCTTTGCTTATTTTTCGCATCGCAGCTGTAATAATGAGATTTAAAAAGCACCCTCTGCCTGGCTTCTCTGCTACCTGCCTGGGCTCACAGAGACAAGAGGAAAAATAGATGACAAATCGGACAAATTTTCTGCTAACCGTCGCTAGGAAGGAACCGTTAATTATGGTTCTGATAGTTTTTGTAATTTTAGTGGATAATTGGGACTTGTGACTAATGACGACGAAGGGTTCTGAATGAATCTATTTTCTACGCTTCCAAAAATAAAATGTTTAGGTACCTACAGTAAAAGGTATTTCCAAATTTAGTTAAACCGCTCGTGCTTTTTTGTCGAGGCAAAAATATGTTATATTTTATATTACTATTCCTTCAAAATCGGAGATACTATTTTAAGAAACGCTGCAGTATGAATTGTGTATCGCATGCATTAACAATTTAATTAATAATTCCACATCAGCTTTTATTATTTTGATATATATATATTTATATATTCTTGTATTCTTCTATTTGTACGCCATATGTACGTTGATAATAATAATAATAATAATGGTGCGTTTACTTTCGTTGCGGGTAAACGATTTGTTTATTTTTTCGCTAGATATAAATTAATTCATGCTGCATTATGGCTAATGTACCGTTCATTGATTATGGTCCATTATATTTAGTTACGATTCATGCCCCATTATTTCGAATCGAGATTAGAAATCATGCACACGATACTCTCGAAAGAGTGTAATCGTACGTATTGAGAGTATCAGTTATTCCCCAGATATTGTTCGACTTAATTTAATACAAAGCTGCTCGTTCAATCCTTTTCTATGGATGAACGGTTAAATGTGTCGGGCATAATGATTTCGCATGCATCCATTGAAATTTCAATTTAATTACGTTTCGCCGCTCCTTCAGGCCGGCATAGTTGACCCGTTAGGTTATAAATTTTACAATATACGTATAAAAGCTTCACGATTCCATCAATAGCTAGATTCCAGTCGTGCAATTTATAACCCAGCTATCAGATTTTAATAAATTAAGTACGGCTGTGTGCCTTCAGCACATATTTTTTAACAAATTAAATAAGGCTACGTCCTTAATCAATTTGGTGTCGCCATTTCTTTAAGCAACGGGATTTTTTTATCCCTTTTCATATGTATTATGACCACTTTCATACTGTTTAAACATTTCATTCAGTCCACCACAAAGGCCGGAACCCGTTTGGTCCATCGTGACACGTCTCTATCAGCTTATCTTCTTCAATGATGCGTACCTGCTACAATTCTATGTATCTTGACACGCCAAAAATATACAGTGTAGTTCAAATATTGGCAACCATATGTGCTATATGTATTAAATATGAAAAGAGTATTCCCGTCTCAGTTTCGTATCAGATTGCCCCAAATTTCCCTATTGGGATTAATTATCTTATCCGCCACGAGAAGCCGGACTGAAATTATTTTCCGCGCCCCTATTTCCACACATTTGGCCCAATAAAATGTTTCAACCCCCCCTAGAGCCGTCGACAAAGGCTCACTCGAATTCCTTGCCAAAGACGTTCCGCAGGAAACCACGTGTCCTCACAGAGAGCCATACCATCCCTTCGCGATTATCGCACGCGACTTGTTCTCGAAGAATCCCTGGATAACAGACGTTTCACGCTACATGGATCAAGGCCAGCAATCGGGGCGATATTATTTCATCGGTTGGAAATAGAGAGGGGGCGGTCAGGGTAGAAAGTTAGCATAGGCCGTGACTTAGTGCTCCTGAGGGTGCCGTCTGTCAACCCCACTGGAGAACCTTTCTTATTTCGCGATATTTTGTCGCCGTCCCCGCGATATTTATCGTCCACGCAGGACCCTGTTCCCTACGTGTGGTCCTCCTCTATCCCCCGGCTAGTGGGACACTAAATAATCTTCGCTCGTCGTTCGTGGGATGAATTAATCGAACAGTCGTACACTTTTCTTGGTGCATTAACGTTAGGCAGCAGGCCGTTCGGGACAATGGGTTTTAGCGCGAAATAATATCGTCCTGAAACGCGCAAATGTGCAATCTGAAGTGGACAATTTTGGAATTCTTTTTGCCAGATGGGGTTTTACTTTGGACACGAATTCGACTGTAAAATAATATTGTATCAAAAGAGGACTTTGCATAAAAAGTGGCACAAAAAGAACGTTATATTAGGATAATTTCTTGTCTTGTTAGTTCAACTTTTCTGAACATGAGTTTAGTTGTTCAATAAACTCCTTATTGTTAAAAAACTTTCAGGTGATAAATCAATTAAGCCACTGTTCTCATACATAAGCAATAAGGTGACCGTACTAACATTTGTCATTTCTTTTCAAGCAATTCGCGAAAACCTTATTTATCTCGATTCGAACGATAATGGACTTACAATTATCGGCTTCTGAAGCCTCCATATGCAAATATACAGTTCAGGACGTCAGAATCTCGATGACTTAATACATGACTATACAATTATTTCCTTGGTTCTGCTTGAAAATTCATTGTCTGCCCCTGACACTTAAAGTCGGTCTGCATAAGCATTTGTCACTTTTCACGAATACAAAGCGGATACCAGCGACGTTTAGAAGCAAACAACCAATCCGAATACCTCTCATCCCTTACCGCCTCTCAGAACTGTCCCACCATAAGAAAGAAATACGTCCCGGGGAATTATTAGTCGGTCGAATTTTGGCGAACGTTACCGCCGCCGCGAAATATGCGTCTCCTCCGCGGCGATTCGGAAGGCCAGTTAATTCCGCTACATTTGAACGCGTTCCGAGAAAACGACCAGATATATCACGCAAATTGCCATTGTGGCCGCGACAATATGCTAAACGCAGCCAGGCTGTTAGCATTTCATTATTCCGCCACACGCGTGAAGCTTGCCAGGATGAAGAACGGCCACGGGAAATTCGTTTCGCTGCCTTTTTTATTCCGCTGCGTTTCCCCGACATCGACACGCGTCTCCCTATTCGAACCGAGAAGGGTGCCAATTGCTCCTTTTAAATCGCCTGCACGCGTCCAGCGGGGAGTACAGGGAAGTTTTCCTAATTTTTCGGTCGTTTCGAGGATCCAGATTGATCAGCGGACAACGAGGTTAAAGGATGTTCGATTGGAAATTAAATTGTTTGTATTTATATTATTCGCAGATCGACCATAGAAAGAATATACCGAGAGGATGGTAATCAATATGCGTTCCTCTATTCCGAAGCCGGTCAGTGGTTAAACATATACTGAACAACATTTCTTAAAAGTGCAGAAAATCAAGAAGTAATTGGCAGATGTTCTTCGATTTCATTTAAACGTTCCGCTATCTAAGATATTCTTAGCGCGCCTCGATTTTCTAATCAGCCGCCCCGTTATCAACCACCGAACTTTTTACCCCGCCGGAGACATCCCCATTCATGCCCCGTTTCGATTCCCCAGCCATTGTCGCAAGAATTCACCTACCGATAATCTCTCGCCAGGCAATCTCTCCAGTTAACAGCCGCCCCACCTCAAAGGCCAGCCGGCTAAAAAGAGCGCGCTGCCCAGAGTTTCACACTCGAAGCGTTCCGGCAAACACTGCATCCAACCGGCTAACTGAAAACTGACTCAATGGCCACTCTCTGCTCGTCGATACACCCGAATTCCCCGCTCCGTCGTGATCAAAAACCTTTCGCCGTTCCGAACAACAATCCGGACGCGATTTATTTTCCATTCGAATCGGCGAGACCGGCCGGCTTCTGCCTTCAAGGCAAACGCGCTCGATGCCGATCCGGCCTGAAATACAACCCCCCGCGAAACCGCCGATAGAATCGCAGCCACGGTTTCGCCCGCGTCGATACCAAAGAGATACAGAGAGCCGGGATGCAGGCACGAAAGTACGAAAACTCGACAGCACTCGAGGACGATGACGTGGGATTGTATACGGATCCGCGCCGCGGCCAAATCTGCCGATGGATGCAGAAGCTTCGTGTTTAATGAACGGGGCTAAATCCCTCCATTCGAAATGCAACGCTAACAGGGCCGGCCGGGAAACTCGTTCATCGTCGCAAATTAATTTGACCAGAGCGCGAATTAAACCTCAAGTATAAAGCTGGCCGGGCTGCGAGCGTCGACGTTGCGAGGCCATTAATGAGTTGGAGGATTTAAGCTGGACTATGCGTTTCGCTGATCGGATCCGTCGTTCCCTTTCGTGCTCGACCCGCGGCCGCAAACGTCGCTTTTCTTCCCCCGTATGACCGTTCGGCGGACGTTCGTTCGAAACGGGACCGGAGATTTATTATTCAGCGACGATTTTGCTCGCGCAGGTGACGGAAATTTCGGCGGATTATCAGGTGAGGAGGCGTGAGACGGTTGAGCACGACTATTGTACGTGCTGGGGAAATCGTGAGATCAGGGATGGAATACATTGACACGTTACCGGCAGACAGATCTTGGAACACTATTGCACGCGTTGCACACCAAAAATTACTTTGGATGTGTTTATTAGTGTTGTGAGAATTTGTCACAACTGTCATATCATTTGGAACTTTGGAACTTTCGTTGCGAGTGAATGCTCGTACATGTTTTTGCTATTAGTTTCGCGACCACGGTGATTCCAGTTCTCAATAAATGTTCCTGACAATCGCGTGTGGCCCGTGACTTCGAAACGATTAAGAATCGCTGGTGTACGGTAAAGTATGTTGGTTTGAATTAAATTAGCGTTAGTACACATTACATTCGGTTTCAGTCGATGGGAATTTAGCGAGGGATCGAAATCATGCAAATGATTTCTGTAAACATAGGAAAGGGATTCGAGATACGTATCTGACGGTGAAACAGGTAACGAGAATGGAGATTTGTATGCACGCTGCGACACATTCGCTAAGCGCAAAGTCGAAATGAAGTTTCTCGTGTGCGCATACATAGTTTATCCGAATTTTCGCGGCAGTGGAATAGTAATCCTGCTGTAAACCTCGCAGTTCGACGTGCGAACACATTAAAATCTTCCGAGCCGATCGACCGATCGATGAGCATTTAGTGATGCACGATGCAGTGCAATACAATAGGCGAGCACGTTAATTAACATTCTTCCCCGGAACTGTAGCAAATCTCGCTGCGACAAATCCCCTCGACAATTCGCTCATCACCGCCGTTTAATTCCATTCCGCTCGTTAACAAATTCCAACGCGGAATACGTTACGCGAAGCATCGGCCGATATGTTTAACAATACACGGCCGCATTGTGCGCAACTCCGCGCCGCGGTTTCGTTCGCGAATTCTAACGATAATGATCATCGCCGCCACGCCATATCGCCCGGCGCTATTGATTGGAAATATACGTTCGCGTAATTCGTGTAATCCATATCCGCGCAATTAATTATCGTTCCCCGATATGTTGTAACGGCCGGAGTTGTAGGCCGTTTGTTCCCCGTTTGGATTACAATACGGCGGTGGTGCATGTTCGATTCCGGTGTCGGGAGTTGTTGCGCCCACGGGATCGTCCGTCCCGAAATCTAGACGTTTCGTCGCGTTGTTTTCCGCCGGTCATGACAAGAAGCCGTGATTAGTTCGATGATTCGATATTGGTAACGTGAACGGCGTTACGTTATCGGTCGGCGTGTGTAACGGTTTAGTATTAGTTCGTGGCCGAGCAGAGGCGGACGTGGACATCACGGTTCCGTGGGTAAAATTGTTGCGATTGGTATGAAGATCGCAATTCGGGGATATGTAGGAGGCTGGTTTGTCGAGGAACGTGACACCCGGTTGTGCAGAAATTATTTATTTTCGAAGAAGAAATACTGCATTCGCTTTGAGCCAGAGAACTGGACTCAAATTACATCGTTGTATTATTATTTCGTCTACGTTGCTATTTACGTTTATTCATAGCTGTCAGGGAAATTTATTATTGGAAAACCATTGAAACCATCTCTCGTGCCTAATGCACTGACAGCCACGACAATAGAATCGATTTGCTAGGAGAAAATCTCAATTCTCCACTCACCCTTTTGAAAAGCCAGAAGTGCAATCATGGTAGGGTGAAGGGTAACGATCGATCACGATCGAAGACAGGCTTTCGAGAGTGGCGGCTGTGGTTCACGTTTTTTGGGGGAAAAAAAAGGAACCATGAACGCGGGGCGGTAATTTCGGGGCTCGTGTGCCGTCAGTCTTTTTTCACGAGCGTAACACAATGGAAAGTGCGTGTAACGCCACGCGCCCGAAAAACCGAGCATCCAGACACCTTGCGTCCTTTTTAATTGGGAACACAAAAGGTGAAATTTCTGTGCTTTCTTCGCGCGGAAGGTCCTTTCGTCATACTCGATTACTTATCGACGGTCGAATTTTTTTTATTAAGCAGTTATTAAGCATTTCACGAAGAAATATTCAATTTGCTTAGGAAATTAGGAAGTCATTAGCCTCTTTTATTACTCGTATTACAATTACTAGCGTGTGCAATTATTTTTATGGGGCCGTTAATAACGAAACGAGTGCACTAACATAGGAGCGCGCGATAGTAAAAAGATGCCTTCAATTTTAATCGAAGAATCGTCCGTGGATGTCGAAAAATTTGCATAATTTGTCAGAGGTCGCTATAAAAAATCCACTCTTGTTGCATAAAAAAAAAGATAAAAACAGGGCACGGCCAGACGTCATATCGCGATCAACAAATTGTCAGAGGCACGGTCACGCGCACTTACACATGTACGTTCCATTAATTCACGGAACTGACCCGTTTGATCAGCGGTACCGAGTAGTCGTTAAAAAAAGCAGAAAACAAGAAAAACGGCGAATTGATGAACTCGTCGACGTTGTTGCAGCGCCGTTCCCGGCATAATCGAAAGATATACAGCGGCGAAAAATATACAGAAGCTGCTCGCGGCGTCCTTCAGCGGGGAGTATTAAGCGAAGGAACGAGATGATAAACCAACGAGCGACGGAAGAGAGAGGGCCGGCAATAAATGTTTCGTGGCTCGTAAAAACGTTATTGCCTTCCATGCCCGACGATAACGTAAGAGACGGTCCGCGACGGACCAGGACATGCAAAACAATGTCCTGGGGACAATAGGAAGCTGGTGTCCCGGTGGCGAAACGCGTCATCGTAGGTCCGAACTTTCCTTCGTGACCTGATCCATCGCGGCTGCCTTGGAGCATGTTCGAAGCATCTGTTGTGCATACTCTAGTTCAGTTTCGAAAGGGTTGCATGTGAATGTTTCAAGAACCGCACTTCAAGGATTTGAAGGATTTCAAGGTTCAAGAATCAATGGGAAAATAAAAGGAATATAATGACAGTAATTAATTGTCTGCTATCTTCTTTTAATGCAGCAATTTTTGTATTACTGCGATTTCCAGTTTTGACAAGTTGCAATATTATTACCTAGCCGATGTTGGCTAACAATATGATTCTTACACGCTGAAGGAATTATTACTCTGTACTACAAATTAATGGTTCATGTATTAAACCTGGCCCGATAAAATTTACTTATCGCACATGTAGTGCACAGGTTCTCATATTTCCTCGCAAAACATTAAATACCACCAATAATACGGGGAAACGCGTAAAAACTATTTCCGCTGTGATTGTGCAACAATTTAGAGATTAAACAGTTAACGGCAATATATCTCAGGATATTTCCACTCGCTATCGCTCTCAGAATCGTCTAGCGAATTTTATCTCGCACGAGGAAAACACCCCTTATAATATACCTGAATATAATATATGGCTTCACCGTGGAATTAAAGGACGGGTGTATAAGTTCTTGCTAGCCGTGGAACGTTGGAGGGGTGTTATAGCGTGCCATCGGCGTATGCCGCTAATATAAAGACAAATGATGCAGCTTGTACGGTGTATACCTACTGTATACCTTGGTTGGCCATGTGTCTCGATCCAGACAGCGTCCCGTGGCATCGCGGGAAATCTTCTGTCGCCGAGAAACGGAGGCGAGTCGAACCGGGTCGGCTGTGGAAATTTCGCCGCGGGCAAATTTTATTAGCCTCGCAGCGGGTTATTTATTCCGAACGGCGACAGATTATATGGCGATATTAGCGGTCGCCTGCGTAACGCAGAAGGGATACACCGTGGAACAAAACCCCCTCGACGCTTTTTATATTAGAGTTCGTGATACCTTGGAATTAGTCTTTATGCTTAATTTAGTCTGTATCGAATTGGGGTTGATGCGGAGGAGGAGAGACGCGTGAGATGACATTTTTAATAGAACGCCTTCGATGACCATTTATGCAACTGCTGGCCACTGTCGTTTATTCTAATAGAAAATTTCACGCAAGTATGTTTCCTTTTCGTCGCACCAATTGTTTCTGCAAGATTGCACTTTCGGTCGAAATCGAATAAAATTGTAAAAAATCAACACTGAGACGCCATATTGCCAATTAATTTTAAATCTTGTACGACTACACGGTGGTAGCAAAAGATTATCGACAGAAGGTCGCAACAAAGACACACCTGCGTTCACTGTCCACGACTACACGATATCGCTACCTCTAATTTCTCTGAACGTCGTATCTATCAAAGTTCCCACCGGCCTCGAAATGCACTTTTCCCGCTGCTACTTCTCACGGACTTCTAAGTTAAGGCAGCGAACAAGAACTATCGGTGAAAACGTCGTTCGACGAAACGAGAGATCGTTCGTTTAATATGGATCCGAGGCGTTGCTTAGTGCAGATTCGTGTCCGTTCTCGGGAAAACTTTCGCGAATTAGTGCGCGGATTTTTCTTTCATTCCTTTCCTTTTGTATCATCTTTCGTCGGCTGCAGCGCGGCCTGCAGGTAGCCCGCGACGGTGCGAAATAAACTTTTGTGCCGCGCGCATAAAGTACTGCCCGATCCAGGAGCCCGGCTTCCTTTCGGCCGTGGGGCAGGATTGGATGGTGGCTCCCAAGGGGTTAATTTCGTGCCGAAGGGCGGAAAATATTCACGGTTCCTTAAAATCCGACGAGCCTCCGTCTCTTACGAGCTTCCTCTGGGGTGGCGTTATGCCAAACGGTCACTCAAAATACCACACCCCCTTTCTTTTCCGTCTCGCCCGTGGCAACGATCCTTTAATCCGCGCCAAACTGTCCGGGATATTTCCTCCCGGCTGAAAAGTCGACGAATAAAATTCCGAACCCCTTTTTACGCACCCCAAGGAGGACGCTTCGTACTTCTTTCTGTATATTTTTTTTTTTTTAACTTAATGAACGACCGGAGCCTCTGAGCGTTACACGATGCCATTTGCTTTTATGAGAGTCAATATCAAACGGAAGTTGTTGTTTGGATGTGAGTGTAGTACGTGGAAAGGGTTTATTTTTGTAGAAAGTTTTTCTTTCGTAATATACTTTGTGGTAAATAATATTTGTATCTTTATAAGTGATACAGGAAGTGGAAATTTGTATATGAATTGTACAGGGGTTGCTTTATGTTTCATTTAATTATTATAGTTTGTATAAACACGTGCATATGTATGCATATGTCGTATGGTGCTTTACCTTGCGTTCAAGTTTGTACGATGCGGCTCAAGTATTTAGAGCTGTTCGTAATGATCGTTTTTGCATGGTTTCAGTCCATCAGATGCACCGTCAACGGATGTTCCTGCGACTCGTTTACACCGGGGAAACGGCACATCCGGTACTGCGACAGGTGCCACCACGGATGGGTGTTACACGGTGAGTCGCTCGAATTATTTTTGCCATTTAATAGAAACAAAAGGAACACGAGATTATCTTAATCTTAACGAGCAATTGATATGCAAATTAACGCAGGACGAAACATTGAATATGAGTAGGCCCGGCCGAATAAAATTACCCCTTTGGACGTTTAATTGCTGATAAAAAAAAGCGCGTAACATTTTTTCGAGATAACCAAAACCATTATTTTATTTTGATGTAATTAAGAATGATTGCTGCCACAATTAGTGCTGTGCATTATGAGTTTTACTGTGGGGCGAAAAAAATTTTACCTTTCGCGGTAAGAACTTAAAGGACTTTTACTTCTCGGGGATAGAAATAAATTTTTCGAATCATAAAACAATAAAACCCGCAGTTCACGTGGCTGTCTATTTATATGTCTGAGCAATTTTTTGATGGTCATATTGCATTCGATTTTATTATCATTGAATTCAAGCAACTTGAATCTTAAAATAACGTTTAACAAAAGCAATTTCCCTTTATGTTACTTGTACCTTTAATTTCACATTCTGCATTACGCCTTCGATACCAAATAAATAACCAACGAGCACCCTTGTAATTCAAAATAGCTCGAACGAACTATAAATAACAGTATCATTATTATCAGTACCAACATCCTGCCACGCTCTACTATGCTTGTCCCAAAGGTATAGAAAGTGTCCGATCTGTCACCGTAGCCAAGATTCCAAGATTCCAAGATTCGTCGTTGATCGGAAAGAGATCTAGGAAGATTTGGGCGTTGGGGTTGCCTGCACCCGGTTAAACGCAAATTTTCCAACTGTCAGCATACTTCATCCGAGTGGTCCAGAGGGACGAAATTCAATTTTCCTAGGATGACCAGTGGCGTCCCTTTGCTCCACCCTTGTCCGTGGGCGCACGCGATCCGTTTCGTGGCCACGCAAGAGTACGCATACGGATCGGTGTAATATGTATATGGGGGCGAGCTATGGGGGCGAGCTTTATGTTCTCGTAAGTTCACGAGCGCGGAGAAGAAACGATTGGTGGGCTTGCTCGTCGTCGATCAGCGAGTTCTAAGAACGCACTGTGACTTATACAGGGTGTAGATCCTGAGTTCTATATCATATCGTCCCATAACTGTTGTGGGATATTTGTAAATGTACCGTGGTTAAGTAATTCTGGCTAGAAAGGATTCCAATTGTATAATAAATTTTTGTGAAGAAAAAAAGGATGGCTGAATGAAATATATAGTTTGTTGGCAAAATTTAGCTTGGCCGTTCATAATTGTTGCGAAATTTCGTAGAAAATAATTCTGTCATCGTTTCATTCTGCTCTCGGTCGATGCAGTCTGAATTGTACGTTAATAAGTTGACGAACCGTATTAATTCTTATCTCCACTGAACCTAAATTCTGCGTATTGTTGCATGTCAATTTACTTACTTATTACTAAACCGACGCATTAAAAATAACTAAAATAATCTCAGTTAAAAAACCTAACAAAGATATTATTCATGACGTTGCACACGATTTATTTTTCACAGTTTTTCGTTCCTCGAAAATTAGCTATATTCACCGAATCCTCGAGGCTCATTGTCAGCGGTTCTAATCAGAATATCGCATACGAGTAATTGAATGAGCACCGACACAAAAGTCTGCAAGAAGATTCTCTTCCAAGATATTCAAAGCGAAACGAAGGAAAGCGACGATCGCACTTCCTTTTCCATAAATTCATCCAACGAACTCCATACGAGGATACTCGAAACTTTGTTTCCACCGAGAACAGTCGTTTAACTGGAGCTCCACCGAGCCACCCCGTATGTCGAGCGTACAAAGCAACCCCATATCGACGTCTGGGGGAGATCTCGACGTACGGTGGCGTGTATCGTGCTTAAAATTCCGCCTGCTTGACCCGCGATAGATTGGACGCACCACGCCGCGGAATACATATCAATTTCGACCTTCGACCACGTCCCATGAGGACGCAGTTGCATTTTCCTTCGGGCAGCCACTCCTTCTTCCCCTGTTCCCAGTCGGAGGAAAGCGAGAAAATCGCTCACCTACCGCCACCTTCTCAAACGAAGACGAAAAAAAAAACTGAGGATATTACGTGAGTTGTGTTAAAAATATTTTTCCGCTGTATTATTATCTTCAAAGTTCACGATGCCTTGTTGGCGTTAAAGTGCGAGGGAGATTATTCGAGTTTGCTCTTCGGCAGCGATTTTAGGGCTACTGTAATTTGGTGCACGTTTGAACAATTAATTCGGAAGTAACATCGCTGCAAATATTAACTCGTCCCTAATATAAACGGTTCGAGGCTCATAATAACAGTAATAATAATAATAATCTATCGTAAACGATTACGCATTCCCATTGGCGTTTATCACAGCCTTCTTGCGATCGACGACAGAAATACAGTCTCGTTTCCCAACACAATTTCATTTCGAATCGAACACTTGTTACCCGCGGGACAGCTGTACATTTTATGCAAATCTATTCCCGCGATCAAAATAATCCGAATCATGTAATTCGCGAAATCCGCTTCGACGGTCCAACGTGGACATTTCGCAACAAGAACGCTTTCGCATCGTTACGCGCGACTCTGACCAACAGCGATCTAAAAAAAAAACATCGTTTCCGAATAACGTCCAACTGTTAAGAATTCCATCCGCCTGTCATTCCCCCCAAATAGAACACCCCGGGCCATTTAATGGGCGCCTCCGTCGCGACACGAAGTAGCCGAGGTAAACGCTGTAAAACACGAAAGGCACAGGTAGCCGATGTTTCTCTTCGCAGTCCGTTCGTCCGTGTCCCGTTTTCGTTTCGAGGCTGTCTGGCCGTGTTTCGGGCGATGACTTTGTCGACAGGGATCCTCTTCCCGGACTATTCATCAGGATCGTTCGCTCCAAAAGGTGATCTCCCGGTAATTGCACGGGATCGGTCTCGAGAACGCGACCAGAGAGTCATTTCTCTTTCGACATGGCCGATCGAAGCAGCCAGGGAATTAGAAATCCCGGGCAACCGGACGACTCGTCGCTGCCCCTTTTGTTCTTCGCCCACGGACCGGTTCCTTTCGTTCGGCCGGGGCAAAAAACTGGCCATGGATCCGGACACGATGATTTGTCGTTCTGAAACGACCGTCCACTCGAAATGGCGAGAGACCTGTCGAAAATTGTGCTCGCCGTGTAGACGGAAACGTATGTCCGTACACCTGTGTACGATTTAATATTTGTATAGTCCACGGGGGATAACGCGAACCGCTTAATTCGTATGATCGGCGCAAGGATTGGAAACATAGACATCTGTTGATGTTAGTATTATATTTTGAGGAGCAACGGGCTCTTGTCTTTTTTTATTATTATTTGTTCCGCGATGTAATTGATTGTGCAGATAACATTGATAAGAGGAAGGGCGAATCGTCGTTTGTGGTAACGCCCTATTTTAGTTGCGACGATTTCGGTACCCCTCTGACACGTACTAGCATAGGCACCAGGTACCTGTAAGACAGAACTATAAACGTATTTTCAATAATGTCATAGTTGGCGATAAATTGGTAATGTGAACCGCTCATTGCCAATGCGCTCGATTGACCCTTAACTTTCTATATTTAAAATCAATTTGCATATTTTTATAATAGATCGTATAGCAGCTCATATATAATCGGACTGCATAGATTTTTTGTTCGCATAATAGGAGTTACCAATATTTCAAGGCATATAAATTCAGAGATGAATTTGCGCAGACAATAATTTCGCAATGATTAATGAACTGAGCCTCGATTTAAATATATATATTCATATGATCACCAAATATTCATTAATCACAAAAACAAAACTGTGCTCGAATGGCAATTCTAACCGCTGCGAATATTCGTATAACTGGAACGACGCCCACTGTCAGTAGCATTTCAGATAATGGTAGTTCAGTAGAAATTCGGATAATCGTCCACCAACTGAAACTCCTTTCCTTCCAGTGACTCGAATAATCATAGTCCTGCGGCAGAGCAAGTCCGCCAGCGAAAACGCAGACGCTGTAGCAGCCACGGTGTCGCAAATAACCGGCACGAGATTCGCAAATTAAGGAGTTCACCGTTCGTTCGTGGCATAGACGCGACTCTCGCTCCTCCGCGTGCGCACCGGACGAGTCCACGAAGGTGCGCTCGTTTCGCGGTCCCGAAGGTGACAGGCCCCTGACGCGAGAGCAAGTGGCGAGCTCGTAAGAAATCACGGCCGGGGTGGGTACACTGACAAAGGCCTTTTTAAATTGTAATGAGCTGCCAAAGAGTGAATTATGTGCCGTCCAAGTGGCATCGAGTCGTCGACGAGAGGAGCCCCATCCTATAAAAGTCCACGCGCGTATATACATATATATGTATATATACATGTACATATACATGTATACGTGTATCTGGCATCCCCGTGGCCGCACAGCCACCCCATGTCATGAATATATTTACATTGATCGTCCCGTTTCGGCATTTTTCATTTGCCCCGTTCTCGTGTCAGTCCGCCCGTGGACGCTGTATCACCCTTCACGGATACTTTATTTATATCGATGGGACGCGTCTGTCTTGTCGGGCGGCTCGATACAGTTTTCGTCAAAAGACCCCGTCATCTTTCCCTAATGATCCTTTCGTCCTTCCTGGAGGATGCCCGGAAGTACAGTGGCTTTTCTGGCGAATTTCTCATGCTTCGGTATCACCGTGATTATTGTGACTGTCGTACGAATAAACACTGCGAGATTGGGCCACCGTAAGATGCAAGGTAATTTTTCGTCCTTTCTCATTGCCCTTAGTTTTTAATGGATGGCTGGTGAATGCGACGCGGATGCGTCGTGCCAAACTTCTTTCAATAGCCGTAACGTCTAGCGTTCCTTGATTAAACTTCGGTGATATTTACTTTAGTGACGTACGCAAGAATCGGTGGCACGGGTTTTATAGTTTCATTCGACGAAAGCGTAGGTACCGTCGGGGCACAGGTGTAAACTTATATTCGCGAAGATTCGACCCTTTCCGATTTTATGCGTGCTCTTTTTTCCAACGGCCTGGTATTATCCGGACCAGCCACGTTTTCATCGTTTCTTGCACTTCGCGAGTTAGCTCCGTCAGGAATCTCCGGACACGCTGATATTATCCACCAACTTCTTGCTCCACTATGTTCTACGTACAATCGGTCGCGTTTTCTTTCTAACATGAAAAATCTTCGACTCAATGCAAACGCGATCGGGTCACGACTTCCAATCAGGCAATCCCGTGGCATCATCGAAGCTACTGTATCGAACACGGGCGTGTACGTACACGTGGTCGTAGATAGGCGCGTCAAATTAACCCCAGACTCGTTTCTGCGGCGAAGCTGATAAAAAAAATAAGAGAATAAAAATAAAAAAAGATCCGGGGGAATATCCATAGGGACGTGGTACGAACGGGATGGTACGGTAGTGATTATCATCGAAGGTGCAATCCACGGGATCGGGGACCATTGCATTGGTGCGCACGCGATGCATCAGCCCGTGGACAGCCGGTGAAAAACGTTTAATTGGCGTGGATCGAGAACGGAGATGAGTAGCTTGCAGGCACGTAAAGTATCGGCGGTGAACTTCGGGAAATTCTCCCTGGCCATGTTAAATTGCTCGCGTCCCATCTCTGTCTTTCTGGCTGGACGCAGACTGGTAGCATGGGAGTTTGGAATTTAAAGTATGCGTATCCGGTGTAGCGTAAGGTTCCACGAGACGAGGAAAGAAATTCCCCCGGTAAATCGTCCGCCGCGATACTCCAACTATTTATTAGATGCACGGGGTATGCGTGTACGTGCACGTATTTATGTACGTGTGCACGGATGGATGAGTGTTATTCTTTTCGGGGCGTGCTTCGCGTGCAAGGGTTAAAGGATGCGTCCCGGAGAGACGGTTCGTGGCGGAATGCGGTGAAGATGGTGCAGGGGGTGAATTTGTTCTCGAAATGTAGTGGAGAAATTTAATGGGTGCTGGTGTTGGTTCGATGGAACTTTGGGGTCGTTAGTGTGGAGGTGGATGTACAGGACGATTACAGATGCGTTCATATGTAGGTCGAATCGTAATTCGAAATTCGGACGGCCATGGGGCGATGGGGAGGCAGCTTATCGACGAGTGAAGTGTTGCAGAATCGAAGGAATAGTTTTTATCGAGGAGGGCTGGAAAGTAAATTGGAGATAAATGGCAGGCAACGAACCGCATCTGTATGGTTATGCACGGTTCTTAAAAAGTATTCGTTGTTCCTTCGAAACCAGAAATCCTTTCTTCAGCAAGTCACAAAACTAATGTTTAAAAAGATAATCTGACACATTATTCCTGCTTAAATGTTAAACGAATTATTAAACAGCAGCAACATTTTACAATTACGTACTCCAATACCTATATCCTCCGTGACTTCGTATTCTGCTGCAAAATAAAAACGAACGAAATAGTTCCTGGCATAAGACGTGCCAAGTGGGCACTCTGTAATCTAATATGTCAGGTATACCTCGACGACGAGCTGTTGTTTCCAAAAACCTTCAATATCAGCTACAACAACAACGTTACAATTACAACGGGCGGACCTTACATACTCCGCACACTGTATTGTATTTCAGTTTCGACTGGTCGCGCTAAAACTGATAGAAGAACCCTTTTGAAAGCCAGCAACGGTAATCATTCCCCTGCGACACGACGATCAATTTCCCCGGAACCCTTGCCCCTCACGAAGATCCCAACAACCCGCGTCCCGTCCACCCCCGTTTAAACCAACACCGCCAAGCCTCCCACCGGAATGCTATCACCTTTCAGCAAACGCTCCCAGAAAAGACAGCCAGCGGTCTGACAATCAGCCAGGCCACCATCTGCGTCTCCATCTGCGCGGTCGATTCGGCAGCTGGAAGACGAAGGAAGGTCGGCCGCGGGCGACGAAGACGCCCGTCGAACTCTGGCCCCGCGCGTGCACCGAGAGATCTCTACGCGTCGGGGCGCGTGCGCGATAAATCATCGACGAAGGCGTCGCCCCGAGTGACACGTTAATAAATGCACCGGCAAACCGTGAATTACATCGAGCGAACGGGGGTCGCACCGTACACCCCCTGTCACTCACCTCTGTCGCACCCTTTGCCGCCCGCGCCCTTGGTCGCTCCCGTCGAGATATCGAAACCGCGTATCGATTGTTCGCGCGTTTCGCACGAGAGCCACGAAGAAATTTTAGCGATAATCGTACCCCACAGCGGGTTACGGATATGTAGTTCTAGCGGCTGCAGGGGAATCGCGGGAAACGATTTTCGGTACGGCAGCGTCTGCCTTTTGTTTCTGGGACACCGGGAATCGGTTCCAGGGAAATGATTATGGAAATGAAGAGAACGCCGCTGATGGAACGGTGGACGTCGTTGGGAAGCATCTGTGGATCGAGCTGCGCTTTCTCGGAGACGTGACTCGGGTAATTAGGACGATGGTCGGAATCGATTTTGTGCTTCTCGAAATGTGTCCTGCTTTCTTGAAACTAGTTATAGCAGTCGGGAACATGTAAATGACCGATTGGCGGTAATATCCCTGAAGCTCCAGCGGCCGCTTAGTTTTCGTTGTTGCTGAACATTGGAACTATTTCAGCCTGATCTCTTTGCATTTCTATGGGGAATATAGCTAGATATTATGTTTCTACTTCATTGCTGTCGCTGTTTACCTTTTTTTTATTCAACTCCGGGTAGGAATTTCAATTAACAATTTAGCATCAATTATTGCCTGCTTCAGTATTAATTCTATTATTTCGATTTCATAGATGCATTATGATTCGCATTATGCAGCCAGCAAGCGATATTTCAATTCATTATAGAAACACAAGGCCAACCGAATACCAGCGCAGCGTGGAACACAAAACACAAATACAGGGGACGCCTCAAAAAAAAAGAGAAAAAGCGAAAAACTGCACCGTAGTATTTAGAAACGAGCCACAGAACGACTGCTAGTTTACACCGCGGCCCCCCTCCTCCCCCTCGATCACAACCCTCCCAAAAACATCCACCGTTCTCATTTCCAACCAAAACGAAGGCGCATCCCCGTTAGGGCGTTCGAGTCCCCATTGTTCGCGTTGGCGGAGAAACAAAGGACGGGCAGATGGCCGAGGAAAGCACAAGTCACCGGCTCGCAAGACACGGTTCCACCGGCAGAATTTTCCAGGCGGGGGGGTGCATTACGGTCCATTAAGGGCTGGGACACGTCGCGCCTTTTAAGGGCTAAAACGCGCGCCTATTTGTTCTAATACGAAACCGATGCTAATGACGATATATCATGTTCCCTGGTCGGTGTACCGGCGAGTCGAACGTCGCCATGAATCACGGGGAACCGAGATGCTAATGCACCGATTTATCTTTCCACCCCGCTTTATTAAGACTTAGTTTTTCTTCGCGCGATGGAACGCGGCTTTCACGCCGCTCAATCGGCCTCTTCCTTGTTTCCTTCTCTGTTCATTCTCCACGTCCCTCGCGAACGTCGTCCCGTGCTTGTCCGATAGATTTCGATTTGTAGATACGTGTACGCGTGGTACAGAGCTTGGGGGGGGGAGATCGATATCGGGAGGTCGAAGAAACACCGATACACGGGCGGACGCGGTCGAGGACTGACAAATTCTGGACCGAGCGTGAGATCGTAAATCATCGTCACGTTCGCTGGGCGAGAGCAGATGGCTTCGTGGCGTTGCTGAGACTTTTTCGGCGAACGTGTCGTAAAATTTCTCTTAATTTATTCAGAATTAAATTGGCGTTGTAATATGAAGCGAGTAAAGGGTAACTAATAGTAAGTCCAAATGTTGAAGATTATTGTCAGCAGAATGCATTAGTTTGAACAGATATTATGGTGGACCATTTTTCCAAGTCAATGTAAAAGTAAAGCCTGGACAGGAATTTACCTGTCCGATACCAAGTCACACTTACGAACAAATTGGTGGCCTGCTACCAGTACGCGTCTTCCCCTGTACCGATCAAACAAAACACAGTTTCGCCAATCTGCCAAAGTATGATCGAACTGTGCACCTACACGCGAAGAACAAAACATAATTCCTTCGCTGCTATCAAAGTCGTGAAAACATAGAACACGTAATATTTCCATCTGTCCGTAACAACGTGTTCACCCATCGTGTGCAACAATGCAACTCCACATCCACCCCCATATCGCATCACGCGGTTCGCCTTCAAACACCACCGCACCTCTTCCAACCCATTCCATTCTTCCCAATCGACCACGCCGATTCCATCAAACTTCCTCGAATACCTGCCCGTTTCCCTATCCGTCGACCAGAGACCGATTCCTCCCCGTGTCCCCGCGAAGGGAGGCCCCCACCGAAATCGCACCTCGCGCTCGAAATAACTCGCGCGGCTACCATATGGGCACGGCACGGCACGGGCCAGAATGTCGCTCGATAAATCCGGCCGGCATAGAGAGATTTGTCACGCGGCCGAGAATAGACGCGGAATAAGTAGAGTGAATCGAAACGAGGCAGCGTCGCGGCGGATGGATAGAGACGGGCGCAGTACGGCGTCGATGGAAAGGGATGACGCGGTTGGTGGGCCTCGACGTCTCCGCGTAAACACGAAGGCGCCGCGGCGCTTTACGACGCCTCCGGACCACGGCGCGTGTTTAACTTATCCGAGACTTTCTGGCACAAACCATTTTCACTGCCGGCATCGAGCGACGACACGGGCCCGTCGGCCACCCCCTCGACGCCTCTCTGCACGGTGTGCACGCGCCGCGACGCGCCGCGACGCGACGCGACTCGATCCGACGCCTTCCGTAAACCGTCAGCGAGGCAAAAAGGAAAGCCTGCGACGCGACGGAACCCGGTTCCACCGTGGATATTGCACGCCGGTCCCGGCCGCTTCGACGGCTCTGACGGAGTGCGGATTGCCCGCGGGGGGGACGGACGCGATGGAATTTTCGGCTGAAACGAACTATTGTCGTGCTGCGAGTGACTCGGTCCTTTTCAGTAAGGAAGTTGTTAGAAAAAATAGAATTATTGTGAACAGATAGAAGAGATTACTCACGACTTTTATTTTCAACTTTCGGTTAAGTCCACCATTGTCGTTCTTTTCTCATTTTATCGTCAAGGCGTTTGATTGACTCTCAACTGTTTGCATTTAGAATAAATTTTCGTCATTTCGTTTCGTGGCTCGTGCTGTAACTTCAGGGTAATCCGTTTGATGGTGAGCGCAAAAGATAGTGCTTCCCGTGCCCGTATGCGTAATCTGTAGCAGGGTGAAAGGATTAGCGAGAGGAGGATCGGCCCGTGGAAAATATTTTCGTAACGTTCAAACACGTGCACCTGCCGCGAAGCATCGTATTCACTATTCTTTAATATTAGGTAATGTCAACACCAACATCGTACAATCTAATGGAACAACAATATACCACGTTTATGTTGTCTTCACGAGATTCTACGGGGCCGCGATTTTAGCCGACAGTTACGCGTAACACATGTTAAACACGAAAGTGTTACTTTCAGTAATCAGTGAAGATGCTTCCTGTATTGGGTAACCCGACCCTTTCCTAAATATGTAGTGACGTGACACAATTCGAATGTCCCGCGCCCTATCACTTCTCCACTCGCACTTTTACTTAGCGTGCTACCGTGAACCCTGAAATGAAACATGCCTATGAACAATATTTTTAGAAACATACTAGAGCAAAGTCGCTGCGCCAAAGGGTTCGATGACTCGCGAGGAAAGAATTTGTGCCGCGTGTCAAGCCTTTCTACGCGTGCGATAGATCGAAATCGCGGTTGACGAAAACTAGACGCCCGACTAACAACGAAGAAAACGGTGGAAATATTTTGTCGGGCTTCCGATGGATACTGATTATGTTGACGATACCGATGAGCGCGTTAATAATATCAGATATCAATTATTGACGCACCGTTAAATATTTACAGATGATTATTATAATATGTAGCAAACGTATCATAATACGTGTATCGCGTGATCATTCACTGTTGCAAAATTATAATTACATTGCTAAATGTATATTATTGAGGGGAGGAAAGCGTAGCGCGATAGTGTACCTGCAGTATACATTCGTAACATTTTTGGTCCCAAATTTTTTAGCAATTTTCCGAGCTGTTATGAGCCGCGGAAAATTATTTCAGTCCATCGTTGCTCAATCGTAAACATAATAAGATATATCGTGTCTTAACGAAAGGGTTAAGGAACACTCTGCAACCGGGTTTCAAGTCGATCAGGAATCGCGTTCGAGCCGTTGGTCCGCGCGGTTCATCGTGTCGTGGATAAAATTATTGCGAGCAAACGAATCTCGATAGATCGGCAATGCAAGATTTATCGCAGAGATATATAAGCTGGCTGAAACTGTCAGCTCAGCCGTCGATCGTTCTCGACGAGTGTTCGCAAATGGACATTCAAGAATCGTCGACCGCGGTCGATGATTGTACTAAAAAAATGATCCCGTTGGCTGCAAATGGATCCTCGAATTTGTTGCTGCCCCAACCGATTCGATTCGCGAAGCAAGATTTAATTTCAAGATTTACATAAGTTCAAGATTATTTATAAACCGAGAATAATTTGAAGCGAACGTCCTCCTGATTTCTTTCATTTTCCTTCGTCGGTATTCTCCTATGAGTTTTCCATTGGAATTTCTTCAGATTGTCCAATTGTAAATCGTGAATTACGTACAGCGAAAAGCTACGTATGCGTCCGCATAGAGACCCGTCACTTTGAAAAACTAAAAATTACCGCTTATTCGCTATTCCATTCAGAAATAGCATCTACATAAACTGGCAGAACGACACTGTAAGAGTTGAACCAATATTCGAAGCTACCTCGCGATCGAACGAATAACGGATATCCGAAATTTCTCATCCACCTTCGCCCCCGAGTAATTTCTTATCGCGTGGGTAAATAAGCAGGCGTCCCTATCCTGGCGCTAATAGATTCCCCGAGGAGGGCATATCTCTGAATAAATGCCCTCCCCAGCGACACAGTTCATCATAAGGTTCCTTTCGTGGGCGAACGAAGCAAGGGCGGCGGCGAATCGAGAGATAAAGAGAGAAACGGAGCAGATAAGAGAACTGGACGATCCCGTGGAACGTCCGAGGCGGTAATCAGGCCTCCTTCCCTCCTTTTCCACCTTCGGCGTTACGAAGGAGAATCGAACGAACCCGGGTTGGCCGTGCCTCGTCCTCTGTCTCCCTTTCCAGAGACAAATCGCTGTCGAGTTTCTCGCGGAAGATTGAACTGCCAGCGAATGCACATTAATCTGTATCAAGCTGGCCATCAATATTTAATCCTAATCCGGAGAATTGCTACGCGTTCCTTCGTCCGCGACACGAAGGTTGGCTGTCCTCTTGGAGTGAAGATGCTGGTTAGAGTGGCGCAAGATTGAGGACCACCCTCTTTGATATTGCCCGTAACGGCTTGCCTGAATTATGTGTTTTTTCTTTTTTTTTCTCTCTTTTCTCGAAGGGGAAGCGGTTTGATTGGACTAGGTGTTTCGATTGAAGGAATTGGTGAAACGTTTTGTAAGTCGCAGGTCTTGATTTCATTTGGCATGAAGAATTTGTGAAATGTTTTGTTACATTCGAGAATTGGACATGGGGAGAGTAAGGTGCAGATATTGGTCCCATGTGTTCAGGGTAATGACGTGCTTCGGTCATTTCTGTGGGAATTATATTATTTTTTAAATCTAGCATTTAGGCATTCTTATTGTCATTTATTATTTTCAACCTATTGTACACGGGATCATCGAAGTATTTTTTGTTAATCGTGAAGGTGCATAAAATATGTTTAAGGGAAATTGATACGCTTTGCTGGAAACGTTTGATCGCAATTTAGTTTTTTATAAGACGTATACAATTATGAATTCCTCTTTATTCACTTTACATAGAAAATCTTTACCATAGAATATCATCAGAGTTAAAAAGGATAGTTATTGCAGTAGTTTTTTTTCTCGAGGGTACAATTTTCAGCATTTAATAAAAACTCGTAGGAATTGGAGTTGGAAGTTGAAACAATAATGAATCATTTGAAATACAATAATATATGCGATTTAACATTCAATGAATTAACCAAGCATTCTAACTCGCGTAAGAAAAACTATTACAGATTAGTATGTACGGAGCGATTAATACGAAATTAGCATGCACGATAGGAATGTTTATTTATTGCTCTTGTTACGGAAGCAGACTATCACTTTTGTTTGCAACACTTGAGAACTCCCATCTGCAATTGTAAATACGTTTAAACAGGTTTGCATTGGCTACAGGCGAACCGAGCTAATTTGCTCTTTTCCACCTTTAATCACGTAACGAACGTAAGAGGTGTTTCTATTTCTGTCGTGACTCACAATCAGTTGTTCGATTGTAAGATTAAACGATACGATGTTACATCGAAGTGATTCATCTTTCACTTGAATTCATTATCCAATTCTGAAACCGTTCAATTCGATGTTCAATTTATGAACCTTCTACTTGCCGCCCGGATAATAATGTTGAATAAAATGACGAATTCTGTTTTCAGATCTTTCAATTCTACCAACTTATTCGTCACGTTACGTTTACAAAAAAAAAAAAAGTTCTCCCTCGTGTTTAAACGATCAGGCCCAAAGAGGCCCCTAAAAAGCTTGACGCCGTAGCTGCGTTTATCTCAATTCAATTGATACCCCTCGCTTCTCCAGAGATCGCGTTTCAACCGGTTCAATCGACGCCCTCTAATTTCCAGGGTCCGCGATTGATCTACATTCGATCCACGTTCGATCTCGCGCCCACTTATTCCCGTCGGGCAATAATTTATACAACCCGAACGGCCCATGACTGTCGATTCTGGAATTGGTACGTGAAACTTCTGAGCTCCTAACGAAACTTATTGTTAGAAAAGTTCCTCTCACGCCAATCGTGTTCAACAGAACCAATGAAAAGGAAAAGGAGTGAGACACGGAATAAAACTCCCGTCGAATTGTTCGTGTAATTGTCGTACTCTGATCGTTGCAGTGGCGACGATAAACATTAGTTGCTTTTAATAAAGAGGAATCGCACGACTGCGTGAAACGGAGAGTTACATAAATTGCGACGCGGCTGTAATTACTTTTCTGCTTAATAGTACGCTTATTCGTTCGAACGAGATACAGTATTATTTATACGAATATGCGTACATGAAAGTACAGTAATTATTGCCGCCCTCGACCCTTTCGCTGCCATTGGGACACATGTATCTCACTCTCGTCCCTGAGGGGGTTAAAACATTCCGGCGGAAAATCTGATCCTCCTCTTATCGGCGATTAACGCTCCTATTACCGAAAAAGGCGACAACAAAAAAGGAAGCAAACCGGATGTTCAAGGACCGCTCGCATCCAGATGAGGGCCCGGCGACGGGCCAGCAGAGTCCACTGCCGATTAAAGAGTGCTGCGTAACGAGTGTTTCGTCCGATCGTTCGTGTAATTAATGGCGGACAGTGCGCCGGGACAGGCCGCGCCGTGTAATAATCGGTAATTACTCACGGTAATTAAATAATGCGTTTATCGCGGTGCGATCGACCGGATGGGTGGCCGGAGTCGAGCGTGCTGCCTCCGGATTTAACCAGCTGCGCGATCCGCGGCCCACGACGCCGCGTCACAATAAATCTAGCTCGGTTTACCGCCGTCTCGCTTCTTCCTTTCTACGTTCAAACTTGACCACGTTCTACTTACCGCGTTTTGTTTAATGCCGGTTTCGCGGAGGGCCGTTCCGCTCCGTGCGGATACGAAATCGGGCTTTTCGAATATCTTTTCAATGAAATCGAATAATAATTGATTCGATACTGGGGAATTTCGTGGCACGGCGGTGGTTGGCTTTTATTTTAGCTTACTTTGGTGGATGTTCATCGTTTTGGAAAGATCCCACCGTTCATTGCGTGTCAATGCTGCGATGGGAACGGGAGGAAAGCGTTTTAAGAGGCTGGATTAAATATAGGGATTTATACTCTGCGTACTTCGAAGGATCGTTTAATTGAGATTATTGTAATCGTATTGGACGAAGGCAAATTTTCTTTCAAATCGTTCGGAAATATAGGTGTCGCGAGTGACAGAATATTGGAAATATGATTGAACGGTTGACTGGAAGATAAATTGCTGGCTGGCGATGTATTGCAGTAAATCGTGCCTCGTGTTAACGGGTGGATAATCCAGGGTTTGGAATCAATTTGCTGTTCAAAGTCGAAATCTCAGAATCACTTAATCATCTTGCGTAATTGCTTTTGAATAACTGTTCCGAAGTGGACGAAATAGTCTGTAATTAGATATTAGCCCAGAAATTCATAGTCGAATGAAAAAGAGTGCCTCTACTTTTAGTATAATAAAAATGTCTTGCAGGTGTCAGTCGGGGACAGCATCCCCGTTATCCAAAATATTACCTCAACGTATTAATTGACGCGCAGCAATTCTTCACCTGCCAAAGGTCTTATCGGAATTTCATAATTGAATAATGTGGCAAACTGATTAAACGCGAATTAGTTATCTTAGAATCTCGATTAATAGAATAGTAGAACCTCGATTAACCGGTTCAGAATCAATAAAATTCACTCAAAAGTAAGAGACTTTCCTATAATTACTCCCATACTTATCAAAGGCGATTACAAATTATTGTTAGGATTTCACTAAAAACTAGCCCTTCTTATATACACACTGATTCGTGATTGAAACAAGGACTGACAACCTGTTCTCACCAATATTAACCCTTTCGTCACGAATTAAGTATAACATACGACGTGAAAATTTATATAAACGTTCTGCGCAACAGTAAATCGTTATTTCAATTGCTTACGTAAATTAAACCTTAGATATTTAAAATTAGGTATCCGAGCGTTTATATTGCCCTTCGATATTAATAAAATCTGTACTGTTTTACCCATCCAGGACCCTTTAACTTTATATCGTATTGCAGCGGAAGAGTTAAAGAAGCTCGTAGCGTCAAAACGAAAAAATAATGTACAAAAGAAAAAAGCAATTTCTTCTACTTCAGCAACGCCAGCGAATTCCTCTGGATATTGTGGAAAACAAATTGGCGCTATTCCCGTTGGAAACGCGTCGCTTAATAACGCGGATAAGCCCTCCGTTCGTTCTTCATCCGTAAAGACGTCCGGCTACGCCTTCCCAGGCATTTCTCAGACCCGGTCAGTATTTGCAAGCGTCGCGATTCACGATCGAAAATTCTACTCGCGTGCTGTGAACGGAGAAAACGCTGTGACCACGAGCTGACGGATATCTTGGATAACGTACCGCGACGCCGCTTGTAATAACTACAGTAGTGAACGTTTTCTTTATTTATTTCATGACAGGTGACAGGTTCGGAATTGTGTTTCTTAGGGATGGTGTTTAACTTGGTCTTTGTAGAGCAGATAATGTTCAACAATTAATGTAAATAGCTATAACTGAAGTTATTATGCGAGAATAATAAAATGGAGAATATAGTGGATATTTGTATCTCTAATTTTAGTTGGATTATTATTATTGAGCTATACTTGCGATAAAGATGACGATGATGATAATAAGAAGAACAAATATGTATATTTAGTTATGTAGAGAGTTAAATAGAGCAACAATCAGTAAGTAGTAAGTGGAATGTGTAATAGGTGAGATTCATTCGCCGTACAGATGTATTACCGAACGAAATTATTATCGTGGCACTATGCCGATTACACCGCGTAAGTTACGTGGATTGTGAAAAATCTTTTGAGGGACAGCGTTTAAATATAAATCATCAGACTTTCCATGGATCTATAGATCAATAATAAAATATTAAGGGTTGCATAGAGAAGTCTCCAAGCGTCGCACATTTATTACAGTATTCTCGACGCACGTATCAATCTACTATCCTTGAATACCCTGATTTATATTCACGCTCGAAGGAATTTGAAACAGTTTATCACAGAATCAAAACTTGTATCACTGAACTCAGAGGTGTAATGCGGACGCTGACCAACATCTAGCCGAACCAACGATTCTAGACTTCTACAGTGAATTTCTAAAGAATTCTCGAGGTTTCTCGAGAAGTGTCATCCGACTTTTCATTTCCCGAGAAACGAAAAATATCGAGACATCAGGAACACGACAAACGACGAATATCCACAATCGTATTCACAAAGAAATACCGAGTCCCCCGAAGGTGAAACGTTTCTCGATGGAACGATTCACGCAACAGACGAGTAGAATAAAAAGAAGGGTCGCGGGAGACGAGGTCGTGGGGTCTGCCCGACCGCAGCAGTGGAGAGGACGATGTGCGGTCAACGGGCTGTTCCTGAGATTAATGTGTCGCCTCCTATCACCGGTGATTGACAGCCCCGTGACCGCGACAAAGCGCCGACTCCTAACGCGATTCCTCTTCGTCCTTCTCGTGGCCGTTTCCACCTACCGATTTCCCAACCGTTTCGAAACGCCTCGGCCGTGATTCAAGTGGATACTGTGTCACTTGACTGGGAATTTTCCTCCGTGACCGATGGATCCCTCGATGGGTGAAAGTTATGGGTGTTTTGAAAATATTTAGCTTCTCCCGTATCTGTCGAAATTTATTCTTCTTCGTCGCAGGAGCGTACGCTTTATTCTTGGAATTTTTGTGACTTATTTATCATTTTCTTTTCTTTCTCTTGCCCTTCCTCATAGCTTCTGACTGGAGCTTCCAGCGGGGTTCGGAGTGGCGAATCGTCGTGTAAATAGGACGGGGGAAAGTAAAATGGCAGTAGAAACGGTCCTCCAGCAATCGGTCGAACGCGACAGATAAAATTTTCCTGGCATGCTCGTGGAGCATCGAAGGAATTAATTGCCGGCGAGTTAAAATAAACTTATCGGCTCGATAAGCGAAATCGTTTCGGTACGTTTCTAATAATAATTCCATTTGCGGGCTTATCGCTGCCACGTTCGCGTTACACCAAACGATCGACGGCTCTTTTGTAAAATCAGCGAAACAAAAGTCGTTCACTGAGAATTTATAATAGGTGCAACGGGTTCCTCATAGAGGGGTGGCGATTATTGTCAGCAGCATTTCTTCGCGAAATGGAGAGAGAATACAATGTGTAACAATTTCTGGTGCAATAGTTGCTTCTTAAAGCGTGTCGATTATAATTTGAGCAATTTCTTTGCTATCTTGGTCATTCGTTGTTCATAATTATTCGAACGATACTTGTTTTATATTTTACCTTTACATTTAATGGCAGCAAATCTTTTTCTGTCTTCGAATTAATGCACAGTACTTTTGTTATAATTATACGTCCATTCTATCTTTATTATTGAATTACTCATCCCCTGTTAAACACAGCCTCGACTACCCTTGTATCAGTTCCGTACTGTACATTTCCCTCTTCAACTGTGTCTTCACGCAGTTGCTGCCCTGCTTTATCATTCTGTGGATACCAACACCAACGTGAAACGTACTGAATTCTGCGAATTGCATCTGTACAGATATAAAGGCACGGTGATTAAGGCAAGGAGTGAACGCATCTATAAACGTCATTTAGGCAAAAAGTAACAATTCATTTTCCAAATATGTAAAACATCGTTAAAGCTCATCGGATAACGTATTATCACACGGGTATATAATTGTTGCAATAAACGTATAATGCGTAATATAATAACAAATATATAGGGGTGGGACGGTTGCGACCCTTTCTCCGCTTACAATTTTCTTATTGATAACTTCAACGTTGCTTGACATACAACGGTTGCGACTCGATTTTCACCGACAAGCGGGTAACAGTTTCACTACAAAAGAAATGTTCCTCCGAATGTAATCATCTTTCCGTAATCGCATTCCCGCCCCCTGTCTACCCTAACGCTCGAGGAACATATTCTTCCCCGAATGCAGGATCGGTTTCCGGTCGATCCCGCGGGTGTTCCGGCAATCAGTCGAGCTAATTAGATGAAGGTTTAATCGCGGCGTAGAAGGGCTGTCTCCTAGGTGCAATTTCCCGCATATTTACATCGCCCACGGGACGTCGACCGAGATGGGGTAGTTTCGCTTGCTCCTCGACCCTTTCCCCCTCCGGACGCTGGGCGTCTCCTTGAAAGAAAGGGTTAATTAAAAACAACAAAAGCTATCCGCGCCATTAGCGGCCGTTTGTATGCGCCCCGTTACCGTTATGTCCGGTGCTTTTCCAACTTTACAAGCCGACAACCCCTTCCCGCCGACGACCTTAACGCGTTGGAGGCCGCGTCACGAAGATCTCTCCTGGTAGCTCCTTTCATTTTTTCCGACCTCCTGCACCCCCAACCCCTTCGTTGATGAAGGATCAAAGTGGAAATGGTTCCCCGATGGAATGATGTTACGCGGAGCTCCGCTCGTTGCTGCCAACGCGTTCAGCGTTCGAATAATTAGAATTTTCCACGGGTTCCGTTCACCTGTTTTCTTCGTTGCGGATGTCGTTTCTGGGGGGTGGTGGGGTTATGGAAGGGCGGAGGTTTCAACGCGTTGGGGAAACTGGAATAATGTTTTCGGTGTTTCTTCCCGGATAGATTACGTCGCGAGTGTTCGATGGTTAATTGAGAGGGTTCATTGGGACGGTTAATTAGGTGTACGTTGTTGGATGTATTTGTTGGATGATTTGGCTGCGTGAAAATTTGAAAAGTGTGACGCAAGCGAGTGTATGTTGGTCAATTTAAATGAAAGCGAAAGGTGCTTTATTCGGGGAAAGAAGTTCAAGTGAAGCGAAACCGAATTACTCTACTTTATGCATCGGTGATGCAAAGAATGCCTGCGCCAAAAATTATTGCGTACATCCAAAATATCGGTATCTCATTCGACAATTCAGCTTGCCCTCCCGGTTCAAAGGGCCGAATAATTTTACGACTCTTGGATCGTTTCAATCTCGTCATAGCGCGTGTGGTCCGCCGCCTTTGCCCGTCGAATAAAAATCGCCGCGTCCCGCGGAGGAGGAACAAATGGCTGAAATAGAGCGGATCAAGGGTGGGAAATAAAAGAAAATAGACGTCGCGTTCAAAGCGACGCGGAAACGAAAGGACGCGCGGTATTCGAGCAGAGACACGTCGCGCGGGCATTACGCGTGATCGCCTATAAAATTCTGCAAACGATACGTTCCTCAAATAAACTACTTTCGAGATCATTTGTAGTTTATTGCGGAAGAGCGTGTCATACGTGTACTATGTAGTTTGAAAGCGAATACGCGGGAGAAGTTTACGATCGTCGCGAGATTTGCTTATGAATTTATACGTTTATGCGATCCGCGGCCCCTGTTGGGTTATTTCGGCGCTTACAGTGACAGATTTGTATATTTGCCGTGGATGATACGGCCCGAAAAATGTTACGCCGATGGGAGAGTCGAGCTTGCGAAAGGGTACGTTCAATCGGATTAATGGTTTCAGATTGTTCGAAATATTCTATCGATTTTTTAACAGGTTTCGTTATCCGTGAAATACGCGAGAATACGTATTGGCATGTGTGTACGACCCGAAGTCGAGGGAAGTCGTATCGAAATTGTGCAAAATCAATGAAACAAATAGGTCGGTGTTCGTTTTTATAAATGTTGAAAATCTGGTGATAGAAAATACTTGGAATTATTTTTATCTTGCATTCAGAAGGTCCCAAAACTTTGGCGTCAAATGAAGTGACACGCGTCGAAAGGAACGCAAGGTGAAACAAATTTTCTGCGTCGGCAGAAAAAAAATCCGCCACCGAATATTTTGAGCCCCGCATTCATACTACGGTCGGTCTCGTGCAACGAATGCTTACGCTGGTGCAATAAAATCGTACGTGTAAACGAAACGTCACGGTAACCCTTTTCAACCCTTTGAACAGCGTCGAAATACAAACCGATCATGCATCATAAATCCCTCTCAACCTTCGAGACCAAACTCCTGGCCCTCCCTTCACTTCCCACCCATCTTCTTTTCATAAAATCAATATTCGCCGATAGCGCGTGACAGCAGGACAAAAACGGAAAGCAGGGGACCGCTCTTCAGCAAAGCAAAGGGCGATCGATTTGCATACGATCGACGATCGGCCAAGCTAATTGGCCCGTGGAGTATCTTCCACGGTAATTTCGCCTACCCGAAACCTTGTTCTCTCTTGTCAACCCCGAAAATTCATTCGCGTTCCGTATCACTGAACGCCGGCACCAATTACGATACCCCGCAATTTACCAGCGACATCCGGCGGATCGTGGTGGCCATCCGCGGTCATCGTGATTGCCAGGCGATTCGCCAAAAACGGATAATGGCGTTCCTCGAAGGCACGGGGCGAACGGTCGCCCGCGAGACAATTCGTGAGAGCGGGTCTGACGAGCGGAGGGACATGTTGGAAATTGAATCGTTACACGTCGAATGTTAAAACGATCGTGGCAAATTCGATTACGTCGGATCTCCGGTTTCGCGGGTCGACCGGGCCTTTTCGGGCGGTCTTTAAAAGAGTCGTTTCTGTGCCGTTTTTCTTCGCGCGATCCAACCGTGCAATCCGATACCTCGAACGGCGTGAAAATTGGCCATTAGACGGCGGCGGTGCAATTTACGCGATTCCGGCTTCAATTCGTTGGACGGTTGTTGTTCCGATTGGACAGGCGGGCTTGAAAAATCTGCGGGCAATTTTGTGCGGCGCGTCGGAATGTAGGAGACGAGGACAGGTTTCTGGTCAGCCAGAATGGAAAGTGGTTACATTTTGGGTAGAACTGTTAACAGTGATACGTACGGGGATTGTTGTTTAATTCTCGCGCTTGCGGTGGATCCAAATTTTGCCTAAGATTGTTGTCGAGTTTTGTCAAGGTTGCTTGGATCGTGACGAATATAGGACACGCGTGCATGATCATTACTTGAAAATGTCTTGCACAGGTCTGTGGTAATTTATTGTTATTTATACCTTTAATTGCTAGCAATATTTCCTTCACTTAGGGTGATGTCAGGTTCGTAAGCTTTAATGTAAAAAAGAGTTGTATACATTGCCTGTTGTTTCGCCAGGATATACTGTATCTAAATGTTGCATCTTTCCGCGGACAGTGACGGAAAAGATAAATGACCGAAGGTCGCGCGGCTGACCCACAGGTGTATCGTGCAATTAGTTCTTTCCCATAAATCGTTCGCAACGCATGCATAATATTTTCCATAAACACTCGGAAAAAGAAATTCATCACGGACGTTTCATAAAAATTGTTACTTGATATTTCGACGTACGTCCTATTACCTTCATGAACGAAATAAAAGAATGAATTCTAGGTTTCATTGCTTCTCAACTAAACAACATCGACGAACAAGTAAAATAAGAACGGCACTTTTTGAAACGTTGCACGCGTATATTATTTATAATTGGGATTACATAGTTAGTAGCGGATATTACTTTTTCAATATTCTCCATTACCCTCGTTACTTTCGCGTAATGAGTTTATATATCCTTAACGCCATGTCCCCACGTCGTGAAACGCTCTGCATAATCCATTAACCGAAGAGATTGCAGTGTGGCAAACGCGTGAACGAACAATTTCGATGATCGGCTGTCACTTATTTACATACTAATTGATTTCAGCACCGCACAGCTGCTTGGACTGGCCGGCCAAATTGCACCGTGTCACGAGCCACGTATAAATGAAATTAGTCCGCGAAGCGTTATATTCATCGGTGCACCTTCCTTGTCATTTGCCGGTGGCTTATTAAGATAGCATCGAAAATGTCGTGAGGTGCTGGAAAACACATTGCAATTACTCGGGCTTATTTATTAATTACGCATCCCTGCACGCCGGTCCCTTCCTCATTCACCGGTTTCATTTGCAAATTTTATTTATCTTCAAGCGCCTCGTCAATTTTTCTTCGTTGCGTGTTCCAATCCTCCGAAACGAAACTCTTTAGTATTCCGAAATGAAGTGTACGCAGACTATATCGTATCATTTCTTTTCACAGAAACTAACGTTCCAGTTTCACTAGTTCTCCAACGGAGCCGCGCGTTCTACTAACGGAAATTAATTTCCAGGTTACTATGCATACAAATAATAGAAACAAAAATTAACGACACGCGAGACATTTAGACATCGTTTATACTTATTTACCGGCACGCATGAACGATTAGAACCGGCATATACATCACTCAATTACCCGCGTTCACAAGCTCGCCCGCGAGAGCGTGCAAAATTAATAACCCCATCGTATCTCCTACTTTCAAATAAATGTCCCACCGTTTCTGCCAAACTATCTCCAGTTAGTCAAGAGATGCAGAGAACGTTAGTAATCTCCGCCCCAGCCCCCCCTTGTCCAATCAATGATCCCGCTTACCGCCGCACGCACGGTCTTTCGACAGTATCGTCCTAAATGATTAACAGGATTCCAATTATTCATACGCTAGCGTGGCCCACTGTCACGCCGGGGGAAACACGGATGAGAAAGGCGAACCGTTTCATTTTTCCGTACGGCGCGCACATAAATAACATCGCATCCATTATTCGCGAAGAAGCTGCGAATCTTGGCCGGCATTTACGCGACCAAACGGTTCCCCCCACCTCCGGTTCTGGTCCAGAGTTATCTCCCCCGCAAATATATATTAATGCCAGTGATATATCAGCCGGGTCGCCAGGGACAAAACCTTAAATATTGGATAAGTTGGTCCGCGGTCAGTCCGTGGAGACCGAATCTCGCTGATGGATGGCCCGCCGCTGACTGTCATAACAACTTCGGTCCTTACGCTCCTCGATACGTTCTGCGTTGGACGATCGCGAAACGAGCGGAGACCATTCTCTGACTAGTTATTGATCGCCGGAGAGCGATTCTGTGATTGGGAGTCCGCGACGTGGGAAGGAATTTGGTAGATCTCTGCCTTTGGATGATACGTCGGTGGATGTAGGATGCGTTTGTTCGATTGTAAACTGTTTGACCCGCGTCGCGAATTATTCGGATGTATGTTCACCGATCGGTGCAGTTTTAATCGTTAGATTGGTAAGGCGAGGCGTTGTGAACTCCGCTGGTTGCTTCGACATTTCCTTCGGAGGAAGCGGGCGAATTGCACAAATACCAATTGCCCCTTGGTTTCGCTTGCGAGTAAAATTCCATGATAAATAACGCGTGTATTCACCAGCACAATAGGCGTAATAATGAACTTATTAAAAGGAATTACGTACTTTAATGCTAAAGTAGTGAACATCCAAAATATCTCAGGCCTTGCATCGTCAGTTAAGCGAATCAATTTTGCGCACCTCCATTTCGACCCTCGAATTAGGGTATCCAAAAAATCACCTAACTAAATCTTCGCGTGAAAGTGAATGTTTAAAACCACGTGAACGAACGCGCATATAAATCAATGTATACATACATACGTCTTCCCGTCCAACTATTACCCCGTTCCCTGTCGTCGCAATGAAAATTCAGCTATTAAAATTAAAGCTCACCCTCCCGCTAATTTCTAATCCCATCGCCAATGTACTCCCATCGCAAATACACGACACAGGCCGCACATTCTTCCTATCGCCCGCGGGCACGCGACCCAGACCCGTTCAAAGGGCGCAGAGGGGTGGGCCCGAATCTTAATTCATTGCGGCTCGTATTCCGCGGTGCTCGTTATTGGATTCCTCCTGATAATTCCTCCCTAAATCATCCGCGGCTGGGATCTAGGCGAGCCGGAACCGAGAGAAGGGACCCCCAATTTCCTGCGTCTCCACGGGCTCGTGGATTATTCAGGGACCGGCAAAGGGTTGATCCTCCGGGGACGTTTGCGCCGACGTGACACTACTTGGCCTCTCGCTTAATAGAATATCGTCTTCCTGTAAACAAATAGCGCCGGAGGACCCGTTGAGTCGGTTATTGTCCGCTGGGTCGATGGATTCTGGCGGACTGTCTAATGGGATAGACGTCAATTAATTGGTATTGAAATGATTGTACTTAGGAATAGATTTTCTCGCGAGAAAATGTGCCCTCGGGGGGATGTCGATTCGTTTGATGTTACGTTAAGTTGCGATCGTGCGCGAGGACTTGAAGTATCGAAGATTGTTGACAAGGGTAAATAAATCAATTGATCTCGTGCATCGATATTAACGAAAATATAATTGGGTCGATTGCGTATTCATTAATGTTGAATACGATGAAAATATTTTTGTCGAGGGAAATTGCGTTCGAAGTAAAAAGTAATTGCTGAAGACTGAAATATCATGCGTTAATCATGCGTTCGCTTAGAATGATATAAGTAGATTAAGATTACAAGATATTCAGTGCTAAATTTTTTCATAGTATTTTTTACTTGCGATGTACTCTAGAACACCCCGCTAAAAAGCTTACAAATACATGCATTTAAAAATTTTATAGACTAAATAGTAATTATAAAAACTACTTTAACAATTTTAACTTGATGGAATCTAATTGTTCGCAAGCCACTGAAAGAGACGATTGGTAATCCAAATGTCAATAGACTTCACATCGTTTCCCTAAATTCTCGGAACCACAAACGCGTGATTATCCGTTTTTATTTATCTTGGACGGACTTGACGTCTTGTTTTGTCGCGATTTACGTGTAGATGATTGTGCAACGCGGTGTGCGCAATAAAAATATATCCATTTTTGTCAACCGCAATGTCGAAAATATTTTGACCAAGTTAATACTTGCGAATTTCGTTAATTGCTATCAGAAGGAGCATCGTGCCAATTACAAGGCCGCGAGTGGTTTCGATTAAATAGAGATTTCGGGTCGTTTACGTTTCGAGGAACTATTCTTGCCGCAATTTCGTCGCGACAATCTGCACAAAGTCGTTATCACGTACACGTTTCTGGGTATAGATTATAATGCTATAAAATGCACATTTTATGGAGGTTCTTTATTATCTCGTACTTGTAAAGGCTCTCTATACGAGTCTCCATAATAGTGGTCTATTAAATGTTACAGCGTACCAGATGTTCTATGCTACCATGTAACAAGAGAATTATGCAATTAGAAAAAATTCAAGTACCATTCAAAATATTTCAGAGAATACGTATAACATTAGAAGTCTGATAAGCATTACTTTCAAGAAGATGTTCAACAACGCGCACTTTTTTTTATAACAAAGGGTCACGACATGCTAGTAGAAAGGTTATACGTGCTGGTAGACAAGACAATTTTTAAAAAACATGTAATTTAAAAATTCCATTTAATACAATTATGAGATGTCAGTTTTCAATATTTATTAAACACGGGCTAAAGCTGCTCACAAAAGTGTCCAGTCGCCTAACTCAATTCGGAAATCTTTATTCATTTAACATTGATTTACTTTTTAACGTTTATGAACATTTGTAATACTAAGATTAGCCCAACTCGTATTAGGCTGTTAATATTTTTCTCCAAAATTTCTAGCCCCTCGAAGTCGTCCCCAAAAATACGTCCACTCTTTTTATTATACCCAGCGAAGGTTCAATAAATATTTCGGTGCCCGCAAAGACAGCGCTCGGATAATGCTCGAAGCTGTGCCGCGGTGAACGAGTGAGTCCGGTGACGGGGAATAAAAAAAATTCGGTGTGCAGTGGGCGTTCGTGGAAACGATAACTGACTCGACGATGTCACGAGAAGGGGTTATCGCCTAAGACAACCGGCCTATGACATCGATCAGTCTGTGTCACTCGATGAACCCCTTTTATCGTTAAACATTAATTATTATTGCCTGCTCGACACTTTTCAACGACCGCCGCGATCCGCGCAACAACACCGAACGATAACGATAGTCCCGCGCGAATCATCCTGATGTCGGGCATTAAGAGAATCGTCTTGACGCGCATTCTCCACTAATTGACCAGTTTAGATATACGTAAACCGGAAACATTATCGGGCGTAGCTTTTCAGGTACGATCGTTAGAAGAATTGTTGTCAGTGCTCGGTGTGACTTTATCCATCGTAGAATCCATCTATACATTTTATGCATACATAATGTGCACTTCGAATTGCCACGGAATTGTGAGAGTCAAACCGAACATGCAGTAGATACAGCGACGTATTAGCAAAGTGTCATTGACTTTTCGAGACAGAGCGTGCACACCGGTTTCGTGTAATAATGAATCGTTGAAAATGTGTGATTAAACTCGTATACATCTGTTCGCGCAAACTCATCTAATATGTATTTAGTATTCGTCTGTAACCATACAGGACATTATAAAAATCGGAGTTACATACAGCTCACTACCGCAACAACTATGTAATAGTTATTAATGATTTTGCGTCAACGAGCTGGCACGCTTCTGAAACGTCGTAAATCTGATGTGTATCTTTCCTCGAACCGGCTATCAGTATCTCTCTCGCGGTTTGTTAGAGGAGTTATCACCTGCTAAAGTGGAGCAATTTCTCCCAGATGTTTGTCGTTTGATGGTGGCTGCCGTGACGTACGACGAGGCGCGACTGATTTCTCTCCAAGGAAAATATCATATGTTTGTCTCTAGTGATGTCCAGCGAATGGTGAGTTTTGTTGTTGCAAGTTTAACTTGTCCAATTGCAATTAAAGTAGAGCTCTTGCGTGAATTTAAAGGGCGTGGAATGTAGCGAAGAATAATTTTATTCGTGCTAAATTAAATTTGATTTCTTGTTCTATTTTATTCAGAAATGTTTGCGCTAGTGAGAATATGCTTTTTAGTTTTATTCAAGTGCAACTTAAAAAGCGTATGCTACAGTTATTATTATACTTTTATTACTATTCTATCTCACACCAATATCCCCGAATTGTCCGAACAAAATAATTAACGCAGACATATGTGCATACTTCCTGCAAAATTTCCCGGGCCAATGATTCATCATAATCTTCAAAAAGAAAACGCAACTCTGTACAACAATTCACCGCTCACTCGGTTGCTACTTTTCCCTCGAGCCTCCTTGCGAATAAAAAATTTTCAACTACGTACCCGGCATTCGTGAAACCGCAAATCCACCGTTTCGCTATCAGCATCCCGGTCCAGTCTGGCGCAGACAATGAAGCAAAATAAAATTCTCGTCACGATTGAAAAATAAGCCGGTCGTCCGTTGGAAACCGACGTTGCATCAAAAATTCTCGACAAAAGCAATTCCCCGGAGCATCTGCCCTTCCAGGAACCCTATTCCCGGAGAATCTCCTCAAGAGAGCACGACGAGGAGTCCTCTCGAGGAGTCCGCTGGAAAATTGATCTCGCTCGGCCGTATTTCTTTCTTTTTTCTCTTTTTTTTTCGTCGACGAAACGCGTTCGAGAAAAGGGATTCTCGCGGACACAGGGTAACTGGGATTTTCGTCGGCCTCCGTTTCCTGGGGGACCTGCACTCTGTCAAGACGAGTTTATCCGCGAGGTGATGGGCCTCCATGACTGTCTGTTTACACCATAAAGTTGGTCGCGAGCAATGGAACGGCCGCGTTATATCGGGTACGGCCAAGTAGGCCGCTGGTTGTTTCAGCAGAGAATCAATTTTGTTTGAACATTGGTAAACACCTTCGTATTGGTAGAAATGGCGTACATTGACGGATTTGCTGTATACATATACAAATATTGTACTCCTGTGGTGTCGAACGAGAAATAATTTCTGCATTAGAAAACTGCGCGAGCATGATAATTAATCGGTGCAAGCAGTTCTGCGCAGTGCCAAAAACTCTCGACTAAACGTAAGTCACACTCGTGTCTTTTGTAATTGTTTCACTCGTTATTATAGAATAGTGTTATGTTATAAACCTTGCTATGCGGACTATTCTTGGGCACACGCGATTCTTGTTGCACCAAAGATCAATTCGTTCGCGAGTACAAGGCCGAGACATGATACACCTCGAGCATAATCTGAGGCTCAAAATGCATAGATATTAGAAAAGTTAAAATGCAGTATTCGAGCAGTCAAAAATCAGTATTTAATCAGTCCTCGTCGGAAAGATTACAGTTTCCAAACAGTTAAAACTCAGTATGCCCGTTGAATATGTAAGTACCAGCGTAGTACAAAACCGATCCTCTTCCAGTAAAGTCAGCAACTTACATGCGACCCTTAATTTAGGGTACATACGTATTCCGTTATTAACTCCTGAATGGCCGCAAACATGAGTAAAATTATTGCTCCAGCGTCCAACAGCAAGACCTGACGGTCAAGCGTGCCTTTTTGTTTCTTTTTATCTTTCGCGTAAGAAGACTAATTCGACCACAGATTTCTCCGCGTCGGAACAAACCTCGTTGGAATTGCTTCATGAATGGATCCTGTGTGCATAAAGTCACGACGATGCGTGAAGCGTGCGTGAGGTTAGTTACGCGCCGTTTGCCGGCCCCAGGGGTGTTCAAGAGAAGCTTCTGCTGGAGGAGGGTGCAACGTGGTTCTCGTGTTACCGTGGATCGCAGCCAGCTTACGAGGAAGAAGCGGCTTAAGCTTGTCGAGGGTTGACCATTCGGTGACAAAAAGAGGGTGCCGGGCGACACAGTGGCTCGTTTGTGAGCTGGTGTTATTTTCACAAGTTGATGGGTGATTTTTGGGCGGTCGTGTTAGGCGATCGTTGACGTTTAGCTGATCGGGGCTGAAGTGGGGCTGTTTTCTGTCAGTCGAGTCGGAGGGTAATTTATGGTGCGTGACTTTTTTTTTAGGTTTGGACAGAAGGGTTGGATGTGTGGTTCTTTTGGTTCAGGGAATGATACCACCTTTTTTTTCATCGCCTTTTTACTGGGATTGAATTACTGGAATGGACTGTATTTTCTTTTAAACTTGAACACGATAAGATGTATCGCAATGAAGGAGGAATCGTTCGATGCATATAATGATGATTACGGTACAATACAAATCGGTTTTATTAGGCAAAATATATAAACGAAGCAAAGCATAGAATGCTACCACACGTAGCTCGAAAATAAAGAAATTATTTCTGTCCAGGAGGACAAGAAGAGAATATCTATAATAATTTCGGTTCATTTCTAATATTTCCCGTGTCTATGAATTTTCTTTGCCATTCAAACCTGATTAAAGGGAAACTACACTCTACTCCCATAAAACTGCCAGCTATCGCAAACATAATACCTACATATGTACATAAAATCATTATCAGCAAATAATCACGATCTCGACGGTGATTCGATTGTTCGCAGTTTGACCCGGCCGTGAATTATACGATTTTATAACGAGAAGATTCTATCAGCTGGAAGCACGTCGTTCGTCTAGTAACCTGTCAGGTATCTAAATAATATGGGCCGTAATTCGCTTACGATAATGATCGCGTTGTACGTCGTTCTGCCCATTCGGTTGTTCGATCGCGTTAAATTTCATTGATGCGGTCGACCAGATGGGGAAACTGATAATTAATGATGCCGATGATATCGGGGGTCAGTTATCGAAGTAACTTATTGTTTCACTTCGCAGCCAGGTAACGTGACGTTTACACTCGACTGTTGAATTCGGAATTTTATCAAGGGAAAGTGCTGCCTCGGCTAGGTGCACACTGAAATTAAATGCTTCCGCAAGTTTTCTATTTTGTGAGAGGAATGACTGATCTTAGTTATCGTTGATGTCGTTGAATTTATGTGAATCCAAAAATGATTGGACGTCTACACACTCGTGGAACTCTTTTCCCTTCACTTTTATCACCTTCGCTTTCATTTTTTAACTTTGATTCGAAACAAAAATTCGGTCACCATGTTAGCGCGAAACGGTGTCGAAACGATGAATGCTGTGGCAAAAAGGAACAGGGGGCTGGCTGCTTCGTTCTTGACGCATCCGTCAACGTATTCAGTGACAAAAAATGATGGAACGTGCCCGGAGCAATGTATTATGGATGAGCTCGGACAGTGATCCGTTTGTGCTCGCATTATCATCGTGCAGTAGCGTAGCCATTACTCCAAATCGAAGTTAGAACGACCCCACGTAATTTTCTAACATTTTATAACGGTGACCCTCGCATTTAAATTCATGAATAATTTTTCCTACGATTCTGTATTTTTTCGAATACGATCAAAATATTTCACAATCAATGACTCCATTTACAAGACCCGCTGCTACATTCTTCAATATACTGTTTGCAAATAATAATCGATAAAAAAAACGCTGGGAAAATTGTCAGGGAAGGGAGTATGTACCTAAACCCTCCACTCCTACGGTGGTGTACAAATCAACAAATCAAGCTAACAACACTTTTGAGGACGTGTCCCAAGCGAATGCAGAAATTATAATAAAAGATAATGGGATGATTTAATATTCTATCTAGATCTTATCCTCTGCTACGTGTCGCGCTCGTGTTTCTCAAAGCTTAGCGTGCGATCCGAAGCAGGAGTGTCACTTGTTATACCCGGGCAAGTATTTAATGAGTGTTTAGAAAACGCGTTACCGTTTCTTTCGGCCACGAGTCGGCAGTAATTAGCGGAGAATTGCGACAGGTCGTGCCGTGCCGCACTCAGCACGCGTCGTTATCACTTTCCAGCTTCTATAAATCAATCGGGCCAGCGGAAGTGAAGGGATAACAGTGCGGACGCTGAGCTACCACATGTCGGACAGATAGATACGACGAGCGAGAATTTATAATAAAGATCGTCGCGTACTTTGTAAACTTTATATTTGAAGAAATTTAGGGTGGGCTCTAACTATTCCTTTTACTCTGTTCTCTTTCACCTAACGAAGACCACGGGATTACAGTTTTGCGAACGAATAAACGCATAAATGCATCAGCTTCGTGCGTACAAATGCATACACACTGCACTTCATCCACTACCAGTTACGTCCGACCGCACTTGCAATCGAACAAATACGTAATAAATAAATCCTCCGCGAAGAAAAACGTAGAAGAAAATTTGACCCGAGTAATCGACCTCTTATCAGTTTATCCGCTACGCGACTCAACCCCAAGAAACAAATGATCCCCGTCCAGATGTCTCCCTGCAAATCGATCCGTCTTGCAGCGACGATCGAAAGGGCGCGACGCGACGCCTCGGGAGCGTCGCTAATTAACCAGCAAGGGTTCTGGATCCAATTTGCTCGCGTCTTAGATCGGTCGATTTACCAGCGGATACCCAAGAGTCGCGGCACGCAACTCCGGGCAGCATGTGCTTCGAGAAGATAAGAGAAATTATCGTTAAAAACACGCCAGCGTGTCCGCTGTCGGCCATCCCGTCCCCTACGCATACACGCGTGCTACATACTTTCGCGTCTACGTATGCACGCACGTGAACTAGTACATGTGTGCACGCGTACGAGCGGACGTCACTTACGTTTTTACCCGCGCCGGAATCAAAGTGCGTCGGCTATTACGCGCAGAGAGGGACAAGGGTGTACGTCGACATCCGTAATTTTGTCGCGTTCAGAACGCGGTGCGCTTACGGGAAACGGGAAGGACTACCTCTTTTTCGTCCCACGAAAAACCTACCAGCTTGGCGGCTCGATCTTTTCACGCGGCAGCGGAGAACCAGTCGACGATATGCTTCGTTGTGCGCACGGGGTTAATGGCGAGGGGCTTGCCGTGTTGCAAGAAGTACGTGTACCGAGATTTTGTTACGGGTAGCCAGCGTATGGCACGGTCGTTACGTTCCTAAACATGCCCCGCTGCAAAGTTCGTGCTTAGTTTTCTTTTCGTTAAATATTTTTCAAGCCTCATCTATTTGCGATGCTTCGCGATGAAGAACAAATACTCGAAATTGTTTAGAATTTGTCTTCGATCGTTTAGAATCTTCGTCGACGTCAGCTTTCAACGAATTCGTTGTACCTTTATCTGTTAGTGGTGCATTCGGATAAAGAAATATCGTGATACTCGAAATTATTTAGAACACGTTTCTAGCTTTCTTCGTTTGGGAAAAATCTTTTTAAAACCCTCGTTTATCTACGATCCTTCGCGTTCAGACAAACGCTGCACAACATTATTTCGCAATCATTCGTGATACTTTGTAAGAAAAAGGTGTAATGCCGCAAGGTGAAATAATAATATGAATATGAACCCGGGTACCCTTTCTATATTTCGTTTAACAATCTTTGCACGTTCTTGAAAAGATACCGCGAGACCACTTCGGATCTCCGTTATTTGAACACTTTCGCGTCACTTCGCGTTCTGCGGGAGAAACTTCAGCAAAATATCTCAACTAACTAACCTTCAAACTTATTGACCATTTCGGTCGCCCATACGAGGGTTGAGAAAGAACTCGGACAACACCTGTGGACCGTGTCTCGCGGCGCACCGGTGGAAAATCGCTCGCCCGCAACGAGCGTCTAAAATTACAGATCCCCGTCGAAAGTAGTCGCGACACGATCGCGGCCGGTTAATAACGCCATCGATAAGCCCGTCCGAACCCCGGGTCCATTATTCTCGTAGGGAAATAAAAAGCCGCCGGATGTAATCCGTGGGTAATCCCAAATACGCGTCCGGCGGGGGGCGAATTACTTTAGTTGGCAAGTTTCGAACGATAATCACGCGGCCCCTGCCCCCCTCGTTCCGCCCCTCGACCCACCTCGCTCTATTCCGCAGCCGACTTGGCGGCGCATAAAAACGGCCGTTCCATAATTGATTTTGTTCTTCGGAAGTTCGCATGCACTCGACTACGCCGCCTCTGTGCACGTAGATGGCGGCGGGGTAACGCGAAACTTGCGGCGTGCGCTCTCGAGACCGCCTCTCGAACCCGTTAAAAGTTTTGTAACGATCCCTCGCGGAAATTCCCGATCGTAGGCCGGCCCTCCTCCTCGACGATGAAAAAAATTTACGGGCTGCCTTGCTTCCTCCTCGACCGCGACTTCATCGTGTTCTCTCGTCCACGGGGTGATACGGGGACCTCGAGGGTGTGCGCATACAAGGATACGTGCTTACGCGAGTACGCACGTTACGTATGCGTTCATGCACGTATGCGGGTACGTTGTGTGCGCACGGAATTGTTGGGGTTACGGTGGAATTGCAGTTTTCTGGAATGAGATTTCCTTCGCCGTAGGAGACTGGTCGACGGGGTGAAAACGTATACACGTACACCCTCTGTTACCAAACGTGCACAATAAAGTATGGTATTCGCTGCGGGCAGTGTTCGATTGATAGAGTCACTCTCATTCGATTACACTGCGCTTTTGTCATATTTTATCCTATGGAGGATTTCGGGATCTCTCGGTTATACGATGGCAACGCGTTCTGTAAATGCAGCGAGCGATCGAACTATCGGAGCAATTAATTTGTTGCGTCTCCGTCAGCTCGGGTGGTTTCGTTAATGGCTTCTGGCACTCCGCGAAAAATCACTCGATCCCGACGTGCATCGCGATGCGAAATAATCGCAGGGCAAAGGGGGCTTGAAAAGTTCGAACAGAAACGGGACGCAATGACGGATTGGTTCTTCCTAAAATATATCCTTAGGAGCAAAGGGGTAACCAACTTCGCCTGGAAATTACAGTTCCACTGTATCGCGCAAGCGAGCGTGAAAGCACGGACTCGTTCCGACGTTCGCCGATTTAATCCCGGCGCGAGGAAAAATACGAGCCGCGGCTGATCCGGTAATTCGCGGGCCGCGGATCCCTTAAATAACAAGGCAACGATATTTCAAATCCCCGCGCGATTTTACACGTTCCAACTCGACCGAGCTCTCCCAAGCTGCTTAACCACCGACCACCTGGATTAACAAGGTGCTCTGTGCCGCTGTTTTCTGCTCTGGTATCCTCGAATCCGATAAGCGACCGATGTATCGACGTCCATTTTCGTTCGAGCTCGTTAAACTATTATGCATTGTAAATACCCCGTCAAGCATTTGCTGTTTGAGCGATTAGAGGAACGAAGTTACACCGTTGGCGCTTTCGTTCCTGCAGTTTGTGGATCTACGGAAATTTCGGGGAATTTATGGCGGGATTTGTGCGGGGAAATATTTTGGAATATTGGACGCGTTTGTGTTAATTCGTTTATAAATAATGGTCATTAAAATAATTTCTTTCTGTTATATTTGTATGATCGTGGGACCATAAACAGCCCCGTTAGTTTAATCATTGTAACATTTATACTGGTATCCCGAAATATTAGAATTTTTTTAAATAACCACTCGTTGCATAGGTGCGGCTTGTAGATTGTGTTGTATTGAATCGTGTTATATTACTTTTAATTTACCCTGGAATACGAAATGACATAAGATGTATGCATATTCAATCAGTGCAAGTCCAACTTTCCCCGAACACGTGTTTCGTTGTTCAAAAATCTCTTTGTAGTTAAAACATTAAGTTGATAGATCGATCGGGTCACTCTTTCCATACGTAAGCAATAGATGACGGTACCAACATTGTCATTTTTTGCCAAAGTAATTAGTATAAACTTCATTTATCTCGGTTGGAATGCTAATGGACTCACACTGTTTGGCTTATGAACCCCCTCTATTTATATTTTTATACAACCGCGTGTATACATAATCACGCATGAATAAATACCAAGTGAATACGTAATGTACGCGTGCAATCGTACGCGTGACATACCGCAGAATATTTTTTTCGTCACTTTGGCGGCCACTGTAGACCAACATTTTACGTGCAACGACACGTTCCACCCGCAACGGCTGTTAAAATCCCCGGAATAATTTCAGTCCGTCGAATCACAGGCACAACGTAACAAAGTGGACGTTTCATTTCGACGTTCACGCTGGCCCGGACGTCGTTTGATATATGTTGGCAGACCTGGCAATTATTGCCGAGTATTACGGCAATAAGCGTGCGTAACCGTCATCGGTATTACCATATACTGTTATTTCCAGTCTTCACAGGCGTCTCTAATGATAGCGTTGCCACCCTCCTCGCGCCACGTTCCTTCAACCCTCCACGATTTTGTCTCTCTCATCCCGCCACCGTCTCCTCAACCCCGTGACGACTGTTAAGTATGCATGAAACAGTATCCTACACGGCGGCAATTCACGCGTCCCGTCGATCGTGATTTCCACGAACTGTACAATGAACGAAATGATATTTTCACGTTGCCACTGTTCATGGAAATCACCGGACTTGTCATATAATAATCCATTGACGGGGAAAAATTGGCGGTGAGCTGAGTAATGTTTAACGCGAATGCTTGATACGTAAATAATCGGGGTGCATGAAAGTTTCGCTGATAGCGGGGGCTCGCAGTGAAACTGCGACTGAGGCGAATCATGTAAAAATGTACATTGTGCATTGTTGCTGTATTTACAAAAATGGGCCGCTGATCCACCAGATATAGTGTTCGTTTAAGCTGTTACGAATTGTAAAAATTGTGCGGCGAATCCAGCGCGGGAATTAAAGTAAATTAATGGTGAATTTCGGCGCGCTTTGCAATATGAAAAAATCGTAAAGGGATAATCGCATATAGATACAGTCCCTGCGAGCTGCATGCCACGCAACCTGTACACTCTCGAACAATTGTACGCCGCATATTTGACGGTGCGAATATCGCATGCATTATTCAAGGACCACGGAGATTGGCCGCGCCGTGCCGCCTTTGCGTAAGCGCTGACGAGGAAAACTGCGCCTACACTGCCCGCGTTTCCCACCTGTCGAAATACCGATCGGCCCATCGAGGTGCTGTAATCGCCGCCAGGGAATTTTCACCGAGCTTTTCGTTTTACCGGAAAACACCGGCCGCGTGCAACTTTGCGGGTTCTCGCGATTCGGGACGCTGTGGTTTCAGAGGGATTGTGCGAATTTCTTGGGGGCGTAGAAAGATTGTCACCCTGGGCATTTCATCCTGATATTCACAGTTCGACACCTGTTCGAAATCTTTGCCCTGCCCCAACGTAGCGATCTTTTGCAGAAAACAGATCCCACTAATAGTAAGTGATTTGCAAATAAAAATAGGAATATGTATAAAGGAACGCAGGAAAGAAACTGATAAACAAAAGGAAAAATAAAAGAGAAGGCTACAGCGAATCTAACGAATGAAAGTAAAAATGATAAAGGAGGAATCTAATAAATGGTAATAAAAGAGATAGATAAGAAGGACGTAGGAAATGAAAATAAAATGGAAAGGACTGCGTTGACCAGCACACCATTGATCGATCAATCGAAGGCTGAACAATCGTTCACCGGCTGGGATGATCGTTTGAAACGAGCCTTAACGAGCCACGGCTCGCGTCAGGTGCAACATACGCATACATGTCGTCCGCCTTTTAGCACGAGCAGCCACACGGCTTTGTTAACGCGTGCACGGCCCGCGCAAATAGCCCCGGTATTATTGTCAGCGGGGAACAATGCCCACGAGGACGTTGTCTTCTGCTAATCGAGCGTCGCCGTACTAATTATCGAATGCTAATTGAGCTGCGCTTCGGCTTGCGTCCGCGAAACTGTTTACCGAAAAGGCTGCTGCGTGAACGCGCGACCCTCGGTTAGCGCAATACAATTGTAGAATTTGTCGATTACTCGCAGTTTCGGGCAGATACTGGAAAATGTTCGCTTCAAGATAAATTTCGTGCCAGATGTTGGAAGCTGAGAAATTATTGATCGACAATCTGCATGAAATTACGAAGCCAATTATCGAACGATATATAATAGGACTGATAGTTTTGTATCATCTCTATCCACTATCTTTGATATCTTCGATTCGTTCAAATAAGGGTTTTTCATCGCACTTTCTATACAATGACAAATATAATACAACGACATTGTCTAAAATTAACCGATCGCCAATAACCATCCCTCTCTTAAACCACGTTTGCTTCGAGACCATTATAAACATCGCTACCTGCCCCTCCCCCCTCCCCCCTCCCCATTGCAGCGCACAGTACCTGTACTCTCGCCCAGCCGAAGAATCCAAAAAATCCCGATAATCCGAAGCAAGAAAGAAATAGCAAAAAAATTGCACTTCGTTCCATCTGACGTCTCTGAAAATTATCTCGCATACTCGCACGGTCGTAAAACCGTCCACGGTGGACAATTAAGACAGGCAACAGAATGTTCCGTTAATATCCGCGACCGGGGATAAGATTCGTAAATTGTCGGCCGGCTATCAGTGTTCGGTAGGGTTAGAGGCTGTATTAAAGGGGGGAAAAAATTGTACGCGGTCGTACGTGGACGCGAGCCTCCGCTTCCGGTCGATGAGCAGGCCGTGTACACACGCGGAACATTATTCCGGTAGAATGTATCGTGACGGCTATTATCGTTAACATGTAAATGCCGTTGGTCTAATGGTGTCTTAATTGAGTCGACCATTAGACCCTCGTGTAACTCGCGTACCCTCTGAGCCGGGGCGGTATTAAGATATTAGGAGCGTTCGTATAATAAAGGTATTAAGGGGCAGGGCCTTGGTGAACGTAGCGGGCCACGGGCTGCGTCTGATTTTTCACTTTTTGAATAAAGAAGCGGCGGAACTGAGGAGGAAAAAAAAATTGTAAGCTTGTGGGGGCCCTTTACGGGGACGGGGAGCAATTTTGCGTTGTTCGGGGAGAATAGGTGTTGCGCATACGGGGTGACCCGCGGGAAATGGACCGGTTTAGTGCTTCGAAAGAGCGAGTACGCTGGTGTGGATATATTTCTTCCCGAACCTCTTCTGAAGGGGTTATATAAGTTCGAGCCTTATGTAACCATTATTTACCATTATGTAAGCATTATTTAATTCTTCGACATATATCAACGACATACGTGTTTGCAATACCGCATCGTCTATTCGGAAATTAATATTTGTAAATCCACGGCGATTAAATGAACGAATTCATTGGTGTAAATAATTGTATAAACGATTTATGATTGATTCGAAACCCGAGAAGCAATAGGTGTATATAAAAGGTATTCGAAATTAATAATCCGCTGTATCGATACAAGAATATTTTCAGAATAACATTAATGCATTTCCAAGGTGCATAGCTTTCATCCATTACACACGTTATATGCATTAAAGACTGTTATCATCGTAATATCTTATTACGTATTAATGTAAGTATTCCATAATACGCTTTCGAAACAAACGAACAGCATCGTCAAAGAATTCGCCCCTTTGAATATACCTTCTTCAATGAAAAGCGGTATTACCAATCAACTACCCTCCGCCCCCAACGATTCGCAGAGTTAAATCACATCAACAACAATATATACTCCACTTGCAAAGAATTCGCGTACATCACGCCTTGTCCCCTTTGATACCATGCAACCTTTGTACAAACAATTTTTCTGAGCAACGCGTAATTTAGAAGTTGTTCCGGGTGTGCAAGTTACGTGGACCAACCCTGTATTTCACTGTCCCCGAAAAGATCCCCCGCAATGGCTACTACACTTGCGACCAACCGTCCCCGCGTTTCACTTCAACAGCGTAGACAGGTGATTCGCAAGCTTCCGCCGCACTCTCGGTACAGCACCTGCATCCTGAATTCCCATGATCGCCGTTCGCCGCACGATATTCCTCGTCGATCGGAACCGTCGAACTCATCGTCTTTCCCCGGGCGTTTCGAGGATCGCGTCCACGTAGCATTAGCCGTTCGTTTCGGAATCCGCGTACGGTCACGCGAGAAACGTCCGCGCGAATAAGTCCCACAGCGAAGCGGAAGCCGGAGGACCCTGGTAGCGGCCGATTGATAGAGCCATAAATAGGGCCGTAGCTCATTGATCCGCAGTAATCGCATGCATTACGCTCGCTACTCCGGCGGCGATTCGATCGTGGTTTTCGCTTTTCGAGCCGGGGGCACTGTGCCGCGTGTGTTATTACGCCGACGAACGAGAATCGACGGGCATCCCCTGCGCCCGTGGCGGTCGAAGCCACCCTGAATTTTCAACCCGATCCGCCGCCGCTCGATCGCCACCGGATAAAACCGTTTCCAAGTCGCTCGCGCGTTCTCGGTTTACGCGCATTGCGACAACGATGAATGGCGAATAGACGCGTCGACGGGTAGTCGGGCTGACAGGCGATTTTGTGCGCGGGTTTGGGAAAACGTGGCGTACTATTGTCAGAGGGGTTTTCGTTTTAATTCGCGGGGGATGTCGGTGGGTTTGCAGGGTGGTCGACGCTAATTCGTGCCGGCTTTCGAAGGGAGTTCGTTTGCGAAGGCGATTGTTGCGTTTCTTGGCTTTTACTGGAACGCGTGTTTGGATGTTTCAGGGGAGACACCCGGGGGTTGAAAGAGTTTCGCCACTCGGATCGTCTGGATTCCTTTTTTCGAAACTACCGCTTGAAATATTCCACAGGTAGACGATATATTATCCAAAGATGTTCGTGACGCAGGTCACAAATTTTGGAATTTGTCCGCCATCCATTAAACGGAATAGTCCTTAAACGAACGTATTATACATTTATAGACGCACCCCTCTGACACTACGTATACCATGTACCCCAGCGATCCGCGCAGTATATCCTTCAACAAAACAAACACTCCACCCAACAAAGGCGACAAAGAAATCTTGAAACGCGACGGACGAGAATAATATATCAAAAACCCAGGGTCCTGGGATCGCCGGGGCAGCCCAAGCGAAATATCAATGACGAAACTGAAGAAATCACAAAGATATCGACGGGGCCGAGATGGCGTTCTCATAGAAAACCTGAAAAGTGTGCACTGCCTTGCGGCCAAACGGGGGCGTGGGGGAGGCGCACGGCGTCCTGCGGGGGCGGCAGCTTTGACCTGGTAATGGCGTGCCGAGAAGAATGGGAAATGTCACCAGGGGGCGCGGACCTTCTTCGGGTCGAGCATGGCTCGTTTTCTTTTTGTTCTGACCGACGACTGCGCAACACACTCGAGCCACATGGGGTTGGATCATTCTCGTGGCGTCATTAGTCGTCCCGTTGACGTGACTGCATACTTCAGTCGATGGAAATGAGTCTGTGTTACCACGCCAGGCCACACTTTCACGCTTTCTTCTGGGCATGCACATTCTTGCTTTGTCTTTAGAACGGCTACGAGAACGGGGATCGAATTGTCACCTGGATGTGGCTGCCGCTGCTCGCTTTTTGGGGATGAATGGACGATTGTGCAGGGTATGTCCTATGCAGCGGAGAGATTCGTATTTTAGTTCCCACTGTGGGCGTATGATTATGCGTATTGAATTAAGAAGATACATATAACAAAGTGGTATTGCGTACGTTCTTACGTAGGAAGTATTATTCCAATTTCTTACTTCTATTATGCCCTTATTTGGAAATCGACGGTGCATGCAGTCGAGTCTGCCCCTTCCGTGACGTCGCGATGACGTGACCCTTTGGAGGGATCTTTCCGGACTCCCTTGGAATTTTCCGTGCCCCACCAGCTTCTTGGTCCGGATGTCGGGTATAAAAAGGGCACGAATTCTGCTCTCGGCGGCTCAGTATTAATCTAGCTTCCAGCACGTTCCGTATCGACTATTTTGATATTTTAGCTCAGCGAGATCGGGTTCCTGGTCCCCTTCGAGCAATACTTAATTTCCTTAATACGTTCATTTTTATAACACGATATACATATTTTACGGAATATCGTCAGGCCTGTTTGTTGGGCAGTATACATTTCCAATCCGTACAGATTGAGAAATGTGGATTTTGTAGTCTACAATCAGATTGTAGAATAACCTAAGATTAGAAAATATACGCTTAATACCACCGTACGCATTTTTCTCATTGAATCTCCTCTACCAATCATTAGCAGTAACTTCCCACCAAACAGGCACACTTTAACCGCTCGAGGTGTATCGCTATAAGTTACGAGTTCATTTTTACTAACAAACCTGTGGCTCCCGGTGATGAAATAGGCACTGGTTTGTCGACGATTACCATTCTGCGGCTCCCGGTGATGAAATTGGCACTGGTTTGTCCACGAAAACCTTCCTGTTGCTCCCAGCGATGAAATAGGCACTGGTTTGTCCATGAAAACCTTCCTGTGGCTCCCGGCGATGAAATAGGCACTGGTTTGTCCACGAAAACCTTCCTGTGGCTCCCGGCGATGAAATAGGCACTGGTTTGTCCACGAAAACCTTCCTGTCACTCCCGGCCACGAAATAGACGTTGGTTTGTCCACGAAATCTTACCATCCTGTGGCTCCCGGTGATGAAATAGGCACTGGTTTGTCCACGATTACCATCCTGCGGCTCCCGGTGATGAAATTGGCACTGGTTTGTCCACGAAAACCTTCCTGTGGCTCCCGGCAATGAAATAGGCACTGGTTTGTCCATGAAAACCTTCCTGTGGCTCCCGGTGATGAAATAGGCACTGGTTCGTCCACGATTACCTTTACCTTCCTGTGACACCCGGTGATGAAATAGGCATCGGCTAGTTCACGCACTTCCTATCTACACGGCTCCAGGTGATGAAATGCGCACTGGCTGTCCGTAACTAACAAACTCGTAAATAACCGATCCTCGGCTCAGCAGCTGTGCCCCTTTGCCCTCGGCTCGTAACAACGTAAATAATACCTATTTATCGCGATAACAACTTTGGGTATGCTCTTGATACGCCGTCGGTAAAATAGGATGGTTTAGTAGCTGACTGATCGTACATGGGGCAGATGTGTTCTATTGCCTACAATGATTTTATAATATTAATTATAATATAAATAATTTAATATAAATAATAAAGGGCGAAAAATGGGGAAGGACATTAAACGAGTTCATGTCACGCAACGGAGGCCAAGATGCAGGACAAATTATTTCTCTCGCAATTGCTCAACAATAATTTGTCGCGTCGATTTGAAGGAATCTTTCCACTCTGTTGAAGTTCGAAAGGAATTTTTTTCGGCAGCCGAGTATCGGCGAATAATTAAATACACGCGAACGCCACGAATGTTTAAATCCGATGCGCCAGAAAATGAAGCCCTAAATGTCAAAATTTCGTTCCACACTTTCGACCCGCTTTTGCACGAGGAACGGCTACTTTCGCGGTTATATCGATAATGACGTGCCCGTCCTTAGTAATTAACACGCGAAGACTCGAACGCTTGCTGAAAGGGGTCGGTTCTTTTTTCCACCTTCTCCCCCCCCCCATTTTTCGTTCTTTTTATGCCGGCCAGCTGCCTCGACTTTGGCCTCCCATTATCGAGGCGCAATCCCAATTGTCCTGCAACTTGCCTCACTCCACCGTGGTACGCGTTTTTTGCGCTGCACCACCTTTTGTTCGCCGTGACGGAAGTTGCTTTTAATCGTCGTCGTGCGATGCACTTGTGAAACGGCCTGCATAGGGTCTTGGAGCATTTTGATTGATTGAATTTTCGGGGCGAAATTCCGGGCATCTGGTTTTTTGTGCCGCGTGCGATTTTTCTGGCGATGCCGAGTGATTTAAAACAATTACGATATCGAGTTACTTTCTTTTGGAGGAACCGCGTGTCGATTATTCTCGAGGCACAAAGCGAGGCTGTTATTGCTTCGCTGATTATTTTGTAATTGAAATTAAATTGAAATCGTTATTTAACGATAATTACAATAGCTCGATAAAAGCATTTGTCATATCCTGTGCATTGATCGAAACCACACGCATTGATATTCAACACAAAGGCGAGTTGCCGAAATTCGCGGAGCAATGAAAGAACTGCCAATAAAAATCAAAACCCCAGAACCATGTCTATCGGTATCTTCCATCGCCTTCCACTCCCACGACGATAACGATCCCCGGTCGATCGAACTCTCAACCTAAAACCACAATATTAATCAAACATCCGAGACACTCGCCCCGATCCCATCCGACCAACGAATGCCCGATCTCCGCGTCCCCGTAGATATTCGAAAGAGGAGACCGCGAAGAATAGATTTCGAGGATGGATCCATATTTCTTTTTAACGCCGGTCCTTCCTTGAAATGTACACGTGTTTGACGAGCCGGGGATATAAAGGACCGCGGCCGTTATGCGTAACCATGCCCGACCAGCCGGCCTTATCAAAAGGTAACCCCTGGTCACCGCGAGCGGGCAGGTAGGTCAGGTAGGCCGGGTAGGTGTGGGAAGGTTGGCCCGTGCCGGAAGGAGGACGACGAGATGCTCGCGGAGATCCCTATCTTTTTCGTAGCACGCGCCCGCTACGCGATCACACGGAATCCCGGCAGCCGAAGAAAAGAAACGCTCGCGCGGGTTCCCGGAACGGCGCCATGCATGCCGATTGAACGTGGGGAACGTTCGCCAGATGTTGGAGTTTTAGGTCCGGGAGGAAAGGTGGGATCCGTCCGCACAGCGGGCTGTACAGCCTGTGCGGCGATTAGTCGACGAGTTCGAAAGTCTTTAGAAGTTCATCAATATCGTCCGATGTTGTAATTGTAAGTATGTGGTCGTCTGACGTTGGATCGGGCGCAGAGTTTACGGGTTTCTTTTTTTTTCTTTCTTTGACCGGGCGTGGGTAAATTATTTTTATTATCATCTTTTCGGTTATCTGTATTATTCTCCATGGATGCTCCAAGCGGTCATCGATCTTCTCTTTGCAGACATTTCGTTGTTTTTGCTGAACTTAATAAGTTATCATCGAAGAGGCGCTGTCGCGCGGCATGGCACTGTCCGACACGGTCTTCGAAGTGACCCCTTGGCGCTGAAACGGTTAAACGTGAAATCCTATTAAATAAAGTTGGCTTTTTTCTTTGTAACAATTCGAATAGTAGTAACACGGTGGTGCCAGAACAGATAAATACGGAGAACTTTCCATAGATTTCCAATTTAATTGTCGAGTTTCTTTGCCAAGCCCCGAGACTCGCAGGCAATCGGTGATTGTTCTAATGAAAGGCTCCATTTCTGCGAGCGAGGGGCGATTCTTCGGCAGGCATTAATTTAACTCCTCGCGATTTTTGGCATCTTCGTATCCTTCTCAAAGCTGGCAATTAGAGGGACGAAAAAAGACAACCAGAAGACCACACTGGACTGAGATACATATTCATCGAACAACGGGGCCGCACGTTTCACATAGTTACACCTACGAAATTTCGGAGCAGCTCAAGGCCTTAACCTCCATCTTTCGTTTGACGACACGAGGCGTCAACCAGCGATTCCCTCGGAACGTGCAACGATAACTCGCGTGATGGACCGGCGGCGAACACTATCAGGAGCAAAAAGGCCGCTGTCCCTCGTCCGAAAGCGGTCGCAGATTAAAAGTAAAAGAAGCGTACAGCGGTGCGAGAGAGACGAAACAATGGGCCAGTCTTTGGTGAGAGAAAGCGGGCCTCCCTAAAAGCCAATCAAAGGAATGACAGTCCGTTGCCCGCCTCGTAACCTTCGAAAAGGGCTGACCAAGGGCTGCCGCCAGATTGGGCTCTCTCTCTCTCTCTCTCTCTCTCTCTCCGCTACTCCATATTGATGAGTGACCCATCTGCTCTCCCTTTGGAACAATTGCGGCGTCTTCGGTGCTCTATGGAGGCGATCGAGCCGAGATTTCAATAATCTTCTCATTGGTCCAGCCGTTCCGTGACTTCTTGAAACGTTGACTGCGTGGGAATAGGAAAACGATTATATTATGCATATCGGCCGTGATTTTTCTATAATGGAAGGAACAATGACATTTCGGGGTTTCTTTTAGTATCGTAGTTGAGTATATGGGGCGGAGAATTGCTTATTCCGAGATTTTTTCTATTTTCTATTTCCTATTTTTATTTTGAATTGCTTTGAAATTATAATACTCGTTAGGCAAAATATTAGACCCTTCGATCTAAGGTTTATCGTTATCATTTGGGTACGCTTTTATGCTTTCTATTAGTGGCTCGTATTTTTGTGCGGGAAAGATATTGTTATTAATTTGTTAAGAGCGGCTCGCCCTCTGGTAGCCGAACTACTGCAACTGAATTGTATTTCTTTATTCAACAACTTTCCAGCGTGCGACAAAAACAGTTACGCAAATGATAATAAAATAAAAATGTGTAGTTAAAGCAATCTTACTTTACTACTGCCACTGTACAGCAAACACATTACAGTTTACAGCACCTACCCTCAAATCTACGTCACATCTACCAGAAAGCCAAGTTCAAAATAGCACCTGCTCTCCATTTTCACAAACTACGATAATCCACGATAATTCGCAAACAATACTAACCTATCGCAATACAATTCCCAGAATCATTACAATTATCATTAATCCCCTATCAAATTGTATTCAACGACAAGCCAACAAATCATCGAACGTTCCATGCAAACACCCCTAAACATCGCCGAGAAAAAATCTCCAGCCGGTCTATGTACATATGTACTTGCGTGCGTATTTCGAAATCGCACGACGACAAGTATCGCGCCGAGATTTCCGTAATGTCGCGATCCTCGTAAGGCAAAGGTCACGCCAAAGGTTCACCGCAGATCACAGACGGCGATGTACTCTCAAGGGACAAGCAAAAACCGGGAACCTGATGCGGGACACGTGCGTTGACACTACCGTCGTTGTTCGTGAAAGGCTGCACGTTTCACAGCGGACGGGAGTTCTTATCGGGGACTCGGGTTTATCGTCCGGGGTTATCCAAGGAGACACAACTGACGTCGTGTCGTCCGAGCTGCGTCAACCGCGTGTCGTCGTTTATCGTTTTAATGGCTCTCTAATTAGCGTCCCCTTGCTTTATTGACTCGGTCTGTCCTTTTCCGGCCGGGTCTCGTCGCGTTCTCGCTGTGCAACGCCGACCGGTGTGTCGATGGTCCGCGCGGCGAACGCTGGGACGGGGAAAGGAAGGGTGCAGAAGCTGTGATTGATGGGAACGAGGGTGTGGGAACGATCTCGATGATGGCTGACGTTCGGCGGAATGCATGCGGGGCACGATTATGCGCTGCGTTTGGAGCAACTTTCGACGGCAGTGAAAATTCGTTTCGATTTGTCTGCGCGACATAAGGTCGGCACAGGATTTGGAAGGATATCTGTGCGGCGAATTTTTCAATGATTTTTATCGGCGATTTCATAAAATCCATGTTTCACCAAACGAGAGAAAAAGTCGGTCTCGTTGCATTATTAATTCAGCCGTTGTACAACTCCTGGAACTAAATACGAAAGAGACCCTATTCTTCATAAATGTTTCCATTGCTGTGCAACGTAATAGTAACGCGAATGGAAAACCTTGCAACCGGAGGAGCCTGGCGAAATACTATTGCAAATCATTCTGGCAATAACGTGCACCACGTCGTGGAGGCATCTCCAAATCTACATGCGTGCGCAGCATCGGGCCGGCGTTCACCTGGCCATTAAAATAAACCCGACACGCGGCGCAAAACCCGATTCACACCCTCGCCGTGGCAAGTGTTAAATTTTCTGACGCGGGAGGCTGTCACGTTCGAAACTCGCCCATTTCTTGGTCCAACGTGAGCGCAACAGGCCCGGCCCAAAAAGACGACACCGAGGACGAGAGGCCGAGAAACAACAGGTTACCGAGTACCAGAAGCGTTCCGTCTCGGGCCTGAAGGAGGCGTAGCCATTCCAGCCGCATAACTCTCGGGCACAGAGGGCAATCTCTTAGCCCGACAATGCGTCGGTGATTGTGGAACAAGACCAGCTAGCGATGGGAGTGATTCAATTCTTTATTACGATTTTAGAGCTGCCCGATAAATAACTGTTCGTTTGGAAGGTATTAAAGGCGTTGGTGGATAAAGCGCTTGACGATATATTATGTTAATTAATATATGTTCAGCAGACATTGATGGAGTCTGGATGGTAGGTTTCTCAGTGCTGAAGTCGATATTATCGAATTATGTTTTCGGCACTGCGTTTTGAATCTCTGGTAAAGTATGTATGCAAATGTGCATTGAAGAATGCGGAGGTATTATCACAGATGTGGCTTGTACGTTTCGACTAAAATTTTGTCGTACCAATTTGGCGTGCGAGGTTAATCGGGTTCGATTTTGATGTAAATTATTGGTCAATGAACTGTCGTACGAAGCTTTGTTCATTCATTTTAAATATAAAAACTATCGATCGAGTAACTTTTCCAGTAAAATTTACAACAGGCGGGCCAAGGCCTGCAAACCCAAACCAAGATATTGCATCGGAAACACTAATCTTCGGGACTATATAGAGTACACATTTTTTTCTGCCACCCCTCAGTAAACGAATATCATGCAGTATTACGTCTACAACTATAACCATCCGCGTCCAGCCTACCAGTGGAATGAGGGGAGGATTGAACTAAATCCAAACCGAGCACGTATACATGCAAAAGATCAAAAGGCAACGAGAACCACGCGTCCGCACCTCGTCAAACAGAAACAAAAAGAAGACTAAGAAGAGGATGAAGTCCAGGAGTATAAGAAAAGGGGATGACCGGTGATAAAAAGAGGAAGAAAAAAATAGAAGAAGAGTAACGAAAGGCGGATAGAAGCCAGGTGAGATCGGCCGGATGACGGATACCCGGTTTCACCCCGTGAAAGTCACAACAATGTTTGTTAGCCGGTGTTAGGCCGCCACGCAGCCAACCTTTCCATCAACTTTCCTCCTCAAACTAATGGCTGGCACGTCGTGAGGTCCTGTGGGACCGACTGGCCGCACTGTATACTGAAAACATCGCATTTGTTAAGGCGAGTTCTCGCGGGATTATTACGACCGTGGACGGAATAGACGGTGGTGTGGACGAGCTTGGTTATAGACGAGCCGGGACGGGGACGGACCGGCGACGAAACAAAAGAACGGGGAAGACCGATGCTTGGGGATAAATCAAGACTAACCAGGCGAGCGGAGCCTTTAATTCATGCGCGTGGGATGCGCGGCGCCGCGGCTTCGAAGATGCTTGTGCGCCCCTTCGACCGCCTCTTGTGTCCTGAGATTGGGGGTTTCGAAAGGGGTTCTTTTTTAGGTGGGAAGGGAGGCGAGTGTTTGGCGGTGGGAGATTGGGCCTTCTCGGGCATCAGCGTTCGCGCCTCTTCTTTCAACGATGCTGTCCGGTGCAGGTATCTATATACATTATAGGAGCCGGCAATTTTGGGTAACAGTTTGTTGCGCAGTGATAAAATGTTTTGCGGTTGCGCTCGAAGGGAAAAGTGTGTGCACGGGGTGGGCAACGAGGCGTGGTAGGCCCTAGATTATTCTGTTGTTACTAGATGGATGACAAATTTCTTTGCTTGCTATAATATCTTTGAGTTAGAGCTTTCGAAGAATTAGAACACGTTTTCTGCGGAAGAAAATTTTATGGTGAGTTTCGACGAAGAGTTGACAATTCACCGTTGTCATTTTGAAGCTCTCGTTAAATCGTGTTACACCGGGTAAACAATTTTTCGTACAACCCGCTGGTCCTCGTCTTGCATATCACGAAATGAAAAATATATTACTTGTGTCACTTTTATAATCGACCGAACATACGTATTCGTATTATGTGCGCGGATTTTGGAATTTGAATGGAGGACAGGTGGAACTGCTTTGGATGGAGTTCCTTGGTTCTGTGAAGGTGGTTGATGATGATGTATGAGAGCTCGGATGGGAGATGGTAAGATGAGGAATGCCGTGTACACTTGGTCAGACTTCTGAAGTCGCGAACGGTCGAAGGGTTACGGTTGATGGGTGCATGGTTTCAAGTGAAGGGTGGTTCGATTCAACTTACCATTATTAGGTATATATGTTTGTGGTGCGAAAATTTTCTAATCTTCCTAATTCCTAAACACTAATTACCACACACTTCTGTTTAATATTTCAACGAGTATTATAAACGTCTTAACCGATTCACAGTTCCCAGCGTGATACATACCACGCCGTTCTTTACCTGGATTTATGCGTTTTCATAAATTTTCATTTGAAACTATCAGCGCTACTATCAATACAATTTGCGAACCAAATGAAATCATTGTAAAATTTCCTAATTAGATAAATGATGAAATTACCAAATTGGAAATAACAGAAACTTATACAATTATCACGCAGCAGCTTTGCAGGTGTAACATTTCAAACCCTAATAATAATTTAACAATAACCCCCTTCGATTATCCACAAAAACAAAACTATCATCCCGTTTAGTCTATCCACGAAACTAACTGCCACGCTAATACATTTATAATTGGCAATTAAATATGCAAGAAACCTCCCTTCGTTTCGAGTTAATAGATCGACTAGTCGAGTGAACTTGTCCGATATCATTGAAAGCTTGAAGGGGCACGACGCTAAGTAGCGGCGCCCGGGCGGCCGGTAGCAATTTATTCATTGCGCGCGCTAACTGGCCGCGCATTGAAAACCCGCCACGGTAATCTGCATTCATTTGAATAAATAACCGATCAATAACCAATAATAAGTTGGCCGATCCCCGGTTTGTCATCTTGGCGATTCCGCCTGGCTCTGATCAACCGGGTACCAGGTGCATCTGGTGCACGTGGTGCACGCATACGCGTTGCGCGTAGCAAATTCAAATGAGGTTTTGTTGTTACTACTATTGGATTACTCGATTGTTCATTCGGTTCTTTGGAATCGCGATAAAGATTACTCGCAAAGATGCACGGGGTATTTTCATACGCTGGAGGAGAAATGGAACATGTTTGTTATTTTGTTTATTTTTGTCGAATTATGCATTGCCAATTTGTATTTGCTATTGCAATGGAAGAGACATGCGTAACTATTTTTTTTTTAGTGCATTTATGTAGTTAATAAGTAGTAGTAAATAGTTTTCATATGTGAAATCTTATTCTTTTAGAATAAAAATTTAGTTAGACTTTTTATACACCTCTGTTCCAACTCTTCGAATACCTTCTTCCCCACATTATTTTATCAACCTCCCTTCCATTCCCCCGCCCCAGTTCTGTAACACTATATACAATACTGATAGGGCAAGATAATAACTAACGAATATTTGTCAAACCAAACTCACGATATATCTAGATCTGAAGTGTCACCAATCTTGGACCAGCCCAGACAGCATAGAAATTCTCCATCTTAAAAAAGTAGTACGACGAAAAAAAATTGTCCCCCCTCTAGCCATTCAATTATCGAGGAACACCACAACGACTACCACCCGCCCCTCTGTCTTGTCAATAAAAGATCCAACATTTTCCCAAGCATGTGCAACCCATTCCACCCAATCACAAGGAGCAACATCGCCACGAAGCATCCAACGCGTCGCCAAACTTACGGTCCACCCTGCCGCAAAGAATCCGCGCGACGTAAAAAGAGGGAGGAGAAGTAAACAGACGTGGAGCAACAAAAGGGGGAACAGAGTATTCTCGCGTAACAGATACCCTCTCGGGGCGGTGCGGTTCCTCGCCGAGCTTTTCGGCGAGAGAGAACGTGCGAACGTCTCGTCAACCTGGTCGTACTCAATCTCACTTGCAAATGGGGGAAGTAAATCGAAGCCACCGGAGGGGCACGGATAAAGGAAGGAAGAGGACACAAGAATAAGAGGGCGTAGAGGGAATGGGGGAGGGTAGCGAAATACGGCCCAGAGTCCAGGGACCAACCAAGCCAATTTGTGACTGACGAGGCGATTGGTAATAAGCAACGGAGGGACTCAAATTGCTTGAGTTTTTCTGCGGTCGTTCATTGGGTGTTGTCGTCGAGGTAGCCCACGAGACTCTCCCGTGGCCGGCACCAACGCCGCTGCGCTGTGGCAGAATCGAGGAACGAAGGAAAGAGTAATAGTGCCTCGAAGGGCACGAACGATGGTGCCCAGGGAGCCGGGATGAGATGGATATTCGATTTTACGTGTGGCGAGGATTTCTTTCTTTTCGTTTTCGCCGGCTTATGGTTATGGGAACGTGCGCGACCAGTGGAGTGGGGTACGTTGCGATTGGATTTGAGAGAATTAGCGGATCTCTGGTACTGGATGTGGCTGGATCTGGGGAGGAACGGTTTGAAGATTGTACCGGACGTCGTTGTATTTTCTTGGTCCGCGCGAAATGTGATTGGAATCGACAGGGTTTGTCGCGTGGACAGCGATTCAGTTTATGGGAAGTATATGTGATACAGTACAGATATTTGTGAGGACTACAAAATATATCTGGGAAATTGTATGCACATATGCATGAATTCAATTGCACATTTAACATCAATTTAATTCACGATTTTGTATCTCATGCTTATTATGATATGCTGACGCTAAGCGAAAACCATTGTGTACCCAATGACCTTGAATTTAAAGAAGCACGACATTTTAATTATCGTATACCCGTATTATTAATACATTTGTGCAAGGAAGCACTGTTGAAACGGATTATCAAATTGTTTAAAAATATTGAAAAGCATTGAATTACAACTATTACTCGTGTGTTTCGTGAATCGAAGCCATTCAGGGCGACTCGGTTCCATCGCTAACAACGATCCCATTAACCGGGACCTCCTGTTCTTTGAAAGGTGAAGGGAGAGGGCACCGCCCCCTGTGCTGCTTGTCCCTGCGCCCTGATCGAGAATCAGGCCCCCTCTACGGATGATAAAAGAAAAAAGGCTATTCTCTGTCGCCCTCTTTCTCTCTTACTCGGTCCCTACCAGTCCCGCATTGTCTGCGTGAAGCATGGAGATTTATTAGCATGATGTTTTTTTATGTCATAATTATGTCCGAGGGCGGAAAATCTTCCGCGTCGACATTGTTAAGAAACGTATGGTATAGTAATTGAAACCAGTATTTAGAATTAGTGTTCCGTGATATGGTACAGCAATAGGGTACAGGCTTTTAATATTATTTTTAGTTATATTCATATTATTGAATTTGTGTGTTCTTTATTTGAGTGTGTATATTTTTATCTTGAGACAGTAGTGTAGGATAATTATTGCAATTCCTTTAATTCTTCGTTTCAATCTTAAATCACCGTTGACAACGATATACACAGTGTGCAGAATAAAATATACCACATATTATATACTTGTCAGAGAAATTCTGTTCCACTTGAAGCTACCTTAACTGTAAGAAATTCCTATCGTACAAATGCGCTGAGTATTTTGCTTAACTTATTACTCACACAAAATATAGTACACAATACGGGATAAATCATTTTAATATATAAAATCTTTAATACCACAACGAGGAATCATCGTTCCTTGGCTTGTCGCCAAAAGTCCATACTTCGTCTGCCCCCTACCCCCATATCCCCCGAAATTAGCGACAGAAGGGCCCAACAATTTCCGAGCGGAAGACAGAAACAAGCAACCAAACAAAACCACCGGTATCTCTCGAAGCGGGCGTACACGCGGCACGAACAAAAAAAGAAGCAAAACTTGTATCTCGAACGGCGGGAAACGGGGAATCGGAACGACGATCCGGGACGATCCCATTAACCAGGGCCCATATTCTCCATCGAGGGGTCCGTGACGGGGCAAGAGAGAGGGCACAGGTGCCCGCCCTTCCGTGTGTGTCTCTGTGGCCCAACCGGGCCGCTTCTGGTGCAGCCGTATGACGAGAGAAGAGGGACAGAGAGCGAGGGAGAGAGAGAGAGAGAGAGAGAGAGAGAGAGAGAGAGAGAGAGAGAGAGAGAGAGAGAGAGAGAGAGAGAGAGAGAGAGAGCGGGACGGGAGAGAGAATTGGAAGGGAAAGGGGACAGAGATAGGGGCCTCTCGGTCCCTATATTTTAAGCAGCCCCGAGAACGTGTTGCAATCATCTCGAGACAATGGCCCACCGATCGGTCCGCCTCGCAAAAAGACCGGGGCCCGATAATAGCCGCGACGCATCGTCCACCACGCTTCAGGCGATTCCTCCCCCTCTACTCTCCGTGCTTCGAGTCCTCTGACTCCCTCATGGCTGTCTGTCTTTTCTCTCATTTTTCTTCCACCGGCGAATTCCTGACGCTTACTCTGGCGACGATCGACAGAGATTCCTTTTAAGCCGGTTGCGGTGTCGTGGAGCATCGACGGGGATGAAAAAGGATGGACATTACTGGATGGACTGTCAAATGTTTTTGGGTACCTTAAGCTTCTTTTTCTTTTTCTAAGGAAATTTAGAACGATTCCGCACACTGATGTAATGGCCCGGTGAGATTAGTGGAACGTGGTTTTGGACGTAGACTGTTGTTGATTGTGACGGTCATGCAGGTCTTAATATTTAATAATGGGGAGATAATATAGTTTTACTGTATTGCGATATACCAGATGTCTTTAGGTGGGCGGAATGGTTTAGTGTGAATTTAGGAGGAGAGCCACTCAAGAATCGAACTACATTTTATCTATTACTGTTATGCCTTCACTGCACAGAAGGGAAAGGAAACGAAAGAAAGGATCTTACACAACACATTACAATTACGAAGTTATTAATTAACTCTGATTTCTTTAGGTCATTCTAAAATTGTCCGACCTGTCTGTTGCATGGAATATCGAACGAAATATTAAAATATCAAACCAGAATTTCCGCCAAGCAAACGATACATGTTCTTTCGTGTTCATCTTCTGTGAATATCCGTGGACACTTTGACGGAAGAATTTCGCCGTTTGCGATACATTTACGAATTCCGTGGAAGGGTTAACTACATATCCGATGGCGAACGAGGAGGCCGATCAGGATCGGTGGCGGATCGAGAGCCGCGAAACAGATGCCGTTTATTTCAACACGACGCGACGATGCAATTACGCAAGCCAGACGCCAGTTCAATTTGCCTTGATTTTCGACGGCTATCAGACGAACGACGCGTGAAACTAGGAATACTTTTCAGCGCTGCCTGTCAGCCTGCCCTGACCTCAGGCTGTTTTCGTGCGTCTCCGAAACGGGGCCCCTACCTTAATTAATCACTGACTTGTCCATTAAAAAAAAGTTATCGGAGTTAAAGAACAGTCGTTGCACGAGGAAAGGGGTGATTAAATAAATAGCTGGAGATGACAATAGTTATAGGAATAAGGGATTGCTGTAATATTTCATCGGCGTGTTGCATTTATTAACGCCGGGATTAGTTTGAGTTAGGTTGGCATTGGTCGACTTTAATAATTTCCCGAGATTTATTTAACTTTTAAAGGGGTGACGGCGAGCCGTAGGAAAAAGTCAGTGTATTTAAACCACGATTGCTGCTTGCAGAAAATATTGTAGTAACTGTCCTAAAAAATTTGTGTAATTTTCAAAATCTAGATAATCAAAAGAAACGCCCTGATTTTTTTACAATGTCTACCGTTTTATAAGATCTGTAAGGCAGCAGAACTGAACCACCAAAAATATCCGTCAGGTCATTATTGTAACCTTAACAGTGGACCACAATTAATCAATATTTTCCTGGTTTTTACCACCTCACCTTTTCTTTTTTCATCGCATTCTCGCCAAGCACTGTGATACTTATCAGATAATTACTCTCCACCAACTACAGACCAATATTTCCTAAAATATTAAGAAACAAAATTTCACAGCTCACTCTAATCCATTTATTTCGCCAGGGATCCATTTAGTCCAGAACTCTCAATCCACATAAAAAAGTAAACATTATCCCTTCAAAGAAAAATCACGTATGCATGTATAACATCCAGCACACCCACGGATACAAACACCATTCTACCAAATTACCGCCACCCAATTTCCACCAAAGCACCCCTAAAAACCTCGCCAGCGTCCTTCGCCAATTGTTTCTCTCCCTCTCGAAACTCTCTCGCATCTATCCCATAAAATGACGAAACATCCTCGCGACCCTCGGTCCCAAGAAACAGAGGAGAAGACAACGTAAGGTCCCCTTTCACGGGCCCCTTCTTGGAAGCTAGGGGGCTAATTGGTCCGCAGGACGAGACAGGACCATAAACTGTCGCCTGCAATCAAGGATGCGCGACTCTGGCCCGCGGGTGGACCCGTTCTCGGGCCCGCAACGCGACCAAGCGAACGAAAGAACGGTGCCGGGTTTTATAAGGACCCCCCCGGCCTGCGGGCGCTGAGACGGCCCTGGGACCGTGTACGAATTTACATTTAGAAAATATAATGAAGCAGCGTGAAGCGACCATTAGTCGTTCGGAGATGACAGACGATTTCGGACCCCCGCAGCTCCTCCCCCTCGGGCCGCGCGCACCCGACACCAGCCAATGAAACAAAGACCGCGCGGCCGGGGTACCGGGCCCCCCTTAATGACACCGGGCCCAGTGGTTTTCATTAGGCTTGGGGCCTGGACACGACCGATCATCGCGTGCGTCCCATCGTCGCCGCACGGTGATTGTTTGGTATTAATTTGCTGGGTACGAAGTTTGGGGTGGTACAGAATTGGTAGGGGACCGAAATTCTGTTATTTTTATATTCATTGTTTGTCTTCCTTCTTTTTATTGGCAATGGGGTAATGGATGAAGGATTTTCGTTAGCAGGGGACGGTTCTTCTTTGGAATCGAGCGAGATCTTTTGAGAGGGTAGTCGTGGTTTTTTATGTAATGGGAGCTGATAGCTTTTGATGGGTTTTTTTTATTAGTGTGACTTGGTAGTAGATATTTGGATATCCGGCGGTATATTTGAAGGCTGCACCGCGATGGACGATTTTATTACGCAAACGTAATGTCTACTTCGGTGAGAGTTTTTGATTCTCTAAAATTCCGTGAGAGACGTTAGGGTAATGGCCCGATTTTGGTGCTGCCCATTATTGAAGAATTGTGTTCGGAGGGTTGAAATATGACACTCTAAGGAAGATACGTTTCGCGGTTGACTCTTGGGCAAACATGATTTCAATTGAAGAGCAATTACGCTGGAGGTGCTGCGGCGCGAAGACTGAAGGTATTTAGAGATTCATGTATTCAAATAACTTTATTACTCTGTCAAGCATCAAATGGTTTAAGAGCTGTTGATAGCGACAAGTTACTCAGGTGGCCATTAAATGTTATTAAGTGAATATGCGATAGGATAAGTGGTTTAGTTCGCGAAACGCGCATGACTAATGGGCCCCCTTGCTCCACGCGCGCGCGCGTGTGCCACTCTTTGGTCCCCGTTTTTCTGATTTATGCTTTCGGGTAACGAGCTTGTTGCAATTGAATTTCGTGTAGAATTTAGAACATTCGTATTAGTAATTTGTTTAAAAAGCAACTCGCGACACTATTTTTTCGTCTGCATAAACGCAATGCTGTATTTTTAGATCGGCCATTATACGAAGTGTATTAAGATCCATTAATTTTTTTATATTCGTAGTACAAATCCCCTTCGAAATTATATTTTCTGACAGAACAGTCATAAATGTTACTATGGTTTCCAAATAATCTCCCGTTTTAAAATGCAGTAATCCTCTTCGGGGCGCATTATTGTCGAAAGTTATGGAGCTGAAAAAATGACGCCCTACCATAAAAATCGATAATCATAACAATAATAATTGCTCCCTTATTACCTTTTATTTATAATACAATAATTTCCATCCCAACTCTGAAGATCAATAAAATGGAAAAAAACTATAGACATCGAGATCCTACGGGGCCGTCCACAAGCGGTAATTAAAGCTGTCCCATCCTCGAAATCGCTCCAGATCGATTTCTGCTGGGTCGTCGTAAATCAATAGCCGGACAGTAAAGGTCAGCCCTTCCTGGCAGACGTCGTGGCCGATCTTTTCGAACGGTGGATCGCCTAGAGCGCGAATCGGTCTCGAGAGAACGGCCTCGTTTCCAGAACGTGGGCATGAGTGGCAATTAGGCACATTAGTTTCTTTGCAATCTCTGTCCAGTTATAGCAACTGGCGTGCCGCAATTTAAATGGAGTCGGTGAGAAAACATAAAAAGTAAAGTACAAAAGGAAGACAAGTATCGTTCAATTGGTCTTACATAATAATATTATTTTGGTAATAATATCAGTTTAATAACTGTGTATTTATAAATAATAGAAATTAGGTTATATGTATATGTCAAATAATTAATTTGTACTAATTGCAAAAATATTCCGGCAAGGACCTTAGAACTTAATTGTTACCACATCAACTTTTCTATATCCCTCAACATGCAAGACAAACATCCAAACGAAAATACTATACAATGTTCGAGACGCTGCACTCACTCGGCCAAGAAAACGGGACGAGCAAAAGAACATAAATCTCGCAACCATGAAAATGACCGAAAAATTAAGATCGTCCCCGTATTTACAACCGCGGCCGCACAATCAAAGAAAAGAGGAGACAAGAACCGAAGGGAAAAAAGAAAAATGATAATCACCAGATCCTGTCACCCCACGGCCCAATTCGGGACCGCCACGATACGTCACGATCTATCTGTCTCTGGCCTATGGAAAGACAGACAGGCCCAGAAGAGAGAAGCATCCGACCCAAAGGGCGTGTCCCCTGATTATTATAATTATTCTGACCGGACCCCGGGACCGTAATTAACGGAACCGCGGGCCCAGGACATTTTGACAGATCCGAATTCTCGGTAATGATAAAAAATAGCCGTGGTCACGGGAACGAAACGGGCACGGGGGAGTCCGCTGTTCTCAATTACCCTCGTCAGGGCGACGACGCTGGCGGAATTGACGAGGTAGGAAAACAATTCGCGCGGCATTTGGTCCAGGCCTGATATACCTGAGCCACGAGCAGATTCTAGCGCTGGGCCGGACTGGCAATTAACCGGCCCGTTCGGGCCCAGCATCATCGGGACGGATCGTTTGGCTGCGCGGAAAAAAAGGTGTCGCCTAATGATCTAGAAAAAAAACTCGGCGGGGTGAACGGGGGTTCAACGTCGATTGCTGGCTTTATGGGGGAGAGGGGGGATACGTTGCGTATAATACCTTTGGAGGTATTGCGATGAAAATTGGGCCGCGATTATGGCATTTGAAGACGATCGGGGGAAATTTTGAGCAATCGTACAGCGGCTGTGAATGGTCGATCTGGTCGCGAATGTGTGCGTAGTTGAAGGTTTCTTTTAAATGAAAAGAGGTTGTCCGATTGTTGAAAATTGATCTTCATGTTCGCATATTTAGTCATTGCCAATTACCAGGTATTGGGCTTCATTTCTCTTTTTCACCTGGCACTGAAATTTTATATTTCATTCAAAAAATATATGTCACGTACAAAGACCATGATTTGTTTAATTCGGACGAACTATTTTGCCAGAGACAATACAATTCCGAAATGATATCTTCCCAGAATTGCAACAAACGACACCAATCGTGGTACAAATCGTTTCTCGATATTCGAAAACGATATTACATCACTCTCACAATTATTACCGCACCGAATCTCCGACTAGACACACTCCTTCGTGCGATTGCAAAATCTCACAAACTACGGAACCCGCCCCCATACAATTTCGATATCCGAAACGACATAAAACCACTCTCGCGATTACTGCCGCATCTAATCACCGTACGAGCACTTTCGGCAAATTAAACAAACATAAAGGCAAGAATAGCCCGGGGCTGTCCCCGCGCACGAGGACCAGCGAACCTCTGACCCCGCCCTGTGTCCACGGCGAACAGAGCCGATCGCCAATAACGGGCCACGATCCGATAATTAAATCAGAGAGTTATTCTCGTCACGCGTCCGCGCAATTATAATTAAGGATTTATTAGCGTCCGCTGCCGCCTCTCGGACCCACTGGGCCCCCCAACCCCTCCCGAACGGGCCCCGGGCTGCGTCGCAACGCCGTAGAAACGCCTCTTCGGCTTCTAACGACTAACAGGTCGAAAACTCCTTAAAGACCAAGAGCTGTGCAGAGTTGTATAGCGTTGTCCTCGTTCGGCGTTCACCTGGATCGAATAGGTGTGTCCTGCTTGAGCGTAGAATGGTCCCCGTTCCTTGGACGGAGCGTACCCCACCCCGGTCGCCCGAGGGAGAACAAATTAAAAACTGTCCCAGTGGCCGTAAATAAAACGTTCGCCGGCATTCCCTCCCATCTCTGTGTGTACGCTTTTAAAGAAGGCCTCTAGACACGCATCTACGCGATTTTCTTTTTATACCGGGTCGCGTATGAATTGGATGTTCGTCGAGGCACAGAGACACTTGGGTGTACGTATCGGAGTCGGGCGGAATTTTTGAGGCTGAAGGTTTCGTTTGAGGGCGCGGGCAGACACTTTAAGTTAACGTGAATTGTTGTAGACGACAGGATACTCGGGAATGGCGGACGATTTTTAGATTGACTTCGGAGTTCGACGTTTTCAACTTGTACGTGTGCTATGCTGGGATGTTGCAAATTGTTGTTTAAAAATTCTGTATTAGTTTCTGTGCGATTTAGTCTTGTTTAGGAATGTTCGATGTTGCAAGAATTTCGTTAAATCAAGAACGAATAGTAATTGAATGTGGATGACCAACTGCATGGTCAGTTAGTAGACATTGCAGATGAAGTTAACATTGTCAATTCACGATGCAGTTGTTTGTTTAAATCTAGTGATTTAATTGTATCCGAAACATAGATAAAAATTATACCTACATGATATCGTTAACATCCAGCCCCTATTACAAGTATTAAAAATATTTAACATGTCCGTACGTAGTTATATGCTTTATAATATTAATATACAAATCAGTGTTATATATGTAAATATACATAAATGCTAATAACTTGCGAATATTACAAATTTTCCATCCACGTTCCCTGTACCCACTGTCATAATTATTCGCGTCGTTCTTGGCCACCTTCAGCAGCATGGCAATGGCAGACGGTCGAAGCAGTCCGATCGGCAGCCACCTGATAAGTTCTATCTGGACAATTATCGAATTCCCGAAAGAAAGTATTAATTATGCACGCAGCGAAAGATACGACGACTCGTATCCGCTCATATTTACGAGCAATAATCATTTTCCAGCGAAACAGTCGACGGCCCGTGATTAATAGCCCCTATCTGAACGATCGATTGCGGATAATTGCGACGCGTTTACTGTCACAGGCTCGGTCTCGATCACCAACGAAGGATCCGTGGAAGAACGGTGTTTTCACTTTTCTTGGAAGATTGTTGCAGGTGCGAATAATCGGTAATTGATTTCGCAGGTTCCCTTGTTTCTGGGAAAGTTCTGCCACTCCACAATTTGTTGAGCAATCTTGATTTAAACCGTTCGCTTATTATGTACTCGTGGCGAAATTACATGAAGATTTAGTGGAAGCGTTCGTTATACAACCTTAATCAACATACTCCGATTGTGTATCGGTAATATCGGCGAAGAAGGAATACATTGTGCAAATGAAATATAATTACCTCTGTTCCGCAATCAAAGTTACTGGAAATTGCAAATATTTAATAAATAAAAACAAACTCCTCCGATCTAAGCTTACTAAAATGTAATAGCAATATAAATTAGAATAAATATAACAGCAATAATACAGTACAGTAAAATTTAGTAGCACGAAACTCATCGCACGTCGATTTCATTATTCCCCCCTCAAAATTACAGCGAGGATATTTTAATCACTCTGCGATTGGAAGATTTTTAACACCCGTTAGATAGGTGACCGGTCCACGCTGTATTTTAGAGGAAGGATGAGATACTGGGTCCTGGCGCCGCGCGGTTCAAAATAATGACACGGGGCCCGACCGTGGTTCCATCGAGGGAACTTTTAATTACAAACTGATGACCAAGCCAAACCTAAAAATATTGTCTTCGGCCCGGTTGTATCCTTGAGACAGAGAGAGAAGGGAGGCTGAATATATTAGCGCAAAGATCGATCGCTGCGGTGCCGCTGTGGCCAAGTGCGACCCATTATTTATTTAAAGGGCCGCTTTTTCGCGCCACGTCGCCAAATCGCTTTCGTATTTATTAGCCGCCGCTCTGATATAATTACAGGATCGGTCCAATCGAATGACTATAAAGATTCGCAACGTGTCATCTTGTAAAACTGCACCGGGACTATTGTTGTTGTTTCAGTCGGGACACTGCGTCATTACACGGGGTAACGATTAAAGCTAAACCGTAATTTGCTATTTGGAAATGATTTTTGCCGCGACAGCTGATTCGGCCTCTCCGGTTTCATTAGACGCGATAGACCGGCCACAAGATGTAGGCGATTTCTTTGTTATAATTAACGTTTAAATATCCTACAGCTGGTAGCCACAAATATTCTGGTCGAACAATATACAGTCGATCAAAGTGAAAATCCTGCACGGTCGTATCGTACTCGTTGCTGACACTCTGCAGTTGCAAGACAAGGAACTTGATGCAGCATCTTGGTCGTTACTCGCACAGACGACAAAAAAAAATGTAACATCATTCTTTATTAACGAAGAAAAATAATAAGACCACAGCGCTCGATACTTGTCACGAATGATCGTAGCTATGATGAGCAGAATAATTAACCTATTCCCTAGCATGGTCAAGGAGATTAATAAAGTTCAGAGCGGGAGGCGGATGGGACGAACAGGGGATCACGTGCCGTAAACACGGTAATTTGGCGAAATTTTTTCCCCATGACAGAAGAGGGGTCAGCGAATAAAGCAGAAACGAGGGGGTACAATGTATTAGGTCGTGGTGGACCGCAACAGGCAAGAGGGCGGGAGGGAACAGCTCGCGTGAGATATTCCTCTCGCATGGTGCCCTATAATTAAAAGCGAACAACGTATCTGTCATATCTGCCAGGCTCGTTCGAGCCACTCTAGTTCCATCCTCCGCTTTCACCGTTTTCTTTTTTCCTCCCCATTTTCGTCTTGCCTTTGTTCCTTTGCGTCGCGGCTGCCTTACATTTTGCACCGGTTCGCTCGATCCGCCACGTTCGAGGAAATTGCTAGAAATCCGACCGCTTAAGTGTTCGTAATTTTGTTTCACCCGTCTCGCGCCAGCGACCCGAAACTGCCACGAGTCGGGACCCACGACGATCTTCCAACGATTCCGTTCAACTTTTCAATTTATCTCGTACGAAATAGTCAGCTGTCTGCATTCAATACGCTGTAACACAAATCCTTCGTCGTCCAAATCACCATTAAAGGGATACAAGAATCGTCTGAAATATTGTCTCCAGAAAATACCAGACTCCGACAGCGTCACCAATAACCAATAACAATAATAACAGTACCGAAAACAATTCGTTCCTATCGAAAATCCAATCAATCAATCAATCAATCAACGACCGCCCCACGTCCCAGCCGTTTTCGTGTTACACACGGCGACTCGAATCGCAACCAGAGGCACACGATATCGCATACGATCGTGTTCTCCCGAGAAGCGTGCACACGCACGCGAGCATCCCCCGTAGCAAAGACGATTCCGTGACGGATCGACATAACGCGTGCACGCAGGTGCGAAGAACGCGTAATCCGCGGCGATTTCTCGCGGCTGGATTGCGGTATCTGGTGAGAGAGAGGGGGGTCAGGGGTGGCTTGAGGGGTGAATGGCGCGGGAACGGCACCAAGGGTGCCCACTCTCTCTTCAATTTCCGCCCCAAACCAATTCCAACTTCGGTGGAGGCGCGTATAACGTAACTTCTGGCCGGGCAATCTTACTAGAAAATCACCGTTCGTTGAATTATCTCTGCTGGTAACTGCGTGCCGTTCCCGGATTGCAGCAATTACCCTGGCCTGGGTAATTATCGAGGAGAAGGACTCGAGTGTTGTTTAATCTGTGATCTGCTTGCCGGGCTTCTTCGATTACGTCAGGGAGCAACGGTGGGGCAGATTTGACCGCCTTCGGCTGGCGGCCGGGATTCTATTGCGAGGGGAAACTCGCGAGACGCTAGGTATTTTCGTTTCAATTTCTGGCGACACTTGGTTGTTCGAGAACGATCCGCGTTGACCGATTTCGCGTGAGACTGGAATCGACCTGACCTGTACTGGACGACTGGGATGCTCGAAGTCGTGAAGATGATGTTGGTGGTCGATCGGATTCGTTGTAGTCAATTGGGGTGGCGATCATTTTGGACGCGGCAATATCGTGGTGTTAATATTTTAGGTATTAGTAACATTTGTGCTTGTTAGTCTCGATCTTGTTTGATCTAATATAGCAATGCGGATTGCTGCATTATTATATTTGAATATACACTGTTTTAAGGTATATAAATCTGTATAATTTTCATTTAAATATTCTCTACGATACTTTATAATAATCTCCACATGAATATAGGTAATATTTTATTGCAATTTCTTTGCACAATTGCTGTCCTTTTCTGTCGTTGGTTGACTTCTTAAGAGTAATGTGAGTGGTCACAATTTGTTCCTACGCTCAATCATACATGAACTGCTACAGACGTTCGATATTTCTAAATTATACAGGATTTCTATGAAACGCCTGCAACAATTCACCAACATTGTAATATAATATTGCACTGTTTTAAATAAAATGGTCTCTGCCCTCGTTTGCTTCTCGACAAGGGGCTGTCGATCACTCGATAAGAAACGGTCGTGAGCTCGTGAAGTACCGAACTCGTAATTCAAATCGAAACTGTCGAAACAGCCAGTGGGCCAGCCTGGAATTGGCGCAACTTCTTTCTGGCTGCGCTGCCAGAAGATTGCCCAAGTTTGAGTTACTGCTCCGCTTCGCTTTATTAAGTAAATCTGCCGAACCTTTAAAGGTTACACTTTATCCCGCCATATCTATCGACCCGTGCCCGTTTTTCCTCGGCTGAGAATTTTTTTTCAGATTCCAATTTCGACCCGAGCAATCGCATTTTTCGCGGCTGGCTAGATACCGCGAGATAGCTTCTGACGAAACCGTGACTCGGTTTTGAAATAAAAAGGGGAGAAATTGATGGTGTAACAGTAATTGAACGTGACGCTCAGGAATAATTAGCAGTGGATTAACTTCTTCGCTTGCGAAGGATATTGCCAATAATCCACTATTGAATCGAGCAAGGGTTTATTAAAAACTAAAAAAAAATCGGTTTTAAAAGGTTGTATCGAAAAATTAGTAAAGCCTATGCACGCCAGTTTAATTGGAAACCGTTAATTGGAAACTGGATTACGCTTCAGGAGAACGACCCGCAATGAAATTGTTATCAACTTGTCGTCAACTAGGATATCGCGATAATAGAAATCTACTTAACAAATTTCGTTCCCTTAAAGTTGTAAAAAGGTATGCAATCGTTGACGAAAAATCTTCTTGCGTGAAATATTTACATTTGCACGGCAAATATTTTTTTCTTGCACAAATTTGGGATTTCACTAACTCATCTTGCACTTGATTGCCCCGGGCTGCAACATAAATTTCATTAAAAATATCGCAACACCTTTTCCCCCGACAATCGTAATCAAGATACAAACGAATACACGCGCAGGGCAATTGAAACTCATTACCGTCACGAAAATCTAAATTCATCGAATTCTGTGCATACACGCGGACAATGCAACGATTCGTCCCTGGCCCATGCTTCCTTCTCAAAACTCGCGAGCACAGATTCGCACAATGAAAGTGCAACCACCTCGTAAACCTAGAAAATTCTCCGTCACTCCTCCGTCTCGACATTGCACTGTCCCCTGGCCGCGCAAACAGCCGGCAGATGGGCCGCAACTGCACTTGTTACTCGCAAATAGGCGACCACAAGACCGGCCAGGTGTTATCCGGCTAACGAGTAGCAACACGAGGAGTGCCAGTGGGTTCCGCGAGAGGAACGAGCAACCGTACCGGTGACCAGGGCAACGGGCGTACCCGTTGCTCAGCCGTTAAGCTACGCGAGGAGGTAATTAAGCCGAATGTTAATTGCGCGAGCGTGAGCCAGACACGCGAGGAAGGCGAGATCGCGCGATCAGCTGGTCGCCGGTTTCCTCCTTGTTCGATTACACGTAACTAGAAGTGGAGCATACGATTACAGCGTCGCTGGGAGGCGAGGCACTTACGTGTAACGGGACAAGGTTGCAGGGAGCTCTTTAATAGCAGCAGACGAGCTTCTTTTCCCTTCAAAGTGGATTACTGTAAATTAATGTACCGAACCGTAATGTAAAATGCAAACTGTATTTAGTTGACGCTTCGATTTGACGGTGAATTAAAGTTTGCTACACGCGAGTGAACAGTATTTTTCTGAAGGAGAACGAGCGACGCGACAGGCGTTGCTTTATTGTACCACAAAAAAGCAGAACAACAGAATGGAACGCAAATATATTAATAGAAAAATACTGGCGAACATTCGTAATTGCCCTCGGAATACAGGGCGGTCCCAGGACTAACAATACGATTAATACAATTGACCAACAAGAAAACTGCTGGGAAAATATTACATCCTCGCGTTCCCTCCGCGTCCGCGTCTCTCTAGGCAAAAGGAATTCTCGTTCACCAATACCTGCCCGTAGTCGCGACCACAGTCGTATAAGCGGCACTCGATGCACCTCTGCATACCCTCGGCCTCCGGGAGGAAGAGGCTGCCGCCCTGGGAGCATTAAAGTCCCGACGCGACGCGACGCGGTCGCGGTCGATCCTAGGCGGTGGACAAGAAAGAGAAAAACGGGAGTTGGAAGGTTGGATACCAGGTGGAAATAAAAGAACCGCGAAACGGCCACGAGAAACGCGGACGCGTACAACGTTGGTGCCGTGGTCGGAGGTGGTGGTTCGTCGGCGACGGGGACGGGTGAGAGCAGGGGAAGAGAGAAGAGGCCGGGAGCTATGCGTGCTCCGCCCCGCCCACGCTTTCAGAGACCCAAGACTCAACTTGTCCACCTTCTTCTCGGCGTACAGCCACCCACAAGAGTGTCCGATGCACCGTGCCACCCTGCACCCAGATTCCATCGGTTCGCCGGGAAGCTCTTTCTGCGCTCGTGGCGATCGATTGCAGGGGTTGGGGGTAGCGACGGCCACGACCCTTCCCGATTATTCGTCAATAGCTGAATTAATACTTAACGTTGATGCTAGAACCAGCGACTCTTGGCATTGTTTGAACGGGGATACGTTGGACGGATTATGAAAACGAAAGCGGTGCGCTCAGACGAGTCTGAGCCGTGGTACAAATTTTGGAGCGAGCGTGAATAAGGCGAGTCACACTCGTGGTGTCAAATATTGTAGAGATTATCTTCTGTTAATCACGGGTGAATGGAACGAGGACAGGTCTCCTACCGGTTGGCCCCGGATTTCGTCGAGCTAAATGGAACGGCGGGGGGTGAATTGTCATTCTGTTTTGTTGAAACTCGACGTAAATTACTGCAACAGTACCTATTTGTTGATCATTTTTTAAGGGACAAACGTGGGAACCGTAATTTTTACGGGCCTGGTAGTTCTGATGTTGATCTCTGTCATTTTAATAGAACAGTATGATTGTGCTGAAAGTATCAGTAGTGTCACTCTTTATCTTGTTCGACTAAAGAAATATATTTAATTTCTGAATGATTCGCGTGTAATTTCTGGGAGAAGAGTGTAACTGCCAAGAATTACTTTTAGAATTATTGCAAGCCGTTACTATTCGAATAGCCGTTGGCTATTCTGTTATAATTTTCGGAACATTTCAATTTTGCAACCGGTGTACAATTTTACGGAGAGTACTATGGATGAGGTGGGCAGTGGTGTGATTTTTCGGGAATGCGCTCGAAAATTATTCCAACTTTTCTTGAAAATTATTTCTCAGGTTAATGCGCATGATGGAATGGCAAGTCATATATTAATTCCTTATATTTTTAGTAAGACATTTAATACCACTGCTTTAACGTGTATTAAGAGCACATATATAAACGGTAAGTATATTTTTTATTGAACGGCCAGGTTAATTACAAAATTGAATAGTAAGATACAGTTGGTTGTTGTGACTTGTTGTGACCTACATAGGTAAGTAAGTAAATCCAATCACGGTGGGTAATAAAAGTTCGTATTATATTTAATCCTGCAAAACCTGAAGCCAATAGTTCTAAGTTTCCTCCCAATAAAACCAGCAGCATTCAACCATCTGACTTCCGTACCACTTAAATCTGGATTACCAATAATAATCTGAACGGAACTAAATTATTAAATAATATCCTCCCGAACTTCATAAGTCTTTCAGTTAACCAAAAAAAAATTCGGCAGGTTGTCGAACACTTTTTAAATGTATCAAAGTAGCCGCAAGTACTTAAACAAGGTGCGATTAATTAACTTTACTACGGCCGTGTAATCTTGTTGTCTGTTGCAATGCCCCTAAAGATTGTTTGATTTAAGGGTCTTGCAATTCCTTCAAAGACATCGTCGAGTTTAAACGGTACAAAATATTCAACCATAGCTCACATTTCTTTGTTTATGTCGCGAAGAAAACTTTTAAGACGCGAAGAAAACGCGACAAATAGGACGGTCTTTTAATTCGTCAATTAATCTCGAAAAATCGCTGATTATATCGCGATTAATCATCGCCCTCGAGCCACCAATTAACGCAAATAATTGTCCATGGGGAGCAGATAGATATACATATGCATGTCTCCCAGGAGTCGCAGGTGGCGGGGCCCTTTTGGCGCGGACCGTACTGGCAGGGTCCGAGGGCCCTAGGCGCCATCTTCTGGAACGCTTATCCCGGTGTATCCGTGCAAGCGGGCCCTGCACCGTGTCCCTCTCTCGTATTACCATAGCCTGGCTGGAGGAGGGCGACCTCCTCCACTCGTATTCCTCTCCGCTGGCCATTATTCTAATAATTCCTCCACGGTAGTTTTCTTTTGCCTTTTTGCGGGCTATTTAGATTAATCTCACCGGTTCCCACCTCGCTGCCGTACGCAGGCTGTCCCGTTACGAAACGCCCCCGGCATTCGCTCGCCAAACGCGAATAAAAACACTGCGAATGCTTGTGAAAATTATAATACAGTATTTCGGTGTACAAATTGTTATGATCGAGGGGAAATGTGAACTGTTGAGGGGTTTGTGCTTGGGCTGTCGTTGGTCGCCTCTAAGGGTGTCATCGTTGCGTTTCTCGAACGCGTTAAATTAGTAGCGCAGAAAGCACTTCTGACCGATTTGCAGTAATTATTGTTAGAGAAATGATTTATATTGAACTTGTTATTTCATACTTAACCGCGAGGAAATTCGCGGCAGATTTGTGAATTTGTTTGCTCGATTCGGTTCTTGCTCCGCCTTAATAAATATATGCATCTTCCCACTGAAACTGATTAAAAGAAGTTACGACAAACTGATTGATGTGAAACGTGTTCGTACTAACAGTAGATATTCCCAACGAGTATTCAAGATTATATATATAATAATAACTATAATTGATCCACTCCGGAATCCCGAAATGGAGGAAACTGAAGAGCCAAGACTCCGAAGAAATCGCGCAACAAACAAACCACGTTCTACAGTCGGCCCTCCATTAAAACTCGACGAAAGCTCGCCGCGGTCGTGCAAATATCGGCACGGTTAATCGTATCCGCCACGAGGGTTGCCCGCGAGTGTTTGGAAACACTGTTAAAACACGAAACTGAAACCGAGCAGTGGTCCGTGCATTGTCCATTACCCGAGACAAAACCAACAGCCTTTTCTATCCGGCCGAATGAACCGTCCGAAGAGAAACAGAAAGAGGAATAGAGGAGCGAAAAGAACCGCGGCGAGAAGCTTTTGTCTTTTAATCGTCGCCCCTAACCGCGAAGGGGATGCCGCGTGGACGAGGGTTGCTCCGAGTCGCCTGACAAATGGCTACCGACTCTCTCCTGCTGCCCCTTTGCGCGGCGGCAATTCAGCCGATTTTCAATGGCCGGTTTTATTCGTTTCGAGAAATCGACCTGCCGCCCCCCCTTCGATGATACAACAGAGCCTGGACGCCGCTCTTTCCCAGTCTACGATGAATTATCTTCTGTCGCGGAATCCTCCCTTTGGTTCTGCCCGCCAAGGGTGGAACCGTGAGCGAGAAATTTGTTCCGGATGTTAGCCGAAGTTCTTGGGTGGGTTTCCGACGGGACTTCGGTAATTGTGAAGGTGTCTTTGGGTGGCGCGGGGGTTGTTGTGATTTGTGGCTGTGTTTTTGGAAGGTTTCGGAAAATCGGGGGTGGGACACGTTGATGGATTGTGAAGTTTCACTTTTGGCGTGGCGCGGATGAAAACGAAAATTGTATGTTGGAGAACAATGCGCCTGGCCGGTTGGAATTGCTGCTTGACATGGAGCCCTGCCTTCGGTCCACCAGATTTCCCCAGGCAAATGGAAATTGGATTCGCTATTATTATTATCAAGTATATTTGCTTAGCAGGTAAGCTGGATCTGGATAACAAAATAGACAATAGGGATCCAATAGGGGTCTACGTTAAAAATAAAACGTATATCGAGGTTCTACACAATTTCTAAGTAACATTCTACATAACAATATATAGCAAATCTAATATAAACGTCTGCAGACAATCACGGTCTAAGCGCGTATACTCGCAAAACGCACGAAATAAAGGTTAAAAAAAAAAGCACCATGAAAGCGCTCGTTCACGCACAGCCCACAGTCCCGTGTTCCATCGTCGAACGAGGATGTTTTAGTCGCCCACAATCAATTAGGCGAGCGGTCTCGTGGCTGGTTGTCGCGCGACCACAAACAGCCACGTCGGTAAACGATTTATATAGATCGTCTCCGCGGGTGGCGCATTGTCTCTAAACGCAGCAAAGCCACGCCGCCGCCAGCCTTGCTTCTCCTGGCGGCTTTTTCACTCGAACCTCCCGTATTCCGAAAGACGTATGCCGATCAGCTTTTGGAATTCGTGTTGAACGCCGCGGGTGGCCAGGCCACGGTCTTAATAATTACCGCGACGGCGACGAGGTCTTTATCGTTGGCCACAGTGTTTCGTCTTCTTCGATTCTCTTTTTATGGGATACTTCTTCTTCCTCGTTTTCGTGAGCCGTCGAACGAGGCAAGTTTGCGAAATATAGGCTCGTGCTGATTCGCTCGAGGTTCACGTGGGACAGTTGCGGAGGCGTGAGAGAGGATACAGGTTGGTAGTGTGAAGGATTTGTAGTCCCCTTTGGTAGCACTGTCTGCCGTAGGTGCAAAGCGTGAAGGTATTCGAAGTATTTGTGTATATTTAATTGATGGAGATTTTGTGGCGCGTTTGTATAAGTTGCATCGAACCGGGGCATGTCTCTTTTCTCGTTCGGTGTTGCAACGCCGTTGGTGAAAACGCTTTGCGAAATGCAGAATCCTGTGTCTATTTGTGAATGTATAACGTTAAGTTAGTTCGCTATGCTCTTGTAGATAATTGCATGCAATGTTATGTACCATTAAATAGTTGCAACGTATGTAATTGCATAGTTCTTCATTTGTTATGATTTTTGTCCTCGTCGAAGACGCCCTTTCTAATATTAACCATTTGCTTCTTTACTCCTGGTAAATCTGAGACGGAGAAGCGAACCTGTTGTTTGTGTGCACAACGAGCCACGAATTAGAAACACGGAATTTCCGTTCACACAAATTTCGACTTCCCGTCCACTTCCTATTTCTGCTACCATACCTTCGTCAACGATTTACACAAAATTTCCGAAACGCCACGAACTTCAAACAATCATTCCAGGTGGCATTTACACGATAGTGATCGACGATGTATATGCTACATCGACTCGTCGCCCTCGTGTATAAAACTATCCGCGGCGAGCGCTTCTTCCGTTTTCACAGTTTTGCTTTCCCGCTGCAAAGCAGAAACCAAACAAGAAAGTGGACGTATCGGATGCGTCTACATGTTTGGGAACACTATAGGAAGTACTTGCGCTGTCAAATGTACAATAAAAACGTTTAATTGCACACAGCTTGTGATTATCTTGCAATAGAACCTATAAATTAATAAATACATAGATCACAACGTAGAGATATTTTTACTTCCATGCACTAATTATACATGTACATGAATGCCCATTTGCCATACAGTATATAGGTAACCATATTCAGTTGGTGCGCCCTCAATTGGGCATACACAGTAAGGGGGTGGTCCGTTCTGTGCCTGCTACCGTGGCAGGCCATTGGCTCGGACAGAAAACGTTTCAAACGGAACATAGGATCGTAGATTATACATCTAGTATATAATAGATATCTTTTCAACGACTCTCGAGTGTTTGTGTGGGCAATGTCCCTCCTGATCTCACGAGCAGCAAGAATCGCCACATACTACTTGCTATTAACTTATACTTTACCATCAGTTGTTTTCGTTTACACGCTACGTAACCTTTTCCTTTCAACGAAGGAAAGGAAACTCGAGTATATTAAAATATTCGAGACCACGGTAAAGTCTGAAAGCAGACATCCTTCTATGCAGTCGTAAAAGATCGTTACCTATTTTTAATTCCGAGTGTTCCCATACGTCCATCGATGCAGCCACCTTAAATTTCAACTTCCAACCCAGCGATAACCCTTTCGAAACTCTCTCCGGTCGGGACGGCCAAATCACTCTGTTTACGTTATCGTGTCATAGAGGCGCGCAGCCCCTCGACAGCTATTTCTGTGTCATCGGTACACAAACTCACGGCCACGGCGAACGATGAGCCGGGAGGGGCTCGAAAAAACAAATTAAAAACGATTCTTGACGGGCGGCTCGATTCGAGACGCCCTCGAAAGTGGATATTTCCGAGAGGCAGAGCGCCATCGACCCTCTTTGTCTTTGTTGTTCCACGATGGACGAAGGAAGAGGGCTAGATGGCGCGGTATGCGCGCACCCCCTTTAGCGGGACCATTCGAGGACTCTATTTCCGTGTCATTGATATTACAATGCTCGAGTGCACGGACCAAGGGAACACGAGCCGAGAACACGAATTATAATGACACTCGACCGGCAGCAGGCCTCCGCGGAAGCAAACAAGCTGTCTCCAGACAGTTCTGAATAAATTTATCGGCTTCCAGAGCTGTCTCCGTCGAGATAGGTGCGAGGAACTGGAACTCCCGTCCCTTTCTCAACAATAGATTCCTCTTTCGTGACAGTATTTCAAACAGGAATTTCCATTTGCCTTTGGGGTGCAACAGGGGGCCGAAGATTTAGGGATTGCTCGTGAATTTATACCGTATACTAGCTGAAATATCTTTCTTTTTAATCTGGTGGTCTTTTTTTATGGTCGTTTTTATTAAACCGTGTATTACATTCAATACACGGTTATTTTATGAAAATTGAAAAACGATATTGGTGGACTGGTGCAGTTTTGAGCCTGAACATGAAAGTTCGTTTAATCAGTTTACTTGTGCCTGGAAAGGTTTTGCTACTTTTCTAATCTGACATTTGCCACCGCTGTCCCCAAGCAACGGTAGTATTACCAATCGTGCTACCAGTATCTATATCCACAGGAAACACCTGAAAGTTTCAATGCACCTCAGCGACGCATGTGCAAAACCGAAACATATCTGTAGAGGGTGTTCGAGTACCTCCGTGACCTTGAAACGATCTTCAGTTGACTTTAGGAACAGAAAAATGTAACGAAACCGTTACACACGCGCAGTTCAGGGAAGCCCAGTGTAATCCCACAAGACCCAATCCAGCGCCCTGTGTCGTTCCACGCGAGCGGCACAAGTCCTAAAAACATGCCAGAAGCAAAGCACGAGTCATTCGATCCGTCAGAAGCACCCGACGTGCACACACGGACTCGAACAGATCTTGTGGGCCGGTAATCCTTGCTGCCGCGATCTCCTCGAGGAGTCCTCTGGTAGAGAAGAGGAGAATGTTTACATTGGTCCGCATTGGTGGCAACGAGAGCTGGAACGCTTGCGGGCCGGACACAAAGAACGTTTTATAGTCTGGCGTCCCCGGCGATGGACGTAGAAATTCCACCCTCGTCACGGCGTGTCGCGGCCGGCGACAAAACACCACAAAGACAGCCTTGTTAATTACAGCGGGCGTAACTTGCTCCATCTGCATCCGCCGCGGCTCGAACCGTTTTCCAAATAAAGCGAAAAAAGTCACGAAAACGGATCATTGAACGAGAATCGCGATCGTATCGCCGCGGTGCGACGCGCCGCGAAGTCGGAACGGGATCGGAACCTGGTGCGAATTGTCCACGGTTTGGTTCAACGTATTGGATGTGGAATTTTTCTTTGTGAAAATTTGCGTGCGGGTTGAATTCGTTTTTATATGAATTGTTGGCTCCAACTGGGGGATCTCACCCTGTTGCAATTGCAATTGTATGATTGGCATTATTATAACTAGGTACGTGAGAAATGCTGTAGATGTTATTTATTTTTTTTTTTTTTGTATTAAGGATGGGGAATCTAAGTGTTGCATGCAATTTTTTAGTTTGGAAAGCCTGATACCAGCGAGGGATTTCGTAGAATGAAAGTTAGGCTACCATTTGCCGTGAATGAAAATGTGCCCGACATATGCTTGCAATGCATTGAATAGGACTATGTATATGAGAAAATCTTGGAAAATATTGTAATAAATAATAAAATATATTATTTTTCTAGCAAGCTTATCCTATTATATTCCTCGTTTGGGAAGCGAAGGTACACAAAAGAATTCAATAAATAGAAATTCGATGACAACGAATATTTAAAATGCAAGACCATTTCGAAACCCCGCTGCTGGTTTTACTTATCACTGTCACGGCGAGACCACGTCGCTCTTTCAATTAGCTGCTTCTTAATAGAAATTAGCGCGAGACAACTTCTCGCAGTAAAAAGAAACTCAACAGTTTCACGTGTACACGTAGCCACACCTGTCCGAAATCGATCAGAAATATCTAGGAATCGATCGTCGATCGACGAACTCTCGGTTCGCGGGGCGCAGCCGTTTATTCCGGGACGGCGATCGTCGGCTCGCGCTTGTTTATACTGGGTGGGACAGAAATACGGGAGTGTCGCTGGGACGCGAAACATCTGTCGCGGTGGACCCGCAGGCGTCGCGACGACCGGTCACGCCACGACTATTTTCGCTACGAGCCGCGCGATTACGCGGCTGACAGCCAGTGACAACCGCTTTCTCGCTTGATTTTCTCATAGGTAACCAAGTTGACAGCGTCCAGAGACACTTCCTTGAAGTCGGCCTCTGCACACGACCACCCATGTCTGCCCCCGTGTCATCTGTTGCACGACACGTCGCGTCGAAGGGGTGCGCCGTAGCTGCATTTCGGAAATGACGTTCAACATCATGGGTTGTTCGAATTTTCGTGGACGTTGATTGGCCCGCGTGCTCAATTGAGCGAAATATTATGGAAGATCGAATTTGGATTGTTTCATAGATAAGGGCGATGGAAGCATTGAGATGTTACACGCGCGGAGCTAAGTGCGATACCGTAAAGATTTGTAAAGCAACTTGGACGAAACAGAAATTCTGTGGTTCGATGGTATTGCGGGCTACGATCATTTTTGAATTGTTGATTAAATGAGATTATTTAATATTCGTGTTTGACAAATTTATATTGGAGTGGAATATTCGATTGTGGGAATTTAAGAAAGGTTTTGCTAGTCTTCTTGAGCAAATTAGATACAAAAATTATTTTGCCTTAGTATGACTGGTGACAGATATGTATTTATATCAGGTATGAGCGCAAGAGTGCACTGTAAATGATCATTTAGAATAATTTTGTTATACTTCGCTGTATCACTGTCATCTCGAATCTATGTAGAAAAATATGAAAATTACAGTTCTGGAAGTCGAGGTATGCAAATAAGGTAAATATGTGAAAGTTTCATTTAGGATGTCATTAGCGGTGGAGGAAATGGTCTTGAGCTGCAAACTGATTTCAGATCGACTGTGCGATGTATTTCTCACGTAAGCTGGCTGCATGAATCTAATTTCAAATATGTACACGGTAGAATATTCAGTAGCGAGGAAATGACTCTGTCTTTTACGTTAGTCATTAAATTATTAATGCTGCTTGGAAATGTGGACTTTGAAGTAAAACAGAAGCACAGTAATAAATGGTAGATACTCTTACAATTAGAGCACTACGGACAGGAAGTGAGTATGTATTTCCGTCAAGCAAACCGAATGAAGAGTGGGCCCCGACGATGGAAATACGGGTGGGTCAACCGAGAACCGTTTGTTGCTTACCATTGTTCTGATATTATACAATGTATAGCTTTTCATAAAAAAGTAGATAAACAAAATAGACATTTTTGGAGAGTATATTTGAGAATTATAAAAAAATTTCATGCATTTCCTTCGATAATATTGGATGGTTCTCGTTTGACCGAATATTTCCATAATATGATATTAATCCAAATTAATTGTAAAAGTGGTCCTGATATAACTGATGGAAAATCGTTGAAAAGACCACTTGTTTCGTACTTATATTTATTAAAACCGTGAACATACAAAATTATTAAATATTTTTGTCAACTCCCGCGAAACATCCTTTTATAAAACGCCATTCTATCACCTCTTACAACAATCGCTCACCCCAAAATCTCGAACGCTGCGAAATTAAATTCCAATTGCAGGTTACAGTATCGGAGCTAAAGTCTCGGACCATCTTCCACCCCAGAAGTACGCAGAAATGAACGGGTTGAAGCAGCAGTCATTCACCTTGCCGCTTAATCATGCACCCAATCGCTCATCCGATCGCGCATGTGTTTAACTGAACGATTGAAATGCCGGTCACGATTGCACCAGTGTATATCATTCACGTGTTCTCAGCTCGTTTCACGTGGCCCGCAGCATATTATACAAAGCGATTCGCTGAAGAATCACTGCAGAATTTCATTTATTTGAAAATGTTTGGAACACGAAACAATTATTTATATTACTTCTCAGCGGCAATTACACGATTCTGAAGGGTTGAATTTAATTTAATGGGAAATTTCCCCGAAATATTGCAAACCACACCTGAATCTAAAAGGCCCTCTAATTTTTAATACAAGACATCTTCTAGACTACTATCACTTGCCACATAAAACCTACCCTAATCCTTTATTTAACACTGATATCTATAACTTCAACAGTATCTGTGACACCATAAAACTTCGTGATCCAGGGGTGTCAACCATCGCGTATCCACAGCATGAACAAAAATAATTACAGCCCGACTAACAATTCATCCACCGGCGTTACATCCACCAAAGGTTTCCTCACCGTTAACCCTTTCGCTACGGTACCAGCGAAAACGAAAATATATCAAACGCCTATGCGCATAAATACTTTTACCCAAGATATTATTTATAGATATAATTGCAATGCTGATACATTGTCGCACAGAGTTCGTCTACATGAATTTTCAACTAAGAGTTGCTGATTATCCGGGGTGCGTGCGATATACGTTCTTCGCGACGAAGGGGTTAAGGAACGAGAAGGAACCGAAGGGGACGACGTTGCTTACAAAATAATCCCATAAATTTCGCTCTCGTTCTCCTTGCCGATGGGGTGGGGGCGCGAGGGCGGGATTAAAGTGCCCCGGGAAACAGCAGCTGGCCGAACGCGAACGTAATGCCTATTTGCGGTACGAATCGAACGTGACCGGGGGTGGTGTTCCGATTTATTAAAAGACCGGTGTCGCGTGATCACGAGCGTGCCCGACACGAATCCTCCCCGGCTTTGTCGTCGAACCCGTCGTTAGGCAAAGTGTCGCCTGGCGGGCTTGCGTGCAGGAATGCACGGTGAACCGGCCATTACGCGACGCGGTGTCACCCCGGAGCTGGGTAATTTCGTCGAAAGTACGCGAGCTTCGGGTGACCGCAAAAACTACGGGGCCCGGCGTTCCTGCCATTCCTGACGATTCTCTTTCATTCCCCTTTCCATTTCTTGCTGCATCATTATTATTGCACACCGTGGTCTTGTCAATGTTTTTCTTTCTTTCTGCGAGGACGAGGTTTCTGGCCCGACGCGAGGGGCACGTCTCCCGTCGACGCTGAATTATTTCGTTCGGTGGTCGACCGACGCGCGAGGTACGAGGTGCGTTTACGGTTTTGTCGAATTCAGCGACTCGTGTACACGTGCACGTGTACAGTTCAGTATCCGCCAATAGTTTGTCAGAGGGAAGGGTGGGTTTCTTTTTTGTAATGGTGTTTCTTGCGATTACGCGAACGAGACTGGTATGTTGATTATTAGATAGGAAAAATGAGACACGATGAAGAGTTTGAGAAATTATTCTGTGATTTTTACCGTGTCTCCGTGCGATTTTCTTCCATTTCTTGGTTATTTTGGGGATCTCCAGTTGGAACCTCGATTTTTCAACTTCGATAGCAAAGAATTTGTAATATAATGTTGCGTGTACTATATCAGTTCAGGATTGTGAACATGCATCGTTTCGTTTCTGGACACATTTTTCCGTGCTTCACTATAATAATGTAACATTGTACAATCATTTAATACCTATAAACCACAATAATTATAACAAACAGCTCGTGAAACTCCATACAATTTACGAACAATTTTGTCAAACCGAAGCGGTTAGTCAATGCAGATGGCCCCAGAAAATATAGCGTACAAAAGAGAGCAACGCAAATGGTGGCAAAATTCACCAACGTTCAACAATCTACCCAACAAAGATCTCGCGACTTAAACGCACATACATATGTCTCCATTTACGACGTCGTTTTCGTCATGAATTTGCCGGCAACTTAACCGTTCTACGCGTCTAATGTCTACGTATGAGCTAAAGTGGACGAAATAATGAGAGAAGGCAACGTAATCCTGTCACGATAGCGAATGATGTTTTCCTCTTTGTCCATCTTCGTCCGGGGCTGTCTTCGCTTCCGCCTCGACAATAGACACAGGGCGTATCCTATTCTGTTGTTTTCCTTGTGGAACGGCCCTTTCGACGATTGACAGCGTGTGCACGCGAATCCACCCGTCGACGATGGAATGAACGCGTGTCTAGGCTCGGGGGAACATCTGTTACACGAAACTTCCAGGGGTTGTGAACAATGGGACACGATGAGCTGCAATCGATAAACTGGAGGATAAATCGGGATTCACCTGGACGCGTTTGAGCACGCTAATTATTTTAGGGCGAGCCATGGGAGGGGTGAGTAGTTAGTGTGCCTTCTTTTTGTTGATTTTGGTGTACGTAGTTGGTGATCCTGGGTGATTGCAGACATGGGGTGGATCGATGAGGAAATCGTCGGCTGTTTAGGAGATATTTTTGTTGTTACTTCTTTTATATTATCTTTTATTATTTATATTATTCATAGTCCATTCAGTGAAACTGCCGATTTCTATGAGAACATCGTCTAGAGAGATCCCTCGCCGACTGAAACGCTCAAAGTACAGAATAAAAATAAAGACCGCCACAATCTCAACACAATCCGAACCACCCACTAAAACACGAACAATCCGAACATCGCATCGAACCAACAACCTCCATTTGGAACACCGGGACACCGCGACAAAACGCCGCGATCCGTTCCACCTGAACCTACCTTCGATCCGCCAGAACAATCCCATCCATTCCAAAGGCACAGTCCCTCGTTACAAAACGTCCTGATCGAAGAACCACCGAAAGAAACCCCGTCCTCCGTGCTCGACGCAAGGTCTGCTCGTCGCAGACGCGACCAAAAGGAAGGAGAGGAGGAAGAAGAGGGCGAAAAAGTAGAAAAATGACCGGAGTGCCCGGAGTAAGAACTCGGAATCCAATCGATACAAATTGGGAACGCGATGACGGTGCGCGTTTTCGCAGGGGCCCCCGGAAAAATAACGAAAGCCGCAATTATCGGCTCGTTTTGCCGATTTGCAGGCCGGCGTGGCGATCATTAGGGTGGCGAGGGCGCCCCGTTGGAAACAATGGCACCCTGGGTGTCAGAAATAATACAAATAACCGGTGCGGCGAAAGTGCTGTTTAGCCCGTAATTTCCTTTCGTGGCGCAGCGCGTCGAAGGGCGGGGCACGGTCGCACCTTCGGCGCTTGTCTTCTGTGTGCATCTTCGACCCCGTGGAATACACTGCGCCTCGTGGTTCACGTGGCTGGAACGAAGCGAGCAGGGTCAGACGCAATTTTCCATGATCCATCGGGCGCTCGAAGTTGTTCCAGCGCGTTGTTTTTGCGGCGAAAAGTCTTGTCATTGGGAGGGAAAAGGGATGTCGGCGTGACGGTACGTTGTAGGGGATACGATCGAAGGGACTTCGCGATCCTTTGCTCGGCTGCTTCTGTTTTCGAACCTGGAATGTCGATTCGAGGACCAGGGTTTTTTGTGGACCGAGGAGGACCGGACTGTGGGAATGAAGGCTTTGGCGAATTTAATTTTGCGGTTGGCTAATTGTGGAGGGTCCTTGGGACGTGGTAGGGAGGTGTCGGCCGTTCGATGTGACACGTATTGGATGGAGATTCGAGTTGCTTGTGATGTCGTGTACCTGAGGTATTAGTGGTTGTGTTACGTAATTCATTTCTTTTTTGTTTAGAGATATTTTCGTATCGAGAGTTGTCTGAGTTTTGTATTGGATAGTTTTCTACGATCGTAGAAATAGAAACAAACTAATTTCCTCGGGGAAAATAATTTTTGTATTTCATTGAAAAACTTTGCAAACTACTTATGGAAGCATTTTTCCATCTCAAATTATGCGAACCACTTTTTTTAATTATTGGCACATATGTTGTTATTCTATAATAAGAGAAATCGTTTCATAAAAAAGATACTTGTATGGAGTTGCATCTAAAAAAGGTACACTGTAGTAATCTTCAATTGCTTACCAAATATCTGAACGCCACTAACTAAATACAGAGAACGATTTTGCTTGTTACAAAATATCCGACACACCAGGCTTAGAAATGACGACCATTGCCACACCATTCGCAGTTCTGGTATTAAAAAACAATAAACTGAAACAGCAGATCTTCGACATATCTATTATTTAAACCGACCGTCATTTAAATGTCTGCATAATTACTAAAATTCACCTCGGACCCAGAAGTGGTCCCCGTTCGATGATTTCTGCGCGCAGAAAGGCAACAGTCTTCGTGTATGTCGCAATCGTTGGGCCAAAACTTTTGGAAGAAAACGATTTACCGTTCGCCTTGGTCCTCCGCTTCCAGGATCCAGGTAAAGACGCCAAGCTGAGACACAATGCGGCTCTCAGCGGGCAAGTTATTATTACCGGCTCACCATTGTCCGGCTGTCAACAATTAGTTTAGATGATGCTTTAACATCCTGTCGAACAATGCCACCTGAGCAGCGCGTCTTGCCTTCGAGCTTCGTGGAAAATGAAATCGTTCGAGGAACACGAACCTCTCTTTTACTCACGACTTTTCGAGTTTCGAGCAGATTTGCGCAACTTTTGCGTGCGAACGACTAAGAACCACTTTAATATTCGCGAAGGCACCGTCTTGCCAGGTTCAGAGTAACGGTTAAATCTTCGGTTTCACTTGCCTTTGTCTTCTCGAGGACTGTGCGGTTCCGTTTTTTTTTTTTTGGAAATCGATTAATTGAAGTGGTACGCGAAGTTAATGTAGAGTCGAATTTAATTTTTGTTTGATACAGTACTTATAATTGTGACTTGAATGCAGTTTCTTGTTTGTTGGAAAAATTCATTACATACATTATATATTTATATAATTATATAATAATAATACATTAATTATTCGAGTCATCAAAAACAATTAAGCTATGGACAGTATTTCTTCCAAGTTCTCACAAACCTTACCACAATAAACGTGCTACTATATCAAACAGGTACACACTTCCACAATTCAAACTGGGCAAAATAATTTCGTCGTAAAAGAATTACGAAAAATGAATCATCCTCAAATACTAACACACCGACAGCACCCAATGACCACTGTCCACCAATAATCCACCGACCTATCCCAACCCCCATTCCTCCCGTCTCCACAAAAAAACCTACAAACCTCCCCTCCCATTCTCTTGAAACACTCGCGCAAACATCGTGCCAAAGGAAGATCACCCCCCCCCCCTCTCATTTTCTCCCCACGAAACTCAACTCCTCGCAATACAGCTACCCTTGTGGCCCACGACAAAAGACGGAGAACAGCAAAGTAGACAAGGGTCCCGGTAACGGTTGCATCGCAAGGATGATACAAAATATTAATATCGCGCGTGTTTCCCTCATAACTCACGGGCTGGTGAGCGCGTTACGCACGCTCCACGGCGCCTATATCCCGAGGGACCACGCCGGGGTCCCGGGATAAGCATGGATACCAGGACAGCTTGGCCCCGTGGAGGAACCAGAGGGGCGAGAGAGACGCGTGTCTTTGTGCTTTTAAAGGCTCGAGGACCCATTGTGGCGTCAACGAATCTCGCGTGCGTTCGTGAACTGAATGTTCGCCCTGGAAAAACCGCCCCGAACTCCGCGCTCCTCGCCCCCCCCCCCGGCCATTATTCGCCGGCATAACTCGTCAAAAATATTGTGATTGGTCGGGCATTGAGCGCGACGTTACCTGGACGAGTCCGCGGGTGAAAAAGCACGTCGACAATACAAGGTGGTACCCTCTTCTTCCGTCTGCTTTCATCTTTTCTGCCGTCCTCCTTCGTCCCCCGTCCATCTTCCTGGGCCAGGTCGCGGAGGGGACCCGGCGGGATCTGTGGGTTAAAGAATATCATATTTTCTCGGTCGCTGCGCAACGTGTCTCTGGAATTTCATATGACGCGTGGACAAAGGGACCGAAATATGGATCGGGAAAAGTCTTGAGGATGATGAAGTTCGACGGGGTAGCAGCCGGGGTATCGGAGGGGTGAGTTTTGTCGGCCTGGTTTTGAGTGCCATCGTGCCTCTTCTTCGCCTCCGGTATTACGGAAGGATGCACGCGAATTTTGGACGGGTGTTTTTTTTTAACAGGGGTATTTTTTTCTCTCGGAGGGGTGGGGGTGGGCCACGATTGTGTGTCGTTCTGTTTGTATTAATATCTCGTCGAGTGGTTTCTTAGATTTCCTTTCTCGCCGGCTACATATGGCGTGTTTCTGGAGTAGGCGGCATGGTTTGGTGGGATTGAGGACTTTTGTGGAACGATTTTGGTATGCAGCTGCGTGCGATTGTTCGTATACGTTTGCATCGTCTGTATGCGGAGAATACAGATTTGTTTGAGGATTTTTCTTATTTATTTTCTGGCAAACGTTGTAGAACATATAATTGGATATATTAAATCGCTCAAGGTTGGACAATAACTTAATAAATGTTTCAGAGATTTTTTTTTATAATGCGTTGCCTGCTAACATGCATATAGATTATATGCAATGCAAAATAAATTCATTACAGTATTTATACTAACTTTAAGCAGATTTTTAAGTTTACGTTCGTCTAAGTTAGAACGTTTCATACACGATTGAAGTCCAGTTAAAGTATTCATCACCGAAACAGTCCCGAAGGAAAACTAAGTACAAAATACAATACCAGAAGCCTGGACGAAGCTTCTACTTTACTATTACTTCTTCGTGGCCTTCTGACATGATACCATTCATGATCAGCAGTCTGTAAAATATATTTGTGTCTGGTATATGCCTCTCTTAACAGCGTTTCAAGATAGATCTACTAAAATAAAAATAACCGCAGCACAGCTAAACTCGGCTTTCAAAAAGAAATCGCGTTACGTGTACTTACGCTTCATTAGTTCAATCGATTTACTATGCCCGCCGTTATTTCATATCCTACGATTCGAACCAAATTCATGTCCAATCTCAATGGAACCACTACGAGTAACTAACTCCCCCACCCTCCCCCATTCACCCCCCGCGCCATTCCCCAAAACAACCCCTTTTCCCAACCGGGCCTGGCCCGTCCCGGGTTACCAGAAATCTTAAGCCCAACAGAAAGCGGAAGACGTTCCTTTGGCGAACCGCTGGCGGAAGCAGGGTGAACATCGCGGCAGCCCCGCCGGTCCTTCGCGACCCTTTGGCCGCTTTCAGGGCTGCCGCGATGATGTTGCAAATTTAATCATCTGCATACTTGCCGATTACACGGAACGCCGATCACAGGGGTCGCGCCGCGGGGATGCCTCGTCCGAACTCCGTTTACGTTTAGGCCGCATACTTTGTGCCTTCGTAGACGCGCTCTAACCCCTCCCACCCCCCTACCCCTACGCCATTGCCGGAAGCGGAGTGCAGAGGTTCCGTGGTCGCTTCTGCGTTGCTTTGTCCGGGCCCTTCGAATCTGCCCGCGATATCGTCCCCCAAGGCTGAAGAGTGTGCCGTACGTGTGTGTGCGTGCACGGGGCGTTCATGGTGGTAGAACGCGGCGTTTTTCTCGTGGATGGCGGCCTTTTGTGTGAACTGGAACAGGATAGTGTTTTATTATTGCTTGGAAACTGTTGGCGCGGGTGTGAGATTTGGTTGAGTCACTGTATGTACTTCGTGGGAGGAATATAATTAATCGTGACGGACGATTATACACCTACCTCTTTCACAAACCTACTTTTTATGGGAAAAACGCTGTGCATACTAATGCCGAGAGCACCCTCCGGATGATATGTATGTGTGTACAGTTGTGCTTGGAAAGCGATGGCGTGTCTTTCAACGGATACAGAGTATTGCAATTCGGTAACGGCGAAGCCCGAATTCGCTTCTGTTCATTTCTCAGTTGACGACAGTTAAATCGGATCGAGAACAATCGTACTGATTTTTAAATAATTCAAGATATTTGAAACGGGGAATGGGAAATTTCTAACATCAGGCGAAACTTCTCATCGGCGATCAGTAAACAATATTGCAGCAAATAAATAGAAAGGAAAATTCTTCGCAATATTGAAAAAAGACACACAAATCTTTCGATAATAACCTTCGCAATTCTAAAAAAAAGTCCCGAGGCTTCCGAAGCAATAAAAACAACGATTAAAACACTCCTGCCTTCGAAACTGACGTCCAAAAATGATTCTCCCTCGTTGAAATCCATCAATTAACATTCCGAACAGCAGTTCCGATCTCATCAAAGATACAACAGATAAAATCAATTATTCAAACGGAATTACCAGGCGGAATTCCGACGGTTTAACCAACGAAAGGTTAATCGAAAGGTAAATGAAAGAGGCACGGGACGACACGCCTGCAGGTACAGTATTATTCCGCATTAGCTGCGGGATCAGAGGACAGTGGGGGTGAGAAACGGAAGAAGAGCAGGGGTGGTCGGTGTCGCGACAAGGAGGATCGGGACACGGGAGCAACAAGTGGTAGATGCGAAACGGAGATCGACGGATGTCAAGTCGTGGGGAAATAAAAAAGTCACCCTTATCCCTGGCGGGGGGTGACGAGGCTAATAAAGGCCTGCGACAACAAGCGACAAGAGGGGTTGGAAATGTGCCTGGGAGGAGAGAAGAATCGAGGGTGAACGGGAAAAGAACGAAGAGGCTTAAACGCTCCTCAGCGACACAATGGAATTTTATCGGGCCGCTTTCACCTTTTTTTTTTCTTTCTCCCCCTTCTGCGCCCTCCCTTCCTGCGATTTAGATCTCCACCGGGTGTCGGTATTTTTTTTCGGGGCGAAACGGGATAATCTGTGTATCTCCTTTTCCCTGGACATTGGTCTCTGAGTTTTTTTATATGCAATTTGGTCAATTTGGTGTATTTTTGTTATATCGCGCTGCTGAAATTTGTCGCGTGTATATAGTCGACACTATCATTTCATAGGAGACCATTAAGTGCAATATAATAAGTTACGATTATTAATAAATTTCCAATGACGACGAGTGAAAAGCATGCGAGTTTAATTTATACATATGCAGCATTCAGCATTTCAATTGCATTTCGTCAGGACAGACTTTCTTCAGTTGTCTCGAAGATTAGAAATGTGTGGAAACACAAAGTGCGAGCTAACACGGCTTCGATTGTAATCGAAACGAGACGTGCAGTGCAAACGAACATTATCAAATATGATTCATTAATTCTATAAATTGGGACAGAAGGCTTGCAATTTGACATGACTAAAGTCGATCAAACAGAACACACGCAAGCATTACTTCGCAAATTACAGCTGATCATTTCGCATCCCCAATCGCCGCGATCACCAGCCCTTCCACCGCATCCCCGTCTAACGATCCCACTGAAAATAATTCCTCTCCGCCGGCACAAAAGCAACAGCAACAACTTCTCAAAATCTCGTTCCGCCAACTTTTACACCCCCCCCCCCCCAGCATCCCTCTGTTATCGTCCATTCGCAACCGCCAAGCACCACCGAACGTTCTGCACAAAGAGCGGAGGGGGTTCGAAACGGAAGAAACAAAAAAGAGTGAAAAAGAAAAGATACCGCCCTATCGAACAGTAGCCGGTATTTAATTAATTCTAGATCGAGGCTTTGATCGAAATATCGCGGGCTCACCCCGACGGAAAACAAATCCGCGCGCAATTCCCGGCTGCTTAGCATTACGTAAAAACCAATTACACGGGAATGCCTCTGTTGATTGGTAACAGAGATGGCCCGCGGGGCCCGCGACGCCGTAATCGGGATCGAAAATGCCTCGGGTCTGTTGTTCCAGCGAAAATGTAGCCGATGTCAAGAGCGGCCGGACCGAGGGTTGCACGCGTGCGGGGTTGGAAGGGGGGTTGGACGCACGGAGACGACGAGTTCGAAAACGGGGTGCCGCGAGGGGGGTGTGTGCTGCCGGGTGGCACGTGTCACTTTGAAGAACAGGGTCCGTGGGGAAGGGAAGGTGCACGCATACTGGAGCAACAATTTTCCGGGGAATCTCGTTAAGTTTTCATTTGCCAAATGCAGATCCCAGGATCCCCGGCCCTCTGAGTGACTCCTGACCATTCGACCGATTGCGACCCGCCCGCGGCAAATTACCAGCCCGTTTTTTGGAGGGGGAGGGATGTCTTGTTTTCGTTTTTACCTTCGTTTCGGTTTTATTTTTGGCGGCGGTCGAAGGATGGGGTGAACGGCGACGTCGAATTGTTGGGTTCAAGGGGACGAATTTTGAGAACGTTCGACGCAATGGAAAGTTTGGTGGCTAATTTTGTTTTCGGTGTTGTGAATGTTGAGAGGGGAGGGTGATCGATTTTTGTTTCATTTCTTTTTAAGTAGATTAGAAGGTGATTGGGTGGACCAGGTTGGGGTTGACTGACAGGTCTGTGAGATTATTTGCAGTGATTGTCAAATGACGGATATTTGAAGTGATCTTGATGAAATGTTTGTTTTAACATATTGTGATTTACTTCCTGCACAATGATTGTTGTGTGTAAACATTGTTTTTAGTGGAATTAATTAAATGTTGGAAATATCAATGTTAGATTAAATAATATTTTTCCAAATATCGCATAGCAGTGTCGGTGCAAGAAAATCAAATTTTTGGTGGCCTTTCCTTGCAACTAGAGAAACTCTATTTGCAAAACTTGATATACAATCTTTTTATAAGAAACGTGCAACACATTGTATTCACATGTTGATGCAGAAATTTTTAATCGATTACGGACTTTGCTTTACATATACTTTAATAAAATATGCATTTAGTCATTAATTAAAATATATTTAATGCAAATCATTTGTAACATATCATAACACACCGCTGATTAGCACAATCCACCCTACTAGAATAAATACGCAGACAAAAATAATAAACGATGAACTACAGCCACGATAAAAGATTGCCAAAATGATTTGTCACAGCATCAACCACCACTGTTCCACTGTTTGTCGCACAATTTCAATATCGCTTACGATAATTCAGACCTCCTTTCCCCATTCCGATTAAACACCACAAAACAACCCCCAATTCTCTGTCTGGCCACCAAAATGACTCCTCTACACAATTAACGCGTCCCTTGTCCAGCTTTTTCTGCGCGCGATTTTTCAGGTTAAACCCCCATCCCCGTCGACGAATTCCACACCCCTCCCGGAATCACCACACGAACAAATTCACTCCCACGGATCGTTAAAAACCCGTAACGCGTCCCATAATTTAAATAGCCGTGCCGGACGCTAACCGGCCGACCGACCGACCATTACCCTCGGAATTTAACGAATTTCATAGCACAAGGACGCTCGGTCATCGCGCAGAAATTACATCATTCGACGCGATATCTCACAAAATTACTTCCATCACCCCCTGTCCTTGCTTCTGTTCCTTCTGCGGCGAGACTCGGGACTACGTTCACGCTCTTTTATTTCGAATAAACCCCCTTCAAGGCTGGCAGAAGCATAATTCATATTGTCGTTATACGTGATTCGCCAGTTGATTACCAATAACGTCGAAATTGATACAGGTGGGCTACAGCGTTTCTCATGGCGACGGAGGAAATTAATATATGGAGTGGCTCGTCGAATTCAAGCGGATTACTAATTGTCTACATTTCGAAAGGGTTTTGGTGGCGGTAAAAATTTGTTTATTCGCATTGCAATTTATATTTATGTATCTCAAGAGGGTTTTTAATACATACAAAGCCGGGAAGTATTTAACGTAGTTGTACCTTTGGTTTTGTTTTTCAACCAAAATTATTTTGAGTGCAAAAAAAATGAAACTCTGTTGGAGAAGTATTTGCTGCAGAACCCTTAACAATGAAAACAAACAACTCGACTGAATTGCTATCCATGTGAAATGTACAAGAATGTAATAATAAAAATAAAATCATTCCTTTCCACGCGTTAAAAAATTCCACTGCGAAGAAATTCGGGTTGGTAGTTCTGGAAATGGAAGCATATGTTACCTTGCAAATTCGAGTGTCCAGAAACTTCGTATTAAACGTAATTTCAGAGCAACGATTTAAATTTAGTTATAGTTCAATTCTCTACGCTAACTAAAACTGCTAAATTATTTTAAAATAAAAATATTTACCGCTCTGGAAACTGATTATTATTAGTATTCTTTGTATACCTGTTTCACTCGCGCGTTTTGTCAATCGAATTGGCGTAGATAATTGAGAACCACTGTGTAGAAACCGCAAACCGTGGGCCAATATAATGAGATTTAAATTACTGCGTGGCTGTGACACAGCGTCCTTTTTACAAATCGCGTTGCCTTCGTGACTGCCGTCTCCGTGGACGGTAACCAATTAGGGATGGAAATTTGATTCGATACCACGGTCCCGAAATAATCGATTACCCTCCGCGTTGAAGTCCTTCGAGATTCGTTAATCCGCGCAAGCAATTCCACGAAACCGCAAGTCGTGTGGTGAGGTTTCTTCGTGCGAAATCTTGTTGGCGAAGTGCGATAGAGGAATATTTATGACTGGAGACATCGATCCATCGGATCGTAATAGTAAATAAAAATAATGGACTAATTGTGAACGGGAAATTGTATGTGGAAGTTGTATGCGGAAGTTGTATGTATTTAATGTATGTGCCTTATATGGGGACAGTTTATAGAAGATTATGCTAGACTGTAATAAAAAAAAAGGTAAAAGAAAATGTTGCGTTTGTCGTTCGGGACTAAAAAATGAATATAGTCGAAAATATTGAGTGCTATTACTGATATTAACTACATAGATAATTCACCAACAAATGTATGGTATTGCACTATGTACCTACATAAGTGTGAATATTATGTACGTTGAATGAAAATTGGATGAGACATTTGGTAACCCAGATTCCGTCCATTTCTCTATCAGAAATCGATTGTCGAACGAGGGTGGGATGAAAAGAAGGGCGAAGGATTACAGTCCACTTCGCCTCGACGAGAATCAACGCTAATGCTCCAATAGATGTTTAATATTCTGCCGCGTATGAACCAATGGGCATCGTACAGCGATCGAATAGGTGGTAAACATTTTGACTGGCCCTGCTTAACAAAATTAATTATGAAAATGGTTTACCAGTTCGCAACCGGTGCGAATCGACGGTTTATCGAAGCGTCCCTGAATTTGTAACCAAAAGATTCGACGTGCGTCCATCTCCTATTTATTTTTAGCAACCTATACACCTATGTGTACAGGTGTAACGAACAAAAAAAGCAGAGACACCCTGCGTACAAGATAATAATCGGTGGCGTGAGAGAAGTTGCACAGCGTGTATCGACCGGTATCGCCTGAAAATGCGTGGCGAGGCAACGCATCAAGGGACAATTTGTCAGGTAGGTGATCACCGTTCGTGCATCGGGACGAAACGAAGGTAAAGGAAGAAAGAAAGAAAGAAAGAAAGAAAGAAAGAAAGAAGGAAAGAAGGAAAGAAGGAAAGAAAGAAAGAAAGAAAGAAAGAAAGAAAGAAAGCGGCAATGACACGGTGTGGCCAGCTGCCTCGACTCCTCGCTCGACCACCTTTTTTCCGGCTGACGGTTTTTGTCAATCAATTAAACCGCATACGCCGCAATTTAGAACGCATTAAGACGACCCGCGGCTGCATTCCACGGCATCGACTCGTCGCGGCTTCCTGCCGTTCGTCGTCGACACGACAGGTTGAAACGCGTGACGCTGGTATTTTTGACGCCGTGTCACGCCGTTCTTTTCTGGCCGTCTTCTAACGTTTCGTAATGTACAGAGGTGGTCCGCTGATTGACGGCCGTTTCTATTCCTACAGTCGGATTGCGGGCAATGCGTTATCAGAACTATTGTTAGGGGAACGGATTAGGAGGGGCAGAGTGCTTTCTGAGATTTCTCGGCGACGTACAGTTGGGAATCGAAGGTGTGATGTCACCGATCTGATATAATTCGGGGGAGGTTACTTCGGAAGGGTTTTAGTGGAGTATTGGGAGAAGAAAATACTTCTACTCGCGAGGATGGTTTGGAGGTTTGAAAAATATTCAAGAACTTAAGGACACGTAGCAGAAAGTGGTGTACCTAGTTAAGTATAATAGTTAAAACAGGCTGGTCGATTGTGAAGCAGTAAATTTGTTAAACGATATTTCGCATCACAGATATCTATTGTATTACAACAAATTGCGCCAGAAATTCCAAGACTTTAAACGCTCGATAAAACTTCCAAAAAACCGAAGCCCGCCCCTCCAAATGAATCTTCTATCGATACAGTGTTTACGATTAATTCCATTCATTTAATACAATTATACAATTATCATAGAATTTATTTTTCAGCGTATTATTCGTCACGATCACCGAGAAACATAAAAATAACGCCCGATCCAGGATACCCTGAATCGTTGCCTGATAATACACAGACCCTTGGTCGATCCAAATGTTCGAACTTCTGTGATCACCTCGAGATTCAAAATTCCGCCTCCTCGCGCCGCAAAAACGGAGCGTCCCACCCGCCGTTTCGCAATGTCACATTTAATCCCGTCGTTAGTTATCGGACAATCGAGTTCCGCGTGGCAGAGGACGGCGGGGCGTTCTCCAGATCGAATCTTTCCTTCTTTCGAATCGACGTCCCTCACGGGACGGAAAGCAGCGCCGTGTAGATCGGATCTGGCCGTGACCCGAAAATTTTAAAGCACCGCTAAAATCTTCGTTGCATCGTACACGTTATCTGGCAGACTCGATCTGCCGTTCGAGGATCGAAGGGCACATATTGATTTCGATAATGATCGATCCGACGTCTCGACCTTCCACGCTCGACTCCCAACCCCCAAACCCCTTCTTCTGGCTCTTCCTTCTTCTTGTCTAAAGACGCGTATCCGTATCGTGACTCAATTTAGATGAACGCGATATCTGAAGGGCCGTGGAAGTTCTCTGCCTTCCGCGGGGCGAATTGTTAGTGGGAATCTATGAGAACGATGAGAATTATGAGCGGTGCTGATAGAAGAAGCGGCGATTCGATCTCGGGTAAGGGTTTTCTTGTGGGTGGGGTGTTTCAGTGAAGGCGGTTATCGTTTGCTTGCTCTTCTGCGGGTTCCACTTTTTGGGGTTCAAAGCGGAACTTTGTTTTTTTCGTTGTTCGCCATTTACTTTGCTTTTGCCAGGCTTTATGCAGTTGTTGTTTTTTTCGTTATATAATTTTCTCATTTTTATTTCGATTTATTATATATTTCTTAATTTTTTTTTGTTCGTATATTGTAGCATTTTTTTATTTTCAATGCTTGCTGTATATTGTACAATTTTCCGGGGAACAGTTCGCGATATCCTTAAACCATAAATCAACTTTCGCTCGAGACAAATTGAATCGCAATACTGAATATTTAAATCTCGTCGGAGTTAGCTTTCAATTTCCAATAAACGAAAACATCGTAAGCAGCTAAAATAAATAATTCGAACCACGAATAACGAACACCACTACTATTTTCCAAGGAACAGAAGATTCATCGAAATCATTTCAACCCTAAGCGTTCTGTTAATACAATTATCCCCCTCCACTATCCCGTTCAATTGCACCGACTCGTTACACCACACGCCGGACTCAATTAGAAAACGACAGAAAGAAAGAAGACAGCGGAAGCAACGATTCGCCAAGCTGAGGTCAAACATTGTAGACCCCGTCCCAATATTTGCCACAGGGTTGGACGTGGGTGGATGAAATGGAAATCGCGTCGAGTATTTCGTTTCGTAGCCAGCAATCGATTTCGAATCGAGGGTCGGATGAAAGTCGGATAGGAATAAATGTAGGTGGAATATTCCATCCTGTCCCACCCTTCCCAGGATGACGTTAATGGTTGAATAGATGTTCGATACTTCGACCCAGCCCGTTTCAAGTAATGACGGAACGAACGTTCCAGCGGTCTGTCATTTGCTGCCTCGGCAATTATTAATCGCACGTTTACTGCTCCATCGATACCTGACCGTTCTGCGTGCTACGCGGCCTGTACTGTTCCAATTACGTTTATTGATTGTTAACGAGACACCGTCGAAGAAAAATAAATGTCAGGCGTGGAACGGCGATTAGAGGGTGCGGTTACCGCTAGTAGGTTACATGCGGTTACTGCAATAAATTACTGCAAATTTGCCGACGTTTCGAATTGAAATAAATTATAAGTATTTGTGGACGAACAATGTCCCAGCAGCGTTTGAAGAATACTTTCATCTGTTGAATAATGGAACACAGTTTTTAACGACAATCATTTTTATATCTGTAACAATAACTTTCATAATATTTCTCTAAGTTTTCTAATCCATATTCACTGCACACCTAATGCCACGTTCACACTTCGGCAAACCAGCATGAATAAGCGCAAACCTGCAAACCTTGCCCAGTCACCTGCGTTTCTCAATAGTCGAGCGATAATTCGTTTTCCCAATTATCCATAAATTAAAAACAGCAACGGGTCTATAATGTTCAAGCGCGAGTACTACTTCAACGAGTTCTTTTCTCCTTCGATTGAACCGGCCGGTGACGCGATGTGTTGGTCGGTGTTCGTTTGTGCCCCGTCGTAAAGTGTGTATCGGACTTTAGACACCGCTAAAGTGGTCAGAAAGCAACAGGAGCAATGGAAGCCAAGGTTCTCCCACGATGGCTGATGTCAGAAGACGTGCGCGACAATGTAAGCGCCACACCGCTTCGTTTAAGTTAATTGTCGGCTCTTTTCCCTTTGGCTTCGAGTCTCGAGCTCGAGCGATTTCATCACTGTCCCTCGATCCGTTCCAACGTCCCACCTTTTTCTTTTTTTCTTTTTTTTTTCATATCCAGCCTCGTCATCCTGCTTGAATAAAACGTCACGATTACACTCCAGACGTCCAACGAGAATTGCCCTTCTTACGAGTCTAGCTGCCAGGACCTGGGGATCCTGATCGATGGTTTCATGGGAGATGCTGAGCGTTCCCTTTAGCATAATGTATCTTTTTTTTTTATAATGGTTGAGGTGGACCTCTAATGTGTCGTAGGTTTTCTTTGAAGTTGCTTCTTGTACGTGGGTGGTGTAGTTCTTCTGTTTATTTAGTTTCCTCATTTATTTTTCGACGTTTAATGAGACACGTGATAATTGAGCTGGACCTCAACCAGTGCTCTCGTATTGACTATTCTTTCTCAACATAAATCTGTAGGTAGGTATTATTTTAACGGTGGTGGGAGTAATATTAATAATAATATTAAATTAATATTATCCATCTGGCCTGTCTCATGTTTATGGTGTACGATACTGTTGTGCAATCTATTATTATTATTGACATTATTATTGAGTGCGCAACCATCTGAGGGCTGTTAAATTACCTAAACTCGACCTACCATACACCAGCATAATTCTGACAACAAAAGTTCACCATACAAACTCTCCCCTTTAATTTGATTTAAATTCATCTGCTATTTTAAACTTCCTATTAACCCTTCGGTACCTCTACTCAACGGTCCACAATGGAACGTCCACAAATTCGAATCACAATATTTTTCTAAAAATAAAAGACGCCAGTCAGCCTAGTGAAATCGACTGGAAGCTAAATGTTCCAACTTATATACTTTCTCCTTTCAAAACCAGCGAACTATCGTTTCGAAAGAAGCATGCTTGATCGAGTGCTATCAAAAGCTCGATCCTCGTCGTACAAACAGAACCGCAGAGACGGTAGGAAGCTTCTGAAACTTTTGGAAAATAATTATCTACTTAGCTCAGTCGACGTGAAGTTCCGACAGGCTCGAAGATGGCGCTCGACGAGCCATTGCCCTGCGTTCACTCTTTGCCTCCTGTTCGAAGGAGAACTCTACCTGCGTCGCGTTTCGAATCACGGACAATTGAACAACAGCAATTGTAAGCGAATAGGTACATCGGTAAACACTGCAATGGATGTTCCCATGGCGTAGAAAAAAGGAGATTACGTAGACGAGCGTGACTGAAAAAAATTGTGAGGGTGGCTTATGCATAATTTAGGAAGTATTGTTGAGTGAATTTGTTGTATTAGATGACGATAATAGCGATTAAGCAACGAGCTGCTTGAGATATACGTGTATCGGCATTTCAATGTTTCTGCTTCGTGTTCGTCGAACATAGAATTTGATGGGGATTCGTTGCAATTTTTATTAGCAACTCAAAATTAGTCAGAAGTGTGTGATATTTGCAGCCTTTTAACCCTTTTTTCTAACTTGTGCAAATAAATTGCACGAAACCGTGATTTCTTACCCCGAAATGTACACACGTTTCAATGTTCAGTTCAATGTTCAGTATGTTCAGTAGTCAAATCAACAGAAGAAAGCTGTCCCAACAGACCTAAACAAAGAATGAACGCAACCCCTTCCACGCCAATTAAAGCACCTTATCAATGTAAAAAATAGATCAAACAAATTCACTTACGACACCTCGCGATTTAAAACCTACATCACTGTGTTACGTCACTTCTCCGTTCAATTAACAATATCACGTCCTCGGCTCGAAAGGATTGGAATCACTCAAACAACTCAACCACCCCTACGGGGCAATTACACCAATCCCAGAAAGTCCGTGGAGCACGAAAAAAAGCACTCGAAACGCGTCGACAAAAGGACACCGTCCCTCGAAACCCCATAATCTTCCCATCTGACTGTCATTCCACGGTACGGTGGTGTCACGATGGCGCGACAAAGCGGTCGACTTTCCAGCCAGGGGAATCCCCCAGCCAGGTCTAATCCTGTTACGCTTTTGCGGATCGTTGACGTGCACGTGATGTCACCGGGTCGTTCACAATGCCGCGGTGACTCGGCTCGAATCGGCTTTCGAGCACCCCCGATCCCTCCGGTGGGGGCTGGCCCAGGAAACTGTCACGGTGTGTCACCTGTCCAGGTATACGGAGCACTTGTCCACGGCCATTCTGTTGGAACGGTTTCAGCGCGTGTCCCATCGCGCGACAAGTGTTCCTTTCTCTGGGCGACAATCGAGCCGACGACAGGGGGTTGGCGGCCGAGGGTGGCACGATCGTACCTGCCCACGCGAGTGATCGTTGGGGGAGCGGTTCGAAGGCGGTGGTTTTGTGTGCAGTGGTTTAGGTGACACGCGATTCTTGCGGTGTCTGGGTTGGGATTGGTTGGAGTGATTTCTTTTTTCTTCTTATCTTATTGAGAGATTAGGAGCGGGGACAGCGAGGGGGTGGAGATGGGAATTATTAGAAATGTAGGGAGCATTGCGGGGGTATGGATTTGTGGTTTCAATATTGGGTTCTAATGTTTCTACGGTATTATTATGTTGCGTGAGCGATTAATTTTGGACGCACCAAAGGGGATTTCCCTTTTAAAAATTCGTTCTGTACTCAAGCTATAAATTTTATGCGATTAAATTAAATGACATGTTTCCATCGCATTTATGACTAATTAACAAGCTTCCATTCTAAATATTAATGGCAGAAATTCTTCAATAAAGTAGTACAAAATAATTATGTACTCTCTGCGAACTAAATTTGCCACGGAATCGTTCATCCGCTTAAAGCCAATACATTTATCCTACAATTAATCCATCCAACCATATCAATGTTTCCTTCTCTATCGTTTCCCTACCAAATTCCCATAGATTATCGTAATCCGTGTCAAGGAATTGCCAGTTCGCGCAAACGGCATAAAATTACGTACACTCCCTTGCGAATTCTCGGCTAATTTCGCGTAGGTCGTCTATGCTCCGGTTCCCCGTTGTCAGAATTCACCGTCGATTTCATTAACCGCGAGCGTTTCGCAAAGATGAATGTTTTCATGCGCGGACCGCCGCCCACATTGCATCGCGAGTCTGCATTTAACGTCTCTGATCTTGTTTCTGTTACAGGTAAGCCAAACTGAGAGCATCGAGTGTCTTCTGAAATTCCTAATTACCGACATTTCGTCAGCCGGGGGGCGACACGAGCTTCGTACGAAGGAGGTCAGGTAAACACACTGGCCGGTATTACGCACGGTACATCACTGAAAACCGATACTTAAAGTAGAGTTCCCTTCCAGTAGAGGGAAGCGTGTTGCAGCTATGTACACCATGTGCAAAAATGTACATTGTTTAAATGTACGAATCATGGCGTTGATATCTCTTTCACACGTTCAAAAGGACTAAGCACGACTGCTTGCAGGCAATTTGGTATTATTCGCAATGAAATCGTCGCTGAACCTCTGTCACTAACTTGCTTCAAAATACACGCCGTAACAGTGTACACGTTGACAACTAGTCTAGTTATTCATCCCCCTCTGCAATAAAGGGGTTGAAGCTATTAATTTTGCCGAACTCCTTAAATTATTACAAGGTCGCGTCCAAAGATATCGGCAATCCAGTGACGCGGACTGCATTACAAACCCAAGAAGCTGGCAAGAAATACGTCAACGTTAACAGATAACGTTGTCGGTGTACATTAATACAATTAAACGGCCATACGCGACAAAGAGTCATCAACTGAAAAACAGCGACGCAAAGGATACTCCAATCGCAGATCGATTTTACGTAACACGTCGACTCATGTGTCGGCGCGGTCGATCACCGAGTACCGTCGTGGACGCGAAGGCGTTACCGATCACGTCCGTCCTTGGCATGCTCGTAATTTATGCGGGATTTTGTCATTACGGGGCCCCGGGGAAGATTGGCCGTCGAAGAAAAGTCACGCCTATCCTCGAAAATGGAGATCGGTTAATTAGCGGCCGGTTGGCTAATGCATCCTTTTGTCTCTGGTTCCCCGCGTTATCTGATCAGGTTGCCGGGCCCTTGCCGGGTCGCTGGCCACCTTCGTCGGCAGATAACCAAGCCCGATACAGAGAGCCACCGGTGGAAAAGCCCTTTCGAAAGTGTTCTCCGTGGAGCGCGACTAACTGTGCCGCGTGACCCGCCCCGACGATCGCGGGTTCGGGTCGCGATGCACCTTGGAATCCGTGGCTGAGACACTTTCAGGTGCAGGCCATTTTCTTGGATCGATATTGTTGAACGCGTTGGGGGACACGTTGTGCAATGACAGTGAGATGCTTGGAATTCAAGATGAGAAAAATTTTAGGAGATTTAAGATTCGAATTAGTATTTTCCTTTTTTTCTTTTTATCCGACAACGAGAGGAATATTGATCTGCTAACCAAACGATAGTGAACCTTCTTCTATTGAACAGTTTCGTACTTTTTAACGATTCATATGTATTTCTCTGAGACCAGATATTGTGCCATCTTGATTATAAGTGCCTGCCACAGTTTTAGATAATCGTCTCCGTACGTTAATTTGACGCGACAAAATCCTATGGAAACATCAATATAATATAATGTAAAGTTCAACAACTGTATCCCATTATAGCTGATCGAAATTCGTATCGTATGTGATACAGTGTCGTACTACAGCAATGTTTAATTCAACGTGGCGATATATTTTGAAATAATAATCGAAGTCGACGATCCCATAAACTACCTATCCACCTATCATGAAACGAATGAAACGAGTCTCATCGATTTTTACGAAACTTTGCAAGACTTGTGAGGCAAGTGAGCACGCGATCTCTCCCAATGAAAAAGTCACAAGTTTCGCGGATCACCGGACATCGTCGACAGTGCCACACCCACGCGACAGTCCCACAGTTTATTTATGCGCACGACTGTTATTTCGCTCGGCATGGCATGGCATGGCAGTTCGATCACGAGCGACGCTTTCCACTCGCTGCCAACGCGAACAGGCTGATTTAATCTCTCGCCGTTATAATTATTTATTTGCTAATTAACCTTTCGACTGGCAGGCGTTTTTAGCGGCGCCTTTCGACACGCGACGCACGGGCCCTCTCCTCTTGCAGTGCCGCCATGGACATTCTTCGGTATTTAATGCACGCGGCGGTGTTCGATCGGCGAATGGCAATTAACAACGGTAGTGAGAATAATGTGACTTTATTAGGGTCTATAATTATGTAACGAGGCAAGGGAACGGAGAACGAAAGTACCTAATATAATGAACCAGGTCGAAGTCAATGCATTCATTAGAATAAATATAATACATGTAATGCACGAGTGATATAATATAATTATCGTATAATTAATTGTCGGGCAATGCTACGAGGGGAGGACTCACAATACAGTTCGGTTTAATCTCTTTTCCTCGCAGAAGCAACGAAACCTTTATTTGTGGGTGAAATGTACGTATCATTACTTTCATTGATAAATAGGACAAAATTGGAAGGATTACCTACGAACAATTATTTTCTTTCATCGCTTACAAGCCTGTACAGATTCGTTTATGGCGCTGTTACAATAATAACGATAGTACAAAACAAATGTTTCTAAATTAAAACATAGGTTGTGCAGAAGTAACTCAGAATTGGAGTTGAAATGTTCCTTTCAACCACACATGATACTACAAATAATAATGGTAATAAATAAATCATTTACTTGCGCACAGAGGAACGCAGCTTTGCAAGTTGCAAAGATGCATTCCTGCCGATAACCGCGGACAATTAGTCGATGGTGAACGATAGGTCGATGATGCATCCATGCTGTTCGACCTTCAGCGATCCGCGGGAACGGACGCGTAAACGATAAGCGGCACGAGACGAGAAAAAGGAACGCAATCGATTCCTCCCGCGAGGAAACGGCTGCAAGCATGAACGAGACGAGGTTTTTTCGACTTCCCTCCACGAAGCGTTATAGGCAACGTCATTGACGGAGAACGTTTTATGAGATATCTCGAACAACTTTGTTGCATCGATCGATGGACGATAATTAACATGATCTAACGTGGCAACTGATGGGCGGACGTGAATTTTTCAACCAATCGTTTCTTGCGCAAATGTAATCGGCAATTTTGTTCACAGATACATTTTATCGGCGCTCCTGCAACTTTGTACTCGTTGCCAATCACTGCTTCAACCTAAATGCAGCAATAATCATTTTTGCGAGAAAGTAAAGGACCAAATAACAATCTAAACGACGACCGTTGTCATTGAAATCGGCGAACTAAAACTTTGCTTTTGTATCTAATCGTTGAGAAATTTAGAATCGAGGAACTTCGATCCATCGAGCCACCCATTGTTCCATCGAGTTCGAACACAGCGAGCGTCCAAATAGAAATCGCCGCGTTTTCACGCGACTCCGCGAATTCCCACGTGGCGAGGCTCAACATTTCCCCATTTATGCCCCATGAAACGCGTCGGAGTGCGAGAAACTCGCCTCGTAAGGTCGCGATCCACCCATTCTAGCCCGCAGCATCGGTTTCGCCTGATGCACGCCGCGGCAGAGACATTTATCCCACGATATCGACGCGCCATTAATTGCGCTCGCGAGCGTCGACGTGACATCACGGGGTCACGACGCCCCGCGTCTCCTCCGCAAAGGGGGTACTTCGACATTCACGACAGCACTTTTCCTGTCGGCTGGGACGACACTATGACGATCA